>OX422217.1:424501042-426901042 GCA_949130495.1 Sambucus nigra | reverse complement strand
AATAATTACTTTTCATTCCATTTAAATATAGTCCCGACACGACTCACACGCGCGTCCCGACTTAATTGCCGTAATTGTCATATTCACGGCAATTTATAAAATCATAATCATATATATTACTTTTAATCACCAAGTAATATTCAACATAAATCACATATTACTTTATTCCCGGATTAATTTTCAATTATCCCCAATTAAGTCTAATTAATCCTATTTTAAAAGTCATTAAAAATACGGGGTGTTACATACTTCCCCGCTTACAAGGGAATTTCGTCCTGAAATTCGAAAAAAGTTTACCAGAATAACTCTGACTATATGTTACGCATCTCATCCTCACGCTTATAAGTAAACTACTCCGTACCGCCTATACAGTACGCTATCAAATACTTTTAATAATGAACACCTTGGGTATGTTCGTTTTAAACTTCAGGTTACCCTGTCACGTAGGTTCTTGCCTTCTACTATTTAGTAGATTAATCGTTCTTTAGATACATACGATCTCGTCTCGCGACGATCGCACACAAGTAGGTTATTTGTGCAGTATATATTTTACACATATTATATACTAAGTATCAACTCATCTCTAATCTTCGCAATAGTACCTGGTCCCCCATCTTTAACTAACAAGCAGGAGAACAACAAGGCTTACCATGCCATACCTCAACTGGCATCATGCCCAAAAGTGAACTTATATGAGTTATTGTACACAAACTTCACTAGTGGAAGGGACTGCTCTCGTCCTCCCCTAAAATCCAAGGGTACACATATAATTTATTCTCCAACATCTGATTAGTCTGCTTGTTCTGCCCATTCGTCTGCGGATGATAGGCCGTACTCAATCACCACTCGGTACCTATGGCCTCGTGAACACTCTTCCAAAATCGAAAGACAGATCTTGTCCCAATCGGACATGATATCAAGCGGTACCCCATTCTACTGTCCCGTAGTACGATCAGTCCTAACTGTCATAACATGAGCTACTATGGTCAACCTATCCACTATCACCCATATAGGATCGTAACCCCTCTAGGAAGTAGTTTCCTTCGCGATAAAATTCTTGGAATGCTTTCCCATTCTACTGGTTGAGAAATCCCTACTGGTTTCGGATGGTCCACTCTTTACTAACAGACAGGTGAGCCATTGCAAAACTAATTTAGCAATATATCTCTTCATTGCATCCCATTACCACTGTAATTTATAACATGATACATCTTATATTCTCTCAAATATACCTCTAACTGTGATCCATGTGACTTTGCCTCACTGCGTGTCACAAGTCCTTTCCCTGCTCTAAAAATCAGTTTCTTGTGAAACGTAAGCTTCTGACAAATCTTACGGAATAAAGCTTCGACTTCCCTAGCTAAATGTTGTCGAATTCACACGGCAATCATAATCCTGATTCAATCACCTAGGGCGCCCATACACCCTATGTCTCGCGCATTATTGCACAAATGACATGTACTCCTCTTAAATCAATTCTCACGCACTTGTCATGCTGATATGGTAGGGGTGTACTCAACCACCCCACTCGTCATAATAACTTAATCACTCTTTCAGTGGCATCATTGTTCTATTCATAATGATACCAGGACTAGGCGACTCTGTCGGTCTTAAGTCATAATAGAATTATCAGCTCTCAATTATATTCTTGTATATGTATAATGACCAAAGTACGAAACCCATGTACTATTGACCAAACTTCTCTCCAACTCCCGACGTTTGCTAGTTTCATGCGTGGGATGTCTCGCAAAGAGAAATCCAAACAAGGAACCCCCCCGATACACTACTACCTTACCTAGTCGGTTGTCGAGATCCGTAAGGCCTTTAGTCCATAATATGTACCTTTCCACAATCTCCATATGTTAAAAAAATCTACTTATGTCCCTTAGAAATAACATGAAACATGACGCTCTCACTATCTGAAGTTCTCGGTAAGTTATATCTCTTTGTTCGATAAAGAATACAATGTATCCCGAGTCACATCAGTAAATAAATCCCTACGCACCGGGATCACATATAACTAGACAACATACTCACCGAAGTCTACGATACCATGAAATTTACACATATATATATAGGCCCAACCCTATTTCAGGTGGCGCCTCACCAAAGTAATATTACTCACTCAGAATATCCAGCACAATAGTTTTATCACTCTATCTACTATCGTTCAAACATTCGGTAATTAATCACTTCACATTACCATAATAAGCTCTACTTTGCTAACTCAATGTAGTAAATTATAACGATAAAATATGTTCTTAGTGCCCACCCGGCTCACTCACGGGCGACATCAAAAAGTCCCATTATCAACTATAGATACGTTTGCAACCCGACTGTTAAAACCAACGTACCCACTAAACTCAACTCGCACGCGAATTTTAGTGTTAACAATTCATATATATTGTGACACACCCATGCCACTTGAATTAATCCTTTACTCACAAGGATGAAACAAAACTTCACCAGACTCGCCCAATTGTAGGGCCCTAGTACTTAGCTGTCAACACGACCCATGAGCATTTGCAATCGTTATACATCTAGGATTTCATCCAATAGTTGCCCCCTCCTTGTAGTGGGCAAATTATTCTGTTCTGCGGCTTACACTCCCATCATTGAAATGTTGGCCCAAAATCTCTAGGCCTCACTTAAGGCTTTACTGGCCTCCCTTTTACTTCTTGGGCCTCGTCGACTCTCGAGTTGTAAATTCCTGGGCCCAATTCTCTTAACCCAATTTCTCCGCTGGAAATCTCACTCCTCCAGTTGTTATGCCTAACAGGCATGGTTTACCATTCCCAAACTTATTGGTCTCACTTTTCAACGCGGACACATTCAACACTAGTAGTCTTTCTCTCTACACATAGGGCAATTTCCCCCGTCATTCCCCCGTCACTGGTCCCACTGACTATTTTGGAATGTCCTCTCGGACCGGGCAGTCTTAGCTCCCAATTTCTATTTCTGTTGTTCCGTTGGCTCTAATAGTCCCATGAAACACATGGTCGACCTCGCTGGTCTTGGCTGATTTCATCGCCGCTTAGTAAGGATTTAAATAGGTCCCCTACTGGGTATACCTTCCGGTAATGTTTCACTATCACCATTGAGTTCAATCTTGCCTTTCGGCTAGGTTTTCCCAACCCTCCGGGCTCCCCTTCTTCTGGAAGCGGTTACAAATTTCTTGGCAACATTGACCCTAGTCATCTTCGTCAAATTTCCATCCGCATTTGAGTATTTAACTCGTGAGTCCATTCACAACAATGAACTCTTCTTATCTTCAATATACCCCTTCTTCGTTGGGTAAAGATTTCATTAAGCTAGTTTACTTCTATCTCGCGTTGGGTTTTCTTTCTTGCCCTTATGAGATAAGTTTCGAGATTCTTTCACATCCCTATTAAAATCGTAGATGGACGATTTCACGATCGAGTCGTACCTAAATTTCTCATTTTAGCTTCAGACATGCTTCTTTATATGTGATGTCTAACTCTCATCACTTTAGATTGCTCCTATGAGCAAAAATTTCGTTCGAAATTTTCAAGTCCTGGGTGTTTACTACACTTCACCCTATATAATTGCCTTTGAATTTCTTCCTTCACAAGAGTCCTTCCGACTCCCTCACCTTTCACAGACAGTGCTAGGTAGATTTGGAACGGCACAAACGTCATCCATGACGGTGCTTGGGAAACTTCAGCTCCCGAACGTCTTCTTTATTGTTCTCAGCCTGAAAAACAATTTTGGTGGGTTCCATCTCAAACACCATTTCCTAAACACTGTATCTTTGGCTGAGTCCTCCTGCTGTTCTTCAAATGACCCTCGCTAGTCATTGATTCCCGACCGAGCTCGTATAAGAATTACATCACTCATATTTCCTGGCAGGAGCACGTAAGTCGTAATACGCAGAGGAATACAACGTCCTAATAAGAGGGCTCTATATCAAAGAATGCTACGCTGAAACGTAAAAAGTCGTACAGATCCTAAGGACACTAGAACCTGATGCTCTGATACCACCTGTGACACCCCGCTTAATTAAATACCGGGTGATCAGTCCTTTATTAAATTAAATCAGAATATCCAGTTGGTTCATTCTCAACATCACTGTCGGAAAACAATTTCTTTGTTAATTCACCTACTAAATAATTAAGCTAGTGTCAAAACTTTTCCATTTTTAATTTAATTAAAACCATTCCATAATACGTAATAATAATATAGTAACATCACATCACAACTGAACTAAATGTAACAGGAATAAATGTGACTGGAATAAACTCTCCAGTTTAAATATATCATTACCATCAAATAAAACTGATATCCACAGTACCGACATAACTAATTACAACCTCTAGAATCCTGGGCGATGTGCCCTAAATGAAAGTAAATACTACAGAAGTATGAATCAATAGATTGGAAGCGTCTAAACAAAGTCTGCATCTCCATTAGCAGCTATAACCCGTTGAGACATCCATATTCTATGCCGGCATCCCTGATACTAGACACCTGATGTACAAGATACAATAGAGAAAAGAATACGCAAGGAAACGGGTCAGAGGCCGATTGTAAGAGATTTTAAAAACAACAAATGAATAAATGCTACAATTAGCAATTATTATATACATGTTAAATTCTTGGTCTCTCTTTTGAGATTCTCACCTCTAATCTAGTGTGCACGCTAAACATATCTCCAAATTATTCTATTTACTATTCCCACTTTCACTAGATTGTAACACTGTCTCAACTAACCATGGCCCTTATCTTTCAGAAAAATACGAGGTCGGTGCCCACGCGATCGTAACGAAAAGATCTATCTCCATGTCCAAAGACATGGTCGTTCGAACAAGATAACCATCTCGTTCGAATGAGTTGTACAGTCGTTCAAACGGCCATTCGTCTTTTCCAACCTCCGTCTTCCTCAAATTTTGTAATTCCCAGACCCCATTTTTAACCAGAATCAGTACGCAAATCCCAACTTCAAATGATCCCAACCTCCCAAGAATCAATCCCAATTGATATACCCAAGTGTATACATGATTTATAACATCAAAACATATCAAAATCATCATGGAGTTTCGATGAATCATGCTAATCTTACTTTAAATTCAGAAATAATATAATTCTTTCTCAAGAACACATATAAACCCCAAATTTCCTCATCAATTAAACCCAAAATTTCGCGGTGTTAATTCTAATTTCATCAAAGGAATAATCCTAAATGATTTCCATTTCAAGAATTACATCAAAATCATCAAATTTTCATCTTTGATTCATCGTTTTCATGGATGTTTATCTCTTCTAATTTAACATGGATATTATAATCACTAATTGGAACAAGAATTACACTTGCCTTAATGTGTAGGTCTTATCCTTTGGGAGAAGATATACGTAAGATGTCCCCTCCTCTTTTCTGGTCACTTTTCCGGTGGTGGTGCAAGTTGGTTGTCCCTTGGTTTGCTTTCAAAACCTCTTCCTCTCCTTTGAAAAACCTCTCTCTCCTCAAAGACCTTTCCTTTGTTTTTGGGTGAATGAACCTAAGTTCTCTAATCTCTTCACTTATATAATAAAACCCAATTTTCGTAGTTACTATTCACCTCCCAAATAAAATGACCAAAATACCCCTCCGGGGTGTCTTTTTGGTTTCCAATTGACCCGAGACCTAAATCAAATTCCCGGGTAGACTTTTCTGCCTATTTTGACCCTTTCGGACTCAACGGTGCACTCGAAACGACCATTCAGATGACACAAAAATAATTTACTTTTCATTCCATTTAAATATAGTCCCGACACGACTCACACGCACGTCCCGACTTAATTACCGTAATTGTCATATTCACAACTCGCGACAATCTATAAAATCATAATCATATGTAAAGTCATAATCATATATATTACTTTTAATCACCAAGTAATGATCAGCATAAATCACATATTACTTTGTTCTCAAATAATACTTAAATCCGGATTAATTTTCAATTATCCCACAATTAAGTCTAATTAATCCCATTTTGAAAGTCATTAGAAATACGGGGTGTTACAGTGTACTTCAGTTTGCTTTGCACTACGCAAATTTCAGTGAGAAACAAAAGTCAATTCAAAAGTTATGTCTGGACATTTGAGACTTAAATAGATAAATAATTAATTGCAATGAGAAACAAAATCGGAGCATGGGTTTGTCTGTGTCGAGAGCATATTATAGGATATAGCTTCTACTACCTATCATTCTAAAGAGGCTTGAACTTATTATAAACAGATAGATAATTAATTACGATGAGAAACAAAACTGGAAGAGGGGTTTGTGCTTGTTGAGAGCATAGTAGAAGATTACTACCTATTATTTTAAAGAGGTATGAATTTATATATGTTCGCGTCTTCATCAGTTGCTTCATGAAATTGTTGTCATTTTCTTTGATTTGTGAATGACCACTCTGAAGTAGACTTTCACTTTTTGTTGCAGAGATCTCCTTTTCAAGCCCATTGTTTTGGGTAAGAATGTTTTCTCCAGATACATTGAATTTATGTATTTCGGTACTGTCTTGCTAATTTTATTTTCATCATTGCAGCTTGTGGCCATGTTGCCTGTTTCTGGTGTGTCCATAGATCCATGGATGGTCTTCGTGAGTCTCATTGCCCAATATGTAGATGTGCGTATCATCATTTTCCAACTGTGTGTCAGATGCTTCATCTCTTGCTCTTGAAGATGTATCCCATTACCTATAAGAGAAGGGAAATTCAGATTCTCGGTGATGTTTGCTGTATTCAGATTCTTTATTAGTTATTTTTATGTCATTGATCTTGATCAAAATATGTCGGGGATATCTATGATTCTGATAGAATGTTGCCTTTCCATGTTCCAGAGGAGGAGAAGAATATGGGTTTCTTCTCTCCATATATTGATGATAATGTATGTGCATCATGTAATCATCTGGGTGATCGGGGGCAATCTTCCGCCACTACCTCTGGAGACAACTTGCCTTCAGATCCATTTTCCACCAGACAAGCAGCTTGTGCAAATGTTAAGCAATTAGAATCCCTTCCGTGTCCTCAAGAATTTGGAAGAACCGATTCAAAAGAAATTTCGACTGGAGGTTTGGAAACATTTATGACCGTTTCTGTTGAAGAAAACAAGTCGTGCCATAGATGTTCTAAAGCAACACCCGAGCAGGTTTCAATTGCTGATTTGCTCTGTGCTGCATGCAAGCAACTCCTCTTTCGTCCCGTTGTTCTTAATTGTGGCCATGGTACACATCGCATGATAACTGTTTCTGATATAGCTTGTCATATGTGAGTGCAAAATTCTCAATTGATTATTTTTTTACATACTTGCTCTATTTTGATATGTTGCAGTATATTGTGAAACTTGCATTGTCATTCCAGAAGAAGACACACTTTGTTGTCATGTTTGTCAAAGTCCACAGCCCAGGGGTTTTGCAAAAGTCTGCTTGGAGCTCGATCATTTTTTGGAGCAACAGTTTCCTGCAGAATATACGCTGAGAAGATGCAGTGGTCAGGTCAAACAAGACAATATTCAACAGAAGAGTTCGACTACATGTATGTTTTTTGATGTTTTATTGTTAATTTTGTTTTAACCATATTGATTTTACAAACAATATTTATTATTTTAAGTTCCACCAAATAATAAATATTTCCAAGTCATTGGCTTCCTGGAATTCAATTCTTACCACCCCCAAAGCATTGAATTCCATGACAAATGAGCTTTTTGTGCTTTAGGCTGGAAAATGAGAAAGATTCCTGATATCAAAGGGACTCATAGTTATTTTGACATTGATTCCACTTTTGGGATTTCACCCCAGAATTAAAATTAATTGAGTTACACCCCCACTTGGAGTTTTACTGACACTTTTCGATAGTCCGTTGTGATACTTGTCGAGCGTTGACACACTTTTGTTGGTGTAGCCCAGATAAATGTAGTTGGGAGTGGGGGGACTCATAAATGGATCTAAAAATGGGTGTCAAAGTCGAAATACCCCCCAAATTAATGGCATGTGTTAGTATTACTGCTTCTAACTTTTTCTGACGTATGCAGCGGAAATAATAATTAGTTACAACCACCACAACAACGCATATGAGAAATTAGGAGTTTCATCTCAAAAGCTCTCTATTTTTATGTTTAATCAAAAGTGTAATAATGAATTCAAAGCTAGGGGACAACCTTTTATAGGCTAAGGCTTCTGAAAAGACAAGAGTATCCTCCACTAGAGAAAGAAATAACAAATAAGGAATCATAAGCTAAATAAAGGAGCAAAGCACGTCTGCAATGTGCCATTATCACTCTCCCCTTATAGAAGAAGCCATGTACTCCGATTCTGTCGGTAAAAGAATGGGTCAATGTGCTGACTTTGAAACCGAAGGCCGGAACTGAGGGAGACTCGCTCCAAAACCCTAGGCTAGGGTCACGACGCACATCAGGGGGTGAGTGAGTCTGCCTGGGATGTGCAACGACACCGTGGAGGTCTGCGGGGGCTGGGCATACTCCCCTCCCCCCACCCAATTTGTCCATGTAAAGAAAATACTCAAACAACGGGAATTGAAAACAGGGGTGGAAGGGAATTGTAAAAGTTAAGCTTTGCAATAAATTATGATAAAGATAAACAAAATATATCATTTGGCGGGGGACAATGTTTATTAATAAAGATTGTATCTTGAAACATTAGACTGGGAAGAAAGAGAAAAAACAAATTAATAAAGGAAATGGTAGTTAAAGAAAATGTGTTGATTCTTCAATGAAAATAAGTGTTGAAAAAAAATTGGTTGCAGCTATGTGGGGAGTAAGGATTATTTATTTTTTCTTTTTTCTTTTTCTTCGGTCAGGGATAAATCAAGTGGAATTTTAGTTGTTTGGGATGTTAGAATTGTTAATGTGACGGAGTGTAATGGGGAATTTTTCAGTTTCCATTATTTCATCCGAGGAGGGTGAAGAATGGTGGTTTTCGGATGTTTTGGGCCTTGTAGATAAGGGGGGTTTTGGGAAGAGTTTGGTGGACTATATGGACTGTGTAGTCTAAGATGGCGTGGGCCCCGTCACCATTTGGTTTAATAAATATGTGGTTGGATCATAAGGAGTTCAGATATAAATGCCTTTCATGATTGGGTGTGTGTGCGTCGCTTAAGGATGGACATGGGTCAAATTAATCAGTTCATTAGGGGATATAAAAAGGAAGACTGAACAGTGAAATAATGAACAAATTTGGAGACATTAGAGTTGAAAAGATAGCAATTTTTGAAAAGGTCAAGGAAATTGATATTGAGGAGGAAAAAGGAGGGATAAATGATGAGCTTCGAAGAGAAAGATGCCTTATAAAAAGCAAGTTTGTGGGGTTGATTTGAAAGAGGAAATCTCATGGAAACGTAAGGCGAAAGTGAAGTGGATAAAAGAGTGGGATAATAACATGAAATTTGTCATAGGATTCCGAGTAGCAAGAGGGCAAACAAGATGATTAACAGATTAGAAAAAGAGGATGGGAATGTAATATAAGATGAGAAGGAAATTGTAAAGGAGATGTTGAATTTTTTGGGGAAGTTAGTATACAAATGAAAGAAAGAAAGAATTCAAAGTGGAAGGTTTAGAATGGTTCCCCATTAGCGAGGAGAGGACTAGTTGGATTTAGCGACTCTTTGAAGAGAAGGAAATTAAGAAAGCAATTTATGATTGTTGCAGGGATAAATTCCCCCGATGGGTGTATACAATGACAAATTTTCAAAAATGTTGGGAAGTGGTAAAGGAGATGTCATGCTTTTTTGTTTTTGGAAATTCTTGAAAATGGGGGTGGTTAATGCACGTGTTAATGAGGCATATATTTGTTTGATTTCTAAGAAGCAACAATTTATAAAAATGAATGATTTTCTTCCCATATGTTTGCTACAAGTGTGCATAAAATTTTGGCTTAGTTTTTGTCTTTGTGATTGAGAGAGGTATTGGGTGAAACGATTTTGAAATTTTAAGGGGCATTCGTTAAAGGGAGACAATCCTAGACTTAGCTCTAATAGATAATGAATCTGTAAAGGGGTATAGATCAAGGAAGAAAGAAGGTGTGGTTTTGAAAATTGATGTTAAGAAGGCATATGGTCATGTGGAAACTTTTGATGCATGTGTTTGAGAAGAAAAAGGTTCATGGAGAAATGGAGGAAGTGGATTTGGGGATGTATATCTCGGTAAACTTCTCAATTCTTGTAACTGGGAGGTCTAAAGGAAAATTTATGTCTTCTAGGGGCCTTAGGCAAGGGGACCCTTCACCCCCTTTTTTGTTTGTATTATTGGTTGATATGTTTGAGTAGATTGGTAGATAGGGTAAGTAGGAATGGATGCATTGAAGATTTTCTAGTAGGGAAAGAAAAGATAGTGGTCGCTCTGTTACAATTCGCGGATGCTAATTTTTTTCTCACAGGGGCAGCAGAAAAAGTTCATAATTTGGTGTTCTTGATTAAGTTTTGGGGTATTTTGACTTTACAACCCATTTAATATTCATATTTAAACTTTGAGGATAATATGATGTTTGATTGGGAGAGCTATCAGTATTCTGATTTTTCATTGGGAGAGCTGCGATTTTAATGTGGCAAGGTCTTAAAGTAATTGTAGTTATAGATAATAATGTTCTTGAAATGTGACGGTGTTGTTTTACAAAGAGAAAAAGGAATTCAATGTTGTCTTTCTTTGTTGAATGGAATGCTAGGTATACCCCATTATTCTAGGAGTTTTAAATTGAACACATGCCATACTGAAAGGAGAGTTTGTGCAAACCATTATGCGTTGATCCTAAATAGAATATGGAATCTATATAATAAAGTAGATATTATATAGGTTATGAAGTTGGAAAGACACGGGTTACGTAATAATTATCATATGCTTTGTTCACTAAAATACTAAAAAGAAATAACTTTTTTTCTGATCTTTTTTTGAAAATTTCCCGTTTTCTTAACTGAAAAGAAATTAATAAAAAAAACTTGAATGTGTTTTATTTTTTTTTAAAAACTGTTATTTGTTCTCTTTTCAAATTCGTGTCTTTTATTGGTTTTAAATAGAGAGAAGAAAAGAAAAAGAATTAAAGAACATCTTCTTTATTTAAGAAAAATAAAAAAAGGGGATAATAAAAACTCTCGTTTAAATGAAAAACAGATTCGACTTTAAAAAACAGAAACTTAAAAAAAGGGTCAATTTAACTTTAATACATTACTAATCTTCGATTTTAGACTTGCATACAATTTTGTTTGAAGATTAGAGTTTGCCCTAAATCGTCAAAAAATCTGTCAAGTTTGACAGCCACGTGTCAATTTGAATTAAAAAAGTAATTTTCAAAATCCTAAAAAGAAAAAAAATAGGAAATACATTTAAATGGAAAAAAAACTAAAATGAATTCAAATAAAAATGAATGCTGAAAATTAAAAAATAATCAAAAAACTTAATCTACTCCTCCCACACAAGCCCTTCCCTTCAACCGCCCCCTCCCACCAGCGACTCCACCATGGCGACTCCACCGCCCTCAATCCCCCCACCAACGCATCCCTGCCTGACCCCCTCCCTCCGTAACCCCTTCCCCCCACCTCCTTCCCCCGCCCAACCTCACCCAGATTCCACCTTTATCCTCCTCACGCCACCCGCTCCCCCACCCCGGCAACCCACCCACCCAACCTACCACCTCACCTCCACCCCCACCATCGCATTACACACACACACAAAACACACCGCCACCTCCACCTCCACCTCCACCTCCACCTCCACCCACCAAATCTGAAACCAACAAAACGGAAATTGAAGCCAACAAATCCAAATCCTAAATCAAAATCTGAAATCTGCAAAAACCAAATCGTGATACAACTTCAAATCCGAAAACCAAATCGAAATACAACTTCAAATCCAAAATTCAAATTTGAAAATGAAACCTTCAAATCTCAAATCAAAATCAAAGAGGATTCGGAAACGGCGGTGGATAGGGGGCTGCTTTTGGTATTGGATGTGTGTGTGCGCGCGTGTATTTCCTTGAGAAAGAGAGAGAGAGAGAGAGAGGCCGGTGGGGGGTGGTTGCCGCTGGTGGGGGGAGGGGCTTTTATTGGTTGGATGGAGGGAGGGGGGTTTTGTTGCCGGAGTGGAGGAATGGGTGGAGAGCCCGACGTGGGTTTGTTTCATTTTAAATTTTCTTTTTGTTTTTTGTTTTTTCTTTTAAGTTTTGGATTTTGAGTTTTCTTTTTTAATTTTTAAGAGAATTTTTGGGTTTTTTATATCATTTAAATTCAAATTGATACGTGGTTGTCAAACTTGACAGATTTTTTGATGTTTTGTATTAAAGTCTAATTTTTAAACAAAATTGTATTTAAGTTTAGAATCAAAGATTAGTAATTTATTTGACTTAAGTCTAGAATCGAAGATTAGTAATTTATTAAAGTCAAATTTGACCCTAACAAATTGAATTAATTTTTTTTGTTACTAAGTTTAGTAATTTTATTAATTTTTTTTTGTTACTAAGATTAGTAATTTAATAAGTCAAATTTGACCCTAAAAAAATGTTTCAATTTTTTATTAGTTTGAGTTAAGAAAAAAAAATTATTTTATATAATAAAACTGGTTTAATGAAGTGTCTTATTTAATTAATATATTTGTTTAATGAGGTGTTTTAAGTAAGTATAGAAAATAAAGAGTTGCCAATGTGCAAAATAATTTATTAAAACTAAATAATGGGCAAAGTCAAAATACCGCAACAGATCATGGTTTGACCAATCAATTAATTGTATCCATCCATTTTGATGAGCAAGTCTAAAGAAAAAAAATGGTGGCAAAGTCTAATGATTAAAACTAATGGGTGGTAAAGTCAAAATACCCATCAAGTTTTTTAGATCATTGTCACGTATAAATGTTAACTTGGCAAAAAGTGAGGTGGTAATATACGCATTGATGAAAGCTGTCTTCGAATTCTAGTGGAGAACGTGGGTTGTGGGATTGGCAGTTGGCTCATGAGATATTTGAGTTTGCCCCGTGGAGGAAATCCAACATCTTGTGAGTTTTGAAGTGAAAAAGAGGCTTGATGTTTATAAACATGATTGTTTATTCGAGGAGATTTTGGTCAAAGCAGTCGTTAGTAGTATCGCCATTTATTTCTCTTATCGTTAATTAATATTCCTTAAAAAGTGGAAAATATATTTGAAAAAAGAATAAGGGACTTTTTCTGGGAGGTAGTGAAGAGAGGAAAAAAGATTGTTTAATAAATTGAAATATAGTGTCAAAACCAAAAGAATATGGTTGGTTGGGAATTCAATTTGATAAAAAGAATAAAGTTTATTTGCAAAATGGTTGTGGCGGTTTGCTCTTGAATAAAACTCTTATGACATTATATGATTAAGAGACACTATAGGTTAGGGAGACTGGGTGGGATTTAAAGGTTGTGGAGAGAGGTTACTTTAAATGTAGTTGGAAATTCAAATCTCATGGTGTCGGATTTTTCTTGAAAAATATCTTTTGTGGTTATGGATGAGAACTCTTTTCTTTTTCTGGGGGAGGTGTGGTTGGAGGGCGTTTCACTTGAATCTTAGTTTCAAGGACTCTTTAGAATTTCTTTGAATCACAACACGTCTACTTGGAACCTTTCTTTCAAAAGGTTCAACGAAATCTCAACAATCGTGAAATATCGGAAAGTGCTGACAAATTTGGGAAAAATTGAGGGAGTTAGATTGTCTCCGGTTATAAAGAAGGGAGAACATGAAAAATTAATGGAGGGATATTCTCTTGCGACTCGTATATTTTCAGCATTCATTGAATCGTTATATTCTTCATATTCTCCCTTTAAGTTTGTATGGGCAGCAAGGTCAAATACTTGTGATGTTTTTGCAAGTGAGAAGCCCGGAAAAAAAAGCATTTCACCCCATTAGTGCATCCTTTGTAAAGATTAGGGAGAATGTCTTGTTCATTTGCCCTTGCATTGCCATTTATCTAGTGAGCTGAATATTGTATGTACGTGCCACGTAAAATTTTGGACCTTATGTCAATGGAGATTCTCGGAAGGGTAGATTCGAAACAAAAAAGCATGTGGAGATGTGAATTCCTTGCTCTAATATATGGGTGGAAACGAACGTCAGAATCTCTGGTTGAAAAAGAACGGGTAAACATAAAATTCTTGGCTTCCTTATGGATATCTGGCATAAATCCTTTCAAGGACCACATTGGGCTAGGATAAGGTCTCCACATAATTCAGATTTCTACTTTAGATGACTATGGGGTAATTGTTTGATGACATGAGGGACTGCAGGGGATTTTATCATCCATCTACGTATTTTTTATTTTTATTTATTTTTTATTTTTTATCATGCATCTATGTATCACTTAAAGTTGCTTGTCCCCCCACCCCATCCCACCCACCCACCCACCGACAAACCAAAAGCAGCAAATGTTGTATCACACACAAACCCAAAGCAGAAAATGTTGCATCTCAACACAGAAAATAATATATCACATATATAAAAGGTCGTACCCAGTGCACAAGGCTCCCGCTTAACTGCAGGATCCGGGAGAGGCAGATGTCGACTGTCCTTTACCCCCATATATGAATATGGAGAGGCTGCTCCCATATCTTGAACCCGAGACCAACTGTAGGTTGGGAGAGGGCACTTGCTATCACACCAAGGTGCGACCTCTAATATATCACATATATACTATCTTTAAATCATGATATATGAAAATAAAAACTTGATCATTCTGCAAGTAAGAAAAAATGAACTTCATTTGTGTACAGTATATGTTCAGCACAAATGATGACTAGAAGTTTGGGAAAAAAATAGAGGGACGTACTTGCGCCTCTCTTTGGTTTCTGGACGGAGGGAGATTTATGTAATATTGTAGTAGACAAATGCATCAGGCGCTTTACGTTTATGTGATACTACAAACTGATGATTATATGTCAAATAAATTAATCTTTCTTGTTCTTCTTTTCTTTCTATTTTTTGGTGATGTTTTCAGTTTTTTTTAGCCCTCTAAACAATGTATTGCTGAGTAAAGCCCGGAACTGAAACCAATTAAAAACTCAGACGTCCGGTTCGTTGGCTGAAACCGCTCCTTTGTACAAGGGAATTACATGATGATATCCGTTTATTAAGGATATGAGCAGTTCACAGCTGGGACCAATATTTTGGCGCATAGGTTTCAGTTTCCCGTTTATGTCGGGCCCTATTTTTTGTTTTGAGAGAGAGAGAGAGTACTGCCCCAGTATCATGGACTGAGTTCCTCACGTACATTCTGCGCTGTGATGCATGTTCTTTATTTATTTGCCTTTGCATTTGTAATGTCATACAATGTTATACGTGCTTTCAGGTTCAGCAAAAGCTGGTAAAAAAGGTGCTGACTTCTCATTTCCAGCCGAAGATTGTCTCTTACCATGGTGGGGTGATCATGATTCAAAGGTTCATATTGGAGTTGGTTGTGATTCTTGCGGGGTAAGTTTCACTAGTCCTACTGTTTTTCTTCATGTGTAATAATGCTTGTGGTTTAATAGCACGTGCTTATCTGCAGTCCAAACTGAACCATTTTTGTGTAATATAGTTTGTACTATGACCACATGAGGCTTCTAAGGTTGTTGGGGGAAGAATCTTTGTTATCATGTGCATTGTGGATATTGTGATAACAATCATTAATTGCTGGGGGTATCATGTAATTATGTTAAAAAGTTCTATGATACAGTAAAGGAGATATATTATAGATTTAGCCCTTATTCCTAATAAGGTGGTGGACGAGTATAGAATGGAAAAGGAAGAGGGTGTGATTTTCAAAATTAATTTTGAGAATGCCTACGATCATGTGGATTGGGATTTTTCCTTGCACTTTGTTTATCTAAATTAATTTGTGGGACCAAATTTTTTAATTCCCTTTTGCCCTTGATTTTTTTCTACCTATTATCTTCTATTTTCGACATTGTTTTAGTCTCTTTCAGGACAATTTTCAAGTTGAACAAATCGAAAATATTCTCGAAAAATTCCACTCAAGCTCCTTCAAAGGATCAGAGGTCCCAAAAGAAGGGTTCATTTGTTGCACCATACTAGACTCTAGTGCATGAAGAACATAACCTCTAGTGCATGAAGAACATAAACAGATTTTGACCTCAAATCAGGTATGAGAGAAAATCTTTTGGGCGTTCGACACAAACTTCCCAAGGATAATTGTTAACCCTTACTAAAGCCACCCCAAAAGGATTAAGATCTGAGGTCCTCTTGAACCCAGACGACCTTTTCCTATAAGGATAACTTACACAATGATAACCGAAGAACACAAAAAGATAAATAATTAAAGATAGCTTCCAAAGAAGATGGACAAGCTAGAATAAGCTTAGCAGCTAGAACATGGTTTGTGGCAGAGAAACTTTTAACAGGGTTGCCAAGAATTGACGCCTCTCTGCTGCTAGCTCGAAAAAATACCCACTCCCATACCCATATAGTCAGCTGCTGAATTCTCATCAGATACACACACAATTATTTCAGAAGAAAACTGAATACAGATTTGAAAATTACATCAGTTGTCAGATCTCTCTCTTTTTAAGCTGGCTTTCACCCTTCCCTTGTCAGATCGCTTATTTTCCGATGTTAACTCAGCAGGAAGACATCTCGTTTGCTTCCGTCGATCAGCAACTGAGTCATTAGAGACCTTTCATCTAGGGTTCATCTTTCCATCAACAAGCTTAAGTTGCAGTAGGATCTCTTCAGATCTCCAAAATTATTCATCACTACTCCTAAAATTTTAATTAAAAGAATATGTTGTGAATATCTATATATAAAATATATGTATATATATATATATGTGTGTGTGTGTGTTTATATGAATATGATTTTGATTTTAGTTTTCTGCGATTGTTTAGCTTTTTAATAATTAGGTTCTTGATTTGGGGAAGAAGATGACGAGCCGAAGTAGAGAAAGTATCAGTGTCCATAAATTAATAGGGGCAAAGGCAAAATACAAATTATTGGTGAAGATGGATGGCCATCCAATTCCGTGGGGGTTAAGTTAAAGTGATATATTAATCAAATGAATGAAAATATATGAGGCGGGCTTTATTTATAGGCTCACCTAGGAGTCCTAGATAAACATGACTAATAACCCGGAAGTGAGATTAAAGATAAGTGGAATGCTATAAGTACCAAATTTTTATCCCAAGTTTGTTCAACATTTTAATGCACTTGGGATACAAAACTTGGTACATATAGAATTTTTCATAAGATATAGTGATAAACCTAGCGTAACTAATAGATAAATAAAAGACTTCGATTAAAAATAGAACTTTTCCCTTTTTATCCTCTCCGTGGTTCTCTATTTCTCGGCCTATCCTTCCGCCCATCTTTCAGAAGTTGCACATAGAGCCTCAGAGAGATTTCTATCTAGGGCTCACATTTCTAGCTTTCACAACAGCCAATCTAGAACCAATGATCTTGGGGATAATTTTAAAAAGGAACTTTACTTCAAGGCTATATGTTTGAACTGACATATTTCTTTAGAACCTTTCATCGTGGGGATAAAAAACAAGAAGACTGGAGTTAAGGTTAGGGAGAGTATTACTAGTTAAGAAGAATTCCTTAATAGCTTGATACACATCCAATTGGATAATCCACCAAAACAAGTGATAGGATGCAATAGATAATCCTTGAGGACTATCTACACTACAAGAATCTAAATCATTAACTGCTGTCTTGACCTCCTCAAAAGATGGCACTGTCGTGAAATGATTGTGCATTTTCCTCAGAAACCATGCTAGGAATTCATGTTTCAGAATCTCTAGCTCGATCTCTGTTAATGACTCGGGCTCCCAATTTTCATCTTGGTAGCGGTTGATGTATTGGACGATATGCTATTTAGAGAGCCCAATTTTTTTTAAAAAGTTCGGAAAATATTAGGAAAACAAGAAAATAATGTGGATCAATTAGATAAGTTCATAATTATTTATTATGCATAACATTGTCTAATTGATTTTATTGATGCTTGTCGGACTTGTAACCTTCCATATTCCTTAACAAATCAACCGTAAATCATCATCATCTTCATTGCTGTCATCTTCTTTGCATTATTGGGTTTGGTCTCACAATGTGGATTTGACTTTCTCCTTCTTCTCAAAGGTCCGTTGTCACATTCCTTGTTACCCCTCCCAACTGTTCTTTGAATATGGTAATTGAAAACACAGTGTGCTAATAGGGTGTGGTCAAAACACAAGTAAATTTTTAATTTTTTTCAAATTACATATAGAACTTAAACAAGTTAATCGAAATTAAAACTTTGTACCAATTTTAAACCAAGTTGTGATTAGACGATTAACCAATTTTATCTTTATCCTAAAGCACGCATCTAGGTGATAGCAGGATAAAATAGGTCAATCACACAACACGTCGATGTACGAGGAAAATTCATAATGGTAAAACTCGGACGACTCAGCCACGCAATTCAATATGATACGGAATTACATAAGTTGACAGATGACTTACTCAACGACTGATCCCCACATGCCTTGACGCGTCTTCCATCTTCAATCACTCCTCCACAACGACAAAGCAGGAATCCACCAACGCAAGTGCCATAACGTGTGAGTCCATACACGTCTCGGTATCCATTGATCCGGTTTAGCTACTGTCTACGGGTTGGAACACAGAATCCACCATTTCTTTACCGCAACGCCACACCACGGAGTCCACGGTTGCAGCAAATCGGGTATGGAATCCACCGCACAAAAACGTTTCGCCATTAAGATGATGAGAGAAACAAACTATGGTGTCCAAAATAGGATCTTCAAAGCATATATAAGATGAAGCTTGGATCCTAAACTACTTAGGTGAAAACTAGGGTTTTTGGAGAGCTTTTTAAAAGAGTTTGGGAACTCTAAAACAATGAAGAAGGCTCTAAGAAAAATGTTGCTCCCACTCCTATTTATAGGAGGTTTGTTAAAAACGAGATAAGGATGAAAAACCATTTGATAAATCTCGAAAAGAATAAAATTTCGCGTATTCGTTCGAACGACATCAAATCTCGTTCGAATACAGTTCCAACAACACATCCAACGAGATTCCAGCGCAGGGTGAAAAACATCTCGTTTGAAGTTTCATTCGAATCGAGATATAATGAGGTACCTATACTCGTTCGAACGACTTCCCAAGTTTGTTCTAACGAAGTCTCGAAAGAATTATTTTTTTACCAAAAAATATTAAAAACCATTTAAAATCATTTTATAAAAATCCTAACACCCAAAAATAAATTTTCCAAGGATCATAATATATACGCATTCATACCTGGGAGATCCTCGAATTGTTAAGATGGAAAGGAGCACGAAACACGACACAATGATATAATCTTTGAAGCGTTGCCGCCACATCTCATACAAACATGTCAAAGGCTTGAAAGGATAACACCAATCCTAACCTATGACTCAATGTTTTGTCTGGAATTAAGCCAATACATACAAATAGACTCAATTGGAAATTTGTCCTTACAAATCTCTCCCTTTGGCTATTTCAGGACAAAACCAAAACCAAAAACACCTATGGGCCGTCAAGCTCTCTTAAAGACTCAATTCCAACCACAAAAAGAAAAAATACAGACGCTCGACAGACACATACTCTGAATAACTTTGCACGCTTGTAAACTTTGCCGCATGTTGTATACCTGCACACTTAAACATGTCTTCAATTGCAAAGAGAGTATAACACATATAATATCTGCATAAGAATAAACTCCCTTTATGTTTAACAATCCCTACCTAGGTAAGACGTCTCTCCCTAAGAAAAAGATCTCCTCCAAACACTAAAGTGAAAGATACCATTTCTCACCCTTTTTGTTCAGGAATATACAAAGAAAGAATGCATAAAACTATTTATCCCCATAAACCATTTTGTAAAACTTTATGTGTGATACTGATTTAAATAGATTCGCAAGTTTCAATCATAAACTTATTTAATCAAAGTCAATTTATGAATTAAATCAATTCATCCCTTAAACACAATCAATTACGTGCATGCATGTGTCCAACCAACACAAGTAAAATATACGACACAAATTTCAAGAAAAAATCGCCTCAGGGCAAAACCTTTTTATTTCACTATAATTGTAAATCGCAACTTAAACGGTTACAATGAAATACATCAGTTTGACACTCGAATACCAGCAGGCGTCGGTCGATGTCGTCAGCAATAAGTCCACACGCAGCGAACCTACATGAACCGCAGTCCAGTCTTCAACCCAGGAACACCGCATCACTCCCTAATGACACGCAGTCAGTCTTCGGTCTAATACCTCTAATGGCACTTAGATCAGCAGCATGAAATCCAACAAAATATATTTTGGGTTCCACAAAACAACTCACACAAAAGCAATTGGGATTGCGAATTGAAAAAAACAAAAGTTATGAACCCTCAAATAGTTGGAGAATAATAGAAAAATGTATTATGTCAAAAGCAGTTTTTCTCCACACGAAAATCAGTAGTCTGACACCGTATATATAATAAAATTTAAGGCGGTGACGTGTCAGCCTAAACAACCTGCCGTTCGAACGAGACACGATATCGTTCGAGCGAGACAGGATCTCGTTTGAACGAGAACGCTGTCGTTTGAACGACAGTCACTGATCCCCCACAAAAACTTTAGACTTTTAAATTACTTGGAAACCTCAAAACTTAAAACTGTTCACGGGATCAGGAAGCATTTATCCAAAACTTTTATGATAAAATGTTTTTAAAAATAAAAACCATTTATAAAAATTTCAAAACACCATTTTTCATAAATAGAAAAATATTTTATCTTTCACAAAAATATCCCAACACTTTTAATGTAAAATGTAGATGGAACTTAAATATATTTTACCAAATTCATGCTTGTTGGGTTTGAATGTTGAAGTCTTCTTGAAATTCGGATTGTCTTGTGTAGATGTGACCTTCTCAATCCTTCGATAGAACATAAATAATTGTGACGGACAATGTCCTTATAAATCTCCCCCTATGTCTATGCCGGTACAAAATAAAAATATCCGAATTATCAACTTAAAATGACCTATACAAATCTACCCACCCAAAAACAAAGGTGGAAAGATAAAATGACAAGTATTCAAACTTTGCTTCAACAATCAACTTTTCAAAACTTCAAGCTTTTCTCATCAGAGTGTGCAATCCAAAAATCTTCAATTGTACCTACACACATGAGACAAAGCAAATACCTCGTGGCGTATCAAGATTGAAATGATATAAAGCATAAACATGAAAGCATAAACTCCCCCATAAAATCACAATTCATTTCGAAATACACAAGGAAAAGAATAAATCACATGAAACAAATCGGGGTGTCACGGTAAACCAAGGCAAACAAACTATTTTTGATTTTTCAGACAAAAAATGCAAAAATGATGTTACAAAAATCACACACCATGAATTTATATTATACTAAGGTAACCAAGTCATGAATATGGAATGCATGGGTGTGAACAAATTCGATAGGAAAATCGACTCAATCATGACAAGTGTGCACGATGCATACGTGTACTCCTAACGAATGAACATCAAAATAGTCCTTAGGTGTAAAAATTGTTGAATTTATATGACATTGTCTTAATCATATCAACAAATCAAAGTATAAATGATTTCCACACCAATAACGTCCAAAACTATGTAATGCTTTTTCATGACTTTCAAGGATGTGCAAACCGTTTTAAATTCCATCTAAACTCCCTCATTAAAAGATAATGCTTTTTATTTTTCTTATGAGGTGATGAAACTAAAACCTATTGGCCCATTTTGGCATATATTTCTTTTTATTGCCTTTCAATTTTTTCGGGGTCTTTTAGAACTCATTGGACCCCGGATAATTTTCAGTTCCTCACTTTTTTAGGTTCATTTAAACAGTGGCTTTATCTCAAAGGAAAAAGTAAATACCTTTCGCAGCCCTTTTCCCTTTTTCAAAATAAATCACACAAACGGTTTATATCATGCACTACTTTCGTGTCAAGTTTTATCGCATTTGGTTCGTTGTATACACAGAATTGAGATGGAGACACTCAACCAACATGTGATAGACAAGCACAAAAGTCAAACAAATTCGTGCATGTGTGCAATAAAGGACAAATGAGTCAAACATATAGGAAACAACACTATATCATCTCAAAGACTCCAAACTTTGTAAAGCACATGAATGACACAACATATTGTCTCAAAATACTATCAAATAGTAACATGGATATGGAATGAAATTGTGACTCTGTTATCCTAAGTGTTCATTTATATATGGTGCAAACAAAATACAAAACTCTTTTTGTATTTTCCAAAAATTTATCAAAAAAAATCTTTTTCTATTTTTCAAACACTGTTCAGAATGATTCCAGCAGTACCAAAAAATATAGCAACAGGGGACTGCAAATAGAAGAGACAAAATTCTCTAGGGGTCGCTCGAACGACTCGAACGAGAAGGGATCTCGCGAAAAGCAGAGCGCGATATCATAAGTCGCTCGAACTAAAGCCAATATCGTTTGAACGAGAAAACAAAATTTTCACAGTTTCCCAGAATGTCAGACAGTTTTGTCCAGTGAATTTTTTTTTGTGAAAATAGTTTCTGGAATGGGCAAACATATCCAAAATAGTAACAAAAAATAAGAAAATACTGTAAACTACACAATGATACATACTAGTAATAGGCACAAAATGACATCATGTAAATCATCCTATGCTAGCAAAAAGTCTAGACCTCATCTAGTAGGTGCGGTGAAGTTTCCCAAAGACGGTGACATCCTTTGAAACAACTCCATCAAGTCATGTGAAGTCTTGATCAAAACTTTACTTGCTTTCGAATATCTGCAAACTCCTTATCATTATATGCAAGCAAAGTACATGGGTAAGTGCATGTGTGCGAACATGTGGAGAAGCAAATCGTGACTCATTCCTCAACTTGAAACAAAATTCCCTAAGGTGTCCTCTCCTTTTGCAATGGGAGCAAACATAAACAGGCCTAGGTACACCTCTCTCAAAATGTCTCCTACGCGCTCTCCTAACAGGTATGGGACGCGTAGGTGGGTCGGGTCGAGAGTCATGTGAATCTAACTCTAAAGTAGGAACCGACTCAGGTGCAACAACAGAAGTAAACGCACCGTCATGACTTATTCCTAAACTCTCACCACTCCCCAAAACAGGATTGAGAACCATTTTTCCCACCTTCTTAGATGCGTTCCCCAAAGTGACTTTAGCTTCCAGGGCGTGCTTAAGATCTGTCTCTAATTGGGACACGCGGGTTATAAGCTCACTCTTTTCCCTATTCAAAGCAATCAACTGCTTACTCAAAAAAACCTTCACTTTCTCGAGTTGACTTGCTTTTGCCTCAAACTCCTTAATCTCTCTCTCCAAATGTTTCACCTTGAGACCCAACTTGTTATTCAATTTTTTAGTCTTCAAGGTCTCGGTGTACAACTCTCGAAATGCAATCTGGAGCTCACTCTCATCGTCACTAGCGCACTCACTCTCAGACTCGCTAGAAACACTCAAAACCTCCTCGGGGGTATCACGTGCACAAGTGTCCTCATCGTCGTGGGACAAAGTGGGTGTGCTATCGTGACTGGCTAAAAAGGCAACACACATACCATGGGCTTTTTCATCACCGGTATCATCTACCTCATCCTCACTATCACTCAGGGTGGCTGGCATAGCAACTTTCTTGCCCTCTCTCCTAAGCCTAATGGGATACTCAAATGACTCGTGCCTTCTCCTTCACACTCAAAACATTTCACATTTTCAAAATTTTCTTCACCCTCTTTCTCTTTCTCACTGCTTTCTTTGGCCTTATCTTTCCTTTTGTTTTTCTCCGAAAATCTTTTATTGGAAGAATTTTGTTTCGAAAACTGGGGAAATTTTTTAAAATTCTTTGCGAGCAGGGCCATGTCAAAATCAAACTCGGACTCACAAAAACTCACTTTCTTTTTCTTAGATTGGGCTCTGAGCGCTATCCCTCTATCCTTAGGTTTGACAGTGTCGAGAAACATGTCAATTTCGTACGTCTGTAGGTCTCCTACCAACTTTTCTAATTTCAGACGATTCAAATTTCCTAAGGTGTTCAAAACAGTCACTTTAGGGATAAAACGTTTAGGTAGCGATCTTAAAATCTTTTTAACCACTCGTGCATTAGGTATAGGCTCACCTAGGTTAAAACTAGAGTTGACAATATCAAACAAACGTGCATAAAACTCATCAAAACACTCAGTCTCTAGCATAGTGATTGTCTCAAATTGAGTGGTCAAATTTTGAATTTTAGACTCCTTGACAGCGTTAGTGCCCTCGTGGGTGAGTTGCAAAATATCCCAATCTTCTTTAGACGTGGTGCACGTCATAATTATTCGGAACTCGTCTGGGTGACGTGTCTGGAAATTGCACCGAGCCCACGTGAATTGTAAGTGCTCCACCTAAACTCTTCCTCAGTCCAGTCTGACATAGGTTTTAAATTAGTGACATTATTCGTGGTGACAGTGGGAGGAGTCCAATCTCTTTCACAAATGACCCAAACTCTTTCGTCGATTGCTTTTAAATGGAATTTCGTTCGGGCTTTCCAGTAAGCATTATTAGAAGTGTCAAAAACTGGCAACCGATTATATAAGTTTTCACTTGGAAACATTGCGACAAATTTAAAAATATGATTTTTCAAAAAAAAATCAACATCACACAATTTTGTAGAAAAATAGGAATACATGATGGCGCAACCTACTCTGATACCAATTTATAAAACATTATGTGTGATACTGATTTAAATAGATTCGCAAGTTTCAATCATAAACTTATTTAATCGAAGTCAATTTATGAATTAAATCAATTCAACCCTTAAACACAATCAACTACGTGCGTGCATGTGTCCAACCAACATAAGTAAAATATGCGACACAAATTTCAGGAAAAAATCCCCTCAGGGCAAAACCTTTTTATTTCATTATAATTCTAAATCGCAACTTACACGGTTATAATGAAATACAACAGTTTGACACTCGAATACCCGCAGGTATCGGTCCATGTCGTCAGCAATAAGTCCACACGCAGTGAACCTACATGAACCGCAGTCCAGTCTTCAACCCAGGAACACCGCAGCACTCCCTAATGACACGCAGTCAATCTTCGGTCTAGTACCTCTAATGGCACTTAGATCAATCGCAAGAAATCCAGCAAAATATATTTTGGGTTCCTCAAAACAACTCACACAAAAGCAATTGGGATTGTGAATTGAAAACACCAAAGCTATGAACCCTCAAATGGTTGGAGAATAATAGAAAAACATATTCTGTCAAAAGTAGTTTTTCTCCACACGAAAATCAGTAGTCTAACATCCTATATATAATAAAATTTAAGGCGGTGACGTGTCAGCATAAACAACCTGTCGTTCGAATGAGACACGACGTCGTTCGAACGAGACAGGATCTCGTTTGAACGAGAACGCTGTCGTTTGAATGACAGTCACTGATCCAAAAAAAAAAAATTTAGACTTTTAAATAACTTAAAAACCTCGAAACTTAAAATTGTTCACTGGATCAGGAAACATTTATCCAAAACTTTATGATAAAATGTTTTTAAAAATAAAAACCATTTATAAAAATTTCAAAAAACCATTTTTCATAAATAGAAAAATATTTTATCTTTCACAAAAATATCCCAACACTTTTAATGTAAAATGTAAATGGAACTTAAACATATTTTACCAAATTCATCTTTGTTGGGCCTGAATGTTGAAGTCTTCTTGAATTTCGGATCGTCTTGTGTAGATGTGACCTTCTCAATCCTTCGACGACTTGTAGCGGTATACGACATAAATAATTGTGACGGACAATGTCCTTACACATTTCTCCCCCTAAATATGAGAACATGTTATACCAAATGAAATTGAGGAAGAAGGAATAATATCATGCAACGACGTGAAGTGCAACAAAACATAACATGTCAACACAATCACAAATAATCCAAACCATGATCAATTAATTGCAATATCGATGCAAATATGATACCAATTAGAATACACAATAAAGCTTGAGATGTCAATGCAAACAAGCAACAAGAGATACCAATATGATCATATAGCATGCCAATTTGATCGAAAGATAAAGCATGTGGCGAACATGGATTAAGTGAAAATGCAAAGACTCAAAACAATTATACCATATATATAAATATGCAAAATATACCAATGACACACATGCACATATATATAGGTATAAACGACCACAAAATTAGCACGAAACACATAAGCTTTACACACTAGCATAGTATCGATGTGTCTAAATATGTGGGATAGAATGAATGGGCGTGAAGTAGATACAAATGAATTATGACCCAATCACTCAAAAATGTCAAAAGAGTTCTATTTGATCGCAAAACTTTATCAAACTAAGATTTAGCCTCAAGTGACAAGATAAAGTGAACTCAATGAACAAACAAACAAACACAATACACATGCCTAGAATTTTGATGATTCTACAAATTAGTATAGCCATGACATGATAAGCATAACTAGGATTTATTGTGCAAACCTTTCTGTTTTTGCCTCTCATTTTTTAGGCTCCTGCCAACGATGTCTTTCCCGCAAAGGAGATTTACTCATTTTGTAGCCCTTTCCCGTGCACCCTCATATTTTCAGTAAAAACACAAACAAACTCACGGGCAACGGTTCTTGCATGCACAAATCCCCATTAGTCAACAGATATGTAGATGATAAGATTGAAGGGAGAACATCTCACTTAGCTCAAATCTAACATGTGAAGTAAAAATTCAAAGAGCTCGTGCATGTGCGTGTGAAGGCATATAAAAGTAAATCCATTAAGAAAATCAAAATTGAAAACTCCATGCAATCATGATTAAGAACAATCTAAGCATTGAAATTAATAATCATATGCCCTAACCACATGAAAACATGGCATGAAGTGGATTCAAACACACTAATATGCCACACAAAATGTGTAAAACTAAACTTGGCGTAAACTACACGCCAAAGGCCCAAAACAAAACAAACACAAATTCTAGAGAGAGAATCAAAGAATGTCGTATATTCAAAATTGGAGAGGTGTCCTCAAATGAGGAGTACATGGGGTATTTATATGGGGGGAATTACTTGCTAATCAAGTAATTACCTAAATGACTAAAAAAGACAATCATTAACAAAAATATACCCAATTAGTCCTAAACATGCTTGGAGACCAATTAAAGGACATAAAAGGAAATCAAAGAACTAAAATAAAAGGAAAACTAATAAGAAATATTAAAATAGCAAATAAGCCCTAATAAGAACCCATTTCCATAACTCTCCCCAACTTCAAAAAAGTTCGTCCTTGAACTTGAAGGGTAAGTGGTCAACGCGGTTAGGCCTCCTTTATGAATTCTTTAATTTGAAACGGGAAGCGACCTCGTATGCAAGAAACCCAAGAAATATAGGCAAGAAATGCAAGGGGTTATGTTTTCTTGATTTAGGATTTTTGGGGAATTCGAGTCGGGCGGGTAGGCCGGAAATTTGAGTGGAGGCGGGAAGGCCTGTTTGGCCGAGGGGGCAGCAGTCCCGCTTGTTCTGAGGAGTTTCGGGTCTTAATTTCTTGTTGAATTTTCGGTGATGGCCTCTTTTTCGGGTCTATGAGGAATTGATTCTAGGGGCTCATTCGTGGTGGTGGGAGGTTGAATTTTGGAGGAGAGGAGTTGGAAGAGGGCATCAAATTGTTGTTGTTGCTTTAATTCTTGATGGCTTTCTCTCAATTCTTGAATGCTTTCCTTCAATTCTTGATTAATCTCATCTTGATATCGATTCGATTTCTTCAGGGTTATTGAGAATGTAGTGTACTATTTGTTGATAATCTACACACCAATATACCAATTGGGGGAACGACACCTCGCTCTGATACCAATTTGACGTAAACTACATGTCAAAGGCCCAAAACAAAATAAAAACAAATTCTAGAGAGAGAATCAAAGAATACCTTATATTCAAATTTGGAGAAGTGTCCTCAAATGAGGAGTATAAGGGGTATTTATATGGGGGGAATTACTCGCTAACGAAGTAATTATCTAAATAACTAAAAAGGACAATCATTAACAAAAATATACCTAATTGGTCTCCAAATTAGTCCCAAGCATGCGTGGAGACCAATTAAAGGACATAAAAGAAAATAAAAGAACTAAAATAATAGAAAAACTAATAAGAAATAATTAAATAACAAATAAGCCCTAATAAAAACCCATTTCCACAAAAACTACACATAAACCGAAAATCTTTTATAAGTTTTTAAATATTTTTTAAAATGATACCAATTTAAGAAACGACTCGAAAGACAAACAATTTTTT
Source organism: Sambucus nigra (assembly GCA_949130495.1). Classification (NCBI taxonomy): domain Eukaryota; kingdom Viridiplantae; phylum Streptophyta; class Magnoliopsida; order Dipsacales; family Adoxaceae; genus Sambucus; species Sambucus nigra. Next base: position 426,872,772 of record OX422217.1, on the reverse strand, counting down.
TTTGTATTTTTCAGTAAGACCCAATAAAAAAAAAATCAAAATACGAAGGACTCAAACCACATACAACTACCAAACACACATGTCGTGAAGTACAAATGCTAGTGTATGTAAACATACATGCAATCACCCATAAAATATAGCATGTGAAGGGTCATGTGCAAGCATGCGAGAATTAACTAGTTTAACATTTAGCGCCTCCAAAACGGATTTTTTAACCCAAATAGATGTATACATAAGGCATCAGGTTTCGGGAATTTAGGGGACACTAGACTTCAACTTCCTAGGGTCTTTTCTAAGATCATAGAAAAATTCCTAAGGTGACCTTTCTTATTGCAATGTGTGCACGTGTAGACGAGACGAGGGACGTGACCTTTAGGTTGACCTTTTCTAACACCCTCGATTGTTAACCCTTAAAAACAAACGATGGCCTTGGCTTTAGCAACAGAAGCATTAGAATCATGGAAGCCGGTATCATCACTACCAACACTACTCAAGTCTCTTAGATCATCTTTTAAACTCAAAATCCTAGACTCAAACAAAGAATTAGGCTCTTCAAGCGTTAGGGACTCTTTTAAATTTTCAATCATTCCTAGAAGGTTATCTCACTCCCTCTCAATATAAGAGAACTTATCCCTATGAGTCTTCTCACATGTCCTCAAATCATTAATCAATTTAACAATATCTTCAATGGCTCGTACATTAACCCTAGAAATTTTAAAGTCCTCTAATTCTTTCTCTAAAAACCGAACTCTATCCTCACTCTCTTTCTTAGATATATCTAAAGCTTTAAAATCACGGTTCATGTCCATAAGCTTCTCACGAAGGATATCTCTTTGAGTTTGAATATTTTGCAATAAATTAATTTTAACTTTAAAACAAAAATTTTCTTTTTCAAGAATTTTAGTTCTTTTTGCAAACTTCAAATTCCCAAGAGCTAATGTTTCAGCACGGTTATGAAGCTTGTTATACTCATCTCGAATATGAAAGTCATCGTCATCGCTAAACGTATTAGACAACTTACCTCATTGATTACTCATCGAGAGAGAAACAAACAAAAACAAACATGAGAGAGAGAGAGGGATAAACAAACCACCCTAAACAACACGAAAAAAAGATCTACAAAATAACTTAGTGTATTCGCTCTGATACCAATTTGACAACGCAGTGTGCTAATATGGTGTGGTTAAAACACAAGTCAATTTTTAATTTTTTTCAAATTAAATATAGAACTTAAACAAGTTAACCTCAATTAAAACTTTGTACTAATTTTAAACCAAGTTGTGATTAAACGATTAACCAATTTTATCATTATACTAAAGCATGTATCTAGATGATAGCAAGATAAAATAGATCAATCACTCAACACGTCGATGTACGAGAAAAATCTATAACGGGAAAAACGTCGGACATCCCAGTCACGAAATTGACTATGATACGGAATTACACAAGTTAACAGATAACTTACTCAACGACTCGATCCCCACAAGCCTTTGACTCGTCTTCAATCTTCAACCACTCCACAACGACAATGCAAGAATCCACCCACGCAAGTGCCACAACGTGCGAATTCACACACGTCTCGGTATCTACCGATCTAGGCTCAGCTACTTTCGACGGGTTGGAACACGGAATCGACCATTTCTTCACCGCAATACCACACCACGGAGTCCACCGTGTGTAAACAGCAAATCGGGTATGAAATCCACCGCACAAAAATGTTTCTCAATCAAGATGATGGGAGAAACAAACTGTGGTATCCAAAACAAGATCTTCAAAGCATATATAAGTTAAAGCTTGAATCCTAAACTACTTGGGTGAAAACTTGGTTCTTTGGAGAGCTTTTTAAAAGAGTTTAGAAACTCTAAAACAATGAAAAAGTCTCTTAAGAAAAATGATGCTCCGCACTCCTATTTATAGGAGGTTTGTTAAAAACGAGATAAGGATGAAAAACAATTTGATAAATCTCGAAAAAACAAAATTTCGCGTATTCGTTTGAACGACATCAAACCTCGTTTGAACACAATTTCGACACATCCAACGAGATTCCAGCGCAGGGTGAAAAGCATCTCGTTTGAAGTTTCTTTCGAACTGGGATATAACGAGGTACCTATACTCGTTCGAACGACTTCCCAAGTTCGTTCTTACGAAGTTCTGAAAGAATTATTTTTCTCCCAAAAAATATTAAAAGTAGATAAAATCATTTTAAAACAATTTAAAATCATTTCATAAAAATCCTAACACCCAAAAATAAATTATCCAAGGATCATAATATATACGCATTCATACGTGGGAGATCCTCGGATTGTGAAGACGGAAACGAGCACAAAACACGCCACGATGATATAATCTCTGTTGCCGCTATGTCTTCATCCAAACACGTCAAAGGCTTGAAAGGGAAACACCAATCCTAACCTATAACTCAGAATGTTTTTTTTGGAATTAAGCCAATACATACAAATTGACTCACTTGAAAATTTGTCCTTACAGTAATACCATCACTAATGACCTTGTTACAGTAATTACAAACAACCTTTTTCTCATCACGACCAAAAAACTTCCATGCTCTCAACCAACATCTTGTTTAGGAGGCATTATGCAAAATACCGAGCATTTTTTAAGAAATTATAGACACAAATTCATATTACTAATTTTTTAAGAAATCAGTTTTTACCTTTTTTAAGAAATATTAGTAATTTTGCAAGAGATGCTACTTTTTTTTAATGAAATGTATTTATTAAATTTTTTGTAATATTAATAATTTTTCAAGGAATCATTTATAAAAGAAACTCATATCACTAATATATTTTAAAAGAATTATCATTACTTTTTTCGTAATTTTTAAGAAAATCATTACTAATTTTGTAAGAAATTATTAACGCAAAAGCATCTTGTACAACAAATGAAAACTATTACTGAAGTTTATTTTGTCTCAAAAAAAAATCCTTTTTTATAACAATTGAAACTACAAATTGTGATCTTTTTATATTAATATTAAGAAAAGAAAAATGCATAAGAGATAATGTACAGCGTGAGATTTAAAAAAATGCATAAGAGTTAATGTACAGTGTGCGATTTTAAACATATATGTTAAACAAAACACATCTCCTACTTCGTTTAATATATCCAAACATAATAGCCAGGGAAAAAATATAAACCTAGCTGAGAAGGAGAAAGATCTGCAATGCCTAAAAAGGGAAAGAGTCTCTGATTCTGTGAAGGAAAAGAGTCTTCGATGAGCACAACTTGTACTCTCGTAGGGAAGATGTCATGATGGTGAGTTGTGGACAGTGTTCCAAAAAAGTGCTAGGCCACAACCTTCTAAAAGTCCGGATGAGAACCTCACATAGCTTGTAACAATGTAACCTATATGGGATAGGACCCAAAAAAACACCATCCTCAATTGTAAAAATGGAAGGGATATGGTCAGTGTCCACCCTCACCTGGGCATGGCAAGAAGTGAAAGGCCAGTCATCCATTTAATTTGCAACACAAAGGACTCTATCGAGTTTTCTCTCCACGTCTACTGGGCAAGCCGTTAGACTTGGTCCATGTGTATTGAGCACCTTGAGTGATTAAGCGAATTAAATAGCACACGTTAGTTATCCCTTTAAAATCAGAACAAGGAACTCTATATGTGGTGGGGGTGGGAACCTACCACCTTTACACTCATGTTATGAGCACCTCCCCAATGAGGGACAAAAACCTTCGATAAGATTGTTTATGAAGAAGCATGTCACTCCACAAGCCCCTTCTATTCATGTAACATGTAGAAGCATATACAAAAGAGATTCTACTACTTTCATCAATTTTCAATTGCTGAGCATTATTAGACACAATTAAGCACGAGTAACTGTTAACTGTTTGTTCTTTGCTCTAGCCCACTGTAACTCCATCTTTTAAGTTCTGGAAAGCACTGGTGTGAATTAGCCCTGCCCTTGTTTCTCCTTAATCGTTGTCTGTCTCCTCTTCAATTTTTTCATACGAGATATCCCCCCCCTTGGGTATCTGCCACAAGGGCCGTTCCCGTGGAAGCCAGACAAAGGCAGACGCTCTTCAAAAGCCTGAGACATAGGAGAGGCATCACTTTCCACACCAACATCTTTAGATCCACAAACAACCTCAAAGGAATTATGAATTTACGAATTCTTGGCCTTACTTGTCACTCCCTTTTCAGGAGGTGACGCTGGATGCTGCATCACTGAATCCTTGTTGATATCCATCGCAGAATGTTGTTGCATTTCTGCCACCAAAATATTAGCAGTTTCCACAGGGCTGCCCCACTTACTACTTCTTTTTCAGGAGCTGATGCTGGATCCCGAGTCATTATTGATCTCCATTGCAGAACTTTGGTGCACTTCTGTCACCAAATTATTAACATTCTCCACAGGGCGGCCAATTGCACTATCTGCCTCCTCTATTGGAACTTTCTCTTTCCTATGAGCAGTTTGGTGACCTTTGTCAAAACTGAGTTACTCCTGGGACTGTGACTGTCATGTCTGCTATGAGCCTATGAGGTCATCTTCTCAATTGGACCCTGGTTCTTAGTGAAGAATCAATTCATCCTCCTTCACACCAGAAACTCCCTACTTAACTACTCTAGCCTTCGTCTTTGGCTTCCTTTGTGGCCTGGTGGCACTTTATCCCTCACTTTGTAATCCCCACTATGTGACCAATAGAGAAACATTTAGAGCATCACTAGGGAATACGCTCATATTTAACTTCCACAACAAAAGAATACTCCCCTTCAACTATCAGCTGAGAAGGATGTGTAATATTCAAATCCAAACCCACCAAGATTACCATAGTATCCAAACGTTCGACTTTTTTTTTTTGGTTTGTTCAATATAAAATGGGTAACACCGCTCCTTGCAATCTTAAACAACATTTGAGGATCCCAATATACCTGACTTAGCGTAATTAATATATACGAAACATGTGAAGTAGTCTCCTTTACTCCAAAGAGATTTGAGTTTTAAGTATGAGATCTTTATTTTTCCAAGCCCTTTGTCCAGAAGACAAAATAATTCTCCCTATGAGATTATTATAACACGAATCAAGTACAAGTTGATGGCCTTCATGATGAATCATGCAAGTATATTCACCCTTGATGCATGAGGGTGGGAGCACTGAACCAATGGTAGTCTGCACTGACTTTGGCTACTCCTTGAGGCGGGAAAAAAAGAAGGCTTTCCATGCATTAGGGTGGCCACATGCTGCTGGTTGCAGTAGATTCTGTGGCCCCATAACCACAGAACTGCCTACTCGTAGTGAAAGGACATACATGCTTAGCATTAGAAGGATGAGGGGAAAAAAGGAGCTTGATTTGCAGCAGCAGAAGCCATGAAAGATCCAAACCCTAGGGTAAAGCCCCAGGCCAGAAAAACTCCAGAGAGTCACAGATAAACCATAATTTTGCATATGTAGGCAAGGAGATCCCGTATCCCTTTTTTTGTTAATTTTGGTTAGTGATACTTTGAGTGGATTGGTTGAAAGGGCTAGTAGGCAGGGCTTGGTGGAAAGTTTTATCGTCTGAAATGATGGAGTTGAAGCTACTAATCTTTAATTTGTGGTGATACCAATTGTTGCTCTTTGGGGCAGCAGCAAAAGTTTGAAAATTTGGTGTTTTTGATCAAGCTTTTTGGCTCTTTCTCGGGTTTGAATATCAAGATTTTAAAAAGTGAGTAGTGGGAATTGACATTGATGTAATATTTCTTGAAACACTTGTGGGGGAGTGTGGGTTACAAGGTAGGAAAGTGACCTTTGAAATATTTGGGTTTGCCTTTTGGAGGAAATCCATTAAGTGACCTTTGGAACCAGGTACTAGATAAAGTAGATGGTTGAACATGTTTGCCTTTTAGAGCGGGTAGATTCATTTCAGCGAGAGTTATGTAAGGTAATATCCCCATCTATTTTTCTATTCCTGTCAAAAATTCTGAAAAATATACAAAATTAATCGAAATAAGAATTGAGAGAATTCTTGTGGGACAGTAATGAAGAAGATAAGAAATATTATGTAATAAATTGGAAAATTGTGTCACAATCAAAAGAAATTATGGGGGGTTAGGAATAGAGAGTTTCCCAAAAGGAATAAGCTTTGTTGGCAAAATAGTTATGATGGTTTCTTCTTGAACAAAGGTCATTGTGGTATTCTATTATTCAGAGCAATTATGGTTTAGGAGTGAATGGTTTGGATCCAAAGGTTGTGGATAAAGGTTCTTTTAGAAATCCTTGGAATACACATCTCATGTGCTTGACACTTTCTTGAGGAATGTTTTTAATTTTTATTTGTATTTTTGTGGTGAGGGTTGGGAATATTAGGTTTTGGGAGGATGTTTGACTGAGAATTCATTGGATAATCCAATGGCTTCCTTGGTTTCTTTTTTACTGATGCTCAGTAACCACTAAGGGATTTTCCCTAATTAATGAAGAGAAACAAAATTTGCTTGCTTGAGAAGAGAAATAATCATGAGAAAAGGAAATAATAATCATCAGTTATTCAATAATCAATATCATCATAAAATTGATATCATCACAAGGTGGTTTGCTCCAACAATTAGCCTTGAATTTGTAGTCATTTAAAAAAAAAAAGATAGGCACAGAAAGCAAACTACTTAATAAAACTCTATAATTGTAAATAAATGTTATAATAATGGTTAAATTGCTAAATAATATAATTTCATCCAGTTCATACTCGTTCCCCATCATTTCTTCCCGACTATGACAGGAATAATTCTTGAGGGTGAAGCCACTCCTCAAGATAGCACGAGAGATTCCACCAGTGCACTATCGTGTTTCTTATCATCACAACATGCAATTTGCCCCTCACATAAGGGTATATGGGACGATAATAGATAAACCGATACTAGTGCTAGAACGTGAAACTCCTCCTAGGTAAAACCTGTCAACAAAGCAAGAGATTTCAAGATACTCCTCATTTAAATAATTGGACTAATATTCAAATTTAATGATAAATTAGTAAAGATGCATTAGGTCTGTCCTAAAAAAAGGGTTCATTCAATGTCAGCGTGAAATATGCGGACATAGATGAAACTCGTGACAAAATAGTAACAGCAATGCTTTGAATCTCTGATGATGCAAATAGGTAAGAACATCCCCAAGAATTCGTCGGACAAAGAAGCATGCAAAAACAATTACTGAGCTGATAAATTCAACAGGTCAACAACAGTATTAAGCAAGACTTTGAGATGATGACAACTTCAACAGGTCAACAACAGTATGAAGCAAGACTTTGAATTCATGGCCAACTTAAGATGAGAAAAAGTGCAAAAGTAACATGAATCATTCAAGTAGTCATTGATAGATAATGACTAGAGGAAGTGAATGCTAAAGAAAATGCTAATGAAATGAACCCGTTTTTCTCTAGAATGTACTCACTTTTGTCCAAAATAGCGGGCATTTGACCGTTCATATCTTTGTGGGAAGACCTACTACTGATATGTTCATTCTCTTTTTTAAGACACTCTGATGTAAGCAACATTTGTGAAGCTGGTTATGACAGGTTGAAGGGTCTGAATGTGTCTTTGCAATGTACCTGAGTTGTTTTTAATACACTATGTATGTCATACTCAACTCAGCTCAACTCAACTCAATAAAGCCTTTCCCCAACTATTTGGGGTCGACTACATGAATCCTAGCATTCCATTCCGTTGTGTTCAGAGAAATATCGTTGGTTCAACTACATGGTATGTTGATATCATGTCTTTTTTCATAATATCCCACCGGACCAATATACGCCTACATATTTCCATCCCTAAAAATTGATGGTTCAACCCCACTAGATGACGTAAACTACACGTCAAAAGACTCCTAAAAATACCTAACACACACTTTTAGAGAGAAGTACTTTTTACTATTCAAAATCCAAGTCCATCTTCAAATGAGGATTACGTGGGTATTTATAGGGTGAGATTTACTTGCTAACCAAGTATTTGCTAAAATGACCAAAAAAGGGCAACTACTAACAAAAGCTACTTAATTAGTCCAAAAAATGCTTGGAGACCAATTAAAAGACTAAAAAGGAAACAAAATAAAAGAAAATTAAACAAATATAAAATGACAAATTAACCCTAATATGGGACCCATTTCTATCACTCTCCCTTTCTTAAGACCAAGCTCGTTCTCAAGCGCTCAAAACAATTTGGGACTCATGTGGAAATTCCATGGATATGTGCCAAAAACTTGGGGGGCCAAAAATAATTTTTTGAAAATTTGGAAGGGTCCGTCCCACAAATTTCTCTTCTTCATTTCCCATGCCAATCCGAAAAGCTTCCACTCGGGTCAAAAACCACTTTTGTGCTGCCAAACCCTAATTCTTGAACTTGTTGGAGGGTTCCGCTTGGGATAGGGGGTTGGAAAAGGGTGGGTGGGTGGAAAACATGGTCGGGTCAGACATGGATGGGCCCCCGAGTGGGTCAGAGAAATCGGATAGCCCAAACGGGCCAGGACAGGGGTTGTGTGGGGCTAGGGTTATGGTCGGAGCATTTGGGTTTGTTTGTCGGGCAGGGGCAAGAAGCGTTATAGAATTTTTAGGGTCGGGCGGGTTAGGGTTTGCGCCGGGATTGGGTCGGCCGAAAAAGACAGGGGGGTCGGATAAGGGGGGGAAGTCTAGGGTTTGGTCGGTGGGGTGGATTAAGGCCGTGGGGTGGTCGGCGGCAGCAGGATGAGTCGCTAGGGTGGTGGGTGGCGGAGGGTAGGGTTAGGGTTTGGTGGGGTAGGTTACGGTTAGGGTTTTGAGTAGTGGGGGAAGGTTGAATTTTTGATGAGATGAGTTGGAAGAGAAGATCCAACTTCTTGTTGAAATTTAGGGCTGCTTGTTCCATTTATGCCTCATCTCTTGCATCAACTCTTGAATCTCTTCATGTTATTTGTATTTTTTGGGAGCCATTGAGAGTAGCGTACGGTTTTGATAAAAAAAAATACACCGATACACCAAAAATCAATGTTGGAGCGACACCCGCTCTTATACCAATTTGACGTAAACTATATGTCTTGACTCCTAAAAATATGTAAAACACTTTTAGGCAGAGAAGTACTCTTTTCTATTCAAAATTCAAGTCCATCCTCAAATGAGGATTACATGGGTATTTATAGGGAGACATTTACTCGCTAACCAAGTATTTGCTAAAATGACTAAAAAGGGCAACTACTAAAAAAAACATACCTAATTAGTCCAAAACATGCTTGGAGACCAATTAAAAGACTAATATGGATATCAAATAAAAGAAAATTGAAAACAAATACAAAATGACAAATAAACCCTAATATGGGACCCATTTCCATCACTAGACCTTAGCTCGAAAAGGCATTTGCCTACCATTAGGCGCCGTATGAGATTTTCAATTTCCAACTAAAATCAGCACAACAATTTTTCTCAATTATTTGGGGTCGACAAAAATTTTCAACCTGCAAAGCGTGAAAATAGGCTTCCTTAGGAGCTCTAGGATAACCTCGTTTAGCCTAATTTGTGATGCCTGGATCCAATCCATTTATAAATTGGGTCAACAATATCCTCAGTGTCTCAATTAGTTTCACACATGCTTGAGATATTCGAATTGAGCCAAGAAATGAAGAGTTGTAACCATTGGACATAAATGTGATCCCTATAAGAAGTGGGAAAACCTCCTCTTTAATTGTTGTTTCATTTCAGTCATGATAGATGATGTGTCTAAATATTCTAGATTTCTCACATATTATGCTTGGCAGAACCCGGCAATTGGTCTTTAGTAATAGAAACGCCCCAGGATTCTAACAAACAGAACCAAGACGAGTAATTTTTTATGTCCTCAAGCGAATTTAGAGATATACTAGCGCTTGATGCACCGTCAAATTTAGGAGGAACACTGAGTTGGACTCCCTTTTCTCCCTTTTTAATCTTTGCCGTCCGGTTCAAGGTCTAAATGGTTCAGTTTTATTTTGTTTCCCGGTTATGTTGCGAACCAGTTCGTTTTTTTAAAACCACTCCCAATCGAAGTCTTCACATTCTGCTTCCTTCCTTTTTAAACTAGGGCTTGGAACCCTCGTTACAGTGCGAGCGATTGGTGATGACGGGGTTGATGATGAGGATGAGTCGAGATTTGCAATGCAAATTTCGGGGGACTGCGTGGCAAATGGAGATTGAAGGCATCGTGGTGGTGGTGAGGATTGGTCGAGATGGCGATGGTTCTGCGATCTGATCTCTCTCTCTCTCTCTCTCTCTCTATATATATATATATATATATATATATATATATAGGAATTGATGGTGATACTTTGAGGGATGGCAGTTTGATAGTGGCAGCGAAGGTGGAAGTTGTTGGTGGTGGTTGTAGGCGAGGATGGAGATTCAGGTTGAGGTTTGATGTTAATGTATTTGAGACGCAGCGAAGATTCCGGCTCTTATGGTTGGATTTTAGTGAGGATCGATGTTGGTTGGCTGGCTGCAAGGTTGAAGGGGTGGTGCTGGTGAAGGTGAAGCGGAGCGATGGAGAGGAGCAATAGTAAAAAAAAAGAAAAAGGAAACAAATTCTCAACTAGATTTCAGTTCCTCAATAATTTATATCAATATGATTGTCTTGGGAAGATTACCTTATTTATAGACTAAATAATACTCCCAATTCTAGTAAGGCTAGAATATCCAATTTATGATGAATACTGAAATATTCTAATACCACCTAAAACTCTAATTAAAACTAAATAAATAAAATCTATAATGATATCTTAATTGTGAAATAAATAATATCAAATTGAAATTCCATTCAAATTAGTTAATCATTTTGACCAACTAAAATCCTTGAAAAGATAGGTTGAATCAGGATATATCATGGTTTTCTTATGGCTGTAAAGGTTGTTGAAGACATACGTTTGTCTTGTCTTTTACTGGGATGGGAGCAGGTTATTAAATGAAGCCGAAATACAGAGGAAGGGTTCAGTATACAAGTTGTTCTTCCTTTTGCTATATTGGACAATGGTAGTATGCTGAATTTTGAGGGAGATGATCTGATTGCTTTTTTGTTGTTGGTGTTAGGCTCTTTTGTTGCTTTCTATCTTTTCTTTTCTGTTTGTTGTAAAGTTTGATGTGGACCGCTTGTCCTTAATGCGTTGAACCGTTTTTCTGTATCAAATATCAATATAAGTTGTTTCTTATCATTTTTTTTCCTATTTGTTTTATTGGTTCTATGTTTGCGGTATTGCCAACACCCCGTCTAATCTGTTTGAATACAGGATGGTGGAGGGTATTATGTAGTTATTATTCATCTTCCCTCCCCCTTTTTTCAATTGCTGATGTTTTAAAACTTGTAAATAGGTTCCGAGGGGATTGGGATTGGGATTGGGTTTGGGTTGATGTTTGGCTCGGGCTTGGGGTCAACCGGGAACAGACTTTTTTTTCTCTCTGAAAAGTAGAGTGGGGGTACCCTTAGCTACATTACATAAAAAATGGGGATCACTCATCATTAATAAAAAGACGTGCTTCAAAAAAAAAAAAGAAAAAAAGAAAAAGGAGTAATAACCAGAAGTTAGGAACTTTAGACATTCACATCTTCAGATATCAACTGAAAAGTCGGATTTGTATTTATTTATTAAAAGATAGATCTAGATCTTCCAGACCATCTGAACTTTTCACAAGTTTTCTTTTTATTAGTTAAATTAAATATACATAGATGTGAAGAAGCCGGTGACAGTTAGCTCTATGAGACATCATATGCGAATTTACCAATTCAAGATTCTTAGTAATCACAAAAACTCGAACCAAAAGAGCACGTAGGGTCCTTTTGAGAATTTTCCATACAACACCGATAGACCAACTGATGCGTAATTATTTTCTTTAAGCATTTAATTAGTTTTGGCATCATAGTCCTCATTTTCTGTTGCCTTAGATTAATCTCTGAAGTTGTTCATGCAGATGTTCCCGATAATTGGTGATAGATATAGATGCCAAGATTGCATGGAGGCGATAGGGTTTGACGTTTGTGGAGATTGTTACAACACTCGCTCCAAGCTTCCCGGCAGGTTTAATCAACGGCACACCCCAGAACACAAGTTTGAGATTGTCAAGACAAATTCTATACGTAATATAATGTTGAAGCTATGGAGGGGGGGGCAGTTAGAAGATGGGTCCTCTTCTCCTGCGCTCCCTGATGACGATGATAATGAGAATCTAGAAAATCTTATTCCGCATTCTTCATCTCATAATGACCCCGAGAATGTCGAAAATGGTTTGGCTGTTGTTTTTAACCCCACTGTAGATGAGGATCAAAGTGACAACCAGTCCCTCATATGAAATTGTTAAAAGTTTAGTTTTCGAAACATTTGGTGCTGGTTAATCTAGTAAACTTTTGGTCATGTTGGCCTTTGATTATGCTGTTTAATTATTCACTCCAAAATAAAGCCGTGTCAAAATTTAATATTATAAACACGAAACCCTCTATTATGTGAGAAGAATGCCAATACCTTTTCGGCTTTTTGCTCGATGTGCATAAGCAGGTACTCATGTAGGGGCTTTTTCGTAAAGCTTGTGAAGTTTTTTATCATGAGTGTTTTTTTTCTTTACTGTAAATAGTCTAGTGAGGTAAGCAATTTTTTATCAGCTTAACGTCTGTTTGAAAAATATTTGGGGTTTATAATAGATTTCTGAAATATTGCAACAATGTTCTGAATCATATATTATCTATCAACGTGAATAAAATGACATTATCTATTACTATTAGGGAATCTTCAAGGCAATCAACAAATTTGCATAATGCTGTTTTCGCTTTTTTATTTTTGTGATTTTGAGCAAGCGACAAACTAATATTTTTGTTTCTAGGGAACAAAATCAGTAGCAATGATTTTGCTTCTCCTGAGGTTGTAAAACTAAGGTTCGCGTGGCAGATCAATCGCCGCGAGTAAGGTTCGTGCGACAATTGGAATGCAGCGGTAAGTTCAACACATTTTTTTTTCCTGTTTGTAATTTTGTTGAAGTTCAATTTGAATGTTTCTTTTCAATTGATAATTAAAAAAAATAAGCAAAGAGATAATATTAGACGAATAATATACACCACATCCAGAATATATCGAAATGTAAGAATATAAAACAACTGTCTCACAATGTCCGATAGAAAATAATAAAAATACTCGAGGATGCGTTGCCTTGGCTATTACGACACAGTGTACGTTGTCTCGGGCTAGCTGATGACTCCCTGGTTGTCTTTTGCGTTGTCGTACCATTGGGTGTCTTCTACCTCGTCGTATAATTACTGGGGGACGTCATGCTCCATCCGGATCGCTTTATGGGCAATACGCTTGGCACCAAAATCTTGCATAGTCTCCCTTAGTGAGCCCTTGTGTATGCAGTAGATGGTGGCAACGATCTTACGTCTGGTCATACATCTCATCTGACTGTGACCTAACAGGACATGCTGACACAAACGCATTAACGACATAAGTTAATACATATAGAAATAGGAATACAACATAAATAAAATGTGATCATACAAGCATTTAAAAATATTATCTACGACGATACAGACTCGCCTAATATGTTGGGCAACATCTTGAGGGTACCGAGTCAACTGGATGTAATCGCCAGTTCCATGCATATTCACAACACGTGCCATGCATGGGCCCTCGTCAGCCTGATGTGGCTATGGAGCGACAACATGGTACCTCCTGAGGCTTTGTGGGGCTCTCCAGCGTACGAGATTTGTAGCTCTTGTCACATGGCATCGGCATGCACAACATCAACATTAGTTGCTTGGTACACCTGCAGTACTAACAGACCTGAACCTGTACTCTCTACCACGTGTCGGCGTCCAACTACATACTCATGTAAGGCAGTGGACGACTTGTTGGGGTTTCGATGGCATGCAATTTGCTAAGGTTTGACGTGCTGGCATGCCATATTAATCAGAGTGGAGCTTCAATCTGCTGTAGTCAATATCGATTCCTTAAATACCATAAGTGAATACCATCCCCGGCCAATAAAATGGGTCTCTGCCCACGTAATGATATGGGGGTGCACCACCTCATCCTTGTCAATGTGATGGTTGTTCATCCATGGTTGCCACACCACTAGGCCATGGCTCTCTGCATCTCCAGTTGACCACTATCGGTAATAAGGTGGTGATGAATCGCACCCATAGCAACCTGCATGTTCCCCGTTCCCATTGTAGAATGCGCAGAAATCCATCGTCGTTGGTAGTGGCGGAGGCACACTGTGCCGAGTGGGTGCGGCCGCACCTACTGGATTTCTGGAATATATATATATATATATATACACCTATGTGTAATAACTTAAATGTTGAGGTTAAAAGTTGTAATTTCTGAAACTTAAGTCCATATTCATATACACTTACAAACCACCAGCTGACCCTATTTCTTCATTCAACACAACAGAGATAAGTCCCATATTTCTTCATTGAACCAAAGCTAAGCCATTGAACCAAAGCCTTTAAGCAACTGAAATTATTTGTCTTGTTCAAGAGGTTCTTGACAAGAACAAAAGCTAAGCCATTGTCACCGCCACTGGTAAGTCTCCTGCATACTTTTTTTTTTATACTTTTTATATTTTCTCCATTCAAGAGATAAGTCCCTTTTATACTGATTTATTGAATAAATTTAGTGAACCGATTTATTGAATTGTTAGTTTAATTTTGATTTATTGAATAAATTTCAACTATTAGATTAATTCTGATTTTTATGATTTGTTAGATTAATTTTGAATATATTGAACTGTTAGATTAATTCTGATTTTTATGTCAGATTAGTCATTTTCCATAACTTAATTCCAATTCTATATGTTAGATTAATCATATTCCATAACTTAATTCTAATTCTAATTTCAAATAACTTATTTATGTTAGATTAATTCTGATTTTTCTATTAATTTCAGAATATGTTGAAGTATTTTAAAAAAGTGAAAGAGTCATCCTCGACTCCGACTCCTCTGCCTCCACTGCCCATAGTGGAGACAAAATTGGATTAGTATCCATCCGATCCGGGGTTAAGAAAAAGCATTCATAGCTTTGGTGCTAAAGAGAAAAAAATATCAGAATGTATTACTTGCAAAAAGGGCCATGTCAACCTAAGAATCATGTGTACCCTTGGCGTTTATGCGGCAATGAAAGACGTAGATTCATCCCATCATGGTTTAGCGAGGAATATAGCATACAAAAAGATGCGGCATTTTGTTTGTGTTGTTATCTTCTCAAATGTGAGAATGGTGATCAAGGCGGTGGTGATACGTTTGTTGTTGAGGGGTATACAAATGGGAGAAAGAAAGATAGGTTTAATGTGCATTTAGGAGAACCATCTAGTGTTCATAATCAATGTTTGAGGGCGTGTTAAGATATAATGAACCAAAAACAACACATTGACATTGTATTATCTAACCATTCCAATCAGATTTGAATGGACTATCGTATTCGTCTAACAACAATAGTTGATTGTATTAAATTCCTTTTGCACCAAGGGATGGTTTTGCGTGGTCCTAATGAGTCTCAGGAATCTTTTAATCGGGGAAATTTTCTCGAACTCTTATGATTTCTTTCTAGGCACAATAAGGAGGTCAATAGAGTGTCACTTCAGAATGCCCCTAGAAATCATACGCTAACATCACCCATGATTCAAAAAGACATAATTAGTGCCATAGCAAATGTGACTACAAGGGTTCTTCATGAACTTGGTGATGGTTTATTTTCTATCTTAGTTGATGAGGTGCGTGATGTATCAGTGAATTGTTGTTAGCTGAAGCCTCATTATTTTGTGTCAAACATGAGCTGGATATTATACAAATGGAGGATTTGCATGGATTTTGTGGAAGGTCAAAGCGTAATGTTCATGGGAAAATAAATCTTCACCATTATCGAGTTGAAATGTTTTATGCGGTGATAAATTTACAACTTCAAAAGTTGAACAATCGTTTTACTGAGGCAAATACGGAGTTGTTGTCTATGGCCTGCCTTGATCCCTTTGATTCATTTGTTAAATATGATGCAGGAAAATTGCTTCGATTTGCTGAGGTTTACCTCGCGGATTTCTCTCCTATGGATTTAATGCATATTAAGCGTCAACTTGGAACCTACATTATGGATGTGCACTCTGACGATCGATATGATGAAGTTGAGGGGATTGGTGGGCTAGCTAGAGTACTTGTTTAGACAAAGAAGCATACTTTATATCCGTTGGTATATTTACTCATGCAACTGGCATTGCTTTTACCCGTTGCTACTGCGACAATTGAAAGAGTTTTTCCTGCTATGAAGATTGTTAAAACTTCACTTCGTAACAGATTGGGGGATGAGGTGATGAATGATTGTTTAGTGGCATATATTGAAAGAGATGTCATGGATGATATTGACACTGAAGATATCATTCAATTTTTTCATAAAATTAAGTCTAGGAGAGTTGCATTGTAATAATTATCATATGATATTTTGATAATGGTTTTAAGTGTTGAAAATGAATATTAATGCATGGTTTTTTTTGTTGAAATTTTCTTTAGTACTAGATTTATGCTCAATATAGTTAAAATAACTCAAAAAAATTCGCCTCGGGGGCTGCCGCCCTCGAATCTCCGAGATATGTCAAACAATTTCGCACCCACTAATTCACAATCCTGGGTCTGCCACTGGTCGCTGGCATGCTCCATATCTTGTAGAAGGTGCATGCATCGTAGCCACTTGAACCACCATGCCACGAGGTGTATAAGGATCCCATCGCACAAGGAAGTTTATTTTCATTGATGACAATCAGCCGAATAAATTTTTTAGTAACGTAATTAAAAAATGATTTAAAATAGTTGACCAATTCAATTTACTTAAAACTTATATTCATTAACTTAATTTAATTAACTCAATAACTAACCAATATATTTATTTAAAGGCTAAACAATTCAATAAATTTAACATAATTTAATTAATTCATCAAAGCCTATATTCATTTAATTTAATTAACCAATAACTAACCAATTAATTTATTTAAAGGCTAAACAATTCAAATAATTTAATATAAAAATTAAATTTGAAGGATGTTGCGAGCTGTGTTTATCTAGAGAGTAATGGAGTGCATAATAGTTGTACAATCTGGAAATCCAAAATCGCCAATGGCACGCTAGGCCACGCGTGATGAACTCGCAGCGTGTTAGTATGTGTGTCGACCACCATCGAGCCTCCTTGACATTATGAGTTCTAGGGAACAAAAATGCATTTCATCAATTTGAGGGAGCAAATGTGCACAAATGTTTGAAAATGATCTTATAAAAGCCAACTACACCTCCTATTTTTTCGGGGTAGTTCTGACACCAACATTTTACAATTTCCATGATCCTTAAATCTAATATATCAAGTTGTAAGAGTCCTTCACCCATCCCACATAAGCACTCGTACTTTTAAACACCAAACATAACATCAAGTATTCTTTTAGAAATTGCAGGGATTGTGCGCGTGGCACCAACACTAGTATTTTAAATTGTGAGATTTTTTTATATCTCCTGTGAGAAGCTATTTTAAGATGCATATTTTTTGTGTGTTTTCACCACACTAAAAAAATGTAATAAATGCTCTCTCTTTACCAAATTTTGGTAACAATATCGTGTAAAGATGTAACAAGATGGTTACTAATCTTAGTTTTTTTTGTTATGTCGTCATAACTCGTGTATTCCTGGATAACTTTGGCTCAACGAAACTAAATCTCCTCCCCAATCCAGTCCATGACAAGTTATCCTCATCGGAACTAGGGGATTCAACTAACACCACCTCCACCTCGTGGTTGGATCCCATTTGACTGTGAAGTTTTTAACTTAAAGGGTTCGAGTTCGCGACCCTTTCCAGGGCAATCACTAGGCTTCCCCCTTTGGGTTGTTAATCTTAGGTTTATCAAATGAGACTTTTATAACTTGCAATTCATGTCCTTGGGTTCCATATTTGCAAGACAAGAATATGACAATTTCACCTCGGCCTGTCCCCAATGGGGGTGAGCTTGGAAATGATTTTTTCGGGTTTATGGCGGGGTTGGGAATAAAAAACGAATTTGACCTAATTATGCTGTTTTAGTAAAAAGTAAGGGATAATTTAACTTTACCCATCATATATCGGTCATTATTTGACTTCACCTACCATTTTATTTTTCTTTAAACTTTAGCACTCATTTTAGCATTTAACAACGAAAAATACGTTAACCATCCATTACCATTTTGACATTTAGTGACCTTTTTTTTCATTTTGTACAACGTATTTTTCGTTGTTAAATGCTAAAATGAGTGCGAAAGTTTAAAGAAATATAAAATGGTAGGTAAAGTCAAATAATGACATCTACACGGTGGATAAAGTCAAAATACCCTCCAAAATTTAATGTATTTATGTATTTGACAAGAAAATACTTTAGATAACTTTTTTAGTTCTCTGTCTCTGTTACTAAGGTTCCAATTATGGTGGTCCATTTATGCATTATTTTAATGGGTTATGTATTTTTAGGACTTGTAATAATGTTGATTATGGAAAGAGGACACTCAACTACTTTTATATTTTTTTATATTTATAAAAACTAGTCCCTATTTTTAAAATTTTGAATTTATTTTTTTATATTTATAAAAACCAGTCCCTATTTTTATATTTATGAACTGAATTCTAAATTTCACAACACCATAATTTTTGTTGCATCATTCGACATCATATCCCCTCCCCCGTATAAACGGAATCTCAAACTGCAAAGTCAAATTTGTAATTTATCGGTGCAAAAATTTTGTGGCTTTCACTTTTACATTGCAAAGTTGAGTTTGGAGTGTAAAATATTCACTTTCTCCAAACAGAAGAGCATTTCTAAAACACATAACTATCATAAAGTCATTACTTATACAAGAATCAAGCAAAATCTGTTTCGAAGATATAATGAAAGAAATCAAGCCTTGCTCATGTTATACCAACGGTGTTAGAATAGTTCCTTTTTGTTAAGGAAAATCTGGTCCACATTTCTCACATTTTTTTTGTTTATCATAAAGAAAAACTGAAAAAGGACTAGTTAATTAAACCAAGCTGAGATGAAACAAAAAACATAAGTTTCATATCTAATAAAGATAAGTCTTGGTGCCTGGAATTCAATAGTCACGTTTTGAGTATTCCACCTGCTTTACATTTCAATGGGGAGGTGAGTTTGTTTGATATTTGGTTTATTGTTTTGCAACGGTAAGGCACAAGAAAAAAACAGAAACAAGAGAAAATAGATTTCTATATTTGTTCATCAATTATTTTTTGCTTCATATATTCAACATCCCCTCTCTCTACGTATCTTCCTCAAATATGTATTTGATTTTTTTTTTGGTTTAGTCCTATCTCCTAAATTTTATTAGGCTTCCATCCCATGTAGTTTTAAAATTGTAGCAAGTCCCATAAATACTCAAAACTTTCAACAACCACTCCGTAACCGCCACTCTCTCTTTCCGCATATAATGACACTTGTTCATAGTGATTAAAATATGACCAACAACTAAAAAGATAAAAACATGAGAGTGGTTACAAATGAATCTTACAAAATGGGACTAAATGAATTTTACGAATGATTTTGGTCAGGTTTTAGTGCTGAAATATCGCCCCTCATGACAACTGAAACGTATAGAGGGAGGGTGTTGCCGGAGAGAGGCGGCACCGGAGGTGACGCCGAAAAGAGACGTGTGTGCGCATGTGGTTTTCCAGATTGGAGAGAGAGAGGGTAGCAATAGTCAGAGGCAAATAGAGTGATTTATGTATAGGGGTATTTTGGGCACTTAAAATTTGTAGGGACTATCTTAATAAAAATATTGAGTGTCCTATAAACCTAAAACAAATGTTAGGAGGTTCTTTCACCGCAAAAGCCCTTATTTTAAATATTTAAAAAACTAAGTCCATTAATGCATAACCCTAATAAACAGGGTGGGTTTTATAAATATCATTTGAGTGGGCAGGTGTTATAAGTTTGAAATGTGGGTTTTGAAAACAAAACTCGTTTTGGGTTCGGGGCGGATTTGGTTTTGTTGCTTTAATCAACTGGACGTGTTGGAATTTTGCGAAATCCGCCACCCACAAAGCCGACCCATTTGAGCACATTGGCATGTGTAGTATGTTGTATAATGTTGAGCACATGGTCGGCTCGGTTGAATAGTTTTCTATTGTAATAATGGTTGTACATTTTGAATTAGTAATGATGGTTTTCCTTAAAACAGTAATACCCTATAAATAGTTTCCTATTGTAATAATGGTTTTCCTTTCCATACCGCCTACGCTCTGCCTTATGGGTATTACTGTTTTAAGGGAAAAAATATATACATGCCCTTGCAGGATATTTGTAGTGAGAGCAATCTTACTTGCACCGAAATTGTGAATAGGTTTTGTGTATTGAGTCACAAAATGATTCTACACTTGATTGAAAAATAAAATGTGTATTTTTTAAATCAAGTATATAATTATTTTTTCAATAAAGTGCAGAATCATTTTGTGCACTCGGTGCATAATTTCAGTGGAACTATTATTTTTCTTGTAGAAAACTTCTAGGTTTTAGTAGATAAGACTATGAAGTTAGAAAGAAAGTAAACATCATCATTGATCTAATTAAATTTTAAAAGTTGCACACATTGATATTATCAATTTATAAAAACTTAACTCCCACTCTCTTTTCAATAAACAAAATAGTGAATTCACCACTTTTTGGCATAAAAGCGGGAAGAACAAAACTACATGGACACATTTTGGTACCCTTTTTTCATACCCAATGCATAAAAATGTTATACATTGTTGTTGTGGGTCACGCTAGGACAAAATATACAAATTTTTATTGTCTTGTCTTATTAAGCTGGTATGAAAATGGATACCAAAGTAGGACCCAAGCTGGAATTAGGAGAAAAAAGTCTACATTTGGCCGTTAAAATATTTATAAGTTTTTTTTTACTTAGATACCATCATAATTATCCCGTTTTTAAGTTTAATACTTTTTACAAATTGGCTTTGAGCTTGGTACATTTTTCGTGGCATGTCAAAATTATCAAACAGATAAATATTGGTAAATAAAAAAAAATAGATACAAAATACAAAAACAAAAGAAAAAGAAAAGGAAATATTGTGTGAAAATCAAAACATCCCCCACCCCCTTTCTCCCCAGCCCACCAATGGCCTTGCCTCTAACCCGCCATGAGGGATGGAAATTTAATCCGACCCGTAGGAGTCCCGCCCCTAGTGGGCGGGTTTTAAAACCCGATTAATGAATCAGGAGCGGGTATGGGTTTCAAAGAAAAACCCGTTTATTAAATGGGGCGGGTTAGGAGATAGCTTAAATAAAATCGTCCTGCCCCATTTAACTTATGCCTATATAAATACCCTTTATATGTGATATACCTATATATACCCTCGGCCAGGCTGAGGGCGTCCTCCACCCGGACGAGGCCAAGATGATCTCTTAGCTAATATCAGACAACCCTTCAGTGGGCCGACCCCTCATCAGACCTAGACGACCCTTCAAGGGGCCGACCCCTCATCAGGCCCAGACGACCCTTCAGTGGGCCAACACCTCATCATGGCTCGGACGACCCTTCAAGGGGCCGACCCCTCATCAGGCCTAGACGACCCTTCAGTGGGCCGACCCTTTATCAGGCCCAGACGACCCTTCAAGGGGCCGACCCCTCATCAGGACTAGCCGACCCTTCAGTGGGCCGGCATCTCATCATGTCTCGGATGACCCTATGAGGGTACGACAGTACGAGGCCCAAACTAGGCCTGGCTCGCTGCCAGCAGGAACTTTGCCCTCGACCTCGCATCATAGGCCGAGGGTGACATCATCACAGCGCGTGATTTGGGAGACGCGTGGAATAATGCGCGTGAGACTCCTATGGCACGTGGGCAAGACCGTTACAACAATATCACCCCCTCACGTGAGGGAATATTATGTCATCATTAATCACATGTGGCACCTCTAGGTGTCAACAGGGGATTGGCTAGATCATAGCTCACATGCACCATGCATGCTTGGGGGGTACACTACTCCCCCCAAGACCCATATATACTTGTCACCTACAACCCTGCAAAGGGATCGAGAATGGTAACCCTAGCTAAAACTCTGCTTGTACACACAGTAGAGAGAGAGTGTGAGCTTATGTGCATTGTATCTAAGGCCATTAGTGCCCATATTTAGTGGACCACACACTCACAGTGGATGTAGGCTTAATTGGAAGAACCACTATACATCATTGTCTTATTCCTCTTGTACTCATCCCCTTATATACACTTACACACATATACATCTCTATGGCCGCCATTGTTGTTACTGTTTGAGCTCATCATCACTTATCTGGTGGTGCTAAATCTTAGCATCATTAGGTACTCCTGCATATTAGTGTTCCCACTCGATATACACATTCACTTCTTCATAGTGATTTGTGATTTTGACGGATGCTCACGTTATATTTTTATATTATTCTTTTGTACATTCCTTTGGATGATATCGTTCCATCTTTTCCATGATGCGAGTCTAATGATTTCTTTATCTCATTATTCACACCGCACACATGTATACACGTATCACATTGTGAATAAAATGAGAACATTATCATAGCCCATGAGAGACCGAAAGGGAAGAATGGGTGCCTAACACCTTTCCATTCCGTAATTTAGTCCTCAGATCCCCGACTCATTTGGTTTCGTACGCATCAGTATGTCTTTTGACGTCGTTCTCTCAGGACGGCTACATTATCTTGCCTGTTTTGAGGAAATTAGGCTGGAAACTCCATTTCTACATTTTTCTCCCCTTTTAAGGATGACTGATTTATATTTGAGGCAGTCCGTAAAGATCACCATGAGTGGAGAAAAGAGGATTCCCTTTATCCTCGAATCCCCGCATGCGTGGAGAGAGATATTTCTTCAATTTTCTCTCCCCTTTAATTTTGGGGTCGGCCCGCACCGAAGGAATCCGACCAGAATGTCCACAGTTAGTTTAAGGCAATGGCATCAATTTAAGACTATATATTGTGTAATTTAACTAAGAGTACATGCAAAAAATAATAGTTAAAGATATGATGTAAAAAATAGTGTAGCTAAAAATCTATAAGTAAACATAATGTATAAAGTAATAATTAAAATCTGTATGATGAGCGAAAAAAATGTGCAGAAAAAATTCTACCAACCGGCATTACGATGAGCGACGATCGAAAGTGATGATACCAACGGGGGAATGAGCAGATATGCGGTGTGAGTAAGAATTTATATGGGAGTAATGAGATATGCAGTCGGAGGGATGAGCTACCAGAGGTTTGAGTGGCGGTGGGATGGCTAAAAAAGAGAAATGAGGGAGGAATGAGAGTAGAGAAAGATATATGTGAGGGAAGAGAGAGAGGGTTAGCTGCTAAGTAAATGAAAGCAATGGGAGGGAAAACATATCATAAAAAACCCTAAACAATATATAAGGCTGCATTTATAATAATACCTTAAATGGGGCGGGTTCGGGGTTTTTACATATAAAACCCCACCCCAATATTTTTTTAATTTGAACCCGAACCCAACCCCGCCCCGTTTAATACCCCATTAGGGGAGGGATGGGCCCCGTTAAAACCCACCCCATTGCCATCCTTAATCGTGGAGTGCGATTGATTCTTTGAGATTTGGAGGCATAGGCATGTTAGTGTTCATTAACTAAATATGTTATTTTGGATGTTTTTTACTTAGATTCTTGAGGTGAGATTCTATATTTGGAGAATTGGATTTTTAAAGATATTTTTACTTGACCTTAGGAGATTTATTTAGGGTTTTGCCTTTGATATTTGAGGATTCAAGTTGGGAGTAAATTAGGGTTTTAAAATATTATTTTTACTAAAATACCCTTATTGTTGCTGACCAAGAATTCTAACTCTTTCCTTGAGGTCGCGACCTATTAAGAATAGGTCATGGAGTTATGAGGTAGTATCATATTGAGCCTTAAGAGTTGTTGAGTTGGGGATTAGGTGTTGAGGCCGCAACATTCATTATCCATGTTGAGGCCTCATGTCTATTTGAGAACCTCCTGATCAGTGCTTGAGGTTAACACGGTTAATCTAGGGAGATTGAGCCAGGGCTAACTATGGGGATTAATAACACCGCGACAGAGCTCGGCTAAAATGTAGAGTTAACAAAAAACCGTGGATCACTCATCCTAAATTTGGGCATGAGAGGAGGCCGCGACTTGTTGCATGACCAGATCAAATACATCTAAAATAAGGACGCGAAGTTTGAGAAGTCCAAGGTTATAAAAAGAGATGTAGCAGACTATGAGTGTGACCCATGGGAAATTAAGCCACGGGGAAAGCCAGGGAGTTAAGACCTTTGGGAGATTAAGCCATATGTCGTCGGGGAATCTGAGGGGTTGGAAAATGTTATTCTTTCCTTTCCTTATTACTTATAATGAATAATTATTATTCTCTGCTTTTGTAAATTACATTATATCATTTGTATATATGTTGCCCTTGTAAAAACTAACTTTGGCAGGTGGAAGAGGTCCTTTGAATTAACCCTTGTTGAGCTATTAGAGCTTACCCCTTTTAGACTTTTTGTTTCCTCAAGTTAGCCGTTGAGGACACTTTTAGAGGCCACAAAATTCATAGAGTCTGTGGAGTTAGTTCCCATAGTGCTTTAGGAGCGTCAATATAACATTCACTCTTAGTTGTACTCATTTAGCTTTATAGTTTATATTGATGATTGTATGAGGAAGGAATAATTTTATGGCATGTACTACAGACTATTATGGCATTAATAAAATTGAAAAGATCTAATTGATTCTTCTTCTCTTATGGTGTAATATTATTCTGATGAACTATGAAGTCTGCCAACTCTTATACAGAAGTTGAGGTCCTTTACAGGCCGTGACAGTATAAGAATTGCCCTATATTGTTTAAATTTTAAATTCCCGTGAAATCTAATGACTTAATGTCCACGACCGACTATGGTAGGCCGTGGGATTTTACACAAACCATCAATCTCTAGTCCCATACCTATAGATCACCAAAACCAAGCATATCTACTAGTCCCATACCTAGAAAATACCCCAAGCCACAACCATTCTTAAGTCCCATACCTAAGAAATAACCAACCGAAAAAATATCATAATCTTTAATCTCGTACTTAGAAAAAAACAAATGTAAATAACTCATTTTACGATTATAAGCCACGTAAGCTAACGTACATAATCTGATAATCCCAACGATATAATTATTCTAACATACGTCAATTTTTACAAATATTAGACTTTCTAGGACAAAGTTATATTTCTTTATTTCATTTTATTCATACCCATTTAAATGTTTAAGTATGTCAATTTCATAATCCAATTTACAAGACCAACATTATATCCCCATAAGTTGTTGAATTCCATTATTCTAATTCATGAGAGTTTTCATCAATTTATAGCATAATGTTCATCTAAGCATGTGAGCTAATAATTCTAAATAACATATTGCAAATTTTCAACTAATTTTCATCAATTTATCGATTTCATAAGCATTAACATAGTTTCGGGATTTATACAAAATTAGCATATAATATAATCTAATTTCAACATCAACATAGCCCAATTATCCCAAAACATGCAATATTACAATTATTGAGTCCAATTCCATTTAGTTTAGAAAAACTAATTTAATTAGGACTTTCCTTAATTAAGTTCGTAATCAATTCATAAAAATTCATATAATTAGGGTTTAGGCAATATTTAGGGTAATTAGAACTTAAAGAGAAAAGTAGAGATATTCTTGCCTTCAAGAGTATTCCGAAAAATCTCATTTGCACAAGTTGTTCTTCTTCCATAAAACTTTGATTCTTCTTCTTTGATCTTCTACAAATCTGAGTGTAGATCTCTCAAAATAAGGTTTGAAAGTGTTTTAATGGCAGTTGAGGAGGTTTAGAGATGCAAAGAATAAGGTATGTAGGTTTGGTCTTGAGAAAAGCAGTGTGTAAAATAAAAGAGGTTTCTTCTGAAAGCTCCTTTAAATAAAAAAAAATACCAACCTTTATCTCCTGTGCCAAGACCCTACGACGGTTGAGGGATCCAAATATGGCGCACCTCTGCTCAGCCCAAAACTCTTTCTCTCCCCTTTTTTGAGTTTAATTCAAATTCTATTAATATAAAACTCCAACTCCCACATGACTAACAATTAGGACATGATTAACTTCTAAAAAATCCTAGCTTGGAGTTCAAGCAAGTCCAAGATTATTAAAAAATCCCCTACAAATTCCACCCAAATTCCAAAATACCAATTAATTATATAAATGTTCAATTTATTCATTTAATTAACCAAAATTCATTTAAATTAAATTTTTTCTCATTTAATTCAAATTTCAACAGCAAATATTAATAATAATTAATTAATCCAATCAAGTACTCCAAATTCATTGGTTATTACATAAATATTTCTAGTTTATGTCCTCTTAAGTTCCACCGCCTAGTTCGTAGATTAATCTTCTCTTTCTGCACTCAAGATTGATTTTTAATATTTATATTCAACATCATTATCATATGTTGTGAGGTTAGGCTCTCTAAAATTTATAACCTATTACGTAAATAGTTCTAATTTCTCTCATTTCAAGTTTCACCACCTAGTTCGTGGGATGATTTTCTTTTTTCGCATTCGTGATTGATTTTTAATATTTACATCCAACACCATTATCATATATTGTGAGGTTAGCCTCTCTCCATGGGATAACCTTATAGTCTTTACATATTAATCGGTATGTTTTCCTAATAATAAAAAAGTTTGTTTGGCCCTTATTCATTCCACTTTTATAAGTTATCAAGTGTTCAAGCCTCTTTTTAAAATATGTATTTCCTAGTACAAGATCATACGTCATCACAAAATTTAAGATAAACTCTCCACCGTCATTCCTATTTTCAAAATCATATCCTCCATATACCATCTCATATCCTACACGATATTCTCCTACATGGCCATTAAATTCTCTCCCTTTATTAATCTTTTTATCTACGAGTATTTCTTGAATTAGTTCATTAACTTCTTCCCAAAATTTTACTTTAGTATGCTCATCTAATCATTCATATGCATTAACAATATTAATTATATTCTCACCTAATACAAGTTTTATAAGTACAAGTCTATCACCTCTCCTAATAACATTTACGATATTATATTTAAGGTTCTTATCTACTATTAGTAACATACCTAGGACAATGATGATATACTTAAAAAAAATGATTAAAAATTCATAATATAACTTTAGATAATTGATAGTGACTCAAAAATTTTAATCATGCCTCAAAAACAATGCAATAGCCCCACCCCACCCCCCACCCACGCCCACACGCACACACTATGTGTGTGTGTTAAGTGAAGTGTGTTAAAGAGCCTATATATATATATATATATATATATATATATATATATATATATATATATATATATATATATATATATATATATATATACCTGTCTGTTAGCTTATAGTCTTATTTTTTAATATTAGTTGTCATAAAGTCCTGTTAGCTTATAGTCTTATTTTTTAATATTAGTTGTCATAAAGTCCAAAGTGTATATATATATATATATACACACACACTTTGGACTTTATGACAACCAATATTAAAAAACAAGACTATAAGCTAACAGACAGGTTGTAATTATTTTTTTTATTTTAATATCTCCATAATTATCCCATTTCGAGTTAATATTGATTTTGGTACCTTTTCCATTAGGGGTCTCTTATACCTCTTGCACATGACCTCCAAAAAAAGAAAATAAAAAAAATTAGAATATTACAAATTTAAATGAAAATAAAATTTAAAAATACAAATGGAGAAAAAAAATTAAGCAAATAGAAAGAAAAAAAGTTGGTAAAAAAAACACCGCACCCCCACCCCCACCACCCCACCCAACTCCTTCATCCACCCCCTCCTTTGGGTGGCGGTAACACCCTGCCTCTCTCTCTCTCTCTCCCTACCCCCCCCCCCCCCCCCAAATCCCACATTCGTCTAGCCAACTCCTTCCCCACCGGCCCGCTGTCGCCTCCCACCCAAGCCAACTACCATTACCTCCCAATCCATCATCTCAAGCTAGCATATAAAGCCTTAAATCCATTGCCAATTGATTTCAGATTTGCAGTAATGATCATGCTGTGATTTCTATTTGTAGTGGTTATGGACCCGAATCTATTAGTATGGAACATTTTATTTTTCAAGCGGAATCACCTAGCACATGGAGTGAAAGGACTCAAGTAAGTCCCATACCATCTGATCACGTCTCTTGGTCTAAGGGGGAGCCGAAAAAGGCGATAAAGAAAAATAACACGCAGATCGATGAGATCTTGAATTAGATGCACATTGATATATTAAATGCTAAAAGCTCTCTCTCTCTCTCTCTCTCTATATATATATATATATATATATATATATATATATATATATATATATATATATTAAATGCTAAAAGCTCTCTCTCTCTCTCTCTCACACACACACACACACACACACACACAAGGCTTCAATTTGTAGAGACGAAAACTTTGCTTGCAACTTTGGGGTTTCAGTTTGGTAATTATTGGGTTTGCATCGTTTTGATTTTTTAATTTTCGATTGAAACTTAAGTTTTCTTTGTGTTTCGATTTCAAAGCTGAGGGAAGTGGTAATGGTGCTAGTGGTGATGCATTTGGGGGAGGTGGCGAGTAGGGATGGTAACAGGGCGGGTTTTCAAAAATCCTAACCCGTCCCGTTTAATAAACGGGGCGGGGCGGGGCAATTTTTTTTAAATTAACTCCTAAGACGCTTCATTTAATAAACGGGGCAGGTCGGGACTCATACGGGTTGGGTAAATTTTAAAATAGTAAAATTAAAAATATTACATTATAGTCTTAAAGGTATACAATGGTTCGTATTTCAATATGTGAGACAGTTCCCTAAATGTAAATCAATATTTCCACATAGATCTTTTACAAAATTAACATACGTATGAAGGATTTCTCTCTCTCTCTCTCTCTCTCTCTCTCTCTCTCTCTCTCTCTCTCTCTCTCAGAGAGAGAGAGAGAGAGAGAGAGAGATGAGCTCAAACAGTAATAACAATGGCTGCTATAGAGATGTATGTGTGTAAGTGTATAGAAGGGGATGAGTATAAGATGAATAAGACTGATGTATAGTGGTTCAACCAATTAGGCCTACATCCACTGTGAGTGTGTGATCCACTAAGTATGGGCACTAATAGCCTTGGATACAATGCACATAAGCTCACACTCTCTCTCTACTGTGTGTACAAACAAAATTTTAGCTAGGGTTATAATGATCGATCCTTTTGTAGGGGTGTAGGTGACAAGTATATATAGGTCTTGGGGGGAGTAGTGTACCCCCCAAGCATGCATGGTGCATGTGAGCTATGATCTAGCCAATCCCATGCTGACACCTGGAGGTGCCACATGTGATTAATGATGACATAATATTCCCTCACGTGAGGGGGTGGTATTATTATAACGGTCTTGCCCACGTGCCATAGGAGTCTCACGCGCACTATTCCATGCGTCTCCCAAATCACGCACTGTGAGGGTGTCACCCTCGGCCTATGATGCGAGGCCGAGGGCAAAGTTCCTGCTAGTAGCAAGCCAGGCCTAGTCGGGGCCTCGTACTGTCGTACCTTCATAGGGTCGTCCGAGACATGGTGAGATGTCATCCCACTGAAGGGTCGGCTAGGCCTGATGAGGGGTCGGCCCCTTGAAGGGTCGTCTGGTCCTGATGAGGGGTCGGCCCCTTGAAGGGTCATCTGGTCCTGATGAGGGGTCGGCCCCTTGAAGGGTCGTCCGAGACATGATGAGGTGTTATCCCAATGAAGGGTCGTCTGGGACTGATGAGGGGTCGGCCCCTTGAAGGGTCGTCTGGGCCTGATGAGTGGTCGGCCCACTGAAGGGTTATTTGATATTAGCTGAGAGATCATCTTGGCCTCGTCTGGGTGGAGGACGCCCTCAGCCTGGCCGAGGATATATATGGGTATATCAATCACCCTCAGCCCTTAGTCATCGATGTTGTTGAGATGGCTGGGGGATAGTGCTGCTTTTGAGATGAGTGTATGATCAGTTTGGTGAGTGACACCTGTCAAGCTGATTTGACACCTAGGAAGATATCTATCTTCGTTCCAGTTTCCCAGACGTGGCGCCTACACACTTAGCTTGGGACTTTGTGCCCTAATGATACCCTCCTCGTGGGCCGTGTTTTGCCTTGGTTAATGGGTCCACTCATTAGCAAGATATTTAAATGATTTTTTGAAGTCATTTCCTTTCTTCTTCTTCATGCCTGAACTCTCTCTCTAGCTTCTCAACAGCTCCATAGCCATTTCTGCGATTTTTTCTGCATCAAGCCTCGCTGTCTTCGCCTTCATTCTCAGGTAACCTTTCTTTACTTTAGATTCCTACTTGAGCCTTCAACTATAATTTACATTTTGCATTTGGGTTTCTTTTCTCTTTCTCCTTTGTTATTTTTCTTTTTTCGGCGTTCTTCTCCGGCGGGCTGTTCTTCTTGTTCTTGATCAAAACCCTTTATTTATTTGGTTTTAATCCCAAAGTCCAACTTAGTTAACTGCAAACTTGTTTATAGTTAGGTTAGCCAAATTCCTTTAAGTGTAGGGTCTTCCCCTTAATGCTTAGGAGGCTTTATGATTTAGCCGAGGAGTTCCCATCCCTGAGAGAGAAGTTTTTCATGGAGATTAAGCGAATAGAGGAGGACGAGAGAAGACGAGGGGCCGACCCTAATTGGGTACGATCCATTTTCTCGGTTCCATTAGCCATAATAAAACCCTGGAATCCTGCGGGTCATCTTATCATCCAGCCGAGAGTCAATCGTACGAGGGGGAAATGGATCAGAGAGCATCGTCATCGATAGGTGATGGTCCTTCCGAAAGGAGAGAGACGTCCACTCTTAGCCCAAGCCGA
Source organism: Sambucus nigra (assembly GCA_949130495.1). Classification (NCBI taxonomy): domain Eukaryota; kingdom Viridiplantae; phylum Streptophyta; class Magnoliopsida; order Dipsacales; family Adoxaceae; genus Sambucus; species Sambucus nigra. The sequence goes on along the minus strand of OX422217.1, from coordinate 426,841,903 downwards.
CAGGCCGAGGGCACAGCACCTTCTGAGGCTATCCCTATAGAAGCCCTATCCCCTCTTGCATTTCAAGTATCCTTTCCAGATGGTCCCCCAATAGACGATGAGGCTGAGGACGAGAGAGCTGAGGACGACAATGAGGGTTCTTCTTCTGATGATGATGGTCAAGTTGATACTTCAAGTGCCTCGACTTATGTATCGTCGGTTAAGGATCGTGATATCTTAATATGGAGGCATCTTTTTGGCATACAACCCAATATAAGTATGAGTGTTCCAACTGAATCTAAGAGGGTCTTCCAGGGGGACGAGGGAGAGATTGTTATTTATGAACAGATGCAAAGGGTAGGCGTTAGGTTCCCTCTACACACTTCTATAGTCAACATCTTGTCTTCCCTTGGGGTTGCCCCTTCTCAACTTCCTCCCAACTCGTGGAGGACTATCCTTGGATATATCTCGCTTTGGAAGAATTCATTTACCGATGAGCTCTCAGCCGATGTATTCCTTGCCTACTATAACATCACCTCATCGTCCAAACAGCCTAAGTATTTCCATTTGGGGGCTAGGAAGTCTGACAAGAATATTTTCCATGTGGCTCAGACTTCCAATCATGACTGGAAGAAAAGGTTTTTCTTTATCTTCGGGGATTGGGAATTCCCCACCGAGGGCGAGCCCGTGGAAGATGGTCCGAGGGTATGGTCCAACCCTTTAATAAAAGCGCGATCAGACTCCGAACTCAGCTTGGAGGAGAGGGTCATTGTTGACTACCTAAGGGAGCGAGGGAGAGAGGGTGAACTTGCCAACTTTGAAGATTTGATGACCCCTTATTTCCTTAAAGAAGTTGGTCTGATGGACGGCCCCCTGACAGAACTATGAGAGTGGTTTTTTGCTCAATTTTTGATTTTTTCCAAGTGTTTCATCTTCGTCTCTGCATCTTTCTGATATGTCATCTCCTTTTTAGGTCATCCTGCGAATATCTTTGGCCAACTTTGGGAGATGACATCCCCAAGCTTACTGTCTGGCCTAGGAAAGAAAAAGGGAAAAGATCCTCAGCAGCCTCCAAGGAAGACAAAGGCCGTGGGGCCGACACATGATGAGCCGACTGTCGACAGTCATAAAAGAAAAGATCCAGAAGTTCCTGTTGATCCTCGACCGAATTCTAAGACCAGGGCGAGGGTGGAGACGTCTGAGGGGACCGACTCCTCTTCCAGTATGGGGGCTTATTGGTCTCAAAATTTGACATTTTTGAAGGCTGAACCATCTTCCCTCATAGCTAACCTGAGGGCGGCCAAGGATTCCATATTCTCTGCTCCCTCGGTCGCTGATTACGATTTTTTTATCAAAGATGCCCCTACTAAGGTGTATGATTATGGTCTGCATACTCTGGCCCAAGTACTTGATTTTACTTCATTTTCTCAATTAAATTTTCACCAACTGTTCCCTCAGCCCCTTACTAAGTGCCTACTTTTGTGCATGCTGTTTGTGCCTTCACATTGGCCACCAAATGGATGGTCGAGAATCAACAAAAATTTCATGAAGCCGAGAGAGCTATCCAGCACGAGGCTGAGCTGCAGTCTAAGCTCGAGACTTCCAGGGCAACATTAGAGAGTGCCAGGACTGAGCATGCTAGGGTCCTGGATAAGCTTACGAGGCAGTATGATACAGACCTAAAAGCGAAGGATGACCTCTTTAAGGCAAAGGAAGAAGCCCTGAGCACTCAGTTCCAGAGTGAACTAGCTGAGGCAGTAAAGAAGGCCGAGGCTGATGCAGTGGAAGCCTACAAACTCTCAGACGAGTTTCAAGGCTTCGATTTTGAATACTTGGAGAGGGGGATCAGGACAACTTGTCGGTGGGTCATCCTGAAGTTCGCTGATGTTGTATCGTCTGTCCGCCCCTCTCTAGAAGCGGTGGAGTTGAACGACCCGCTGATTACTGAGGCGCTGGCCCATGTAGAGTCATAGGTGAACGTTGAAGGCATCAACACCTCTGAGGATCGGCCTATTTTGGTCGTCGAAGAGACCCCTGTTGTTAATCTTGAAGCCCTGTCCTCTGATGTTGCTCAATAGGGTGGCCGTATGTGGCCCATACCCTATACATGTAAAGCTTTTGTACTTGACTTCCTTTTGGACAAATATTGTAGCACGGCTTCATGAAATTTGCTCTTATAATGTAATTTCTCTCTTCCTGTCTTCTATGCTTGTCTCTTGTATGATTTGACTCAGCTGTTATGTGTTCACCCATCTTACAAGTCCCCCCTCTTCTTTCTTGAGGGTGGATGGGGGGTCTTCCCCACCATTGACCCTCATTACAGCCGAGGGTGGTTACCACCAATCTTAATGGTTTTTAATTAAGTCCCCCTCGTATTTCTTGAGGGTGGATGGGGGGTAGTCCCCACCATTGACCCTCATTATAGCCGAGGGTGGTTACCACCAATCAATGATGTTTTCAATCAAGTCCCCCCTCGTCTTTCTTGAGGGTTAATGGGGGGTGATCCCCACCATTGACCCTCATTATAGTCGAGGGTGGTTACCACCAATCTAAATGATGTTTTAAATTTCAAGTCCCCCCTCGTCTTTCTTGAAGGTTAATGGGGGGGGGGGGGGGGTGGTCCCCACCATTGACCCTCATTATAGCCGAGGGCGGTTACCACAAATCTTAACGATTTTCAATTAAGTCCCCCTCTCGTCTTTCTTGAGGGTGATTGGGGAGTCGTCCCTACCATTGACCCTCATTATAGCCGAGGGTGGTTACCACCAATCTTAATGATGCTTTAAATTTAAAGTCCCCCCTCATCTTTCTTGAGGGTGAATGGGGGGTCGTCCCCACCATTGACCCTCATTATAGATGAGGGTGGTTACCAAGCATATGCGGATGTGGTGAGGCCTGGTGACCCGGTAAAAGTGTTGTTGAGAAATTATATTGATAAATGCTTTCAGATTTGCATTTTGATTTGAATATTCGTACTCGTGTTGTTACGCTTTATTCATTGTTAATATTTGTTGAGCATCTTTCTTGTCGTATTGTGTACTTCCCCATATTTTCTTTTAGTGGCAGGTTAGCGCGGATTTTGGAGCGCTATGGAGATTAATTTTAGCGAGGATTGTTTGGGAAAGATTTGTATTATTTTGATGTATAGAGCTTTGGAGATTTGTATTTTTATTCGAGTTAGATAGTTGTAATTTTAATTCGAGAGACTTATTGTAATTGAAGAGATTGATATTAGTGGATTTATATTATTGTGGGTTTATTTAGATGCTCTATACCTTGTCACTTGTGGATTTGGATTTATTTTATCGCATTAGCGCTCCGTTCGCTCTCCCCGGGCGGGCGGGGTGTTACACGTGCCATATTAATATCTCATGGCAACGTGCTCATCAACAATATAATGATACCACATGAATCAAAATAATTTCAACAATTATTTTCCAGATTTCAATGAATTTAACAGTTCAAATATGAGTTCAATTAATAAGAAATCAAAGAGAATGACACTCGCGAGATTTAAGGAGCATATTGTGTAAAATCCCATACCTCAAACCATGATGAGAAGCCAACGATCACATCCTCAAGATCAACACAAAAGATCTACAAAATCTCCTCCAAGAACCTCCAACAAAATAGCCCCAAGAACACCTCTAATCTAAGCTTGGAACTCACAAATCTCAAGGGCCAATGTGTATATAAAAAGAAGAGGAATATAAAATATATTTGCTGCCAAAATTTGTGCCAAAAGTAGGTTAAAAGGGTTGCCCACGACTTCTTTTTATAATGCAAAGAAATGAAGAGTTGGAATCCAAAAGACTCCTTTAAATAAGGCAAAGAAATGAAAAGTTGGAAGCCAAAACAACTCCAAGAGTTTCGAAAACGGATTTTAAAATCCATTTGTAACACCCCGCCCGCCCGGGGAGAGCGAACGGAGCGCTAATGCGATAAAATAAATCCAAATCCATAAATAACAAGGTATAGAGCATCTAAATAAACCCACAATAATATAAATCCACTAATCTCAATCTCTTCAATTACAACAAGTCTCTCGAATTAAAATTACAACTATCTAACTCGAATAAAAATACAAATCTCCAAAGCTCTATACATCAAAATAATACAAATCTTTCAAAAAAAATCCTCGTCTTTCTTGAGGGTGAATGGGGTGTCGTCCCCATCATTGACCCTCATTATAGACGAGGGTGGTTACCACCAATCTAAATGATGTTTTAAACTTCAAGTCCCCCTCGTCTTTATTGAGGGTGAATGGGGGGCCGTCCCCACCATTGACCCTCATTATAGCCAAGAGTGGTTACCAACAATCAATGATGTTTTCAATAAAGTCCCCCCTCGTCTTTCTTGAGGGTGAATGGGGGGTCATCCCCACCATTGACCCTCATTATAGCCGAGGGTGGTTACCACCAACTTAATGATGTTTTCAATCAAATCTCCCCTCGTCTTTCCCGAGGGTGAATGGGGGGTCGTCCCCACCATTTACCCTCATTATAGCCGAGGGGAGTTGCCACCAAGGATAAACCCAATTATAATAGAATTAATAAACACAAGATGAGGGACCAATATGACATTCTCATTAACATTCCAAGTGTTCTATTGGAGCAATACATTCATTACAACTGTGGTCCGATATGATATTACAACATTATTGATAGTATTTATTCAGATGATCTGCATTCTAGGGATTCGAAAAGGGTTCCCCTTCAAGGTTTTCTAGCCTATAGGTTCCAGGGACAACTTCATCAATGACCCTATATGGGCCATGCCAATTTGGGCGGAGCTTATTAGGCTTTTGCCAAGTCTTTTAGAGGACTAAGTCCCCCACTGCGATTGGCCTTTGCTTCACCCTCTGGTTGTAAAACCTGGCAGTCCTCTGCTGGTAGGCAACTTGCCTTATCTCAGCGTCTTCCCTCCTTTCCTCGATCAAGTCTAAGTCAAGTCTCCTTTCTTCCATATTCCTCCGGGGGTCATACATTTGGACCCTATGAGTAGGAAACCCAATCTCGGTGGGGATGACGGCTTCTAAGCCATACGTCAGCATGAACGGGGTTTCCCTAATAGGAGTCTTTGCCGTCGTCCTGTAGGCCAGCAGTACAACGTACAACTCCTCAACCCATCTTCCTTTTACCTCCTCGAGTTTTTTCTTGATCCCATCTAGGATTGTTCTGTTTATAACTTCTATTTTCCCGTTGGCTTGAGGTTGGCCTGGGGTAGAGAAGAATTGTTTGATACTCACCCTTTCACAGTACTTCTCCAGAGATGTATTCTTGAATTGAGTCTCGTTATCCAAGATAAGGGTGTTGGGGAGACCATATCTGCATATAATGTTTTTCCAGATAAACTGGAAGGTATTCTTCTCTGTGATATTTACCATCGGCTCCGCCTCCACCCATTTTGAAAAATAGTCAATTGCCACGATCAAGTATCGATAGTTATTGACGGCCCTGGGTAAAGCTCCTACTAGATCGATTCCCCATACTGCGAATGGATATGGGGATAAGAGACTGATGGGGCTGGTAAGGGATTGTGGCAAATCTTTGGCATTTATCGCACTTTTTTACGTATGCCGTGGCGTCTTTCCCCAGGGTCGGCCACTAGTATCCCTGAGTTACTATCCTCTTTGCTAACGATCTACCCCTAATGTGGCTTGAGCATGACCCCTCATGCACATCTTGCAAAATGTGAGGGACCTTGGACGGGTGCACACATCTGAGCAAGGGGAGCAAGAACCCCTTTTTGTACAAGGTGTCTCCAATGACATTGAATTTTGCATCTCTGTATCTCAACTTTTTCCTCTCTTGTTTTGCCTCCAGCATCTCCCCCTCTTTAATGTATCTGATTAAAGGGTCCATCCACGAAGCTTCCCTATCGATGTTTAAGCAAAAGCCAAGTGTTCCCTCTTCTTCTTTGATCGTTGGTTGAAGCAAAATTTCTACTGGGACTGTCATCTTGACTTCTGTCCTAGTTGCTGAAGCTAGCCTAACAAGTGCATCGGCTCGGCCATTGTCATGCCTAGGTATCCTCTTCAACTTTACCTCTCTGAAGCTCTTTAATAGTGCCCTTAACCTTTCAAGTTATTTGGCCATTCTCTCATCCTTATCCTCGTAGGCTCCTAATATCTGATTCACCACTAGTCTTGAATCACTATAGGCCACAATATGGTTGACACTAAGAGACTTAGCCAAGGAGAGGCCGGCTATCAGGGCCTCATATTCAGACTCGTTATTGGAGGCTTTGTAGTTGAACCTTAGGGCGTACTCAATGTCTGTGCCATCAGGTGCTGTTATAATTAATCCAGCCCCACTTTCGCTTTCACAAGAGGACCCGTCAACGAAGAGGTTCCACACTGTCTTTTCCTCTAAGAAATTTTCCTCGGTGAGGGACCCCAGTTTAAAGAGATATCTTCCCTCTTCGTTTTCTGCCATTTTTCCTCTAGCGATGCTTGTCTCAGCCTTTTCTGCGGATGGGTCAATAATTCTACCTTGTCGTGTATCTCTCTCTTCGAGGCTCTCATCTTCGGCCTCATCATCTTCCCAAGTAAATGCAGCCACGAAATCTGCTAATGCCTGCCCCTTAATGGCCACCCTAGGTTGATATACAATGTCAAACTCCCCTAACTCTATATCCCAGGCCATTAGCCTCCCCAATTTTTCTGGCTTGTGTAAGACCTGTCTGAGAGGAGAGTCGGTGAGGATGACCATTGTATGGGACTGGAAGTACAGCTTCATCTTTCTTGATGCATGGATCAAGGCACATGCTAACTTCTCCTTCCTTGGGTATCTTTGCTCTGCCCCCTAGAGTGCCTTACTATTGAAATACACAGGCTTCTGTACTTCGTCCTCTTCTCTCACAATGGATGCGCTGATGGCTGATTCTGAGACGACTAAGTACACATGTAGTCGTTCACCTTGCCCTGGTCGTGACAAAAGTAAGGGAAACCCTAATTATGATGTTCTCTCCTTGAAAGCCTGATCACACTCTTCGCTCCATTTAAAGGCCTTTCTAAGAATTTTGAAGAATGGTAAACATCTGTCTATGACTCTGGACCCGAACCTATTCAAAGAAGCCACCCGTCCTGTGAGCCTTTGAGCGTCTTTGATGGTCTTGGGGGTCTTCATTTGTATGATGGCCTTTATCTTTTTAGGATTGGCCTCGATGCCTCTTTGGTTGACAATGAACCCCAAGAACTTCCCTGCTCCGACCTCGAAGACACATTTGGCCGAGTTGAGCTTCATTCGGTATTTGTCCATTGTGTTAAAGGTCCTCTCGAGGTCAGCCACATGATCCTCGACCTTTAAACTTTTGGTCAGCATATCATCTACATAAACCTCCATAGACTTCCCAATTTGGTCTTTAAAAATTTTATTCATGAGGCGCCGATACGTTCAGGGTACCTCTTTCAACTTCATTCTTTTTGATTTATCATTTCATGAACTATTCCCTCGGCCCCTTTTAATATGTGTTTATCTATGTAGTCTGTCTGTGCCTTCACCTCGGCCACCAAGTGGATGGCTGAAAATCAACAGAAGTTCCAGGAGGCTGAGAGAGCTATTCAGCATGGGGTCGATCTGAAGACCAAACTGGAGACTGCGAGGGCAGAGTTGGAGAGTGCAAGGACCGAGCATGCCAGGGTCATCGGTGAGCTAACGAAGCAGCATGATGCCGACTTGAATGTGAAGGACACCCTTATCAAAGAAAAAGGAAGATTCCTTGACCAACCAGGGGGCCCAATTCAAGGCTGAACTTGATGAGGCAGTGAAGAAAGCCGGGGCCAATGCAGTGGAAGCTTACAAGCTCTCTGATGAGTTCCAGGTCTTTGGCCTTGAGTACCTGGAGAGGGGAATCAAGATGGCCTATCGGTGGGTCGTCCTGAAGTTTGCTGATGGTGTATCATCCGTCCGCCCCTCTGTGAAAGTGGTGGAGTTGGACGACCCACTTATTGCTGAGGCCCTGACCCATGTGGAGCCACAAGTGAACGTTGAAGGCATCGGCACCTCTGAGGATCGGCCTATTCTGGTCACTGAAGAAACTCCTCTGATTGACGTTGAAACCTTGCCTACTGATATTGCCCAATAGGGTGGCTGTCTGTAGCCCATACCCTCTTCATGTAACAAATATTTTTGTAATTTATTTTTGTTGGACAAGCAATTGTAATACCTGCTTTATAATATAATGTCTCTTCCTGTCTTCTGTGCCTGCCTCTTGCGTGATTTATCTTAATTCATGATATGATGTATTAACCATCCCATTAACCCCCCCTCGTCTTTCTTGAGGGTGAATGGGGGTTCGTCCCACCATTTTCCCTCATCACAGCCGAGGGTGGTTTTCACCAACGTAATGATGTTTTAAATTTGAAGTCCCCCTCATCTTTCTTGAGGGTGAATGGGGGGGTCCTCCCCATCATTTTACCTCATCATAGCCGAGGGTGGTTTCCACCAACATAAATGATGTTTTTAATTAATTCAAGTCCCCCTCGTCTTTCTTGAGGGTAAATGTGGTGTCGTCCCCACCATTTGCCCTCATCATAGCCGAGGGTGGTTTCCACCAACATAAATGATGTTTTAAATTTAATGTCCCCCTCGTCTTTCTTGAGGGTGAATGGGAGGTCGTCTCCACCATTTTCCCTCATCATAGCCGAGGATGGTTTCCACAAATTAAATGATGTTTTGAATTTGAAGTCCCCCCTCGTCTTTCTTGAGGGTGAATGGGGGGTCGTCCCCACCATTTGCCCTCATCATAGCCGAGGGTGGTTTCCACCAATTAAATGATGTTTTAAATTTGAAGTCCCCCCTCGTCTTTCTTGAGGGTAAATGGGGGGTCGTCCCCACCATTTTCCCTCATCATAGCCGAGGGTGATTTCCACCAACATAAGTGATGTTTTAAATTTAATGTCCCCCCTCGTATTTCTTGAGGGTGAATGGGGGGTCGTCCCCACCATTTTTCCTCATCATAGCCGAGGGTGGTTTCCACCAACATAAATGATGTTTTAATTTGATGTCCCCCTCGTCTTTCTTGAGGGTGAATGGGGGGGAGGGGTCGTCCCCACCATTTTCCCTCATCATAGCCGAGGGTGGTTTCCACCAACATAAATGATGTTTTAAATTTGAAGTCCCCCCTCGTCTTTCTTGAGGGTGAATGGGGGGTCATCCCCACCATTTTCCCTCATCATAGACGAGGGTGGTTTCCACCAACATAAATGATGTTTTAAATTTGGAGTCCCCCTCGTCTTTCTTGAGGGTGAATGGGGGGTCGTCCCCACTATTTTCCCTCATCATAGCCGAGGGTGGTTTCCACCAATTAAATGATGTTTTAAATTTGAAGTCCCCCCTTGTCTTTCTTGAGGGTGAATGAGGATAACCCTAATCATGTTATCATTAACAACCACAGGATGGAGAGCTAATATAATATTCTCATTAACATTCTAAGTGTTCTGTTGGAGCAACACATTCATTACAACTGTGGTACGATAGGACATTACATTATTGATAGTATTTCTTCAAATAATCTGCATTCCAAGGGTTCGAAAAGGGTTCCCCTTCAAGGTTTTCTAGTCTATAGATTCCAGGGACAACTTCATCGATGACCCTGTATGTGCCATGCCAATTTGGGTGGAGCTTGTTAGGCTTTGCCAAGTCTTTTTGAGGACTAGGTCCCCCATAGTGATTGGCCTTTGTCTCACCCTCTGGTTGTAAAATCTGGCAGTCCTCTGCTGGTAGGTGGCTTGCCTTATCTTAGCGTCTTCTATTCTATCCTTGATCAAGTCTAGATCAAGTCTCCTTTCTTCCATTTTCCTCCGAGGGTCATACACTTGGATCCTGTGAGTAGGAAATCCAATCTCGGTGGGGATGATGGCTTCTGAGCCATACGCCAGCATGAGCGGAGTTTCTCCGGTGGGAGTCTTTGCCGTCATCTTGTAGGCCCACAGTACAGCGTACAACTCCTCAACCCATCTTCCTTTCGCCTCCTCGAGTTTTTTCTTGATCCCATCTAGAATTGTTCTGTTTGTAACTTCAGTTTGCCCATTAGCCTGAGGTCGGCCTGGGAACGAGAAGAATTGTTTGACACCGACCCTTTCACAGTATTTCTCCAGAGATGTATTCTTGAATTGAGTTCCGTTATCCGAGATGAGGGTGTTGGTGAGACCATATCTGCATATAATGTTTTTCCAGATAATATGGAAGGTCTTCTGCTCGGTGATCGTTACCATCGGCTCTGCCTCCGCCCATTTTGAAAAATAGTCAATTTCCACGATCAAGTATCGATAGTTATTGATGGCCCTGGTCAAAGCTCCTACTAGATCGATTCCCCACACTGCGAATGGCCATGGGGATGTGATGGAGGTAAGAGGCTGATGGGGCTGGTGAGGAATAGTGGAAAATCTTTGACATTTATTGCACTTTTTTACGTATGCCGTAGCATCTTTCCCTAGGGCCGACCACCAGTATCCCTGGGTTACTATCCTCTTTGCTAACGATCTTCCCCCAATGTGTATTGAGCATGACCCCTCATGCACATCTCGCAGAATGTGAGGGACCTTAGATGGGTGCACACATCTGAGCAAAGGGATCAAGAACCCCTTTTTGTACAAGGTGTCTCTGATGACAGTGAATTTCGCAGCTCTGTATCTCAACTTCTTCCTTTCTTGCTTTGCTTCTGGCATCTCCCCCTCTTTAATGTATTTGTTTATAGGTTCCATCCACGAAGCTTCTCTGCTGATATTTAAGCAAGAGCCAAGTGTTCCCTCTTCCTCTTCAATCGTCGGTTGAAGCAAAATTTCCACAGGGACTGTCCTCCTAACATTTGTCCTAGTTGCTGAGGCCATCCTAGCAAGTGCATCGGCTCGGCCATTATCGAGCCTAGGTATCCTATTCAACTTTACTTCTCTGAAGCTCTTCAATAGAACTTTTACCCTTTCAAGATATTTATCTATTCTCTCATCATTGGCCTCGTAGGCTCCTAGTATCCGATTCACCATTAGTCTTGAATCACTATGGAACAAGATCTGGAAGACACTAAGAGACTTAACCATGGAGAGGCCTGCTATCAGGGCCTCATATTCAGACTCGCTATTGTAGGCTTTGAAGTTGAACCTCAGGGCATACTCGACATTTATGCTGTCGGGTGCTGATACAATTAATCCAGCCCAACTTCCGCTCTCATAAGAAGACCCGTCAACGAAGAGGTTCCACACAACCTGTTCCTCCGAGAAGTTTCCCTCAATGAGGGACCCCTGTCTAAAGAGATATCTCCCCTCTTTATTTTTGGCCATTTTTTCTCTAGCGGTGTTTGTCTCAGCCTTTTTTGCCAGTGGGTAACAATTTTGCCTTGCCATGTATCTGTCTTCTAGAGGCTCTCCTCTTCAGTATCATCATCTTGCTAATTAAATTCAGCCACGAAATCAGCTAATGCTTGCCCCTTAATGGCCATCCTATGTTGATATACAATGTCAAACTCTCCCAGCTCGATGGCCCAGGCCATTAGCCTCCCTAATTTTTCTGGCTTGTGCAAGACCTACCTAAGAGGAGAGTCGGTAAGGATGACCATAGTGTGGGACTGGAAGTACGGCTTCATCTTTCTTGATGCATGGATCAATGCATATGCCAACTTATCCATCCTTGGGTATCTTTTCTCTGCGCCCTGGAGTGGCTTACTATTGAAATACATAGGCTTCTATACCCCATCCTCTTCTCTCACAATGGCTGCGCTGATGGCTGATTCTGAGACGGCTAGGTACACATGTAGTCGTTCGCCCTGCAGCGGTCATGACAATAGCAAGGGATACCCTAGGTAGGACTTTAGCTCCTTGAAATCCTAGTCACACTCTTTGTTCCATTCAAAGGCCTTTCTGAGAATTTTGAATTATGGTAAACACCTGTCTATGGCTCTTGACACAAACCTATTCAAAGTAGCCACTCGCCCTGTGAGCCTATGAATGTCTTTGATGGTCTTGGGGGTCTTTATTTCTATGAGGGCCTTTATCTTCTTAGGATTGGCTTTAATACCTCTTTGGTTGACAATGAACCCCAAGAACTTCCCTGCTTCGACCCCGAAGACATATTTGGTCGGGTTGAGCTTCATCTGGTACTTGTCCATTGTGTTAAAGGTCCTCTCGAGGTCGGCCACATGATCTTAGACCTTCAAACTCTTGGTCAACATGTCATCTACGTAGACCTCCATGGAATTTCCAATTTGGTCCTCGAACATTTTATTCACAAGGCGCTGATACGTTACCCTCGTATTCTTTAGGCCAAAGGTCATGACCCTATAATAGTATGTCCCCTTATTGGTAATGAAAGCCGTTTTTTCTAAGTCTTCAGGGTTAATAAAGATCTGGCCTGAATAGGCATCCATGAAGCTCATTAGCTCATGACCTGTGGTAGAATCCACCATTTGATCAATGCAAGGGAGAGGGAAGCTGTCTTTGGGACAATATTTGTTGAGTTCGATGAAGTCTTTGCACATCCTCCACTTCCCATTGGCTTTGGGGACTATGACTGCGTTGGATAGGCATTCAGGATAGATGACTTCCCTGATAAACTTTGCATCTTCTAGCTTCTTGACCTCATCCCTTATGACCTCATATTTTTCTCAAGAGTAAATTCTCCTCTTCTGCTTCACTGGCTTTGCACCCTCTACCACGTTGAGCTTATGGATAATAATTTTGGGGTCGATCCCCGGCATATATGCATGACTCCATGCAAAGACGTTCTGTCTTCTCCTTAGTAGCTTGATGAGGTCTTCTTTTATGTCTGTCTTAAGACCTTTGCCTATTTGGATGGTTTTTTCTGGCTCATCCTCATTGAGGATGATGGATTATACCTCTTCCGCGGCCTCTCCTTTCTTCAGTTTTTTCTCATCCCTGGGGTCAAGGGTATCAATATTGTAAGTAGTTGTTGCCTTTTGTGCGCCTCTCTTTCTTCGACGGAGTTGAAGTCACATTCCCATGCTGTCGTCTAGTCTCCCTGAACTTCCCCTACCCCGTAAGGGGTCGAGAATTTTATCATCTGATGAATCGTGGATGGCATGACTTCAAATTCTCTGAGGGACACTCGCCCCAGTATAATGTTGGAGGCTGAGAATACGTGTTCATCCATCACAAAAAAGTTGACCTTCTTGGTAAGCCATCTTGGCCACTCGTCCCCCATTCTAACATCGAACTCATACACTCCTAGAGGATGAACTTTCTCCCCATTGAAACCAATCAAGGGGTGATGGTATGGGATGAGCCTAGCATGGTTGAGACCTAAGGCTTTGAATCACGGCTAGAACATCACATCTACGAAACTACCCCCATCAACCAAGATCCTCGGCACCTCGCATCCGTGCACCTTGGTGGTGATGACAAGAGGGTCGTCATGTGGGGCTAAGAGGCCCTTGAAGTCCATCCTTGAGAACCCCACTATCAGAGTATCCATATCAACCTTCTTCCTCTTTTTTGACTTTCTTCCATAGAGGTCGAGTGTACGACCTTTGTTACTGCCTTAGCCTCAGCTACATGGGCCTTTCTGTCGGCAACCTCTGATCCTCCTCCTGCCAGGCCCCCAGATCATCCCGACACCGAGTGAGATCATATTAACTCTTTTTAGAGGGCCATGGTCATCCCTCAGCGGGAGTTCAGGGTCGTCCTCATCATCCGAAGGGTCGTCCCTTCTATTTAGAGGATCTTCTTGGCATGCATCACCTCTCTTCTTTTTGGGGTCTTCCCCTTGGCCCCTCTTGAAAGCACCTTTGTCAACGTATTTCCTTAACTTCCCCTCTTTTAGCATTTTTTCAATTTCATCTTTCCGAGCAAAACACTTGTCGGTCAAATGGCCATGGTCTTGGTGAAACTCACACCACAAGTTTTTGTTCCTCTTGCGAGGGGCTGCCCTCAACTTCTCGGGACGTTTTAAGGATTGGTCACTCTTTATCTCATTCAGGATGTGTTCGCAACTAACCGTCAGAGGGGTATAATTAACAAATTTGTCATTTGTAGATCTCTTCTTCCCCTAATTGTTCCTTTTTTGGTACTTACCCACACTAGTGCCTCCTTTTTCATATTCGTATTTTGTATCCATCGCCTCTTTGGCGTTCATCACCTTTCCAGTTGTCGACAGCAATTCAGCCATCATCCTCGGAGGGTCTTCAACAAGCTTCCATAATAGCTTCCCCTTCTGGAGTCCTCCGATGAGGGCTGTCATGGCTATGCTTTCCTCATAGTCTTCGACCTCTAACTTTTCTTTGTTAAATCTGGCTATGTAGTCTCTTAGGCTCTCATTCTTCCCCTGCTTAACGTAGAGCAGGTGTGTGGTTTTCTTTTGTGGTCTCACTCCAAAGCAAAAGTTATGGATAAACCGGTTTGCTAACTGCTTAAAGCTTTCAATAGAGTTATTCGGAAGAGACATATACCAGACGTGTGCAACCCCAGTCAAAGTGCCGGAGAAGGCATGACACCTCATCTCATCTGAGATAGAGTATATGTCTGCCGCTGACTGGTACATCTCAATATGATGGACATAGTTGGTGCTCCCGTCATACCTTGGGGTGACCACAAGTGGCTTGAACTTAGATGGCATTAGGAAGTTGACTATATTCGCCACAAAGGGTGAGCCTATGGAGTATCCTCTATGAAGAGGGTCCCGACTCTTCAGGATGTCACCAATTTTATCCTCCAGCCTTTGGGTTAAGTCGTTCCAGGGCCTCGTAGGGTCAGCCCGGCATATTTTATCCCCCGCCGCCTCTTTGAGATGGACGGAGGGTTCTGCTGCGGCAGGCCTATGTCGACTGTTTACTTACCCCTGGACGTCGTCCCTTCCATGGGGTCGGCCCCCGTGGGGTCAGCCATCTGCTGCCTCCCTCCTGGACCTCGCAACACTTCTCGTTCGGGACAATTTTTCCCGTAGGTCATTTACTGGGCCTAGCCTCTTAAAGGCGGACCCCCTGCTCAAATGATCGAAAGTAGATCCTCTCGGGCAATCGCCGGGATTTTGCCTTCCACACTTCCCTCTTCTCTCCTAGATCGATCGCACAATATTATTGGAGACCTCATACGGCTCCCAGCACTCTATGGGAGCCTCTTCCACCTCCAGATCATCATATCTATCTTCTGGACAAGGGTTTTCTTGGCTCCCCGTCAGCAACATCCCTCCGTCCTTATGGAGGTGGCAAGTCTTTGCGTGGTGCTTGGGGTGGTCCCCTGGCCTCATGCTGCCCTGGAGCTGCTGCCGGAGTAATCATCTCTGGTGAGACTCCTGGAGGTCTTAGTATGTTTTGGCTAAGAGCTATAAATTGCTCCTGCATAATCTGCTGGCTTACTGCCAAAGACTTCAGGGCGGAAGCCATATTGGCCATCTCAGACTGAGGTGGTGCATGATCGGAACTAGGTCCCACCCCACTATCCGGTGGAGGAAGTGGTGGTGGTGGCATCTCTGGTGCCATGTGTTTGAGCTGTAGAGAGTTGAATGAACAAAAGACTAAGGAGCTTGAGAACCTTAATGGGTCTCTTTCAATGGTGAAACATATCCATAAAGGGGGAGAACTGGTTCACCACCAGAGTGCCCGGTGAGGTCAAGCTGTATAAAGGAAGATAGGTCTTCTCATTCCCATAGACGGCGCTAAACTGATGATGCTAAGATTTAACACCACCAGATAAGTGATGATGAGCTCAAACAGTAACAACAATGGCGGCCATAGAGATGTATATGTGTGTAAGTTTATAGAAGGGTATGAGTACAAGAGGAATAAGACAATGATGTATAGTGGTTCATCCAATTAGGCCTACATCCACTGTGAGTGTGTGATCCACTAAATACGGGCACTAATGGCCTTGGATACAATGCACATAAGCTCTCTCTCTCTCACTCTCTCTCTCTCTCTCTACTATGTGTACAAGCATAGTTTTAGCTAGGGTTGCCATTCTTAATCCCTTTGCAGGGTTGTAGGTGACAAGTATATATAGGTCTTGGGGGAGTAGTGTACCCAACAAGCATGCATGGTGCATGTGAGTTATGATCTAGCCAATCCCCTGCTGACACCTGGAGGTGCCACCTGTGATTAATGATGACATAATATTCCCTCATATGAGGGGGTGTTATTGTTATAACGGTCTTGTCCATGTGCCATAGGAGTCCCACGCGCACTAATCCACGCGTCTCCCAAATCACGTGCTGTGATGATGTCACCCTCAGCCTATGATGTGAGGCCGAGGGCAAAGTTCCTGCTGGCAGCGAGCCTGACCTAGTTTGGGCCTCGTACTGTCGTACCCTCATAGGGTCATCCAGACCATGATGAGGGGTCGACCCCTTGAAGGATCGTCTGAGGCATGATGAGGGGTCGTCCCCTTCAAGGGTCGTTTGAGCTATGATGAGGGGTTGGCCCCTTGAAGGGTCGTCTGAGCTATGATGAGGGGTCGACCCCTTGAAGGGTCGTCTGAGGCATAATGAGGGGTCGGCCCCTTGAAGGGTCGTCTGAGCTATGATGAGGGGTCGACCCCTTAAAGGGTCATCTTATCTATGATGAGGGGTCGACCCCTTGAAGGGTCGTCTGAGCTATGATGAGGGGTCGAAAATTGGACTCGTCTTGTGCCTGAGCCCTCGTCTTGGAGGAGGACACTGAAGGGTCGTCTGAGCTATGATGAGGGGTCGAAAATTGGACTCGTCTTGTGCCTGAGCCCTCGTCTTGGAGGAGGACACCCTCGGCCTGGTCGAGGGTATATTAGTACCCATATTCACAATACTACTAAATGTAAGGAAACATAAAATGCTTAAATGAGAAAATAGGGATCGAATCCCAAGATTGGCTCAGGTGCTTACGTAGCCCAAAAGGAATTAAAGTCCATGTAATTAAAAAACATGCAAGCGTGGGGAACTTACAAATACTGAATTACAATTTCTTTTAGTTTGTTTTTGAAAAATGCACAAAAGTGTAAGGAGTGTAGAGAATGTGGAAATCATAATTTAAGGTTTATAGAAAAACCATCTTTTTGGGTCTTTTATATTTTATGAAAGTAAGTTTCGTGTGTACTAAATAATAAAAAGTGAGATTAGTTTTGAAGTGAAGAAATGAAATAAAAGATATATCAAAAGTGTAAAGAAAAGTAAATAACTACTACTAATTAAATGAGCTATAAATGGATAAGAGTAGACCTTCTAGAGGACTTTAATTATGATTTTGCAGTAGTAGAGGCTGATTTTTAGGTGGTTAAAAGTGTGGTGAAAGATGGATGAGAATGATATAAGAAAATGGTGAGAATTTTTAGAAAAATGTAATATTGGTGCAATGATTTTGAGGAGAATGTTCTGAACTCATAAAAGGGCCCTTGGGAGTGAGGTTATGGTCTCTTTAAATAGTAAAATATTAAGGTTTAGGGGAGGGGGGATGCTAATCTGCATATCCCCTGGCCTGCCTATCGCACACCTCTTCCTTGTTGGTGAACAAAAGTACACCCTGGCAATAGGTAGGGGGTCTGGGGTTCCTATAGGCATTACAAAGCGAATTTAAAAAAAAATGGTCATAAAATGCAAGCCTTAAGTCTGAATCACGCACGGTTGGGATCATTGAAAAGGATATTCAGAGTCCTACAAGAATCCATTGAGCCACTCTCGAGTTGGAGTGTTGACCAAGGTTAAATAGGGCTCGAGAGTGGCCTCTGTATTAGGGTTTGGATTAGGACTTAGGGTCTTATGATTAGAAGAGGAGTGTTAGGGACCGAAGGAGGTATTTAGGGGGTACTAGGATGAGGTGTTTACAGAGCTCCTCGACAGGCGAGCGTGGAACAAGCGAAGGTCATCGAAAGGTAGACACCTCATCGATGTTTAAGGGTTGAAGACCCTGTTGGGGATTTTGAATATTGTCGATTAAAGGGTTGAAGTCGATTCTGTGGACCTAAAAAGATAAGGTGACTGATTCAGAATGTCGAAGCCGATTCTACAGACCTAGGTCAATTCTGGGGACCTAAAGAGTTAAGATGACTGATTCAGAGGGCCGAGGTCAATCTGTAGATATAGGTCTATTTTATGGACCTAAAGGGTTAAAATGATCTATTCAGAGGGTCGAGGCTAATTTACAGACCTAAATGATTGAAATGACCGATTCAGAGGGTCAAGGTTGATTTTCTATACCTAAGGAGTTTAAAGGACCGACTCAGAGGGTTGAGGTTAGTTTTGTGGATCTTGGTCTATTCTGCAGATCTAAAGGGTTTAAATGACCGATTTAGAAGGCCGAGGTCAATTTTGCAGAGCTAAAGAGTTTTAATAATCGATTCATAGGGTCAAGGTAGATTTTATGAACCTAAAGATTTGAGATGACCAATTCAATGGGTTGAGTTTGATTCTGCGGACCTAGGTCTATTCTGTTGACCTAAAGGGTTGAAATAACCGATTTAGAGGGTCGAGGTTGATTCTGCGGACCTAAAGAGTTGAATTGACCAATGAAGAGGGTCGAGGTCAGTTCTACAGACCTAGGTATATTTTGTGGACCTAAA
Source organism: Sambucus nigra (assembly GCA_949130495.1). Lineage (NCBI taxonomy): Eukaryota > Viridiplantae > Streptophyta > Magnoliopsida > Dipsacales > Adoxaceae > Sambucus > Sambucus nigra. The sequence continues at coordinate 426,823,452 of OX422217.1, read as the reverse complement.
AGGTTACTAATCAGGAGATTTCTTCAATTCTAACTCCGCTGGGGAGGGTGTTCATATTGCAAGTGCAATCCCACTTAGATTTGGAGTTCCATTGGGGAGTAGGATTTTATAAGGGCTAATGCATTTTTCTTATGATACCTTTGAGGATTCTTCTTGTGACGAGAGTTCTTCAAGAGGTTCAGTGCTTCATAATGAGTTTTCTCGGAGCTGTGATGCATTCGGCCTTACGGGGACTTTCTGTGGATTTTTTGTGAATTTTTTGGATTTTTCTAGAATTTTTGTAATGAAATTTTAAGGGGACTGTCGATAGGCATAACTAGGGGGTGCCTATCAGTATATGGAATGAAATCCTGGGCTTCTTGAGGGAGATGAAGGTTCACTGCCAATAGGTAGGTCCAGGGGACTACCGATCGACACACTCTTTAGTCCCTTATACAAGGGAGCGACCCCCCTCATTTTTCACACCTATATTTGAGTGAATCTCTTTCCTTATTTATCTAGCAGTTAATTTCGCTTCTATTTTCTCAAAAGAACTCATGAAGGGTACCTCAGACAACAACTGTATGACAACCGATAACTGGGAGGGCTTTTACCCAAGTCCTGTAGCCTAAACCTACCCTGAACCAAGCCCTGACCCCCCAACCTATCCCAAAATTAACCCTAGTGTGTGTTGATATGTTCGTATCTGATATATTTATGTGTGCATTTTTAGAATTTTTATTTTATTAATTTAGTTTTTATGTTATTTTATCTTCCGTCGTGTATATTTTAGAATTTTTGTATTTTATTTGCGTGCGTGTAGTTGTAAATATTAGGGTTCGAGTATTTTTAATATATGCGTTGAGTGTTAATATCCATATTTTCCTCTATTTTATTTATTTATTTAGGTTTTAGTTAGTTGAATTTTATTATTATATTATATTATCTTATTTGTTTTATTTTATTTTATTAGGTTATTTTTATTTTTATTTGAGGCCTTTATTAATACATTAGGATTTTATTTTTTAGATTTTAATTTTTAGTTTTATTAGCTTTATTTATTATTTAGGTAATGTTATTTTTATTTTTAATTTTTTAGTTAGGTACAAACTAAACACACACACTAGCTACCCTACACTAACATACACCCAATCTCCTCCTTAACACACACCACCCTGTTATCATACACCTCACCAGACCCTGCTACCTCTCAGCCATCATCTTCACCACCAAATTCTTCTCTCTCTCATCTCACCTCATTTAACCAACACCCACACACACCATTTTCGCACATCCCAAAACCCCAACCTGGATCATTAAACCAACTTACCAATAAAAACCTCTGGCCCCATTTCACCTACCTTCTTCCCAAATCGATCCACCCCTGAACTAAACTTGGGTAGATCCTCCAATACGTGTAACCCCCTTCTCCGGATCTACTTAACCCGACGACCCGATCTCCATACCTCTCACCAAGAAACTGACCCATGGAAGCCCTATACATACCCAAGCCCTTACCCGATCTCCATCTGTCCGACACAAAAACAAAACCCAAAAAAATCGAAAAATAACCCTCACATGTGTTTTATCCCTCCAACCATCTTTTCCCAAAACTACCCTCACCCAAATACCTTCCACACCTCATTAAACCACTTGTACCTTTATTCTTCCAACCTTACCCCTAGCCACATGCATCTCCTATAAAAGTAATTGAAGACCCATTTGAGAAGCAATAGAGAGAGTTAGTTAAAGAAGAGTTCTATTGAGAAAGTAGAAAAATAAACTAGAGGGAGAAACACCTTTGTAAATACTTTTTTTTTATTTTTTTTATTTTATTTAGAGAATTTGTGAGGATTAAATTGTGAGAGTTTGGATTGTATTGAAGAGTTTAGAGTTCAACTTGCAATTCAAGGAGACTTGATTCTAATATTTGTTCTCTTATCTCTATTTTTTTTACTTCATGCTTAGTTAGCTGAAAATATTACATTTGTGGTGTTTTATCATCATGTTAGGCTAGAAACCCCTTTCAAGGGGTGGGGTGATCTCATTATTTGATGTTAATTCCACTTTAATTAATTTATTTATATTAAATGTCCCTTTGATAATTAACTTTGCACTCTTACATTTTGATTTACGCCTTGAGAGAGGGTAAATGATTTTTGAGAGAAAATAGAAATTCGAGATATAATACCCAATTTAGATTCGAACTGAGATAGGGGTTTCTCAAGTGTGGTACTATACCTTGAATTTCTACTCTAAATTTTATTTTCTATGATTTATATGAATTTTGATGAATTTATCCTAGTGGGTGATTCATTAAATAAAGCTTGGATATACTTTTCAAGAGTTGTAGGAGTGTTGAAATTAATTTTCTAAAAGGTTATTATTAAAATTACATTTGTAACGAGAGTTGGTTTGTAATTTTGAACTAACTTGGGACAATTAATTTGAATTAATTAATTAATAAGATAAACTAGAATATATGATGTAATCCCATCACTTGTTAGCCCTGACTTTTATTTCCTCACCCATCTCATATTTTACATTTTTAGTTATATTTCACTCACTTTCATCACACACTTTTTTGTATTTCTTTACACTTTTATTCTAGTTTTATCACTTGTTCTCATTTAGTTTAGTTAGTTCACCCTCATCACAAATTGTTTTAATAGTAAAAAAAATAGAAAAATCTAGAAAAAAATAATTAGAAAAATGAATTGAATGACTTTTCTTGTGTTTCACTCCTTAGAGTTGGATTGATATCCTTTCTTACCTCTATACAAGTTTGTGTTATTATTTTGTGTAGGTAATGAAGGTTTTTTTTATTAGAGTGGATTTCCCACAACGACAAACTAAAAATCCTATATATCAAATGGCGCTGTTGCCACTTTTTGGAGTTTGACGCACTTGAGGACAAATTTTTGGATTGTAATTCATTTTTTCTATTTTATTTTCATCTTTACTACCATTTTTCATTTTAATAGAAGTTTTGTTGTCGGATTTTATCATTTTGCTTGTATTGAGGTGTTTAGAGACACCATTATTTTTTTCATTTATTTAAATTTGTAATAATTCATAAAAAAAAGAAAAGCGTGAAAAAACCCGTACAAGATAGAGAGAGGGCGTCCAAAGGCGAGGATTTAGAAGCCTCTCTACTTTGGGTCAGTAGGGGTCTCGGGCTGACTGAAGTTAGGCGAGCTTCCCCCTAGTCGACTCAACTCGGTCTTCACCCCTCGTGTGTAAAAGTCGTGGGAGGTATTTCTTTATCACTCGCGAATCTCCAATAAGCGAGTCCATTATTGTGTGCTTATTTGCTCCTATGTGATTTTTATTATCGCATTGCATTAATTTTGGATGGTTTGACGAATTAATGAACCTAAGACTTAGACCCAGTCATGGAAACGAGAAGGGATTTCATCACCCGACTCACTCGCTTATCCTTTGTGTGCTACCATAACTATCATCAAATTTAAAATCAATCAACTAGCTAGCCAAGTAGGAGCACATTTTTGCAAAAGGAGATCACAAAAATAAATTTCGTGATTTTTGTCGCCCGTGGACTTAATTAAAATTTGACTACCCTTTCACTAATTTTAAAGATAACAATTAGCTACGTGCTAGTTATGATTTATCCTTGACTTGTGTTTATCTAGTTCAATCTTTTGGTAGACGATTTTAGTGAGTTTTTCAAATCAAGAGTCCAAATATTTTTTCTCCCGTCTTTTCTTCCAAAAACTTCAAAAAAAATATCTTATTCCTTTATTTTTATAAAAATCCAAAAATATTTTCTTTTCTTTTGAAAAATCTCTAAAAACTTTATAAAATAGTTACTCTCATCATGGCCGAAGAACGTCTTTTACGAGAATAATTTGACCATTATCCATTGTCTCGAAGCATTTTTTAAGTTGAGCCCGAGTCGAACCTCCATACTTTACTTAGTGGCTTCAACTCTCTCAGACACACTGTTGATAATCATGCGTTGTCCATGCACGCATCTCACCTTCCATTGCCTCCGATGACGAGTGTCAACGCGTCCAATGCTTCGCCGTACTCTTCTTGCTTTTTATCCGACCACTTACCCCATGAGTGTCCATACTTTCCATATCCATCTGAACCCACCATGGCCCAAGTGTATCCATATGACACTGTTTCAGAACCCACATCGTCCTATTATGATGATATATCCAATCCCGAGTGGTGTGATTACCCAAGCTATTCGTGGAGGCCTGATCACTATTTCACGCAATATGAATCCCAACCTTGTGTTGCGGATCCTCACATGTTCTAACAGTCATCATGGAAATCAAGTGCACCCTACCCCGATCAGTAACCTCATTACGCACCCCATAATTATGAACCTTTTGTCTCTCATAAAGATGCTTCTCCCCTGTATGACACACTTAACCCCTATCCCCACACTTCATATGAGTATTCTCCGTTTCCTAATGTCCATAGTGACTTGTGTACACCTCCACCACCGCCACCACCCATCACTCCACCACCATCATCCACCTCAACTCTCAAAAGCCTCTTGTAAAAGTTCATCCTCGAGCATGAGCAAGCCACTCAATATCAAAATCAAGTTCTCCAACGGCTTGAACAACGCCTTAATGAATTTGAGTGTGCAGGAGAGTTGGATTTCACCTCACCTTAATGCGTTTAAGTGTGCAAGAGAGTTGGATTTCACCTCAAGTCAATCCATTGTTACACCCATGTGGAACGATGATGAGTTATCTTGTGCCACTAATTTTAAGTGTGAACAATCCTATCATCCCGAGAATCTCGAAGTTGAGACCACTCAGTGGTTCGAGCCCCAAGTTGATAATTGTGTTGACTTATCCATTGATTATGTGACTGATCATGACCTTATCGCATTCAAGGAGCCCACCATTGAGGATCCTATTTACCCTCCCATTGAATCCAAAAATATGCCCGAGTCTCCATGTAAGGACAAAATTTTCAATTGAGTCCGTTTGTATGTTTATTTGACTTATTCCCGAAACAAAACATGTTTGAGCCATAAGTCGTATTTTTATTGTCACGATCCCACACAGACAATGACATATTGAAGTTTATTGAAGATGTTGCGGCAAAGCTTCAAGGATTTATCATGCCGATTTTATGGTGCATATTTCATCTTCGAGTCAAATTGCATTCCGAGATCACTCAGTTAAGAATGCGTAATGTTAATGGGACTCAAAATATATTTTAATACATTTAAGGATGTTATCTTATTAAGAAAATATTTTTAAAATATTTTTATAGAGTTTGAAAAGGTTTACACTTCGTTTTATTTTGATAAGGACTAATTAGAGTTATGTTAAAAACAATCACTAATTCGTTGGGTCACTCAAACGACTTGACCAGTAGTTCCAGCAAGAGAGGCATGTCGTTCGAACGACATGTCGATCTCGTTCGAGCGACAGGTCAAAGTCGCTTGAATGAGCCACCGCCTCAAGAAAATTATAAAAGGCGTATTTTCATTAGAATTTTGTAAGTGTGCATTCTGCAAAAACAGTATACAACCAAAACATTGTTTGCACATGTTTTTAAGGTTTTCTAAAGCAAAAAACATCCTTAGAATTTCAAAGATCCGAGTTATCATTCACATATGCTATTGTGATCTTTGTTTGCACCTGATCGGTCGTGAACCGTGTGCTCGTGTAAGGGTACTGTCGTTATTTTCGGTTCACTGCCTTAATGTAAAAAACCTAAACTACAACAACACTTGCAAAACAAATATAGCGGTATGTTGGGTACCATAAGAAATCCACAGTGAGTGTTGATTAGATTGATATATTATTTTACTACTTCAGGAATAAAAATGGAAAAGGTGATAGGTTGGAAATGGTAAAAAGGAAAAAAGAAAGAAGTTAATGCTAAACAATATAAAAGGGAGAGTTGGGATTGCATTCACACCACCCGGGCTAAACTACTAATAATTAGAATTCTGGTTCGAAATCATTTAACCGAGCATTTACAATTAAGCATAAACATCACCCAAGAAGGAATTCAACCCAAAGTTATGAGATAAAACATTTAATAAAAAATGGTCACATGCGGATTATATTCTGATTATCGCTATAAACACTAACGTTGCGTGACAAAGAACGTTAAATGAATAACAATCCAACTTTAATTCACGCTGTTTCACTTAAATGCAATTTTATGCGAAACCTAACTTTTGAAGCTCAACACCCATTAATAGTGGAAACGCAACCCAGACCCTATTTAACTAGGGACACAACATAAATAAAACTAATTAACAAAGCAATAAACTAATTAAAGCAAGAAATAGCAACTAAACTAGTTTATCTAGAGAAGGAAACTAAATAACATAAAGAAAATAAGCTAAAATAAGGAAATACAATTAAGGAAGATGATGAATAGTAACAATAACTTACAAAATGGGTAAATACCCGAAGAAAATGGGGAGGAGGGCGAAGAGCTCCCCTTACAAACCCTTGAATCTAAGTTAAAATGAGTACATCTCTAAAAAATGAGAGGAAATGTTTATATATACAAACCCAATGGCAAACTAGTAGGCTGAAAATAGGGGAGCGAATCAATTAGGACTTGCCCGAATCGATTCGAAAATAGGGGAGATGAAAGAAGTAGAATCTGTGTCAAAACGAATCGATTCACACTTTAGAGAAATCGATTCGCACCCTACAGGTCCTGTTACTAATGCTTTGTCCAACTTTACAAAAGATGTCGTAACTTCTTTATTATAACTCGGAATGAGGCACGGTCAGAGGCTACACGAAGATAACTCATAAGGATAAAATATCCAAGAAGACAATAGGCCAAAAAGACAAATTATGAAATGAATAAAATGCCCTTGAATGTTCCGTTGATTGTTATTTTGAAGTCAAAACCATCATAAAAATGCCGTAACACCTTCATTATACATCGGAATCATGCATTGTCGACGGCCACGCAAAGAGAAATAAAAGGGATTCAACTTCTATGAAGAGTTCGGGATTAAAACCAGAATTTTAAAATTAATAAAATGTCCCCGAAGCTGCAATCTTTAATGGCACATTTTGAAAAAACTACCGAACTTCACACTAAGCACCGAAATACCTAAACAAGCTCAATTATACCTTGAAGCACCTTATACTCTTGACTCGCTTGAGTCTACTTTGTATAAGTACTCATCTAGTTTGGAAATTGTGACAAAATTGGAGTCCTATTCCCTAGAGACCAAAGAGCATCAAATTCTTCTAATGCCACACTTGATTCAATTGGAGGTATAAGTCTCATTCACATACACACTAGGGTTGCATACGTTGTTCATATATTGCATTGACTGATTGTGTCTGAGTTGTGTGTGTTAAATCCCATTCAAACTAATATTAATAATTTTTGGAAATTTTAAATATTTTTGTTTAAAAATTAAAATTTGGCTTATAAAACTTTTGGGGTCTTTCTGTAAATACTGTTATTACCTTGTTATACCTCAAAGTTGGGTTGGGTAGGATCTAAAAGTGATTGAGACTTCAGGGGAGCTATTTAAATATTTTAAAAACACGCCCGTCTGAGTTCATCCGGTCCCTACACCTGTCAACCTTAAATCGACCAGATATGTGTTTGTTGTAAGACTCATAACCCTTGTGCTATCTCAGCCCTTGGATCTAAGTAATCAACATCCTCCATGCGTTCAAACTCAATCCAAGTGAAACCTCCCTTGTCCAATCAACATATACTTTTTCCACCGCTTATATTACACCGTTGGATCAAAGTTAAATGGCCAAGACCATATCTCAACCTTTGATTTAATGAGCCATTCTCGAACCTTCCCCTCTCAGTATAAAAGGAAGCCAAGTCTCTGTAGATCTGGCTATTGCATGTCATATTACACTTAGATATTCATCTTTTAGTTTCTCATCTTGATAAATCGTATTTTTTGATTAAAGTTTTTTTGTAAATGTTTTTAACAACTCAAGAATCAACAAATCTACTTTTTGTTTCTAGTTCTTATAAAACAAGACTTTTGACCTAGTTGGAATCGCAATTGGTGGTCTACAATTTCAAAATCATTTTCAAAACTCCTAAAATTGTTTAAGACCTTGGCAGTCTTCCTAGCAAGGTAACCTTGGATTTTGGGATTATTTTAAAGGTCAAATAAAGTCTTTCGTTTCTAAAGAAGAGAGCAACTAAAAACAACTTCATTTAGATCTGATCTGTAACTTTGCTAGGACTTGTTTGTATAAATAAGTGTGCGTGTGTGCATGCATGTTTTAGAACACTGTCATAAACACTTGTCACACAAGAAGTGTTGACTGTAAGATCTCGAAACGTCAAGAGTCGATGTAAAGATGGAACAAAGTGGAGAAGTTAGCAAACTGAGAAAGCCACATCAACATCCGAACTACAGAAAAGTTAGAATCAAACCAGTGGGTACATATTCTAAACTTGTATAGGTCTGTTTTGTGTGCATGTGTATTATATAGTTTGTAACTTGTATATTTTGTTTTAGTGGATTTTTGGTTTGTGACTTAGAAGTCACCGTGGATGTTTCCTCAGTTGGGTGAGGGTTTCCCACTTTAAAAACTCCTTGTCCTTAATCTTTCTACATCTCCTCATCTCATTCTTGTGAGTATGCTGATTTAGTTGACTTAAACTTTTTAGTTTTGGTTTTCAAAACTAGTTACAAAATCTTGAACATATCTCGTACATTTTTCATTAAACACATCTTGTGATTTACCTGTTTTGATTTAAAGAAAAGAGTTTCTCCAAAAAATAGTTCGAAGTTACTTATACTATTTAATCCTGAATTAAACGGCTTGAGTAACAGCCTTTTCAATTGGTATCAGAGCTTTGGAAATTCTTTTTAAAAGATCCCGTGTTTCTGAAATTAGTTTCTTAAAATCAAAGAATGGACGAGAAATCTGAAAGATTTGGTAACTTGTCCAGACCTCCTCTCTTTGATGGAAACAACTTCCCTTACTAGAAAGTAAGGATGGTTGCTTTCATTCAAGGAACCTTGGGAGATACTGTCTGGGATATTGTTGAAAATGGATATACTTATCCCACTAAACCCGCCACTGAAGGAAGCAATGAGAGGATTAAGAAAGTGTTAAGTGAATTTACTCGAGAAGAGAAGCAAGCCTCTCTGAACAATAACAAAGGCAAGAAGGCCATTTTTATGTCTATAAATGAACACGAGTTCAAAAGGATCTCATCTTGTACCACTTGTAAGGAAGCTTGGGATACACTAGTTACTGCACATGAAGGTGACACTAGAGTTAAGGCTACTAAAATTCAGATTCTTATTCAGCAGTATAACTCTTTAATCATGTCTGACTCTGAGTCATTTGACGACTTTTACAAGAATTTGACTGACATTATGACCAAATTACATGTTAATGGGATAACTTATGATAGACATGAAATTATCTCTAAAATTCTAAGGTCATTACCACAGAGATTGATAACAAAAGATATGCCATTGAGGAAATGAATGATAAAAATCTCACTCCTGAATTACTCAGTAGTAAACTGAGAACTGTGGAAATGGAATTAGAATTTAAGAAACAATTTACCTAGTCCCATAGGAAACAGACTAGTTCTAATTTGAGTTTTTCCTCTAAGATGATGAAACCTGAGCTTAGTATTTCCAATAATGATTCTGATGAGGAATGTGATATAGATATTTTGGAAAATCAAATTGCCTTGATGTCAAAGCAGTTTAAAAAGATTTTAAAATTTATAAATGAAATGGCAAACAGACAAGGCAGGCCAAATTATCCAACTCAGTCTAACCACAAACCTCATGAGAAAGGTCAAGACAAATATCACAGGGACATTCATACGAGACCTAACAAAGATTTCAAGAATATTGAATGTTTTAGATGTGGTAAGTTGGGTTATAGAGCACAAGATTGTAAAGTTAACTTGACCACGACCAATAAACATACTAGGGCCAACATTTGCAAGACATGGGATGATTCAAGTGATTCTGATAATGAGGAACCTGAGTCATCCGATGTTTTTGATCCTTGCATGTCTTTTTTTGCCAAGATTGTATATAATGATGATATGCCTGTGCCTATGTATGAGAATGATGATAGTAGCTCTACTTCTGATGTTATGAACCTTGCCGCTACTGGTTTAGATACTTTAATTTCTGAGAACAATGCTAGTTCTATTACGAGGTGTGTTAGTCAAAGGGAAAATAATAATGACGATGTCCATGTGTGTGTGAGTTCAAGAAATGAATCCTTAGGGGTCACTTCACACACTACACTTAGTGATTCTGACACTGAAGACCTCTCTAATATTCACATACTTTATGCCAAGACTCTCAAGAAAAGCACTAGATTAGAGAAGATAGTGAAAGATCTCAGTAAGAAACTAGAAGACCTAAGTCTAATGGTTAAACTTAAGGCTGAAGAGTATACTACCCAATGTCTAACTCATGAAAATGAAGTAAAAAATTTTGATAAAAAATTGAAGAATTTGATTGAAATAAATGAAACTCTGGAGAAAAAATATAAAGGGACTTTATTAGAATTGGAACAAGCTAAAGAAAAGACAACAACTGTTTTCAAGAAATTTGATAAATTTGAAAATAATTCCAATTGTTTTGATGGTTTTGTTGTTGATTCAAAAACCAATTCTGATGATCGAACTGGAATAGGATTTTTTCCCAAATTCAAAGACACAAATTAAAAACTTTGAACCAATCAAGTTTGTGTCAGGTGGCAAAAGACCTATAGAAACATGTCCAAATTTTCAAGATTTAAATGATGAGTTTGATAAAGTACAACAAAATTTGGATATTGGGGAATCAAGTTACTCTAAGTGTGACAACTTGCCTAAGACTAAATATGTCTGCCCTCTGATTAGGAAGAGTGTCTCTTCGTTTCAAACTGTACTTCCTAGGAATACGGTTCAACATCATAATCCCATGAAACCTATGTTTAAAGACTTTCCTAAGGAGATACCCTCTTCAAGCAATCTATATTGCTCATACTGTGACATCTACGATCATTATTTTGAAGGTTGCTACTCTAGTCGTTTAGTAAAACCTATCTGTAATAATCCTTTATACCAAAACTTTAACTACTCTAGGATAATCCGTAACAATTATGTCCTGCCTAGACAACCGGAGAAAAACTCTAACTATAGAAAGAGAAAGACCAAACCTAAAAGATCATTTCCAAGAAGGATTCCTAGGAACTTTTCTAAACCAAATGCTCATGTCCTTTATAAAACTCAAATGCATGCGCAAAATATTTTTCAAAAAAAATCTAATGCTCGCAAATTTTATCAAATGAGAGCAAATATGCGCAAAACAAAAACAAGAGATTTGTGTTAGAAAAGATGAGCTATTGCCCCCAGATGAAGTGTAACATTATGATTACTGCTTTAAAAGCTGAACACACTCCCTCTGGTTGGTCTTTAGACTCTGGGTGTTCAAAGCACATGACTGGGGATGATACAAAACTATTAAACAAAACCAACTTTACTGGAGGAAAATTTATTTTTGGTGATGGTGTATCATCTCAAATCGTTGGTAAAGGAACACTCCGAGAAGAAGGAATGCCTGTTCTTGAAAATGTTCTTTTAGTAAAAATTCTCAAGGCTAATCTACTTAGTATTTCGCAATTTTGTGACTCAAATCATACTTTCACCTTTTCAAAGAATAATTATAAAATTTTAAATGAAAAAGGTGAGTGCATAATTACAGGACTCAGGACCCCTGACAATTGTTATACTGTCTAGAACAGTACTGAGGTCTGTAAATTGCCATAATGGATGACAATGAAATATGGCATAATCGAATGGGTCACATAAATTATGATAGCCTTAGTAAATTATCTTCACAAGAAATAGTTAGATGAATTCCAAAGATCAAACCTATTTCTAACATTGTCTGTGGTTCATGTCAGGAAGGAAAAATTGTTAAAGCACCTCATAAGAAAGTTAAAGATATCCTTTCCTCTAAACCCTTGAAGCTCATACATATGGACCTAATGGGTCCTTCTCGTACTGTTGGTATATGTGGGCACAGTTACATTCTAGTTATGGTAGATGACTTCACCAGGTTTACTTGTGTAGCTTTCTTAAAACAAAAGTCAGATACTTTTAGAACCTTTTTAAAAATCTTACTTCATATAGAAAATGAGAAGGACACTCAAGTAAATAGGATTCGTAGTGATAGAGGAGGAGAATTCATAGATACAGGTGTTTTAGAGTACTGTGACTATAATGGTTATAAACATGAATTTAGTGCTCCTAAGACACCTCAACAAAATAGAATTGCTGAGCGAAAGAATCGTACACTTCAAGAGATGGCAAGAGTTATGATTCATGCCACGTGTTTACCTAAATATTTTTGGGTATAATCAATTCATATTGTGTGTCACATTATTAATAGGGTCTATCTTAGGAAGAACTCAAAACAAACTCCTTACGGACAATGGTATGGGAAGAAACCCAATATTAAATACCTTAGAGCTTTTGGTAGTACTTGTTATGTCTGTAAAGACAGGGAACACTTATCCAAATTTGAGACTCGTGGAGATAAATCTATTTTCTTAGGATATTCTCCTGACAGTAGAGCGTACCGTGTCTATAATCTTCCACAAAGATTTTAACGGAATCCATAAATGTTATTGTAAGTGACACTACTGTTGAGAGCAAGACTGGTGAACCAACTATTGTGGAAGTGCCTAAAAATGTTTTAGAGAAAGACTCTCCAGAAATAGATAATTATTTACTAATTGAGAAACCTGAAGTACCTAACTGGGTTTCTAAAGATCATCCCATAGATAACGTTGTTGGTAAACCCTATGAGCCTGTACGTACAAGATCTCAATTAAGAAACAATGCTCATTATGCATGTTTTGTTTCCCTTGTGGAACCAAAGAATGTAAATGAGGCATTAAATGGCCCTCAATGGATTTCTGCTATGCAGGAAGAACTTTTTCAATTTATCATTCATGATATTTGGTATCTTGTACCTAGGCCTGATCATAAAAAGGTTATTGGCACACGTTGGTTATTTAAAAATAAAACTGATGAAAGTGGGATAATCATTAGAAATAAAGCCATATTAATGGCTCAAGGATATTCTCGAATTGAAGGAATAGATTTTAACGAAACATTTGCTCCTGTTACTCGCTTAGAATCTATTCGTCTTCTCTTTCGCATAGCCTGTTACTTGCATTTTAAACTTTATCAAATGGATGTAAAGTCAACATTTCTTAATAAAATCTTGACTGAAGAGACCTATGTTGAACAACGAAAAGGGTTTATTGACCCCCAGTATCCAAACCATGTTTATCGTCTTAAAAAGGCATTGTATGGTCTAAAACAAGCGCCAAGAGCCTGGTATGAGCGTCTTTCCAATTTTCTCCTAGATAAAGGTTTTAAGAGAGGTGGAGGAAATGATCAAACCCTATTTGTTAAACATTTTGACAAACATATTATTATAGCTCAAGTTTATGTTGACGACATCATTTTTGGATCAACATCCCCTTCAGAAGTTAAATCTTTTTCTGAAATTATGCATAAAGAATTTCAAATGTCTCTTATGGGGGAGTTACAATTTTTCCTGGGTCTTTAAGGCAAACAGAATTCAGAAGGTTTATTTGTTTCGCAATCAAAATATGCTTTAAAAATTGTAAAAAAATTCGGGCTTGAAAGTACAAAAGAAGCTAGAACTCCCATGAGTACTAAGGTAGAATTATCTAAGGATGAGTATGGAAAATCCATAGATCCTACTCTATATTGTAGTGTGATAGGAACCTTACTATACCTTACTGCCTCGCGTCCTGATATTATGTACACAGTTTGTGTGTGTGCCCGTTATCAAAATAATCCTAAAGAGAGCCACTTAGTATGTGTAAAAAGAATCATTAAATACATAAAAGGAACTCTAAATTTAGGACTCTGGTACACCAATGATACTCTTAGTACTATAATAAGATACACTAATGCTGATTGGGCAGGGTGTACTGATGATAGTAAGAGCACATCATGGGCATGTTACTATATCGGTAACAATTTGGTTGGATGGAGTAGTAAGAAACAAAACTGCACTTCTTTATCCACAGCTGAATCAGAATACATAGACATTGGTAGTTGCTATGCTCAATGACTTTGGCTTAAGCAAATGCTTAATGATTACGGTTTCAAGAAGATCAACTGCATCTCTATTGTGATAATCAAAGCACGATCAATATCTCTAAAAATCTTGTTCAACACTCGTGAACTAAACATATAAAAATTAGACATCATTTTATACGCGAATTAGTTGAGACTAAGGAATTAGAAATTAATTATCTGCCTACTGATTTGCAACTCGCAGATATGTTTACCAAAACTTTTGATTACAATAGATTTCTTGCTTTGCGAAAATCGATAGGAATGGTTTGTGCTGAATAAACTTGTGTGACTTAAGTATTTTTCCCTTTGTCCATTTGAGACAAAATGGGGGAGAAGTTTGAGTCTTATGAGTTCATTTTTGATTGTACATTTGATCAATAAGCTTGATCTTAGTGTTATTTGCAGGAATCTGTAAAGTTGTATTCAACAGATGTTATTAGGGTATTGGCTTGTAATTAGTTGAGTCATGTAATTTTCTTTTTCTAAAATATGGGTAGATAGAATTTTTGTATAGGAATAGGTGTTTCTTATTTTTTTTGTAGCCTTACGAGTCCTAAATGACTCAAAGAAGATTTTGTCTCATATATCCAAAGGGGGAGATTGAAGCACCTTATACTCTTGACTCACTTGAGTCTACATTGTATAAGTGCTCATCTAGTTTGGAAATTATGACAAAATTGGAGTCCTATTCCCTAGAGACCAAAGAGCCTCAGATTCTTCTAATACCACACTTGATTCAATTGGAGGTATAAATCTCATTCACACACACACACACTAGGGTTTCATACATTGTTCATATATTGCATTGATTGATTGTGGGTGAGTTGTGTGTGTTAAATCCCATTCAAATTGATTTTAATAATTTTTGGGAATTTTACATATTTTTTTTAAAATTAAAATTTGGCTGATAAAACTTTTGGGCTCTTTCTGTAATTATTGTTATTACCTTATTATATATGAAAGTTGGGTTGGGTAGGATCCGAAAGCGATTGAGACTTTAGGGGAGCCGTATAAATATTTTTAAAACATGCGCGTTTGAGTTCATCCTGTCCCTACACCTGTCAACCTTACATCGGCCAGATGTTTAGTTGTTGTAATACTCATAACCCTTGTGTTATCTCAGCCCTTGGATCTAAGTAATCAACATTATGCATGCGTTCAAACTCAATCCGAGTGAAACCTCCCTTGTCCAATCAGCAAATACTTTTTCCACCGCTTATATTACACTGTTGGATCAAAGTCAAATGGCCAAGACCATATCTCAACCTTTGATTTGATGAGCCATTCTCGAAACTCCCCCTCTCAGTATAAAGGGAAGCCACTTTTAGCAGTTCGTCCATAGAGAGGGATAGAAGAGAGAGAGAGAAAAGTGAGAGAAGAGAGAAACCAGAGAGAAAACCTAACTCGTTTCAAACCCTAAATTCATTTTTTCAAAACAGTTTATACCGAACACCATACCTGAGTGTTTGAGAGTGATTTTGGTAGAGGTTTGAAGGTTGTTTGAGAGTTTTATCCTCTGAGTTCAAGAACTTAATTCCAACTTAGACATTTTATGTTAGATCTCTATTTCTTTTTCTTAAAAAACTGTAGATCTGGCTATTGCATGTCATATTACACTTAGATATGCATCTTTTAGTTTCTCTTCTTGAGAAATCGTATTTGTTGATTAAAGTTTTTTTGTAAATGTTTTTAACAACTCAAGAATCAACAAATCTACTTTTTGTTTCTAGTTCTTATGAAATAATACTTTTGACCTAGTTGGAATCACAATTGGTGGTTTACAATTTCAAAATCATTTTCAAAACTCCTGAAATTATTTAAGACCTTGTCAGTCTTCCTAGCAAGGTAACCTTGGATTATGGGATTATTTGAAAGGTCAAATAAAGTCTTTTATTTCTAAAGAAGAGAGAAACTGAAAATAGCTTCATTTAGATCTGATCTGTAACTTTGCTAGGACTTGTTTGTATAAATAAGTGTGCGTGTGTGCATGCATGTGTTAGAACACTGTCAAAAATACTTGTCACACTATAACATAAGAAGTGTTGGTTGTAATATCTTGAAACGTCAAGACTCGACGTAAAGCTGGAACAAAGTGGAGAAGTTAGCAAACTGAGAAAGCCACATCAACATCAGAACTGCAGAAAAGTTAGAATCAAACCAGTGGGTACATATTCTAAACTTGTATAGCTCCGTTTTGTGTGTATGTGTGTTATATAGTTTGTAACTTGTATATTTTGTTTTAGTGGATTTTTGGTTTGTGACTTAGAAGTCACCATGGATGTTTCCTCAGTTGGGTGAGGTTTTACCACGTTAAAAACTCCTTGTCCTTAATCTCTCTACATCTTCTCATCTCATTCTTGTGAATGTGCTGATTTAGTTGACTTAACCTTTTTAGTTTTGGTTTTCAAAATTAGTTACAAAATCTTGAACATATCTCGTACATTTTTCATTAAACACATCTTTTGATTTACCTGTTTTGATTTAAAGAAAAGAGTTTCTCAAAAAATTAGTTCGAAGTTACTTAGACTATTTAATCCTGAATTAAATGACTTGAGTAATAACTTTTTTATACCTCATATAGCATGTTAACATGTAAAATGGAGGTTGTATGGTTAACGAGCATAAATATAGGAATTAAGGTACCCAAGGGGGCTAAAATGCATAAGTATAAGGGGTGAAAAATACAATATTCGTGCTGAATTACATCCCCTAACTTACACATTACTAGTCCCTAGAAATGAAGTGCAAAGCAAGAAGAACAACAAGTAAAAATAAAAAAGGAGATATGTACTGTAGGCACCACATTCTGGAACCCCTTAAGTCTCTCCTTGGACTCCTAGCGCTTCCCATTTCCATCACAAACCTAGGTCGCACTTAGAGTACCGATCTAGAGACCATAGAGCAACCCCATTTGACTTTGGTCAACTCTTTTAGCAGAGATAAATCCATTTGAATCTTTGAAGGGATCCAAATACCCTTTCCAACAGTCTGCCCGGTGCGCGAATCAGCATAATGGTTCGGACGAATGGACTATTTCACTATCGAAAACTAATTTAGAGGCCATCGGGCGCTCTCGGGACCCAAATTAACCCCAATCAACTCCCCCGTCAGAGAAAAATCTCTTTGAATCTCCAGAAGGTACTCAAACCCCTTTCCAATGGTCCAACCCGTGCACAAAACAACATAACCGTTCGGACGAACGATCAGTATTCCCCGAAAATAGATCCGGAGGCCACCGGGCACTTCATTTGACCAAAGTCAACTCTTCAGCTTGAATGAGACTGAATGAATTTTCAAAGGGCACTGAATACAATTTCTAACAATTCTCCCCGTGCGCGATTCCGACCTACGGTACGGACGAACGATCCGTTTTACTCCGAGAGGTCACCGGGAGCTTCCAGGCCCAGGTTGACCAAGGTAAACTTTCCGAACCGAGCAAAACTCTATGGAATGTCGAAGTACATATCCTAAACTTTCCAACGATCTGCCCCGTGCACGATTCTGACTTACCATGCGGACAAACGATTCGTTCGCGTCCGATGAGCTCCCGTCCAAAAGATCGGCATGCGCTTCTGAGCCACATTTGACCAAAAGTCAACTCTCGAACCTAGGAGTGGTCCAAGGACTCTCGAAGGCCTATGAAATAACTTTCTAATGGTATTCCCCGTGCACTATTCGGATCAACGGTTTGTGCTTTACAGTCATTTTTCCAAAAAATTCCGCACGAGACTGCTAATTGGCAGGTCCTGAACCCTACCTATCGGCACAGTGTCATGGTTGACCTATCGATAGGAACCCTTTGGGGTACGCCGATCGGCAACCCCTGACCCTATAAATAATATCCATAACCTTATTCCCAAAGGAGATAGAAAACCCATCAACATTAGTGATCTCAGCAACGTTCTCTCGAAGTCAGCGAAGTTTCATATGAGAAGTACCATTCAAGCCTAAATACCCATCCTTTTCACACTGAATTTGGAAAATATCCTTCTCTCTCGTCAACATCCATCAACTTTCAAAGGATTTCATCCAAGATCCAAGCTCAAGCTCCAAAGAAGGTCCATTTCCTCCTCCATCTCTTTCAAATCTCTTGTTTTTTTTGCATAAATTACTTTAGATTCATTATCTAGTTTCACTCTAGTTCATACATATTAACATCTACGCTTTTATTAGTACATTGCACATACTTTATTTTTCATAAAAAAACCCAAAAACAAATAGAAGAGGGTTACACCCGTAAATTCCGAACGAAATTATTTACCACACTTTTTCCAAAACCAAAAATACATTTTCTATACGCACACACCTAATAAAATTCCATCCAAATCCTATTCTACAATTGAAATACGTGGACTTTGATGCCTTGATAGGCTACATAGGCGTCTTGGATTAAAATCCGAGAGTCGAGTCCAACTTTTCAATTCTCCAATTTCTCTTATTTTCCAAATTTCTCAAATCCCTCATTTTCATTATTATCATACATATACATATATCATGCTTGTTCACGTTTCATCCCACATATATTATCGTTCCCTAATAATGGACCATATCTCGATAAACGCTCATATTCTATCTTCTACATTCATTATTATTTTGGGAATATTCTTATGGATGATCTCACCCTATCTTTTCCATGGTATGGGTCGAACGATTCCAATCTCCATTATACAAACACATGCACACACTTCACGGGGATAAAGGAAAATATTAACATTTTCCCATGAGAGACCGAAAGGTATGGATGGGTGCCTAACACTTTCCCATTCCATAACTTAGCCCCGGACCTTCGATCTATTGGTTTCGCATGCATCAATTTGTCCTTAATGCCGCTTGTAAGAGCGTAGGCCCCCAATTTTCAAAAATCTTTTTACTTCAAAAAGATAATTTCCTTTTATGAGATGCGGAAGCGTAAGATGGTTCAATACAATAACAACAAATTTTAATTTCTTCTAAATAAAAATTAAAGCAAGTGAAATTAAGATGAAATACACACACAATTTAATTTCACTTAAACCAATTAATTTAACCCAAGTCCTAGAAATTTTCCTAAGTCATATTTTCAATATTTCCAAATTAGGCCAAACCAAATTTTACCAAATTAAATTAATGACTTGAATTAACTATACATTACCCAACTTTAATGTAGCACCAAATTAAACATAAGTAGTGATTAAACCAAATTTTATCTTTTTACCTAAGCATGCATTCTAGGTGATATAGCAAGATAAAATTAAACAATGAATCACTATGCCGCGATGTACGAGGAAAAATCCACAACGGGAAAAAACCTCGGACGACCCTAGCCTCAAATCCACTAAGTATGGTTTTACAAATACAAGACAATACACTTACAACACTCGACTCGATACCTCTCAAGTCCCAACGCTCCTTCTTGTATACACCTCCGCCTAGAGAATAACCACGGAGATCCACCGCGGTCTCGAAATCCATCGATCAGACTTTATATGGTCACCGTCACTCAAACTAGGAGCCTTTCTCGAAGTGGGTAAATCAACGCAAACTTCTTCTTCTTTGTGGGATTTAGAAGCAAACCCAAATAATCTCTTCTTCATTATGTAGAGATAAACCGGTGCCAAACTCCATGAAAAGTATATATATATGGATGAACTTGGATAAACAAACTTTGGGTGTGAAGCAAGTGTTTAAAAGATTTTTCTTAGGAAAGTATACACTTAAACAATGAACTTTTCTTTGGAAAGATGAACACTCAAAAACTCTCTCTAGGAGTTGTAATAGTATGAAAAGTCGAGTTAAAACTTGGTTTTCGCACTTAAGAAGTTCTGTCAAAATATAGTGGAAAAAAATGCTCAAAACTGCCAAATAACTGTTCCTGCCAAAACTCGTTCGAATGAAGTCTCGTTCGAACAAGGCTTCTAACAAAGTTCCAGTGTGAACTCGTTTGAAATCTCGTTGGAAATCTCGTTCAAACATCAAGTTCATTCGAACGACATTCCAGTGGGCTTTAGGGGAACTCGTTGGTAAACTCGTTCGAGCGACATTACTGTTCGAACGACACTTCGAACGAACTTCTAGAAAGTCTAAAAAATTGAATTTTAGCCCAGAAACTTTATATACTTTATTTTAAAGCTTTAGTAAATTTTTTCTAAAAATAAACAACAGTTTTAAAAACAAAGTACACCCAATACAAATTGTTCCAAGCTCCTATATATATATATTAAAATGCATTCATACCATAGGAGTAAACGGAACATTGTTGATGACGTAGAAACGAGGCACTACAAACACGACATTTGATGAAGCTTTATGAACATGGCCGCTACATCTACAACTTTAGTGTGTCATAGGCTTTAAGGATGATCAATAACTCTATCTTATGACTCAAACGTTTTTGTCCAGAATTGAGCCAAAACTACAAAGGACACCCAATACAAATTGTTCCAAGCTCCTATATATATATATATATATATATATATATATATATATATATATATATATATATATATATATATATATTAAAATGCATTCTTACCTTAGGAGTAAAAGGAACATTGTTGATGACGTAGAAACGAGGCACTACAAACACGATATTTGATGAATCTTTATGAACTTGGCCGCTACGTCTACAACTTTAGTGTGTCATAAGCTTGAAGGATGATCAATAACTCTATTCTATGACTCAAACGTTTTTGTCTGAAATTGATCCAAAAATATAAAGGACTCAATTAGAAATTTGTGTCCTTACAAATCTCCCCCATTGGCTATTCCGGGATAAAAAACAAAACGAAAATCCTAAAGGTCCGTCAAGCTCTACTAAACTGACAAAAGTTATCCCACCCAAAATAAAATACAATGCTTGACTCAAACAACCCAAGGATCAATATCTTTGTCGGTGAAAGTTGTCACTTAGAATATAATAATTCCTGCACACTTAAGAAAACACATTAAACACATAGGGAATATCAAAATATTAAATGCAATTAAATAATTACTCCGCCTAAGTTAATTTAATTTAATTCTCCCCCTTTTCAACTATGATCAACCTAAGAAGATAGCGACTCCCCCTAAGTTAAATCTCTCCCAAACTAAGATACGATTACAATAAGATTAGATACCATTTCTCCCCCTATCATTCTTCCCCTTTTTGTTCAGGAATAGACAAAGGCTAAAGAATTAAAAATTAACTTATCTTCCCCAATTAAAGCATACACACCCTCTAAACTAAGCAAGGGATAAATGGAATGGGATAACAATCTAAAACATGCAATTGTGCATAAAGTGATGAGAACATTAAAGCACATAGGCAACAAAATCATAACTAATCCATACAAATGAATACCAACTGTGATGCGAAAACAAATGATACCGAAGTGACAAATAAGATTCTAAGCATGTGATATCAAACAAACTACGCAACAAACAAGGTACCAATTATAAATTGAAGCATAAATGGACAAGCTAAACATGGCAACGACTTAAACAAAATATCATATATATGTATACACAATAGATACAAGCTAAGTATAAGTACACACATATAGATATAAACACCAAAATGACACAAAATAAGATAAGCTTTTCACACTCGTATGGAAAAAATGTGTCATATGGAAACGGTAGTGTTGGGGTGTGAACTAATAACAATTAAATTTAGACCCAATCACTTAAAACATGTTCACGGAGTTCTTAATTGATTGCAAACTTCATCACATTTGAATATAACCTCATGTGACAATATAAATTGAACTCAATGAACAAACATACACAATGCATACAAGCCTAGTATGTTGATGATTCTACAAACCAATAGAGTCTTGACATTGAAAACGCAAGTAGGATAAACGGACATTGTGAAAACCGTTGATATACCATCCAACCTCCCTCATTAGGCATATATTAATTTAATGAATATATCAAACAAAAATAGGCCTTAGCAATTATTTTTCTTTTTAATGCCATAATTCTATTTTTAGGCCTTTGGACCATGTATTTCTTTTAGGTCCAAACAAACGGTGGCTTACCATTTTTAAAGGATAATAAATCCTTTCGGAGCCCTTCCCCGTGCACACATATATATATAACATTTTTATATCACACAAATCTCACGTGCAACGGATTTTGACATGCACTAGCCCTCCTAGGTCACAAATATGTAGATGACAATATTGGTAGGAGAACACCTCACAAAGCTCAAAATATACATATGAAGTTAAGTTTCAAAAGATCTCGTGCATGTGTGAATAGAGGCATATAAAAATAGAATCCATTTAAGCAACATAAAATCCCACTACTCCATATAAGCATGGTAAAGAACATAATAAGGATTGACAATCTAAACCAAAAGTTCTAGCCACATGGGAGCATAAAAAAATGGGATTCAGACACAAGTGTATGCCACATAAAGTGTGTCAAACTAAAATACACACAAAATAAAATCTTTTTGAGTTTTTTTGAAAATTTAACCAAAATAAAAATATATACTCAAAAGACAAACAAAAATCATTTGAATTTTTCATTAAGCTTAAAGTACCAAGAAATAAAAACCCAAAAGATAAACAAACATCATAATTCTAGCATGTGATTAAGCATGGAGCATACACTAGAAAATGATTAAACATGCATACATCTAGCAATGATATATAATATGAGGAACAAAAAGCTAGAGTATGCAAAGAAAACTAACACATTCAACCTTTAGATTTAGCAAGTGAGGAAGCATGTGATAGTAAATGAGAATAAAAAATCCTATCTTGTAAAGCTACCAAGTCAGATCTCCTAACCCAAACTAATGACGAATGACTATCTCGGGGTGTAGGAATCTTGACTACCTTGGTTTCCTTATGGTGGGATTTTCTAGGACCTCGTTTAAGATCGAAATAAAATTTCCTAAGATGACCTTTTCGACCACAATGTGCACAAGTAAAAACACGTTGAAAATTGGGACCTAAGGATTGATCTCTGAAGGCTTTCCTAGGCGATTCTCCTAAAACATTAGTTTTAGCTTTTTAAGTAGATTCATTACAAGTAACGAAGCCTAAACCACAAGTGTCATTTTTGATTTGGACCGTGCCTAAGATTTTATCTAGTTTTTCGAACCTACACTCCAAATCAAATTTGACTTTTCTAGAGTCTTTTAATTTATTTTTTAATTCTAAAATATTAGACTCTAATAAAACATTTCTCTCTTCAAACTCAAGAAGATAAATTTTCAAGGATTCCATTAAACCTCTAAGTCTATCTCTCTCGCCTTCTACATATTCAAGCTTCTCTCGAAGAGTTCTCTCTCGTGTCCTAAAGTCTTCCACTAACACACTATCATCAACGACCTTGACACGCTCTTTTAAACTCGCTTCTAACTTCAAATTAGCTCTATTTAATTTAATAGATTCTTCATAAAGTTCTTGAAAAGCATTTTGAAGTTCACTCACATCAACCTCTTCTTCATTTTCACTCTTTCTTTCTTCTTCACTCTCACTACCATAAAAAATAAGGGAATCATAAACTATGACATTGAAAGTGTCATGTGTTTAAGTTTCATCGATAGATGGGTTCTCACTATCACTCACATGACTAGCCATAAAAGCCACAAAGTTGGGCTTAGTGGGGGAATCGGGTCCCTCTTCATTATCACTATCACTAAGGGTTGCATTAAATGAAATGGGTCGTTTACCCTCTCTCCTTAGTTTAGTGGGGCACTCAGAAGCCCTATGGCCATACACTTCACAACCAAAACACCTATTTGACTCATCCCTATTTAAAGTTCCTTTAGAATTTTTAGGGATCCTCTCAGCATTGTCATGCTTAGAAGTTCCAAATTTCTTAAAGTCATTTTTAAATTTATCTTTGTTAATTTTAAGAAACTTTCAAAATTTCCTAGCAAACAAGGCCATATCTTCCGAGTCACTATCACTCTCGCTCTCTACTACTTATTTTTCCTCTTTTCGGGCTTTTAAAGCAACACCCTTTTCAATTTTCTTTTCAGTTTTAGAGGGAAACATGTCCAGTTCATAGGTTTGTAAATCACCTACGAGATCTTCTAATTTCGTAGAGGCTAAAGTTGGTAAAGAATTTAAAATGGTCACTTTTGAAATAAATCTATCGGGTAGGGACCTTAAAATTTTCTTTACTGCTCGGTTGTCGGGTATTTTCTCTCCCAAGTTAAAAGTTGAATTAACAATATCGAAAAGTCTAGCATAAAATTCATCAAAAGTTTCTTTTTCGTTCATTTTGATGGTTTCAAATTGAGTGGTGAGGTTTTGGAGTTTCGAAGCTTTTACGACACTTGTACCTTAATGAGTGAGTTGTAAAATATCCCACCCTTCTTTAGCGGTTTCACACGTCATAATGAGACGGAATTCATCCGGTGTGACTGCGCTAAACAAGGCATTTAAACCACGGGAATTAAAATTTGAAAGTTTA
This sequence comes from Sambucus nigra, assembly GCA_949130495.1. NCBI lineage: Eukaryota > Viridiplantae > Streptophyta > Magnoliopsida > Dipsacales > Adoxaceae > Sambucus > Sambucus nigra. Next base: position 426,798,954 of record OX422217.1, on the reverse strand, counting down.
AATTCATTTTCACTCCATCTATCGGCGGGTTTGGGAACATGCTCATTATCTACTAAATGAGTAGGTGGGGACCACCCATTAACAACTGTCATCCAAACTCTCTCGTCGATAGATTTAAGTGCTGATTTCATTTGCGCTTTCTAATACGCGTAGTTAGAACCATCAAAATAGGAAATTTTGAAAATGGAAAAAATTCCATTTTAGCCAAAAATATTTAAAGGATCTTAACGAATTAATTTATCTTTTTGGCTCTGATACCAATTTGTAAGAGCGTAGGCCCCCAATTTTCAAAAATCTTCTCACTTCAAAAAGATAATTTCCTTTTATGAGATGCGAAAGCGTAAGATGGTTCAATACAACAACAACAAATTTTAATTTCTTCTAAATAAAAATTAAACCAAGTGAAATTAAGATGAAATACACACACAATTTAATTTCACTTAAACCAATTAATTTAACCCAAGTCCTAGAAATTTGCCTAAGTCATATTTTTAATATTTCCAAATTAGGCCAAACCAAATTTTACCAAATTAAATTAATGACTTGAATTAACTATACATTACCCAACTTTAATGTAGCACCAAATTTTATCATTTTACCTAAGCATGCGTTCTAGGTGATATAGCAAGATAAAATTAAACAATGAATCACTATGACGCGATGCACGAGGAAAAACCCACAACGGGAAAAACCTCGGACGACCCTAGCCTCAAATCCACTAAGTATGGTTTTACAAATACAAGACAGTAGACTTACAACACTCGACTCGATACCTCTCAAGCCCCGACGCTCCTTCTTGTATACACCTACGCCTAGCGAATAACCACGGAGCTCCACCGCGGTCTCGAAATCCACTGATTAGACTTTATATGGTCACCGTCACCCAAACTAGGAGCCTTTCTCGAAGTGGGTGAATCAACGCAAACTTCTTCTTCTTTGTGGGATTTAGAAGCAAACCCAAATAATCTCTTCTTCATTATGTAGAGATAAACCGGTGCCAAACTCCAAGAAAAGTATATATATATGGATGAACTTGGATAAACAAACTTTGGGTGTGAAACAAGTGTTTAAAAGATTTTTCTTGGAAAAGTATACACTTAAACAATGAACTTTTCTTTGGAAAGATAAACACTCAAAAACTCTCTCTAGGAGTTTTAATAGTATGAAAAGTCGAGTTAAAACTTGGTTTTCGCACTTAAGAAGTTCTGTCAAAAGTTAGTGGGAAAATAAGTGGGAAAGTGGGAAAAAATTGCTCAAAACGGGCAAATAACTGTTCCCGCCAAAACTCGTTCGAACGATATTTTCGTTCGAACGAGGCTTCTAACGAAGTTCCAGTGTGAACTAGTTAGAAATCTCGTTCGATCATCAAGTTCATTCGAACGACACTTTAAACGACATTCCAGTGGCCTTTTGAGGAACTCGTTGGCAAACTCGTTCGAATGACATTACTGTTCGAACGACAATATCGTTCGAACGACACTTCGAACGAACTTCCAGAAAGTCTAAAAAATTGAATTTTAGTCCAGAAACTTTATATACTTTGTTTTAAATCTTTAATAAAATCTTTCTGAAAATAAACAACAGTTTTAAAAACAAAGTACACCGAATACAAATTGTTCCAAGCTCCTATATATATATATTAAAATGCATTCATACCTTAGGAGTAAACGAAACATTGTTGATGACGTAGAAATGAGGCACTACAAACACGAAATTTGATGAAGCTTTATGAACTTGGTCACTACGCCTACAACTTTAGATTGTCATAGGCTTGAAGGATGATCAATAACTCTATCCTATGACTCAAACATTTTTGTCCGGAATTGAGCCAAAACTACAAAGGACACCCAATACAAATTGTTCGAAGCTCCTATATATATATATATATATTAAAATGCATTCATACCTCAGGAGTAAACGGAACATTGTTGATGACGTAGAAACGAGGCACTACAAACACGACATTTGATGAAGCTTTATGAACTTGACCGCCACGTCTACAACTTTAGTATGTCATAGGTTTGAAGGATGATCAATAACTCTATCTTATGACTCAAACGTTTTTGTTCGAAATTGAGCGAAAACTACAAAGGACTCAATTGAAAATTTGTCTCCTTACACCGCTCTCTCGAAGTGGAAAAATATTCTTTTCCCTGTTTTGAGTAAAATAGGATGGCGACTCTATCTCTTCACATTCACCCCACACCGACGATGGCTGAAGCCCCCTTTCGAAGAGAAGGGTGCGGGATCGCGATGCAGTTTCTTCCTCGGGTGATCCTCATTCTCTTTTTCCCCCGGAACGAATGCCGCACTGATCGAGATGTCCACAGTGGCGACTCTACCGGGTTTTTTTTTCGGAGGGCAAGACTCTAGTTACACGTGTGTTTTATTTTCTTCTACATCCCCCCATTTGCATGTTCCCCTTTATTATTCATATATACCTCATGCTTGTGCTACTATTCACACACTTGTAGAAGACTCTCCATGTACACTTCACACCACGTGCACTTAGGATCACGCATATCCACATGTTTCACAAATCAACTAAAAATCCATGCTTAGGTGTCACTAGCACACACCTCCACTTGTATATATCCATGCTCACTTATCACACACTTACTTATATATAGTTACACATCACTCACATATCACTTATCCTTGCTTAGTATACTATTGGTACTTGTACTTTGCTCCTTGTTTGGCATGATTAAGAAAAAGATACTCTCACCATAAGATACTAATAAGAGAATCATGCATGATTCACACGATATCACTAAAGAGCATTTTTATTGAATAAATTTTGTCCCGTAACTAGAGAGTCACTTCGTGATGGGCGCTGGTCTGTCAGGGCGCAGTTAGCCTAAGCGATATGACTCTCACCTTCCACTGACCAAGTACCTTCGACGTATATCAAATGGTTCCCCAAAATCGTACCGCTTGACCGAAGTCATTACGGGATGTATATCGCAAGGAACTTGTTCATGTATGTCGAGTATATCAAATTCTCTCTCACACGTATCATCCCCACGAGGTATATAGTGAGGCAATTCAGGTACACTCAGGTATATTAAATGGCTTGTCCACACGTACCGATTGCCCTCAACAGCAAGACGTATATCGTGGAAGTCACTCCAAAGGGGGGAGCCCTTTCCAATGTAATACCCCGTACTTTTATGCTATATTTAATTTGGGGATTTATTAAATTTAATGTGATGATTATTTAATAAAAATCCGGAAATTAATTATGTTATAATTATTAACGTGACTAGAGTTAGTAATTATGGGAAACTGGTTGAATATTACTAATGAGCATAGTAATATATTATATTGGTTATATTGAATGTCATAGGTGAATTAAATGACTATTTCGAAAATTTAAGTCGGGACGTGCCCGTGTCACGTCGGGACTAATTATGTTAATTAAAAAGGGAATATTTTATAAGTTGTCCGTATGGTCGTTTTGAGTGCGCCAACGCGTCCGGAAGGGTCGAGATAGTCAGAAAAGTGTACCCGGGGGTTTAGTTTGGGTCTCGGGATGTTTTTAGGCTTAATTAGTGACCCGGGAGGGCATTTTGGTCATTTTACAAAATAGGGTAATTAAACCCACGAATTTCAGCGATCCTTAGCAGCCATTTAAGTCAGCCTTTTAGGGTTAGAACATTCAGAACCCTAGAACGGCCATTGGAGAAGAGAGGAGAGAGCTCTCAAGGTGATTCAAGGCCCAAAACACCACCGATTTCACCGCCGTCACCACCAACACGTAGATCGCGAGGAGGAGAACGCAACCACACCAATATCAGCAGGAAAGCAGACCTCTGAAATCCCAGACAAGTGTTTAACTTGCGTATTTTCGTTGGTGCAATAATCATATTAGTGTAGGAATGATTAGGAGTATAATCAATGGAAGAAAACCCCAATTTTTGATAGGGATTTGCATGTAGAAATCGTTATAACCATATTCTGGAAATAATATGTGAAGTAGACGATTAACCCACGAATTTGTGATGTTATGTTAGAAGGAAATTATGGAGAAAACTAATTAGAACAAAAGTTAAGAAAACTTTAGGGTTCTTGATTATTAGATGAGATTTTAGGTTGTTTAACCATGTTTAATGATGTATACACGCATGCTGAACGTTAAAGATATCTGGAATTATGTTAGTATGTTAACAGTAAACTTTTGGGCCGATTAGTGTTGGAAAATATGAGTTTAGATGAAGAACTTTAATCAATCCCGTCACTGCAATTTCTGCAGAATTTTTGCCCAGACCTGCTTAATCGATCGATCGAGCATAGAGCTTCGATCGATCGAAGGTTCGATCGATCGAGCCCCAAGCTTCGATCGATCGACCCCTCCTGGCAGACTCCTATTCCTCTTGTTTATTTACTTAAATTAATTTATCGTGTAATAACCTTTGGGCATTCTAAATAAAAGGATTTGGGAGATATTGAGGACCAATAGGGTATATGGATAAATGTTAGAACCTTTAATCTTCAACAAGTATGGTAATTATGGGATATTTACTTTAGGTTGATAGATTTATAACTTAAGGGTGAGGTACGTAAGAGAGTTACGTTGGAATCAAATAAAGTCCCTTACTGAATTTCAGATTTGTGAGGATATAAACCATGTGTATTAGGTAATGAGTGAGAAAACCCTTCGAATAAAGGTTAGAGACGAAACCTTATACGTAATCATAATAATGGGAAATTAAGGATAAATGTTGTGCCTATGGGTTACGAGAGAAACCTATATTAATATGATGAAATGAGTATATTTATATGATTGTGTGTACATATATTATATTCATGTGAAAAACGTACCCGCGCTACTTGCTATCCCTGAGGTTACCGCGTTGGGACGATCTTATCCTGTGTTGCTTTATGGGGGATATTGATTCATACCCTAGAAGATAGAGATCCTAGGTACGGGCTATCAGATTGATAGTCGGACGGTCCTAAGAGACGTGTGGGTATGTACTGACCTCTTGGACTTGGAATCTATGCTTCGCCTCAACATTGTTTTGTATATGTTAATACAGTTCGAGAGTGATTCTGAACTTGTATTTCCCTTTGTGTGAGCGATACGGGGATTGGATAGCAGAGTATGCCCGCACCATAGTTTAGTTGGGGTGCTGTTATATATATATATATTATACGAGTAGTTAATATATATATGAGGTTATAAACTTGAAACTGCTTACTGTGATTTGATAAGTAGAACATGGTTGTTGACTCAAATTATTAAATACTTATTTTGTGAAAGTATGAGAAGACACTGGGAAACTTTATAATTTAATGAAGCTAAAACGAGAGGAGTGCTACATATTGAAAGTAACCTTTTTAAAACATTGTCATCGTTCGGTTTTGAAAACTTAGGAGTAAGTTAAGATAAACTAAATTATTTGGGAAGGTTAGTACGATAGGCGTGCACATTAGAAGAGAGGTGAGAATTTCTCAAGAGAGTGTCGAACTAATATGATTTGCATTGGCCTGTATCAATTTAAATACTTGCTTAACGTATTTTAAAATCAAACACACTTTCGGGCACTGACCCGTTTCTTTTTCTCTCTCTCTCTCTTGTGTATATATATGTATATTTTCAGGTGCCCAGCCACAGGGGCGTCTTGCTTAGGATCCTTTGAGAAGAACGAGCTGTAGCTTAGGTGGGAGTTGCAGGTCACTTGAGTAGACGGCTTCTGTTATTGACTCCACTCCTACTACTCTCATTTATTGGGCACGTGTCGCCCTTTTCATCTTTTCATTTATTGTTGGGATTTTTATATTTCAGTTATTCCAGTTTTGTTTTACGGGATTTATTCAAGATGGTTATGATGTTGTGTTTCATTATGTTGACATTCGATTGACGAATGTATGGTTTTATTTTAGTTCATCGTGGTGTGATTCCATATTGTAGAAACGTGTTTTGTATAAATAAATCTTTTCTTTAATTAAAATTTGGAAGTTTGTATGAAAAATGTTTTGACACTTAGCTTAATTATTTAGGGTGTTAAATTGGAATTTTTTTTTATCGACAGTGATGCTGAGAATGAACCAACTGTTTACCTTGATTTAATTTAATAAAGGAGTGATCGCCCGGTATTTAATTAGGCGGGGTGTCACATCCAATTCACCCAACCAAACTACATATCGGCATATAGGTGTCAAGTCTAGGACACGCATGTTAGATGGTCAGTTTTAACCCGAAATTCTACCAAAATTCCGGGTTGGACTGCCGCCCAAAATTTTTACACAATTTTAAACTGGGATCCTGCCTATGATCCTGGTTACAAGTCCAACTATAGCTTTACATATGTTACAAACCCAATTTTTCCAGGCTCGGGTCCCGTTCGACATTTCATTTTGCATTTAGGTAAACTTAATACAAGTGAGAACCTAATTAACATAATAATCATGCTGAGACCCGTCTCTCATTTTTTCCATTCTCTTTACAAAAGTGTCCCAAAAAAAACATATCTCCCTCTTTTATAAAAAATACCAAGAATATTTTTCCTCTTTTTCCCTCAAAACCAAAAAGAGAAAACATTTTCGTCTTCATCTTCTCCAAAAAAGTGAAAAAAAAAATATATATTTTCCTCCTTTTCCCAAAAATAACAAATTCCCTTCTTCTCTTCTGAAAATAAATTCGAATTTTTTTCCCTCTCAGGTCAATCACATACCCTTGACCTGGCTCCCTATTGGCTTTGGTCTTTAGTCGAACCATCCCGAAGTTCTGTCAGTCCCTTTATTTCCTCCGAGTTCGAGACTCACATGCCTTTCATGGAGAATATGGATCAAGTGCCAAATGTACAGTTGGATTTGTTGATTGTTCTGGCTCAGCTCATTGCCAAAATTGACAACCTTCAAACTGAGGTTCATGAGATGCAAAGAAATCGGGTCCCTGTCCCTAAAGATCCCGAGGTCATTTTCCCTCCGCTATGGGTCCACCTGCACCCGAGCCTATTTGTGTTCCTGAAGGATACCATAATTCTCCACGGTCTCTTTCTGTTAATGGGCCTCCACCAACCCAGCTTCCTATGCCAAACCTTGCTCAGACCGAGGCTAATTTACCCATAACTATTGACCTGAAAGGGGAAAAACTGAACAAGGTCAAGGAAGGCCTCAAGATACAAACTAAGAAATTCGACTAGGTCAGAATCTCTGGGAACTACATGGACTACACCCACATGTCTCCCTATTCTAAAGCCAGGTTACCAGAAAAATTCAAGATGCCTAATATCGAGAAGTTTGGAGGCAATGGACCCCCGATTATTCATCTCCATAACTATCACCGAGCCATGACTCTCCTAGAGGCTTCTGAAGCAATAATGGCTCAAATGTTCCAACAGAGTTTGAAAGATAGTTCCCTCTGTTGGTTCCTATCCCTTGAAGAATCCATAATCCGCAGTTGGGAAGACGTTGCCCATGAGTTCATGTCACAGTACAAGTATAACGAGGAGCTAGAGGTTACTCGCTGTGACTTAGAGATACTTAAACAAAAACCTAGGGAATCATTAACTTTATAGAAAGATGGAGAGAAAAAGTAGCTATCATGACCAATCGGCCCTCCTAAGAAGAACAAGTCAGTATTATGAAGAAGAACTTCCTACCTCATGTCCGAGCAACCATAGGAGGACAGTATTACCCTCACATCCGAGCCCTTCGAGAAGTAGGAGTAGAAATCGAAGAAGGTCTTGTCAAGACAAAAGTTGAACGGAAGAAAATCTTTTAACAATTTTCTCCTAAAAAGCTTAAAAAGCCTGCTAGTACCACAATTTCTACAATCAATAACATCTCTCAGCCTTCCGCTTCAGGGCACCAGAAAGTCACCCAAACCCAATCCAAAGGGAATACACCGAGATTCATGCTCATCTCTCCAAAGTCTACCAGGCTCTATTGAACTGAAACCTGATCAAACCCTTGGACCCTCGTCCATTACCAAATCTGCCTTCGTAGAATTTCAAACCTGATGCCCATTGTGACTATCAAGAAACTGCTAGCCATACCACCGACCAATGATTCCATCTTCGAAACATAATCCAAAGATTAATTGGGGTATCATCGCCCCACCAGCTAATCCTAAACCAAACACTACCCATAATCCACTCCCAAATCATACAAACGCCATCTTCATAGAAGAAGACTCAAAACTCGACCCATCTACCCAAATTATGCTAAGTAAATCACTATTCATACTCATATACTCTCCTAAACCTCTCCGAACATAACCATATTTCCTCTTACACCCTACCAACCTTGTCGATCAAACCTTATCACTCCTCACTAGATCCTGCATCGCTGTCCATACCTGTTCTGGAGGTAAAGATATGGAATTGTCAGAAGTGCTGAACCAACTCCTAGATTTGGGGCTGAAATTACCCTCCTAGATGACTATCGACTGTTAGAGATTCAGTGGGTTATTCTTAGAAGCTTGAAAATGGGCCCGAGAGTCTGACAACTGGGTGGTGCCGGCAGACGAAGTCAGTCTAGGTTACCCGATCCAGATCATGGCAGTTTTATTTCGACAGACTGGTGATATTTGTAGCATATCCGAGCTGCTCGACGTTTTAAAATTACAAGGCACCTGGTCCCCTCAGTCTTGCATTTCCCTGCCAATTGGGAGGAATTATACGAAGAAGACATAAAAGTTGTAGAGTGTATTGACTTTGCATGGAAAGACAATATCGTTGCCACCGGATGGGGGGATGATTTCGAAGACTCAGATGAAGAGCCAGATTCAAGAAAGACTAGTCTGATAGACAACCTATGCGGAGTGATATCATTCGAGGAGTAGTTAGGAGAGATCAACCAGGTAGCTGAGCAACTCGATATCGATGAAGAAATGGGGTTTCTATTTTTTTCCTCTTCTGTGAACCACATGATCAGGTCGGGGAGACATTACTAGAACTCAAACTTACAACCATTGATAAGAAGCTTTTTACGTATGGTCATTGTCTTCAAAAGCCAATCTCAAAATTCCCTTGAATTACCTACAAAACTTGTTTAAAACAACTCGTATTGCTGTAAGTACGGGTATCAATCCAACTTCCAAGGTGAAATAATTATTGCGAAAACTTGCAGTTCATTTTCTTTTGAAAATATTTTTTAAATTTTTTTATTTAAAACAACTTCAAGAGAAAATTAACTAATAAATGCTAAAAATTATGAAATGACTAAATAACGAAAAATAATGTGCAACCGAGTGTGATAAATGTGAGAAGGTCAAGAGATGGGATTACACTGCATTATCAATTATTTTAATTTCTCAATTTATTAATTTGAAATGTTTCGAGATAATATTAAATCGATAATCTAACTCTCGTTATAATTATACATTTGCTAATATCTTTTTCAGAAAACTAATTTAAAAATATCACACGATGAAAAATTAAGAATTATACTATTTTCAATAAAATTACCTGCTAGGATCAATTTAATAAAAACAGTATGAATTCTCAAATTTTAACACATAATTAATATTCAAATTTCAAAAAAACCCATCTCTAGTTCGATTCCTAAATTCAAACATTAATTTGTACAATTAATTTACTAGCTCTCATTACATAAATTAATTGGTGACAGTAAAACATTAATTTGACTAGAAATATAAAGTTAATGAAACTAATTAATTAAATTAATATCCTACGCAGTGCATCCCACCCCTTGAACAGGGTGACTAGCCAAGCATAATGAAAAAATAATCATAGTCACAAACATGGAACAACAAATTAAAGAGTATATCAAGAAATACAATACACAAAAGTCTCCCTTTGAATTGATTCCTTGAATCGCATTCATGCGTGTGTCCCAATGTTCTCATAGATCCATCACTTAATTATATAAAAAAATTTGAAAAACAGAATAAAAAATATATTCTAACACTAAAATAATATTTTTGGATTTTTCTGAATTTTTTTATGCTCCTACTATGTACATAATATACACAGTGTCTCTCTTTATTTCTGTCTCTGTGCTTTTTTGTTCGTGTCCTCTTCTTTATTTTATAACCACAATGATGCTTTGTTAAGAGAGAGATTTTTGGGATTTTGTTTGGCTAAATCAAAGATTTTGTTTGGAGGATAGACACGTGGGTTTTATGGGTAAAAGGAAGAATGGTTTAAACAAAGGTACACCGGATTTGGTTGGGTGTAGGCTTAAGTTTGGTCCGGGAATAGGATTTGGGAAATCAGAACACATCGGTGTGAGGTCAAACTTGACTTTTGACTTCACCGCCGCTTTGAATTTCTTCATTTAACGCTTTTGACCGCTATTGAGCCGCAATTGACTTGATTTAGCATTATTTGATGTTGCGACTGTTGATTGACCTGGAAAATAATAAATTACAACATAAGACCAATTTTAATTAAAACGAGTGACAAAAATGCATCTATTTGGAATATAAAATAGACACTTTTGGGTGCTTATCAACCATCAGCAAGTGATAAAGGGAAAGGTGTTGAGAATCTCCCTATGCCAGAAATGACTCTTGAAGAAAGTAAGGTCCTTGATCAACTAAAGAAGACCCAAGCTAACATCACTCTATGGGGACTTTTTATGTCTTCCCAACTGCACCGAAACGCCATAATCAAGCTATTCATAGGACCCACCATTCCTCCCTCAAACACACCAGAAGAAGCAGTGAACCTAGTTAAATCCTTGACTTTTACTTGGATGCTCTCCTTCTCCGAAGAGGAAATCCCTAAGAATGGTCACAACCAAAATCATGCTCTCAATATCTCTATTGAAGTTATGGGGGAAAACTACCCCCTCTCACTCGTCGACAACATATCAACTCTGAATGTTTTCCCGTTAAGAACCCTCAATTCTCTGGGATTGAAAGTGAGCGACCTGGCTCCAACCTTTGCTGCTGTGCGTGCCTATGACAACACCCATCAAGAATTAATGGGATCTATCAAGCTTAAAATAGGGGCTGGACCTATAAATCCTGTTGTTGAATTCCAAGTCATTGACATCCCAACCTGTTTCAAGCTGCTGCTCGAACGACCGTGGCTTCACAACATCAAAGGGGTGTCTTCTTTCCTTCGTAAGAAATTGAAGTTCTTTGCTATTGGATAAGTTATCACCATCTTGGGAGACAGTGACAAAACCAAAAATCCAAGTATTAGTAATCCGGTACTCGAGATATAACACAGGGTGGATGATATGCTGCTATCAGGCTTCTAGGTCGAACCACTCCTACTCCTAGCAGGGGGTGACTTCGAAGATAGGATTTGTCCAGAATATGATCCTCATGGAAATGTCAATGTAATCCAAATGTTAAAAAACAAGCACTTCATGATCGGACTGGGGCTAGGGCAAATACAATAAGGAATAACTGAACCTATTGTGTTGAAGGAGGCATTCCCTCCCTCTGGCTTGGGCTATCAACCATTAGAAGAAAAATCGAAGAGAAAGTTAGAATGTGCCAAGACTATCCCGAGAGATTCCCTAAATGGAAGATTCATCAAAGAGGGTGAAGATTTCCCTTTTTGCGACTTCCTGAAACCTTGGTATGACCCTGTAGAGAAGAGGATGAAACCAGGAGTGGAGATCTTTTTCCAAGACAGCTACCCGGGGACTGAGAGTTCCCAACACTATGTACAACCACTCACTAAAAAGACCATAGCTGATATCGGTGATTTTGAGGATAACAACTTTGAGTAATCTTTCAACTTGCAGATACTGGGGCTGGCACTCTACATGATCCACTCTGGGACTACATCATCCAATCCATCGTACCTCATCAAAGATGTTGATGCACCTCTTCTCAACTGGCATGCTGCACCTGTGCTACCCGCTGATATTCAACCTAACCCTGATGTTTACCCCCTTTCCCCTATAGTTGTTTCCTCTCACTCTGATGTAATCGAGACCTCCCTTGATGAGGTTCTCAATGCTATTTTTCCTATAAATGAAATAAATGAAGATTTTAAGTGTCTTGCTGTGCCTTATATTAATTATCTTGATTCTAATCAAACTCTTGATGATTATGACTTTACAAATGAACAATTCTTAACTGATCTAAATAAGGTTAATAACAAACAACATAACCTCATTCAAGTTAATGAAGATGAAACTTTCGTTATTAATCTCGATTCTAGTACCTAAATGCGCGAGATTAGGATATGGGCTACCCTTAATGAACATGAGTGCATGCAACTTGAAGAGATACTGAAGGAGTTCATGGATGTCTTCGTATGGTCCTATGATGATATGCCCAGTGTTGACCCAGAGATAGCATAACATGAGATTCCAACGCTCCCAGAATGTAAACCAGTCAAACAAAAGCTGCGAAATCTCTGCACCGAATGGTCACTCAAAGTAAAATAAGAAGTAGTCAAGCAAATAAATGTGGGATTCATTCATGTGATCGAATATCCTACATGGCTAGTCAATACCGTACCTGGGCCAAAATCAGGAGGAAAGGTCCGCACGTGTGTCCACTACCTAGACTTAAACAAGACATTTTCGAAGGATGATAACCCGCTACCCAACATTGATATGATTGTGAAAAATACAGCCAATCATGCTCTCAAGTCATTCGTTGATGGATTTTTTGAATATAACTAGATCAAGATGCACCCTGATCACCAAGAGAAAACCACATTCATCACCACTTGGGGTACCTTTTACTACACTGTCATGCCATTTGGTCTAAAAAATGCAGGTGCTACCTACCAAAGGGCTGCCACAACCATTCTGTATGATCTGATACACAAGGAAGTCGAGGTCTATGTAGATGACATGATTATAAAGTCTAAGACTAGAGAGGGCCATGTTCCCTCTTTTTGAAAATTCTTTAAATGACTGTGACAGTACCAAATGCGTCTTAACCCACATAAATGTGTCTTTGGCGTTACCAAAGGGAAACTCTTGGGATTCATGGTCAGTAAGAAAGGGTTAGAAGAAGATCCTGCCAAGCTGAAAGCCATACTTGAGATGCCACCTCCCCGAACGGAGAAAGAAGTTAGAAGATTCCTTGGGAAATTACAGTACATCAGTCGATTCATCAGCCAATTGACTTCCATCTGTGAAATCATCTTCAAACTCCTCCAAAAGGATTCAACCAAGGTCTAGAATAAAGATTGCCAAGAAGACTTCGACCGAATTAAGCAATACCTAACCCGACCTCCGGTGCTCATGCCACCGCAACCTAGTCTTCCCTTACTCCAGTACCTAACCGTAACCGATACTGCCGCAGGGGCTTTGCTAGCCCAATACCTTGAAGAAACCCACAAAGAGAAAACCATCTACTATGCCAGTCAAAAACTTGTTAGTTACGATGTCAACTACACCGCCTTGGAAAAAGCATGTATGACTCTTGTCTGGGTTATCTGAAAGTTACGGAACTACATGCTTGCCTTCCCCATCAGACTCGTATCCTGAATGGATCCTATTAAGTAGCTACTCGAGAAGCCCACCCTATCCAGCCAAATATCCCATTGGTTGATTCTAGCCGAGTTTGATATCAGGTATGTCACACCGAAATCCATGAAAGGAAGAGCCATATCTGACTACCTTGCTGACTACCCTATGGAAGAGGCCGATTTCTAGATTTCTAAATTCCCAGATGAGAATATACTTTGTGCCTCCTAAGAAGATATTTGATGGCCAATGTTCTTTGATGGCTCTACCAACAAAAAAAGATATGGCATTAGAATTCTCCTAATTTCCCCTGATGACTCCCACACTCCTATTGAAATCAAATTGGATTTCCCCTACACTAATAACATGATTGAATATGACGTATGCATAGTAGGCCACAAAGTTGCCCTCAAGAAAGGAATTCAATACCTCGATGTCTATGGGGATTCATCCCTCATCATTGGTCAAGTACACAGGAAACGGAAAGTTAAGGATGAGAAAATCTTACCCTTCCATTCCCACCTTGAAGAACCAGCTTCCCAATTCCAAGAAATCACCTTCCACTACCTGCCCTGAGCAAAGAACAACCTAGCTGACGCCCTTTCCACCTTAGCCTCCATGATTGACATGCTAGAAGGAATAACCATGGCCCCCTTCCTGGTCCAGAAACAAGATAAACCAACCCAATGCTACCACATCGAACTCTGCACAGGGGAAGAACTCAAAATGGTCGATTGCTGGTATTATGATATTTGGCGCCTCCTCAAATACGGTAGGTATCCCTAAGAAGCTGAAAAGAAAGATCGAGCAACTCTCCACAGATTGGCCACCCAGTACTTTATGTTTGATAAAGCACTAGTTAAGAGAAACTTCGATGGAACTGATTTGTTCTGCATCGCAGGGCTGAAGTTGAAGAGATGATGCAGAAAATCCACAGCGGGGAATGCAGACCCCATATGAATGTCCATATGCTCGTAAAAAAGATCATCCGACAGGGATACTACTAGACTACCATGATTTAGCACTGCCCAACATACGTGCGAAGATGTCTCAAATGCCAACAGTTCTCCAACTTACAACATATGCTTCCGCGAGAAATATACCACATGACTTCTTCCTGGCCGTTTTCGATATGGGGCATCGATATCATAGGGAAAGTCATATGAAGGCATCCAATGGGCATGAGTTCATCCTAGTCGCTATTGACTACTTCACCAATTGGGTTGAAGCAGAGTCATACGCAGTTCAAAATGCCAAGAAAGTGTCCAAATTCATTAAGAAAAACATCATATGCCGATATGGGGTCCCACACTAGCTGGTATCAGACAATGGGTTACATTTTGAGGTGGAGCTTACAGGAGTGGTCGACGAGTATGGAATTTAAAGACATAAATCCTCTCCATACTGACCTCAAACCAACGGAGCAGTTGAAGCAACCAATAATAATCTCAAGGCCATTATCAACAAGATGGCCGAGAGTTATCGTGATTGGGCTGACAGGATCCATTACAACCTCTGGGCTACCTCACTTCAGTTCGAACCTCTAATGGGGATACCCCTTACTCTCTAGTCTGCGACATGGAAGCGGCCCTACCCATGGAGATGGAAATACCCTCGTTGCACGTCATGCTGAGAAGCAAGGTCAGCGAAAAAGACTGGTACTAAATCCGTCTTAACGATCGAACCCTCCTAGATGAAAAGATATTGAAATCCCTTTATCACATATAAGGGTACCATCGCCATATAGAGCGGTCCTTCAATAAGAGAGTTAAGGACCGCGGTCCAAGAAAGAGACTTAGCCCTCAAAGAAATAGTAGAGCCTACCTAGGACCCAGAGGGATATTTAGGCCCAATTAGAGAGGCCCCTACATTGTGAAGAAGATCCTATCGGGCGGCGCCATTATGCTCACCGACCTCGATGGGGAAGAAATAACACGTCCAGTCAACCTGGACCATCTCAAGAAATTCTACCCCTAGTACGAAATCTCGATGCTCTACAACTCTTCTCATCTCCCTTCTATTCTAAAATAAAAAAGAAAAAAGAAAAAGGAATCTCCTCTTTTTCCCCTACCCAGAACTACGTGGGCCTGATCCTCTAAAAAATACATTTTCAAAAAATGAATTTCAAAATTATTCAAAATCCTCAGAGGTACGTAGGTAGCTCATTTGCTTAACATGAGCACGAACCCCTTCTTTTTCATAAAATGCTATTCTTTTCTTACCCCCGAGAATGACAACTCATCTTAACATATATATTATGTACGCCTTAGCGATTGGTATAGATAATTCAAAATGCAAAAAGTCATCAAAAGGCATAAGTGGATGATTAAAAACTTATTTATTTCATTATCTAAAATTTTCGTACAATTATATTGGCATAAGGAGTCAAATGACTTCCCTGGCTAAAAAAAAAAATCCAGATAATAACAAGCTCCACTACTCCTAAAAATTACTCCAATTATTCCCACAAAACACAAAAACATCACCCATTACAAGAAGCTTCACAAAACCGTACCCACAGCTGGCAAAGGAACCAACACCATCATCACCTGCATCCTGGGTTCCCTAAACCTACCCTGCCTGAATGGAGTATTAAAGGCGCTCCATGGAGCGATAAGCTCGAACCAGCTTAGGGTACACCACAACGCCTCCCTCCATGGTGTCAGATATGGCAAACCACCTTTGACCAGTCTCCACAGTCATCATCCTGGCCACTACCTTCTTCCACAACCACTTCATGTAGTCCCCAGAGACATGTTAGACTCTCCCAGTAAACTGAGAAGGACGGGTCGACGAACGACGATTCTCCCATAGGGAAGCAAGCCGCATGCTCATATTCTCTATTAGAGCCTCCACAGGAAAGAAATTTGATGTCCGCGGTGGCACAATTTTCTCCCAACCATATTGGCGCAGTAGCCACGAGGGAAAGTAAAAAGAGGTCTGCCTAAGGCCAACCAGTCTAACATATTGGTACTCCTCGAGTTCCAGAATGGACAGTAGCTCCCCCTACCAAGGCACATACCAGTATAAGCCTCGAGCCCCGTGCTTTACAAACCAGTTCCCCCAACTCTCAATATCCAGGCCTATGTTAATGAAATAGTGTGAGAAGAAGTTTGGCACCGCCGACAAAGGATACTCAGGTGGGACCGCCATACGAAACATCTCTGATAGCCACATGAACAAAATTACAGGGCTACCCCTCAGAAAGTCAGAACGACCCTCTCGCCAGGCATCCAGGCATTTAAGGTCTTCTCCGGTATCACCGTCGTAGGATTGCGATGGTACGATATCCAGGAAATAATAGAAGCCAGTTGGGGGTCGACCAACATCTCCCCGGTCACGAACAAAACTTTTGAAACAATGCCTAGGATGACGGCCTCGGCATATCCAGCATCACATACGTCCTGCAAATGCACGGACTGCAACATCGCCGAAAGGGAGATCATTCCTCCAACAACCAATGTTAAGCCCAGCTAATAATTCCCTATGAGAATGGGAAAACTCAGGTAATGCCACGGCAACGCTGAGATTTATCCCCAACATGGTAGAAAATACCTCGTAGGTAGGACAAATCTCATCCAACCCGAAGTGAAAGACATGATCCTCGGGATACCAAATCTCGATCCACTCAATGGGCCGATTGCGCCACAAAGAGACTCGCCGTAAGTGAAAGGAATCATAATCAATATTGAAAGAACACATTACTTCCAAGGCTTCGAGGTAGTTAGAAAAATCAATGCTACCAGGGAGAGCCATCTTGCAAGACTAAGAAATATTAAGCAAGTAAGAATGTGAAAAATAAAGAAAGTGAAAGTGTGAGGAGGAAAGCCCTATCCACACCCCCTTTCTATACTTGGAAACTCTCAAGCCAAGATAAGGAACCTTGCAGAAATCGGAGAAAAACATGCCCCACATGGTACCAAGCAATTGAAGAAAGTGCAATCAAGGCCTTGGATTGATTGTACTAGACCTACATGCCGATAGACAGGATAGGGGTCATGCCGATCGTCAACCCCCTATTTTGGGAAAATTCTTTTTTTCCTCTTTTGTAAAAAAACAACTCATTTTTATCTTAAGGGAATTCCGAATTTCCTTTATACTTTTGCTAATCTCATTTTAAATAAAGTCCTTCTCAAATCAGTTTCCAGAATTCTTTTTACGATCTCAGCAGAAAAATAAAAGAGCATGTGCATTAATCACTAAACAAGAAAATGAACAAAAAAATCATTCTTCATTTGCATATATTTCGCTATGTTACATTAACATTTTGCAGGAAAAACAGAAAAAACAATGGGACTCAGCCCACACCCAATTTTTTTGCTCTCTTTCTCTAAAAACCCCCATCCTTGTGGTGCGCCCTCTTCCCCCTACGGCGAGATGACGTGCCCCCACTTCCAGAGCCAGACCCTTCCTAGGACGAGGCAGACGACACCAAGCAAGAAGGCATTGAAATCACCTCACAAATATGAGCGATCTTTGAAGATATCCCGTCCCGGATGTCCTTCAGCTAAGTGGTCGAAACACTGATATGCTGTAAGGAAGAATAGAAAAGATCAAATCAGTCAAGCATGAGGAAAAAGAAAGAAATCAAAGAAATCAAAAGAGATGTACCGTAGGCCGAAAGAAATCCTCCGTTAGAACCAACACGCATAAATCCCTCATGGGCTCCCCGAAGGTTGTAACTAGGGGAATGCAACCACACAAAAGAAGGCCCTGAAGTTGTCGTCGCTATCGCTGACGTAGCTGCACCACCTACGATATGAGAAGACCTCACCTGCCGACTCAAGCCCGCCCTAGGGAAACGCATCACATCACGAATGCTAGGAGACATCAGCCAACTTGTGACGAAGTCCAGATAATCATACATCGCCGCTATGTTAATGTACAGGGAGTATGGCTCTCCCATCAACGCGGACACTTGGGCATCATCAGACATCTCCCGCATGCGCCTTATGAACATAGGGGGCTTTTCCGACGGTACCGCAACCTCATCCTACATAATCTGACGAACTACCCTCTCCCCAAGATACTAGGAGTAACAGAACTAATGCATCAGCAGGCGCTACATTTGCGCATTTCCCCCAGTCACCCCAGTGTGCTGAATAGCCATCCCCTAGGGATAAAAGGTCACCTGCAAATCCCCAGCAAAAGCAAATGACCAGTATCAATAAAATGGCATCAAAGGAAAAGAACAGTCTCAAGGATAAAATAAATTCTTACCCGCTAGCTCGTCAGGCCATTCAAGACCTGACGCACTGCCTCTAAAGAAAGGTTCTTCTTCGATTGCCGGTTGGACCTCCGTCATCGGAACATCCAACAAAAGTCACCAACAGAGTCATCCTTCAAAGAAATCAGTTGGGTGTTAAACCCAATCACCTCATAGAACCATGTCTACAAAGGACAAGGATCATCGTTCAAGAAATAAAAAAGAAATGCATGAATGGAAAATGCAAATGCATAAAGGAAAATGTGCAAAATAAAGAATACCTCCAAAAGATACGTTGCCCCAGTAAAAGTAGGAGGTCGACAACACCGACTGAATGAATCCAAAGAATAATAAAGGGTCGCCAAAGTCAGGATCCCCCAGTCATAGAAGAGAATGTTTGAAAACACCCTCAGAAATGGCAGAAACAACAAATGAACGGCATCGCCACTCGTTGCCACCAGAAAACCCCCTAACACCAGTAAGATAAACAGATGTGCCATCTGATGCACATGTTGCTCGTCATTCTCATCAACCCTCCTCTTCAGCAAAATCTCCCTCAAATAGGATGAGCGAAGGGAATCTCTAGAAACTACCCTCTCCACGTCACCAAGAGCCGCCGTCACCGCCTCTGGCATTACCAGCAATGTCTTGTCCACCTCAATCTGGGCACCCTCGTAGTCCATCTCCAATAATTATTGAACATCAATGGGAGTCACCGTCATCTCCCTGAAGCCAAAATTGAAGGTGTGGGTAGTGTCCCACCATATCTCTCCCAAAACACATAGAACCGTAGTGGAGTGGGGCGTCTCATCCAATGCCTATGCTAGCCACCCAAAAACCGCAGAGGATACCATCCAGCGCACCATAGCAGGAAGGTGCTCCCAAAAATTTCTCGAAGGAAATGTACACCTCTTTTAGGTCAGAATTGACCTAGGTCTTGGATCTTCAACTGAGTTAGGTCAGAATTGATCTCGGTCCTCGATCGTCACCTCCTTCAGGTCATAATTGACATTGGCCTTGGATCGTCACCTTAGTTAGGTCAAAATTGACTTCGGTTATCGATCGCCCCCTCTTTTAGGTTAGAATTGACCTCAGTTTTGGATCGTCACACGAGTTAGGTTAGAATTGACCTCGGTCCTCAGTCGTCACCTCCTTTAGGTTAGAATTGACCTTAGTCCTATATTATCACCTTAGTTAGGTCAGAATTGACCTCGGTCCTTAGTCATTACCTCTCTTAGGTTAGTATTGACCTCAGTCTTAGACCGTCACCTTAGTTAGATAAAAATAACCTCGATCCTCGGTCATCACCTCCATTAGGTCAGAATTGACCTCAATCTTGGATCGCCATCTCTGTTAGGTCAGAATTGACCTCGATCCTCGGCCCTCACCTCCTTTGAGTCATAAATTACCTCGGTCTTGTATCGTCACCTTAGTTAGGTCATAATTGACCTCAGTCCTCGATCGTCACCTCCTTTAGGTCAGAATCCACCTCAGTCTTGGATTATCACCTTAGTTAGGTCAGAGTTGACCTTAGTCGTCACCTCTTTTAGGTCAGAATTGACCTCGGTCTTGGATCGTCACCTTAACTAGGTCAGAATTGACCTCGATCCTCGATCGTCACCTCCTCTAGGTCAGAATTGACCTAGGTCTTGGATCGTCACCTCAGTCAAATCAGAATTGACTTGATCCTCGGTCGTCACCTCCTATGGGTTAAAATTGATCTCGATCTTAGATCTTTACCTCAATTAGGTCAAAATTGACCTCAGTCCTCGATCGTCATGTCCTTTAGGTCAGAATTGACCTCGGTCTTAGATCGTCACCTTAGTTAGGTTAAAATTGACCTCGGTCCTCGATCGTCACCTCTCTTAGGTCAGGATTGACCTCGATCTCGGATCGTCACCTTAGTTAGGTCAGAATTGACCTCGGTCCTCGGTCATCACCTCTGTTAGGTCAGAATTGACCTCGATCTTGGATCATCACCTCAGTTAGGTCAGAATTGACTTTGATCCTCGACCATCACCTCATTTGGGTAAGTATTGACCTTAGTCTTGGATCGTCACCTCAGTTAGGTCAGAATTGACCTCGGTCCTCGGTCGTCACCTCCTTTAGGTCAGAATTGACCTCGATCCTCGATCGTCACCTTTTTTAGGTCATAATTGACCTTGGTCCTTAGCTAGGTCAGAATTGACCTCGATCTTGGATCATCACCTGATTTAGATTGAAATGGACCTCGATCCTCGGTTATCACCTCCTTTAGGTCAGAATTGACCTCGATCTTATGTCGTCACCTCAGTTAGGTCAGAAGTGACCTGATCCTCGGTTGTCACCTCCCTTGGGTTAAAATTGACCTCGATCTTAGATCATTACCTCAATTAGGTCAAAATTGATCTCGGTCCTCTATCATCACATCCTTTAGGTTAGAATTGACCTCGATCTTAGATCATCACCTTATTTAGGTTAGAATTGACCTCGGTCCTCAGTCGTCACCTCTATTAGGTTAGGATTCACCTCAATCTTAGATCATCACCTTAGTTAGGTCAGAATTTACCTCCGTCCTCAGTCGTCACCCCTGTTAGGTCAGAATTGACCTCCATCTTGGATCATCACCTTAATTAGGTCAGAATAGACCTCGGTCCTCGATTGCCACCTTTTTTAGGCTAGAATTGACCTCGGTCTTTGGTCATCACCTTTTTTAGATTAGAATTGACCTCGATCTTTGATAGTCACCTTAGTTATGTTATTATTGACCTCGGTCCTTGGTCGTCACCTTATTTAGGTCAAAATTGACCTCGATCTTAGATCGTCACCATAGGTAGGACAGAATTGACCTCAGTCCTCGGTCGTCACCTCCCTTAGGTCAGGATTGACCTCGGTCTTAGATCGTCACCTTAGTTAGGTTAGAATTGACCTTCGTCCTTGGTCATCCCATTTGTTAGGTCATAATTGACCTTGGTCTTGGATCGTCACCTCAGTTAGGTCAAAATTAACTCGGTCCTCTATCGTTACCTCCTTTGGGTCAGAATTGACCTCGGTCTTAAAAAAGCCACCTGTGTTAGGTTAAAATTGACCTCGGTCCTCGTTCGTCACCTCCTTTAGGGCAAAATCGACCTCGATCTTGGATTATCATCTTGGTTAGGTCAGAATTGACCTCGATCCTCGATCATCACCTCCGTTAGGCTAGAATTGACCTCGATTGTGGATCGTCACCTCAGTTACGTCAGAATTGACATCGATTCCCGATCATCACCTCTTTTGGGTCAAAATTGACCTTGTTCCTTGATCGTCACCTCAGTTAGGTTAGCATTGACCCTGGTCATCACCTCCTTTAGGTCAGAATTGACCTCGGTCTTGGATCATCACCTTAGTTAGGTCAGAATTGACCTCGTTCCTTGGTTATCACCTCTTTTAGATCAAAATTGATCTCGTTCTTGGATCGTCACCTTAGCTAGGTCAGAATTGACCTCGATCCTGGATCGTCAACTGACTTAGGTCATAATTGACCTCGGTCCTCGGTCGTCACCTCCTTTAGGTCAGAATTGACCTCGATCTTAGATCTTCACCTCAATTAGGTCAGAATTGACCTGATCCTCGGTCGTCACCTCCTTTGTGTTAAAATTGACCTTAATCTTAGATCGTTACCTCAATTAGGTCATAATTGACCTCGGTCCTCGATCGTCACCTACTTTAGGTCAGAACTGACTTCGGTCTTAGATCGTCACCTTAGTTAGGTTAGAATTGATCTCGATCCTCGGTTGTCACCTCTTTTAGGTTAGGATTGATCTCGGTCTCAGATCGTCACCTAAGTTCGGTCAGAATTGACCTCGGTCCTCGGTCGTCACCTCTATTAGGTTAGAATTGACCTCGATCTTGGATCGTCGCCTCAGTTAGGTTAGAATTAACCCAATCCTTGGTCGTCACCTCCTTTAGGTTAGAATTATCCCTTATCTTAGATCGTCATCTCAATTAGGTTAGATTAACTTTGGTCCTCGGTCGTCACCTCCTTTAGGTTAGAATCGACCTCGGTCTTAGATCGTAACCTTAGTTAGGTCAGAATTGACCGCGGTCCTCGGTTATTACCTCTTGTAGGTCAAAATTTACCTCGGTATTTATTCGTTACCTCTTTTAGGTTAAAATTAACCTCGATCTTGGATCGTCACCTTAGTTAGGTTAGAATTGACCTCGGTCCTCGATCGTCACCTTCTTTAGGTTAGAATTAACCTCGATGTTGGATCGTCACCTTAGTTAGGTCAGAATTGACCTCGGTCCTCAGTCATCATCTCTCTTAGGTCAGAATTGACCTCAATCTTGGATCGTCACCTCAGTTAGGTCAGAAGTGACCTGATTCCTAGTCATCACCTCCTTTGGGTTAAAATTTACCTCGATCTTAGATCGTTACCTCAATTAGGTCAGAATTGACCTCGGTCCTCATTCGTCACCTCCTTTAGGTTAGAATCGACCTCGATCTTAGATCGTTACCTTAGGTTAGAATTGACCTCAGTCCTTGGTCGTCATCACTCTTAGTTCAGGATTGACCTCGATCTGGGATCGTCACAATAGTTAGGTCAAAATTGACCTTGGTCCTCGTCTGTCACCTCTATTAGGTCAGAATTGACCTCGATCTTGGATCATCACCTTAATTAGGTCAGAATTGACTTCAGTCTTTCGTTGTCATCTTTTTCAGGTTAAAATTGACCTCGATCTTGGATCGTCACCTAAGTTATGTTATTATTAACCTCGGTCCTTGGTCCTCACCTTCATTAGGTCAAAATTGACCTCGATCTTGGATCGTCACCTTAGCTAGGCCAGAATTGACCTCGATCCTTGGTCGTCACCTCTCTTAGGTCAGGATTGAACTCGGTCCTGGATCACCACCTTAGTTAGGATAGAATTGACCTCGGTCCTTGGTTATCACCTTTATTTGGTCATAATTGACCTCAGTCTTGGATCGTCACCTTAGTTAGGTCAAAATTGACTCGGTCCTCAGTCGTCACCTCCTTTGGGTCAGAATTGACCTCGGTCTTAAATCATCACCTCAGTTTGGTCAGAATTGACCTCGGTTCTCATTTGTCACCTTCTTTAGGGTAGAATCGACCTCGATCTTGGATTGTCACCTTAGTTAGGTCAGAATTAACTTCGGTCCTCGGTCATCACCTCTGTTAGGTCAGAATTGACCTCGATCTTGGATCGTCACCTCAGTTAGGTCAGAATTGACATCGATCCTCGATCTTCACATCCTTTGTGTCAGAATTGACCTCGATCTTAGACCGTCACCTCGGTTAGGTCATAATTGACCTCGGTCCTCGATCGTCACCTCCTTTAGTTTAGAATCGACTTCTGTGTTGGATCGTCACCTTAGTTAGGTCAGAATTGACCTCGGTCTTTGGTTGTCACCTCTTTTAGGTTAGAATTGACCTCGATCTTGGATTGTCACCTTAACTAGGATAGAGTTGACCTCGATCCTGGATCGTCACCTGACTTAGGTCAGAATTGACCTCGGTCGTCGCCTCCTTTAGGTCAGAATTGACCTCAATCTTAGATCATCACCTCAGTTAGGACAAAATTGAATTGATCCTCGGTCGTCACCTCCTTTGTGTTAAAATTGACCTCGATCTTAGATCGTTACCTAAATTAGATCAGAATTGACCTCGGTCCTCGATCGTCACCTACTTTAGGTCAGAATTGACCTCGGTCTTAGATCGTCACCTTAGTTAGGTTAGAATTGATCTCGATCCTCGATCGTCACATCTTTTAGATAAAGATTGACCTCGATCTTGGATCCTCACCTAAGTTAGGTCAGAATTGACCTCGATCCTTGGTCATCACCTCTGTTAGGTCAGAATTGACCTCGATCTTGGATCTTCACCTCAGTTAGGTTAAAATTAACCCAGTCCTTAGTCGTCACCTCCATTGGGTTATGATTGTCCTCGGTATTAGATCGTCACCTCAGTTAGGTCAGAATTTATCTCAATCCTCAGTCGTCACCTCATTTAGGTCAGAATCGACCTCGATCTTGGATCATCACCTTAGTTAGGTCAGAATTGACCTCGATCCTCGGTTGTCACCTCTAATAGGTCAGAATTGACCTCAGTCTTTGGTCGTCACCAATTTTAGGTTAGAATTGACCTTAGTCTTAGATCGTCACCTTAGTTAGGCTAGAATTGACCTCGATCCTCGGTCGCCACCTTCTTTAGGTCAAAATTGACCTCGATCTTGGATCGCTACCTTAGTTAGGTCAGAATTAACCTCGGTCCTCAGTCGTCCCCTATCTTAGGTCAAGAATGACCTCGGTCTTGGATCGTCACCTTAGTTAGGTTAGAATTGACCTCGGTTATTGGTCATCACCTTTGTTAGGTCAGAATTGACCTCGATTTTGAATTGTCACCTTGGTTAGGTCAGAATTGACTCGGTCCTTGGTCGTGACCTCCTTTGGGTTAGTATTGACCTCAATCTTAAATCATTACCTCAGTTAGGTCAGAATTGACCTCGGTCCTCATTCGTCACCTCCTTTTGGTTAGAATCGACCTTGGTCTTAGATTGTCACCTTAGTTAGGTAAGAATTGACCCCGATCCTCGGTCGTCACCTTTTTTAGGTTTGAATTAACCTTGGTCTTGGATCGTCACCTTAGGTAGGTCAGAATTGACCTCAGCCTTTGGTCATCATCTCTTTTAGGTCAGAATTGACCTCGGTCTTAGATCGTCACCTAGATTAGGTCAGAATTGACCTCGATCCTCAGTCCTCACCTCTTTTAGGTCAGAATCAACCTCGGTTTTAGATCATCACCTTAGCTAAGTCAGAATTGACCTCGATCATCGATCGTCACCTCTTTTAGGTTAGAATTGACCTCGGTGTTGGGTCGTCACCTGAGTTCGATCGAATTGACCTCGACCCTATAGAATCTATCATCCACATCCCTCAGGTCAACAAAACTGACTTCTTTCCTTCATGTGGTGTCTATTCGATGGCCATCTCTTGTTCCAAGCTCACCCATCGAGGGGCTCTTTAGACACGACATTCTAGGACCCCTTAAGTCTCTCCTTAGACTCCTTTCACTTACCCTTTTCACTACGAACCTCAGTCACTCTCCGAGTACCGATCTAGAGACCCCATTTGACTCCGATCAACTCTTTTCTCAGAGTGAAAGTTCTTTGAATCTTTGAAGGGATACGAATACCCTTTCTAATGGTCTACCTCGTGCATAAATTGGCATAATAGTTCAGACGAACAAACCATTTCACTACCAAAAACTGATTCTGAGGCCATCGGTAGCTCCCGGGCCCCAAATTGACCCCAATCAACTCCACTGTCAGATCAAAATCTCTTTGAATCTCTTAAAGGAACTTAAAACAATTTCCAATGGTCCACCCCGTGCACAAAATAGCATAACCGTTCGGACGAAGGATCAGTTTTCCCCCGAAAAATTGATTCGAAGTCCACTGGCACTCCCGAACTCCATTTGACCAAATTCTACTCTTCAAATTGAACAAGACTAAATGAATCTCTGAAGGGCACTGAATACCCTTTCTAACAATCCACCCCGTGCGTGATTCTGACCTACGGTACAGACGAATCATTTATTTTACTTCGAGAGGTCACATGACTCTTCCAGGGCCCGGTTGACCAAGGCCAACTTTTCGAATTGAGAGAAACTCTTTGTAATGTTGAAGTACATCTCCAAACCTTTCCAATGGTCCACCCTGTGCACGATTCTGACTTACCATGCAGATGAATGATCCATTTGCGTCCGACGAGCTCCTGTCCAAAAGACCGAGGGGCGCTTTCGAGCCACATTTGAACCAAAGTCAACTCCTGGACCTGGGAGCTATCCAAAGGACTTTTAAAGGCCTCTAAAATACCTTTCTAACGGTATGCCCTGTGAAAAATTCGGATCAACAGTTTGTTCTCTATAATCATTTTTCCAGAAATGTCGGCACGAGACTGCCAATTGGCAGGTCCTGAACCCTTCCAATCGACACAATGTCCAGGGTGACTTGCCGATAGGCACCCCTTGGGGTACACCGATCATCACCCCCCTGACGCTATAAATAAGAGCCATGACCTCATTCCTAAAGAAGATAAAAAACCCATCGGCATCAGTGATCTCAACAATATTCTCTCGAAGTCAGCGAAGTTCCATTCAAGCCTAAATATCCATGCTTTTCACACCCAATTTGGAAAATATCCTTTTCTCTCATCAACATCCATCAACATTCAAAGGAGTTTATGCAAGATCCAAGCTCAATCTCCAAAGAAGGTCCATTTCCTTTTCCCTCTCTTTCAAATCTCTTATTTTTTGCATAAATTACTTTAGATTCATAATCTAGTTTCACTCTATTTCATACATATTAACATCTACACTTTTATTAGTATATGTCACATACTTTATTTTTAATAAAAAACCCAAAGACAAATAAAAGAGGGTTACACCCGTAAATTCCGAACGGAATTATCCACCACACTTTTTCCAAAACCAAAAATACATTTTCTACACGCACACACCTGGTAAAATTCAATCCGAATCTATGGTATAAACCCCACCCTTATTCTAAATTCGAACTACATAGACTTTGATGCCTAGATAGCCTACGTAGGCATCTCGAATTAAAATTAGAGACTCGAGTCCAACTTTTCAAATTTCTCAAATCCCTTATTTTCATTATTATCATACATATACATATATCATGCTTGTTCGCGTCTCATCCCACATATATTATTGTTTCCTAATAACGATCAATATCTCGATGACCATTCATATTCTATCTTCTACATTCATTACTATTTTGGGAATATTCCTATGGATGACCTCACCTTATCTTTTTCATGGTATGGGTCGAACGATTCCAATCTACATTATATAAACACACGCACACACTTCACGGGGATAAAGGAAAATATTAACATTTTCCCATAAGAGACCGAAAGGGCGGGATGGGTGCCTAACACCTTCCCATTCCGTAACTTAGCCCCCGAACCTTTGATCTATTGGTTTTGTATGAATCAGTTTGTCCTTGATGCCTCTCTCTCGAAGTGGCAACATATTGTTTTGCTTGTTTTAAGAAAAATAGGTTGGAAACTCTATCTCTTCACATTCACCCCACACCGACGATGGTCGAAGACCCCTTTTCGAAGATAAGGGTGCGGGACCACGATGTAGTTTCTTCCCTGGGGGATCCTCCTTCTCCTTTCTCCCCGGAATGAACGCCGCACCGATCGGGATGACCACATGTACAAAAGAGATAAAAACTACTTTCACGGGCGAACGATTGCATTTAGCATATACCCTAGTGGATGAGTGTCATCTCGTGAGGGTTTTCTGGGATGAAACCCACAAATATTAAATAGTTTCCTGAAAATATGCCCAATCACCATGCGACAAACTCAACATTACGAAAAATATTTCAAACATGTTATTATCCTATCGAATGAATTCAAATAAAAGTCCATCGTTATTAACATTATAGAACAAACTTCATTGAATTGAAACCTTAAAGTGGGAGGGGAGCGAGAACATGCAAAGTATGATTTGGCCAAAACTTAAATAAATCGGATAAACATAAAAGCGTGCATAAGTCAATCCTCACGAGCATTACACTCTGCAAATGAAATCACTATGAAAGGGGAGGTAATACATGGGACATGCGGTCATAAAGAGTAAATGTAAATGGAAACAAGGATGCACACATGTCATTAATGAAGAACGCTATATAGGAAATAGAAAATGTAATCTAAATGAAAGATACCACTCATTAAAGGAGGCAAAATATATTTTCACAGATTATTAAATTATTATGACTTTTAAATTGAATGCAGCCTAAGATAACATAGGACTTTATAGGGTTGTAATGTAGATTTGGGGTTAAGGTACGAAATGAAAGGTATATGTATGGATTCAAAGTGTTCTCGGATGAAAACTTGGGATAATGGTAAATAGTGGCCAATATCAAAATTGGAAAATGATTTGAAAAACAAGAATTAGATATGAAATTGGAGAGCGACAAGGATTATTGAACACTAAATACAACATATACAACCTTTATCTTTCTCTTTCTTTTCTTCTTTTTCTCACTTTCTTTTCTTTTTGCTTTTTTTCCCCTTTTTCACAACACTTTTTTTCTTCACTCTTATCACTCTTTTCATGATTAATTGCAACCACGAGACAATAACATCATTCAATCCCATGTATCATTTCAAACAAAGGTATGTAAGGTAATAAGTATGGTCTATAACTCCAATGTGGAGTTGGTTATGGGATTTTGGGGTTATGAAACGAAAGGCAAACATTTAGGCTCAAAGGGCTTGACTAGGGAAAGATAAGGTGATGTCAAGGACAATATGGGTGATATAACAAAGATAGCCTATGATTTTTTCCTAAAGTTTTTGCAATTCTCGAGTCAAAACAAATTTTGAAAATCATGATCAAGTAACACATTTAAAAAATGAACTCAATTAATGAACGATCAAATGAAGAGCCATTACCAACTAATTCACCGTTTTTAAAGAGGAGATAATAGTGTATACACTCACAAATGAAGGTAAGTCTCTAATCTCACTCGATGTAAGTATATATAATGCAACAAAATATTACCGAGTTATAAAAATCTTAAACCAAATCAATATAACAAGGAAAGCGCATCTGCTCATGGGATAAAGTTTAATTCATGAAGTTATTCGTAATATCAATGATTTGAGGACTAAAGTCTAATAACTTCTAAAATCGAGAACATGATTCATTGAATTGTCTAATGGATCGGGCAATTATTGAAATTTATCATCGGAAACAAGGCAAAATGGCCAACAAAAGAGGAAAAACATTCATTTTTGAAATGTTTTCAACTTTTTCTAAGAAAGCATACTTAGTAACTAACATGTGATAAAATCCATGGACAAAACAAAGAAATGGATAAAATATCCCACACCCAATAACTTAAATGTTGCATTGTCCTCAATGCTAATCAAGAACACAACACAAAGAGAGGAAAATAAAGATATTGCCCAAAATGGAGCGATCCCCGTTGAGGACGAGTCCAAAGAATCTACAAAACAAGTTAGTACTGAGCATAACAAAAAGCAATAATTTTTTTTAACTAATTACACTAGACTAAATAAAAAAGAAAGAAAAAATAAAGAAAGAAAGAATAACAAAAAAGCTAATTATTTAAAACCTACCATTTGGACTTCTAACTAACTATACACTAGAAGTCTAAATAATTGAGGATCCACCCAAACAATATTTTGACTTTGGAAGATCAACGGTGGACCCTCCATAGCATGCATGCCTCCCAAAAAATAGGAATTACATATGAAAAATGAAAGGCATGGGTAAGGCATAAGAAATTAACCACCATCAATTAAAAGTTTGAGAGGGATGATGGGGGGTTTGGATTTTAAGGGAGACAATACTACATTAATCTCAAAAAAATTAAAATCACATCCCTAAGGTTCTTCAATTGGAAGGGGGGTGGGGCTAGTGCAA
The DNA here is from genome assembly GCA_949130495.1 of Sambucus nigra. NCBI lineage: Eukaryota > Viridiplantae > Streptophyta > Magnoliopsida > Dipsacales > Adoxaceae > Sambucus > Sambucus nigra. Next base: position 426,768,912 of record OX422217.1, on the reverse strand, counting down.
GTGAATAGCCCATGAGATGAACCATCTCAAAATAACATTCCTGTTTAAGAATCGGGTCAAAGTCCTCAAGACTTTCAACCGCTTCTTTTGATAAATTTAACGATTCGAGAATAGTAGGGAATAAAGGAAGTGAAGGTCAATCGACAGTGCTTTGATCACTCTCAATTATTTCTTTCTCAAAAAGGGGTGTGGGTGAAACGTAAATTTCAACCTCAACCAAGATTTTTGAAGAATAAATGATCTCATCGAGTTGGATATTTCTTTGTCCTAGCATCATAAATTTTAGTCTCATTGTTCAATTCCTTATTCCCACAACGCAAAGTTCCATCCCAAGACAATGATGGATTACCTATAACTTCTTGATTTTCATATGCGAGACGCTCATACTCAAGAAATTGTAGGCATTCTTGCATTGTTTTGGGAGTGTAACTTTGAGAACTATTAGCATAACAATTAAATTTATATAAAAAGTTATGGTGAGACATTTCAAAATAAGGTAATTAAACAAAATCAATAAGAGCCAAAATTTTAATTTCTCGAAATAATCTAGCACAAGTAAAAAAGGAAGGATAAAATAAAGAATACAAATATGAATATTACGAAATATTAAATCAACTATAATCTAAAACACACTCCTCGGCAACAGTGCCATTTTATCGAGCGCAAACCGTGTGCTCGTGTAAGGGCACTATCGTTGTTTTCGGTTCACCGCCTTAATGCAAAAAACCTAAACTACAACTACACTTGCAAAACAAGTATAGCGGTAAGTTGGGTACTGTAAGAAATCCATAGGGAATGTTGATTAGATTCATAGATTGTTTTACTACTTCAAGAATAAAAATGGAAAAGGCGATATGTTGGAAATGGTAAAAAGGAAAAAGAAAGAAGTTAACGTAAAACAATATAAAAGGGAGAGTCGGGATCGCATACGCACCATACGAGATAAAATACTAATAATTAAAATTCTGGTTCAAAAGCATTTAACCGAGCATTTACAATTAAGCATAACCATCACGCAATAAGGAATTCAACCCAAAGTTGCTAGATAAAACATTTAATAGAAAATGGTCATACGCAGATTAAATTCAGATTATCGCTATAAACACTAACCTTGCGTGCCAAAAAAAGTTAAACGCACAACAATCCAACTTTAATTTATGCGTTTTCAATTAAATGCAATTTTACGGGAAACCTAACTCTCGAAGCTCAACCCCCATTAATGGTGAAAACGTAACCCCGAACCTATTTAACTAGGGATGTAACATAAATAAAACTAATTAACAAAGAGATAAACTAATTAAAGCAAGAAATAACAACTAAACTAATTTATCTAGATAAGGAAATTAAATGACATATAGAAAACAAGCTAAAATGAGGAAATATAACTAAGGAAGATGATGAATAGTAACTATAACTTACAAAATGGGTAAATACCCAAAGAAACTAGGGAGGAGGGTGAAGAGCTCCTATTAAAAACCCTTGAATCTAAGTTAAAATGAATATATCTCTGAAAAATGAGAGGAAATTTTTATATATACAAACCCAATGGCAAACTAGTAAATAAAAGAAGGCTGAAAACAGGGGAATGAATCGATTATGACTTGTCCGAATCAATTCGAAAATAGGGGAAATGTAAAAAGTAGAATATGTGGAAAAACGAATCGATTTGCACTTTAACGAATCGATTCGCACCTTACAAGTTTTGTTGCAACAGATTTTTCCAACTTCATGGAAAATGCCGTAACTTCTTGTTTATAACTCAAAATGAGGCACAATTAGAGGCTACGCGAAGATAACTCAGAGGTATACAACATCTAAGAGGACATTAGGCCAAAAAGACAAATGATGAGATGAATAAAATGCCCTTTAATGTCCCCTTTAGTGTGATTTTGAAGTCAAAACCATCCTAAAAAAGCCATAACTCCTTCATTAGACATCAGAATCATGCACCGTCGGTGGCCACGCAAAGAGGAATCAAAGGGATTTAACTTCTGTGAAGAGTTCGGGATTAAAACCCAAATGGTGAAATTAGTAAAATGCCCACGACGCTAAAATCTTTTTACTTCATGCTTAGTTTGTTGACAATATTCTAGATGATCCATTTCCCATCATGACCCCCATTGAGTGGCCTATGTCAACACTCGGTTGGTTGAGCGTGCATCTACTCGATATATATTATTGGATGTCAATAGCGAGGGGGTTGAGGAATTCGATCTTCCTTCCGGGTATACCGGTTCATAGATGTCCCCTCCAAGACATTGAGGCAAGAGTGCGCATCACATATGTGGTGGAGGAAAATGAGAACTCACCTGTGTGGTTGCACGAATATTGTGGTGTTCAACATGTTGTGGGATGTGTCAATTCATATGTTGTGTGGACTTCCTTCCTCCTCCGACCTGCTGAAGATTGCATTATTTCCATCTCCTTTTATTTTAAAAATTGGATTGTATTTATATTCTTTTGATTTTGGTTAATTTGATTTGGATATGATGGATATTTGCATTTATATTTTATTTTGATATGGATTCCAAATGCCCTGATTTGGTATATGATAATTATTTTATTTGGATATATGCTGTTTGAATAGGTACAATTTTGTTATAACAAGTACAAATATACTGCTGGCAGTGGCAGTGATCATACTGCCCAACATTTTTTTTTAAATTCTGCCCAAAATTGTCACTGTCAAAGATCGTGATAAGTCCTTGACAAAGAAACTTATCACGGACTTGTCACGGTCTTTGATGGTGATAATTTTTTAAGTTTTTTCACGGTCTTTGGCCGTGAAAAGAACTTATCACAGTCAATGACCGTGACAAGTCCGTGATAAAGAAGTTATCGCCTGTAGACTTGTCATGATTATTAATCGTGACAAGTTTGATCTATCACAGTCAATGATCGTGATAATATGACAGTTTTGGTGTAGTGTGCCACCGGATATGATCTTCTTCACGATGTAGGGGCCACTTTAGTTGGGCTTAAATTTTCCTCTTGAATCCCATACAGGTTCCATAATTTTCTTAAACTTTTTTATTGAATGATTATAGGGCTTTTAGCCTCCTTTCGGGTAAGATCACAAGTTTGTTGTGGCGGTTTTGATGCCATTCTTTCTTAGTGATTTAACTTTCGAGCATAACCCACAAAGAAGTTATTTCAAGTTTGACCGGGAGAACCACCTCCATACTGTATACTAGAGAGTAGGGAGTAGACCTAGTGGGTGTTCTGATTGAGGTGCAGTAGCCCCAAAGGCATATAGGATTCATTCAACCCAGTCTCTATGGCTTTCAGTCATCTTGTTAATGATGGTCTTAAAGCTTTTGTTGGCCGCTTTGACAGCGCCATTGGTTTGTAGGTGGTGAGAAGAGGGCTTGTGCCTTTGGATTCTGTACTCGTCAAATAGTTCTATTACCTTAGCCTCAAAATAAATTCCATTGTCTGACACCAACTCGTGTAGGAATACATAGTGACAAATGGTGTTCTTTATGATGAATTTGGCTACTTTCTTCGCATTCAGTACTGTGTATGACTCAGCTTTGTCCTAGTTTTTGAAGTAGTCAATGGAGACTCATATGTATTCATGCCCGTTTAAAGCCTTGGGAGTGATTTTCCCGATGATGTCTATGCCCTAGGTGGAGAAAGGTCAAGGAAAAGTCATGTTGTACAACTCTTAAGGAGGCAAGTGCTGAAGGTTGGCATACTACTGGAATTTGAGGTATCTTTGGACGTAATCAGTGCCATCTTGAACCATAGTGGTCCAATAATATGCTTGATGGATGATCTTCTTGGCAAGCATATGACCATTCATGTGGGGACCACATTCCCCACTATGGATCTTCTGCATCATATCTTTGATCCCAACCCCTGCTATGCAATATAAGTGGGTTCTATAAAAATTACTTTTAAGGAGGGCCTTATCGTAGATGATATATTAAGCATCCAGCATGAGAAGGGTAACACGATCTTTCTTCTCAATGTCTTGTGGAAACCTACCATGTTTGAGGAGGCGTTAAATGTCATAATACCATAATCCTGCCATGTACGGATCTTCTTATGTGACAAGCATAATGTGGTAGCAGTGAGTGGGTGCAACCTGTTTCTGGATTAAAAAAGGGACCACTATTATCCCTTCAGGCATATCAACCATAGAGGCTAATGTCACTAGTGCATTAACTAGGCAATTCCTAGAGCGAGGAAGGTAATAGAAGGTGACATCTTTGAATTGGGGTGTGAGCTCTTTTCGGTAAGCGTGGAGGGGTAGGAGCTTATTGTCTTTGACTTTCCATTTCCTGAGGATCTACCCCTATGATGAGGGCTGGTTCTCCATTGATATCCATACGTTCGATTCCTTTCTCAAGGTCGATCTTGAGTACTACGGTGCATGCCTCATATTCTTTAATGTTATTGGTGCAAGGAGTTTGATGGCAATGGGGGTATGAGAATCATCGGGGGCGCTTAGGAGTATCCCAATACCATACCCTTTGGTTGGTAGCCTTGAAATTATTAATATTGAATGACATGACTATGTAGCAAAGGTTCCCCATGGATTGATGAAGGCGGTCTTTTCCTTACGGTTAGGATGTATCTTAATCTTATTTTTGATAAATGATTTGAGGGCGTGAATGACAGTGTTATCTATGATCATGTTGATGTTAGATAGAAGATAATCATTCTTTGGGGAAGCATTATTCAAATCTTGTTAGTCGATGTATATGTGGACTTTCCCTCCTGATTTTGGCATTGGGATGATGTTTTCAAGCCACGTAGGATATTCGACCATGGGAATAAAGCCTATGTTTAGCTGTTTCACCACTTTGTCTTTGAATTTGGGAGACCAATCTTTCCGAAGTTTTTCTTAATTTATGCTTGACAGGTTTGCTCTCTGGGCAGGTTGGGATCTCACTCTATGCTATTTTTGGGTCAATTGTAGGCATGTCATCATAGGACCATGTAAAGACGTCTATGAACTCTTTCAGAAGCTCGTCAAACTGCGATTACTCATGCTCATCGAGGGTATATCCTATCCAAATATTGAACGGATGGATAATACAACAGAGATTAATAACAACAGTCTCATCATCATTAGTTTGAACACAATTATGTTGTTTAATTTTTTTCCTTATTGAGATCAGTTAAGAATTGTTCATTTGTTAAAGCATCTCCGTCAATACTTTGATTAAAATCAAGACAATTAATGTAAGGCATAACAAGATACTCAAAATCATCATTTATTTCATTAAAAATATTTCCAGGGAATATAACAGTGAGCACCTCATCAAAGGAGGACTCGTTCACAATTACATCAGAAGTAGGAGAAAAAAAGTTGACTTGGGTATTTTTTGGAGAGTAAGATCAATGGGGTTCAGGTTAACTTTCACAGTCTAGACAAGAATGGTATTTCGATTGAGGAGGGGTACATTAGTAGAGGTGATCTTCTCGGACGGGTCAAATAGTTCAGCTTTCAAGTGGATAATGCAGAAATCTAGCCCCGACATATGTAAGTTAAAGGATTCATCAGTATCACTGTCCCCGATATTTTTCGTGTTTTCCATGACTGTGGCTATTGGAGGATCTACCTCTTGTTTTTGCCCTTTATACTATGCGACTTCATCTACGAAGAATATTTCCAGCCCCAGTTTCATATTTTTCTAAGAAAGGTCATACCATGGCTCGAGAAATCCACAAAAGGGGAACTCCCACCTTCCTTGACAAACCTACCACTTAGGGAGTCCCTTGAGATTGTCTTTTTTCTTTCTAAGCTTGTTTTTTGATATGGACAACAGAGTGCCTTGAGTTCAGTCAATGATGGTTGGTAGCCCAAGCCATATGGGGGAAAGCATTTTTTCATTACTATTGACTCGAGAATTCCCCGTTGGCGTCGACTCATCCCCATTTCGGGAATAAAGTGCATGTTCTTAAACATATGAATTACATTGACATTCCCATGAGGTTTGTTCTCTGAACATACTTGGTCTTTGAAATTGTCCCCACCTAGGACAAAAAGTGGGTCGATCTTGAATATGAAGAGAAACATGTCATTGGCCCCGTGCTAAATCTCCAATATAGGATTATTATTGCTAGTACCATTTGAATTATCATCATCCTCGAGAATTGTCATCACTTGTCCATTAGCAAAGAACTTTAATTTTTGATGGAAAGAAGAAGATACCCCTCATATACTGTGGAGCCATGGGTGTCTAAAGAGCAAGTTGAAGCAAGCGGGTATGTTGATGATTTGAAATTCTGTGCGAGGGCGGATAGGGACAACCCATAGTGTAATCTTTATGGAATCCATAACTTCTCAGAGATTATTGTGATAAGTGCACACAACGAACAATGTTAGAGTGAGATTAATGAATTATATCCCCATACAATTAAGGGTTTTGAGTGGGGAGACATTGGGGAGGACCCGTTATCTACAAGTGCAAAGGGGATTGTCTTCCCCATGACTTTAACGGAGATGTTGAGGATGCAGTTATGATCAGAACCGATCTTTGGAATTTCCTCTTTGGATATGGAGAAGAGTCTGGTAACAGTTAGGGATTCGACCATATGCACTGCTTCTTCAAGAGTAGTAGCGGGAGTAATCGTGGGTCCTATGAGAAGCTTTATCAAGGCATTCCTATGTAACTGGGAGGGCATGAAGATCTCCATAGAGTGATGTTGGTTTGAGTATTTTTGAGCTGGTCAAGGACCTAAATTTCTATAACTATCATCTCTGACATTGGAATTTCTTCAGTGATTCTTTTACCTTATTTGTTCCGGCTGATGGAGGAATTGGATCCTTTCAATGTCGTTAGGATCAGGTCATGTGGTTAACGGAGGTAGGGAAGAAAAAAAAACTATATATTTATCTACTTTGGGTGCTATGGATACCTTGTTGACCCCTAGCAGTTCTCCGAAGGAGTTCCTTTTAAAGAAAGAAGCGATTGAGCTGGCTTCCTCATAGTTTGATTCATTATATGAATTATCAAAATCTTCCCCCCATCCGGTGATAATAATATCATCTTTCAATGAAAAATTATTACACTCAATAACCTCTAGAGCTTCATTATATAGATCTTTCAATTCATTTAGGAAGTGAATCAAGGGACCAAGCACCCTTGGAGTTTTAGTACCGTGAGTAACTCAGAGGCTATGCATATCTGTCGCTTCTGGAGGAACATATCTGGCATAACTTCCATAATGTTGTCTAAGATAAATTCTTCCATGAATACAAACCATTCATTAAATTCTCGATCCCACCTCCGGGCCTCCATAAACAGGTCACTGATCTTCTCGTAGTCAATGGTCACCTATAAGGGAAATTTTGTCCTGAACTTGCAAAGCTAATCTCGAACCACAGGTAGTTCCATGCCTCCCCTTTAAAGCGGGTATGAATGATAATATAGGCTTCAGTAAGGAGTAATAGATCTTGATAGATAGGGTTTTAAGAATATAAAAGAAAGGAAGGACCAATTTTTAAGTGGTTTAGGTGATATAGTAGGTTGATTGAGTGTTTCCATGATCTTAATTCTGGTTAAGGGTTCAAATTATAGATCTCTTTATGAAAGGATGACATTCGCCCTAGTTTTGTGTGCTGGGAGAGGAATATGGGTGGTATTGGGCTTAGGATTAGCTAGTGGGGCAATGAGACCCCTATCTATGAGACTATAGACAACATTATTGATATGGAAGCATTGATTAGTGGTATGCCCAAAGATTTGGTGTAAATTGCAATGGGTGTCATTTTTGAAGTTTCTGGGAAGAGGAATTGGCAACGATCGGGGTTCCAAAGGTTTAATGAGATTTTGAGCAAGAAGGGCTTTATACACTTTTGATAGAGGAGCATGAAGTTCAGTAAACTCCTTTCAAGAAGGTTTAAGATGACTTTCAGGTGTCGAAGAATTGGCAGGTTGGGATATGTTATTGATGGTTGAGAATTAAGTACTGGCTGGCTTATCATACTTTCGCGGTGCGAACTGCCCGATCAACTTTTTCAATTTAAATTTTACTTCATGACTTGCGATCCTTTCTTTAATTTCTACTGCAGCCTCCTGTAGGCCTCTAATGTGAGGGTACTACTAACCTCCTATTGAAGCTCGAATATGAGATAATAAGTTCTTCTTCAATATTCTTACGTGTTCTTTTCTAACAATTGGTTTGTCATAGTAGCTACTTTCTCTCTCTACCTTTCGAAGAAGCTACTGACTGATTCCCCTGGATTATGTTTGAGTAGTTCTAAGTTTCTATGGGTGATATCTAACTCTTCATTATACTTATACTGTGTCATGAACTCTCTGGATACATCTTCCTAATTACGAATTTTGGATTCTTTGAGGGGCAGGAACTACCTAAGGGCACCTTCCATGAGGATTTTTTGGAACATTTGGACCATTATCTCCTCTGATTCCCCAAGGAGAGTCATGGCGCGATGATAAATTCTTTGGTGCACAATTAGAGTCTCGCTTGCTCTGAACTTATTATTGTCCATCATTTTGATTTTTTTTAATAATTAGGCCTTTGGATAGGGAGACATGTGAGTGTAGTCCATGTAGCTCCCAGATATCTTGACCCAATCGAATCTATTAGATCGCAACCTATGGCCTTCCTTGACCTTGTTCAATTATTCCTCCTTGGTATCAGCTTACACTTGTATATTACCCCTTATACGGTCCAGATTCGATATTGGCAGCTGGGATGGCGGTGGACCATTGGCAGGTGGGGCATACTGACGTTCTTTTGGAAGCCATACTAGTTCAGGAGCAGGTGAACCCATGGCATGGGAAAAGAGGATTTTAAGCGTTGGAGCCTCAAAAGTTTGAACCCTGTGTCGTTGCATTTACTGAACTTCTGCCTGAAGGTTGTCAGTTTTATCATTGAGCTGGGTAAGGATGATCATCAAATTAGGTTGGGCGTCCACATCTTGGCCAATGTTCTCCATGAATAACTTTAGAAAGGATAACTTGAACTCTATAAAAGTAGTAAAGGAAGCGATGGAGCTTTGGGGTGGTTTGACAGAAGACCCGATCTAATAGGGAGTCGGACTAAAAATTAGGGTACACGATCACACCAGAGAGGAAAATGATTGTTTGGTTTATTTTGAGGGAAATAGAAATATTTTTGGTATTTGTGTTTTTATTTTTGAAAAGGGGTAATATATTTTTTGGTATTTTTGAAAAAGGGAAAAAAGGAAATCCTTAGCATGGTTATTATTATTAGGTTCCACTTGCATTATGTTCCGCCGAGGGTGTAAGTGAAATTACGGACAAGACCCGAGTCTGGGGGAAAAGATAGGGTACATGATGCAAAGCACGATTTGACTTGTTTCCAAACTCATAGACAGTCTCCTATTTTAAAAACGGGAAAAATAGCACAAAAATTTGGGTGGTATGTCGACCCAGAATTTTGGCAGTGTTTAACCATGGAACTGACAAACTAGGTAAGAGTGTCCTAGGGTAGATGCCTATGTGAGGTTGAGGAAATTGGTCGGTTAGTTGGAAGGTTGCCCCATTTGGAATGACTTCGATGATATACCTTTTGACTATAAGGGAAATCTGCCACACCCTACGCGCCCAAAAAAAGACACGCGGTGTGCTACTACGATAAACCAAAACTAAAACCATCAATAACGAGTATAGAGCATCTAAATTTACACAATTTAAATACAAAAAATCCAAAATTCTTCTATTTCTACAATAATTATTACAATAAAGTTTCTCTCAAAATACACAATTCTCCAACTAAAATTACACCACTAATTTATACAACAAAATAAATCTTCCAATCCATGCTCTAAAATAATACTCCAAAATAGTCCATAGCGTCCCAATCCACGCAGCCTACCACTAAAAGAAAATGCGGGAAAGTACACAATATGAAAGGAATAGATGCTTAAAAATAATTAGCACGATGAATAAATTTCAATAATATGAATGCGTATATACAAATCAAATACATAACTCAAGCATTATATTAATATTAATTTCTCAACAACACATCAATGGGTTACCAGGCCTCACCTCACCTCCCCTAGGCATCTCAAAGCCATATAATGGTTTTTGGGCGATTGGCGGGTGTTCATTCTTCGTGCCTTATTAAAATCTCATGACACCATGATCAAATCAACAATATAATATATCTCAATGAATCAAATAATAGATTCCAACAATTTTTTAGGCTTCGAATGAATATCACAATTCAACATGAGTGTAATTGACATAGAAAACAAATGGAATACTCTCGAGAGAATTTATGAGCATATTGTGTAAATCCCATACCTTAAAATCATCACATGAATCGTCACATAAATTTCAACCTCAAAATTTGATCGCACCATAACATTCCTCTCGCGAAAAAAATAGTCAAGTCACATTCTAGACCGAACACAAAATAACCCCAAATAGGCCTCCAAATCTATGGTTGAACATTGAATAAAATTGGGGCTGGGGTTTGTAGATGAAAGGAATTAATTTTGGAGAGGTCTTCTGGTTGAAAAGTTGATGAAAAAGTGATTTTGAAAGCCATACCACGAATTTGTTGTGATATATAAAGGATTAAGAGTTTGATTAAGAAAATAGTTCTAATGAGATATAAATACTAAAAAAATATTTCGAACGATCGGATCGTTGGAATGTGCTGAAATTTGGGGGCGTGGTAGCTGAAGACGAGATGAAGCTGCACAAAATATTTCAGCTCGATCGAACGACTGAATATCTTTATAATTTTTTTCTAGAGAGTTTTATGTTTCGAGGACTCTTAGAGAGTTTTATGTTTTGAGGACTCTTCTAAACGACCCAATACTTATATATACTCACATTAGTAGTCTTGTAATCTAACTTATCGAATTCCGAATATAAAACCAACTTATTTAATTATTTAAAATAATTAAATACAAAATTTTATTTTTCTCCGATTTCCAAAATAAATTAAAAAATTCCCATTTAAAAATCTGTGTTGTTACAAAATCATTCATCGATATGCGAGGACAAGCCATTTGATATACCTAATTTTACATGAATTGCCTCACAATATACCTCATCGAGACGGTACATGTGTGAGAGAATTCTATATACTCGACGTACCTGTACGAGTTTCATACTATATACCTCCTGTCTTGAGTCCGATCAAGTGGTATGATGCGAGGGGAACCGTTTGATATATGTCAAAGGTACTAGGCCAATGAAAGCTAAGAATCATATCTCTTAGATTGTCCGTTCCCTACAAGACCGACACCCACCACGAAGTGACCCTCCCCTATATGGGACAAAATTTGAGTCAATATTGCAATGCTCAAGGGATGTAGTGTGAAAGAATGCATGCATTTTAATTAGTATTTTATGGAGTAGTTTATGTATGTTAAGCGATAAAAATACTACCACCATGAGGGAGAGCATAAGATATACAAGTAGCATGGGATAAATGGAATTAAAATAGAGAGTAAAACTAGCAAGTATGTGTATGGAGCATGGAGATTATACAAAGCATGGTGATATATACAAAACGCGAGGCATGTGAATATACACAAATGAATGAGAGATATGTGTAACGTAAGAGAGTAACATGTGAAAATGTATGAGTGAAGAAAGTATATGGATATATACAAGTGAGAGAAATGTGAAAATGTGTTCTAGTGAGACTAAATACGAATATCTACACGTGGTGTGTGAAATGTGTGAGTAAGCATGAAGCTATATACATTTGAAAATAACGTGAGAGTGTGTGCTAGTGAGATGAAACATGGAAATCTACAAGTGATGTGAATCGTCTGCTAGTGAGAGTAAGTTTATTGATGCATTTTGAATATATAAAAGTGAGTAAATGGTGAAACATGATGACTATATACAAGTGAGTAAAAAGTGAAACATGTGATAAGAATATGATATATACAAGTGATGAGAAAAGATGATGGTAGATGGAAAGATATATGATATGAACAAGGCATATATATGACATGTAAGTATGAGTGTAAGAAGAACATACAAGTGGAGGCATACGTACACATGTTAAAAAGTAGAGAGAGAGGAGAAAAGGAAGAAAAACTCATGTGATATAGAGTCTAGTCCTCTAAACATAATCCCCAGCGGAGTCGCCACTTGGCTATCCGGGTCGAATTCCTCTAGCGCGGGTTGGCCCCAAAATTAGAGGGTAGAGAAAATCAAAGAAATCTCTCTCTCCGCACATGCGGGGATTCAAGGACAAAAGTAATCCTCTTTCTACCACTCACTCTTATATTCGTGGGTTACATTGGATATAAACTGACCATCGTCAAAAGGGGAGAAGAATGTAAAAATGGATTCGCTGACCTATTTTTCTCAAAATAGGAAAAAGAATGTAGCCATCTCGAGACAACGACATCAAAAGACATACTGATGCGTACAAAACCAAATGAGTCGAGGGTCCGAGGACTATATTACAAAATGAGAGGGTATTAGGCACCCATTCTGCCCTTTCAGTCTTTCATGGTCTATGATAATGTTCTCTTTTTATCCAAGATACGATACGTGTGTACATGTGTGCAGTGTGAGTAATGAGAGAAAGAAATCATCCGACTCACATTATGGGAAAGACAAAGAGAAATCATCCTAAGGAGTGTAGAAAAGAATAATGTAAAAATTTAATGTGAGTTTCATTGAATCACAAATCACCGTGAAGTGAATGCGTATATCGTGTGAGAACACTGAAAGAGTGGTTCTTATGCGTGTGTTTCAAATCAAACCAAATTTAAACAAAAATTATCCAATTTTTAATTAGCACCAAACCAAGTTGTGAAAAACCAATTTTTACTTTAAACGAATTTTATCTTGATTAATCCTAAACATGCATCTAGTGATTAAACAAGTAAAGTAAAGTAAATAATACTCACAACACCGGATGTAAGAGGAAAAAATCCAAGCCGGGAAAACAACCTCGGACAACCCAAGCCAGACAATCACTATGAATGTGGAATTACAATCAATAAACAAAAGACTCACTCAACGACTCGATCCCCACGAGTCTTGACGCTCTTCTGATCTTCAACCACTCCTCTCACAGGGCCCACGCAGAAAGTCCTTCTTCCACGATACCTATCCATAACACACGCGTTCACGTGTGTCTCGGTGTCCACCGAATGGATTTGATACGTCTATGATGTCGAACAAGAAGTCCTTCTCTTTTCTTCACCACAAAACCCAGATGTTGAAGTATAGAACAAATCTTCTTGTTGCAGCAAGATCACATAAACATATAGTAATGATAACTCGGATCTTTGGAAACTCTAAGGATGTGTTTAAGCTTTGAAACCTTAGAAAAACATGTGCAAACACGTCTCTGGATCGTAAACTATTTTTTCAGAATGCACACACTTATTAATTCTGAACAAACCACGCTTTAAATAGGAAAACTTTGCCGCCTCGAAAACTGTGTCGCTTGAACGAGATTGCCCAGTCGTTCGCGCAATATAGCCATCTCGCTTGAATGAGTTAGCTTGTCGTTTGAACGACGCGCGTGTCATTTTGACTTTTTCTTTAACACGTCTCTTCCAAAAGAGATCCGTTTAATTCAAACTCTTTTTCGAGCTTATCAGAATAAAACGTAGTTTAAAACATTTTAAACACTTTTAAAAACATTTTAAAGTATTCCTCCAACAACCAATGGTCTGGCCACCGAAGGCGAAATATGAAGAATCCCAGCCAATGATTCCCTATGAGAACGGGAAAACTCAGGTAATGCCACAGAAATGCTGAGATTTATCCCCAACATGGCAAAAAATTCCTCGTAGGTAGGACAAATCTCATCTCACCCGAAGCGAAAGACATGATCCTCGGGATACCAAAACTCGACAACCGCCATCAGCATGTTCCACTCAATGGGCCGATTGCGCCACAAAGAGACTCGCCGTAAGTGAAAGGCATCATAATAAATATTGTAAGAACACATTACTTCCAAGGCTTCGAGGTAGTTAGAAAAATCAATGCTACCAGGGAGAGCCATCTTGCAAGACTAAGAGATATTAAGCAAGTAAGAATGTGAAAAAGAAAGAAAGTGAAAGTGTGAGGAGGAAAGCCCTATCCACACCCCCTTTTTATACTTGGAAACTCTCAAGCCAAGACAAGGAACCTTGTAGAAATCGGAGAAAAACGTGCCCCACCAAGTACCAAGCAATTGAAGAAAGTGAAATCAAGGCCTTGGATTGATTGGACTAGACCTACATGCCGATAGGCAGGACAGGGGTCATGCCGATCGTCAACCCCCTATTTTGGGAAAATTCCTTTTTTCCTCTTTTGTAAAAAAAAAACTCATTTTTATCTTAAGGGAATTCCGATTTTCCTTTATACTTTTGCTAATCTCATTTTAAATAAAGTCCTTCTCAAATCAGTTTCCATAATTCTTTTTACAATCTCAGCTGGTAAATAAAAGAGCATGTGCATTAATCACTAAACAAGAAAATGAACAAAAAAATTATTCTTCATTTGCATATATTTTGCTATGTTACATTAACATTTTGCAGGAAAAATAGAAAAAACAACGGGACTCATCCCACACCCAATTTTTTTTCTCTCTTTCTCTAAAAACCCCCATCCTTGTGGTGCGCCCTCTTCCCCCTACGGCGAGATGACGTGCCCCCACTTTCAAAGCCAGAGCCTTCCTAGGATGAGGAAGACGACACCAAGAAAGAAGGCACCGGAATCACCTCACAAATCTGAGCGGTCTCTGAAGATATCCAGTCCCTGATGTCCTTCAGCTAAGTGGTCGAAACACTGATATGCTGTAAGGAAGAATAGAAAAGATCAAATCAGTCAAGCATGAGGAAAAAGAAAGAAATCAAAGAAATCAAAAGAGACGTACCGTAGGCCGAAGGACCTCCTCCGTCAGACCCAACTCCTCTGGGTCCATCGCATGAGGGCGATGCGATAGACACATAAATCCTTCTTGAGCTCGCCGAAGGTTGTAACTAGGGGAATACAACCGCACAAAAGAAGGCCCTGAAGTTGTCGCCGCTATCACTGACGTAGATGCACCACCTACGCTATGAGAAGACCTCACCTGCCGACTCAAGCCCTCCCTAGGGAAATGCATCACATCATAAATGCTAGGAGACATTAGCCAACTCGTGACGAAGTCCAGATAATCATACATCGCCGCTATGTTAGTGTACAGGGAGTATGGCTCTCCCATCAATGCGGCCACTTGGGCATCATCAGACATCTCCCGCATGCGCCTTATGAACATAGGGGGATTCTCTGATGGTACCGCAACCTCATCCTATATAATCTGACGAACTACCCTCTCCCCAAGATACTAGGAGTAGCATAACTCATGCACCAGCAGGCGCTGCATTTGCGCATGTCCCCCAGTCACCCCAGTGTGATGAATAGCCGTCCCCTAGGGATAAAAGGTCACCTACAAATCCCCAGCAAAAGCAAAGGATCAGTATCAATAAAATGGCATCAAAGGAAAAGAACAGTCTCAAGGATAAAAATCAATTCTTACCCGCTAGCTCGTCAGGCCATTCAAGACCTGACACACTGCCTCTAGAGAAAGGTTCTTCTTCGATTGTCGGTTGGACCTCCATCATCGGAACATCCGATAAAAGTCACCAACAGAGTCATCCTTCAAAGAAATCAGTTGGGTGTTAAACCCAATCACCTCATAGAACCATGTCTACAAAGGACAAGGATCATCATTCAAGAAATAAAAAAGAAATGCATGAATGGAAAATGCAAATGCATAAAGGAAAATGTGCAAAATAAAGAATACCTCCAGAAGATACGTTGCCTCAGTAAAAGTCAGAGGCCGGCAACACTGACTGAATGAATGCAAAGAATAATGAAGGGTCGCCAAAGTCAGGATCCCCCAGTCATAGAGGAGAATGTTCGAAAACACCCTCAGAAATGGCAGAAACAACAAATGAATAACGTCGCCACTCGTTGCCACCAGAAAACCCCCTAACACCAGTAAGATATACAGATGTGCCATCTGATGCACCTGCTGCTCGTCATTCTCATCAACCCTCCTCCTCAGCAAAATCTCCCTCAAATAGGATGAGCGAAGGGAATCTCTAGAAACTACCCTCTCCACGTCACCAAGTGCCGCTGTCACCGCCTCCGGCATCACCAGCAATGTCTTGTCCACCTCAATCTGGGCACCCTCGTAGTCCATCTCCAATAATTATTGAACATCAATGGGAGTCACCGTCATCTCCCCGAAGACAAAATTGAAGGTGTGGGAAGTGTCCCACCATCTCTCTCCCAAAACACATAGAACCGCAGTGGAGCGGGGCGTCTCATCCCTATGCTAGCCACCCAAAAATCGCAGAGGATACCATCCAGCGCACCATAGAAGGAAGGTGCTCCCAAAAATCCTTAAGCCTTGTCGTAACACAAGCATAAATAGTCGACATGGAGACGCCAGACTGTCAAGAAATGAGGAAAATCCTTATCTGATTCAAGAAACAAAGTAATATTGTCAAGAAAAGAAGAAAGGAGTAACAAGAGTCATGTAAGACTTACATAGCCAGCAGGGTTCACAACCCTTGAAGAGTGATGATGCGAAGGCTCGTGAAGAAGATTCTGATCATCCTCCACAGGCTCAAACGAGTCGAAAGAATTATCGCTACCCAATGCGAGGGGCACCCTAGCCCTCCACTCCAACCTTGCCCAGTCATCGGCATTGATCCACGCCATATGGGTTGCACTGCTTGAGAAGTGAGCCATTTTGGACGTTAGGACGATTTGCAGAGGTTTATAACAGATGAAAAGAAGTTAGAAAGTTGTAAAAAATGAGGAGAAACCGACCCCTTTTTATAGGAGGCTAAAGGTCCTACCGATCGTTAGTCCCCTCCACCCACCAATCAACACTGAACCTTTAACCTACTCGAGGCACCCCAAAAGTCTGTGCCAATGCCAATTGGCATAACCACACCCTTGCCGGCCAGTAGACCCCTTAAAATTTTGCACAGAAAAATCCCAGAAGATCTCGAACAATTCTCGAAAAATTCCTAAAATTGTCAAATCCATTTTTGCACCTTGTTCACCAAGGAAAACTTTTTTAACACCCCTAGTGGAATTCCAGAGAATTATTCTCCCCAATAATGTCTCCAAAGGACGTTCCAAATTTTTCCCCATCTATCAAATCCCGGGATCATTAACCATTCCCTAGCGGAACCTAAAATCCAATCATCATCCCCAAATTTCTCGAAGGAAATGTACACCTCTTTTAGGTCAGAATTGACCTCGGTCTTGGATCTTCAACTGAGTTAGGTCAGAATTGATCTCGGTCCTCGATCGTCACCTCCTTTAGGTCATAATTGACATTGGCCTTGGATCGTCACCTTAGTTAGGTCAAAATTGACTTCGGTTCTCGATTGCCCCCTCTTTTAGGTTAGAATTGACCTCAGTCTTGGATCGTCACACGAGTTAGGTTAGAATTGACCTCGGTCCTCATTCATCACCTCCTTTAGGTTAGAATTGACCTCAGTCCTGTATTATCACCTTAGTTAGGTCAGAATTGACCTCGATCCTTAGTCGTTACCTCTCTTAGGTCAGTATTGACCTCAGTCTTAGATCGCCACCTTAGTTAGATAGAAATAACCTCGGTCCTCGGTCACCACCTCCATTAGGTAAAAATTGACCTCGATCTTGGATCTCCATCTCAGTTAGGTCAGAATTGACCTCGATCCCCAGCCCTCACCTCCTTTGAGTCATAAATTACCTCGATCTTGTATCGTCACCTCAGTTAGGTCATAATTGACCTCTGTCCTCGATCGTCACCTCCTTTAGGTCAGAATCTACCTCAGTCTTGGATTGTCACCTTAGTTAGGTCAAAATTGACCTTAGTTGTCACCTCTTTTAGGTCAGAATTGACCTCGGTCTTGGATCGTCACCTTAACTACGTCAGAATTGACCTCGATCCTCGATCGTCACCTCCTTTAGGTCAGAATTGACCCAGGTCTTGAATCGTCACCTCAGTTAGGTCTGAATTAACCCGATCCTTGGTCGTCACCTCCTATGGGTTAAAATTGAACTCGATCTTAGATCGGTACCTCAATTAGGTCAAAATTGACCTCAGTACTCGATCGTCACGTCCTTTAGGTCAGAATTGACCTCAGTCTTAGATCGTCACCTTAGTTAGGTTAAAATTGACCTCGGTCCTCGATCGTCACCTCTCTTAGGTCAGGATTGACCTCGGTCTCGAATCGTCACCTTAGTTAGGTCAGAATTGACCTCGGTCCTCGATCGTCACCTCTTATAGGTCATAATTGATCTCGATCTTGGATCATCACCTTAGTTAGGTCATAGTTAGGTCAGAATTGACCTCAATCCTCACTCCTCACCTCCTTTGAGTCAGAATTGACCTCGGTCTTGTATCGTCACCTCAGTTAGGTCAGAATTGACCTCGGTCCTCAATCGTCACCTCCTTTAGGTCAGAATCCACTTCGGTCTTGGATCGTCACCTTAGTTAGGTCAGAATTGACCTCTGTCGTCACCTCTTTTAGGTTAGAATTGACCTGGAGCTTGGATTATCACCTTAACTAGGTCAGAATTGACCTCGATCTTGGATCATCACCTAACTTAGGTTAGAATTGACCTCGGTCATCACCTCCTTTAGGTCAGACTTGACCTCGGTCTTGGATCATCACCTCAGTTAGGTCAGAATTGGCTTGATCCTTAGTCGTCACCTCTTATGGGTTAAAATTGACCTCGATGTTAGATCGGTACCTCAATTAGGTCAGAATTGATCTCGGTCCTCGATCGTCACCTACTTTAGGTTAGAATTGACCTCAGTCTTAGATCGTCACCTTAGTTAGGTTAGAATTGACATCGGTCCTCTATCATCACCTCTCTTAGGTCAGGATTGACCTCGATCTCGGATCGTCACCTTAGTTAGGTAAGAATTGACCTCGATCCTCGGTCATCACCTCTGTTAGGTCAGAATTGACCTCGATCTTGGATCGTCACCTCAGTTAGGTCAGAATTGACTTTGATCCTCGATCATCACCTCATTTGGGTAAGTATTGACCTTGGTCTTGGATCGTCACCTCAGTTAGGTTAGAATTGACCTCGGTCCTCGGTCGTCACCTCCTTTAGGTCAGAATTGACCTCGGTCTTAGATCGTCACCTTAGTTAGGTCAGAATTAACCTCGGTCCTCGGTCGTCACCTCTTTTAGGTCATAATTGACCTTGGTCTTGGATCGTCACCTTAGCTAGGTCAGAATTGACCTCGATCTTAGATGTCAAAATGGACCTCGATCCTCGATTGTCACCTCCTTTAGGTCAGAATTGACCTCGATCTTATATCGTCATCTCAGTTAGGTCAGAAGTGACCCGATCCTCGATTGTCACCTCCTTTGGGTTAAAATTGACCTCGATCTTAGATCGTTACCTCAATTAGGTCTAAATTGAACTCGGTCCTCTATCATCACATCCTTTAGGTCAGAATTGACCTCGATCTTAGATCGTCACCTTATTTAGGCTAAAATTGACCTCGGTCCTTAGTCGTCACCTCTATTAGGTCAAGATTCACCTCAATCTTAGATCATCACCTTAGTTAAGTCAGAATTGCCCTCCGTCCTCAGTCGTCACCTCTGTTAGGTCGGAATTGACCTCGATCTTGGATCGTCACCTTAATTAGGTCAGAATAGACCTCGGTCCTCGGTTGTCACCTCTTTTAGGTCAGAATTGACCTCGATCTTTGGTCATCACCTTTTTAGGTTATAATTGACCTCAATCTTTGATAGTCACCTTAGTTATGTTATTATTGACCTCGGTCCTTGGTCGTCACCTTCTTTTGGTCAAAATTGACCTCGACATTGGATCGTCACCTTAGCTAGGACAGAATTGACCTCAGTCCTCGGTCGTCACCTCTCTTAGGTCAGGATTGACCTCGGTCTTGGATCATCACCTTAGTTAGGTTAGAATTGACCTCTGTCATTGGTCATCCCCTTTGTTAGGTCAGAATTGACCTCAATCTTAAAAAAGCCACTCTGTTAGGTTAAAATTAATCTCGGTCCTCGTTCGTCACCTCCTTTAGGGAAAAATTGACCTCGATCTTAGATTATCATCTTAGTTAGGTCAGAATTGACCTCGATTGTGGATAGTCACCTCATTCAGGTCAGAATTGACATCGATCCCTGATCTTCACCTCCTTTGGGTCAAAATTGACCTCGTTCCTTGATCGTCACCTCAGTTAGGTTAGAATTGACCCTGGTCCTCGGTCATCACCTCCTTTAGGTTAGAATCGACCTCGGTCTTGGATCATCACCTTAGTTAGGTCAGAATTGACTTCGGTCCTTGGTTATCACCTATTTTAGGTCAAAATTGATATCGTTCTTGGATCGTCACCTTAGCTAGGTCAGAATTGACCTCGATCCTGGATCGTCAACTGACTTAGGTCATAATTGACTTCGGTCCTCGGTCGTTACCTCCTTTAGGTTAGAATTGACCTCGATCTTGGATCTTTACCTCAATTAGGTCAGAATTAACCTGATTCTCGGTCGTCACCTCCTTTGTGTTAAAATTGACCTTGATCTTACATCGTTACCTCAATAAGGTCAGAATTGACCTTGGTCCTCGATCGTCACCTACTTTAGGTTAGAACTGACATCGGTCTTAGATCTTCACCTTAGTTAGGTTAGAATTGATCTCGATCCTCGGTCGTCACCTCTTTTAGGTTAGGATTGATCTCGGTCTCAGATCGTCACCTAAGTTAGGTCAGGATTGACCTCGATCCTCGGTCGTCACCTCTATTAGGTCAAAATTGACCTCGATCTTGGATCGTCACCTTAGTTAGGTTAGAATTAACCCAATCCTTGGTCGTTACCTCCTTTAGGTTAGAATTATCCTCGATCTTAGATCGTCATCTCAGTTAGGTTAGAATTAACTTCGGTCCTCGATCGTCACCTCCTTTAGGTCAGAATCGATCTCGGTCTTAGATCGTCACCTTAGTTAGGTCAGAATTGACTGCGGTCCTCGGTTGTTACCTCTTGTAGGTCAGAATTTACCTCGGTCTTTATTCGTCACCTCTTTTAGGTTAAAATTAACCTCGATCTTATGTCGTCACCTTAGTTAGGTTAGAATTGACCTCGGTCCTCGATCGTCACCTTCTTTAGGTCAGAATTAACCTCGATGTTGGATCATCACCTTAGTTAGGTCGGAATTGACCTCGGTCCTCAATCGTCATCTCTCTTAGGTCAAAATTGACCTCGATCTTGGATCGTCACCTGACTTAGGTAGGAATTGACCTCGGTCCTCAGTTGTCACCTCCTTTAGGTCAGAATTGACCTCAGTCTTGGATCGTCACCTAGGTTAGGTCAGAAGTGACCTGATTCCCAGTCATCACCTCCTTTGGGTTAAAATTGACCTCGATCTTAGATCGTTACCTCAATTAGGTCATAATTGACCTCGATCCTCATTCATCACCTCCTTTAGGTTAGAATCGACCTCGGTCTTAGATCGTTACCTTAGTTAGGTTAGAATTGACCTCGGTCCTCGATCGTCACCACTCTTAGGTCAGGATTGACCTCGATCTTGGATCGTCACCTTATTTAGGTCAAAATTGACCTTGGTCCTTGGTCGTCACCTCTGTTAGGTCAGAATTGACCTCGATCTTAGGTCATCACCTTAATTAGGTCAGAATTGACTTTAGTCTTTTGTTGTCATCTTTTTTAGGTTAAAATTGACATCGATCTTGGATCATCACCTAAGTTATGTTATTATTAACCTCGGTCCTCGGTCTCACCTTCATTAGGTAAAAATTGACCTCGATCTTGGATCGTCACCTTAGCTAGGTTAGAATTGACCTCGATCCTTGGTCGTCACCTCTCTTAGGTCAGGATTGAACTCGATCTTGGATCGCCACCTTAGTTAGGTTAAAATTGACCTCGGTCCTTGGTCATCACCTTTGTTTGGTCATAATTGACCTCAGTCTTGGATCGTCACCTTAGTTAGGTCAAAATTGAGTCGGTCCTCAGTCGTCACCTCAGTTTGGTCAGAATTGACCTCGGTTCTCATTCGTCACCTCCTTTAGGGTAGAATCGACCTCAGTCTTGGATTGCCACCTTAGTTAGGTCAGAATTAACTTCGGTCCTCTGTCATCACCTCTTTAGGTCAGAATTGATGTCGATCTTGGATTGTCACCTCAGTTAGGTCAGAATTGACATCGATCCTCGGTCTTTACCTCCTTTGGGTCAGAATTGAGCTCTATCTTAGATCGTCACCTCAGTTAAGTCAGAATTGACCTCGGTACTCGATCATCACCTCCTTTAGGCTAGAATCGACTTCTATCTTGGATCGTCACCTTAGTTAGGTCAGAATTGACCATGATCTTTGGTTGTCACCTCTTTTAGGTTAGAATTGACCTCGATCTTAGATTGTCACCTTAACTAGGCTAGAATTGACCTCGATCTTGGATCGTCACCTGACTTAGGTCAGAATTGACCTCGGTCCTCGGTCGTCACCTCCTTTAGGTCAGAATTGACCTCGATCTTTGATCGTCACCTCAGTTAGGAAAAAAATGAACTGATCCTCGGTCGTCACCTCCTTTATGTTAAAATTGACCTCGATCTTAAACGTTACCTCAATTAAGTCAGAATTGACCTCGGTCCTCGATCGTCACCTACTTTAGGTCAGAATTGACCTCGGTCTTAGATCGTCACCTTAGTTAGGTTAGAATTGATCTCGATCCTCGGTCGTCACCTCTTTTAGATTAAGATTGACCTCGGTCTAGGATCGTCACCTAAGTTAGGTCAAAATTGACCTCGGTCCTCGGTCATCACCTCTGTTAGGTCAGAATTAACCTCGATCTTGGATCGTCACCTCAGTTTGGTTACAATTAACCCAGTCCTTGGTCGTCACCTCCATTGGGTTATGATTATCCTCGGTATTAGATCGTCACCTCAGTTAGGTCAGAATTGATCTCGATCCTCAGTCGTCACCTCCTTTAGGTTAGAATCGACCTCGATCTTGGATCATCACCTTAGTTAGGTTATAATTGACCTCGGTCCTCGGTTGTCACCTCTTATACTTCAGAATTGACCTCGGTCTTTGGTCGTCACCTTTTTTAGGTTAGAATTGACCTTAGTATTGGATCGTCACCTTAGTTAGGTTAGAATTGACCTCGATCCTCGGTCGTCACCTTCTTTAGGTCATAATTGACCTCGATCTTCGATCGTTACCTTAGTTAGGTCAGAATTGACCTCGGACCTCAGTCGTCACCTCTCTTAGGTCAAGAATGACCTCAATCTTGGATCGTCACCTTATTTAGGTTAGAATTGACCTCGGTCATTGGTCGTCACCTTTGTTAGGTCAGAATTGATCTCAATTTTAAATTGTCACCTCGGTTAGGTCAAAATTGACTCGATCCTCGGTTGTGACCTCCTTTGGGTCAGCATTGACCTTGGTCTTAAATCATTACCTCAGTTAGGTCAGAATTGACCTCGGTCCTCATTCGTCACCTCCTTTTGGTCAGAATCGACCTCGGTCTTAGATTGTCACTTTAGTTAGGTAAGAATTGACACCGATCCTCGGTCGTCACCTCTTTTAGGTCAGAATTAGCCTTGGTCTTGGATCGTCATCTTAGGTAGGTCAGAATTGACCTCAGCCTTTGATCGCCACCTCTTTTAGGTCAGAATTGACCTCGGTCTTAGATCATCACCTAGGTTAAGTCAGAATTGACCTCGATCCTCGGTCGTCACCTCTTTTAGGTCAGAATCAACCTCAGTTTTAGATCATCACCTTAGCTAAGTCAAAATTGACCTCGATCATCGATCGTCACCTCTTTTAGGTCAGAATTGACCTCGGTATTGTGTCGCCACCTGAGTTCGGTCGAATTGACCTCGACCCTCTAGAAGCTATCATCCATATCCCTTAGGTCCACAAAACTTCCTTCCTTCCTTCATGTGGTGTCTATTCGATGGCCATCTCTTGTTCCAAGCTCACCGATCGAGGGGCTCTTTAGACACGACATTCTAGGACCCCTTAAGTCTCTCCTTAGACTCCTTGCACTTACCCTTTTTACTACGAACCTCGATCACTCTCCGAGTAACGATCTATAGACCCCATTTGACTCAGGTCAACTCTTTTCTCAGAGTGAAAATTATTTGAATCTTTGAAGGGATACAAATACCCTTTCCAATGAACTACCTCGTGCACAAATTGGCATAATAGTTCAGACGAATAAACCATTTCACTGCTAAAAACTGATTCTGAGGCCATCGGGCGTTCCCGGGCCCCAAATTGACCTCAATCAACTCCCTTGTCAGATCAAAATCTCTTTGAATCTCTTAAAGGAACTTAAAACACTTTCCAATGGTCCACCCTGTGCACAAATTAGCATAACCGTTCGGACGAACGATTAGTTTTCCCTCGAAAAATCGATTCTGAGTCCACTGGCACTCCCGAACTCCATTTGACCAAATTCAACTCTTCAAATCGAACAAGACTGAATGAATCTCTGAAGGGTAATGAATACCCTTTCTAACAATCCACCCCGTGCGCGATTCTGACCTACGGTACGAACGAATCATCTATTTTACTTCGAGAGGTCACCGGACTCTTCCTGGCCCCGGTTGACCAAGGCCAGCCTTTTGAATTGAGAAAAACTCTTTGTAATGTTGAAGTACATCTCCAAACCTCTCCAACGGTACACCTTGTGCATGATTCTGACTTACTATGCAGATGAATGATCCGTTTGCGTCCGACGAGCTCCTGTCCAAAAGACCGACGGGCGCTTCCGAGCCATATTTGAACCAAAGTCAACTCCTGGACCTGGGAGCTATCCAAAGGACTTTTAAAGGCCTCTAAAATACCTTTCTAACGGTATGCCCTGTGAAAAATTCGGATCAACAGTTTGTGATCTATAGTCATTTTTCCAGAAATGTCCGCACGAGACTGCCAATTGGCAGGTCTTGAACCCTGCCTATTGGCACAATGTCCAAGGTGACTTGCCGATAGGCACCCCTTGGGGTACACCGATCAGCACCCCCCTGATGGTATAAATAAGAGCCATGACCTCATTCCTAAAGGAGACAAAAAACCCATCAGCATCAATGATCTCAGCAATATTCTCTCGAAGTCAGCGAAGTTCCATTCAAGCCTAAATATCCATGCTTTTCACACCCAATTTGGAAAATATCCTTTTCTCTCATCAACATCCATCAACATTCAAAGGAGTTTATGTAAGATCCAATCTCAATCTCCAAAGAAGGTCCATTTCCTTTTCCCTCTCTTTCAAATCTCTTATTTTTTGCATAAATTACTTTAGATTCATAATCTAGTTTCACTCTATTTCATACATATTAACATCTACACTTTTATTAGTATATGTCACATACTTTATTTTTAATAAAAAACCCAAAAACAAATAAAAGAGGGTTACACCCGTAAATTCCGAACGGAATTATCCACCACACTTTTTCCAAAACCAAAAATACATTTTCTACACGCACACGCCTAGTAAAATTCAGTCCGAATCTATGGGATAAACCCCACCCTTATTCTAAATTCGAACTACGTAGACTTTGATGCCTAGATAGCCTACGTAGGCATCTCAGATTAAAATTCGAGACTCGAGTCCAACTTTTCAATTCTCCAATTTATCTTATTTTTGAAATTTCTCAAATCCCTTATTTTCATTATTATCATACATATACATATATCATGCTTGTTCGCGTCTCATCCCACATATATTATTGTTTCCTAATAACGATCAATATCTCGATGACCATTCATATCCTATCTTCTACATTCATTACTATTTTGGGAATATTCCTATGGATGACCTAAACTTATCTTTTTCATGCTATGGGTCGAACGATTCCAATCTACATTATATAAACACACGCACACACTTCACGGGGATAAAGGAAAATATTAACATTTGCCCATAAGAGACCGAAAGGGCGGGATGGGTGCCTAACACCTTCCCATTCCGTAACTTAGCCCCCGAACCTTTGATCTATTGATTTTGCATGCATCAGTTTGTCCTTGATGCCTCTCTCTCGAAGTGGTAACATATTCTTTTGCTTGTTTTAAGAAAAATAGGCTGGCAACTCTATCTCTTCACATTCACCCCACACTGACGATGGTCAAAGACCCCTTTTCGAAGATAAGGGTTCGGGACCACGATGTAGTTTCTTCCCTGGGGGATCCTCCTTATCCTTTCTCCCCGGAATGAACGCCGCGCTGACCGGGATGGCCACATTTACAAAAGAGATAAAAACTACTTTCACGGGCGAACGATTGCATTTAGCATATACCCTAGTGGATGAGTGTCATCTCGTGAGGGTTTTCAGGGATGAAACCCACAAATATTAAATAGTTTCCAGAAAATATGCCAATCACCATGGGACAAACTCAACATTACGAAAAAGATTTCAAACATGTTATTATCCTATCGAATGGATTCAAATAAAAGTCCATCGTTATTAACATTATAGAACGAACTTCATTGAATTGAAACCTTAAAGTGGGAGGGGAGCGAGCACATGCAAAGTATGAAATTGGAGAGAGACAATGATTATTGAACACTAAATACAACATATACAACCTTTATCTTTCTCTTTGTCTTTCTTTTCTTCTTTTTCTCACTTTCTTTTCTTTTTGCTTTTTTCCCCTTTTTCACAACACTTTTTTTCTTCACTCTTATCACTCTTTTCATGATTAATTGCAACCACGAGACAATAACATCATTCAATCCCATGTATCATTTCAAACAAAGGTATGTAAGGTAATAAGAATGGTCTATAACTCCAATGTGGAGTTGGTTATGGGATTTTGGGGTTATGAAACGAAAGGCTAACATTTAGGCTCAAAGGGCTTGACTAGGGAAAGATAAGGTGATGTCAAGGACAATATGGGTGATATAACAAAGATAGCCTATGATTTTTTCCTAAAGTTTTTGCAATTCTCGAGTCAAAACAAATTTTGAAAATCATGATCAAGTAACACATTTAAAAAATGAACTCAATTAATGAACGATCAAATGAAGAGCCATTACCAACTAATTCACCATTTTTAAAGAGGAGATAATAGTGTATACACTCACAAATGAAGGTAAGTCTCTAATCCCACTCGGTGTAAGTATATATAATGCAACAAAATATTACCGAGTTATAAAAATCTTAAACCAAATCAATATAACAAGGAAAGCGCATCTGCTCATGGGATAGAGTTTAATTCATGAAGTTATTCGTAATATCAATGATTTGAGGACTAAAGTCTAATAACTTCTAAAATCGAGAACATGATTCATTGAATTGTCTAATGGATGGGGCAATTATTGAAATTTATCATCGAAAACAAGGCAAAATGGTCAACAAAAGAGGAAAAAAAAATCATTTTTGAAATGTTTTCAATTTTTTCTAAGAAAGCATACTTAGTAACTAACATGTGATAAAATCCATGGACAAAACAAAGAAATGGATAAAATATCCCACACCCAATAACTTAAATGTTGCATTGTCCTCAATGCTAATCAAGAACACAACACAAAGAGAGGAAAAGAAAGATATTGCCCAAAATGGAGCGATCTCCGTTGAGGACGAGCCCAAAGAATCTACAAAATAAGTTAGTACTGAGCATAACAAAAAGCAATAATTTTTTTTAACTAATTACACTAGACTAAATAAAAAAGAAAGATAGAAAGAATAAAAAAAAGCTAATTATTTAAAACCTACCATTTGGACTTCTAACTAACTATACACTAGAAGTATAAATAATTGAGGATCCACCCAAACAATATTATGATTTTGGAAGATCAATGGTGGACCCTCCATAGCATGCATGCCTCCCAAAAAATAGGAATTACATATGAAAAACAAAAGGCATGCGTAAGGCGTAAGAAATGAACCAGCATCAATTAAAAGTTTGAGAGGGATGATGGGGGGTTTGGATTTTAAGGGAGACAATACTACATTAATCTCGGAAAAATTAAAATCACATCCCTAAGGTTCTTCAATTGGAAGGGGGGTGGGGCTAGTGCAAGTGAATAGCGCATGAGATGAACCATCTCAAAATAACATTCCTGTTTAAGAATCGGGTCAAAGTCCTCAAGACTTTCAACCGCTTCTTCTGATAAATTTAATGATTCGAGAATAGTAGGGAATAAAGGAAGTGAAGGTCAATCGACAGTGCTTTGATCACTCTCAATTATTTCTTCCTCAAAAAGGGGTGTGGGTGAAACGTAAATTTCAACCTCAACCAAGATTTTTGAAGAAGAAACGATCTCATCGAGTTGCATATTTATTTGTCCAAGCATCATAAATCGTAGTCTCATTGTTCAATTCCTTATTCCCACAACGCAAAGTTCTATCCCAAGACAATGATGGATTACCTATAACCTCTTGATTTTCATATGCGAGATGCTCATACTGAAGAAATTGTAGGCATTCTTGCATTGTTTTGGGAGTGTAACTTTGAGAACTATTAGCATAACAATTAAATTTATATAAAAAGTTATGGTGAGACATTTCAAAATAAGATAATTAAACAAAATCAATAAGAGCCAAAATTTTAATTTCTCGAAATAATCTAGCACAAGTAAAAAAGGAAGGATAAAATAAAAAATACAAATATGAATATTACGAAATAGTAAATCAACTACAATTTAAAACACACTCCTCGGCAATAGTGCCATTTTATCGAGCGCAAACCGTGTGCTCGTGTAAGGGCACTGTCGTTGTTTTTGGTTCACCGCCTTAATGCAAAATATCTAAACTACAACTACACTTGCAAAACAAGTATAGCGGTAAGTTGGGTACTGTAAGAAATCCACAGGGAGTGTTTATTTGATTGATAGATTATTTTACTACTTCAAGAATAAAAATGGAAAAGGCGATATGTTGGAAATGGTAAAAAGGAAAAAGAAAGAAGTTAACGTAAAATAATATAAAAGGGAGAGTCGGGATCGCATACGCACCATACGGGCTAAACTACTAATAAATAGAATTCCGGTTCAAAAGCATTTAACCGAGCATTAACAATTAAGCATAAACATCACGCAATAAGGAATTCAACCCAAAGTTGCTCGATAAAACATTTAATAAAAAATTGTCATACGCAGATTAAATTCAGATTATCGCTATAAACACTAACCTTGCGTGCCAAAAAAAGTTAAACGCACAACAATCCAACTTTAATTCATGCGGTTTCAATTAAATGCAATTTTACGGGAAACCTAACTCTCGAAGCTCAACCCCCATTAATGGCGAAAACGTAACCCCGAACCTATTTAACTAGGGATGCAACATAAATAAAACTAATTAACAAAGAAATAAACTAATTAAAGCAAGAAATAACAACTAAACTAATTTATCTAGATAAGGAAATTAAATGACATATAGAAAACAAGCTAAAATGAGGAAATATAACTAAGGAAGATGATGAATAGTAACTATAACTTACAAAATGGGAAAATACCCAAAGAAACTGGGGAGGAGGGTGAAGAGATCCTATTAAAAACCCTTGAATCTAAGTTAAAATGAATATATCTCTGAAAAATGAGAGGAAATTTTTATATATACAAACCCAATGGAAAACTAGTAAATAAAAGAAGGCTGAAAACAGGGGAATGAATCGATTATGACTTGTCCGAATCGATTCGAAAATAGGGGAAATGAAAAAAGTAGAATATGTGGAAAAACGAATCGATTTGCACTTTAACGAATCGATTCGCAACTTACAGGTTTGGTTGCTGCAGATTTGTCCAACTTCATGGAAAATGCCGTAAATTCTTGTTTATAACTCAAAATGAGGCACAATTAGAGGCTAAGCGAAATAACTCAGAGGTATACAACATCTAAGAGGACATTAGGCCAAAAAGACAAATGATGAGATGAATAAAATGCCCTTTAATGTCCCCTTTAGTGTGATTTTGAAGTCAAAACCATCCTAAAAAAGCCATAACTCCTTCATTAGACATCAGAATCATGCACCGTCGGTGGCCACACAAAGAGGAATCAAAGGGATTAAACTTCTGTAAAGAGTTCGGGATTAAAACCCAAATGGTGAAATTAGTAAAATGCCCCCGACGCTAAAATATTTTTACTTCATGCTTAGTTTGTTGACAAAATTCTAGATGATCCATTTCCCATCATGACCCCCATTGAGTTGCCTATGTCAACACTCGGTTGGTTGAGCATGCGTCTACTCGATATATATTGTTGGATGTCGATAGCGAGGGGGTTGAGGAATTCGATCTTCCTCCCGGGTATACCGGTTCATAGATGTCCCCTCCAATACATTGAGGCAAGAGTGCACATCACATATGTGGTGGAGGGAAATGAGAACTCACCTGTGTGGTTGCACGAACAACGTGGTGTTCAACATGTTGCGGGATGTGTCAATTCATATGTTGTGTGGACTTCCTTCCTCTTCCTACCTGCTGAAGATTGCATTATTTCCATCTCCTTTATTTTAAAAATTGGATTGTATTTATATTCTTTTGATTTTGGTTAATTTGATTTGGATATGATGGATATTTGCATTTATATTTTATTTTGATATGGATTCCAAATGCCCTGATTTGGTATATGATTTGTATTTTATTTGGATATATGCTGTTTGAATAGGTACAATTTTGTTATAACAAGTATAAATATACTGCTGGGCTGTGGCAGTGGTCATACTGCCCAACATTTTTTTTTTAATTCTGCCCAAAATTGTCACTGTTAAAGATCGTGATAAGTCCTTGACAAAGAAACTTATCATGAACTTGTCACGGTCTTTGATGGTGATAATTTTTTTTAGTTTTTTCATGATCTTTGGCCGTGAAAAGAACTTATCACAGTCAATGACCGTGACAATTTAGAGATCTTATCACCGTCAATAACCGTGACAAGTCCATGACAAAGAAGTTATCCCCGCAGACTTATCATGATTATTAATCGTGACAAGTTTGATCTGTCACAGTTAATGATCGTGATAATCTGACAGGTTTGGTGTAGTGTGCCACCGGATATGATCTTCTTCACGATGTAGGTCCACTTTAGTTGGGCTTAAATTTTCCTCTTGAATCCCTTACAGGTTCTACAATTTTCTTAAACTTTTTTGTTGAATGATTATAGGGCTTTTAGCCTCCTTTCGTCTAAGATCACGAGTTTGTTGTAGCGGTTTTGATGCCATTCTTTCTTAGTAATTTAACTTTCGAGCATAACCCACAAAGAAGTTATTTCAAGTTTGACAGGGAGAACCACCTCCATACTGTATACTAGAGAGTAGGGAGTAGACCCAATGGGTGTTCT
The DNA here is from genome assembly GCA_949130495.1 of Sambucus nigra. Taxonomy (NCBI): domain Eukaryota; kingdom Viridiplantae; phylum Streptophyta; class Magnoliopsida; order Dipsacales; family Adoxaceae; genus Sambucus; species Sambucus nigra. The sequence continues at coordinate 426,737,717 of OX422217.1, read as the reverse complement.
GATGGAGGTGCAGTAGCCCCAAAGGCATATAAGATTCATTCAACCCAGTCTCTATGGCTTTCAGTCATCTTGTTAATGATGGTCTTAAAGCTTTTGTTGGACGCTTTGACAGTGCCATTGGTTTGTAGGTGGTGAGAAGAGGACTTGTGCCTTTGGATTCCGTACTCGTCAAATAGTTATATTACCTTAGCCTCAAAATAGATTCCACTGTCTGACACCAACTCGTGTAGGAATACGTAGCGACATATGGTGTTCTTTTTGATGAATTTGGCTACTTTCTTCGCATTCAGTACTGTGTATGACTCAGCTTTGTCCCAATTTTTGAAGTAGTCAATGGAGACTCATATGTATTTATGTCCGTTTAAAGCCTTGGCAATGATTTTCCCGATGATGTCTATGGCCTAGGTGGAGAAAGGTCAAGGAAAAGTCACGTTGTACAACTCTTAAGGAGGCAAGTGATGAAGGTTGGAATACTACTGGAATTTGAGGTATCTTTGGACGTAAGCAGTGCCATCTTGAACCATAGTGGTCCAGTAATATGCTTGATGGATGATCTTCTTGGCAAGCATATGACCATTTATGTGGGGTCCACATTCCCCACTATGGATCTTCTGCATCATATCTTTGATCCCAGCCCCTGCTATGTAATATAAGTGGGTTCTATCAAAATTACTTTTAAGGAGGGCCTTATTATAGACGATGTATTAAGCAGCTAGCATGCGAAGGGTCACACGATCTTTCTTCTCAACGTCTTGTTGAAACCTACCATGTTTGAGAAGGCGTTAAATGTCATAATACCATAATCCTGCCATGTATGGATCTTCATATGTGACAAGCATAATGTGGTAGCAGTGAGTGGGTGCAACCTTTTTCTGGATTAAAAAGGGGACCACTGTTATCCCTTTAGGAATATCAACCATAGAGGCTAATGTCACTAGTGCATTAGCTAGGCAATTCCTAGAGCTATGAAGGTAATAGAAGGTGACATCTTTGAATTGTGATGTGAGCTCTTTTCGGTAAGCGTGGAAGGGTAGGAGCTTATTGTCTTTGACTTTCCAATTCCTAAGGATCTACCCCATGATGAGGTCTAGGTCTCCATCGATATCCATACGTTCGATTCCTTTCTCAAGGTCGATCTTGAGTCCTACGGTGCATGCCTCATATTCTTTCATGTTATTGGTGCAAGGAGTTTGATGGCAATGGGGGTATGAGAATCATCGGGGGCGCTTAGGAGTATCCCAATACCATACCCTTTGGTTGGTAGCCTTGAAATTCTTAAGATTGAATGACATGACTATGTAGTAAAGGTTCCCTATGGATTGATGAAGGCGGTCTTCTCCTTATGGTTAGGATGCATCTTAATCTTATTTTTGCTAAATGATTTGAGGGCGTGAATGACAGTGTTATCTTTGATTATGTTGATGTTAGATAGAAGATAATCATTCTTTGGGGAAGCATTATTCAAATTTTTATAGTCGATGTATATGTGGACTTTCCCTCCTGATTTGAGATCAGTTAAGAATTGTTCATTTATTAAAGCATCTCCGTCAATACTTTGATTAAAATCAAGACAATTAATGTAAGACATACAAGATACTCAAAATCATCATTTATTTCATTAAAATATTTCCAGGGAATATAACAGTGAGCACCTCATCAAAGGAGGACTCGTTCACAATTACATCAAAAATAGGAGAAAAAAAGTTGAGTTGGGTATTTTTTGGAGAGTAAGATAAATGGGGTTCAGGTTAACTTGCACAGTCTAGACAATAATGGTATTCCGATTGAGGAGGGGTACATTAGTAGAGGTGATCTTCTTAGACGGGGCAAATAGTTTGGCTTTCAAGTGGATAATGCAGAAATCCAGCCCCGACATATGTAAGTTAAAGGATTCATCAGTATCACTGTCCCCGATATTTTTCGTGTTTTCCATGACTGTGGCTATTGGAGGATCTACCTTTTGTTTTTTCCCTTTATACTATGCGACTTCATCTACGAAGAATATTTCCAGCCCTTTCATATTTTTCTCAGTAAGGTCATACCATGGCTCGAGAAATCGACAAAAGGGGAATTCTCACCTTCCTTGACAAACCTACCACTTAGGGAGTCCCTTGAGATTGTCTTTTTTCTTTCTAAGCTTGTTTTTTGATATGGATGACAGAGTGCCTTGAGTTCAGTCAATGATGGTTGGTAGCCCAATCCATATGGGGGAAAGCATTTTTTCATTACTATTGGCTCGAGAATTCCCCGTTGGCGTCGACTCATCCCCATTTTGGGAATAAAGTGCATGTTCTTAAACATATGAATTACATTGACATTCCCATGAGGTTTGTGCTCTGAACATACTTGGTCTTTGAAATTGTCCCCACCTAGGACAAAAAGTGGGTCGATCTTGAATCTGAAGAGAAACATGTATTTGGCCCCGTGCTAAATCTCCAATATAGGATTATTATTGCTAGTACCATTTGAATTATCATCATCCTCGAGAATTGTCATCACTTGTACATTAGCAAAGAACTTTAATTTTTGATGGAGAGAAGAAGATACCCCTCGTATACTGTGGAGCCATGGGTGTCTAAAGATCAAGTTGAAGCAAGCGGGTATGTCGATGATTTAAAATTCTGTGTGAGGGCGGATAGGGACAACCCATAGTGTAATCTTTATGGAATCCATAACTTCTCAGAGATTATTGTTATAAGTGCACACAACGAACAATGATAGAGTGAGATTAATGAATTTTATCCCCAGAAAATTAAGGGCTTTGAGTGGGGAGACATTGTGGCGGACCCGTTATCCACTAGTGCAAAGGGGATTGTCTTCCCCATGACTTTAACAGAGATGTTGAGGATGCAGTTGTGATCCGAACCGATCTTTGGAATTTCCTCTTTGGATATGGAGAAGAGTCTGGTACAGTTAGGGATCCGACCATATGCACTGCTTCTTTAAGAGTAGTAGCGGGAGTAATCGTGGGTCCTATGAGAAGCTTTATAAAGGCATTCCTATGTAACTGGGAGGGCATGAAGAGCTCCATAGAGTGATGTTGGCTTGAGTATTTTTGAGCTGGTCAAGGACCTAAATTTCTATAACTATCATCTCTAATATTGGAATTTCCTCAGTGATTCTTTACCTTATTTGTTCCGGCTGATGGAGGAATTGGATCCTTTTAATGTCGTTAGGATCAGGTCATGTGGTTAACGGAGGTAGGGAAGAAAAAAAACTATATATTTATCTACTTTGGGTGCTATGGATACCTTGTTGACCCCTAGCAGTTCTTCGAAGGAGTTCATTTTACAGAAAGAAGCGATTGAGCTGGCTTCCTCATAGTTTGATTCATTATATGAATTATCAAAATCTTCCCCCCATCCGGTGATAATAATATCATCTTTCAATGAAAAATTATTACACTCAACAACCTCTAGAGCTTCATTATATAGATCTTCCAATTCATTTAGGAAGTGAATCAAGGGACCAAGCACCCTTGGAGTTTTAGTACCGTGAGTAACTCGGAGGCTATGCATATCTGTTGCTTCTGGAGGAACTTATCTGACATAACTTTCACAATGTTGTCTAAGCTAAATTCTTCCACGAACACAACCCATTCATTAAATTCTCGATCCCACCTCTGGGCCTCCATAAACAGGTCACTGATCTTCTCGTAGTCAATGGTCACCTATAAGGGAAATTTTGTCCTGAACTTGCAAAGCTAATCTCGAACCACAGGTAGTTCCATGCCTCCCATTTGAAGCGGGTATGAATGATAATATAGGCTTCAGTAAGGAGTAATAGATCTTGATAGATAGGGTTTTAAGGTTATGAAAGAAAGGAAGGACCCATTTTTAAGTGGTTTCGGTGATATAGTAGGTTGATTGAGTGTTTCCATGGTCTTGATTCTGGTTAAGGGTTCAAATTCTGGATCTCTTAATGAAAGGATGACATTCTCCCTAGTTTTGTGTGCCGGGAGAGGAATATGGGTGGTATTGGGCTTAGGATTAGTTAGTGGGGCAATGAGACCCCTATCTATGAGACTATAGACAACATTATTGATATGGAAGCATTGATCAGTGGCATGCCCATAGATTTGGTGTAAATTGCAATGGGTGTCATTTTTGAATTTTCTAGGAAGAGGAATTGGCAACGATCGGGGTTCCAAAGGTTTAATGAGATTTTGAGCAAGAAGGGCTTTATACACTTTTGATAGAGGAGCATGAAGTTCAGTAAACTCCTTTCAAGAAGGGTTAAGATGACTTTCAGGTGTCAAAGAATTGGCAGGCTGGGATATGTTATTGATGGTTGAGAATGAAGTACTGGATGGATTATCATACTTTCGCGTGCGAACTGCCCGATCAACTTTTTCAATTTAAATTTTGCTTCATGACTTGCGATCCTTTCTTTAATTTCTACTGTAGCCTCCTGTAGGCCTCTAATGTGAGGGTAATACTAACCTCCCATTGAAGCTCGAATATGAGATAATAAGTTCTTCTTCATTATTCTTACTTGTTCTTTTCTAACAATTGGTTTGTCATAGTAGCTACTTTTTCTCTCTACCTTTCGATGAAGCTACTGACTGATTCCCATGGATTATGTTTGAGTAGTTCTAAGTTTCTACGGGTGATATCTAACTCTTCACTATACTTATACTGTGTCATGAACTCTCTGGATACATCTTCCTAATTACGAATTTTGGATTCTTTGAGGGACAGGAACCACCTAAGGGCACCTTCCATGAGGATTTTTTGGAACATTTGGACCATTATCTCATCTAATTCCCTAAGGAGAGTCATGGCGAGATGATAAATTCTTTGGTGCACAATTAAAGTCTTGCTTGCTCTGAACTTATTATTGTCCAGCATTTTGAATTTTTTCAATAATTAGGCCTTTGGATAGGGAGACATGTGAGTGTAGTCCATGTAGTTCCCTTATATCTTGACCCAATCGAATCTATTAGATCGTAACCTATGTCCTTCCTTGACCTTGTTCAATTATTCCTCCTTGGTATCAACTTACACTTGTATATTACCCCTTATATGGTCAAGATTCGGTTTTGGCAGCTGGGGTGTACTGACGTTCTTCTGGAAGCCATACTGGTGCAGGAGCAGGTGGACCCATGGCATGGGAAAAGAGGATTTTAGGCGTGGGAGCCTCGAAAGTTTGAGCCCTGCGTTATTGCATTTACTGAACTTCTTCTTGAAGGTTGTTAGTTTTATCATTGAGCTGGGTAAGGATGATTATCAAATTAGGTTGGACGTCCACATCTTGGCCAATGTTCTCCATGAATAACTTTCGAAAGGATAACTTGAACTCTATAAAAGTAGCAAAGGAAACGATGGAGCTTGGGGGTGGTTTGACAGAAGACCCGAGCTAATAGGGAGTCAGACTAAAAATTAGGGTACACGATCACACCAGAGAGGAAAATGATTTTTTGGTTTATTTTGAGTGAAATAGAAATATTTTTGGTATTTGTGTCTTTATTTTTGAAAAGGGGTAATATATTTTTTGGTATTTTTAAAAACGGGAAAAAAGAAAATCCTTAGCATGGTTATTATTATTAGGTTCCACTTGCATTATGTTCCGCCTAGGGTGTAAGTGAAATGACGGACAAGACCCGAGTCTGGGGTAAAAGATAGGGTACATGATGCAAGGCACGATTTGACTTGTTTCCAAACTCATAGACAGTCTCCTGTTTTAAAAACGGGAAAAATAACACAAAAATTTGGGTGGTAAGTTGACCCAGAATTGCGGCAGTGTTTCACAATGGAACCGACAAACTAGGTAAGAGTGTCCTAGGGTAGATGCCTATGTGAGGTTGAGGAAATTGGTCGGTTAGTGGAAAGGTTACCCCCTTTGGAATGACTTCGATGATATACCTTTTGCCTATAAGGGAAATCTGTCTCACCCCACGCGCCCGGAAAAAGATATGCGGCGTGCTACTACGATAAAACTGAACTAAAACCATCAATAACGAGTATAGAGCATCTAAATTTACACAATTTAAATACAAAAAATCCAAAAATCTTTTATTTCTACAATAATTATTACAATAAAGTTTCTCTCAAAATACACAATTCTCCAACTAAAATTACACCACTAATTTATACAACAAAATAAATCTTTCAATCCATGCTCTAAAATAATACTCCAAAATAGTCCATAGCGTCCCAATCCACGCAGCCTACCACTAAAAGAAAATGCGGGGAAGTACACAATATGAAAGGAATAGATGCTTAAAAATAATTAGCACGATGAATAAATTTCAACAATATGAATGCGCATATACAAATCAAATGCATAACTCAAGCATTATATCAATATTAATTTCTCAACAACACATCAATGGGTTACCAGGCCTCACCTCACCTCCCCTAGGCATCTCAAAGCCATATAATGGTTTTTGGGCGATTAGCGGGTGTTCATTCTTCGTGCCATATTAAAATCTCATGACACTATGCTCAAATCAATAATATAATATATCTCAATGAATCAAATAATAGATTCCAACAATTTTTTAGGCTTCCAATGAATATCACAATTCAACATGAGTGCAATTAACATAGAAAACAAATGGAATACTCTCGAGAGAATTTATGAGCGAGCATATTGAGTAAATCCCGTACCTTAAAATCATCACATGAATCATCACATAAATTTCAACCTCAAAATTTGATCGCACCATAACATTCCTCTCGCGAAAAAAATAGTCAAGTCACGTTCTAGACCGAACACAAAATAACCCCAAATAGGCCTCCAAATCTATGGTTGAACATTGAATAAAATTGGGGCTGGGGTTTGTAGATGAAAGGAATTAATTTTGGAGAGGTCTTCTGGTTGAAAAGTTGATGAAAAAGTGATTTTGAAATCCAAACCACGAATTTGTTGTGATATATAAAGGATTAAGAGTTTGATTAAGAAAATAGTTCTAATGAGATATAAACACTAAAAAAAATATTTCGAACGATCGGATCGTTGGAATGTGCTGAAATTTGGGGGCGTGGTAGCTGAAGACGAGATGAAGCTGCACAAAATATTTCAGCTCGATCGAACAGCTGAATATCTTTATAATTTTTTTCTAGAGAGTTTTATGTTTCGAGGACTCTTAGAGAGTTTTATGTTTTGAGGACTCTTCTAAAAGACCCAATACTTATATATACTCACATTAGTAGTCTTGTAATCTAACTTATCGAATTCCGAATATAAAACCAACATATTTAATTATTTAAAATAATTAAATACAAAATTTTATTTTTCTCCGATTTCCAAAATAAATTAAAAAATTCCCATTTAAAAATCTGTGTTGTTACAAAATCATTCATCGATATGCGAGGACAAGCCATTTGATATACCTAATTTTACATGAATTGCCTCACAATATACCTCGTCGAGACGGTACATGTGTGAGAGAATTCTATATACTCGACGTACCTGAACGAGTTTCCTACTATATACCTCCCGTCTTGAGTCCGATCAAGCGGTATGATGCGAGGGGAACCGTTTGATATATGTCAAAGGTACTAGGCCAATGAAAGCTAAGAATCATATCTCTTAGATTGTCCGTTCCCTACAAGACCGACACCCACCACGAAGTGACCCTCCCCTATATGGGACAAAATTTGAGTCAATATTGCAATGCTCAAGTGATGTAGTGTGAAAGAATGCATGCGTTTTAATTAGTATTTTATGGAGTAGTTTATGTATGTTAAGCGATAAAAATACTACCACCATGAAGGAGAGCATATGATATACAAGTAGCATGGGATAAATGGAATTAAAATAGAGAGTAAAACTAGCAAGTATGTGTATGGAGCATGGAGACTATACAAAGCATGGTGATATATACAAAACGCGAGGCATGTGAATATACACAAATGAATGAGAGATATGTGTAACGTAAGAGAGTAACATGTGAAAATGTATGAGTGAAGAAAGTATATGGATATATACAAGTGAGAGAAATGTGAAAATGTGTGCTAGTGAGACTAAATACGAATATCTACACGTGGTGTGTGAAATGTGTGAGTAAGCATGAAGCTATATACAGTTGAAAATAACGTGAGAGTGTGTGCTAGTGAGATGAAACATGGAAATCTACAAGTGATGTGAATCATCTGCTAGTGAGAGTAAGTTTATTGATGCATTTTGAATATATAAAAGTGAGTAAATGGTGAAACATGATGACTATATACAAGTGAGTAAAAAGTGAAACATGTGATAAGAATATGATATATACAAGTGATGAGAAAAGATGATGGTAGATCGAAAGATATATGATATGAACAAGGCATATATATGACATGTAAGTATGAGTGTAAGAAGAACATACAAGTGGAGGCATACGTACACATGTTAAAAAGTAGAGAGAGAGGAGAAAAGGAAGAAAAACTCATGTGATATAGAGTCTAGTCCTCTAAACATAATCCCCAGCGGAGTCGCCACTTGGCTATCTGGGTCGAATTCCTCTAGCGCGGGTTGGCCCTAAAATTAGAGGGTAGAGAAAATCAAAGAAATCTCTCTCTCCGCACATGCGGGGATTCAAGGACAAACGTAATCCTCTTTCTACCACTCACGCTAATATTCGTGGGTTACATTGGATATAAACTGACCATCGTCAAAAGGGGAGAAGAATGTAAAAATGGATTCGCTGACCTATTTTTCTCAAAATAGGAAAAAGAATGTAGCCATCTCGAGACAAAGACATCAAAAGACATACTGATGCGTACAAAACCAAATGAGTCGAGGGTCCGAGGACTATGTTACAAAATGAGAGGGTATTAGGCACCCATTCTGCCCTTTCAGTCTTTCATGGTCTATGATAATGTTCTCTTTTTATCCAAGATACGATACATGTGTACATGTGTGCAGTGTGAGTAATGAGAGAAAGAAATCATCCGACTCACGTTATGGGAAAGACAAAGAGAAATCATCCTAAGGAGTGTAGAAAAGAATAATGTAAAAATTTAATGTGAGTTTCATTGAATCACAAATCACCATGAAGTGAATGCGTATATCGTGTGAGAACACTGAAAGAGTGGTTCTTATGCGTGTGTTTCAAATCAAACCAAATTTAAACAAAAATTATCCAATTTTTAATTAGCACCAAACCAAGTTGTGAAAAACCAATTTTTACTTTAAACGAATTTTATCTTGATTAATCCTAAACATGCATCTAGTGATTAAAGTAAAGTAAAGTAAATAATACTCACAACGCCGGATGTAAGAGGAAAAAATCCAAGCCGGGAAAACAACCTCGGACAGCCCAAGCCAGACAATCACTATGAATGTGGAATTATAATGAATAAACAAAAGACTCACTCAACTACTCGATCCCCACGAGTCTTGACGCTCTTCTGATCTTCAACCACTCCTCTCACAGTGCCCACGCAGAAAGTCCTTCTTCCACGATACCTATCCATAACACACGTGTTCACGTGTGTCTCGGTGTCCACCGAATGGCTTTGATACGTCTATGATGTCGAACAAGAAGTCCTTCTCTTTTCTTCACCACAAAACCCAGATGTTGAAGTATAGAACAAATCTTCTTGGTGAAGCAAGATCACATAAACATATAGTAATGATAACTCGGATTTTTAGAAACTCTAAGGATGTGTTTAAGATTTGAAACCTTAGAAAAACATGTGCAAACACGTCTCTAGATCGTAAACTGTTTTTTCAGAATGCACACACTTATTAATTCTGAAGAAACCATGCTTTAAATAGGAAAACTTCGCCGCCTCGAAAACTGTCTCGCTTGAACGAGATTGTCCAGTCGTTCGCGCAACATAGCCATCTCGCTTGAACGAGCCAGCTTGTTGTTGAACGACGCGTGTGTCATTTTGACTTTTTCTTTAACACGTCACTTCCAAAAGAGATTCAATTAAGTCAAACTCTTTTGCGAGCTTATCATAATAAAACGTAGTTTAAAACATTTAAAACACTTTTAAAAACATTTTAAAATATTTTTCCTTATTAAATTCTTCCTTATCCTTTTATAAAAAATATTCCGAGCACCATTAATTATACGCATTCATACCTGTGTGATCTCGGAATGCAATTAACTTGAAGACGAATAAACTTGCACCAATTAAACTTCGACATGATTAATTATTTGAAGCTTTGCCGCAACATCTTCAATTTCTTCAATATGTCATGGACCAAGTGGGATCACGACAAAATAAAATCTCCCTATGACATATTACAAACACAGTTTTATTCACGGAATTAAGTCAAAATAATACAGGGACTCAATTGGAAATTGAAAGAGTTGGCGCTTGCGTTCAATTAAGACATAATATAATAAATACCATTTTTAACCCAAATTAACCCTAAGCATGCAACTAGGTGTGATTGAAACAATATGAAATCATGCAAGAATTATTCAACACACAAAGTTAAGGAAAAATCCCCCACAGGGGCAAAACCATTTGTATATCACTATAATTTGTAAAAGACGGTTTACAATCGGATTACAATGAAATACAGGTTGACTAAGAATTACCCTCGGGTATCGAATTCTGTAGTCGCGACTGGAAGAAACCCTTTCCAGTAGGGCTGCAATGAAGAGGAAGAAGCGGTCCACTTCACAAAGGGTTGAACAACATCAATGGTGTTCTAGGGTTACCAAAAGTGACTCACAAATGTATGGAATTTGTGTGAATCAATGGTATGAATCAATGGACTCAAATACCATGAAGACTTAAGAGTTATGGAACTCAGAAAATCGTGTGTAAGTCTCTGTTAAAAACAACCTCCGATCGTGGATTAAATAAGGAACTCTTTGCCCTAGAAAATCTGGCCATGATCTGGCAGAGTTTATCCTCGTCGGATCGGTCCGGTGAACTCGGATCGGTTCTTTTTCTGAAGACATATCCATCCGGTTGGCATCAGATCGGTTCGGCATTTTGGTGTCATCGGTTCGTTATGGATCCGGGGTGTACTGGTCTCAACACAGCAGGCGGATCGGTCCGGTCCCTTTTAGCGGATCGGTCCTGATGAACCGGATCGGTTCTTTTATCTGGGCCGGATCGGTCCGGTCAGGTCTGATTCCCATATTCATTCTTCTTTTGATCTTCGAATTTCGGATTTCATTGATGACGATGTGATCTTTTCAACCATCAATGTTGTAACGGCGTATGACATAACATATACATAAAGCTGGACAAATTGTCCTTACAAATCTCCCCCTATGTCTATGCCGGAACAAACATAAAAAATCCGAATTATCAAGTATGAACAATGCCTATACAAATCTACCCTTCCATCAACCCAAAACTGAAAGAGGTACATATTACTAAGGCTGCATCGTTTGTTCTTCAATTCTTCAGGAATCTTCACGCTTTTCTCATCAGGGTGTGCAACATGGGATTTATCAAGAGATGTACCTACACACATGAGACAAAGCAAATACCAAGTGACGTATCGAGTTTGAAATGAGATAAACATAAGCACAATTTAAGATGATATTCTCAGAATTACAAAACTCCCCCATAGTCAGATAATTCATTCTCCCCCTTTTTATGATGTCCCCAAATAGACAAATGAGAGAGATAAATCAAGCAATCAAGTACCGGGGTGACACAAGGCATAAAATCACACCATGAATGAACATAAAACAACCAAGTCGGTGATAGCGTAAAAGAATGGGTGTGATCAAAATTCGATAGGAAAATCAAAACATACAAACATGACATATGTGCACGATGAATATTGGATATTCCTAACGAATGAACTCAAATGCTTCCTTTGGTGTAAAAGATTGGAAATATAAGACATTGACTATATCAAATCTACAAATCGAAGCTCATAGTGATTTCTACACCAATAACGTCCAAAATGTTTTTCATACTTTTTCAGGACTTTCAAGGAAGTGCAAACCCGTTTTTCAATCTCCAACCAAACTCCCTCAGATATTATTTTGAATAGAGGCATTCTAAATTCTCAAACTTTGGAGAATTGATGGTGAAACCTAAGTGGCCCATATTTGGCATGTATTGCTTTTTATTGCCTTATCAATTTTTTTCGGGCTCTTTTAACCTCTTAGGACCTCGGATATTACAATACCTCCATTTTTTAGGTCCTTTTTAACGGTGGCTTTTGCGCAAAGTATAAAGACTCAACTTTCGCAGCCCCTCTCCGTTATGCAGATAATCACACAGTCTCACCAAAACGGTTTTTACATGCAATCCAATCTTGTCAAGTTTTATCGCATATTGTACATTGTATAGAAAGAATTGAGATAGAAACACTCAAGCCAATATGTGATAGACAAGTGCAATAATCAAATAAATCCGTGCATGTGTGCAATAAAGGATATAGGAGTCAAGCATGTAGGAAATATCACTAATTACATCTCAAGGACTCCAATCAATGTTAAGCACATGGATGACATGATGTAGCCTCTCAAATCTCTATAAAACAGTCACATGGATAAATGGAATGAAGTTGTGACTTGGCTATCTTAAATGCTCATCCATAAAAGACAAATCTCTTTTTGAATTTTTCAAAAAATTTTATCAAAATAAAATCTTTTTGTGTTTTTCAAAGAATAATGAAAAGAAAAAATAAGTAAAACACACTAATAGTACAATCTAGCAATAGGCATCAGAGGATATGAAAATGACAATGCAACCTACGCTAGACATGGACCAACCCCTCAGTCAACTGTACAAATCCCCAAAGACTTCCTAAGACTCTCAAATCTAAGGGCATCTAAAGGTTTCGTGAAAATATCGGCTAACTGACGGTCCGTGGGAACAAAACTCAGGGTTACGACCTTCTCCTCAACTAACTGACGTATAAAGTGCTCGCGTAACCTGATGTGCTTTGTGCGCAAATGTTGGACAGGATTGCGGGATATGTGTATTGCGCTCGTGTTATCACAGGAAATGAACATGGTGTCCTGTGAAATCCCATAATCCTCCAACATTTGCTTCATCCACATGAGTTGCGTGCAACAACTCCCTGCGGCGATGTACTCAGCCTCCGCAGTGGACAAAGAGATGGAGTGTTGCTTCTTGCTCAACCAAGAGACAAGAGCAGAACCAAAGTAGAAACACCCACCCGAAGTGCTCTTATATCCATCTACGTCCCCGACCCAATCGGCATTCGAATAGGCGGACAAACGGTCATCGGTATCAAAGGAATACCAAATGCCGTATGAGAGAGTCCCACTCACGTATTTGATAATACGTTTTAGAGCGAGTAAGTGTGACTCTTTAGGAGACGCCTGATAACGCGCACAGACTCCAACACTAAAGGCAATGTCGGGACGACTAGCAGTTAAGTACAGAAGACTGCCTATCATACTCCGATACAAGGTTTGCTCTACGTCCTTGTCTGAAGTGTCCTTACTAAGCTTGGTAAAAGTACTCATAGGTGTACGTGCAAGCTTAGCGGAGTCTAAACCAAATTTCTTCACTAGGTGTCTGCATACTTGGATTGGGAGATGAACATCCCATCCTTTAGCTGACGAACCTGGAGACCAAGGAGGAATGTAAGCTCACCAACCATGCTCATCTCAAACTCACTTTTCATCTCCTCCTCAAAGTGGTGAGCATGATGGGAGCATGTGGATCCATAGACTATGTCGTCCACATAGACTTGGGAAACCAAGATAGCACCGTCATCTCTCCTGACGAACAACGTCATATCAACTCCCCCTCTCTTGAAGCCACGGGCTAAGAGATAGGAAGTAAGCCTCTCGTACCAAGTGCGGGGTGCTTGCTTTAAACCATACAAGGCTTTCCTCAGATAGTAGACGTGATCAGGGTGCTTAGGGTCTTCAAACCCTTTTGGTTGTTCCACATAAACTTCTTCCTGTAGAATGCCATTCAGAAAGGCACTCTTGACATCCATCTGATATACCTTGAAGTGCAGATGACATGCGATGGCGAGCAGAAGACGGACGGACTCAAGCCTCGCAACAGGAGCAAATGTCTCCCCAAAGTCTACACCCTCTATCTGTGTGTAGCCTTGAGCGACCAACCTAGACTTATTTCTGATTATGGTACCATTTTCATCCATTTTATTCTTGAAAATCCACCGGGTACCAATAACATTAGTATTACTAGGTCGGGGGACAAGTTCCCAGACATTGTTCTTCTTAAACTGAAGCAACTCATCCTGCATAGCAGATATCCAGTGTTCATCTTTGAGTGCTTCTTTGTGGTTCTTGGGCTCGACTTTGGACGTGTAGCAATGATGACTAACAACGTTCTCTAGTTGAGCATGAGTCTTGACCCCTAGAGTGGGATCGCCAACAATGGCTGAAGGATCATGACTCTTGCGAACCCAAGCAGGTGTGTCCCCTAACACAGGAATAGGGTCCACAGAGTGTGGGAGAGGAACAGGAAAATCACTGTCAGAACAATCCTCATCCTCACACTGAAGGTTGGGATCAATAACCGTCAGAGGTTCGTCATCTTGCATAGTGACGTTTATTGATTCCATAACCTTAGAGCTCTTCAGGTTAAAAACTCGGTACGCTCTACTGTTCGATGAATATCTTAGCAATATTCCCTCGTCGCTCCGGGAGTCAAACTTTCCTAATTGCTCTCTATCCCGTAGAATGTAGCATTTACTCCCCAAAACACGGAAATATGCCAAGTTGGGTTTCTTGCCAGTCCACAATTCATAAGGCGTCTTAAGTGTGTGTGGATGAAGATAAACCCTATTCACCGTGTGGCATGCAGTAGACACTGCCTCTGCCCAAAATCTCCTAGAAACTTTACGACCTAGAAGCATAGATCTAGCCATCTCTTGGATCGTTCTATTCTTCCTCTCAACAATCCCATTTTTCTGAGGAGTTCTCACAGCAGAAAACTCATGTTTGATCCCAAGGCTTTCACAGTACAAATCCACCTTTGCTTTCTTAAATTCAGTGCCGTTGTCACTACGTATTCTGTTAATAGTGACCCCGTTTTGATTTTGCAGGACACGACACTTGGTCATTAAAAATTATACAGCATCAGATTTCTCTCTTAGAAAACCTACAATAGAGTATCTAGAGAAATTGTCTACAATCACGAGAATGTATCTCTTACCACCTAGACTCTCCGTGCGAGTAGGACCCATAAGATCCATGTGAATCAACTCAAGAGCACGGGAGGTGGTAATGGAATTCAACTTCCTATGAGGGCTACGGATTTGTTTTCCCAACTGACAGGGTCCACAAATCATGGAAGTTGGCTTTCCAAGAGATGGTACGCCACGTACTAGGTCCTTTTTGACTAAACGAGATAAGTCTCTAACGTTCATATGACCTAGACGTTGGTGCCACAGATCCATAGGAGTGATCGTGGCGCTGTTACAAACTAGTGAGGATGTGGGCTCAGTCCCATAGCAGTTATCCTCTGTCCTCACCCCTTGCACTAACAGTTTACCGGCTTGATTATAGACCTTACAAGCTTCCCGGTCAAACTTTACTGCAAAGTCATCGTCGCACAGCTGGCTGATGCTAAGAAGGTTTGCTTTCAAACCTTTGACGTACAACAAGTTCTCTAGCTTTGGAAATCGTGGTAACTCTACTGTACCTCGTCCAACTATGCTAGATTTGCTACCATCTCCAAAGGTGACTCTCCCATCATTATAATCCTCAAGATGGGTAAAATATGAGACATCACCTATCATGTGTCTGGAGCATCCACTATCAAAATACCACTGTGAGGTATTATGTGCTTTGAGAGCGACATGGACGACAAGGGCCTTTTTCTCTTTCTTAGGAACCCAAGTGTAGGTACCTTTTTGTATTCCCTTGTTGTTATTGGTTTTAGCCGGAATGCAGGGCACATTCATTGATGGTAAGGTCATCCGTCAGAATTCCTCCATCAAACTCTATGATGTGGCGGCTAGAAACTCAACACGCTCTCTCAGACTGGCAAACTCATCAGTTTGATGTGGTAGAGCAAACGTACGTCTTGTCCGACCCAACTTATAGCAATCATCCCTAAGGTGTCCATTTCTTTTGCAATGGGAGCAAAAGAGAACAGTATTAGGAGGACCTTGGTTTGCTTTTCTTGGTCGAACTCTCCTTTTTGGTTTTTTATGACGGCCATAAGGAGTTGTAGTAAACTCAGGAATTGGTCCGGGTGTAATTTGGGACGTGGAGGCACCATCAAAACCTATTCCTTGCCTGTCACCAAAACCTAAAGCGGGACCGAGGAGCATCTTTCCCATCTTCCCAGATCTGTCCTCGATCTGTACCTTGACTTTCCTAGCTCTCTCAAGGTCATGAGTGAGATGAGCAACAAGGGCTTCAAGTTTCTTCCTAGTCTCCATGGAGGAATGGAGCTCACTAGTAAGACTAGCCACTTGTTTAGTCAAGTCCGCTTTCTCTTTCTCAAAACTGTTCTCTCTCTCTCTAAGCAAATTCTCTTTACTAACCCAGGCAGACTCTCTCTCTCTCATGGCGGTGCACGTGGAGGACTCTCTCTCTCTCGTCTCTTTTAACTCTTCTTCTAACGCGGTGATCCTAAGAACTAACGCCTTGTTACGTTTTTTAGTTTTAAAAGACTCATTATATAACTCGGCGTAGGCGCGTTGAAGGTTACTCTCGTCCTCACTACCTTCCTCCTCTCCCTCACTCTCTTCGCTCTCGCTGTCGAGGTGTCCCTGTGAAGTAGCATCCTCATCGTTGTGAGATGCACTAGGAGTACTCACATGACTAGCCATGAACGCGGTGAAGTTACGCTCATGTGGTGACTCATCTCCAGAGTCCACCGACTCGACCTCACTATCGTCACTAAGGGTAGCATTTAGGACAACTTTACCCTTTTCCCTATTTAGACGAGTGGCACACTCAAACGCACTGTGTCCCTTACCGTCGCACTCAAAACACCTCTCACTGTCTTTAGGGGGTTCTTTGAAATCTTTCTTTTCAACCTTATTTTTCTGAAAATTCTTTTTATCTTTGAAATTCCCATTTTTCTTAAATTTCAGAATTTTCTTGAAGTTTTTAGCAAATAATGCCAAATCATCTATGTCAAACTCACAATCAGAATCAGAAGTTTCTATCTTTCTAGATGAATCGACTCTCTTTCTTGCCGACCCCTCACTTTTTCTCTCTTGGGCTTTAAGGGAAATTCCCTTATCTTTTGGCTTGGCAGATTTAGGAAACACGTCTATTTCATAAGTTTGTAAATCTCCTACCAGTTCTTCCAATTTTAATGTATTTAAATTACCCAAGGAATTTAGCACAGTGACTTTAGGTATAAAACGCTTAGGAAGGGAACGAAGAATCTTTTTAACAACTCTAGCATTTGGAATGTGTTCACCAAGATTATAGCTAGTATTAACAATGTCAGAAAGCCTAGCATAAAATTCATCAAAACATTCATTTTCATGCATGGTGATGGTTTCAAATTGAGTTGTTAAATTTTGCAATTTTGACTCTTTAACAGCATTTGTTCCTTCATGGGTAAGTTGCAAAATATCCCATGCCTCCTTTGACGTGGTGCACGTCATTATGCGTTTGAACTCATCAGGTGTGACAGACCCAGAAATAGCACTTAGACCCTTAGAATTAAAAGAAGACCATTTAAATTCTTCATCAGTCCAAGAAATGTCAGGTTTCAAGTTGGTCACATTATCAACAGTCACGGTGGGAGGAGTCCACCCTCGTTAAACCAAAATCCAGACACGTTCATCAATGGCTTTTAAAGCCGACCTCATACGAGCTTTCCAATAAGCATAATTTGACCCGTCAAAAATAGGCATTTTATAATATGACTTCTCCATATGAACACGCTCTTTTCAAAAATCAATTTATTTCAAAAATTGATATCTTTAGAAAAATTTTGCGGAAGTAAGGAATACGCGATAGAATGGCGTAACCTGCTCTAATACCAATTTGAAAGAGTTGGCGCTTGCGTTCAATTAAGAAATAATATATTAAATACCATTTTTAACCCAAATTAACCCTAAGCATGCAACTAGGTGTGATTGAAACAATATGAAATCATGCAAGAATTATTCAACACACAAAGTTAAGGAAAAATCCCCCACAGGGGCAAAACCATTTGTATATCACTATAATTTGTAAAAGACGGTTTACAATCGGATTACAATGAAATACAGGTTGACTGAGAATTACCCTCGGGTATCGGATTCTGTAGTCGCGGCTGGAAGAAACCCTTTCCAGTAGGGCTGCAATGATGAGGAAGAAGCAGTCCACTTCACAAAGGGTTGAACAACATCAATGGTGTTCTAGGGTTACCAAAAGTGACTCACAAATGTATGGAATTTGTGTGAATCAATGGTATGAATCAATGGACTCAAATACCATGAAGACTTAAGAGTTATGGAACTCAGAAAATCGTGTGTAAGTCTCTGTTAAAAACTACCTCTGATCGTGGATTAAATAAGGAACTCTTTGCCCTAGAAAATCTGGCCACGATCTGGCAGAGTTTATCCTCGTCGGATCGGTCTGGTCCTTTAGGCGGATCGGTCCGGTGAACTCGGATCGGTTCTTTTTCTAAAGACGGATCCATCCGGTTGGCATCGGATCGGTTCGGCATTTTGGTTTCATCGGTTCGTTATGGATCAGGGGTGTACTGGTCTCAACACAGCAGGCGGATCGGTCCGGTCCCTTTTGGCGGATCGGTCCGGATGAACCGGATCGGTTCTTTTATCTGGGCCGGATCGGTCCGGTCAGGTCTGATTCCCAAATTCATTCTTCTTTTGATCTTCGGATTTCGGATTTCATTGATGACGATGTGATCTTTTCAACCATCAATGTTGTAACGGCGTATGACATAACATATACATAAAGATGGACAAATTGTCCTTACAGAAATTTATGTCCTTACAAATCTCCCCCTTTGACTATTCCGGGACAAAACTAAACTAGTGAAATGCCTAAGCCAGGCCGTCAATCCGTATGATGCCTAAATTCCAATCCATAAACCCAAAGTCAAAAATTACCGGACACAGACTAATATATGAAGAACCGACAAGCACGAACTGTCTGAATGTGATGTAGACTTGAAATCTCAAATCTCTGAAGCATACCTACACACATGAAACAGACAAACAAATACCCAGTGAAGTATGGAGGAACAAACGAAACCAATATATATATATATATATATATATATATATATATATATATATATATATATATATATATATATATATATATATCCAAATGATACAAATTTTACAATAGATACCAATGTGAATAAACTTCTGAAAAATCATTTGTTAAACAATTGAGCAACAAAATGATACCAATTTGTACTACCAATTTGTAAAATATGTAATAAAAAATATGCTCAACAAAACTCAAATCTCCCCCTACATCACATATCACATACATCTCTCCCCCTTTTTGTCTCGAATAGACAACCCTGTGAAAAGATAAACCAATCAACAAGTATCTAGCATGAGAATATACCAAATAAAAATCGCTAGATAATCATGAAACAACCAGCTAAATATGATCAATAGATGACAAATCTGTAGTTAGTAAACCAATGAATCACACAAAGGATATAGCAATCAAATCAGGTGTGATAAAAGAAATCATATGCAAAAAACCAATATAAGACGGTAAAACCTGCATATAAACCAGTTGGTCCAGAAAGTTTCCAGCAGTACAAAAAAATATACCACAATAACCAGGGTGCTGCAAACAAGAAAGAAGCAAAAATCCCAGACTATCGTTCGAACGAGCTAGGGACGTCGCTCAAACAAGATGAGTATGTCGCTCGAACGAGACTTCTCGCAACATGGTAATGTCGTTCGAACGAGTTCTCGCGATAGGCCAAATTTTCCCAGATTCCCAGAAATATCATATATTTTTGCCCAGTGAAAAAATTTCCAAAAAAATCACACTGGAAGGGCCTGACAACAGCAAAATAGTGCTAAAACAGTAAGCTTTTTACCCAAAATGCAAAAAAACGCATAAAAACCAATAATGCGAGTTACGTGCAAATATAGTACCGATGTGCTCAAACATGGACATGGAATGTATGGTCGTGAAACTACAACAAATGAGTCACAATTCCAACACATCGAAACGATCAAGAAGCTCTAATTGATAGTGATAAATCGCCAAACTTTATCATAGCCATATGACAGCTAAAGTCTGAGATTAATGACCTAAACATACTACATGCACACAAATCCAGAATTTTAATGATTCTACAAACAATAGCGTCAAATTGCAATGTTTCAACATTAGGATTAGATGTACAAACCCGTTTAAATTTTCTCCAACCAAACTCCCTCATAAATATATATTATTTCAAGTTATTGTGAGGTTTCTAGCATTCTCAACTTAGAGAAAATCTTATTGGCCCTTTTTCTTAGCATATTTATTTTTTCTTTTGGGCTCTTTTAAATGGTGGCTTTCATGACGAGATAATTTTGAACTCTTGCAGCTCTTTCCCGTGAATCACTCATCATTTTTTTCAATTAGGTACCAATTCAAATCCTCACGGTAAACGATTCTTACATGCACACTTCTCCTTAAGTCTACTTATGCATATATGACAAGATTGAGATAAGAACGCCTCACCAAATTCAAATATGCATGAGAAGTCAAACATCCATATAAACTTATGCATGTGTGCATTGATGGCATATATACAAAGTCGAATCAAATTGCATATCAACTTTGAAACAACCCCATATAAACAATGGTTAAGATCATTCTAAGAATCGATAATAATGACCAAATGTCCAAGCCACATGGATAATTAAATGATGGGGGTCCAAGCACACAAATATGCCACATCAAACATGTAAACTCAAAAATAAAAACTGAAAAGTTTTTTGGATTTTCAAACATATTTTGACTCAAATAAAAGTAAAAATCTTTTTGTTTTTTCAAAAGTTTTCTCAAAAACAAAATCTTTTTGTATTTTTTCAATAGGACTCAAATAAATGAAAAACTATAATACAAAATGATACACAAGTCATTATAATAGTAATGAATATATCATGAACCAACTGAGCATATGACAAACATGGAAACACTATCATCCTTTAGATTTAGCATGGGAAGAATCAAGTGCACCCAAACGAGAATCATGAAGTTTTATTCCTAAAGCCACTAAATCCGATTTCCTAACCCAAGTAGGGGTAAAATGACGCATGGGGGTTTGGGGAATCGGGCAACTTTATTCCTAAACTTACTACGAGCTTGTCTAAGGTTGTAACAATAACGCCTAAGGTGACCTTTCCTACCACAAAACGTGCAAGTGTAGCGACGGTGGGAATGATTACCTATATGTGGACCTTTTCAAACCATCCTAGTGTTTCTCACACGTGCGGGAGGAGTGGGAGCAATTTTCTCATCAAAACCTATGCCTCCCCTATCTCCCTTAATTTGGATAGTGCCTAAGATCTTATCTAACTTATTAGACCTAGCCTCAAATTCAAAATTAACTCTAGACGAGTATCTCAATCTCTCCTCCAACTCATGAGTCCTAGACTCGAGCAAACCCCTAGACTCCTCAAACTCTAAAATCTCCTTTTTAAAAGACTCCATCAAACCACGGAGATTAACTCTCTCACCCTAGACATAGTCTAATTTCTCCCTAAGAGTCTTATCTCATGCCTTAAGATCCTCAATCAAACTATCATTATTTTCTATGGCACGCTCATTCAACTTAAATTATAATTTTGCATTTGCCTTTTTCACTTTCACAGTCTCGGCATACAACTTATTAAATGCAATTTACAACTCTTTCACATATACTTCCTCCTCTTCACTCTCTTCTCCCTCACTAACATGGGATTCACTCAAAACCTCCTCGGAAGTGTCATTCACATGAGAATCGTCATCGCTCACATGACATGCCATAAACACAACAAATTTATGATCAACGGGGGAACTCTCTTCCTCTTCCGGATCACTATCACTTAAGGTGGCACTATATACTATGGGTTGCTTGCCCTCTTTCTTAAGTCTAGTGGGACACTCCTTAACTTTGTGACCGTACCCCTCACACCCAAAATACTTATCCGACTCATCTCTCTTAGGCTTATCAAACTTATCCTTAGAGGTGGGATCAACTTTGCTGTTCTTGAATTTTTTAAATTTCTGTACCAACAAAGAAACATCCTCAAAATCGGAATCGGAATCCGAAACTTTAATTTCCTCCTTCCGGGTTTTCAAAGCAATACCCTTTTCTTTCTTAGGCACTTGCTTGGAGGTAATCAAATCGATTTCATAGGTTTGTAAGTCACCTACAATCTCTTCTAGTTTCGTCGACTCTAACTTACCCAAGGAGTTTAAAATAGTCACTTTCGCATCAAACCTACTAGGCAATGACCTAAGGATTTTCTTAATGACATGGTTGTCAGGAATTTTCTCACCTAGGTTAAACGACGAGTTGACAATATTGAACAAACTAGCATAAAACTCATCAAAAGTGTCACTCTCTAACATCCTAATGGTCTTAAACTGTGTAGTAAGATTTTGAAGTTTCGATGCCCTAACCGTGCTAGTGACCTCACGAGTGAGTGCCAAAATATCCCAAGCCTCTTTTGATGTTTCACAAGTCATAATTATATTATATTCATTCGGTGTGACATGTGAAGAAATAACGTGCAAACCCTTAGAATTATATTGTGAAAGTCTATGTTCAGTTTCAGTCCATGACTCGACAGGCTTTAAATTAATGACCTCACCTAAAATAGTGACAGAGTCTGTCCAACCTTTCTCAACTGCTATCCACATACGCTCATCAATAGATTTTAATGAACTTTTCATTCTCATCTTCCAATAGGTGTAATTAGTGCCATTAAAAATAAGAGTTCGAAAAAGTTTGTTATTTCCAAAATTCATCTTTGAAAACACACGGGATCATAAAATAAATAAATTATGTTTTCTAGCTCTGATACCAATTTGAAAGAGTGGTCCTTATACGTGTGTTTCAAATCAAACCAATTTTTACCAAAAATTATCCAACTTTTAACTAGCACCAAACCAAGTTGTGAAAAATCAATTTTTACTTTAAACCAATTTTATCTTGATTAATCCCAAACATGCATCTAGTGATTAAACAAGTAAAGTAAAGTAAAGAATACTCACAACGCCAGATGTACGAGGAAAAAACCCAAGATGGGAAAATAACCTCGGACGGCCCAAGCCAGACAATCACTATGAATGCGGAATTACAATGAACAGATAAAAGACTCACACAACGACTCGATACCCACGGCTCTTAATGCTCTTCCGATCTTCAACCACTCCTCTACCAGTGCCCATGCAGAAAGTCCTTATTCCACGATACCTGTCCACAACACACGCGTCCACGTATGTCTTGGTGTCCACCGAATGGCTTTGATACGTCTACGCTGTCGAACAACAAGTCCTTCTCTTTTCTTCATCGTAAAACCCAGATGTTGAAGTATAGAACAAACCTTCTTGGTAAAGCAAGATCACATAAGCATATAGTAATGATAACTTAGATCTTTGCATACTCTAAGGATTTGTTTAAGCTTTGAAACTTTAGAAAAACATGAGCAAACACGTCTCTGGATCATAAACTATTTTTTCAGAATGCACACACTTATTAATTCTAAAGAAATCATGATTTAAATAGGAAAACTTCCCCGCCTCAAAAACTTTGTCGCTCGAACGAGATTGACCAGTCGTTCGCACGACATAGCCATCTCGATTGAACGAGCCAGCTTGTCGTTTGGACAACGCGCGTGTCATTTTGACTTTTTCTTTAAAACGTTTCTTCCAAAAGATATCCACTTAAGTCAAACTCTTTTTCGAGCTTATCAGAATAAAACGTAGTTTTATGTAATTTCTTTAATAAGATATTTACTAAAGTGTTGGCTTCTAGACTTGGGAAAATTCTTCCTCAATTTATATCTCCTAATCAGAGTGGGTTCATTAAAGGCAGAGATATTACAGATAATATTCTTATTGCTCAAGAGATGTTTCACATGATCAATTAAAAAAACTTTGGGGGTAATGTAGCTATCAAGTTGGACATGGCTAAAGCTTATGATAGAGTCTCATGGTATTTCCTTATCCAAGTTATGAGGAAATTGGGATTCAATGAAACATGGATAGATATGATTTGGAGGGTTTTGTCTAATAATTGGTTCTCCATTTTGATAAATGGTGTTCACAAAGGCTTCTTTAAATCAGGTAGAGGACTCAAGCAGGGGGATCCATTATCTCCAGGGCTTTTTATCATCATGGCAGAGGCTTTTTCCAGGAATTTAAATGAGCTTCACTCCAAAACCTCTTTTAAAATGTTTAAAACTCTCATTGGGGCTCCCAAGATTAATCATTTAGCTTTTGCTGATGATATTATTTTATTTTCTTCTGGGGATTTGAAAACTCTAAATAATTTGATGTTAGTTGTGCAGAATTATGAGAAGGTGTCTGGTCAGAAGGTTAATAAGATGAAAAGTTCTATGGCTTTGTCTAACAAGCTGCCAGTTGGTGCGAAAAAGAAAATTTCTGATGTTTTAGGGTTCAAAATCAGTCATCCTCCTTTTTATTATCTGGGCTGTCCTATATACTCAAGTAGGAAGAGAAACAGATATTTTGAGCCTTTAGTGGCTAAAATAAGATCTAGAATTGCTAGTTGGAATTCCAAGATTCTCTCCCAAGGAGGTAAACTCATCCTTATCAAACATGTTCTCTCATCTATCCCTTTATATCTTTTGTCAGCATTACTGCCTACTAAACAGACCATTATATCTATAGAAAAATTATTTGCTAATTTTTTCTGGAGCTCTAGTTTTGGTGACCATAGATATCACTGGTGTAAATGGAATGTTATCTCTAAACCAACAGATGAAGGGGGTTTGGGTGTTCGAAGCATTTCTGATATGAGCAAAGCTTTTTCTATGAAACTCTGGTGGAAGCTTAGAAGTCAAGACACTCTGTGGAGCAATCTCATGTCTGCTAAATACTGTAGAAAGGTGCATCCAGTCATAACTAAAGACCTCTTGGGATCTCAAATATGGAGGAGAATGTGTAATATTCGATCTGAAGCTGAAGCATGTATCCTGTGGAGAATTGGAGAAGGAGAGTGCAGTGCCTTATGGGACAAGTGGTGCTCTTTTGGGCCCCTTTACCATTACACTGTAGTTTCTAATCCAATCACAGTCAAAGACCTGTGGACTGTCGACAAAAGATGGGATGTGAACAAAATATCAGATCTTTTTCCCCAAGAGATATGCTACAAAATAATGGGAGTTAAAGTCAGATTGAATAACAAGAAGGATGATTGTATCTGGACGGCTACAAATGATGGAAAGTTCTCAATTAAATCAGCCTGGTCTATTATTAAAACCTCATCTATATCCAGGTGGACCTACTCGCTAGCTTGGCAGCAAGTTCTCCCAGTTAAGTTATCTATATTTTCTTGGAAATTATTTCAAGGTTTCCTTCCCATTGATGAAAATCTATTATCCATGGGATGGAATGGCCCCTCAAAATGTCACTGTTGTTCTACTCCCAATACCGAGAGCATTAACCATGTTTTTATTCAAGGTGAGATAGCTGATGCAGTTTGGTCTCATTTTGGTAATGTTCTGGGAGTTCCTTATGGGAGATCAGATATCAAAAGCAGGTGTTTATTGTGGTGGATTTCAGCTCAGATTAATTTCAGCGGTATTTGCCAAAAATTGATGCCAATTATAATATGCTGGGCTATATGGTGTCAGAGGAATGAGTGTAGATTTAATGGATCATCTTCTAATAGCACTAAAGTAATCATACATATTGAAGCGCTTTCTTCGTCTATTTTTCAACTGATTCCCCATTCTCCTAATAAAGTCTCTATCTACTCTTTGGGTGATTTTAAGGTTATTATGGAATATTGTTTTGTGAAGTGGCATCCTCCTCCATCTCAGGTGTTAAAGCTCAATACAGATGGTAGCTCAATCCAAAATCCAGGTAATAGTGGTGGGGGTGGTATTTTACGGAATGCTAAGGGAGATGTGCTTTGGTCCTATTGTCACTTCTTTGGTGTAAAATCCAACATAGAAGCTGAAGCTCTGGCTATATTAGAAGGATTAAGATTCTATTGGGACCTAAAAGATTATGAGCTAATTGTAGAATCTGATTCAAAGATTATTATTGAGGTTCTTAATAACAAAATGCACTGTCCTTGGAAAATCAGAGATATTGTGGAGGATATTCAGGTGCTAAGTGAAAGTTTCAACATTTCCTTTGTTCATGTTTTTCGAGAGGGTAATCAACCTGCTGATTTTTAGCCAATTTGGGTAGTCAATCTCATCTTTATCTTTGGTCTCTTCAAATGGATTCTTTTCCAGCTTATCTTAGAGGAGCAGTTAAGATGGATAAATGGGGCCTTTCTGCTCTAAGAATCTCAAAAATTCTAGAGTAGGCATTTTTTATTTATTTATTTTCTTATTTCATTTATTTGTAAGGGCTTTTCTTATAATAAGCCCTATTTAATTTTTTAAGCTTTCATCATTTCTGTTAGCCTCAAGATCAGGGCTTTTCTGATCTTTGGTTATTAATAAATAGAGTGGGGGATCTGTCCCTCTTATATATAAAAAAAAAAAAACATTTTAAAATATTTTTCCTTTTAAAATTTTTCCTTATCCTTTTATAAAAATTATTCCGAGCACCATTAATTATACGCATTCATACCTATGTGATATCGGAATGCAATTAACTTGAAGACGAAAAAACTGGCACCAATTAAACTTCGGCATGATTAATTCTTTGAAGCTTTACCGCAACGTCTTCAATTTATTCAATTCGTCATAGACCAAGTGGGATCATGAAAAAATAAAATCTCCCTATGACATATTACAAATAGAGTTTTGTTCACGAAATTAAGCCAAAACAATATAGGGACTCAATTGAAAATTTATGTCCTTACAAACAAGAATATGTAGGAGTACGCGTATTCTCAATACTACTAAATGCAAAGAAACATAAAATGAATCATTGAGAAAATATGTCTCGAATTCCAAGATTAGCTCAAAACGCTTACATAGCCCAAAAGGCTTTAAAGTCTACGTAATTTGAAAACACGCAAGGATGGATTTTAACCTATAAATCCTGAATTATAACTTCCTTTATTTTATTTTTTGAAAATGTACACTGTAAGGACATTTTTTTCCATTAGCATTTTATATGTCGTACGCCGTTACACCGTTGAGAAAATTTAAGAATCATACGCTCATCAACGGAATCCGAATATCAAAGGCAGAAAAGGAATCAAGGAACAGACCGGACCGATCTGGCCCAAATAAAAGAACCGATCCGGTTCCTCCGGACCGATCCGCCTAAAGAGACCGGACCGATCTGCCTGCTGAGGTGAGGCCAGTGTACCCCGGATCCATAGCGAACCAATGAAGCTAAAAAGCCGAACCGATCCGATGCCAATCGGATTGATCCGCCTTCAAAAAGGAACCGATCCGATGTCACCGGACCGATCCGCCTAAAGAGACCGGACCGATCCGACGAGGATAATTTCAAATAGATCCTGTTCAGATCATGTTCCGAATTTTAGGGCTCAAGTTCTCCTATTTAATCCCACTACGGGAAGTGGTTTTTCGAAGACTTCTATACACGATTTTCAGAGTAGAGAAAGCCCTAAGTCTTCACCTATTGAGTACCAATACTCTAGGTATTTTGATTCACAAAAAATCCACACATTTGTGAATCCTTTTGGTAACCCAGGAACGCAGTTTTGCAGTTCAACCCTTGTGGAGGAGACCGTTCTTCTTCTCCATTGCAGCCCTACTGGAAAGGGATAATTCCAGCCGCGACTACAGAATTCGATACCTGAGGGTAATTCTTAGTCAACTTGTATTTTCATTGTAATCCGATTGTAAGCCGTTTTCTTACAAATTATAGTGAAAATAAATGGTTTTGCCCCTGTGGGGGATTTTTCCTCAATTATGTGTGTTTGAATAACTCTTGCATGATTTCATATTGTTTCAATCACACCTAGTTGCATGTTTAGGGTTTGTTTGGGTTAAAAGGTGTTTTAAATATAATTTGATCATTTGAACGCGAGCACACACGTTCTCAAATTGGTATCAGAGCAAGTTACGCTAATCTATCGCGTATTCCTTTTTCTGCAAAATTTTTCTAAGATATCAATTCTCTAAAAAATTGTTTTTTGAAAAAGTGCGTGTTCAAATGGAGAAGTCATATTATAAAATGCCTGTTTTTGACGGGACAAATTATGCTTATTGGAAAGCCCGTATGAGGTCGGCTTTAAAAGCCATTGATGAACGTGTCTGGACTTTGGTTGAACGAGGGTGGACTCCTCCCACCGTGACTGTTGATAATGTGACCAACTTGAAACCTGACACTTCTTGGACTGATGAAGAATTTAAATGGTCTTCTTTTAATTCTAAGGGTCTTAGTGCTATTTCTGGGTCTGTCACACCTGATGAGTTCAAACGCATAATGACGTGCACCACGTCAAAAGAGGCATGGGATGTTTTACAACTTACCCATGAAGGAACTAATGCTGTGAAAGAGTCTAAGTTGCAAAATTTGACAACTCAATTTGAAACAATCACCATAAATGAATCTGAATGCTTTGATCAATTTTATGCTAGGCTTTCTGACATTGTGAATACTAGCTTTAATCTTGGTGAACATATTCCTAATGCTAGAGTTGTTAAAAAGATTCTTCGTTCTTTGCCTAAGCGTTTTATCCCTAAAGTCACTGTGCTAAATTCTATGGGTAATTTAAATATGCTAAAATTGGAAGAACTTATAGGAGATTTGCAAACTTATGAAATTGATATGTTCCCTAAAACTGCTAAATCTAAAGATAAGGGAATTGCACTTAAAGCCCAAGAGAGAAGGAGTGAGGGGTCGGCTAGAAAGAGGGTAGAATCTTCTAGAAAGAGAGAGACTGACACGTCTGATTCAGAGTGTGATCTTGACTTAGATGATTTGGCTCTTTTTGCAAAAAATTTCAAGAGGATTCTCAAATTTAAGAAAAATGGCAATTTTAAAGATAAAAAGAAATTTGAGAAAAATAAGTTTGTAAAGAAAAATGAAAAAGATTCCAAAAATCCCCCTCTGAAAGAAAGTGAGAGATGTTTTGAATGCGATGGTAGGGGTCATAGAGCCTTTGAGTGTGCCAATCGTCTGAATAGAGAGAAAGGGAAAGCTGTCCTTAATGCTACCCTTAGTGACGACAGTGAGGTCGAGACGGTGGATTCAGGAGATGAGTCACCGCATGAGTGTAACTTCACCGCATTCATGGCCAGCCAAGTGAGCACTCCTAGTTCTCCTCACGACGTTGAGGATGATGCTTCACAGGGACACCTCGACCGTGAGATCGATGAGAGTGAGGGGGAGGATGACTCAAGTGAGAGCGAGAGTGATATTCAATGCGCCTACGCTGAGTTATATTCTGAGTCTTTTAAAACTAAAAAGTGTTAGTTCTTAAAATCACCTGCTTAGAGGAAGATTTAAGGAAAGCGAAAGAAAAAGAGTCCTCCACCTGCACCGCACTGAGAGAGAGAGAATCTACCTGTGTCGAGACTGAGAGTTTGTTTATAGAGAGAGAGAGTGTGTTAGAGAAAGAGAAAGGGGACTTGATTCAATAAGTGGCTAGTCTTACGAGTTAGCTCCATTCCTCCATGGAGACTCGGAAGAAACTTGAAGCACTTGTTGCCCACCTGACTCATGATCTTGAGAAAGCACGGGAAGTTAAGGTTCAAATCGAGGACAAATCTGGGAAGATGGGAAAGATGCTTCTCGGCCCCGCTTTAGGTTTTAGTGATCGGCAAGGAATTGGATATGATGGTGCCTCCATGTCCCAAATTGCACCTGGACCAGTTCTTGAGTTTACTACGAATCCTTATGGCCGTCGTCAAAAACCTCGAAGGAGAGTTCGACCAAGAAAAGCAAACCAAGGTCCGCCTTTGACTGTGCTCTTTTGTACTTATTGCAAAAGAAAAGGCCACCTTAGGGAGTCTTGCTATAGCATGGGTCGAACACGACGTACTAATGCTCCACCACGTCATACTGATGAGTTTTCTAGTCTGAGAGAGCGTGTTGAGTTCTTAGCTGCCACGACCCAGAGTCTAATGGAAGAATTCAAACGGATGTCTCTGCCATTAGTGAATGCTTCTCACATTACAGCTAAAACCAACAACAACAAAGGAAAACAAAAGGTCATCTCTGCTTGGGTGCCTAAGAAAGATTAAAAGGCCTTTGTTGTTCATGTTTCTCTCAAAGCTCATAATATCTCACAGTGGTATTTTGATAGTGGGTGCTCCAGATACATGACAGGTGATGCCTCTTTTTTTACGACCCTTGAGGACTATCAGGATGGCAGAGTCACCTTTGGAGATGGGAGCAAGTCTAGCATTATAGGACGTGGTACTGTCGAGTTACCTGGATTTCCTAAGCTAGAAAATGTTTTGTACGTCAAAGGTTTGAAAGCAAACCTTCTCAGCATTAGCCAGCTGTGCGACACTGACTTTGCAGTAAAGTTTGACCGGAACACGTGTAAAGTCTATAATCAAGCCGATAAACTTTTGATACAAGGGGTGAGGATCGAGGATAATTGTTATGGGACTGAGCCTACGTCCTCACTTGTTTACAACAGCGCCACGATCACTCCTATGGATCTGTGGCATCAACGTCTAGGTCATGTGAACGTTAGAGATCTAAATCGACTAGCTAAAAAGGACCTAGTACGTGGCTTAGCATCTCTTGGAAAGTCAACTTCGACCGTTTGTGGACCCTTTCAGTTGGGAAAACAAATCCGTAGTCCCCATAGGAGGTTGCATTCCATTACCACCTCTCGTGTTCTTGAGTTGATTCACATGGATCTTATGGGTCCTACTCGTACTGAGAGTCTAGGTGGTAAGAGGTACATTCTCGTGATGGTAGATGATTTCTCCAGGTACTCCATTGTAGGTTTTCTGAGAGAGAAATCCGATGCTGTAGAATTTTTAACGACCAAGTGCCGTGTTTTACAAAATCAACATGGTGTCACTATTAACAGGATGCGTAGTGACAATGGCACTGAATTCACAGAAGCAAAGATAGACCTTTACTGTGATAGCCTTGGGATCAAACATGAGTTTTCTGCTATGAGAACTCCTCAGCAAAATGGGATTGTTGAGAGAAAGAATAGAACGATCCAAGAGATGGCTAGATCTATGCTTCTAGGTCGTAAAGTTTCTAGGAGATTTTGGGCAAAGGCAGTGTCTACTGCATGCCACACGGTGAATAGGGTTTATTTGCATCCACACACACTTCAGACTCCTTATGAGTTGTGGACTGGCAAGAA
Organism: Sambucus nigra; assembly: GCA_949130495.1. Lineage (NCBI taxonomy): Eukaryota > Viridiplantae > Streptophyta > Magnoliopsida > Dipsacales > Adoxaceae > Sambucus > Sambucus nigra. The sequence goes on along the minus strand of OX422217.1, from coordinate 426,706,494 downwards.
GCCCAACGTGGCATATTACCGTGTTTTTGGGAGTAAATGCTACATCCTACGGGATAGAGAGCAATTAGGAAAGTTCAACTCCCAGAGCGATGAGGGAATATTTCTAGGATATTCATCGACTAGCAGAGCGTACCGGGTTTTTAACCTGAAGAGCTCTAAGGTTATGGAATCAATATACGTCACTGTGCAAGATGACGAACCTTCAACGGTTATTGATCCTAACCTTCAGTGCGAGGATGAGAATTATTCTGACAGTGGTTTACCTGTTCCTCTCTCGCACTTTGTGGACCCTACTCCTGCGCTAGGGGACACACCTGCTTGGGTTCGCAAGAGTCATGACCCTTCTGCCATTGTTGGTGATCCCACTATAGGGGTCAAGACTCGTGCTCAGCTAGAGAACATTGTTAGCCATCTTTGCTACACGTCCAAAGTCAAGCCCTAGAACCATAAAGAAGCACTCAAGGATGAACACTGGATATCTGCTATGCAGGATGAGTTGCTTCAGTTTAAAAAGAATGATGTCTGGGAACTTGTCCCCCGAACTAGTGAGATTAATGTGATAGGTACCCGGTGGATTTTTAAGAACAAAATGGATGAAAATGGTACCATAATCCGAAATAAGGCTAGGTTAGTCGCTCAAGGCTACACACAGATAGAGGGTGTAGACTTTGGGGAGACATTTGCTCCTGTTGCGAGGCTTGAGTCCGTCCGTCTTCTACTCGCCATCGCATGTCATCTGCACTTCAAGGTATATTAGATGGATGTCAAGAGTGCCTTTCTGAATGGCATTCTACATGAGGAGGTTTATGTGGAACAACCAAAAGGGTTTGAAGACCCTCAGCACCCAGAACACGTCTACTATCTTAGGAAAGCCTTGTATGGTTTGAAGAAAGCACCCCGTGGTTGGTACGAGAGGCTTACTTCCTATCTCTTAGCTCGTGGCTTCAAGAGAGGGGGAGTAGATATGACGTTGTTCGTCAGGAGAGATGACGGTGCTATTTTGGTTGCCCAGGTCTATGTGGACGACATAGTCTTTGGATCCACATGCTCCCAGCATGCTCACCACTTTGCGGAGGAGATGAAAAGTGAGTTTGAAATGAGCATGGTTGGTGAGCTTACATTCTTCCTTGGTCTCCAGGTTCATCAGCTAGAGGATGGGATGTTCATCTCCCAATCCAAGTATGCTAGAGATCTAGTGAAGAAATTTGGTTTAGACTCCGCTAAGCATGCACGTACACCTATGAGTACCACTACCAAGATTAGTAAGGACACTTCAGGCAAGGACGTAGAGCAAACCTTATATCATAGTATGATAGGTAGTCTTTTCTACTTAACTGCCAGTCGTCCCGACATCTCCTTTAATGTTGGAGTCTGTGCGCGATATCAGGCGTCCCCGAAAGAGTCACATTTACTTGCTCTAAAATGTATTATTAAATACGTGAGTGGGACTCTATCATACGGTATTTGGTATTCCTTTGATATCGATGACCGTTTGTCCGCCTATTCGGATGCCGATTGGGCTGGGGATGTAGATGGGTGTAGGAGCACTTCTGGTGGGTGTTTCTATTTTGGTTCTGCTCTTGTCTCCTGGCTGAGCAAGAAGCAAAATTCCATCTCTTTGTCCACTGCGGAGGCTGAGTACATTGCCGCCGGGAGTTGTTGCACACAACTCTTGTGGATGAAGCAAATGTTGTAGGATTATGGGATTTCAAAAGACACCATGATCATTTCTTGTGATAACACGAGCGCGATACACATATCTCGTAATCCCGTCCAGCATTCGCGCACAAAACACATCAGGATACGTGAGCACTTTATTCGTCAGTTAGTTGAGGAGAACACTGTATCCCTGAGTTTTGTTCCCACCGATCGTCAGTTAGCCGATATTTTCACGAAACCTTTAGATGCCCTTAGATTTGAGAGTCTTAGGAAGTCTTTGGGGATTTGCACAGTTGACTGAGGGGTTGGTCTATGTCTAGAATAGGATGCTTCTTCATGTTCATATCATATGCTTCCTATTGCTAGTCTATTGTATTTGTACCATTGCTTAGTTGTACAACTTTGTTTTATTCTTTTTTCTTTTTATATTTCTTTTGAAAAATACAAAAAGATTTTCCGTTAAGAAAATTTTAAGAAAAGCACAAAAAGATTTTATTTTGATAAAATTTTTGAAAAATCCAAAAAGATTTATGTTTTTACTTCTTTTATGGATGAGCATGTAAGATAGCCAAGTCACAACTTCATTCCATATCTCCATGTGACTGTTTGATAGAGTTTTGAGAGGCTACATCATTTCATCCATGTGCTTTACATTGTATGGAGTCTTTGAGATGTAATTAGTGATATCTTCCTACATGTTTGACTCCTATATCCTTTATTGCACACATGCACGGCTATATTTGATTGTTGCACTTGTCAATCTCATGTTGGCTTGAGTGTTTCCATCTCAATCCTGTCTATACAATGTATAAAATGCGATAAAACTTGACAAGATTGGACTGCATGTAAAAACCATTTTGGTGAGACTGTGTGTTTTTGAATAACGGGGAGGGGCTGCGAAAGGTCATTATCTATCCTTTGCGCAAAAGCCACCATTAAAAAAGGACCTAAAAAATGGAGGAATTTTAATATCCGAGGTCCAAAGAGGTTAAAAGAGCCCCGAAAAAATTTAAAGGCAATAAAAAGTAATTCATGCCAAATATGGGCCACTTAGGTTTCACCATCAATTCTCCAAAGTTTGAGAATTTAGAATCCCTCTATTCAAAATTATATCTGAGGGAGTTTGGTTGGAGAATCTTTAAACGGGTTTGCACTTCCTTGAAAGTCCTGAAAAAGCGTAAAATCATTTTGGACGTTATTGGTGTGAAAATCACTTTGAGCTTTGATTTGTTGATTTGATTGAGTCAATCTCTTATACTGTCATTCTTTTTCACCAAAGGAAGCATTTGAGTTCATTCGCTAGGAATATCCAATATTCATCGTGCACATATGTCATGTTTGTATGCTTTGATTTTCCTATCGAATTTGATCACACCACTTCATTTACACTATCATCGACTTGGTTGCTTTGTGTTCATTCATGGTGTTGTTTTATCCCAGTGACACCCCGCTCTTGCTTATTTGATTTATTTATCTCATTTGTCTATTTGGGGACATCATAAAAAGGGGGAGAATGAATTATCTTATTATGGGGGAGTTTTGAAAGTTTGAGTTTGTTCATAAATTGGTATATATGTTTATCTCACTTCAAACTCGATATGTCACGTGGGTATTTTGCTTTTTCTCATGTGTGTAGGTACTACATGGATTATCATTGTATTACACACCCTGATAAGAAAAGCGTTGAGATTCCAGAAGATTTGAATATCAAACGATGCAGTCTTATTCACTTGTACTCTTTCAGTTTTGGGTTCATGGAAAGGTAGATTTGTATAGACAATTTTTTATGATTGATAATTCGGATGTTTGTTTTTATGTATGTACCGGCATAGACATAGGGGGATATTTGTAAGGACATTTTTGTCCATTAGCATTTTATATGTCGTACGCCGTTACACCGTTGAGAAAATTTCAAGAATCATACGCTCATCAACAGAATCCGAATATCAAAGGCAGAAAAGGAATCAAGGAACAGACCGGACTGATCTAGCCCAAATAAAAGAACTGATCCGGTTTGTCTGGACCGATCCGCCTAAATAGACCGGACCGATCCGCCTGCTGAGGTGAGGCCAGTGTACCCCGGATCCATAGCGAACCAATGAAGCTAAAAAGCCGAACCGATCCGATGCCAACCGGATTGATCCACCTTCAAAAAGGAACCGATCCGATGTCACCGGACCGATCCGCCTAAAGAGACCGGATCGATCCGACGAGGATAATTTCAAACAGATCGTGTTCAGATCATGTTCCGAATTTTAGGGCTCAAGTTCTCCTATTTAATCCCACTACGGGAAGTGGTTTTTTGAAGACTTCTATACACGATTTTCAGAGTAGAGAAAGCCCTAAGTCTTCACCTATTGAGTACCAATACTCTAGGTATTTTGATTCACACAAAATCCACACATTTGTGAATCCTTTTGGTAACCCAGGAACGCAGTTTTGCAGTTCAACCCTTGTGGAGGAGACCGTTCTTCTTCTCCATTGCAGCCCTATTGGAAAGGGATAATTCTAGCCGCGACTACAGAATCCGATACCTGAGGGTAATTCTTAGTCAACTTGTATTTTCATTGTAATCCGATTGTAGGCCATTTTCTTACAAATTATAGTGAAAATAAATGGTTTTGCCCCTGTGGGGGATTTTTCCTCAATTATGTGTGTTTGAATAACTCTTGCATGATTTCATATTGTTTCAATCACACCTAGTTGCATGTTTAGGGTTTGTTTGGGTTAAAAGGTGTTTTAAATATAATTTGATCATTTGAACGCGAGCACACACGTTCTCATACACAAGTGTAGGTAGTGTGGAGAATGAGGAAATTCTAATTTAGGGTTCATAGGAAAACTCTCATTTTGGATTTTTTTAAAAATATTTTATGAAGATAAGTTTTGTGCATACTAAATAATAAAAAGTGAGATTAGTTTTGAAGTGAAGAAATGAAATAAAACCTATATCAAAAGTGGAAAGAAAAGTAAATAACTACTACTAATTAAATAAGTTATAAATGGATAAGAGTATACTTTCTAGAGGACTTTAATTATGATTTTATAGTAGTAGAGGCTGATTTTTAAGTGGTTAGATCATGGTGAGGTAAGAATAAAAAGTGTGGAGAAAGATGGATGAGAATAATGTAAGAAAATGGTGAGAATTTTTGAAAAAATGTAATTTCAGCACACTAATTTTGAGGAGAATGTTTTGACTTCAGAAAGGGATCCCTCAGAATGAGGTTATGGTCTTATTGAATAGTAAAATAATTTGAGTTTTGGGGGGGGGGGGGGGGGGGTACCGATAGACATAATCCCTAGCCTTCTTATCGGCACACCCTTCCCTTGTTGACGAAGAAAACTACACCCTGCCAATAGGCAGGGTGCCTATAAGCTGTCCAAAATGGATTATTTTAGAAAAAAGGGAATAACATACAAACCGTATGTCGGAATCACGCATGGTCGGGATTGTTGGAAAAGGTATTTAGAGTCCTACAAGAATCCATTGAGCCACTACTGGGTTGGAGGTTTGACCGAGGTCAAATAAGGTTCGGGAGTGCCTGGTGGCTTTTGGATCTTGGTTTTGATTAGGACCTAGGGTCTTATGATTGGAGGAGGAGTGTTAGGGAACTAAGGAGGTATTTTGGGGGTACTAGGATGGGGTTGCTACACTAACTACGAGTATTAATTACATATTTTACTATTTACTTAATAGTTAGTTTGCACATTTTTTTTGGAATGTATACTCTTATTTTTTCTAAAGATTTCTTTAATTAGAGATTTTTTTTACAATGTTATCTATATGCTTAGTTTAATTACAAACTAATTACTGATTTTTTAATTACAAACTAACTGCTGATTTGTTTAACAGAATATAAAAAAAATGTTTGGTGTACGTTCAGGGCCCCTATGGGGTTTTTAAACAGGGTGGGGTTAGCAGGGTCGGGGTTCGGGAGGGGTCGGTGTTAAGTTTGTCCAAACTTGCTCCTTTGTCATCCCTAACAATGGTATCTAATCTGGATGAATAGTAGCTTTCCATGGCCTATAACTCAGAAACTCAGATGAATAGTAGAATTCCATGGACATTTTTATATTTCATACAAGCGTACATCTTAATCAATAAAGACATAGAAAATTAGGATTTTAACAAGGAAGAAGAGGGTGACGACTGATCCCTTACCTCAATGGATCACTTCAATGAATAGTTGCCTTCATCACCTCCTTCTCTGGTGAATAGTATCCTCATTCACCTTGCTTTGGCAGCCTTATATTCTTCACACACAAACCTTACTTTTTCTCTCTAGAATGGATTTCAGGGTTTCTAATAGTCTTGGAAAGTGTTCCAAGGGTGGGTATTTATAGAGGTAGAAATCCCCGGCTAGAAGCTCTGATACCAATTTGTAAAGTGAAAAAATCCCAAGGGTGGTTCCAAACAAAAATTGCACAAAACTAAAATAAAGGATTAAGAGTTTGATTAAGAAAAGAGTTATAATCAGATACAAATACTAAAATAAACATTCCAGACGATTAGACCGTTGGAATTCGCTGAAATTTGGGGACGCAGTAGCTGAAGACGGAAGAAAACTACAAAAAACATTTCAAAGCTCGATCGGGTGGTTGAATATTTATATATATTTTTTTCTAGAGATTTTTATGTTTTTAGGACTCTTCTAACCAACCTAAGACTTGTAAATACTCATATTAGGAGTCTTGTAAGATAGCTTTCCGAATTTTGAATATAAAAATCAACATATTTAATTATTAAAAATAATTAAATCCAAAATTTTATTTTTCTCGAATTTTCCAAAGTTAGTTTAAAAAATACCCATTTAAACAATCTGTGTTATTACAAGAACTAACTATATATATGATTTGAAGACACTGGGAAATATAAGGTGTCGGCTTACGAATGATTTTAAAGAACACTCTCAAATTTTATGGTGCTCAAAACACTTCTAATGGTAATTTCAACTAGAAAAATGATCCACTTAATGAATAAGATCGATTGGCATGATACAAAAAGATCAAATACGTAAGATTAAATACACTCATGAGATGGAAAATGAATCTATTTAGGTAAAGTTATCTCCACAACTTGGGAAAAATTAGAAGCTACCAACGATGGGAAATTTTAAAACCAAATGGAAGATCAATGGGTTGTCTAAATGGTTCTTGTGACGACCTGTAAATTTAGATATTTTGGGTTCAAATTTTGGTAACTCCTTGAGTCCAAGCCGTGTGTGGAGTTAATATGGACCCATGAATCTCTTAGTACCGACATGAATGGCCTACCTTTGACTAGATCGGGGAGAGGATTTAGTTTGGTGTGTGGAATTTATCCCAAGGATATATTACTTACCAAATAGCCGAAAAAAATATAAGCCAAATGGAAGAAGTTGTTCAAATTTTAGACAAAGAACCTTCCTCCAAGGATGGTTTAGCAAGATTTTTAAACAATGACGTATGTTATACCCAAAATTTGTCAAAATATATAAGACACGTAGTATGGAGGCTCACGCAAATATAATAAAAATATGATCAAGTGCTAGTAAAAGGCCTCAGCCTGCAAAGAAAGCCAAGGCATGTTACATCATAAGGACACCATCTTCATATGTTATACCCAATATATATCAACCAGTAGACATAAGACACGTGCATGGAGGCTCACACAAATACAATAAAGATATGACCAAGTGCTAGCAAAAGGCCTCGTCCTACAAAGAAATCCATGGCTTGTTACTTCATAAGGCCACAGACTTTTCTCCATTTGTCCCTTTAACACTCAAAGACTATGCCACTACTCATCAGCCCACCTCTAGAAGGCTAAGGCCAGGCTTCTTATAAGTCATATCCCTTCAGTCTCAATAATAGTCCGAAAGCATAGGTCGTGACCCCTTACACATCATCAATGTCCTACTAACTATCCAAATTCTAAAAAGATTCCATCTTTACAACACTTATCCACAAGTCATGTGCACTGAGCACGTGATGCCCTCACTAACTACTATAAATGGAGGACCTCACCTCCTTATCTTGAGTCACGATCTGGGTAACAAAGTTTGGCCCAACTTCTCTCTACATTAAAGTCCATATTCTAGTCATCTGCTCTGACAGTCAAAATCACGACCCATTGTGGCCTCTTTTAGTCTGCACTATAGAATCTGCAACCTTGACTACACATAACTAATATATTTGTAGATTTAACCTATTTCTATCTTCTTTTATGCCTCTAAGGATCCAAAAACTTGTATTATTACAGGAATCTAATGAGAATCGAGAACTATAGTGGACGTCGGCTCATTTTAACGGCCGAACCACTCTAAATTTCATGATATCAATCTTTATCTCTCTTTTACTCTCTTTATATACTTTGATTTTTGTGTGTGGATTTGATGGCATGGTTTACTCTAGTAAATCCAATTTTTTGATGACAATAGTTTTGCGCCGTCTATGGGAAATGAGGTGTTCTATCGAATTTCTCATTAATCGGGTCTATTATGACTTATTTCAACCCCAAAGATCCCCAGATCTATATATTATGGGTGAGGTTTTAGCGGTTAGACCCATATTTGCATACAAATCCATTTAGGGTATCTCTATCTTTTCAGATATGTTTTCCCAAGAAAAGTTTTAGGTTTTTGGGCAGATCCATCTACCCCAATGATGTTTGCTAAGCATCTTGATAAGCCACGACCTCATGAATACTGGCAACTAGGGATGTGCATAATTTCTACTTTCTTTGCACTTTTAGGCATTTTTTGCCATGTTATGACCTATATAGTAGGTATTTGCTGCTAAACTTATGTTATTTTGCACATATAAGACTTGCTACGCCTTGGATCAATACCCCAAAGACATTCTAGTCTAATTCTTAGGGTGGAAATCGTATTTGGACAAATTTGGGTTAGAATATGTGCTGTTCCTGTGACACCCCGCCCAATTAAATATTGGGTGATCAGTCCTTTATAAAATTTTAAAACAGAATATCCTGTTGGTTCATTCGTAGCATCACTGTCGAAAACATTAACTTTATTAACCACCTAATATAAATCAAGCTGGTGGCAAAATACTTTTTCCTTTTTAATTTATAACCAAAAATCTTTTATTTAATAAGTTCATGAATTTAGATACAACCATTCACCAATCAACAAAGATAAATAATAAATCTGAATCACATACTAAAATAAATACGACTGAATTTAAACATTCTGGTTCAAAACCTTAAGCCAAAGAACCATAGTAAACTAAATCCAACTAGAAATGAATAGAAAGTAAACTAAATACAATATCTGATAAAATGTCTAAGGAATGAGCGACACATGCCATAAATGAAAAGTTTATATAAACTGAGAGGAAAGCTAGGAACGTCTAATGCAAAGACCTAAAGCTTCCACAACAGCTACAGCATGCCAAGCGATCCAAGTCTCTAAATCCCTGTGGCTGATCACCTGATATAATACATATATATATAGAAAGAGAGGAAAAAGATGCAAGAGACGGGTCAGAGCCCGATGTGTCAAAAATGTTTTGCAAGTATTTAAAACTGCTTTAAAGCAAGTATTATGTACATGTTATATTCGTGCTCTCACATGAAAATCTCACCTCTCTTCTATTGTGCACTCCTAGCACATCTTTTATTTAGTACTAGAAAATCTACCCAAGCTATCTAGTTCAAGTCACTTAACACTCTTTACAGCTAAAAATTGTGTTCCCGTATTACCCATACAATACTCCATAAGTAGCCTGTCATGCATTACTACCTATCACGTTTACTATATGACTATTCAAGTCTTTATCTCTTTAATATTAAATTCATTTGTCTTCATGGCCAAAACTACTAGTTTCTCTTAGTAGAATATCTCATAATTATGCACACACACACACACACACACACACACACACACACACACACACATATATATATATATATATATATATATATATATATATATAGCCATATCATCCCATTAGTGCTATTAATATAATAACCATGTACCCCCGGGTTATAACCCATTAGTACACTTAAAACAATATCCTTGCACCCCCGGGTTATCACTCATTGGTTCTCTAAATAAAAATATTACACCCCCGGGTTATCACCCATTAGTGCACTTAACAAAATATCAAGTAATAGGCATACACACATATCCTATTAAAATTTATAGGTATTCTCCCAACCTATTTGTATACTTACCATACATATTTTATTCTCATTATTACTTATTTTATAGTATTACTAAATTACTACAGCTCTTTAGTAATTTCTGAAGTAACTCTTCTTTCGAATTAATTAAAGTATAAAACTCACCAACTTTGTCGTGGACCTGCCTCGTTTCAAACAATTTCTCTCACTCGAATAAACTGGAAAAGTCCAGAACTTCCCCTGATAAGTTTCCCAAAAATTCACCTTGTCGCTCGAACCAGATGGCACTGTCATTTGAACGACTACCACGTGTCGCTCGAGCGACTTCGCGTGAGATGCCTATCTCGCTTGAACGACCTTTGCGCGACTTCGCACGAGACCTACTGGTTCATCTTCTTCCCATAATTTCAGTATTTTCCCACCATTTTTAACCCTAAAACTTCTACTGTTCATTCCCAAACACCCAAGCAGCAAACCCAATCGATGTTCTAACATAATTAGATGATTTCTAACAACCTAGAATCATTAAATCCTTCCTATACATCAATTTAATACGAAATCCCCAAATTTATTTAAAAGAACCTTAGTTCTTAATTTAAGATCATATCTCCAAATTAAACCCATATTTGTACATGGAAATTATCATAAATTCGTGGATGCCATCCTATCTACATGAAGGAATTTAATCTCTTATAAATTCAGACCCAAATATGAATCAAATCATCAAGTTTTCATCAAAAGTAAATCTCATAATTTAATGGGTTATCAACTACTGTAATCATGCACATAATTATTACTAAGTCACGCAAGTAATATATACTTTCCTCGAATTAGTCGTCTAATTTCTTGATGTTGTTGGTATGGGTGTGTTCCTCTTGTTCCGATCTACACGACGGCGGTGATGGTTGTGCAAGATGGTGCTAATTAGGCCTTCCCTCTTAGGCTCTGTTCTCCCTCACACCCTCTGTGGCCGTTCTTTACTTTTTGTATCTCTCAACCCTAATGGCCCTCTCGTGGCTGATAAAATAACTCCCAATTTTCGTCCATTTAATTCTTCCAAAAATCAAAATTATAAAATTACCCCTACGGGGTGCCGGTTTGGCCTAAAAACCTCTCGGAGTCTAAATAAAATACCCGGGTAGTGTTTTTTGACTATTTCGACCCTCCCAGACTCAACGGCGCACTCAAAATTACCATACGAGTTACATAAAAATAGTTTACTTTTTATATTCCGTTTAATTAGTCTTGACACGACTCACACGCGTGTCCCGACTTAAAATACCAAACTGTCGTATATTTCACTCTCGACAATTTATCAGATTCAAAAATTTCATATTACTTATTCACTCAGTAATATTTAATAGTTCTCGTTAATAAGTATTAACTCTTATCACGCTAGTTAATAATTATTTTAAATCCAGATTAATTACCAAATAATTCTAGCATATTAATTTAATTAATCCCACAATAATAATTATTCTACTAATTATTTAGGTTCTAAAAAATATGGGGTGTTACACTTCCCCTTACTTTCAGTAGCCTGTACATGTTGTCATGCTTTAGGTCGTGGCCTCCAGTTGACATCTTAGGCTAATTCTTTTTTTTTTTTTGGCATATTTATCATTTATAATAAAAGAGTTATTTTATTTTAGACCAAAGATGACACAAAATGCTTAAAAATCCCGTAACATGTTTTATGGCTTATGGGCAGGGTTAAATTGTTTAAGTCTAGGTAGTAGGATTAAAAATCGATGATTCCACGGGCAAAATCCGACAGGGCTATTGCTTTAAGGATCATTAAACAACCCAAGATATGTTGAGATACTTTTACTAAATTTTCAGTTATTGTTCTGTCCAAGAGCAAGTACTTAGTAAATTGTCTTCCAAATGGAACCATCTTGGGAGAAAATCATGTTTGATCATATCAATCATGATGGAAAAACTCCTAGTAAAGGACAAAATCCATGACCTGATCACGAGAAAATCGTGTTAGTGAAGGCCGTGACACCAATGGAAATGGTTGCATCCCATTGTTATTATTTACTCAATGTTTGACTCTTCTTACTTTATGACCCTTAGATTTCTCACTGTGTTTAGTTCATCTTAGAGATAAGATATTTTAAAGAACTAATTATTTAAAGAGAACATTCATGGAAGGTATCTTAGGATCAGCCCCCCAGTAGACTGAAAACATGGGCCACTTTATGAGGTGTATAAATCATCTGTACGAGGGTCATGCCTCACTCTAGGGCCAGATCAACCTCCTCGAATAGAGAGTCATTATGATATAGTCCGCAACCTTCACTAACACACTGAAGGTTTAAGACCCTAAGGCGAAGACTGAGTCTGCAACCTCTAAGAGGAAGACTATGACAGAATTAGTGGAAGCAAATAAGAGAAAGCATGACAATCGTCCATAAAGGCCATATGAGGAGTTCACCCCTATAAATTGCGAACTAGAAATTATTTTAACCAACATCAAGAAAGAGAGCCTCCTCAAATGGACAAACAAGATAAAATATCCTTCTAGTAGGAGAGATAAAAGTAAGCAGTGTGATATCTACAAAGACAATGATCATACAGCCAACAAGTTGCACAACCAAAATAATGAGGTCTAAAGTCCTATCAGACAAGGAATTCTACGATGATTCATAGTCGTGGCCTTTCAAACGTTTCGTGGGAGAATTTAATTCATTTTGTACCTTTTCAATCAATACAAAGCCATAGTCTGGTTAGAAAAATCAATTTTGTATTCCCTTAAGTTTATATGCCAATGAAAAGTTAAATTTTTAGTCTAATGGCTTTGCAAATTACGGTTCAATAGGTTTAATGAAAAGCCTAGAACAAGTCATGCCCATTGAAAACTTCTATTAATTGGGTTTGTCTAAGAAGGATGCAACCTCATGCAATGAGGTTGTGGCCTTTAATCATAGCAGACTAAACATTACAAGGTTATGGAGCGACAAAGGGAGGCCCATATTCAGAATTAGAAATATACAAGCCATAAGAAATGCAGGCTTCACTAAGAGAAATAATTCATAAGCTCACATGCCTTAGGTGGCTCATAATATCCCAAATGCCTTGGGTAGCTCATAATATCCCGAATGCCTTAGGTGGCTTATAATATCTCAAATGCCTTGGGTGTTTCAAAATATCCTAAATGCTTTGGGTGTTTTAGAATATCTTGAATGCCTTAGGTGGCTCAGAATATCCCGAATGCCTTGGGTGGCTTAGAATATCTTAAATTCCTTGGGTGGATCGGGTTATACCAAATTCCTTGGGAGGAACTTAATATCCAATATGACTTGAGTGGCTCTTAATACCTTAAAAATCTCAAACTTTACGACTAAAAGACTACATAATGAAAAGATAATTAAATAAAGCTCTGGAGCCTTACGACAACAATCATTCCTAAGGTCTTGGGAGGCTACAATCCCTAACAGACTGTGGAACGTTACCCAAAATCCATTAGGCATGACACATCCCAAAAGATGTGTCTACAAGAGAATTATCTTTAGCACGGAATAAGTATTACCACGACCATACCGAAGGTCAAATGGGAAGGTTCAAGTGCAAAAACATATAAAGTCGTGAAAGTTATAAGGTAAGGCCTTGGGGGCTTTGTCCCACACAGGCCGCGGCCAAAATCACGTCAAATTACATTTAAGCTTGAGAGTACGCCGACAATAAATGATTGACTTGTTTAATTAAATTCCAATTTTTAATCCCAAAAATTCTAACTCTTGCAAATAAATTGTGACAGACTAATTAATTCAAACCAAGCATACACAGTCAATCACAATATGAGGAAAAATCCGAAAAGGGGTAAAACCTTTTTTTTATTTCACTATAATTCATAATACTTACAATTACAGATAAATACAACTTGAGACACAAATACCCGTAGGCGTCGGTGTGATATCTACAATAGATCCCGAAAGAGCTCCAATCATAAAAAATGGAGAATTAGCCTTCTTCTCCACAAAATTACTCCAAATGAGTAGAGCAATTATATCTAGGGTTCATAAAGATTTACATACGTATTTGGGAAGAATTTGTGAATCAAAAAGGTATTTGAGACTCAAAAATTTAAGACTTGTTGTAGCAGGTATCTCAATTCTTTTTTAAGTCTTAAACAAATACACACCCGAAATAGGTATTTATAGAAAAAATAAAAAGTTGAGGCGATGCGGCAAACAAGTTCAGTTTACCCTTTATAAATAGGCGAACCGATTCGATAAACTATCAAACACGATTCTCCATTTCGAACTAACTTGGTTTTCCCTTTATAAATAGGCAAACCGGTTCGAATATCTATTTAAAAAATATTTCCTTAAAAATGCCTCATTTTGATAAACCCAATATTTTCAATAACTTCCCAAATAAATATGTAAACATTAAAAACTCCAAATTGAACACTATACATAATTGCGATTAGAGTAGTGGGAAGGGTTGAATGTTGAAGATAGTGGGAGCGTGATAACTTCAGATTCGGATCGAGGCCATCATGGATGATCGAGTTGACGTGCTGAATGTAATGATAGCAGACATACTAATTGTGATCTACGACACTAAAAAGATTCCTAGATTCTAAAATGGACATTTATAAAATCATGTACTTACAAATCTCTCCCTATGTCTATGATGGTACATACATAAAAACTATCCGAATTATGCTACCCAAATGAAAACCAATTGACTTGCAATTTAATATTCCCATTAAACACAAAAATTGAAAATACTAAATGACATGTCTTCAAACAAACTTCAACATCTTAAAATTTCCAATTTTGTACCTACACACATGAGATAAGAAACTATACCTATGATGCGTAACAATTTGAAATATAATGATATGCAAAAGTAAATATCAATTAAGCTCAAGAAAATCACTATTAAATCAAATAAAAAATTCTCCCCCATAATTCATTCTCCCTCTTTTTTATGATGTCCCCAAATAGACAAACATGATGAACATAAAGAAAATGCGAATGGAGAATGTCACAAGGTAATCAAACTTTCTCTTTTTGAAGTTTTTCAAATTTTTTCTCACAAAATATACAACAAAGAATCACACTGTGAAAGAACACAAAAACAACCAAGCCGGTGATAGCGAAAATGTAAGGATGTGAACAAATTCGACAGGAAAATCATTACATACAACCATAACATACGTGGACGAGGAGTTTCAGATATTCCTAACAAATGAACTCAATATCTTCCTTAGGTGTAAAAATGGTGGAATTATAATAAATTGACTCAATCAATATCAACAAATCAAAGCTCAAAGTGATTTTCACACCAATGATGTCCAAAACTGTGTAACATTTTTTTCATGACTTTCAAGGACGAGCAAACTCGTTTTTCATTTCTTTCCATCCAAAATCATTCATAAATAATTATGCATTTATTTTTTATTTTGAGGTGATGAAAGTAAAACGTATTGGCCCATTTTTTGGCATATTTTTCTTTTTATTGGATTTTAATTTTTTCGGGCTCTTTTCAAACGGTGGCTTTCACGACGAGTTAATTTTGTACTATCGCAGCCCTTTCTCATGTTTCACTCATCATTTTTTATTGTAATTATGGGTACCCGAAATTAAGATGATGGGCCTAGACGAGTAGCCCAATTCTGGCGGCCCAAAGTCTAGACCCCCCATCTTTTATTTTGAGTATGATCCATTCTCTTCCCACGTTCCCATTAAGGGAGGTTCAAAGGATAGATGGAAGACATGGGGGCGTCCAACTCCCCCACTTACTAAAATGAACATGTATATATTGAACCCTAAGTCCGGGGCAAAAGACAAGTTGTATTCTCTGTAACCACTCTTCGGAGTATATAGAAATTACATTGACTGCAACACCGTGGATGTAGGCACATCTTTACTGAACCACGTACATCCTTTGTTGTGTGATTGTCATTTTATATTCCTTACTCTTGCTTGGTGACTGTCTTTCTCCTATCTATTTGTGTTACATAATAATTTTCACCACAATTACCGCCGTCTGTGGGAAACGTTCATCTTCCCTGAGAAAAGCCCACACCAAGAAAGGAGTTTAAAATGTCTGGTCATAGTAGCAATGCTTCCCAGGCAGGGGATATTCAAGAACCACCTGTTCCTCGGAGAATTAGATCTGAAGTTTGACTTTCAGATCAGAGGGCTCGCTTAAAAAGGCCAGCCTCAGAAGAAAGCCAAGGACCTGCGAGGTCCATGAAAATATCAAGACTGATTGATGCATACGAGGCAGGGCTGCACGAGCAGAGGGAGTCTTCTCATAAATACGAGGCTGAGAATGCTCGCCTGAAAAGAAGACTAGAAAGACTGGAGAGAGAGCTTCATTGTGACACTAGGAGACGTCCATACCGCACTCCTAGCCCTTAGGCGAGCAAGTCTCGCAACCTACGGAGGAACCCTAGGCGAGGATCCCAGAAGGTGGAGGGAGACGAATTAGACAAAGACCTACACGAGCAACTGCAAAAAGCTCGCCGTTACCAGAGCCCTACTCATAGCAACGGGAACATACGAGATCTGGTCCGCAGGGAGATGGACCAACATCCTGCCCACCACGGTACCAGATCGACCCGAGAACTTGTTAGGCGGGCTCTCAAAACCCAGATGAAGTCTCCTTTCACGAGGGAAATTGAAGAAGAAGAAGCCCCCAAGAAATTTTCCATTCCTAGGTTCAAGATTTATGACGGTAAGACTGATCCCATTGATCAGGTCAGGCAGTACCGGCAGGCCATGACCCTCTGGAACCACTGGGATGCACTAATGTGCCGAATTTTTCCCTCGAGCCTGCATGACGTAGCGCAAAAGTGGTTTGAGAGGCTTCCCCACATATCCATCAGGAGTTTCAAATCCCTGGCCGAGCTCTTTATGGCTCTATTCATTATCAGTAGCTCCCATCCCAAAAGGATGGATGCTTTATTGACGATGAAGAAAACACCTGAAGGGACCCTCTGAGAATATGCAAAGAGTTACTGGGAGTTATTCAACGAGGTCGAGGATTGCTTGGAGCAAGTGACAGTGACCTCTTTCAAAATTAGGTTGCCCAGCTCTTCCCTTCTGTACCAGTCATTAACGAAGAAGGAGGTTATGACTGTTGATGACTTAATGGCTCACATCAAGAAGTACGCTAAGGTGGAAGACGTCACCTGCCTTAGTACAGGGGAAAACGATCGAGCTAAACTCACTGCCAAGGGCAGTGATAAAACTGAGAACCAGAAGAAGGGAGGAAAGAACAGGGGAAAAAATGGCTCCAAGAGTGGAGGCAACAATGATGTGTTGAAAGCATTTCAGGCGATCAACACCATCTTCAAGGAACCAATTTACAAAATTCTCGCAAAAATCAAGGACGAGCCATTCATCAAGTGGCCCAGGAAGATGGGAGGAGATCCCACGAAAAGGAACAATGCGCTGAGATACGCTTTTCACAAAGATTGGGGGACATAAGACTGAGCATTACAAAGATCTTAAGTCCTACCTCGAAGAGCTAGCCCAATCCGGGCATTGGAATGAGTTTGTGGAGAAAAAGGCAGAGAAAGTGGCTGCCAATAGAGAGGCGAGACCTGACAACGTGCTCGAAGATGACGATGGACATGAGTTCGCGGTGATTCATGGGGCATCTGATGCTAAGTAAATCCAAGGAAATTCAGCTTGGATGGAGATGAAGAAACTTACAATGGTAATGCAAGGTTTTCAGATCGATCCAGCAAAGTCACAGTCAGGAAAGCATCGGCGAGCAGATGACGTCAACTATAACAAGCATATTTTTTTCACAGATGAAGATCTAGTGGGAGTAAGAACAACACATCATGATGCTTTGATCATTACCCTCGTAATCGCTAACTTTGACGTCGATAAGTGGCTCGTCGACCACGGAAGCTCATCCGAGGTAATGTATCTCGACCTATTCAGAAAATTGAGGTTACGTGTCGCCGAACTAAAAGAAGACACTGTCCCTTTAGTTGGATTTACTGGAAAAAAAACTATGCCCCTAGGAAAAATTATACTGCCAGTTCGCGCGGGTAACGTCTCCAAGATGATTGAGTTTTTGGTGGTGGACATCGACTCGCCATACCAAGCCATCCTCGATAGGGGATGGCTCCACAAAATGAAAACAGTCTCCTCGACCTACCATCATAAACTCAAGTACGTAACTGAGCGAGGAGTAATGGAGATCCACGGCGATCAAGCGATGGCAAGAAGGTGCTTCATAGCAGCCATTCGACCAAAGCCAGAGAAGAAGGCCGATCAGCAAAGCAGGAAAGTTAAAGAAGGTCTGACACCTTTTAAATAACAATTAAAGTAGGGAAGACCTGGAGTAGAGGAGACCAGGCTCCTCCCCTGATGATACGCAAATATTGCGTGTTTCATCCTCCGAACCTACGCGTTTTAGCCCCCTCGGGTGCCTTAATCTCTATATTTAAGCCCGTTAACCAGACAACCTCGGTTTATATTGTTAACATGCTATATGAGGTATAATTGGGCTTTTGTAGGTATTTAGGTACCAAGTATGGGATTCGGCCGCATTCCGCGCAATTTCCGTACGCAACCGCACGTTCAAGGGCATTTTAGTCATTTTACAGATTGGGCACCTGGCCCAACATCTTCATGGAAGTTGTAGCCCTCCTCGCAAGCTTCGCGTGGACACAAACGGTTCGCGATTCCGATTCATAACGAAGAAGTTACGACGATTTCTGCGGACGAGATAAGCTTGGAAACCAAAACAGCAATGCAGTGTGCTGCCCCTGCTTGATCGATCGATCGACGATTTTGTAGATCAATCGACTATGTTAAATTGCCGAAATTTGGCCTTGGTAGATCGATCGACCAAATCATAGATCGATCGATGCTCTGTTTTCTGCAGATATTTTTTGCATTTCTTTTCTTTTCTCTTTTCTTTTCTAATTTAATTCCCACTTGGTATATAAGCCAATTTTGTTGTAATAAACATGGGAGAACGTTTTTAGGTTAGTTTTAGTTAGGGTTGGAGGGTTTTTGCTTGGTTCTTCTTCAATCTCTCTTGGATTGACACACAAATTGGTTGTAAGATTGACTATTCATCTTCCCTCTCCTTTAATATAGCGTGTTTTCATTCTTTCCTTGCTTTCTAGATAATTTCCATGCTTTATAATTAGGTTTTCTTGCTTTAATTTATTTCTTTCCTAGTTAATTAGTTTAATTTAGTTAAATTCATTCATAGACCTTAGATAAATAGGGTCGGGATTGCTTTTCTGCCATTTTCGGGCCCCGAGCTCCGAAAACTAGGTTTTGTGTAAAATTGCGTTTAATTGAAACCGCGCGTATCAAAGTTGGATTGCTAAGCGTTTATCTTTCTTTGTCACGCAACGTTAGAGTTTATAGCGACAATCCGAATTTAATCCGCGTGTGATCATTTTTCAGTTAAATGTTTTATCTCGCAACTTTGGGTTAAATTCCTTCTTGCGTGATGTTTATGCATAATTGTAAATGCTCGATTAAATGTTTTCGAACCGAAATTCTAATTAGTAGTTGTTTAGCTCGTGAATGCGTGTGTGCGATCCCGACCCTCGCTTTACTTCTAGTATAGTGTTAACTTATTCCTTTTTCTCTTTTGTCACCATTCCCAACCATCACCTTTTCATTTATTTATTTTACACTTTTATTCTTGAAGTTTTAAAATAATTAACATCTAAAATTTAATCACTCCCTGTGGATTCTCGATACCCGACTTACCGCTCTACTTGCTTGTCAAGTGTAGCTGTAGTTTAGGTTCTTTTGCATGTCGAGCGGGAGCCGAAATCAACTATAGTGTCCCTACACGAACACTCGGTTTCCCTCGCATAAAAAATGGCGCCGTTGCCGGGGAGTGTGTTTTAGATTGTAATTGTTTTATTATTTCGTAGTATTTTTCCTTTTGTATTTGTATTCTTTGTTTTAACCTTTTTTGCAGGATTTGCATACTTTGAGCGCTAAGAAACTTTGATTCGCTGTTGCTCAGTTTATTTCTTGGATTCTCCATCTTTCAACAACGAGGTAATCATGTCCTATTATTATAGTTATTACGGTTATTCTAATGATTCTTACTTTGGGGATAGTTTTCAAGTTTTTCATTTTCAAGATTTTCTTGAAAATGAAAGACTTGAAAACATTTATCGGAATGAAAATCGTTATTGGGAGCTTGAGTTGGATTTATTATTCGAATCCAATGACGATTCTTATTTCATTACTTTCGAAGATGAGTTTCAACCAAATGAGGAGTCCGAGGCTCTTGAGCCAAGGAAGCCTACTTTGGAAGAGACTTTGCTTCTTTACTCCCAAGGTTTGGAAAGCTTAAATGATGCTGGAATGAGACTTGGTGCACTTTGCGATGAGATGAATTCTTATGCACAAAACAACGAGGAGGTGGAAACTTGTGTTTCACCTCACTTTTTCAGAGAATTTCTCATCGAGTGTGCATCTTTCTCCTCCGAAAGTCAATCTCCTTCCGACGATGAGTCGATTGAGATTGAATTTGTTTCATCACCATTTATGTTTTTCGTCATCGAACCATTAGAATTACCGGTTGATTCCTACGAGTCGGTAGAAACTTTTAAAACTTCTACACTTTTTGCCGTGAGGACTCTTTACCGGACTTGTTTTCGATGGAGCCTATCCCCGTGTGTGCACTATCTCCCATTCCATTTGAAAAACCTTTGGGAGATGAGTCGACTTTTCTTGGATCTCTAGTGTACCTTTCCCCCTTATTATCCAAATCCCCCATCGTCCGCCCAAAATTTCAAATTGGCGATGGTTCATTTTTTTCACCACCCACATGCCTTTCGTTGTTCAAATGGAATTCATATCTTTCGGGAGGCATGTTCACTTTGGAGGGTCCACCATTGATCTTTCAAAGTCAAATACCTTTTTGGGTGGACCCTCAAATATTTAGACTTCTAGTGTACAGTTAGTGTGAAGCCTAAATAGTAGGTTGTAAATAGTTAGATTTTTAATTTTCTTTCTTTACTATTATTCTTTCCTTTTTAATTTAGTCTAGTGTAATTGGTTAACTTTTGTTATTTGTTTTTGCTATGCTTGGTACTAACTTGTTTTGTAGATTCCTTTGGACTCGCTCTTATGGAGATCGCTCCAATTTTGGGTAATATCATTATTTTCCTCTCTTTGTGTTGTGTTCTTAATGCGCATTGAGGACAATGCAACATTTAAGTTAGGGGGTGTAAGATATTCTATCCATTTCATGTGTAGTCTATGGATTTGCTCACATTTAGTTACTAAGTATGCCTTTTTGTGAAAAATTTGAAAATTTTCAAAAATATTTTCTTTCTTTTTTCTCCTTTGTTGGGCATTTTGCCTTGTTTCCGATGATAAATTTCAATAATTTCTCGATCCAATAGACAACTCAATGATGCATGTTCTCGATTTTAGAAGTTATTGGACGTTAGTCCTCAAAACATTGATATTGTGAATAACTTCATGAATTAAACTTTATCCCATGAGCATATGCACTTTCCTTGTTATATTGATTTGGTTTAAGATTTTTATAACTCGGTAATCTTTTGTTGCATTGTATATACTTACACCGAGTAAGCTTTGTACCTTTCGTCGTTTGTGAGTGTTATACACTATTCTTTCCTCATTGAATTCGTTGGTAATCTCTCTATTCTTTCATTTGACCGTTGATTAATTGAGTTCATACTTGAAATGTGTTAATTGAGCATGATTTTCATATATTGTTTTGACTCAAGAATTGCGTAAACTTTGTGAAATGATTATAGGCCCTCTTTGATATATCACCCATATTAGCCTTGACCTCACCCTTATATGTTTACCCTCGTTAACCCCTTGAGCCTAAATATAGCCTTTCGTTTCAAAACCCCAATCCCATAACCAACTCTAAATTGGAGTTATAAACCATACATACACTTTCCATACCTTTGTTTGGAATGTTACTTGGGATTGAATGATGTTTTTATGATGTCGGTTGCAATTTAGGCATATGAGAGTTTGATAAGTAAAGAAAAGAAAGTAGTGAAAAAGTGAAGAAAAAGAGAAAGCAAAAAGCAAAAGAAAAAAAAAAAGAAAACATGAGAAAAAGAAGAAAAGAAAAAGAAAGAGAAAGTTGTATATGTTGTGTATATAGTTCAATAAGCTTTGATTATTCTCCCCGATGATATATCTAATGCCGTTTTGGAACTTGTTTTCCAATTTTGTTATTGCACGCATTCTCCCATTATCCCGAGTTTTCATCCCGAACACTTTGAATCCGTACATACATTCCTTCGTTTCGCACCCTAGCCATACCTACATCATAACCCTATTAAAGTCCTATGTGATCTTAGGGTGCATTTAATTTAAAAGTCATAATAGTTTTGATAATCTGTGAAAATGCATTTCGCCTCTTTTAGTGTGCGGTATCCTTTCATTGAGATTACAGTTTTTCAGTTTATATATAGCGTTCTTCATTTGTGACATGTGTGCGGCCTAATTTCCATTTACATTTACTCTTTATGCCCGCATGTCCCGTGTATTACCTCCCATTCTGAGTGATTTCATTTGTTGAGCGTAATGCCCGTGAGGATTGAATACATGCATGCTTTGATGTTTAGTATCCGAGTTATTTAAGTTTTTCGCCAAATCATACCTTGCATATGCTCACTCCCCTCCCACATTTTAAGGTTTCAATTCTATGAGGTGCATTCTATAATGTTAATGATTTGGACTTTTGTGTGAATTCATTCACTTTGCTAATAATGCGTATGAAATCCTTTTCGCCATTGTTGGGCTTGTTGCATGTTGGGTTGGGCATATTTTGAGGAAACCATGTGATGTTTGTGGGTACCATCTCTGAAAACCCTCACGAGACGACACTCGTCCACTAGGGTGACCTAGGGGTTTAACGGCTTATTGCATACGCTAAATGCAATCGAATCGCCCGCGAAAGTGGCCTTATGCATTTATACCATATTTTTGTACTTATCCTGCTTTTGGTTTGCTTGTAGTTCTTGTTGCATCCTATTTCATTGCTAGGGACTAGCAATGTGTAAGTTAGGGGGTGTGATGATACGCAAATATTGCGTGTTTCATCCTCCGAACCTACGCGTTTTAGCCCCCTCGGGTGCCTTAATCTCTATATTTAAGCCCGTTAACCAGACAACCTCGGTTTATATTGTTAACATGCTATATGAGGTATAATTGGGCTTTTGTAGGTATTTAGGTACCAAGTATGGGATTCGGCCGCATTCCGCGCAATTTCCGTACGCAACCGCACGTTCAAGGGCATTTTAGTCATTTTACAGATTGGGCACCTGGCCCAACATCTTCATGGAAGTTGTAGCCCTCCTCTCAAGCTTCGCGTGGCCGCAAACGGTTCGCGATTCCGATTCATAACGAAGAAGTTACGACGATTTCTGCGGACGAGAAAAGCTTGGAAACCAAAACAGCAATGCAGTGTGCTGCCCCTGCTTGAGCGATCGATCGACGATTTTGTAGATCGATCGACTATGTTAAATTACCGAAATTTGGCCTTGGTAGATCGATCGACCAAATCATAGATCGATCGATGCTCTATTTTCAGCAGATATTTTTTGCATTTCTTTTCTTTTCTTTTTTCTTTTCTAATTTAATTCCCACTTGGTATATAAGCCAATTTTGTTGTAATAAACATGGGAGAACGTTTTTAGGTTAGTTTTAGTTAGGGTTGGAGGGTTTTTGCTTGGTTCTTCTTCAATCTCTCTTGGATTGACACACAAATTGGTTGTAAGATTGACTATTCATCTTCCCTCTCCTTTAATATAGCTTGTTTTAATTCTTTCCTTGCTTTCTAGATAATTTCCATGCTTTATAATTAGGTTTTCTTGCTTTAATTTATTGCTTTCTTAGTTAATTAGTTTAATTTAGTTAAATTCATGCATAGACCTTAGATAAATAGGGTCGGGATTGCTTTTCCGCCATTTTCGGGCCCCAAGCTCCGAAAACTAGGTTTTGTGTAAAACTGCGTTTAATTGAAACCACGCGTATCAAAGTTGGATTGCTAAGCGTTTATCTTTCTTTGTCACGCAACGTTAGAGTTTATAGCGACAATCCGAATTTAATCCGCGTGTGATCATTTTTCAGTTAAATGTTTTATCTCGCAACTTTGGGTTAAATTCCTTCTTGCGTGATGTTTATGCATAATTGTAAATGCTCTATTAAATGTTTTCGAACCGAAATTCTAATTAGTAGTTGTTTAGCCTGTGAATGCGTGTGTGCGATCCCGACCCTCGCTTTACTTCTAGTATAGTGTTAACTTATTCCTTTTTCTCTTTTGTCACCATTCCCAACCATCACCTTTTCATTTATTTATTTTACAATTTTATTCTTGAAGTTTTAAAATAATTAACATCTAAAATTTAATCACTCCCTGTGGATTCTCGATACCCGACTTACCGCTCTACTTGATTGTCAAGTGTAGCTGTAGTTTAGGTTCTTTTGCATGTCGAGCGGGAGCCGAAATCAACGATAGTGTCCCTACACGAACACTCGGTTTCCCTCGCATCATCCCCTCTGAACAGGTTGTCGAGGACCTGGTAGAAGTTACGGCTGGAGATGGCGACAGTAATAGAGTCTTCCTGATTGGAGCATGTCTTACTGACCAGGAACAGAAGTAATTGACAACTCTGCTAAGACGCAACGTAGATGTTTTCGCATGGGAACCATTCGAGCTACCTGGAATCGATCCTAGTATGGTCTGTCATCAGTTGCATGTCGACCCCACCTTCAAACCAATCACCCAGAAGGCATGGCGAACCGCACCCAAGAAGGCAAAAGCGGTAGAAAAAGAAGTTGAAAAACTGTTGGAAGAAGGATCCATAATGGAAGTACAATTCCCCAAGTGGTTATTCAACCCAGTAGTGGTTCCAAAAAGCAACGAGAAGTGGAGAGTTTGCATCGACTTCACTAACATCAACAGAGAGTGTCCTAAGGACAGTTTCCCCCCCCCCAAAAAAAAATAGACTAACTAGTAGACACCACTGCAGCTCATGAGCGAATGAGTTTTTTGGACACGTACTCAGGGTATCATCAGATCCCTTTATATGCCCCAGACCAGGACAAAACGTTCATCACGATAGTTGGATTGTACTGCTAAAAGGTCATGCCCTTTGGGCTCAAGAATGCAGGGGCAACCTATCAGCGACTGGTCACCAAGATGTTCAAGGACCAGATGGGAAACACTATGGAGGTCTACATCGATGACATGCTCGTTAAAAGCAAGAAGAAAGAAAACCACCTCTCAGACCTATCAAACACCTTCAAAATCCTCAGGAAATACCGAATGAAACTTAATGCGAGCAAGTGTTCTTTCGGTGTCCAGTCAGGAAAATTTCTTGGGTACTTGGTCAGCAAGAGAGGCATAGAGGCTAACCCAGACCAGATCGATGCAATTAACAGGGTAAAACCTCCTCGAACAATCCGGGACGTACAGAAGCTCACTGGAATGCTCGCTGCCTTAAATCGCTTCATCTCTAAATCCTCCGAGAAATGCAAGACTTTCTTCCAGCTTCTAAAGGGGAACAAAACGGTAGAGTGGAGCCTAGATTTCTCGCGAGAATTGAACGAGCTCAAAGCTTACTTAAGCTCTCCACCACTGCTTGTCATACCACGACAAACAGATTCTTTGTACCTGTACCTCTCCATTTCCAACCACACTGTCAGCTCTGCATTAATATGCGAGGTTGCAGGTATCCAGCACCCTGTTTATTACACGAGCAAGACCTCATTTGACGCCGAGCAGAGGTACCTACCACTGGAGAAGCTCTCCTTTGCACTAGTAGTGGCTTCGAGGAAGGTGAAGCACTATTTTGAAGACCACACTATCATCATCCTAACATCGCACCCCCTTAAGGCAATCCTAAGGAAAGCGTATTTGTCGGGCAGACTGTCTAAATTGTCAGCCGAGCTCGGGGGATTTGACATCCAATTTCAACTAAGGAACGCAATCAAGGGATAGATCCTTTCTGATTTCATAGCCGAATTCACGGGCAAGGAACCTTCCAACCAACCTCAACCAACAAGGCAAAAGGAGAACCAAACGATAGAGGAAGCCTGGAAACTGTTTGTTGATGGAGCCTACAAATCAAAGGGGGAAAGGATAGGCATTGTCCTCGTTACTCCAGAGAATACAATCCTTGAATAAGGAATCAGGCTTGGATTTGCAGCCTCCAACAACGAAGCAGAATACGAAGCCCTAATAGCCTGCCTCCAGAAGGCGCACACTTTGGGGGCAAA
Source organism: Sambucus nigra (assembly GCA_949130495.1). NCBI lineage: Eukaryota > Viridiplantae > Streptophyta > Magnoliopsida > Dipsacales > Adoxaceae > Sambucus > Sambucus nigra. The sequence goes on along the minus strand of OX422217.1, from coordinate 426,680,463 downwards.
TCATTTACAGGTGTTCGGCGATTCCCAATTAGTCTCCAATTAGATAAGTAGAGACTATAATGCAAAAGATGAAAGAATGGAAACTTACCTCGCCTTAGTGAAAAAACTAATGGCGAGCTTCAAAGAAATCAATGTCCAGCAGTTTCCCAGAGGGTAAAACAACTATGCTGATGCCTTAGCAGCCCTTAGTTCGGCAGTCGACTCCGACCTAAAAAGAACCATCCCCATCGATTTCCTCACTCATCCGAGCATTAATCGCAGTAGCAAGACACCAGACGTGGAGCAGGTACTCTAGGTGGGATCAGCTCCCAGCTAGATGGACCCCTTAAGGGATTATTTGAAGGATGGCATGCTCCCGGATGATAAGAAGACTGCCCACCAGATAAGAGTCAAAGCTGCTCGCTTTCACTTATCCCCAAAGGGCAACTTGTATAAGAAATCCTTCTCTGGACCCTACCTCCAATACGTTCACCCAGGGAATATCAAGAAAGTGCTATTTGAGCTTCACGAAGGAGTCTGTAGAAGCCATATCGGAGGAAGATCTCTATCTTTCTTAGCAATGAAGGAGGGCTATTGGTGGCCATATATGCAAAGGGACTCTGCGATATATGTCCGCAAGTGCCTGAAATGCGAACTTCACGCTCCTATGGTCCACTAACCAGCTAGCGACCTAAAATCACTGACCAGTCCATGGCCATTCCCCCAATGGGGAATCGACATCGTGGGAACACTGCCCACCACCACCGACAATCGCAAATATCTGTTGGTTGCAACCGACTACTTCACCAAATAGATCAAAGCGGAACCCCTGGCGAACATCCAAGATGCAGATATGATAAGATTCATATGGAGAAATATAATCACTCATTTTGGCATCCCCAGAACCATCATCACCGACAATGGAACACAGTTTGAAAGCGGCTCTTTTCAGAGTTTCTGTAACGAACACGGTATCAGACACCACTTCAGTTCGGTGGCCTACCCTCAGAGCAATGGCCAAGCTGAGGCTTCCAACAGAACTGTGATCGATGGATTAAAGAAGCGATTGGAATGAGCCAAAGGCACATGGGTAAATGAATTACCACACATTCTATGGGCTTACTGAACCACTCCACGGCGAGAAACATGAGAAACCCCATTTTCACTGACATAAGGGATGGAAGAAGTCATTCCGCTAGAAGCAGGTTTGCCAACAATGAGATCCAACCTTGTCGATCAGGGCCATAATGATACAGCATTGCTCGCTGAGCTCGACCTAGCCGATGAGCGCTGAGAGTCAGCAACAGATCATAAGATATTTCAACAAAAGGGTCAACCTAAGGACATTCTGAGTTGGGGACTACGTCCTGAGGAAAATCCTGGGCAGCACAGTAAAACCATCATATGGAAAGCTAGGACCAAATTGGGAAGGACCCTTCAAGATAACAAGAGACGATCTGCAGGGCGCGTATTAATTGGAAACGATGGAAGGTAGAGAAATACCCCAAGCATGGAACGCAGCCAATCTCAAGAGATTCTATTTTTAGATCTTTCTTTTATTCTTTTATTATGGAACTAGAAGTTTGTTTTCCTTTTCATTAATGAAAATTATTTAAAACAGTTGCATTCTAATGAGTAACAGCTATACGAGCTTTATCGCACATCTTTTCCAAATAATAGACACATTGATTATCACATCATAGCAGGGAATTGCCCCTCCTCAGGTTATCGTTATGAAACACGAAAGACCTCTTGACATTGCCCCTGGCAATATATGAAGCCCTACAGGAGATCCTTAGGCAAAATGGCCAAATCTAAACTGGTCACCAAACCTTCTTTGGTTAAATAAAATCCTGATCGGATGGAATATCCAACACCAGGTGTGTCCTTGGCAATTGCCACACTTAGGCCTAAGGGAGTGTGACGACATGACCTAAAAGGTAAAGTGGTGCACAATGGTATCTTGATGTTATACTGGACTGGGAGGACACTTACGTGATAACACAAACTTAGAAGATCACCAAGGATTAAGAACTTAGAGAATATAATGCACTTGTTTAGTCGACTAAATTAGCCCAAAATAGAAATTTTAAAAATCCAATATATTTACAACAATGGTGATACATGTTTAGTCGGCGAACTCGCCCAAAGCATTTACACTACAAAAAATACATAGAGAAACTACTAGCAAAATACTAAAGAGGATGAGGCCTCTGAGCAAGGTAATCAGCCACTTGGGCTCTTCGGCCATCATCAGGATGAGGGGCTAACCCCTCCTCAACTTCATCAGCATCCTCCAACAGCTGCCGAGGGATAGCATCGATGGGTATCCACTGATCATCTCTTCGAAAGGGATTGTCATCTGAGTGGAGGGGGAGATTTTATGGCGATACCAGAGCATTGAGTTCCTTGGGACTTGCATCCCCTTCAATGCACTCAACCACCCCGTGATGAAGGCGAGCTCCTCAAACTCTGCCAGCCTAGTCGGAGCATCTCGCCAACCCTGATCGTAACCGTTGACCCATACCCGTCGAGGTCCTTTTTTAAACAGGTTCCGCAGTCGAGTAACATCCCTTTGAAGCCCAGCAGCGATCACATATGCTCGCTATACATCACCGCGAAGCTCTTCCATTTCCCTCTCTCGAAGCTCTTCCATTTCCCTATCTCGGCTCCTGGTGCTCCTGCCAGCTCGTGTCGATGAAGAACCTCGCAGTACAGGGGAAACATCGCTCGAGCTAGCCCTAGCTCGCATCGATGAAGAACCTCGCAGCACAGGGGGAACATCACTCGAGCCAGCCCTAGCTTTCATTGATGAAGAGCCTCATAACACTAAAGGAGCGGTGCTCGGTGCATGTTCCCTAAGACACGAGACCTCTTTCCTTAAAGCTTCATTTTCTTACTGAAGCATCTCACCAACCTGGTTGATCTCGGAAGCATCGAGAAGCTTTGCTCTCAACGCATTCACCTCTTCTTGCACTAAAGCACCAACCTCTTCCATCTCTTGGAGCCTGTCCTTCAACTTTCCCACAAGCTCAGACTGATCCTTATACTTTTGATTCCTAGACTTAAGGGATTTGCAAATCTTAACAAAGGCGTGGAGAACCTAAGGGCTCGCATTAGGACCAAGGGTCCTGCCCAATTGAGATGTGGCATGAATATACTCTTCTACATCAACCAACTACAAGACATAAGAAGACATCGAAAAGAAAGACAGAATCAGTGCACTGGGAAAAAGAAACCTTTTCATTGATAAGGATTAAAAGTACATCGAGCAGCAAAAATAAAGTTTACAGACAGAAAAAAGCGAAAATACAAAGTAATCCTAGAAGATAACTAGTCAGCAACCTCGGGTTGCTCAGAGGTCGATGGTTGCTTCCCTTTATCAGCATTAGCAGGAGCACCGCCTTCAGCAGGGGTAACCTCTGTTGCCATAATGAGGGATTGGGAGACAGGATCAACACCCTCAAGAGCAGGGGCAGGAGCATCTTCATCCACAGTCAGCTTCGGACCCGAGTCATGCTCGTCGAATTGAGGACAGTCGATATCAACCCTAGCATCTAAGAGGGCCTTGTTCTAACCCTTCTTGAAGTTCAGACGGCTGATGTATCCTATCTGAACCTCAGCATCGTCATATGCAGTAGTCCACCCAAAGTTGTATGAATCCTCCTTGATGGTGGCTACTTGGGACTCCTTCTCCTTTAACTACTCAGTCAGAACCTTATTCTCCTCTATGACAGCCAACTTGCTCTAGCAAACCAGGTCGTAGGATTCTCGCAGCTCTTTCAGCTCTTTAACTGCCGCGTCCTTCTCCCAGTTGGCTATAGCAAGAGCCAGATTGGATAATATCCGAGCAGTATCAATGGCTTTGAAACCAGCTTCAAGCTCTGTACCCTTCAACCTCAAGGCAATATTCTCTCTGTCCAGTTCACCATTTTTTTCACTAGCTCATCGCGAGAACGATAGAGCACAGCGAAGTCGGTCACAAACTGCAGGAAGAAATAAACATTAGAAGAAGGAAATAATGGAATTCATTAAAACATTGGGGAAAAGGGAATAGTCTTACCAAAGCTAGCCTCTGGCTAGCCTGTAGGGCCAGTTGATCAGACCCTAACGCCCTTTGGTGATCAGTAGGAAGAACTGCTCTCTCTAGTAGCACAGGGGCCAACTGATGAGAAATTGCAACTGAAGCCCCCTCAGGAAGGGGAGACACCGGGACTAAGTCTTGCCCAGCCTTCGTCCTCACCTTTCTCTTCCTCCTCTCTTCCTCCTTCTCCTTCTCCATTCTTCTCCTCTTCTCTATCCTCTTCTTCTCCTCCTCCTTTTCTCTCTCTCTCTCTCTCCCTTACTTGCTCTTCTTATTTCCTCTTCTTCTCTTGCTCCAGAGCAAAAGACCGAGAACCAGTAGCCACGGCCCCAAAGCTAGACTTCTGCTTCTTCGACCTCTGGGCGAGGAAAACATGATCTTCATCATCATCATCATCCCGAATCAAGTTCTTCCTTGGAGGAGCCATCTCCTCGCTCGAACTGCTAGATGTGCTCAACGACCCACGAACTTTAGAAACTTCCCCACACTCAGAGGAACTGCTATTACTGGAGCTTCCTTCACCTAAATTACCTCCAGTACCACTCGCGATATCGCTTTCAGAGCTTCTCTCCTCCTCGTCCAACTAGATAGTATCCATAGCAGTCTCTTCAGAAGTATCAAACTCAGGGATACTGTCCACCGGCCTCGCTATAAAACTAGAGCCAACGTTCTTGTATTCGAGCAAAAAAGCAGCAGATCGAGGATGCTCACCGTCAGCTAAAGGCTCCCTGATATTCCAGGCCTTTACCAATTCAACGATACGAACCTCGCTGAGAGCAGGCTTCAAATTCTTCGATTTCACTTAAGACAAAACGAAGAAAAGGCACAGGAGACTTACAAGATGGAAGTTCGACTCGAATGATGAAGAAGAAAGAGCCCGAGTAACATGGAAGCAATGAGAATGGAGACTGAGAGAAGAAAGTACGAATCTCTAGAGCTCACAAGGAAGGGAAGAATGCTGGGAAGGTTGAAACGACGGGCGAAAAGTAACTATTCTAGAAAACCTTTAAGAATTGCTAATCATAATGCACAGACCTCGAAGCGAATGCCGCCAAAATTAGTTCTCCAACTTTTGAAGAGTTGCATACGATACGAGGCAGCCATTATGGCAAATCATTTAAATTTATTGAGCCCCAAAACATGGCCCAATAAACTTAGGGGCAATTGTGGGTACCCGAAATTAAGATGATGGGCCTAGTCGAGTAGCCCAATTCTGGAGGCCCAAAGTCTAGACCCCCTATCTCTTATTTTGAGTATGATCCAATCTCTTCCCACGTTCCCATTAAGTGAGGTTCAAGGTATAGATGGAAGATGTGGGGGAGTCCAACTCCCCCACTTACTAAAATGAACATGTATATATTGAACCCTAAGTCCGGGGCAAAGGACAAGTTGTATTCTTTGTAACCACTCTCCGGAGTATATAGAAATTACATTGACTGCACCACCGTGGACGTAGGCACATCTTTGCTGAACCACGTACATCCTTTATTGTGTGATTGTCATTTTATATTCCTTACTCTTGCTTGGTGATTGCCTTTCTCTTATCTATTTGTGCTGCATAATAATTGTCACCACAGTAATTATATCCTCACGGTAACTGGTTTTTACATGCACTACTTTCTTGCGAAGTTTGATTGCATTTTGGTTCATTGTACAGACATAATTGAGATGAAAACAGTCAAGATAATATGTGATAGACAAGTACAATACTCAAATAATACCATGCACATGTGAAATAAAGGAGATATGGATCCAAACATGTAGAACATATCACTAATCACATCTCAATGAATCCAAACAATTTAAAGCACATGGATGAAATGATGTAGCATCTCAAATCACCATCAAACAGTCACGTGGAATATGGAATGAAGTTGTGACTATGGCTATCTTAAATGTTCATCCATAAAAGGTGTAAAAAAAAATACAAAACTCTTTTTGTGTTTTTCAAAATTTTTTATAAAGAGAAAATATTTTTGTATTTTAGAAAAAAAAATAAAAATAAAAAATAACTAATGATACAATCTAGAGATAGTTATCATATTATATGCACATGAAAAATGCATCCTACTCTAGACATGGTGACCACCCCTCACTCAACTGTGAAAATTCCTAAATACTTCCTAAGACTCTTAAATTGAAGGGAATCTAAAGGCTTTGTGAAAATATCAGCTAACTGAAGGTCGGTAGACACAAAACTCAAGGATACGACCTTCTCTCCTACAAGCTCACGGATAAAGTGCTTGCTTATCCGAATGTGTTTTCTTCGCGAATGCTGGAATGGGTTACCGGATATGTTTATCACGCTCGTGTTATTACAAGAAATAGTCATGGTGTCCTTTGATATCCCATAATCCTCAGACATCTGCTTCATCCATAGTAATTGCGTGCAATAACTCCCGGAGGCTATGTACTCAGCCTCTACAGTGGATAAAGATGGAGTTTTCCTTCTTGCTCAACCAAGAGACAAGAGCAGAACCAAAGAAGAAAGACCCACCAGAAGTTCTCCTACATCCATTTACATCCTCGGCCCAATTGGCATCCGAACAGGCGGATAAACGATCATCGGTATCAAAGGAATACCAAATGCCAAGTGAGATAGTCCCACTCACGTATTTGATAATAAGTTTAAGAGAGAGTAAGAGTGACTCTTTTGGGGATGACTTTTATCGTGCACATACTCAAACACTAAAGGCGATGTCGGGATGACTGGTAGTCAAGTAAATAAGACTACCTATCATACTCCGATACACGGTTTTATTTACTTCCTTGCCTAAAGTGTCCCTACTAAGCATTGTTGAGGTACTCATCACAGTACGTGCATGCTTAGCGAAGCCTAAATCAAATTTATTCACAAGGTCTCTAGCATACTAGTATTGGGAGATGAACATACCATCCTCTAGATGAGGAACCTAGAGACTAAGGAAGAAAGTAAGGTCACTAACCATGATCATCTCAAACTTACTCTTTGTCTCCTCCTCAAAGTGTTGAGCATTCTAGGAGCATGTGGATCCAAAGACTATGTCATCCACATAGACCTGGGTAACCAAAATAGCACCGTCATATCTCCTAATGAACAATGTCATATTAACTCCCCATCTCTTGAAGCCACGAGCTAAGAGATAGGAAGTAAACCTCTCGTACCAAGCACGGGGTGCTTTATTTAAACTGTACAAGGCTTTCCTCAGATAGTAGACATGATCAGGGTGCTTAGGGTATTCAAACCCTTTTGGTTGTTCCACATAAACCTCCTCCTGTAGAATGCCATTATGGCACTCTTGACATCCATCTGATATAACTTGAAGTGCTGATGACATGTGATGGTGAGTAGTAAGAGGATGGACTCAAGCCTCGCAATAAGAGCTAATGTTTCATCAAAGTCTACGCCCTCTATCTGTGTGTAGCCTTGAACGACCAACCTAGCCTTATTTCGGATAATAGTACTAGTCTCATACACTTTATTCTTGAAGATCCACTTGGTACCTATCACATTTGTCTTAGTAGGTTAGGGGAACAGTTCCCATACATCATTCTTTCTAAACTGAAGAAACTCATTCTACATATCTCATATCCAGTGTTCATCTTTGAGTGCTTCCTTAGGATTCTTGGGCTTGACTTTGGATGTGTAGAAAATATGGATAACAACGTTCGCTAGTTGAGCACAAGTCTTGACCGCTAGGGTGGGATCTCCTAGAATAAAAGTAGGATCATGACTGTTGTCAACCCAAGAAGGAGTGTCTCCTAAATCAGGAATAGGATCCACTTTGGGTATGGGAGGCATAATGGGATCATCAATAAAAAGTGCATTATCCTCGCACAAAAGGTTAGAATCAATAAATTCCGACAGTTTGTCATCTTGCTCGGTGATGTTTATTGACTCCATAACCTTAGAGCTACTTAGTTTAAAAACCCGATATGCTCTACTAGTCGATGAATATCCTAATAGTATTCCCTCTTCACTCCAGGAGTCAAACTTTACTAATTTATCTCTATCCCATAGGATGTAGCATTTACTCCCAAATACACGAAAATATAATTAGCCGGGCTTCTCTCCAGTCCATAATTTGTAGGGAGACTTAAGTGCGTGTGGGCGAAGGTAAACCCTATTCACCATATGGCACATGGTTGACACCGCCTCTGCCCAAAATCTCCTAGCAACTCTACGACCTATAAGCATAGATCTATCCATCTCGTGAATCATCTGATTCTTCCTCTTAACAATCCCATTTTGCTGAGGAGTCTTTACGGACGAAAATTCATGTTTGATCCCGAGGCTATCACAGTAAAGATCTACTTTAGCTTCCTTAAACTCAGAGCCACTGTCACTACGTATCCTATTGATAATGACTCCATGTTGATTTTGCAGGACACGGTACTTGGTCATGAGAAATTCCACAACATCGGATTTCTCTCTCAGAAAACCTACAATTGAATAACGAGAGAAATCGTTTACCATCACGAGGATATACCTCTTACCACCCAAACTCTCAGTACGAGTAGGACCCATAAGATCCATGTGTATCAAATCAAGCACTCTTGAAGTGGTAATGGAATTCAACTTCCTGTGGAGGGCTACGGACTTGCTTTCCCAATTGAGAGGGTGTACAAATCGCAAAAGTTGACTTTTTAAGTGATGGAAAGCCACTTACTAGGTCCTTTTTAGCTATTCTCTCCTAATCTCTAAAATTCACATGACCTGGCTGTTAATGCCACAATCCATAGTAGTGATCGTAGCACTGTTGCAAATAAATGAGGACTTGGGCACAATCCCATAATAATTATCTTCAGTCCTCACTCCTTGCAATAGAAGTTTACCAGCTTGATCATAAAAGTTGCACTCATTCTGGTCAAACTTTACTGCAAAGTCAGCGTCGCATAGTTGGCTAATGCTAAGAAGGTTTTCTTTCCAACCTTTGATGTGCAAAACATCTTCTAGGTAGGGAAAAAATGAGACATCACCTGTCATGTGCCTGGAACACCCACTGTCGAAATACCTCTTAAAAGTATTATGTGATTTAAGAGCAACATGAACAACAAGGGCTTTTGTGTCGATTTTAGGCACCCAAGAGGAGGTAACCTTCTGTTTGCCCTTATCATTGTTGGCTATAGTTGGGATATTAGAAGTGTTCGCCGACGGCATAGAAATCCATTGGAAATCTTCCATTAGACTCTGAGATATGGCGACTAGAAACTCAATCTACTCTCTAAGACTAAAAAATTGCTAGTGGAACATGGTGGAACAAATGTACGTTGTGTTCGACCCAAACTATAGTAAAACTCCCTAAGGTGGCCATTTCTTTTGTAGTAGGTACAAAAGTACCCAATCTTTTGGCTGACCTTGACTTACTTTTCTTTGCCAAACTCTTCTTCGAGAGTTTTGGTGATGGCCATATGGATTCGTAGTAAACTTAGGAACTAGTTTCGGTGTCACAAGGGATGTGGAGTAACCATCAAAACCTATTCCCTACCTTTCACCAAAACCTAAAGCAGGGGCGAGGAACATTTTTCTCATCTTTCCAGATCTGTCCTCTATCTTTACCTTAACCTCCCTGGCTCTCTCAAGGTCATGAGTAAGCTGGTCTGTAAGGGCTTCAAGTTTTTTTCGCGTGTCTATAGAGGTATGTAGCTCACTAGTAAGACTAGCCACTTGCTTAGTCAAGTACCCTTTCTCTTTCTCCAAACATCTCTCTCTCTCTCACCAAAATGACTCTCTCTCTTAACAAAAACAGTCTCTCTCTCTCTCTCTTAAGGTAGTGCTAATGGAGGACTCTCTTTCTCTATCGCCTATCCCAAATCTTTCTATAAGGCAAGTATCTTAAGTGCTGACGCTTTGTTACGCTTTTTAGTTTTAAAAGAATTAGCATATAAATCAGCATACGTGCATCGTAAATCACTCTCGCTTTCACTTATAGCATCCTCCCTCTCACTCACATCGCTTCCACTATCGAGATGTCCCTGTGAAGTAGCATCCTCATTGTCGTGAAGTGTCAGTACTCACTTGACTAGCCATGCATGCGGTGAAGTTACATTCATACGGTGACTCATCTCCAGAATCCACCGACTCGACCTTACTGTCATCAATAAGGGATTTATTGAATTTTTTTTGCAAATTAGGCCAAATCGTATAAGTCAAATAAAACTCCGAATCAGAGAACTCGTCCTCTCTTTTCCTAGATGACTCACCTCTCTTTCTTAAAGACCCCTCACTCTTCCTAGCCTGGGATTTAAGTGCTACCCCTTTATCTTTTGATATTATCGTGTTAGGAAACATGTCAATTTCATAAGTCTGGAGGTCTCCTACTAATTCTTCTAATTTCAAACTACTCAAAGAATTTAGCACAGTGACTTTAGGGATTAAACTCTTAGTCAGTGATCATAAAATCTTTTTAACTACTCCAGCATTAGGAATGTATTCACCTAATTTGAAACTAGTGTTAACAATATCAGATAAGCATCCATAAAATTCATCAAAAGAGTCAGATCCAAGCCTAGTGATTGTCTCAAATTATGGAGTTCGATTATGCAATTTTGATTCTTTAACTTCATTAGTGCCTTCATGGGTAAGTTTAAGAACATACCATGCTTCTTTTGACGTGGTACACATCATGATGTGTTGGAACTCATCAGGGTTGATGTTTTCGAAAATTTCACTAAGCCCACGTGAGTTATATGTTCTCCATTTAAATTCATCCTCAGTTCATGTAGTCATATGTTTTAAAGTAGTTACGTTATCTACAGTGGTAGTGGGAGGCGTCCACCCTCTTTCACTCACAACCTAAACACATTCGTCAATGGCCTTTAAGTGAGATTTCATATGGTTTTCCAATATGCATAATTTGACCCGTAAAAAATTGGCACTCGATGATACAAGTTTTCCATTAAAATTGCGCTTTTTCAAAAATAAATTTTTAAACCAAAATTGATATCTAGAAAAAATTTTGCACAAAAATTACGCGGTATAATTGTGTAATAGGCTTTGATACCAATTTGAGAGTGCTCCAACAATCAATGATTAACTCGTTTAATTAAATTCTATTTTTTAATCCCAAAAATCCTAGCTTTTATAAATAAATTGTGACAAAATAATTAATTCAAATCAAGCATGCATAGTCAATCACAATATGAGGTAAAATACCCAAAAGGGAAAAAAACTTTTTATTTCACTATAATTCGTAATACTTACAATTACAGAGAAATACAGCTTGACACACGAATACCTGGAGGCGTCGGTTCGTTGTTGTCGTCAAGAGTCTCACAAGAGCTCCAATCGTTAGCAATGGAGAATCAACCTCCTTCTCCTCAAGATTACTCCAGATGAGTAGAATAAAAATTATCTATGGTATATAAAGATTCACATATATATATTTGGGAGGAATTTGTGAATCAAAAAGGTGTTTGGGACTCAAAATTGAAGACTTGTTGTAGTAGGTCTCTCAAAAACTTTTTTTTAAGTCTTAAACAAATACACTCCCCGAATAGGTATTTATAGAAAAAATAAAAAGTTGAGTCGGTGTGGCAAACCAGTTCGGTTTTCCCTTTATAAATAGGCAAACCAATTCGATAAAATGTCACTCACAATTCTCCATTTTGAACTGGTTCAATTTTCCCTTTATAAATAGGCGAGCATGTTCAGGTAACTGTTTAACAAATATTTTCCTTACAAATGCCTAATTTTGATAAACCCAATGTTTTCAAAAAATTCCCAAATAAAGATGTAAACATTAAAAACTCCAAATTGAACATTATACCATAATTATGAGTGAAGTAGTGGGAATGGTTTTTTGTTGAAGATAGTGTGAGAGTGATAACTTTGGATTCAAAGCTAGGGCATCATGGATTATCGAGTTGACATGCCAAATGTAATGGTATCAGACTTACTAGTTGTGATATAGGACGCTCAAAAAATTCCTAGATTCTAAAATGGACATTTCTAAAATCACGTCCTTACAAAGCTACAGGTTTTAGCCTATAAAAAAGTCTATAATTGAAGAAATATAGGAGCAAGTCTAGCAAATAATTAATAATGTAAAAAAAAATAGTGCAAAAGGAAGAAGCGTATAGGCCAAAAAGGGACTTCACTAAATTAAAATTTCAATACAAGTTAAATTAAATATTGTTCATAACATGTTTAGAATCAAAAGGGATATACAAGCTACATACATGTATCTAAGACTCAGCGTCTTCTTTCTTATGATCGTCTTCCTCCATGCATGTTTAGGTCTATTTAACCTCCAAAGAAGCAACAATCGCTAGCTCCTCTCTTTGCTTCCTAGAAAGATCATCATCCTCTCTTAACTTTTATTAACATTAGTCGTGCTCGACATTAGTGAATCTTAAGACAAAGATGGTTTCCTTTCCCTCAAAATAGTTTTTGACAACTCTATGCCTCTTCACCTTATAGGCGTGGATGTACGCTTTGTTCTGGCCAAAAAAGAAGCCTCTGAAGGTCTTAAAATTGGCCACGACGTCCTTAATTTCTTTATTTAATGTCGCAGAATGTTCATCCTCCATGTTTTGGACAGCCAAGACATATTCATCAATAATTTTTTCCATGGACAAGGCATTACTCTTAGACATAGTGGTAAGTTAGAGATTAAAACTTGCATCCTTATCTTGGCTTGTCGTGGCCTGTTTAGAAGCCTCAAAGCACTTTTCCTTAAAGATCTTTAGAGATTCCATGGACTGTATCAAATTCTCTCTGGCCTCATTTTTAGCCTTGTCAACATCTTCCACTTAGAGTTGAGCATGTTTAAGAGAATATGTCACATATGCCATCCAAACTTCGAAAGAAGAGGCCTCTAACTTTTCCACTTTAGCCAGATGTGTAGCCTCTACAGCCTTCTTATGGATGTAGATATCTTCGTATTTCTGCCTATTACTCAAGAAAGCCTCAACATCCTCAAGAAAAAGTGAAAAAATGAGTTAATAAGAGAATAAACAAACTTAACTAAAAGGCTACGGACAAATATGGTTACCCTAAGAAGGAAGTGCAATTGGGATTTCTCCAGGTCCTATGCATCTTACTCAAAAAAATGTTTAAGGTCTGAGGTGTTGGCAACTTTTCTCATCATGGAGGCCACGGTGGCCCCAGTGTCCCAGGGAGAATTTTGATCTACTGTCTTAAGTTGAGGCCATGGCCAGAAAACCCTATTTATTGGGATAACGGTTCTAACATTAATTGGCACAGAAGTCAAGCCCTATCTATAGTGGGGAGTTATTGATATTGACGTGCCCAGAGTTTATAGGCTCTTAATTTTTCTCCCCACCATGAGAAGCCAGGAATTCATTAGCAATGTTCATCGTGGCATCATCAAAGATTGATATGCTTGCACCACCCACTGCAACCTCATTTTGGCGCCTAGTGGGGAGCTTAGCCCTTGGAACAACATCCTTATCAATGATCCTTTATCTCTTTTTTCTTTTGACCTTCCTCGATGCTTGATTCGAGGCTTGGACATTTTTGTCCAGCTCATCCAATTGGGAAAAAAGCAATTCCTTATCAATTTCCATTATTGGTTCTCCCTCCACAGATGCACCTTCACAATAAGAACATTAGTAACGAGTATAAACGATATCTTTAGCCTATCAAATGAATTTCAAGACTTATGTACCTTTCATAACTTGTTTCATTAGGGCAATGTGAGTTTTATTTGAGCATGGCATAAGATCTTTGTTTTATTAGAACTTTAGTGAGACTACACGGGGTGTCACTCAGAGTTGTGTTTGAGCATGACATATCACCTACATACCGATGGGCAGATGGAGAGGGTGAATCATTTGCTAGAGGATATGATGAAGACGCGTATTTTATATTTAAAAGGTAGCAAAGAGAAGTAATTACCTTTGATAGAGTTTGCGTATAATAACTCGTTTCAGTTTACTATCGGCATGGGACCTTTTGAGGCTTTGTACAGGAGACCTTGTCATTTGCCATCATGTTAGTCAGTGGCGGAGGACAATAATATTCTCGATTTGAATGTGATTTAGGACGCGTCGGCAAAGATTGAGTTGATCAGGAGTCGTATTTGGGTAGCTCAGAACCGTCGGGAAGAGTCACATCGATACGAATTGGAGACATTTGGAGTTTGATGTGGGAGATCAAATGTTATTGTGGTCATCTCCCATGATGGGAGTAATGTAGTTTGGGAAGAAAGGGAGGGTGGTGCCTATGTATATGGAGCCTTTTACCATCATTGAGAAAGTAGGGAAGGTTTCGTCTAGGCTTGCCTTATTGGAGCTTTTGCAGCAAATTCACGATGTGTTTCATATGTCATCGTTGAGGAGTTATCTCAGGGATGACTTGGCTTACTGGTATATAGCATGGGAAGAGTTAGACTTACACCGATTATTTCTTACGAGGAGAGACTTGTTGCCATTTTGGGCCACAGAGAGCGAAAGCTTCTGTCAAAGGTAGTATTGTTAGTGCATGTATACTGGGGGCACCACATTGTCGCCAAGTCGAAGTGGGAGCATGAGGATGACGTGTGAGAAAAGTATGTACGTTTGAATTTTAGGGACGAAATTCCACTATTAGGGGAGAATGTAATATTCCGTACTTTTATGAGTATTTAATTTTTGTGTGTGCATCTAATTATTAACTTAATTGGGGAAATTAAATTGGTTTTGGCAAATATTAACTAGTGAGTTCATGATGAATATTTATAATAATAATAATAATAATTATTATTATTATTATTATTATTATTATTATTATTATTATTATTATTATTATTATTATTATTATTATTATTATTATTATTATTATTATTACTACTACTACTACTACTACTACTACTACTACTACTACTACTACTACTACTACTACTACTACTACTACTACTACTACTTGCGTGTATTAAGTAAATAAAGATGAGAATTGTTATTTGTCAGTTTATGAGTGAAAAGATGAGGATTATCATATTATGTTGTTAGGGAGTTAGAGCGATAGATTTAAATAGTTTATGGGCGACGCGTAGTGTATGCGCATGTCAATCTCAGTTGATGATATGGTGGAACATTTTTACTTTGATGATCAAATAATATTTTTAGTGCACCGATGATCTGGAATGGGTCGAAATAGTCCTGAATAGATACCAATGGATTATAATTGGGGTTAAAGGGCTTTTTAGACATATAAGGACCCGCATGGGTGTATAGTTGTCTTTTTAGACTTAGGGTTACACCTAAAAAGGTATTAGAGTTGATTAAAAAGTATTTAAGGTTAAGAAATGAGTACGATAGCATCAATCTTGCCTCTACACATTGGATATTAAAGGAGGGAACAATGATAAGGGAAAATGGAAGAATAGAGAAAACAAGGCTTGGAGAAGAGAGGAAGAACATCAACGAAATTCAATTCATCTCTACGAGTCGAGACTTCGAATTTTAATCAAATAAAGAAAGTATTTACTTTCTTTAGATTTTCAATTTTTGTGGCTAATTACATTTATGATTAATTTTGAACTAATATGGTCATTAAAAGATGAAACCTTTGGAGATTAAATAAAGGGAATTGGTTTGAGTTCAACCTGTGCTCATATTTGATAATTAATAAGTGAAAAATTCGTGATATTAATCTGGGTTTATGATTATGAATATGAACCAATACACTAGGTGGGAGAAAATATTCAGTCAGTGAACCGGTTCCGTGTGCTAATCAAACCAGTTCGGTTTGTTGGCATGTCCTAATTTTCGTTGCGCATTGTTTTGACCCACCAGTGCTTGGTAAATGGGCGTATGGACTTCCAGGGTAGATTAGGATTATCAGAGAACATTATCAGGGGTTAGTACATGTTTTAGGCCAATGGTTAGATGGGTTTGAGTGAGATAAATCAGAATTTAAGTGCGTGAACACTTAAATGGAAAATCAGGAAGTCAGTTCAGAGTTCAAAATTGGTAGACTAGTACACGGTGGGATTTTCGTACATATCCAGTACCTTATATATATATACACGTATTGTGGGTTACTTATATATATATATATATATATATATATATATATGATTGCTTATGTATTTGTTTTGAGCATACGTACTTGGTAGTGCTATCATTAAGAGCTTGTTGTTGTAGGCAGTCCACCTTGACATTGACCAGCAGGTGTTGGATTGATTCCTCAGGTCATAATACTATTGCATGGCCACCCTCCATGTGTGAGGATAGGTGTTGGTGTGGAGACCGATTGGGTGTGATGTGATATGGTTGCGGCCTTCAAACGTATGTTTATGCCCAACTCTATTGTTTGTGTTTATGTTGGGTTTTGTGGTGAGATTCTGACCCAGTGACCCCGTTGTGGTGCATGGTACACCTAGAGCCTGATAAAACATGAGGGACGCATCTACGAGGTCCTGGCTCCGAGGATGTGATATATACGTATATAGAGAGTGATATATATGTATGGGTACTTGATATATTCTATGTATATCTATTTATAACATGTGTGTAGCTATGTAATCATTTGTGATAATTATACCTTATGAGTATAGTAACTTTTAGCTAATGGTGACTATTAGCGGGATAGACTATGATAGTGGTTATTATCCTAGTTAGACTACGTAATATGATTAGGATAATGAAATGAATGCTTTAGCTGCACATTGTAGATGAGGGGTGAGGAATGATGTCATGCGAGTGCGACTGAAAAGTTAATTATGAAGGTAATATACTGTACATTTTTATTTGAAGCATTTCAATACTTGCAAAATATTTTCAAATTTTTTTGGGCTTTGACCCACTGGAAAATATATTTTATTTTCAAAACCCGAGGTGTGCATCAACAAGGACAATAGAGTTAGTTCTTTTATGACGTCTCGTACAGTAGCTGTGAATGCTGTGAGATTGATTGAGCCGTCTCAGTTCATTTCTATCTAGATAGGATTGAGTTTCAGTAGTTTCCTTTCGGGTGTGTTGCCCGTAGTTGGATATGACTTTCCATTCCTATTAGTTATTTGTTATTTCTCAATTTTTTTACGTTGGATTTTTATTTGTGGTAACCGATGGTTTATTCGTTTTACGTTATTTATATTTATGCATATAAGTTATTCTGTCGTTTCTTTTAGTGTATGTTGGTTGGATATTTATATTATTTGTTGCGACGATGATGCTAAGAATGAAATCATATTGGATTCCCATTTAATTTTAATGAAGGTCTGATCAACAGGTATTAGAATAGGCAGGGTGTCACATCCACCTCGACCTCCACCTATGACCATCATTAAATGTTAAATATGGTTGCACTAAGATGTCATAATTTTTTTTTAACTAAAGAATATGGGAAAATATATTAGTCTCTCTTACATATAAATAATATATAAGGACGACCCATGTAAATGGCAATTTTCATGGTAGCTAAAGATAATTCTTCCAAATTTAGATCCTCTCCTTTGCAAACATTTTCACAAAATTATCACATGACTAGAATTTGGTCCATGATAGTCAGAGTAAGGTCCCTCCTCAAAGGGCCAATCATCAATGTGTTGCCTTGCTTCACTCAAAGCAATTCCAAAGTGTCTCTCAAGTAACTATATACGAAAATTCATAACAATAATGCCAGAATATGTAATCAACAATGGAAAAATTTCAGGCAAAGATTGAGTTAGCTCACGCAGCAAGCTTATTCATCGATCCCTTAAAATGGAAAAAAAATTAAAACTGTGTGATAGCAGAAAAGGAGTTTCATTAATGAGAACATAATACGATAGAAGGGACCAAAAGTATATATACAATACAAGGAGGAAATGTACAAATTTTATAAACATAATAATTTAAAAGTAGCAACAACAGGGAAGATGTTTCTTGCGCTGGAAGAATTAATACTCAGACCCATGCATATTCATCAATAATATGGAGATATAAGATAAAGCAAGAGCCAAGAGGCAATGGAAAATAAGAGTGTGAACATTTCAAATCAAATAATTTTCTATACTAAGATGTAAGACCAATAAAGAATATAATATGATTAAGTACAGTGTGATCAAAGAATTACGTCTGCTTGTATATTATTTAAGTCAAATGGGTGAGATAAAAAGAGCACTGTATTTACATCTTCTCTTCAATGATCTTAGTAATAATATTGAACACAAAGTTGGCCAAAGCTATATGGATATATTGGTTGATAATAGATCTGCGCATATTAGCACCAATAACATCCCTACATTTATGAAAAAATAACACCTCTAAAGCCATCTAGACCTGGGGTAGAAGATGGCTCTATAGAGAACACTGTGGATTTAATTTCTTCCAATACTGGAATTACTTTCAAAGATTCATTATCCTTATCAGAAACTAGATTTGGAACAACAACATTAATAAGACCAATATCTTGAATGGAATTATCTGAGCTATATAGATTAGAAAAGTACTGAATGATGTGGTCTTGAATGGCCTTTGGATTAGGAATCTCTTATTGTACATGCTTTAAGTAAGAAATCACTTCAAAGAATTAGATTTTCTTCCAAGAGAAGAAAAATCCTTGAGAATCAACTTATGAGAATTGTCAGATATTAATCATGTTATTGAATTCAGTAGAAGTAGTTGACTAAGGTATCCTTAGACCATTACATCTGTGAGCTCCTTTTACACCGTTAAAGTCTCCAATAGTCATCCATGGGTTTGAAATTTAGTCATTAATCATTTCAAAGTCATCCCAAAGCCTCCTTCTAACCATATCCCATATCATTCCTTGGTTTTACTTCTTAGCCTAACTTTTCCCCTTTCTTTCTTTCTTTCTTGATTAGTACCCAAGACTGAACTTTAAAATAAGATGGGAAAAAAGGAAAAATAAATGGATAGAACCTTCCAAAAAATTCAATTACTTCACACCCACACCAATAACTATATATGTGCTCCTTAAATCCATAAATTATAAAAACTATAATACACATATTATAAAAACTATATAAGAATAAACAACACTTGATCATGAAAAGAACACCAATAATAATTATTAAAAAAATAAAACAAAATAGTTTATGTAATCCAACACTAACACTTCAAAAAAAAGGAAAAGAAAAATAATTTACCTTGTCCTGCACCCGAATTACTTGAAAATATGGATGCTAAAGCAAAGGTAATTCTAAAAGTTACTTGTTCACAGAGTCAAAGAGAAGCTAATGTCATAACTTTTTAACTACCAATGTAAATGTCAAAATAAATGTAATTTGAAAAATATATGGGTTAAATTATGAAATGGATGATATATCGGATTTCTAGTCAGAAAAAAAATAGAGTTAATGGAGAAAAAGTTGTATTTCGATCCGTAGATTGTGAGGGGATCGAAAGTGAATAAGGATTTAGAGGGTCTATTTAAGGTATTATAATCTAAGGGGTTGTCTTTCATTTTTTAACTTTGAAATAAAGCATTTCCATGCGGGGTTATGTACACATAACTCTAAAAAGAATATAATATTTTAAATTTAAATGTTACCTATTTTTGAGACACTAATATTTAACATTAATAACCTATTTCATTTTTTTTAATTCAAACATCATCTAAATTTCAAATAAAGTTATTTAAAACTTCTTTTGCACAATAGATATGAAACATAAATTATTTAATCTTTAACCATCAACCATGTTTGTGAAACAAATAAGTTTACCATGACCAAATAGGCTACTTTAGAGACAATTTCTCAATCACAATTAATGATTTTGGACAATTGCATATGCAAAGTTGATTCTTTGTGGAAAAAAAAATTCAATGCGCTTTTTAAATAACATCTACATTGTAACATGATAATGTCCCAAATTTGACATTGTAACATCTACATTGTAACCCATGTGCCATTAAGATCTACGACCAATGATGTCACCCCTAACACCACTGAGTTTATCATGAGACCAAGAGCACTCGTGCGCACACCAAGGTCATACAGAACCCTTAACCCCTATAGTTTAGCGAAATGCAGATGACCCTTTTAAGATTTTGGCTCTTACAGTATCTGCTGGCGGTGTTGGCAACATGGTTAGTGCCACTATCCCGCTAGTTGCTGCTGCAATTGCCCCCAACACAAATGCAGGCAAGTTGCCACCTCTGAAAAGCGCATCCCACGGTCCACAAAGTACCGACTCATTAACCTAATATCAAAATTGGGTTAGTCATTGATGATTATAAGGGAAAATTCATTGCCATTGCCCCTAGTGTCTAGGCCTTGTCCATAGAATCTAGATTGCATCGAGTATGGCATATTTCATTACGTCCGTCAAGGTACTTCACGTTCACACGTTCAAGAAGACATATCCGATTATTAAGCAACTTCTGCATGTTGTGACGTCACATTATTTTGGTATAGTTGTTATTTTCATTTTCGTGGATTTTTTACAAAGCATTGGGAGATTTTTATAAACTGATTTTTTACGAAACGAGTTAGTTTTTTAAACAGGTTTTAGAACTTAAAAATATTTTTATTTTTTGAAAATTTCATTCAAACGAGATGGCAATCTCATTAGAATGACTTGGGATCTCGTTAGAATATCATTTGAAGCATTTATCAGACAAGGGAGTAATGTCTAGGATTCTTGCACCTCATTAGAAGCGAATTCTAAGTCATTCGAATGCCATCAGCATGTCACTAGAACGAAGTCTTAGTCTCATTCGAACAAGGTTGCATCGACTCAATTTTTGTATCCGCCTATAAATACCTAATTTTGATAGTTTTTTTGTTAAGACTTATCATTTATGAAATCTGTAGAATTGTTTCTTTAAGTCTTCACTTTTTAAAAGGAAAAATACTTTTCGATTCACACATTTTCTCCTATATACTTTTGTGAATCATCTTTGAATCCCAAAACACTTTTATATTGAAGTTTACTTTTGTGAAGAAGGAGTCTTCACTACTGACATTATAGAGAAGGAGCCTCTACTACTGCTCTTATTATTCTTACGTGAATCATTACTGAAGGAAGATTGCGATCTTTGTGGGACTTGAGAGAACCACTAATGAAGAAGACGAGGGTCACCTATGGGAGATTTGTTAGGATGTAGTTCTCTATTGCATTTGTAAGTTACGATTACAAACTATAGTGAAATAAAAGGTTTTGCCACTTTGGGGATTTTTCTTGAAATTGTGATTTCTTTACATGCTTGATTTGAATTGCATAGATGCGTGTTCTAGGGTTAATAAGAATTAAAATTTATTTATGGGATCCTTTTTCTGTAAAATTTTTCTGAGATATCAATCAGTTTGAAAAATTGATTTTAAAAAATTGCAAATTTTCTGATGGAGAACTTATATAATAGCATGCCAATTTTCGATGGGTTGAATTATGCCTATTGGAAAGCCCATATGAGATCCACTATAAAGGGAATTTATGAAATTGTCTTGCTTGTTTGTGAAAGAGGGTGGACTTCTCTTACTATCATTGTTGATAATGTCACAAATCTCAAACATGTTTCCTCCTTGACTGAAGATGGGTTTAAGTGAGTACCTACAACTCTCACAACCTATTTCGGGAGCCGTCACCCCTAATGAGTTCCTCTGCATCTTGACTTGCACTACGTATAAGGAAGCATAATATATCCTCCAGTTGACACATGAGGGCTCCAATGTTGTCAAGGCATCTGAGCTTCAAAATCTAACCACGTGGTTTGAGACCATCACTATATGGGAGTCTGAGAATTTTGATGAATTGTATGCTAGGTTGTCGGACATTTGTTAACACCAATTTTGATTTGGATGAGAAAATTGAGGAGTCGAGAGTTGTGAAAAATATTTTGAGGTCACTCCCTTCTCGATTTATTCCTAAGGTCACCGTGCTTAGATCTTTAAGGTTAGAGTAACTCATAGGAAACCTTCAAACTTATGGGATCGACATGTTTCCCAAAACCATTAAGCCTAAGGATAAAGGGGTAGATTTAAAGACTCAAATTATGAAAAAGAAAAAGGATAAAGTTCACGAGTGTAAATCTGAGGGAGAGTTTAATGTTGATGACTTTGCCTTGTTTGCGAATTTTTTAAGTTTTTTTTAAAACTTTTCCAAAAATAATTCTTCTAATAAAAAGGTTTTTGAAAAAATAAAAATAAATACGAGGTCAAGGATAACGGTGAGAAAGAGGAGGAGATAAGTTGTTTTGAGTTCTAGGGTAAAAGGCACATGTCGTTTGAGTGTCACACTAGGCTAAAGAGAAAGAGAAAATAGATTGCTAATAAAGCCACTCTTAGCGATAGTGACATCGAGATAGTTGATTCAGGGGGAGAATCACCACATGAAAAGTGTGTTGCTTTCATGTCTAGTCATGTGAGTACTTCTAATTTGTCCCACGACAATGAGGAAACATGTAAACGTGAGAGCCTCGATAATGTTTCAAGCCATATGAGTGAGTGTGAGGATGAGATTGCAAGTGAGGTAGGAGGGGATCTCCAAAAAGCCTTTATTGATTTTTACACCGAGACATTGAAAACCAAAAGGTTAAATAAAGATTTAAGTATTAAGGTGTTAGATTTGGATAGAGAAGTGAAAGTTTTGAGGGTGTGTGAGGCGTCAAAAAGTCAATTCAAGAAGGTGAAGTTTTTTTTGTGTGAGCAGTTGATCGTCTTAGGACAGAAAAAGAGTGAATTGACCAGAGTTATGTCTAGTTTTATGGGATATATTCAATCTTCATTGGAGACTTATGAGAAACTTGAAACATGTGTATCCCAACTCGAGAGATTTCGAAAGTGCCCAGGAGGTCAAAGTCACTTTAGAGGAAACATATAAGAAGGTTGGAAATATGCTCCTAAGTCTTGCTTTGGGTAATGTTGAGAGGCTAGGAATAGGTTATGACGGTGTGTCCACTTCCTATATTGCGCTTGATCCGGTTCTCGAGTTTATGATAGATCCATATAGTTCTTGACCTAACCCACCTAGGCGTCCGATTAATAGTAGGAGAGCACATCGTAGACATTTTTAGGAGGTGTTACTAAGCCCTTATATGTTTGTTCCCATTGAAAGCAAAGAGGACACCTTGGAGAATTTTGTTTTAAAGGGGGTTCTGTGTCTCATAGGTATCTTCCACAATATTCTACTACACATAATCCAGCACGCACTTCCACACATATTAATCCTCATCCTCGCTCAAATGACATGAGAGATTTTCAGAGTTTTAGAGAGCAAGTTGAGTATTTAGTCAAAACTTCACATGATTTGATGGATGTTTTTCATAGTTAGTCATCTCCTCTAAAGAACTCCTTAGGACCCAATGATTGAGGTTTAGACTTATTTGCTAGCATAGGATGATATTCATGTTCATATCTTCATGCCCATTGCTAGTGTATACTACCATTCTATTTATCTTTTTCATTTTGATATTTTTTTTCAAAAAATCCAAAAAAAATTTGTTTTTCTTTTGATAAAATTTTTGAAAAACACAAAAAGATTTTTATAGTTTTTTTACACCTTATATGGATGGACATTTAGGATTTATAAGTCACAATATCATTTTATTATCCATGTGACTTTTTTTATAGTGTTTTGAGACACAACATCATTTCATCCATGTGCTTTATAATGTGTTAGAATCGTTGAGATGCAACTAGTGATTACTTTCTACACATTTGAATCATTGTCTCCTTTAATGTACACTTGCACTTATTTATTTGAGTATTTCACTTGTCTGTCACATGTTAGTCAAGGTGTTTTCATCTCAATCCTGCCTTTAAAATAAACCAAATGCGATAAAATGAGATAATGAAAGTAGTGCTTGTAAGAACCATTGCTCGGATTGGAAAAATAAAAATTTATATCTCCGGTAAATGTGTTAATATAAAAGAAATGGAATCGGGCTACGAAAGTCAAAAGTATCTTTGCATGAATAGACACCATTTGCAAAAGAAAAGAGCCTAAAAGATTAAAGGCACATAAAGGAAAAAATATAAAGTGCCAGACCAAATTCAAACAACATTGATACTTCGCTACATATGAGTATTGATTTCTTCAAAACGAAAGAGTTGAGGGAAATATTTAATATTTGAATTTTGAGGGGGTTTAGTCGAAGATCAATGGGTTTGCACGTCCTGAAAAAGTCTCGTAAAAGCCTTACATGGTTTTGGGAATTATTGGTGTGAAAATCATTTTAGACTTTGATTTCTTGATTAGATTGAGTCGATATCATATGAATTCAATAATTTTACACCTGAACAGGACTTTGAGTTCATTCGTTAGGAGTATCCAAAATTCATCGTGCGCATATGTTATGATTGCTTGAGTTGATTTTCCTATCGGACTTGTTCGCACCCATTCATTATGCGTTCATGAATTAATTATCTCAGTGTTAGTTCATGGTGTGTAATGTTTTTGTAAAAAAAATTCTCTTGAAAAATAAAAAATAGTTGGTTTGTTTAGTTTATCATTACTTGAATCTTATTTGTGATGATATTCTATGAGTATTGTGACATGCTCTAGTTTATTATTTTTTATTCTTTTCCTTATCTATTTCGGATAAATAAAAAGGGAGAGAATGAATTATGGGGGAGTGAGAGTTTGATTTATGGGGGAGAACTTGATTTATGAGTTTTATCTTATTTCAAACTCAATGCGTTACAAAGTATATTTCTTGGACATGACCAAGCCATAGAATCTAGATTACATCGAGTATGGCATATCCCGTTACAACCGTCTTGGTACTTCCCGTTCACATGTTAAAAAAGACGGATCTGATTATTAAGAAACTTCAACATGCTCCATGATGTCACGTTATTTTGGTATTGTTTTTGTTTTGATATTCATGGATTTTTCACAAAGTATTAGGAGATTTTTATAAATCGATTTTTTACAAAATGAGTTATTTTTTAGAACAATTTTTAGAACTTAAAAATATTTTTATTTTTCGACAGTTTCATTCAAACGAGATGGTAATCTCAATAAAATCACTTGGGATCTCGTTAGAATGTCGTTTGAAGCATTTATCAAATGAAGGCTTACTACCTTGGATTTTTGCATCTCGTTAGAAGCAAAGTCCAAGTCGTTTGAACGACATCAACTTGTCGTTAGAATAAAGTCTTGGTCACGTTCGAACGAGGTTGCACCACCTCGATTTTTGTGTCTGCCTATAAATACCTGTTTTTGATAGTTTATTGTTAAGACTTTGAATTTACAAAAACTGCAGAACTACTTCTTTAAGTCTTCGCTTTTTAAAGGGAAAATAATTTTTAATTTACACAATCTCTCCTATATACTTTTGTGAATCATCTTTGAAACCCAAAACACTTCTATATTGAAGTTTACTCTTATGAAGAAGGAGTCTCCACTGCTGACCTTATAGATAAGGAGTCTCTACTGCTGCTCTTATGATTGTTGCGGGATTCATTACTGAAGGAAGATTACGATCTTTGTGTTACTTGAGATAACCACTGCTGAAAAAGACAAGGGTCACCTGTGGGAGATTCGTCAGGCTGTATTTATCTATTGTATTTGTAAGTTACAATTTGCAAACTATAGTGAAATAAAAGGTTTTTCCCCTTTCAGGATTTTTTCTGAAATTGTGATTTTTTTACACGCTTGGTTTGAATAACATAGTTGCATGTTCTAGGGTTAATAAATATTAACATTTATTTATGGGATTAAAATCTAATTAAATAATTTTACTCCATTAGATAATTGCACATTCACAATGGTTTTTTCATATTATGATAAATTTACGTGCTCTTAGTAATTCTAGAAGGCAGAGACTCTTATACGTAATGATACAGTATTGTCTCCTATTAATGGTATAAATTGTATCTAAGACTTTAGTTGTAAGAGCATCTGTGATGTGATCTTAAAATTGAACTTTAACGATGGGCAAACAGTTTATAATATTTTCGATATTATATCAGAGATGCAAAATGGGTTCTCAAATGCAAAAGGCAATTATCTCAACCAGTACCATTAAATAACTACCTTTAGTATTTATAAGGTTTCAAAATTAGTATTTTTCCTGGTACTTTACCTCATTTTTTAACCCATTTCTTCTTTACATTGATGGGTGCATCTATTTATTGGTCTTTATCTCAACTAGTACCACCGTTGATTACATTGCTTACCCACTGCTGATTATTATTTCTAATTACGTTGATGTCTAATAGTTATCTCAACCAGTACTACTATTGATTACATTGCTTACTCATTAATGATTTCTATCTAATAGTGTTCTGAATAGATGTCGTGAAGGCTGGAGAACAAATATGGATGTGGTGAAGGTTGAGGGTTAAGAGATAATTGAAAGTGGTTATTTTTGTTGTTTAGGCTTGATCTAAAAATATAGATCTATTACCGATAATGTTACCAATGTGATTAAGTCGATTTGGGAAAGTGGGAAGTGATATTAGCATATTATATCATACATACATATTTATAGTGTTAAATAGAAATAGGACTACCATGATATATAGGATGAAATGTTGGTAAATCAAGAAACAATAGAAATTTAATGTGATAGAGATGCGGATGTTAAGGTGGATGTATGGCAAAACTTGGAAGGATAAAATTAGAATTGAACATATCCACAAATCAATAGTATCTCATAAATTGAGAGAAAATTACCCTCATGGTTTGGACATGTCAAATGTAGAATAATAAGTGCCCCTTAAGGAAGATTGACATAGTTAATATTGATGATGACTCTAGGGGCAGAGGTAGACCTAAACTAACTTGGTAGGAAATTGTGAAAAATGACATGTATCATGCATTTTAATAGATAATATTGCGCTAAACATAATGGAATGGAAAAATAGTATTTATATAATAGACCCTAAATAATTGGGGAAAGTCTTTGTTAAGTTGAGTTCAGGTTATGTACCTCACGCTCGACAAACACCGTAGGCCATAACCCTGTTCTTTTTAACCACACACTGTTTGTTCGTGTTGTATTTATCCTATTTTAATGACTCTTAACTTTATTTTATCTTTATTTATGATGGTGAGGCTATAAAGGCTACCTTATTGACCCAGTGGCATAAGTTTCACACCTAGTCCTTAGATTCCATTACTTACTCTTGTCGTTTAAGGCCACAATTAATGCTTTATACTTTATCACTTCGATTTGACACTTAGCTCTTATGTTTTAAATCACAGTTCGAAGGACCCAAATGACTCCCCTAGATTCGAACTAATATTACCTAAAAGTAACAATACCTTGTTTGGATGTGCAAGGGTTTATTTGTACGAACACTAAATTTCTCGTTCTAACATATTCCTTTGCTTTAATATTTTCTTATTTAACTCCTATACATTTTCTTTATAGTTTCAGTAATAAAAATATTCCCCAAACTTATTCCAAACTATTGTTTAAACACGTTTAAGCTCTATAATTATGATTACTGGCTTTTTTAACCCATGTAATCCATTATGCTTGTATCTTCGTATAAGTCCATGTTTGTACAACATGATTTCTTAATCTTATAAAAACCCTCTTATTATCACTACCTTGTGTTGAAAATCATTTCTAGCATAATATTCCTACTAGTTCAAAATATTACTCTTCAACATAATGTCCACTAGTTTGTACTTAAACTAAAATTTTGACTAACCTTATCTATTTCTTGAGCTAAAAACCAAATATGTACGTGCACCCATTCATAAATGCTAAACCTAATATGTATTAGTTTCTTAGGATGTTATTTATAGAAAATATGTTGAAAACCCTACCTCTTGAGCTTTTAACCTTTAAACCTAGTGGAAAAGCCTTAATATCTCCAGTCCAACTCAAGGTATCCCCTTTTTCGTCATAATATAAGCCTACAAATCACATGAGGTTCCTAATATCTTTAAGGAAACGCAAATTGAACTATGAAATTATCAATTTCCTTACCTTGAATGTGGACAACCTTTACTAAAGAGCCTTAAAATTACTTAATAAATGCTTTAAAGAACTGTAGGATGATCTCCTTTTGAACATATTAAAATCTCTCCAAATATTTCTTTCCGGAATTCTAATTTTAAAACTTTCTCTTCTTTCTATAATTTTCTTTCAAATTAGACATTCATCACTAAAAAACACTGCCTCTATGCATATCTGAAGTTGCGGGGTTATATGGGTTCGGTTCAATTCATGAAATACACTCCTTTAAACAAATTAATAACACGGGAAAAGAATAAAAAATAGGCCAATAGGTCGCTACTTTCCAAATTTTAGCCTTAATTACTATTGATGTAAAAAATTAGATCATATCTAATTATTCAATCACAGATAAAATAAATGAAACAAAGAGGTTTTAAAGTGGTTCAGCCTTATAAGAATGGCCTACGTCCACTATTATGTTATTGCTGATTGTTTGGGAATTCTCGATTACATGTTCTATCCAGAAATTCTGGTCCCCTTACAATGAGGATTGTACAATGTATTCATAGCCCTGAGGCTGTAATGTGAAAGGGTAATACATTAAATGATGTACATATGAAAGGGTAATACATTGAATGCCCCTTAAGCGTATGTGTCTGAATGATAAGCATTTAATGAACAGTCAGACTGTTGGTTTTCCTGCTATTAATGCTTTGTTCGAGGTGCAGCTCGGACCACCTGAGTTGCTCGGACCGCCTAAGCTTCTCGGTGTTCAAGAGTTCCTTGGAGAGTTCTTGTTCCTCGGAGTGTAAGAGTTCCTCAGGGAAATAGTGTTCCTCGTTGTAGTATGGTTCTTTGGAGTGTGTGAGTTCCTCGAAAGTGTTTGTTGTTGCCATGTAGATTTCCATGTGTCTTCACTCAATTGAGCCATGTCAGTAGACTAAATTTGGTATTAACAGATGCCCCCAATGTTTCATAGTTCGAAATTTGAGGAGTGTGGAACATTCTTTCTCGGAATATGGCAGTTTTAAATGGTTATCCTAAAATTTAGGAGTCTCTTGTATTTAATTCTCCTTCCATCTTCGTAGAACCAGGCTTTTTGATTTTTTCTACTCGCTTCGATTCCCGCGCCCTTTTTGTCTTTTTAGCCGTCGGTAACGTAACCGTCTCTTTTTGTAATCATTACTTTTTCCTTTTCCCAAGGCAGAGTATTTAAGCGTCACAAACAATTCCATCGTCTTTTACTTTTTCAAATTTGTATCTTCGAATTTTCCATTGTCTTACTTTCTTGTGCATTCATCCTTTCCATCGTTCGTTGTCAACAAATCCACTCTTTTTCTGTAAGATCTTCTTTCTTCTTCTTCATTTCCTTTATTCATCATGGTTTACCCTGTTGAATCTCTTGATAAGTTTCGCTCTGATTTTTCTATTCCCTCCTGGGTTATTTTGGAAGAGCTTTCTGAGCCTTCTGACTATTTCCATTTGGCTGAGGGACATTGGTTCCCCAGTCTCTTTATTGCTGAGTGTGGATTTTCTTTTCCACCCAATCCCTTATGTCTGGAATTCTGTCAATACTTTGACGTTGTTCCCGCAAGAATAGCCCCAATACATGGAGAATAGTTAATGGGGTTCATAGATTAAATCAAATCCATGGAACTCGCATAGGAATTCCAGAAATCATGTTTTGCTATAGATGGGCTGTAGGCGATAATACTTTTTATTTAAAAACTTGATTTTTAAATAGGGCTTTAGTGGTCAATCTCCCGGATGCCAATAGGGATTATTTTGAGCACGGGGTTGTCATAAAAAATTGGCAACATGATCCTTTGTCTGGAGATGAAGTTTATCAGGGTCCCATATGCCCTCCCTATGGCAATGGGATAGGTTATTTTTATTTCATTTTATTTATTTTGAAATTATGCTTCCTCTATGTTTGATAAAATGTGCCACTGATATTTTAATGCTTATTTATTTGCAGTTGACAACAAAAAAAAGTGTCCAAAGGAGGCAGACGTTAATATAAGACATTTGAAACTTATCTGGAGTCTGCATCAAACTGTTGCTGACGAGCACATTAGGTCAGCTTCATATTTGCTTCAGTACAAGAGTTACACTACTTCTTTTACTGATCGTCCGGTAATAAGTGAAGTAAAACCAGTACTAGCCTCTGTAAGTTCTTCGCCTGAATAACATATTCCTTTAAGTGAAAGGATGAAGAAGAGAAGACCTCCCACCCTTTTCGAGAAACCTGCCTCTGGTGCTGGAGTGGCAAAAAGAAGTAAGGTTGACGTCCCAGAAGGGACAAAGAAAGTTGATGTAGCTCCTCCAGCTGCTCCTGCGAAGGTTGCCGAGAAGCCTCCAGTGGCCCCGAACAAGGATGCTGCTCCAGGTGAAGTGATTGTAATATCACCGACCAAGAGTTCTTCCTTCGTTGAATCTATTCCTGCTCCCCCGAGGAAGCTGAAGAAGAGCTCCTCGATCAATTTGGCTCACACCATCACTCAGCCCTCAGCTACTGGAACTGGTGTTCCAACTTTTGTTCCCTCGAGCTCTGCCATGAGCTCGATAAAGACTTGGATTATTCCCGAGATTCAAGGTGTTGAAGAGAACCTTTCTCGGGACATGGTTACATCATTGGCTGCTCGCCATATTACTTCTGTAAGTTTTGTTGCTTTGAACTTTTCATCTTTCCTTTGTTATATATGTCTCTGACTTGGTTTCGTTTTCTTTTCACAGTTGGTGAGCTGCTTTAACACAATTTTGAAGAAAGAAGAAGCTATTAAAGCTTCAAGCTCCTCATCTGGTGTGGAGGAAGCTCTGGTGGGCCTGACGAAGTCTTTGGAAGATTCTCGTCAGAAGCATGATGCTGACAAGGCTGTTTGGGAGAAGAAACATACCTCCACCGAGAAGGAGAAGGCTCAAGCTGTTGAAGTCTCCAAGGAGTTGGAGAAGAGAATAAAGGACTTGGAAGGGAAAAATAAAGAGCTTGACAAGAAGCTCAAAAATGCTGGAGAGCTTGAAAATAAGCTCAAGGTTGTTGAGGAAGAATTAATCCATCTTCGGGAAGTAAGTCGGCAGAAGGAGGAGGTTGAAAATAAATTGAAGACTGTTGAAAACCTTCTGTCCGAGAAGCTTTCCTCGGAGAAGTTAAAAAGAAAATTGGTTGTGAAGAAGTCTTTCAGCGCTGACTGGGACAAGGGGTGGAACAAAGGCTTGGCTGCCATGATGTCGCAAGTCAAATATGGCAGCCTAAAATATTTTAGAGATGGGTGGGTCGCAGCTCTTCAGGAGATGAAGATTGATGAAACTTCTGAGCTCTTCCAGCGACACATCCCTGGTCCCCCTCCAACTCCTGAAGATGAAGAAGAGGACAAAGATACCTCGGAAGAGTCTTCTATGGTGATGGGAGATCATCCCCCAGCCATCTAACCTGCTACCGAGGAACTTCAGTAGCTCGCTACTTCCTCCGAGCAACCTCCAGCACTTCCCCAGCTACTATTTGTTCCTTCCGAGCAACCTACTTCCTCGTCCTAGCCTCCCGAGAAGGTTTTGGGAGACAAGGAAAAGGTGTAGAGTTGTTCGGGTTTCTCTTTATATTTTTCTTTTGTCAAATGTAACCATGAATATGTAACTCTGAACCTTATGATATAATAAAACTTGAACTTTTGTTTTTCCATATTGTTGTCTCTTCTTCATGCTTTGTTGGTACTTTTATTGATTACTGCCTTTTCTTTCTCTACTAGTTTTTGGCCAGGATGGAATTACTATCTGCTCATGATACCAATCTGTTGAGGCAATGCAATGATTATTTTAAGGCTGGTCACACAGATCTGAGTGCAACACAAATTATCGACATCCTCAGCCAAGATGCTTCGGAACATGCAGTTGAGGCCTACCAATACTTGAAGACCCTGTTGATCGTGCAGTGGAAAAAAATGTGGCTTATTATGATATGATTGAGGATCTCCAAGGCATTCTTGAAGACCTTCAGCAACAATACAAAGAATCCACTGCCCTTTTGCACGAGGGTTATGAGAAGAAGTATCCGCAACTCAATGCTGACAAGGGGTACGAGAAGCGTTTTACTGGCTACGATGTGAGGGAGAGAACTCTGAGGGCTGAAGTCGTGGAGTGCAGACAGATAGCTGAACTATTAGAGAAAGAGAATAACAACCTGCAAAGAGAGTTATCACAGTTGAAGTCTGCAGCTTCCACTTCAAAAGCCTTGATCCCAGTGACTGATGAGGGATTCTCGTTCTTGGAGGTTGAGAACGCCAACTTGAGGGACGCGTTGGAGTCATTGAAGAGAGTTGGCCCCTCTACATCTTCTCGTGGGCGAGCAAGAGCTCATCTAAGACGAGCAAGAGCTGCTCGGATTCCTATCGAGGAACAGAGGACTCAGTCTGCCTTAGAGAACCAGGCCTTCCAATTAATGGCGAAGAACCAGGTGTTGGATGAAATGTCAAAGAAGATCAGGGACCTGGAAGAGAAACATTCTACGCAGAAGTCTGTCTTGGAGAATAAGGAACTCTTCATCAAATATCTTCATGAACAGATGGAAAGATTGACCTATCAATTCCACAAACAGCCCAGGGAGTTCTGGATGGCTGGGTACAACGAGGCTCTCTACCACTTGGACGATCGTATCCAGAATGCCAATAATGAGGGCTACAAGCAAGGCTGGTTGAATTCCTTAGGTGTGATGCAACTCGAACAGGGTCATTACCTGTGGGACTACCACGATCCTGGGCTTCTCGACCTACCCGTGCCACCCTTCAAACTGGATATGAGTTGGATCCCTGCTCGGGACATTCCTCGATGCTTAATTTCCAAATATCTCGGCGACTACAATCTCCATTCAAATGTCGAGATATCTCGTCCCGAGCATCTCCTAGATCGACCATCCGTGATGAATATCAGGATGTTAAAAGATCTCAACTTCATAAATTCTCCTCTTGCTTTAAATGACCCGCCTGCTGGCAAGGAACCTGTATCAAAAGCAGAGGAGAAGAAACCAATAGAGTATGAATTTTGATGTAATAATTAGTATACATTTCATTCTCAATGTAATCTGTTTTTTATTTTAATGAAAGACTTTCATTTTTGTTTGCAATCTTAATTGCTATTGTCTTGTAAAACACTTTATATCTGTGCATGTGTATCTGTTAAAAAGATAATAATATTGTGTTATTTGTCCACCAACTTATTGTCGACCAGCTTATTGTCGAGTAGTCACTTGGTCAACATAATGCTTTGGTTCTCGACCTACTTAGTAATAATTAAAAAGTTACGAGAATCACAAATGTTGCTCGATCACTTTCTCATTTTCATAAAATGTTTCCGACCAACCAAGGTCGATAATTTTCCTTGTCGACCAACTACAGTTAATGGGTTTTTATCCCTGACCAGCCATAGTTAGTAGATTTTTTCTCTACGAGCAACTTTGGTACTTTTTGGAATAATTTTAACACCCGACCAACTCAAGTTGGCATTTTCGAGAATATATTTACTTCCTAAACAACATAAGTTGGCATTTTTAGGAATATTTTTACTTCCCGAGGAACATATAGTTTTACTTCCCGTAGGAATACAAGTTTTACTTCCCGGAGGAATACAAGTAGCTTTACTTCCCAGAGGAATATAAGTAGCTTTACTTCCCGGAGGAATATAGGTAGCTTTACTTCCCGGAGGAATACAGGTAGCTTTACTTCTCGGAGGAATACAGGTAGCTTTACTTCCCGGAGGAATATGCTTTACTTCCCGGAGGAATATAGGTAGCTTTACTTCCCAGAGGAATATAGGTAGCTTTACTTCCCGAAGGAATACCGGTAGATTTACTTCCCGGAGGAATATAGGTAGCTTTACTTCCCGGAGGAATATAGGTTTCTCGACCAACCTTAGTTGGTGTTTTCGAGAATAAATTTGAGTAGTCGGAGCTTTGCCGAGTTTTGCCGAGTAGTGTGTAGCACTAGTATTCCCCGAAAAACTTTCAATAAAAAGAGAGAATTTGGCAGAATATCTTCATTTTATTCATCACTGATAATACTTGCGTAGGTGCTCTGTGTTCCATGCATTCTTAAACTCTTCCCCTTCTAAAGTTACTATTCGGTAAGTTCCTGGTCGAACAACTTCTGTAACTCGGTATGGTCCATGCCAGTTTGCCTCCAGTTTATTGTGCTTTTGAATTATTTTCTTCAGCACATAGTCTCCTTCTTTCAGGTCGCACTTCTTCATTCTCTTGTTGTAGAACAAAGTTGTTCGTTGTTGGTATGCAGCATTTCTGATGGCTGCTTCTTCTCTAACTTCCTCGAGCATGTCTAAATCCAATCTTCTCATTAAGTCGCTGACAGGGGAATTGAAATTCAGTACCTTGTGTGTTGGGAGGCCCAACTCGGCAGGTATAACATCTTCACTTCCAAAAGCTATCATATATGGAGATTCCCCTGTTGCTACTTGGGGAATAGTTCGATAAGCCCATAGTACTGACTGTAACTCATTGATCCAATTTGCCTTTGAATCACTTAGTCTTTTATTTAAGCCATTCAACAGTGTTCTATTTGTCACTTCAGTTTGTCCATTGCTTTGAGGATGTCCTGGTGCTGAGTGGATCTTCAAAATGTTTGACTGATGATAATAAGCCGCGAACTCCTCATTATCAAATTGTGTTCCATGGTCTGTGATGAAAGCATGAGGAAGACCATATCGACAAATGATGTTCTTCCAAACAAATTGGTACACCTTGTCGTACGTTATATCAATGAAAGGCTCAGCTTCAACCCATTTAGTAAAATAATCCACTACGACGACGAGGTATTTGAACCTTCCTCTGGTCGTTGGTAGTGACCCGACCAAATCTATTCCACACATGGAAAATGGCCAAGGGGAAGTTATGGGTGTCAACAATGCTTGTGGAGTTCTTCGGATGGAGGAAAAGCGTTGGCACTTGTCACATTTCTTGGCATAGGCTATACAATCAGCCCTCATCGTCGGCCAGTAGTATCCCTGTGTCATCACCCTTTGCAAAAGCGTCTGACCTGCTACATGGGCTCCACAGGACCCTTCATGTATCTCTTCAATCAATTCTTTCACCTCGGAGGGGTGTACACATCTCTGCAAACCTGCCATAATTCCTCGTCTATACAGAATACCATTAGTTAATACATACCGAGCAGTTTTAAACTTCAATTTCTTGGCTGTGAGCTTGTCAATTGGTAATTCCCCTTTCTTAATATATGCCCTGATGGGATCCATCCAAGATGGTCCTAAATCAAGGGTAATAAAATTTTTCATCAGATCTTCATCTATACTCCGACCAGCTAACACTTCAATTAGGATTATTCGTCATAGCTCAGTACGAGTAGCTGATGCTAATCGAGCTAAGGCGTCTGCTATCGCATTCTCCATTCTTGGTATTCTGACCAGCTGAATAGCGGCAAATTCTGACACCAGCTCCTTTGCCATTGCATGATATCTGATCATTAATTCTCCTCTAACTGCATATACTCCCAACATTTGATTTACAATTAATTAAGAATCACTGAAGACAATAACCTACTGTGCCTCCATAATTTTTGCCAAATTAAAACCTGCAATCATGGCCTCATACTCAGCCTCATTATTGGAAGCTTTGAATTGGAATCGTAGGGCGTATTCCATGTCGACCTCGTCCGGGGTGCTCAAAACTATCCCCGCGTCACATCCTGTAGTGCAAGATGAGCCATCTACATATAGCCCCCATATAGGTAACTCGTCTTCAAATTTCTGATTTGACAGAGTTCCTCGGTGAAATATTTGTCGCTTCCTTTCATCCTCCCCTGATATTTCTTGCTCTTCGTCGATCATCTTTTCTTTCCCTTTTACCAACCGGAGTTGGTCTGATCTCGAATTTGATGATCCTGTAGCATCCACTTGCCCTTTTACCAACCGGAGTTGGTCTGAGCTTGTGTTTGATGATCCTGTAACATCCACAGGTTGATCAGCGAGCAACTTTTACTCCTCGGGGGTATCAGGATAGGTGAACTCTGCTATAAAATCTGCTACAGCCTGCCCTTTTAGCGATGATCTGGGTTCATAAACTATATCATATTCACCGAGCTCTATTGCCCAGTACATCAATCTCCCTGATTTTTCTGGTTTATGAAGGGCTTGCCTCAATGGCATATCAGTATATACTACTATGGTATGATCCTAGAAGTATGGCCTCATTCTTCTACTCGCCTCAATCAGCGCCAGTGCTAACTTTTCCAGCCTTGGATATCTTATCTTTGCTCCTCGGAAGGCCTTACTCGTATAATAAATTGGTTTTTATACTCCATTCTCCACTCTTATCAACGCCGAGCTAACTGCATTCTCGGACACTGCAAGATATAAGTATAATTTTTCTCCAATCACTGGCCTGGATAACAGTGGAGGTGCTCCCAAGTATTTCTTTAAGTCTTGAAAAGCCTTTTCACATTCATCATTCCACTCAAAAGTTTTTCGGAGTGTCTTGAAGAATGGGAGACATCGATCAGTTGCTCGTGATACAAATTTGTTGAGTGCTGCTACTCGTCCTGTAAGACTTTCCACCTCTTTCTTCGTCGTTGGAGATCGCAACCCTAGCAGAGCTTTGATCTTTTCAGGATTCGCCTCAATGCCTCGTTGATTGACAATGTACCCGAGGAACATGCCTTCTCGTACTCCAAATGTACACTTCGTCTGGTTCAGCTTCATTTGATATTTATCCAGTTGATCAAAAGTCTGACTTAAGTCAACTAGATGATCTGCAGCTTTCTTGCTTTTTATCAGCATATCGTCAACATAGACTTCCATATTGCAACTGATTTGTTCAGCAAAGACCTTGTTCATCAGCCGCTGATATGTCGCTCCTGCATTTTTCAAACCAAAAGGCATAACATTATAATAATAAGTTCCCCTAGGGGTAATGAAAGAAGTACTCTACCTATCTTCAGGTTTCATTTTAATCTGGTTGTAACCAGAATAAGCATCCATGAAGCTCAGCATTTCGTGTCCCGAGGTAGCATCCACCAGTTGATCAATTCGGGGCAATGGAAAGTGATCATTTGGACATGCTTTGTTGAGGTCGGTGAAGTCTACACACATCCTCCACTTGTTATTTTTCTTCTTTACCATCACCACATTGGCTAACCAGTCTGGATATTTAACATCTTCAATGAAGCAAGTTTTCTGGAGCTTCTCGACTTCCTCCTGTATAGCTTGGTTCTTCTCGGGGCTGAACACTCTTCTTCTCTGCTTCACAGGCTTGATCTCCTTATTCACATTGAGTTCGTGACATAAGAAATTTGGGTCTATCCCAGGCATATCTTCATGACTCCACGCAAAGTTTTGCTTTCTGCTTCTAAGGAAAGTTATCAATTCTTGTTTTAGTGAGGTTTCCAACGACGAACCTACTTGAGTAGTTCGTTCAGGGTGCTCGTCGTCCAGAATGATGTTTTTAGTAGCTTCCACCACTTGGCCCTT
The DNA here is from genome assembly GCA_949130495.1 of Sambucus nigra. NCBI lineage: Eukaryota > Viridiplantae > Streptophyta > Magnoliopsida > Dipsacales > Adoxaceae > Sambucus > Sambucus nigra. The sequence continues at coordinate 426,643,192 of OX422217.1, read as the reverse complement.
CACTAGTTGAGACTCATCTCTAGGATCCAATGTTTCAATTTCTGCACCTTCATCCACTTGATAGGTAGTAGTCTTTCTCCTTGATTCTTCCAGTTCCTCTTGCTCGGCGGATGAATAATAGCATTCCCGAGCTACTTTCTGATTACCTTTCACAACTCCTAGTCTAAAATTTGTTGGAAATTTTAGGCATTGATGTACTGTAGATGGTACAGCCTCGAACTTCTTTAATCCTACTCTTCCCATGATGATATTGTATGATGATTGAACATTCTTATCCATCACGAAGAAGCGTATTCTTTCTGTTCGACAAGCAGGCCACGTACCAATGAATATATCCAACTTGATCGTCCTAAGTGAAAATACTTTCTCGCCAGCAAAACCGATGAGGGGTCTATGATAAGGCTCCAATTGAGATAGCTTTAGATTTAAACTATCGAAGCACGAGTAGAACATGATGTCTGTCGAGCTACCATTGTCGACCAGTAGTCTTGAAATTATTACTTCCTTCATCCTCATCTTGATCACCAATGGGTCATCATGAGGGTATAGAACACCTGCAAGGTCATTCTTTGAGAAACCAATGACCAATTTCTCTTTGTTCACCTTTCTCGGGCAATCCTCCTCATCTAAATTTATTCGTTGAATGTACGAGCAAGCTTGAGCTTCACAAAGGTAAGATTTTCTCTCTGCAGTAAGGTCTCCTCCTCCTGCATCTCCACCTGTTATAACATTATAGTCAAATGAACCAAAGCGTATTAAAAATACCTCTCGTTCTGGCTGCCTTGGTCTCTTGGGAAGATTGGGGTCGTCTTCTGGATCAACTTCATGGTTTCTTTTCTTGTTCTCCTCTTCTCGACGAGGAGATCTAGACCTCTCTCTTGTTCGGTCATTGTTCCTTCTTTTTCTTCCACGATCAACATACTTTGCCAGTTTTCCTCGTCTGATGAGTGTTTCAATCTCATTCTGAAGAGCTATGTAATTTTTGATCATATGGCCATGATCTTTATGAAACTCGCAATACTTCGCCTTATTCCTCTTGCCAGGGTCTGCCTTCATTTTCTCTGGCCAGTTTAACTCCTCGTTATTCTTGATTTCTTCTAGAACATGGTTGATATCCTTCTTCAAAGGAGTATAATTATCGAATTTCTTCATTACGTCCCATACCGACCTAGTTTTTTAATGTTTGTCATTACCATTGTTCTTATGCTCTTTCCTCTTGGCTTTATCACCTTCTACCTTGGTTTCTTTGGCATCCATGCTCTTCTTCGCAGCCATAGCCTCCTCGGCATTCATAATCTTGGACGCTTTTCCCATCAGATCTGACATGGTTCTAGGTGGATCTTTGGCCAAAGTGTAGTACAATTTGTTGGGCAGTAGTCCACTCATCAAAGCAGTAATCGTTGTCTTCTCCTCATAATCAATGACTTCAAGTTTCTCATTATTAAAACGAGTTATATAATCTCTGGTGCTCTCACCATCTTTTTTTCTAACACTTAACAAATGTGCTACTCATTTAACTGGCTTTTCCCCAAAATAGAAATTCCCAATGAATAACTCGGCCAATTGAAGAAAAGTTGAGATCTTACCCCGAGGAAGATTATTATACCATATTTGAGCAGATCCGGTAAGAGTTCCCGAGAATGCCCTACATCTCATCTCATCTGGAACAGCATAGATGTCGGTTGCAACTTGGTATTGTTCTATTTGAAGGACAGGATCAGTCTTTCCTTCATATTTGGGGGTCACAACAGGTGCTTTGAACTTTGATGGTGTTGGAAAATCTACAATGGCCTGGACAAAAGGTGTTCCTCGAACAAAGGTTTGTTGTAGAGGGTTCTTGGCTTTAGCTATTTCCCCTAATCTATCCTCTAGCCTCTGAATAGATCCTTTCCACGCATCATTTCCTTCCTCGGGCCTGTTGGTTCGAGCAACTGATCGCGTTGAGGTGGCTTCCTGGGATCTCTCTTGACGAGCAGCTGGTCGCGACTGGGCAGATCCTTCCCTTAAGTCTGATGGTCGTCGAAAACTCCTCGATGGGGCTTTAGGAGGACTTTTTATCCTCCTAGGACCTAATCGATTAAAAGGTGATACCCTGCTTAATCTTTCTAGCGCACTGGTCCTTTCTGGGGAGAGAGTGATACGTTGTTCAGTATCTGTGGCTCGCATTGACGAAGTTCGTCCAGGTTGATAAGAAAAATCTCCAGACTCCTCATTGCGATATGAATTGGTACGCCTAGTATACGAAGAAGGCATACGGGTATTTCTTTGAATACTTCGTGGTCCTGAATGGGTTGGTGCACCGCCATGGAGGGTTTATATGAGTTATCGCATAGTTTCTTGCATAACGGTCTGGCCCTAAGCCAGGTTTGTCATTATTCTAGCCAGATCTGGAATATTTGGCGGAGCAGATGGATTTGGAGGGCTTCCAGCATTTCGATTGCTGGATTCTGGAATATCAGCCATTTGTGATGAATTATTTTTGATGAAAAACGATATTACCAGTCGTTTCCCATAGACGGCGCCAATCTGTTGATGTAAAAAATTAGATCATATCTAATTATTCAATCACAGATAAAATAAATGAAACAAAGAGTTTTTAAAGTGGTTCAGCCTTATAAGAATGGTCTACGTCTACTGTTATGTTATTGCTGATTATTTGGGAATTCTCGATTACAAGTTTTATTCAGAAATTTTGGTCCCCTTACAATGAGGATTGTACAATGTATTTATAGCCCTGAGGCTGTAATGTGAAAGGGTAATACATTAAATGATGTACATATGAAAGGGTAATACATTCAATGCCCCTTAAGCGTATGCGTCTGAATGATAAGCATTTAATGAATAGTCAGACTGTTGGTTTTCCTGCTATTAATGCTTTATCCGAGGTGCAGCTCGGGCCGCCTAAGCTTCTCGGTGCTCAAGAGTTCCTTGGAGAGTTCTTGTTCCTCAGAGCATAAGAGTTCCTCGGGGAAGCAGTGTTCCTCGTTGTAGTATGGTTCTTCGGAGCGTGTGAGTTCCTCGGAAGTGTTTGTTGTTGCTATGTAGATTGCCATGTGTCTTCACTCAATTGAGCCATGTCAGTAAACTAAATTTGGTATTAACAATTACTAAGTTCCAACATGAGCATGTGAGATATCAAGTATGTAAAGAGAAGGACAATCACAACTCGCCAATGTACGAGGAAAAACCCAAATGGAAAAAATCTCGAATGGCTATGCCTAGACAAAATCCAATACGAATACAATTTTTATTAGACGACACACATAACTTGCAGACTTGACTCCATAAGGCCTGCTGATGTCGTCTTCAACACCTCTGTCCGTAGTACGTGTAGATCCAATACGTTGAACAACACTCCTATGTCTCGGTATCCATCGAATGCCAAGCACCGTGTCAAAAAATAACTCAGGTGGAGGTCCACCGCATCCAAAGAGGGATGAATGTATGAGATGATGAATTTGTGGTTTTTTGTTCTTGGAAAAATGATTCTAAAGATAACATTAAATGTTAGAGACTTTTTATAAAGATAAAAGATGTTTTCCTCTAAAGTGCAAGGGCCAAAGGTTATGTTTTTATCGAGTTCCAAATTAGTTTAAAAAGATGGAAGTAGTGGACAAGCAAGGTTAGAGGGAAAAACTATATTTTATAAAAAATAAACCGCTCCTTCGAACGACTGAACTAGCTAGTCCGAACGACATAACAGGATGTCATTGGAATGAGTCCTTCAAACAACATTTCAGGCAAAATCCAATAAGGATCTCGTTTGAAGTCGTTTGAATGACTATGAGAGAAAGGTTGCTTGAACGAGATATCAAATGACATTGCAGGGAATTCCATTAAGAAATTCGTTTAATGTTGTTCGAACACACATGTTCAAATGAACTCGTTTGAATGACCTCTTTAATTTTGGAAAATTAAATTTAACTTTAAAGAGAAAAAAGGTTTCAAAAACTTTTACCAAGAAGCATGTAATAATTAAAAATTTCTCTCCAACAAAGTATAAGATAATCGAGTCATATATCTTTTGGTAAAACAAGTAACGGATGATGAGGTGAAGACTTTTTGTATGATGAATTTAGGGATGCTCAAATTCTTGATCGAGTAGAGTAACATGACACTAAATGGTCCTAAATATTTTGTACAACAGAAATAACCAATACTATAAATTCAATCAATTGGAAATTTATCCATACAAATCATCCGCTTCGGCTATTCCGAGACAACAGATAAAATATAAAAAAGACTCAAAATTTGCTAAGCCTGGCCGTCAAGCGAATCCCAATGCCCATCCTCAAAACTGACAATGAAACAACAAAGACATAAAATGCGTGGGGAAATAAAGATGTAAATAAATCAAATTATGAACTCCCTTTAAACATGTTCTCCCTCTTTTTTTCCGGAAAAAACAAAGGGATGGAACAAACATGCAAAGTTAGTACATATAGAATAATCCAATATAGATAAAATGAAAAAAATAACATGAGATAATAACATCCATAGCATAAAAGGACTAGACATGAGATATCCGGTTCCATAACATGAGATAATAATCCATATCAATGATAAATGATAAAATAAGGCTTGAAATGATTATATTAATCCTGAATAATATCCAAATTGATTAAACATTATCCAAATCTAAAAATAGGAAAAGGAAATGGAAAACCAATATCCGGTACAAATGAGAGTAAAAATAAATTAAATATAAACCTCTCTCTCACAAGTACACAAAAGAAAATAACTGAATAAACAAAGTTCACTGTGTTGGATCATCAGGGACATCATTTGGAGTCTCATCACCATGAGAGGATCCAGTGCCCGAAGAACATGCACCACGTCGTATCTCAGCACGACGGAGTTCCTAAAAGTTTTGTATCTAGAGGAAGTCTCTACATGCCTGAGCCTCCCCTTTTCGGACCTGGGCCTCCTCGATTAGCTGCCGATCCCTCAGCACGGAGGTAAAGAACTTCTGCATCATAGCGCGGTCTTAAAGGCGCTCCTCTTGAATTTTCTCAACTTGAAAATGCATCAACCTAAGCTCGTTCTACTTTAAAGGTGGATGACGATGAGAGATAGAGGGTGGAGACTGAGATAGAGTAGATGAGGCAACAGACTAGGATGACTCCGAGTGAGATGGAGTGGGGTGAGGAGTATCCTTAGGAAGATGACCACGGAACTGACCTATGGATGAACTATCTATGGTGTGATATCGGGTCGAGGGTATATCCGAGGGAAGAAAGGGGAAACCAACATCTAAATAGTGACTAGAACCACAAAAGGCAATGCCTATCGAACAGGCGCAGAAGGTGACATACGAATGACTCTGAGAACTCCAAAAATAAAATCGAGAAGATAAATATAATTCCTAATGTTGATTGTATGAATCAGATTCACATGGTCCAGCGAAATCTAAGTATGGTTTACACGTGGAAGAAGGCACACACAAACGATCCAATTAAGGATCATAAAATAAGATTTGAGATTCCTATGATACAAAATGGAAGATTCCGGCGGAATCAATTGAAAGATGGTCTCTAAAATAATATTATAGGAAGGTTTAGAGCCTTTAGGCCAAGGGAAGGTGACTCGAGGTAATCCGACAAGACGGGCAATGGAGTTGGCGGTGATAACAACCTCCCTATCACGAACCTTTGAGACTAGACCTCTTCGCCACGAGCATAAAAAAAAATATCTAATAAGATCGGGATAGGTAGGATTGTGAATACTTAACTTGGGATCCCAACCATGGGTGACTAACCAAGTGAAAATTATGGCTCCTGATAGAGAAACTAGGTTTATAATCTTTTCCCTAACAATAGACCTAGTAGGTAACCCTAGGGTGTGGAAGAGTGTATGATTTTCATGCTTAACCCATCGAAGAAGAAGATTTGGAATGGCAATGTCTTCATCAAAAGAACGTTCCTCATCCAAAGGGGCGACACGCCTAGATCGTCGACTTCTAACTATGAGAAAAATGGAAGAGATGACTACAACCTACTCAAATATAACCAACCAATCTACCACAAAACCAAAAAAACAACAAGAAGAAATCCCATCCTCCATTAGAATATCACAAATATGAGAATATAAAACAAATAAAACAAATTAAATAAAATTTCATGATTTTTGACAATAATTTAAAAAAAAAAACAGTGTCAAAACTTCATGAGATGTCATTTAATCGGGGCAAACACAAACTTTTTATGGATTTTTTTTGTATGAAAATATATATACACTATAAACATAGCCCCCCCCCCCCCCCCCCCCCAACCCAAACACAAAAAAAAAGATGTTGAGTTTATACGAAATAGGTCAATGATGAGAATTAAACACCATCAAAGTGTTACATGCTAAAATATTACCCAAAACATATATACTCAAACCAAAATATACTAGACAAGATATGAAAAAGAATACCTAAAAACTAAAGCTTTATAAATCCACCACAACTCTAGGAGATATGGAAAATGGCTCTAGGAAGTGAAGGATTTTATGTGGGTGAATATGGAGATGAAACGTTGAGAATATGGAGAGTGGGAGATATGGAGTGTAGTGTTTGGGAAATACTTGGGAGAGAAACTGTTTTAGAGAATAGAGAAAAAAGGAAGAATTAAAATGAAGCGGCTAATTTGTATTTACCCAACTGACCTGATATACAACCAGTCGTTCGAATGACTCTGGGAATCTCGTTCAAACGATGTCATTAGAATAACATAAAAATGATAAATCGAAGGAGATTCGGGGGGTTTATTGGGGAAAGGGTCATTAGAATCTCCTTCGAACTAGAATTTCAAAGAGATTGCAAAAATTTATAGAGCAAATAAAATAAAGAGTATAAAGGCCTAAGAAGGTTAAAAACCCAAAAAATTTTGATTTTCAATTGTCTTAGGTAGTGTTGAAATACTCGAATCGTGTGAGAGCATAGCGTAAGACAATGCATATGTGCAAAACTCTAAACAATATATCTACGCAATATAACTTACATTAACCTTGTCCCAAATATGAGGAATACAATTGGACACTATCCACAAAAATAAAATGCCTAGAGGATTGATAATTCTCTGGTCAATAGCATCACCTTATCAAGCAATATTATGATTTATTTTGCAAACCCAGTGATCTTCAACCTATATCTCCCATAAAAGCATATAATATTTTAATTTTGCACACTCTACATTGGCCTTGGAAACTTGAAATTTTGTATTCCATGAATTCTTTTAATCTCTTTTTCTTTTTGCAAATGGTGTCTATTCACGCAAAGACAACCTGTCCTTCGCAGTCCGGTTCCATTTCTAAACAAAACTTTACCTGATAAATGTTTTTCTATTTTTCTCACAATTATATTGCCAATTGCTTATATGCTTAGGCTTCAAAATTGATAAGATAACCTAGAATATGTAAAGCGATGTAGACATCCTTGATATGACCAAAGTGAACCCTCATCTTGGAGGAAGAGTATCATCATATCTCACTACCGAGTTGCTATAAGATTCGTAGGATCGTCCGTATAAGGGTCGACCTCGTTTGAACAAGTCTCGGCTATATGAAAAGCCAAGACCGCAAGAGCATCACGTGTTCAGCAAGGACCATCTTTGTACTCTGCCATGGCCAATTATAGGTGTGATTGTGCTAATCCAACCTCGACCTGATCTGTTCAGATGAGGTCATACTTGTGTCTGTGAGCATGGGACCATCCTATTGGAGTAAGCAACCTCGTATGCTGCCAGGCCGAGCTCCTAGCAGATGACACCAAATAGCATGAGCATATGCAAGTGCAGAAGTGGCATGCCTATGTGGACAATTCAATTGTAACAAGATCATTCCCTTACGTGAGGGAATATTACATCATTATTATATCCATTTTCCAGGGACATGTGTCTTCATTTCCTCATGTATATGCACATTACATGCTTAGGGGGTACGTTACACCCCAAGCCCTATATATACACTTCATATTCTCCATGAGAAGGGAATGATCTCTCTTAATTCAAAACCCTAATAGAACTTTGTCCAATTGTATATAGAAGAGAGAGAGGTTTGAGTGTTGTATACATGGCCATTAGTGCCCATGTTTAGCGGATTTCTCACACACTCACACAGTGGATGTAGCCCAAATTGGCTTAATCACTTTAAATCATTGAGTTAATATTATTATTCTCATATCCTTCTCTCATATATACATATATCCATCTCCATTATTGCGCTGTGATTGAGCTTAATCTATTCATAATCTTATTTTAATCTGGTGGTGCTGATTACAGCATCATCAATTTGGCGCCGTCAGTAGGAATGAAGATAGCCACCTCTTCCTCATTTTAGCTTATACTCATTAGAGTCTCTAGTGATGAATCCGTCCTCCATCTTTGTGGAGCTTTTTCACCATTGAAGGAGCTCTTGTTGAGAATTTAGTCCTTTCTACTCTAGTTCATAGCTCAAACAACTTACATCAATGGCGATGGATCCACCCCCTCCTCTTGAGAATCAACTGGCACCACCACATGGAGGTGGTGTAAGATCCAGTCAAGCACTGCCCCAATTAGAGATGGATGAGGTAGAGATTGCACTATGCATCCTTATACTAGCCATCAACAAATAAAAAAGCAATTCGCTATGTTTAGCCAAAATCTCGCAGCCAGAAATGGTGGCATTGGAGTTGAGTTTGTAACTCCGACTGTTAGAGAAAGCGTCTCAGATAAAAAAACCAGGGGCACTAGAAAAGGATCTCCCTCCGCAACGGAGACGAAGAGACATTACCAACCTCAGGCATCTACACCTGGGGAGTAAGAGTCAAGAACTCAGTGATGATAGGGTGGGAGACGACCTTTATGATGAGGAAGAAGAGAGGGAGTGTTAGCAACCATATCAGATCTCTGGGGGAACCATTCACCCTTTACAACCATGTTGGGAGAAAGAGCGTCGACACAACTAAGATGACATACCATGGCGATCAGCCTTGGACAGGCTAAGGTGGGGGTAGGCCTTTGATAGACTCGACCCTCAGGCAGATAGGAACTATTTATCCAGATCAAGGAGTGTTATCGGATCATGAAGAAATGAGAGTAGAGGTGACTGTAGACCTCCCCAAAACCGAGAGGAGAAAAGAGAGGTCAACAACCGACCTAAGTGTGCAGAGAGGGTACCCTCGATCGGTCTAGTTAACAGAGAACAATCAGCTCGACCAGACGATATGGAAGGGGCTTGGGAAAATGTTACCCCTGCAAAAGATGGTGTTGCAGTAGACAAGCCTTGGAATGAGTCCATATAGAGGTTAGAGAATAAAATAGGGGATATCATAAAAAGTCGAGACCCCTTGCAGAGGGGATATGTTGAAGGATCTCCATTTGTGGCAAAGATACTGAACTACCCAACCCCATCCAAGTTTAAGCTGCTGGTGGTTACTCCAAAGTATGACGGGAGTTCGAATCCGGTGCATCATGTGGATATGTATCAATCGGCCTCCTACATCTATTCAATTTTAGACGAGATGAGATGCCGAGCATTCTTTAGCACATTGACAGAGGCAACCCACATATGGTTCACCTCCCTTCCTAATAACTCAATAGGGAGTTTCAAGCAGTTAGCCGATAGTTTTGTCCATAATTTTTTCTTTAGGGTGAAACCTAGGAAGCAGATGACCCACCTGTTATACATAAAATGGGGTAAGGACGAGACTCTGAGGGAATATATAGTCCGTTTTAATAAAGAGAAATTAGAAGTCGAAGATTATGAATAAAGTATTGCAATGACAGCCCTTATGGAAGGTCTTCAGAAAGGAAAGTTACTCTAGAAGCTGGTCGAGGACCCTCCAAAGTCCATGGCTAAACTCTTGGCTATGACCGGGTGAGTTATGAACGCAGAGGAGGCGATGGCCGCCAAAAAAGATGAATAAAAGATATCCCACTGTGATGGAAAGGGTCAGAAGTCCAAGGGGAAGGATGGCAAGAAAAGGCCGATAGACAACAAGTTTGCAGACTATACGCCTCTAACAGTTAACTATGAGCCCATTGTGAATGAGATAAAAAATGACCAGTCTCTTAGGTGGTCGAAAAAGTTGAAGACCGCTCCTCACCAAAGGAATAGAAAGCTTTGGTGTGAATTTCACTAAGATCATGGGCACATCAACAATAAATGCTTCACCCTCAGAGACGAGATAGAAAAAATGCTGAAGTCTGGTAAGTTGAGGAAATATGTTAATAAGAGAGGTTCAGGCCGAGGTTGAGATGACCAACACTGAGATGACCCCAGGAATAGGATAAATGATAAATGCAGAGAGGATGCTCCAGCCAAGCGGGATGGTCCTTCGAATGATGATAGTGATGATTCAGATCTCACACTAAAGGATGATAACATCACAGTGAAGAGGCTCAACATGATTTCATTTGGTGTAGGCATGATTTATGGTGGCCTAGTAGGAGGAGGTTCTGAGGTGGCCAATCGCAAGGCGCAAGTGGAAGAGGCGAAGGCAATAACTAAGACCGAGGTTGTAAACTCAACCTCTATAGATGTTAAGCTTGAGAAAAGGAAGAAAGTGGATATAGAAACCCTCATCGTCATCTTTTCAAGGATAGATTTTAAAGGTATCCTAGCTCCTCATGACGACCCACTCGTTATTACCACTAGGGTACATGGATGTGAGGTACCGAGAATCTTGGTTGATGGAGGAAGACCTACAGACATCATGTTCTGGCCATGCTTCAAAGGCTTAGGACTTAGCCGATCAGGCTCGTCTCGTACTATCATCCTCTGATAGGATTCAGTGGAGAAAAAGTTCACCCTATGGGGATGTACAAAATGGATGTCAGGATGGGAGACGAGTGGCCGAAGAGGCTGACCAAGAAGATCAACTTTTTTATGATGGATGAGAACGTTTTCTCGTCTTATAACCTCAAATTGGGACGGATAGGTCTCAAAGATTTTCAGGTCGTGCCTTCGATGGTCCACTTAATGATAAAATTCTCGACTAATTTTGGAGTGGGGGAAATTTAAGATGACCAAACGTCAACACGAGAGTGCTACTTTAACTCAGCAGAGGAGAGAGAAGCACACAAGAAAGAAACAACCACATACAACACTGACACCCTTGATCCCAGAGATGAGACAAAACTCAAGAAAGGGGAGGTCGCGAAAAAGGTAGAATCCAACGTCCTCAATGAGGACGAGATGGAAAAAACCATCCAGGTCAGCAAATCCCTAAAATAAGAGATCAAGGATGAGCTAATCAAATTTCTGAGGAAAAGACAAATGATCTTCGCGTGGAGTCATGACGGCATGCTTGGGATTGACCCAGAGGTAATGTCTTACAAGTTGAATGTTGTTGATGGTGAAAAGATGATAAAGAAAATGAGGAGTATCTACTCGAGGGAGAAGTACGATGTCATTAGAGATGAGGTTAAAAAGCTTGAGAAGGCTGAGTTCATCAGAGAGGTGATATACCCTGAAAGAATTTCAAATGCTATCATTGTAACTAAAGCCAATGACAAGTGGATAATGTGTGAGGACTTCACTGATTTGAACAAGTTTTATCTTAAAGACAACTTCCCACTCCCTCGTATTGATCAGATGGTAGATGCCACGACTGGGCATGAATTGATGAGTTTTATGGATGCCTACTCAGGATATAACCAAATCTTCATGAACTCGACCGATGAAGATAAGATAGCCTTTATCACCGACAAAGGGACCTACTACTACAAGGTCATGCCCTTTGGTCTGAAAAATACCGGGGCCACCTATCAGCAATTAGTAAATAAGATGTTCTAAGATCAGATAGGGAAAATGATGGAGGTATATATCGATGATACGTTTACGAAGAGTCTGAAGGCTGACACACATGTGGCCTACCTTGAAAGAATATTCAACACAATGTACGGGTACATAGTGAAGCTCAATCTAGAGAAGTGTGTGTTTTGGTGTTGGAGCTGGTAAGTTTTTGGGATTCATCATAAATCAGAGGGGAATAAAGTCAAACCCTGAGAAGATCAAAGCCTTGATAGAAATTTAGGCCCCAAAGACCATCAAGGAGGTCCAAAGGCTCACTGGACGAGTGGCTGCTCTAAACAGGATCGTCTTTAAAGCCACTGATAAATGTTTGCCATTATTTAAAGTGTTTAGAAAAGCTTTTGAGTAGGATAAGGAATACAAGAGAGAATTTTTAGATCTAAAGTCTTATTTAGCATCTCCACTTTTACTGTCTTGTCTTGCCCAAGGAGAGAAACTTTATCTATACTTGGCCGTGTCTAAGTCGGCTAATAGCACGACGATAGTACGAGATGATGAGGGTGTGCAAAGATCAGTGTATTTTAATAACAAGGTTTTCCAGGGGGCTTAACAGATGTATCCGAAGATGGAGAAGCTGGCATATGCCCTAATCCATGCTTCAAGAAAGATGAAGCCATACTTCCAAGCCCATACTATGGTCGTCTTAACAGACTCACCCCTTAGACAGGTCATCCATAAACCCAAAAAATTGGGTAGGTTGATGGCTTGGGCCATTAACCTGGGAGAATAGGACATAGTCTATCAGTCGAGGGTGGAAATCAAGGGGCGAGCCTTAGCAGACTTTGTGGTAGAGTTCACCTGGTTCGAAGCCGATAGTGAAGAAGCAGACAGTCATAAAAGGTCGATCAAAACTAGTACCGAACTGGCAGAGTCCGAGAAAAGCGTGACGAGATCTATTAAAGTCAAGACTGACAAGTTTTTGCTCAAATATGGTGTTATTGAAGAAGGGACATTTTTAGAAGGGGCATATGGAACTTATTTGTTTATTATTCATCCTATGAAAATAGGAATAGAGCCGGCCTGATTGTGTCAGCCCTTGACATAATAGATATATAGTACGCATTGAGGTTCAGTTTTAAGGCTTCCAATAATGAGTCAGAGTATGAGGACCTCATAACTAGAATCTCCCTCGCCAGATCTCTCAAAGTCGGCCAATTTTTAGTCGATCGCGACTCTCAACTTATAGTTAATCAGGTCTTAGGGATTTATGAAGACAAAGACAACTAAATGGAAAGGTACCTAGCAAATGTGATGAATAAGATAAAGGACTTAAATGAGATCAAAGTCAAAGGGGTGCCTAAGCTGGATAGTGGTCGATCCGACACTCTGACAAGGCTAGCCTCGGCCACATGGATAAAGACTAGAAGGTCGGTGCTAGTAGAAATCCTTCCTCGGCTAACCATAGAAGAGGATGACATGAAGATGATTTTTTTCTTCAATTTAAACCTAGGACCATATTGGATGGACCCCCTTATTCAGTATAATAGAGAGGGTAGTTTTTCGGAGTCTAAGGCCGAAAGAAGGAAGTAGAGATACAAGGCCGCTAAGTTCTCTATCTTAGGGGACATGCTATACAATAAGGAGTTTCTTTTACCTCTTCTTAGATGTGTCAACCCAACTGAAGTAGATTATATTTTGAAGGATGTTCACTAAGGTTCTTGTTCAAGCCATATTAGGGGAATATCATTAGCACTCAACGGTATTGGTGGCTAACCCTGACCAAAGACTCAACCGAGTACGTAAAGAAATGCGATAAGTGCCAACGGTTTTCCACCATCCCTCATCAACCCCATCAACCTCTGACGTCTATCACCTCACTATGGCCTTTTGTAGAGTGGGGGATTGATTTGGTTGGACCTCTGCCAAGGGCCATGGGTAACTACAGATATTTGATTGTGGCGATAGACTACTTTTCAAAGTGGGTAGAGGCCGAGGCCATAATCAAGATCACAGAATAGAGGACCTTTAAGTTCATGTGGAAGAACATCATTTGCAGATACGACTTGCCTAATACACTCATCTCAGACAATGGTACCCAGTTTAAGAACATCTTCCTAGAAAAATATTATAAGAGAGTCGGCATCAAGAAATTCTTCTCATCGCTAGGCCGACCTTAGGCCAATGGTCAGACAAAAGTCACCAATAGAACTATTCTTAATGGAATCAAGAAAAGGTTGGAAGATGATAAGGGTAGATGGATTGAAGAGGTACATGTGGTACTATGGGCTTACCAGACGATAGTGAAAATGCTGACAGGAGAGACCCCCTTCATGCTAGCTTATGGTTCAGAAGCTGTGGTGCCTATAGAGATCGATCTCGCCACTCACAGAGTTTAGATGTATGACACTGAGGGAAATATGGCAGAGAGAAGACTTTACCTTGATCTAATTGAAGAGAGAAGAGAAGATGTGGAGGTTAGGCAAGTAGCCTACTAGCAGAGGATGACTAAGTTCTATAATAATAGGGTCAAAGCAAGGGCGATAGCTGTGGGAGATTTAGTTCTGAAAAGGAAGGGGCAGAAACCTAACAAGCTCCATGACAACTGGCATGGTCCGTGTAGAGTTATTGATGAAGTGTTCCCAGGGACCTACTGGGTGGAAAATCTAGAGGGAGAGCCCTTCTCCAGCCCCTAGAACGCCAACCATGTAAGAAGATACTACCAATAAAAGATCTTGGAGATTATCTTTCATGTTAAACTTTTTCCATTGTAAGATATAGTTTATAAATGAAAATTATCCTGCATGTGTTCCCTCATATCTTGTTTGTAGAAATTAAATTATATGGTCAAAATGTCCTCAAGCTATAAAACATCATTCATGGTGAGATAGCAATAACCCAACCTTTGTAAAATAATAACCTAGAGGGGCTGACGCCATCCATGGATTTTCAATAACACCAAGAGGGGTAAATTTCATTATTAAAACATCATTAACTTGGTGAAGAAACCTCTCTCTGTCGAGACGACATTGCATGGGCAAGACGATACTCAACCATGCTCTTTCAGAACGATGAGAGGTGGTATGGCATAACACCATAATTTGGTGAGTACAAATTGAAAATCACTTAGGTGTGGTTCATTATTTAAACATCCTTAATTTGGTGAATATGAGATGAAACATCATTAGTTTGGTAATCTTAGACTTTAAACATCATTACTTTGGTGAATATGAAATGAAACATCATTAGTTTGGTGATCTCAGACATTTAAACAACATTAACTTGGTGAATATGAGATGAAGATGAAGCATCATTAGTACGTGTTATCATACTTCAAAAGATAGTAAGAAGAAGACAAAAAAAATATGGAAAACATAATTTCGTTCATCAAATATAAGGTTACAAATGCCACAAATAGAGGTTGCAAAAGGAAGTACAAGTACAAAAACCCTGAAGGCTGACTTCCTTCATAGGAAAATTAATAACCAAAGAGCCCTCAAGGCTTAATGTAACCTTCAATCGGGGCCAACCCATCACCAGTCTGAACCGTTTCAGTGGCTCTAATAGAGTGGACCCAACCCCATCATCATGGACATCTGGCGCGAATTCATCCCCAAAGTTCTCTGTAACCTCTAGAGGGGTGGTCTCTGCAGAGGTAGCAGTAGCATTCTCAACCTAGGCCAAAGTATCTCCGAGACAAGGTTCACCAAAACTAAGGCCTATAAAGTCATCTGGGGATATGCTCCCAGTCTCAGCATGTTTAAGGGAAACCCATCGGCTTGTAGCCCTAATACCCCTTTCAAGATAGTCAAAGCAGAAGTCGACAAATTCGTAAAACACTTTGTAGTCAATAATGATTTGGTCCTTATCCTCAGCCAATGTAGCTTTAACGGTGGCATCAATGATGGACTTCATGCTCTTATCCTTAGTCTTAAGAGCTCTATCATGGTTTTCCTTTAAAGTGGCGATCGGATATTTCTACTTTTTCACATCCCCCTTGACCTTGTCAAGGTCGGCTTTCTAGGCCTTCTCCGCTTTATCAGCATCTTAGCCTTTTTGGATAAATGGTGGCCTCTTTAGAGTTAAGTTGGCTAGGTGGTGAAGAGAAACCGCACCCTGCAACATAAGAGGAAGACACTTAAGTACAAGACACAGTAAATAAAGGGACAACACTTCGATTAATGTTTTTTTCCCTTAAAGATACGTGGATAGTTCGGTGAATGGTGAATTCAGCCAACATAGGGATGTCTATGGATTGAAGGTAACATTTGTCATCCTCTGAGATGAGGGAGTTAAGGGAGTCTGCAGCCTTTAGACTATGACCAATGACGCTATTATCACTTATTTTCAGCTATGACAGATAAGAAGTGAGAGCATCATCCATTGAAATAGGGATGACATGGTCGGAATGCTGAGTTTTGGAAGGACGAGTGGAGGTTGGATCAGATGGCTGACCCTTCCTCTTCTTCCCATCACCATCGTTTCTGCTGGAGCCGACAGTCTTCTTCGGTAGTATAGTTGGAGGGGCAGTCTTGTTGCCATGCCTGTTAATAAGGTTGCCCAAATTTGGGGTCAGCATCTTCTAAAGATCGTCTGAAGTTCCTTCCGGACACTTTGCAAAAGCAAAGTCTCATAATCAGTGTATTGGCTATACAAAAGTACGAGGCATCACTTAGTTATAATAATAAAATAACTTATGAAGTTCAGTAAGGAGGCCACCCCCCAGACCTATTTGAGAAAGTTAGTACGGGGTCATCAAATGCTCAAACTTCATAAGACGACCTTTATCACCTTGGAAGTTTGTTAATCTTCTCGTAGGCATCAGGGCTAAATCATAGGTCAGCTTTAGCCGATATAGGGACCTTGGCCGACCTCAGAGGAGTTCTAGGCATAGACATTCCACAGGCTTAGTTAGGGCCAAACTCCTAAGCACTCGAAACGAAGAAGTATCGGGGTTTCTAATTGTGGTTAGAGGTCTGAGTCACCAATAAGATTTTCTTTTCAAACTTCCTGGCTACAAACTGATAGTATCCTGGAGGAGTGTTGGAAGATGATGGTGCATAACAACCAAGGAATATGTGTACTGGAAGGTCGGTTTGATGTACAGCCTTCCAAAGGACGATTGATCCAATCATAACTCTCCACGCATTCGGAGATAGCTGATAAGGGGAAAGGTTTATGTGATCAAGGATGTCTTGAATTATGGGATGAATATGTGGATGAAAACCCAACTTAAATATCTACTCGTAGACGCAAATCTCACTATCTCGATCGTAAAAGGCTCTCTCATTCTCAAGAGGTATCCTAATAGATATAGCGAGATCTATGCCGTAGAGTTGTCTGAAGACTAAGGGATCAGCCTTAGATATATAACTCTCATACTTAGCAGTGATGGAGAGGTCAACCTCACTCTCCTCCTCACTGTTATTCTCTCGGACCTCGGCTTGGGTGTTGTTTGGGTCACTGCTAGGGAACCTCTCAACGAACTAGGCTCTAGTTGCGGCCGATAATGGAATGACATTTATTGGAGGAGGGAACGCAATATTGGGTTCTAATATTTCCACAGAATCAGAGTCATGTGATGACTCGACTCCTTTAGAAGATGAGATACGTGAGGAACCCTCTTTAACATCAAACTCTGCGCTTTGTGTTGGGGGATAATCCATAGCCTCTTTGTATGAATCCATACTCTTAGCTTATTGAGAGTTGGACATAGGGTCAAAAGCAGAAGACTCAGACACTAGTTTACAAGTCTCAATACCTTGGGGGTATACTATAGCCAAGGGTGGTGGAAAGATTGGACAAACTGGAAAAGCCTTGGCCTTTCGACTCTCGGCTTGGGCATCCTCTATCAGCCTAATCTTGTCAAAGCACTTATCTGTCAGGCTAGGGAAGTACTATGCTAACTTGTACAAGGGTCGTAGCATCCGAAGGACGAGGCTACACTTGGGTAAAATAAAAAAAAAGATAATAAAGGGCAAACAACTTAAAAGTTTGATTGTAGTTGACTCAAGGATCAAACCTTGGAAATTTGAAAGGTTTTCCTAAGAACACCAAGAACAACCCTAACTTGACAAACCGAAGATGATGATCGGAGTTTTCCTAAAAACCAAAAAAATGGTAGCCTAAGCCTACCAAACTCTCATGACCACACAAGCAACCTATAAACCACCGATAAACTACCCTCTCCAACCCAAAAACCCCAACTGTGGTAAAAACTATCATCGAGAAATATGAAAGATGGTCGGAAAAATAATACAAAGATTGGAATTACTGGAAATGAAGAAAATAGGGGGTGAAGAGGATTACCCGAGCAAACTTAAGCTCTTGAGCCAGGGGGAATGGCGGGAGGCGACTTGAGATTGGAGGATTTACAGGTTTTGAGATTTGAAAGGCTATAAGGATTTTGGCAGAAACGACAAAGGTACGAAGGTTTGTTTGAGAAGAAAGAGAAAAACTTTATTTTATTTTATTTTAAATACTCCCCTAATGATTATGCACATTTACCAATGGTGCCATCATGAAAGTCATGAAACCCCAAGCATACATCCACCAAACCCTACTTGGGGCAAACGCCAACCAATCAGCTTAGTGACATGTGTCACCCACTCCTGTATCAAGACCTATATATCCAACACGTTAGATACGTCTCATTACACATTAAAAAACACTTACCCCTCAACCTCCTATTCACATTGAAGGTTAAGGGATAGGGGGTGATTGATATGACCGAAGTGAACCCTCATCTTGGAGGAAGAGTATCGTCACATCTCAGTGTCGAGTAGCCATATGAGTCACACAGGACTATGGTGGGATTATCTTGATAAGGTTAGACCTCATCTCAATAAGTCTCGGCTATATGGAAAGCCGAGACCACAAGAGCATCACGTGTTCAACAAGGACTAGCTTCTTACTCTGCCATTGCCAATTATAGGAGTGCGTGCTAATCCAACCTTGACCTGATCTATTCCGCCAAGGTTATACTTGTGTCTGTGAGCATAGGGTCATCTTCTCAGAGTTAGCAACCTCATATCCTACCAGGAAGAGATCCCAGCCGACTACACCAAGCAGCGCGAGCATATGCAAATGCATAAGTGGCATGCCTACGTGGAAAATTCCATTATAACAAGATCATTCCCTCATGTGAGGGAATATTACATCATTATTATATCCATGTGCCAGGGAAAAATGTCTTCATCTTATTGGGAGTTCCTCGTGCATATGTTGATTACATGCTTAGGGGGTACATTACATCCCCCAATACCTATATATACACTTCATCTTCTCTATGAGAAGGGACTAATCTTTCTTAATTCAAAACCCTAACAAAACTATATCTAATTGTATACAGAAGAGAGGGAGCTTTGAGTGTTGTATACATGGCCATTAGTGCCCTTGTTTAGTGGATTTCTTACACACTCACACAATGGATGTAGGCCTAATTGGTTGAACAACTTTAAATCATTGAGTTCATATTCTTATTCTCATCTTCTTCTCTCATATATACATATATCCATCTCCATTATTGCACTGTGATTGAGCTTAAGCTATTCATAATATGATTTTAATCTGGTGGTGCTGATTACGACGTCATTAGTCCTCAAGTTTCCATAATAGGTTTATGCATGAACGACAATGATATGAGGCAATGATAGAAGAATATATCATAAACAAGCATCAAATCGCACAAGTGAGACGAAGTACTTACTAGATACTCATCGAAAGCCCCATGAACATGAAATGAAATAGTGAATACAAAATCTCACGCACATAACCTATATCGATAAAAGTTTTATTAAAGCCTTTATACAAAAAAAATGAAAATATTTTTGTAATTTTTCAAAATATATGTACAAAAATATAATCTAGTTGATAGTTAAAGAGATAGACATGAGGATCAACCTAAACTAGATATACGACTCCTAACTCAATCAATGGAGCAAACCCCAATGGATTTCCAAAGATTCTCGAATCTAAGGGCATCTAGAGGTTTGGTAAAAATATCGTCCAATTGATGATAGGTGCCTATAAAGCTCAAGGAAATGACTTTCTCTTCAACTAACTCTCTGATAAAGTGATCTCGAGTCCTACTGTGCTTTATTCTTGAATGTTGGACGGGATTTCAAAAAATATGGATTGCACTCGTATTATCACAATAAATAGTCATTATGCCTTGTGAAATACTGTAATCCTCCAACATTTTCTTCATACAAATGAGTTAAGTGCAATAACTCCTATTGTCTATGTATTTGGCCTCCGTTGTGGAAAAAATATAATTTTGTTTCTTGCTCATCCATGAGACAAGTTCACTACCAAAATAGAAACGACCACCTAAGGTTCTCTTACAACCATCAACGTCTCCTGCCCAATCGACATTCAAATACATTGATAGACAATCATTAGTGTCGAAAGAGTACCAAATTCCAAACATTAGGGTCCCACTAACATATTTGATAATACACTTAATGGAAATTAAATTGGATTTTTTAGTGTTTCTTGATAATGGGAACAAACTCCCACACTAAAAGGAAATATCCAGATGACTAACGATTAAGTAGAGTAAAGTACCTATCATACTCCTAAAAAGAGTGTGCTCCACATCCTTTCCTTCAGTGTCCTTACTAAGCTTAACAGATGAACTCATGGGAGTACGTGCATGCTTAGCGGAGTCCAAATTAAATTTCTTCACAAGATCTTTCGCATACTAAGATTGGGATAAAAATATCCCGCTATAGAGTTGACGCACTTAAAGACCTAGGAAGTATGTGAGCTCTCCAACCATACTCATCTCAAACTCACTATACATTTTTTTCACGAAGAGTTGAGTATGTTAATCACTTGTGAATTCAAAAACTATGTCGTCGATATACACTTGGGCAACTAAAATAGCACTCGCATCTCAATGAACTAACAATGTCATATCTACTCCCCCTCTAGAGATTCCAAAAATAAGGATATAAGAAGTAAACCTCTCATACCAATCACGGGGTGCTTGCTTCAAACCATATAGGGCTTTTATCAAGTAAAAGGCGTGATTCAGGTACTTAGGGTCTTCGAACCCTTTAAGTTATTCCACATATACTTCCTCCTAAAAAATGTAATTTAGGAAGTCACTCTTGACATTCGTTTGATAAATTTTGAAATTAAGATGACATGCTATGTCTAGTAAAAGGAAAATGGACTATAATCAAAGTCAACACCCTCTATTTGGAGATATTCTTAGGCAACTAACATACCTTTAATATGAACAATGATACCATTTTAATCCATTTTATTTTCAAAAATCCATTTTGTACTAATGACGTTAGTATCCTAGGTTGGGGCACTAACTCCCAAAGATCATTCTTTTAGAATGGAAGCAACTCTTCTTGCATGTCATTTATTCCACGTTCATCTTCTTGTGCTTGTTTGAAATTTTTAAGTTCGATTTTAGAGGTATAACAAAAATAATTAACCTCATTTTCAAGTTGCACCCTAGTCTTAACAACTAATTCGAGATTCCTAATAATTTTAGAAGGGTCATAACTTTTACTAACCCAAGGGGATGGATCCCTTTTCTCGAGTCAAGGGTCCACCAAATCATTTTAAGACTAACTATGATCAACGTCACGGGGTGCATCACTTTCATGTAAGGAATGATCCTCAATAACAACAAGGGTGGCTGGAGCATTGATTAAGGGTGAAAAGTAGCGCGTGTCAAAGGATGATCGTTGTTTTATGTTCACCGCCTTAATACAAAAACCTAAATCACAACTGCACTTGCAATATAAGTGTAGCGGTAAGTCGGGCATAAAAAATCCACAGAGACGAGTTTCTAGAATTTATAAGGTTTGGTATTCCTAAATAAAAGTGTAAAAGATAAATATGAACAAAAAGGAAAAGATGCAAAAAGGGAAATATTAATTTAGGCGAGGGAAAATAAAGCTAGACTAATAAAGCGAATAAAAATTATAGATTGCGTCAAATATCCCTCACCCGAGTTAATTAGTATAAAATGGTTACATGGGTCGATGAGTTATTACAAATGCGTCTCCTTTCGACAATTAATTAAATCAAAGGTTGTCACACCCCTAAATTCGCATAAATGCCTAATACGATTTTGGTGTCAACAAATACCCCAAAAATTATGCACGCAAGGTTGTAAGCACGAAACATACATGATATGCCCCGTCAAATCCCCTAGGCGTAATAACTAGGACAACGCACCCGAAATAAACCTGTAAACTCCATCACCAAAGCAAAGAAACATGTCAACCCGAAATAAGTTCAATCCGGCACAACCTAGACTAACTTAGCTACAAAGCATGGTAAAAATGCGATAAATGAAAGAAGTAAACAAACGTAATAAAACTACACTAGAAAGCAAGTAAATAAAGTATGTAAACTAATTTAGAAAGAAAGTAAAATAATTACAAAGCAAGAATAATGGAAATACAACCAATATTAATGGAGAGGGAAGATGAAAGTACAACTTACAAACCCTAATGGGTGTCAAACCAAGAGAGGATGAAGAAATATCTCTCAAACCCCCAAACCCTAATCTAAAACTATCTAAAATCTAATATCCCAGATATTTACAGCAAAATTTGGTTTATATAGTAAGATGGAAAAGAAATAAAGGAAAAAGAAAAGCAAAGGAGAAAAGGAGAAAATATCTGCTATACGCGGTCGACCAGTCGCCGGGGTGCGATCGACCGCGCCTTCAATTTGAGGCACACTGTCTCCTTTCCATGACAAAATACAAAATCGCGATTGACCGGGCCTCAAACCGCTGTCGTCCGGTACTCTGTTTTTGGCATCTTTTTGGTCCATGAAGAGGGGGAAAAGGTTGCAAACGGAAATGACCCTAACTTCACCATTCGGACTCGAAATCGCGCACCATTTGCAGCCACGAGAAGCTTGATCAATGAACTAATCATCCTTGGAATTTGCATGAGCCGAAGATGAAAAGTGAATGGACTAAAATGCCCTTGAAGTAGCGTCCGATGACGGAACTTCTCCAAAATGCAATGAATCCTTACTTTTAGCGTTCCGATACCTACAAAATCACAATTAACCCCTGCAAAGCATGTATATATCCAACTCCATGGTTGTCTAGTTAATGAGCATAAATATAGGCATTAATGACCCTAAAAGTGCTAGAATGCATAAATATTAAGGCGAAAATATGCAATATTTGATACAAATCACATCCCCTAACTTAGACATCGCTAGTCCTTAGTGATGAAATAAACAGAACCAGTCCACAGAGGGCGGTACAAGACGTGTATATGCATCAAAATATAAATGCCACTTTCATAGGGAACACGATTTCATTTAGAATATGCAATAAGCCGTTAAACCCCTAGGTTATCCTAGTGGACGAGTGTCGTCTCACGAGGGTTTTCAGGGATGAAACCCACAAACATAATATAGTTTCCTCAAAATATGTCCAACACAACATGCGACAAGCCCAAAAATACGAAAAAGATTTCATACACATTATTAGCACAGTGAATGAATTCACACAAAAGTTCGTATTATTAACATTATAGAATGAACTTCGTAGAATTGAAACCTTAAAATGTGGGCGGGGAGAAAGCACATGCAAAGTGTGATTTGACAGACACTTAAATAAATCGGATACTAAATAAAGAAGCATATATTCAATCCTCACGGGCATTACACTCATCTAGTGAATTCACTCGAAATAGGGAGTTAACACACGGAACATGCGGGCATAAAGAGTAAATATAAGTGGAAACTAGGCCTCATGCATGTCACAAATGAAGAACGCTATATAGGAAATGAAAAATTGTAATCTCAATGAAAGATATCGCAAATATAAAAGAGCCAAAATGCATTTTCAGAGATTATCAAAACTATTTCAAGTTTTAAATTAAATTCACCCTAAGATCACATAGGACTTGTATAGGGTTATAATGTAAGTTAGGCTAGGGTTATGAAATGAGATGACTATGTACGGATTCAAAGATTTCCGAGATGAAAATTCGGGATAATGGAAAATGCGGGTAATTTCAAAAGTTATAAAACAAGTTCTATCAAAGGCATTGAATATAACAATGGGGGGAGTAATCAAAGCTTATTGAACACTATAAACAACATATACATATTTCTCTTTCCTTTTCTTTTCTTATTTTTTGCATGTTTTCTTTTGGTTTATTTTTCTCACTCTCATAGGCCAAAATTTCAACCGCAACACAACAACATTTTGTGACAACCCGCTCAAAATAATAACGGGTGGCCAACCCTATACTACATTAAATCATGTATCTCAGATGGCACAGTCTCAACATCAATTAACAATACTAATAATATAAGGCTAACCACCCGAAACTATTAAAAGTGGATTGTCAAAAATTTTAAAACTTTTATTTAACAACAAAAACAAAACCATAAATGCAAACACAACCAACTATATACATCTAACTATGATGAGTGATAAGTGCAAACTCCAATATATACAAGAGTGCAATACAATGTACAAATAAAATCTCTACAATGAAATACCCGAATATGCTGTCGGGTAACAGACAATACAATAATCTCAGAAATGAAATATGAAAGTGTTAATCTACAAAACCTTGAATACTAACTCCATATACAACTGAATCCTAATCTAGATATACAAAGATAGGAATCGACTAAAACAAAGTGCCGCAACAGTCCGCTACTGCCACAGCTTCGCGAATCCTGAATGGATGAACATCAAAGGCGTCCTTGCGGAGGAACACCTGAAGTAGTACAATATATACATGGAGGAGAAAATATAAACGGGTCAGAGCCCGAGTTGAAAAACATTTTACAGCAAGTGTATTAAAATGCATAATAATTATAAATGCATTATTACATGATTTAATGGAATCGTCCTCTCCATAAAATCCATCTCACCTCTCAACTAAAGCGCGCACTAAGAGAATGCATGTGATCTCCAAATGGGTGCCCGATCTATTTAGGCAAGAGAATCTAATTTAAAACCCAAATGAATTATTTAAATAAAATCATCTAACCTATCTCTCAATCTCTACCTATGTGAGTTCCATCTAGATCGTATACTTTAATTTAAATGTTATAGTTATCTTTATATTTGTTCATTTATTGAACATATAAAGTTGCATAATCAACCACATCATCTCAAAACATTAACATTCTCAATTGCTAGAATATTTTATATTCTAGTTATTCCCTACTATGGCAAGTGAACAATATATATAATTATTATATATGAGTTATTAGTATCAAGAGTTAAGGACTAAACTCCTCCTGATTCTCAACACGGCACTGCATTTCGTGCGTGGGACATCTCGCCGAAGCGAAATCCAAATAAGGAACCCCCCCCCCCGTTACACTACTCCTAACCGTATTGATCCTCGAGGCTCATTATGCCCTCAATGCAAGATGCATGTAACCCAAATTATTATTATCTAATTTTAATTAATTAATATTCCCAATTCTCAACAGTACACGACGTTTCATGTGTGGGACGTCTCGCCGAAGAGAAATCCAAACAAGGAACCCCCCCATTACACTACTCCTGGCACTGTCGATTGTCGGGATTGGTGATATATATATATATATATATATATATAAGTATGAGCATTTAGGACAAAATTATCCCCAATTTCCAACATTACACTGCAAATCATGCGTGGGACGTCTTGCCGAAGCGAAATCCAAACAAGGAAACCCCCCGATACACTAATCCTGGCAATGTAGGTCATTGAGGTCCATTATGCCCTCGATACCCAAATACAAGCACAAGCAATAATAACCATCCAATCGAGCTATAACTCGAAGGACGCAGTCTCACATGCTATCATCTTCCAGCAGCCCATATACGTAGAAAACTGGGGCCACCTGGTGGGGTTCCACGACACCCACCTCGTGATCAACTCACGCACACGACGTCCCGGGAAATGATCATAGCTCCTAATCGGCAAGTGAGAGCGACACATAACCACGACCTCTCAGCCCCAAAATAAATAAATGTATATATGTCATTTGCTGACCACCATGGACGACTATGACCTGGGGAATATCCACATCCTGCTCTTTGAGCCAGGATGCTCACCCTCTACGCACGAAACTTCCCAATGATAGCAAGGAGAGGGTATGCCTAACCATGCATATATAACATCATATAGGGTATACATACATCCCACATAATAAAGATATACCATCATATAAGGTATACCTGCCACATAATTTTCATATTTATTATATGCTCATAGGTGCAATTGGTTTAATGTCATTGTTTAGTATATCTCTCTCCTTTGATACACTAACCGTCAAATCTCACATATCTTCCCCACTTAGTATACGCGATACTATTTCTCGCTTGAATATCACATGTCGCTTCTAATAATGAATTGTCTCTCAATTCTAATTAAGTTAAGGATATTCTATATCCGAATGTACCTCAATTCACATAAACAGTTCTCCATCCATAATGGGGTTCAATTCATTTTATGAACCTTTAAAATTATCACATTTGGAATTGGATCCTAAGATCCGGTATCTCTAAATTATTCCCATTAATATCATAGTTATCTCCAAATAGAATTCTCAAAATAAGGTGGGCTTCCCCACTTAGAACATACCAAAATATCTTAATCGGTATTCCTCAAATTTAGTCAATATGACTCCAAAATTTCTTATAAGGGAAACTCTCTAAAAGTCTCCAAAACATACTTCAAATATCTCCTATAGAGATCCCCAATCAATAACCTCAAACAAAACAGGATGAAATTCTTTTTTAGAAAAACAATCCCACAAAAGCCCTATTTTCGAATCGATTCGGCCCAGCGAATCGATTCGGGTCATCAGACCTGGGATTCTGTCTCAGTCCGAATCGATTCGGATGGGGTCCAAATCGATTCGATCACTCAGACCTGGGCACCTGCATAATTCTGAATCGATTTGGTAGGAGGCCGAATCGATTCGGCCCTTCAGAAACCTCGAAAATGGCTACTTTTTGTAAGCCTAAAACACCCAAAATCCATTTTAATCATTTTCTCTCCATTTCTCTTCAACCCAATCACATATATATCATCAATAATCATCCTAGAATACATATAAACTAATTTCTATCATCAAATCCAAGATCTACATATCAAATCTAAGATTATACCCAAAAGTTAGGTTTTGATAAACTAAACCTAAAACCCAAAGATTCAATCCACAAATCATGCAATAAATGGTACATAACAATTATTTAGCAAGTTTAATCACTTGCCTCGGGCTTGTAGGGTCTGAATCCTCCTTGAGATCGCGTATTTGCCAGAAATCTCCACTTTTTCTCTCTTTTCTCCTTCTTTCTCTTCTTCTTTCTTCTTCTCTCTTTATTTCTTTCTATTTCTCTTTCTCTCTTTGGAGAAATATCTCCCGTAGGCTTAATAAGCCTATTCTCCCAAGATACACATCTTTAAATGATAATACACACTTTAAATGACTCGGTAACTTTAATTCGAGTCAAACGATCCTAATTTATTTCGAAACCTAAATAGACCCCAAGTACAGTCATTTCAACTTTCTCGACCCTTTCGGACACAACTACACCTTCAGAATCGCCATTCGATACACTTTCTAACGACTCCAATTTTTGACCTCAAGTGCCAAATTTAATTATTCTCCAATAAAATAAAATATTATTTATTTCTCCCAAAATAAATAAATCATTGTCTCCAAGACCTCGGGTTGTTACACATTCAATCCCAAGTAACATTCCAAACAAAGGTATGGAAAGTGTATGTATGGTTTAAAACTCCAATTTGGATTTGGTATGGGATTTGGATTATGAAAGCAAGGGCTATATTAAGGCTAAAAGGGGTTGACGAGGGTAGACATAAATGGTGAGGTCAAGGCTAATATGGGTGATATAACAAAGATGGCATATGATCATTTCATAAAGTTTCCGCAATTCTCGAGTCAAAATAAACTTTGAAAATCATGCTCAAGTAGTACATTTCATATATGAACTCAATTAATGAATGATGAAATGAAAGAATATAGAGATTACCAACGACTGTAACGTTTTCAAAGAGGAAATAATAGTGTATACACTCACAAACGATGAAAGACACAAAGCTTACTCGGTGTAAGTATATACAATGCAACAAAAGATTAACGAGTTATAAAAATATTAAACCAAATTAATAAAGGAAGAAAATAGCATGTGCTCATGGGATTAAAGTTTAATTCATGAAGTTATTCATAATGTCAATGATTGAGGACTAAAGTCTAATAACTTCTAAAATCAAGAACATGCATCATTGGGTTGTCTATTGGACCGGGCATTTATTAAAATTTATCATCGGAAACAAAGGCAAAATTCCCAAAAAAAAGAGAAAAAACAAATAAAATCTTTTTGAAAATTTTCAAATTTTTACAAGAAATGAAAACTTAGTAACTAACATGTGAGCAAAAACATGGACTAAATAAAGAAATAGATAGAATATCCCACATCCCCTAACTTAAAACCTGGCATTGTCCTCAATGTGAATTAAGAACCAAGTTAAAGAGAGGATAATAGTGATATTACCCAAAATTGGAGCGATCGCCATAAGAACAAGTCCAAAGAATCTACAAAACAAGTTAGTACCGGGCATAGCAAAAACAAATAATAAAAAGTTAACTAATTACACTAGACTAAATTAAAAAGGAAAGAAAAGATAAAAAGAAAGAAAGAATAAAAAGCTAACTATATACAACCTACTATTTTGTCTTCACACTAACTATACACTAGAAGTCTAAATAGTTGAGGGTCCACAATGAAAAAGATTTGACTTTGGAGGGTGACTTGTTTACCCTCACACTCAAGCATGCCTTTCGAAAAATATGAATTCCATTTGAACAACGAAAGTCATGTGTAAGGCGTAAGAAAGGAACCATCGTCAATTAAAAGTTTTGGAGGGACGATGGGGGATTTGGATTGAACGGGTGACAAAAATATGTGGAGGTCGAGAAAAGAAGAATATCCTCCCAAGGATTTTGAAATTGGAATGGGAGGTGGCGCACACGAAGGCAAAGATGCGATCGTGGAAGGCGACTCAAGCAAGTACTCCTCATCGGCGAAAAGGTTTAACACATTAAAGTTTGAAACCGATTCATTAGGACAGATAATGAAAATGGGGAGGAAAGAAATTCAAACTCAAGAGATGCATCATCATCGCTTGAAGATTGAGTTTCAAAACAAATAAGATCATTTTCAATGAAATGTTCTTCTTTGGGGTCCAAAGAAGAAATCATTTCATTGCAAATGGATATTACTTCCATTTCATCCTCACTTTCAATATCTATTACGCAATGGGCAAAGTCAATAATGATTTGTTCCAAAGTAGGCACAAAGTCCTCATTTGGTTCAAAATAATCCTCGACTTCAAAAGTCTCGGAAGAAAAATCGACGTCAGAGTCAAATAATAAATCCAACTCATGTTCCCAACAACGATTTTCTTCCCCTTAACGATTATTGCAATTCGTTTCAAAATTCCTATTATAAGGAATTAGAGGCCCAAAATCATTATCATCATCATCAAAATTCCAATAACCAAAGTTTTGACTTTCGTTATACTCGCCCAAAGTCATTTTTGAATTTGTAATTTTTTGGGACTCTAAGCATTGACCGAAAGTCATAGGATTATGCGAATTTTGAGAATTATAATAATAATTACCGAAAGAATTGGAATAAGACATGCTTACCCCAAAGATGGCTCGAAGTGGAAAATTCCACAAAGTAGATGCGCGCGCAAAAAATTTAAGCATTTCTTGGCGCTCAAATGTATAATTCCTGCAAGAACGTTAGCCACAAAATACAAATACAAAGAAAATACTACGGAATACTAAATCAAAAAAATTCTAAAACAATCTCATCCCCGGCAACGACGCCATTTTGATTAAGGGTGAAAAGTAGCGCGTGTCAAACGCTGATCGTAGTTTTATTGTTCACCGCCTTAATACAAAAACCTAAATTATGACTGCACTTGTGATACAAGTGTAGCAGTAAGTCGGGTATCGAAAATCCACAGAGATGAATTTCTAGAATTTATAAGGTTTAGTATTCCTAAATAAAAGTGTCAAAGATAAATATGAACAAAAAGGAAAAGATCAAAAAGGGAAAGATTAATCTAGGCGAGGGAAAATAAAGCTGAACTAATAAAGCGAGTAAAAACTATAGGTTGCATCGAATATCCCTCACCCGAGTTAATTAGTATAAAATAGTTACATGGGTCGATGAGTTATTACAAATGCATCTCGTTTCGATAATTAATTAAATCAAGGGTTGTCACACCCCTAAATTCACATAAATGCCTAATACGATTTTGGTGTCAACAAATAACCCAAAAATTATGCACGCAAGGTTGTAAGCCCGAAACATACATGATATACCCCGTCAAATCCCCTAGGGGTAATAACTAGGACAACGCACCCGAAATAAACCAATAAACTCCATCACCAAAGCAAAGCAACATGTCAACCCAAAATAAGTTCAATCCGGCACAACCTAGAGTAACTTAGCTAGAAAGCATGGTAAAAATGCGATAAATCAAAGCGGTAAACAAACGCAATAATACTACACTAAAAAGCAAGGAAATAAAGCTTGTAAATAAAACATGTAAACTAATTTAGAAAGCACGTAAACTAACTACAAAGAAAGAATAATGGAAATACAACCTATATTAATGGAGAGGGAAGATGGAAGTACAATTTACAAAACCCAATGGGTGTCAAACCAAGAGAGGAAAAATAAATAGCTCTCAAACCCCCAAACCCTAACCTAAATTTATCTAAAATATAATATCCCAGATATTTACAACAAAATTTGGTTTATATAGTATGTTGAAAAGAAATAAAGGAAAAAGAAAAGAAAAGGAGAAAAGGAGAAAATATCTACTATACACGGTCGACCGCGCCTTCAATTTCCGGCACACTGTCTCCTTTGTAGAATTGAAACCTTAAAATGTGGGAGGGGAGCGAGCACATGTAAAGTGAGATTGGGCAAAAACTTAAATAAATTGGATACTAAATAAAGTAAGCATATATTCAATCCTAACGGGCATTACACTCATCAAGTGAATTCACTCGAAACAGGGAGTTAACACACAGAACATGTGGGCGTAAAGAGTAAATGTAAGTGAAAACTAGGCCGCACACATGTCACAAATGAAGAACGCTATATACAAAATGAAAAATTGTAATCTTAATGAAAGATATCGCACATATAAAAGAGGCGAAATGCATTTTCACAGATTATCAAAACTATTTCAACTTTTAAATTAAATTCACCCTAAGATCACATCGGATTGTATAGGGTTATAATGTAAGTTAGGCCAGGGTTATGAAATGAAATGACTATGTTCGGATTTAAATTGTTCAGAGATGAAAATTCGGGATAATGGAAAATGCGGGCAATTTCAAAAATTGGAAAACAAGTTCAATAAAAGGCATTGAATATAACAATGGGGAGAGTAATCAAAGATTATTAAACACTATAAACAACATATACATATTTCTCTTTCTTTTTCTTTTCTTCTTTTTCTCATGTTTTCTTTTGTTTTACTTTTCTCACTCTCATATGCCAAAATTGCAACCGCAACACAACAACAGCATTCAATCCCAAGTAACATTCCAAACAAAGGTATGGAAAGTGTATGTATGGTTTAAAACTCCCATTTGGAGTTGGTATGGATTTGGGTTATGAAATGAAGGGCTATATTAAGGCTAAAAGGGGTTGACGAGGGTAGACATAAATGGTGAGGTCAAGGCTAATATGGGTGATGTAACAAAGATGGACTATGATCATTTCATAAAGTTTACACAATTCTCGAGTCAAAACAAACTTTGAAAATCATGCTCAAGTAATACATTTCATATATGAACTCAATTAATGAACGATCAAATGAAAGAATAGAGAGATTACCAACGACTGTAAAGTTTTCAAAGAGGAAAGAATAGTGTATACACTCACAAATGATGAAATATACAGAGCTTACTCGGCGTAAGTGTATACAATTCAACAAAAGATTACCGAGTTATAAAAATCTTAAACCAAATCAATAGAGCAAGAAAAGTGCATGTGCTCATGGGATTAAAGTTTAATTCATGAAGTTATTCATAATGTCAATGATTGAGGACTAAATTCTAATAACTTCTAACATTGAGAACATGCATCATTGGGTTGTCTATTGGATCGGGTATTTATTAAAATTTATCATCAGAAACAAAGGCAAAAACTCACTGTCAAACATAAGAATAGAGGGATATTGCTTAAAGACCAAACTAGAAAGGGAAAGGAAGTGTCCACGAGTGATAAGAAAAAGAAAGTGAGTTTTTGTGTGTCCGAGTCTAAGAACGAGTTTGATTTTGACATGGTCCTGCTTGAAAAGAATTTCAAAAAAAAAATTCGGTTTTTGAAATATAATTCTTCTAATAAAAAGTTTTTGGAGAAAAACAAAAGGAAAGACAAGGCTGAAAAAAGCGGTGAGAAAGAGAAATAGGGTGAAGAAAATTTTGAAAATTTGAAATGTTTCGAGTGTGAGGGGAAAGGTCATAAGTCATTTGAGTGTCCCACTAAACTTAGGAGAGAGGGCAAGAAAGTTGCCATGACAGAAACCCTGAGTGATAGTGAGGAAAATGTGAATGATTCTGAGGATGAGTCTTCACCAGGAAAGCGTATTGCCTTTTTATCTAGTCACGAGAGTACACCAACTTTGTCCTAAGATGATGAGGAAACTTGTGCACGTGAGACCCCCGAGGAGGATTTGAATGTTTGTAGCGAATATGGGAGCGAGTGTGAAAGTGGAGATGAAAGTGAGCTCCATATTGCTTTTAAATAATTGTACGCCGAGACCTTAAGGACTAAGAAATTTAATATGAAGTTAGGTCTTAAGGTGAGAGATTTGGATAAAGAGTTAGAGAGTTTGAGAGGTTTTAAGGCTATGATGAGGCAACTTAAGAAGGTGAAGATTAGTTTGAGTGAGCACTTATAGCTCATGTGTCACAATTAGAGAAAGATCTTAAGCACACCCTGGAGGCTAAAGTCACTTTGGAGAACGCATCTAAGAAGGTTGGAAAGATGGTTCTCAATCCCATTTTGGGTAGTTGTGAGTGTATAGGAATAAGTCATGATGGTGCATCCACTTCTTTTGTTGTAATCGGGTCGGTTCCTACTTTAGTGTTAGATCTACATGACTCTCGACCCAACCAACCTAGGCGTCCCGCACCTGTTAGGAAATCACGTAGAAGACATTTTGAGAGAGGCATACCTAGGCCTGTTTATGTTTTCTCCTATTACAAAAAGAGAGGACACATTAGGGAGTTTTGCTTTAAGTTAACATGTCACGCTTTGCTTCTACACATGTTCACACACATGAACCCACCCATGATACTTTGATTAGACATAATGATAGAGAGTTTGCACATATTCGCGAGCAAGTAAAGTTTTTAGTCAAGGACTCCCATGATTTAACATAAGTTTCTCATAGGATGTCACCATCTTTGGAAAACTCCGCCGCATGTAATGGACGAGGTTTAGACTTTTTGCTAGCATAGGATGATTTACATGATGTCATTTTTTTGCCTATTGCTAGTATGTATCATTATGTAGTTTACATTATTTTCTTATTTTTTCTACAATTTTAGCACCTTTTTAGATCTGTTTGCCCATTCCAGGAACTATAGTCATGAATTTTTTTCACTGGACAAAACTGCATAACTGTTATTTTTTTTTCTCGTTCATACGAGATAAGTTTTCATTCGAATGACACCTGATGTCATGCGAAGCAACTTCTCTTGAGAACCATTCTCGTTTGAGCGACCCCTGGAGAATTTTCTCTTCTTTTTTGCAATCCCTTGGTTCATATTTCTATATTATTTGGTACTGCTGGGTTGATTTTGAATAGTGTTCAAAAAATACAAAAAGATTTTCATTTTTAATAAATTTTTTGAAAAATCCAAAAAGAGTTTTGTATTTTGTTTACACCGTATATGAATAGAGACTTAGGACGACTGAGTCACAATTTCATTCCATTTATCCATGTGACTATTTGATAGTGTTTTGAGACAATCTGTTGTGTCAGTCATGTGCTTTACAAAGTTTGGAGTCTTTGAGATGATATATAGTTTTTCTACCTACATGTCTAACTTGTTTGTCCTTTATTGCACACATGCATGGATTTGTTTGACTTTTGTGCTTATCTATCACATGTTGATTGAGTGTTTCCATCTCAATTTTGTCTATACAACGAACCAAATGCGATAAAACTTGACAAAAAGTAGTGCACGATATTAACTATTTATGAGTTTGTGTGATTTATTTTTGAAAAATGGAAAAGGGCTACGAAAGGTATTTAATTTTTCCTCTGCGATAAATCCACCATTTAAATGGACCTAAAAAAGTGAGGAATTGAAAATTATTCGCGGTCCAATGAGGTTTAAAAGAGCCAAAAAATTGAAAGGCAATAAAAAGAAATATATGCCAAAAAGGGGCCAATAGGTTTTAGTTTCATCACTCATAAGCAAAAATAAAAATCATTATCTTTTAATGAGGGAGTTTGGATGGAATTTAAAACGGTTTTCACGTCGTTGAAAGTCATGAAAAAGCATTACATAGTTTTGGATGTTATTGGTGTGAAAATCATTTATACTTTGATGTGTTGATATGATTAAGACGATGTCATCTAAATTAAAAAAATTTATACCTAACGACTATTTTGATGTTCATTCGTTAGGAGTACACTTATGCATCTTGCACACATGTCATGATTGAGTCGATTTTCCTATCGAATCTGTTCACACCCATTCATTCCGTTTTCACGATTTGGATATCTTAGTATAAATTCAAGGTGTGTGATTTTTGTAACATCATTTTTCTTTTTTGTATTAAAAATCTGAAAAATAAAAAATAACTTGTTTGCCTTGGTTTATTGTGACACTCCAATTTGATTTATATTGTTTATTATTTTTCTTGTCTATTTCGAACAAATAAAAAGGGGAAAAACGAGTTATGATTTTATGGGGGAGTTTAAGTATGGGGGAGAATTGATTATGCTTTCTGATAAGCACCCAAAAGTGTACATATATACCCCTAATAGACATATTTTAGTTGCTAATTCTCGGCATTTTGGGTCTTATGCACGTAAATGTTTAATTTGCAGGCTAAATTGCAGTTGCGATGTCAAAAGATATATTTTGAGGTAATTTTCAGTCAAATGGAGCTAATTTCCCTTATCCCATAATCTCACCTGAGCCTAAACCAACCCCGAACCCCATGTGTGTTTAGTTTGTGCCCTTTTATATTTTTCTTAGATTTTTAGTTTGAGTCGTTTTATTTTTAGGGTTTATTTTATATTTATTTAGAATTTCTAGTTTTTATTTTCTATTTTATTTTCATTAGTATATTTTTATTTTTATATTTTATTTTTATTAGTTATTACTTTTATTTTATTAGAGTTAGTTTTTTTAGGATTTCATTTATTTTTTTAGTTTTAATAGATTTTACATTTTTTTAGGATTTTAGATTTTAGTTTTAATTGATTTCTTTATTTTTATTTTTATTTCTTTTTAGTTTCAGTTTTTATTTGAGTCTTTATTTTTAGAGTAGGATTTTTATTTTTAGATTTTTAGTTTTGTTAGTTTTATTTATTTTTAGTTGTGTTATTTTTTAAAGGGTCACAAACTAATACACACACACACACACAAATCCCATACACACTCACCTACACCTAAACTAAGCCCTCACTCACATCTCTTACCCTACACCCTCACACACACAAACCCTCTTCCCCATCTTCTTCCTCTCACCACACTCTCTCTCATACCCCACCATAACAAAAGCCTCCCACCTTATATCCACCACCATTAACTAACCAACCCATTAACCACCTGATTTCCCATCCACCAACCTCCATAATCGGGTTTAACCCAAACCCAATCAAACCTTAAAATCGAGCTTCAGTACGCGATTTTGGACCTCTCCAAAATCAGCCTCCTTCCATTCACCATAACTCCTGCGACACCACGTAGCCAGCGACGACCTCATTTCCGGCAGAGCCCATACCTAGTAGCCCCTCCGTCCCACTAACCCGAGCCCCCTGCCCGTGCAACTTCAGCCCCTTACTCCGACGCCGGTAATACCTCAGCCCGGCTTCCCAAACCACCAGCCCCAAAATCGCAACTCGTCGTCGCCCATCCCCGACCTTATACCTCCGACCTGATTTGATCTAATTGGGAACTTACCTCCGACATGCTTCGTAACCCATTTTCAGAAACCCAATCTCTGAAACCTCTTTAACCCGCCACTAATCCAAGACCCAGTAACCCGATTTCAACCCAAGTTACCCAAACCCATTTACCTTCTTTCTAAATCATCGATTTCTTCACCTGCTTTAAGCTAAATCCAACCAAAAATAAAAACCCAAATGAGCCAAGACCAAGTTAAATAATAAGACCCACATGTTTTAAAACTCATTTAACCCTTACCCATTTTACCCCCAACTAACTTTTGTCCACTTTTCCAAATAAAACTCCAACTGACCTCATGTGCACACAATTAATATTTTATTACCTCACACCTTTGCCATGCACATGTGCTCACCCCATGCTCCTATCACCATTTCCATACACACTCAAGCCAATTTTCAAAAATACCCCCTAGCCCCATGTGTGCCATGCATCTCCTATTCAAAGAGAAGAAGACCCATTTAATTTGCATCTCCAATTGAGTTTTAAAACTCTTGTGTGATAAATTTCTCTACATCCCTCTATGTTGAGTATTTTCATTTTTAGCAAATATCTCAATATAGAGGTGTGTAGTGAAATTTATCTCTAGGATGATTTCCACCCCACCCATCTATAATGAATTTTTGCATTTTTAGCAATTATTTCATAACAGATTGATGTAGTTGAATTCATCCATTATTATCTAGGGCTTTTAAGTGGAAAATTGTAGAGAGAATTTCAGAGAGAGATAGAGTAGAAAATAAATTAGGGAAATATTTTGTAAATAGTTTTTTTCTTATATTTTTTGTAGAGATTTGTGAGGATAAATTGAGAGTAATTCAATTGAGTATTATATTGCATTGATTATTATTGGATTCTCATATTGGATGGATGGTGCTTGATTTCAAGTAAATAAGAGTTCAATTTCACTTCAAGAGATTGGGTTTGATTGTTCTCCTCTCTTCTCATTTATTTTATGCCTTGGATTATTAATTTGTCAAATTTCATACCATGTTAGGCTATATGCCCTTTCAAGGGGTGGGGGGAACCCTTATTTGATGTTGTTTTAATTTAATTAGTTTGATTATTTGAAAATTCCCTTTGAATATTAATTTTTATCCCTTACCCTTAAATTTACGCCTCGAGAGAGGGTAAATGATTTTAGAGAGAAAATCGAAATTCTAAGTCATAATACCCTATATTAGATTCGAACTAGATATATGAGTTTATTAAGTGGGGTATTATTACTTAAATTTCAACTCTATTTTCATTTTCTAAGATGTACATAAATTTTGATGAATTGATCCTAGCGGGTGATTAATTAAAAGGAGTGTAGATCTATTTTCTAGAGTTATGGGGGTTAAACTTAATTTTTTAAAAGATTACTATTATAATTACACTTGCAACGAGAGTTGGTTTGTAATTTTGATATTAATTTCGGAGAATTCAAATAATTAAATTAATTAGTTAGAATAGCTAAAATTTGTGTTGTAATCTTATTCCTTGATTGTTCTCACATTTGCTTCCTCACTTATTCTCTTATTTTAGTGTTAGACTTAGTTCATTATTTTTTTAGTCACTTTTTAGTTAATTTTTTAGATCTTTGAGTTAGTTTAGTGTTATTTCACATCCTCACCCAAATTGTTTTAATATTGAAAAAGCTAAAAAAAATAGAAAAGTAAAAAAATCCCAAAAAGAAAATAAAAAGTGAATTACAATTGCGTTTATCTCTAGCTTGCCCCATTGATGTGGATTAACATCCTTACTTACTGTTACACTTAAGTTTGAGATATTATTTGTAGGTGTTTGAGGATTTTGTCTAGAGGAGCTTTTCACAACAACGACTCACCATAAAAAGCACTTTATCACTTTCGTGTTTATACTTATATCATTTCAAACTCGATACGTCACGAGGTATTTGCTTTATCTCATGTGTGTAGGTACAATTGAAGATCATTATGTTCCACACCCTGATGAGAAAAGCTCAAAGTTTGGAAGATTTGATTGTTGAAGAAAAGTTTGAAGACTTGACAGTTTATCTTTCCACTTTTGAGTTTATGGGAGGGCAGATTTGTATAGGTCATTTTTGAGATTGTTAATTTGGATATTTTTTTATTTTCTACCGGCATAGACGTAGGGGGAGATTTGTAAGGACATAGTCCGACACAATTAAGTATGTCATATACCGCTACAACCATTGAAGATATTCAAGATCAAATATGTAATGAGATGGTCCAAACATCAAGCTTCATCAACAATTAAGCCTCAACGAAATGAATTTGGTAAAGTTGTGTTTTTAATTCCTTAATATTTCACTTAAGATATTGGGATATTTTCCACAAAATATTTTCTAAGTGTTGGAGTGGAGATTTAAATGTTTTTTTGTTAAAAAATATTTTTCGGAGTGTTTAAGGTGGTACATTTACTGAAAGGATAAACGAGAAAAAATATATTATTTTATGGTGTCGTTCGAAGGACACCATACGTCGTTCAAACGGCATGCTGTCTCATGCGATACTTCAAACAACAGCGTATGTTATTCGAACGATAGCGTGTCTTGCTCGAATGACATGTCACCTTTAGTTTTCTATACAAGGTATTCTTCAACTTCGTTTTCCTCAAGAAGTCTGTACGTTTTTCGATTTTGCAAACACTGCTAAATGAGCAGAAACTTTTGGCTTCTTCTTTTAGAGTTTAATATCTTTTGTTATCAATTCACAAAAGTCCCAACTATTCATGTGAATTATTTTTGAGTTTGAGGACACACTTTTCTGGTGTTCATACTTTTGTGGAGAGGATGTTTACATCATATGGATGCGTGTCATTGAGGTTCACTGCATGTTTATCTTTGTTGAAGTTAGGAATGAGATTCTTGTGGATTGCTGCGCCTAATTCTTTTCTGACGATGCCGACCGGCACCT
Source organism: Sambucus nigra (assembly GCA_949130495.1). Classification (NCBI taxonomy): domain Eukaryota; kingdom Viridiplantae; phylum Streptophyta; class Magnoliopsida; order Dipsacales; family Adoxaceae; genus Sambucus; species Sambucus nigra. The sequence continues at coordinate 426,604,343 of OX422217.1, read as the reverse complement.
GAGGGTATTCGTATGTCAACCAACGGTATTTCATTATAATCGTGTAAGTTGCAATTTACAATTATAGTGAAATAAAAAGGTTTTTCCCTGAGGTGGTTTTTCCCGAATTATGTGTCGCATATTTTATTTATGTTGGTTTGACAATACACACACGTAGCTAGTTGATGTTAAGGGCTGAATTAATTTGATTCATAAATTGACTCTGATTAAATAAGTTTGTGATTGGGATTTGCGCAGCTATTTGAATCTTTATCACACATAAGGTTTTACATTAACTAATTGAATAAAATCCCGACTTAAAAAATTAATACCTTGCGATAAAATATTAATAAGCGGATAATTAATAAACACGAAAATTATACTCGTACATATATTCGAAATGCTTGGAATTGAAAAGTTAAAATGAATACATTGCAATAAGAACACGCGACTTAAATATTGAAAGAGAATTAACGCGTAAAATGATCGAGAGTGTTAAATTTGGGCTAATTGTGTTTTTATAATTAAACAAACTCTACTTATAAATAGAAAAGTTCGAGAAGAACTCTTCATTTCTCATTACAAACAAAAGTGGCTAGGGTTTTGGTAGAGAGAGAGAGATAGCTCAAAGAGGAGAAGGAGATGAAGAGTTTCCATCTTGGAACTCTTGGAAGTGGGTCATCATCTTCACCTACACCTCCCTACACAAAACAAAGGCATGTTAATCTATATTGTTAAGTCTTGAATGTTTGATGAAAATGTGTATGAACATGAGTTGAATCCCTAAATTTTGAAATTGATGAGATGGAATTAATATGTAAATTATTTAGAATTCATGCAACTGGAAACAAATTGAATTCACATAAATCCAAAATTAAAAAGGGGCAAACATTGCATGTTGGTTTTGGGACTATTTTAAGCCATAAATGGTAGCGCGCTCATGCGTTCTTGTAGAAAATCATGTTATGAACATCTTTGTAGTTTTAAGTTTCTTAAAAAATGAATTATAAAAGCCTAAAATAAGCATTTTATATTCCTGCACAGAATGTTGTTGAAATAAGAGTGCTAAGGTTTTTCAGGTTGTTACTAAGATAATTGTGGTGTTGTGCCTAATCTTCTAACTTGGTCATATGCCATGATTATTGTGGAAATATAACCTTGAAATTATTTTGATGTTGAAGTAGTAAATTAATGATGTAAATTATGTTGTATCATAAATAATGACTATTGTATAACTCGAGTAAACGATTTGATACGATTGTATATATAAATATGCATGAAATTGTTTTACATATATATTGCCGAGTACACACTACACTAGTCCTCCGGTTGACGTAGGGACATGTTGAATGTGATTTGTTATGATTGATATAGTTAGGTTTTGCTTGAGTACCATGTCGGAGATAAACCGCCATAACCGGACACATGGTTAAAATGGGGGTCGGATAGGAAGACCTTGGAATGTCATGTGATTTTGGACTTAGTATGATTGCCCTCGCCACATAATATTGGGGAATAATCATGTATTGGCCTAATGTTACGGCTTGTTCCCCCGGATAATGATAGTGACCTGATATGATTTGTTGTGTGAGATATTCTGCTGGTGTCTTAAAGTAATATCCTGAATCGATACACTTGATATTATACTTGAAGGAAATATTCTGATACGTTAAATGCATTTATGAGATTAATAATGATTAATCACGATTAATCACGATACGATATGAGACAACATGTTACTCGAGTTTGAGTTTGGTAGTCACGATATATGAGCATTGGTTGGGTAATTGAATGATTTAATTACTGGAGACAATTTGTGTTGAGTATGGGTTCATTATACGTAAATATTATAGTTGTGTATATTTTCTTGCTGCTGACGTCCATTTCTATATCTCCTCTCCCCTTTTCTATCTAAATGTATTATGCAAGTCCTCGCCCTGCTAGACAGTAGACAGTGGAGCTAGACGACCTCGCATCAATTCTTAGAATCCTGTTGTGGTGGATGCTGGTCCTTATCCTGTTTTGTCAGTCTTCCTTAGAGTGTGGTATCAAACATTTTCCCATTGTTAGGGATTTGAGAGTATTTAGAGGTTTACATTATACACTTTACCTAGTTTATTTTTGGTCCAGTATGTTTGGGCATTTTATATTCAGTATTGATATTACTTGTGGATCCTATAGTTTCTATGATGTGTTTTGGTTACATGTATGGGAGTGTACATGTTTGCTTTATTGCATTTTTTTTTACAATATCGAAAATAGGTGCATAAAACTCATCAAATGTTTCACTATCTTTCTTGGTGATAGTTTCAAATTGAATGGTTAAAATTTTGAAGTTTAGACACCTTAACCATACTCATTCCCTCATGAGTAACTTGCAAAATGTCCCATGCCTCGTTTGAAGTAAGTTATGATATGACGAAACTCCTCAGGAGTAACGACACAAAATAAAGAATATAATTATAATTAAAGTTACATAGTTCTAACTCATCCTCACTCCATTGTTCTATAGGTTTTAAAATAGTTTCTTCTTTAAAACAACAATAGGACGGTAACACACTTTTTTAATAATAAGCCAAACACGATCATCAAATTATTTTGAAGCAAATCTTATACGTGCTTTCCAATAGGTATAATTAGTTCCATCAAACTTAAGGGTTCTATTTGACGAATAACTATCCATATAACCTCCAGGATTCATCTAAATAACTTTTAGAAACATGTTTTGATACCAATTTGAAATTATTGGGTTATATGGATTATGTTCAATTCCTAAAATACACTCCTTTAAAGAAACTAACAACACATGATGCAAATAATAAATAGGCCAACAAATTGCTACTTTCCAAATTTTAGTCTTGATTACTAAGTTCCTACGTGAGCATGCGAGTTATCAAATACATAAAGAGAAAGCACAACCACAATGCGTCGATGTATGAGAAAAACCTCAGATGACCAAACCTAGATAAAATCCACTACGAGTACAGTTTTTATAAGAAGACACACAAGACTTACAAAATTGACTCCACAAGACCTGTTGATGTCATCTTCAATACCTTTGTCAGTAGTACATGTAGATCCAACATGCTATACCACACTCTTGTGTCTCGATATCCACCGAATGCCAAGCTTCATCTCCAAAAAAACTCGTGTGGAGGTGTGACACCCCGACTAATTAAATACCGGGTAGCTACTCTTTTATTAAATTAAATCAAAATGCCAAGTTGGCTCAGTTAATAGCATCCCTGTCGAAAATATTTTTATTATTACTAACCACCTAGTATTTAAAAAGTAAGTTGCCAAATTTTAATTAAAGCCTGATTAACATGCAGTAAAAGATTTAAAGCAAGAATAATATCACCATTCACCATAACGAAATAATAGAATAACCAACACATGATATAAATAAATCTGGAGGAAAAATTCCTCACAACAAAATCCCGCAACTGAAGTAAGTAGCGAAATACTGAATACTGAAACAATACATGCCAAAGTCTGAAAAACTGAAATGGAAATGTCTCTAATAGAAATTGGGCAACATGCCCTACAACTGAGGAATACTGAGTATGGAATCCAAATGATATAAACGTCTAAAAGCAAATCCTTGTAGCTTCCACAAGCAGCTACAGCTCGTCATCTGAGTGAGAATCCTATGCATGGTGTCCTTGTGGCTGGGCACCTAAAAATGGTTTTACAAAAAAATAGATTTGAAAGCAAACGGGTCAGAGCCCGAATGTGGAGATATTTTAAAAACCTGAAAGTGCTTTAAAAACATTTAAAACAGTATATGCAAAATACATGTTAGGACGTGCTCTCACATGAGATACTCACCTCTCGTCTAACTGTGCACTCCTAACGTTCCTGTACCCATTCATGTGTTATCTCATAACTATCTAATTCTGAAGAGTTTCTAACACTACTACTCGGTTCACGTTTAATTTCCAACCTTAACAATTAAATAGAGAGTTCTACTTTAATTCTCGGATTCCCAATTATTAACAAAACCATTTATAGATATAAGTTCCCTTTTTATCTACATAACATTACCATAACTATACTCACAATTTAACATAGTAAATTCCTTCTCGTTTAACCGTATATTTTCACATCATAAATATACAATACAAGCACCCAAAGGCTAAGCTGCGGTGCACACATACTCTGCTATCCATCCCGGTACATCACGTACATAAGGATCACGCATTCCGAATCTCTCAGGAATCGTTCAGATAACAACATCACAAATAGTGGAGGCGAACACAGTCACATCACATGGGTCACGCACATACCTACGCTCCCACGATCAGCAAACTTATTAATATCCCAATAAGTCCTTCTATGACCTATGTTCATCGAGGTAACCAATCTAAATCCGGGAAACACAAGGATAAGAAGACCCTAAGCGAACGTAAACCTCCCGTGATAGCAAGTATGGTAGGTATGTCATACACATACAATTATATACTAAGCATTCACACATCTTAGATATCTCGATATTAATAAAGGTATACTCTACATCTTTATACCATTATTCCAAATTCATATATTTCAAGTAACCCGATAATATAGAAATTAAATTGTCGACACGTCTCACGTCGTAGTTTCTTAAACTTAAAACCTATCTCGAATAGACTATTAAGTTCCTCTTATTCCCCCATATAACATCTTTACACCTAAGGTCTTTACTTCTGCCCCAAACCTTATTTCGTCAAATTATTCAAATTTACCCTATTAACCCCAAATATTATCTCAATTATCGAATTTCATTAATTTAGAATAATTCCTCAAATTGAATTCCAATTAAGGTCCAATCTCATAATCATGCCTACTGGTCTTCCTTAAGGTTAAGGGTATTCATAAGGTCTCCAATAATATCATTCAAGGATTAACACCATTAAAATTTAATTAAGGAAAAACTTTACTCATTCTGGGAAGGTCGATCGATCGATCGATGGTGGTCGATCGATCGACTGAAGAACATCGATCGATCGAACGCACCAGGTATGGTTACGGACTGCTTCATTTTGCAGTTACCAATTCGTCCCAAAACACCATTTTCAAGCATGAAACTCTAAGACAAGGTTACAATATCATCATACTATCATTCTACAACAGTATTAACATTCTAAAACCCATAATTCATCATTCAAAGGCTTTGTTTAGATTAAAACTACATCAAAAATTTCCAGATTTCTTCCCCATTCAAGAACATCAATAAACTACTTCTAAACTCCATTTTTAGATCATCAATGGTTCTGTTTAGAACATATAATTCGTCCAGAATATTACTACATGCAATCCCTAACATAATTCATAACTTTTAACTTCCAATATATGGGTCTAAATCATCTTCCAAGATCAATATCGAAAATTCCTAAACATGGAAAAGCATAGCTTGAATCAAATGAATTTAAACCACTTGCCTTAATCTTTCTCTGAATTTGATGTTGAATTTGAAGGTTGAATCTGTCCTCTATCTCTCTTTCTACAGAATTCTTTCCTTTTTCTCTCTCTCTACAAGTTCTTCCCAAGGATGATGACAATGGAGGTGTGTTTGGTTTTTGGTAAGTTGGGACTATATTTCAACTTCTCCCGTAGACCATTAAGTCTCTTAGTGTAGTTAGTGGGTTTAGTGGGTTAAAGAAGAAGCCAGATTTCTATTCTAATTTTCGTCACTTTTAATTCCCAAAAATACAAAATTTCCAAAATACCCTTTATGATGCCGGTATGGCCTAAAAATACCCCGGGACCCAAACTAAACTCCCGGCTAGTGTTTTCTGACTATCTCGACCCTTCCGGACGCGTTGGCACACTCAAAATGAACATACAGGTGATAAAAATAAAATTCACTTTTTAATTCAAATAATTATATTCCTGACGCGACTGTCACGCGCGTCCCAACAAAGTTTCCCAAATTACCGTATTTCAATCTCGTGACAATTTCAATATTTTCCAATATTCATATAATGCCAAGTATACACATTATAATAAAATACTAACTCACATCTCGTTAATATTATTATCCAGATTAATTTCCAATTAATAAACATTTAATTCAATTAATCCCCAAAAATAAATATCATAGAAAATACGGGGTATTATAGGAGGTCCACCACACCCAAACCGGGATGATAGTATTAGAAGATGAATTTTTGGGTTTTGGTTCTTAGAAAAATGATCCTAAAGATCACATAAAATGTTAGAGACTTTTTGCAAAGAGAAAATATGTTTTCTTCTAAAGTGCAAGGGACAAAAGTTCTATTTTTCCTGAGATCCAAAGTAGTTTCAAAGATGGAAGTAGTGGATAAGGGAGGTTAGAGGGAAAAACTATTTTTTCAAAAAATAAATTGCTCGTTCGGATGACTTAACTGGCTCGTTTGAACGTCATAACAGAATGGCTTTGGAACGAGTCATTCAGACAACATTTTAGGAAAAATCCAATAAGGATCTCGTCTGAAGTTGTCTGAATGAGAATAAGAGAAAGGTCATTTAGACGAGATATCAAATGACATTGCAGGGAATTTCATAAAGAAATTCGTCTAATGTCGTTCGAACACACGTGCAAACGAACTTGTTTAAACGACCTCTTTAATTTTGAAAAATGAAATTTAACTTTAAAGAGCAAAAAGATTGGAATTGTTTTTACCAAGTAGCATGTAATAATTAAAAAATTGTCTCCAACAAAGTATAAAATAACTGGGTTATATAAATTTTTGGAAAATGAGCAACGGATGATGAGGTGAAGGCTTATTGTATGTTGAACTCCGGGATGCTCAAATTCATCATCGAGGATAGTAGCATGACACTAAATGACCCTAAATGTTTTGTCTAGCGAAAATAGCCAATACTACAAATTGACTCTACTCGAAATTTTTCCTTACAATATCATCCGTGGAAATGTACTTCCCTTTGAAGTCTTGGCCTAATGGTATATGAATAGGAAGTATTCTAAAAGAGGTTTACTGAAACTGATCTGACTTGACAAAATTAGAGTGGCTCGTTGAGCAAGCTTCAATGTTGATTGAATGCTTATGGTATTTGGAAATCTAGGGGAGTGGTATTTTTTTGCAACACCCTATGGTAAAAAGTCTAATTCCACTTTTATCCACTGTGCAAAGTAAGTACAAAATTTAAACCTCTTAACACTTATGGAGAAATTCTATGTCCACCAATCCCGAGGATTCCTTTCTAAATGAAAATCAAAATTCTCCAAATGAAATTGAAATGTGGATTAAACTATAGTGATCATTCAATCACCAAATTCAACCTGAATATAATTTAAATTAAAGTCAACTATTTTCATTTCAATTCACACTGAAATGCAACCCAATTTCACCTCAATTAAGTTTCCCACTTGAACCCGGTTGACTCTCGGTTTCATTCAATTGACATTTATTAAATGTAACATTTGTCTTAAATTTATTCAAAAGATACGGTTAGATCCCAGTTAAGAAGTAACTAGATTCCTGTTTCGTCCATTCGGACTCCAAGTCCAACTATATCTACTAAATATTTCCTCAATTTTTCCAATGACCTAAAATTCATAGCTTATTAACGAAAACCCAATAATCATTGGAAATTCACAAAATGAAATGCCGATTTTTTTGGGCATTGGGTGATTTTGGAGTTGAACGTGGGAAATCCAGGGGTAAAGGTTATTTTCCAATGAAAAGGTTTCCTTGAACAATATAAGTTGAAGCATTGGTTTGTAGATGAGGTGGTGGGATGGAGAATTACCTAAAATTGCACTATAATGAGATCTCTATGATTTATACACATTCAAGAGAATGCGGGATCAAAATAAATAAGTCATCGATGATATATTTTCATATACGGTAGCTATGTAAATTTCAAAGGGAATTGATGATGATAATGAACCACGTACTATAAATCAATGTTGACAAAGATAAGATTGGCCAAAATGGAAAATTGCCACTAAGGGAGAAATTGAGTCACTAAATAAATGTGTTGTATTTGGACAAATAGTAGAAACCCCAAATGATGTTAACCCCAAAGGTTAAAAATGAGTTTTTATAAGAAAGAGGAGTGATGGACTCATTACGACCTATGGCACGAGGTTTCCTGAAGAAATCAAAATTGATTATATATGAGCATACCATCAAGTTATGATGGTAAATATTTTTCAGATATCTAACTAGCTTAGCAGTTTTTGAAATATGTTATATATGAGACTCATGAATATTAGAACTGCTTATATATACGGGACATAGACAAATAATACATATAAAAATTATGGAAGGATTTTCTTTGTCAGCAACAATGATAAGAGTTGCATACTCAATTTGAATAAGCCATCCACTGTACAACTTAAATCAATCAGAAAGGACATGGGTACAATTGTCTTAACTTGCCTAAAGAGGGGTATGGAAACAATCATATATGCCAATGTGCCATTACAAAAATATCCTTAAATGGATGCGCTTCTGAAGAGCTCAATTGAAATGCAAAATATTCAAATAAAAAATTAAAAATGAATGACTTTGGCATAATTAGTTATTGTTTCGGCCTACAGATCGAGCAGAGTTTATGTTAAACTCAGATCTATTCGTCAAATGGATTGAAAAGTCATGAAATGCTTTAACATATATTGAGCATACAATTTTAGTATACCCATGGTCTTTCATATTTCGATATTAAATTATCCATATCATCCTAAAGAGGATGGAAAATATAAATTTGGTCCCTAAGTATCATATGTGCATGCTATTATAGTATTTGGTCTAGAAGTACCATACTTTTACATTATTAGTATATTGATATATATGACACAATGTAAGATACTAGATAATATAGTTGTAGTCAATATCTTTACAAGAAATAATTATCATTGACGTGCAAAGAATGGGACCAATATCAACATTATGTGATACATTCACGGAATTATTGGTATAATACTTTTCAAACTTAATAATCCATGTCTTGTTAGTTACATGGATGCAGGATATCAAAGCACTTTTTACTTGCCTCAAATAATAAATTTTCCTACTACTACTACCTATGGCCATCCGAGTCAGATTCCTCCAGTGCGGTACGTCCCTGAAATTGAAGGGGAAGGAAAATCGAAGAAATCCCTCGCTCCCGCACATGAGGGGATTGAAGGATATGGGAGTCCTCTTTCCACCACTCGCTCTATCTTCGTGGGATGCCTCGGATATGAATCAACTGTTGTCAAGAGGGGAGAAACATGAAAAAATGGAGTCGCCAACCTATTTTGCTCAAAATAGGAAAAAGAAATGTAGCTGTCTAGAGAGAACAACATCAAAAGACACATTGATGCGTACGAAACCAAATGAAACAAGGGACCGGGGTCTAAGTTACGAAATTTGAAGATGTTAGACACTCATCCCTCCCTTTCGTTCATTTATGAGCTATGATAATCCTCTTTTCCAAAATGTGATATGTGTGTACGTGTGTGTAACGTGAATAACAAGAGAAAGGAATCATCTTACTCGCATCATGGGAAAGACGAAGCGGAATCATCCAAAAGAGTGTATAAAAGAAATAACATAAAAATATAATGTGAGTGTCCGTCAAATCACAAATCACTTTTAAGAAGTGAATGCGTATATTGAGTGGAACACAAATATGTAGGAGTACAAAGACTCGCAATACTAATAAATACAAAAAGACATAAAATGAATAAAGGGGAAAACATGATTCAAACCAAAAGATTGGCTAGAGATGCCTATGTATCCCAAAGGGCATCAAAGTCCATGTAGTCCGATAACATGCAAGGGAGGGGTTTAACAAAAAAATCCTAAGTTAGAACTTCCTTTAGTTTGTTTTTCAAGAAATGTGCGCAAGTGTGGAAAGTACAAAAAATGAGGGAAATTCTAATTTAGGGTTTATAAGAAAACTCTCGTTTTCACTTTGTTACATTTTATGAAAATAAGATTTGTGTTTACTAAATAGTAAAAAGTGAGATTAGTTTTAATGTGAAGAAATGAAATAAAGATGTATCAAAAGTGCAAAGAAAAGTAAAAAACTACTAACTGACCGAGTTGTAAATAAATAAGGGTAGACCTTCTAAAGAACTTAATTATGATTTTACAATAGTAGGAGGCTGATTTTGGTATGGTTGGGTGGTGGTGAGGTAAGGTTGATAAGTAGGTTTAAAAATGGATGAGAGTGATGTAAGTAAATAGAGAGACTGTTTGCAAAAATAGAACTTCGGCACACTAATTTCGAGGGGAATGTTCTGACTTTAGAAAAGGAACCTTGAGAATGAGGTCATAGTCTCCTGTAATAGAAAAAAGGGTTTTATGGGGGCGCTGATTGGCATGGTCCCTGGCTTGCATATTGTCATAGCCTTACCTTATTAGCTAAGTAAAGTACACCCTCCCAATAGGTAGGGGTTCTGGGGTGCCAATAGGCATCCGAAACGAACTTTTTCAAAAAATGGGCATAAGATGCAAATCGTGAGTCAGAATTGCATACGACTAGGACCGTTGGAAAGGGTATTTAGATCCTTACAATAATCCATTAGGACGATATCGGTTTTAAAAGTTGACCAAACTCCAATGGGGCTCAAAAGGACCCAATAGTCTGTAGATGGGGGTTCCCAGAGTAAAATTATGAGCCTAATTCGTGCATGGTATGGATTGTTGCAAAGAGGATTCAAAGACCTATGAGATTTCAATGAGAGTTTCTCGATTTGGATAGTTTTCCAAGGTCAAACGAGGGTCGCGAGTGCCCAGTGGCCTCTAGATCAGGGTTCGGAGTAAAAACGTGAGTACGCACGAACCGTGAGGCTAATCTGCACAATGAAAAGGGGATTCAGAACCCTACGAGGTTTAAATGAGCTTCACTCATGCTAGAGAGTTAATTGAAGTCAAACATGGCCTAGGAGTACTCCGTGGCCTATGGATAAGGACTCAGAGTAAATAAGCGAGTACGCTCAAACTGTGAGGCCAATTCATGTACAATATGGGCCGTTAAAAGGGGGATGTAGAGAGATATGAGATTTCAATGAGATAGCTCATGCTGGAGAGTTTATTGAGGTCAAACGAGGCCTGAGAGTGCCTAATGGAATTTAAATCAGGGTTTGGATTAATACCGGACCTAGGGTCTTACGATGGGAGGCAGAGTGTTAGGGACTTAAGGAGGTACTTAAAGCATACCAAGATGGGGTATCTGTAGAGACCCTCAATGGGTGAGCTTGGTATAAGTGGAGATCATAAAAATATAATCACTTCATTGATGTTTAAGGATTGAGGACATTGTTGGGGGATTTTAAGCGACTGATTCAGAGGGTTGAGGTTGGATTGGAGGACCTAGGTATATTCTGCAGACCAAAAGGGTTTAAATGACCAATTCAGAGGTTGAGATTAATTCTGCAGACCTCGGTCAATTTTACAGACTTAAAGAGTTAAAATGACCAATTCAGATGGTCGAGGTTGATTCGAAGGACCTAGGTCAATTTTGGGGACCCAAAGATTTTCAATGATCAATTCAGAGGGTCAAGATCAATTTTATGAGCCTAAATAGTTGAAATGATCAATTCAATAGGTCTAGGTATATTTTGAGGACCTAGGTCAATTCTAGGGACCTAAAAAGTTGAGGTGACCAATTCAGCGGGTAATGGTCGATTATGCGGACCTAGGTCAACTTTGGGGACCTAAAAAGTTAAAGTGACAAATTCAACGGGTTATAGTAAATTTAAAGGAACTAAGTCAATTCTGGGGACCTAAAAAGTTAAGGTGACCAATTCAACAGGGCAAAGTTAATTTTTTGAACCTATGGAGTTAAAATGACCAATTCAAAGGGTCGAGGTCAATTCTGCAAAGCTAAGTCAATTACGCGGACTTAAAAATTTGAGAAGACCAATTTATAGCGTCGAGGTCAATTTTGTAGACATAAAGAGTTTCAACTATCAATTTGGAGGGTTGTGGTTGATTCCGAGGACCTAAGAAATTGAGGTGACCTATTTAGAGGGTCAAGGTCAATTTTGCAAACCTAAATATATGAGTTGACCAATTTAGAGGGACGAGGTCAATTTTACGGACCTAAAGAGTTAAGATGAATGATTTAGGGGGTTGAAGTCAATTTTGTGAACCTAAAGATTTTAGGTGACCAATTTAGCGGGTTAAGATCAATTATGCAGAGAAAAGGAGTTAAAATGATGAATTCAAGAGGTCGAGGTTGATTATATGAACCTAGGTCAATTTTGCGGACCTAAAAATTTGAGACCACCAATGGAGAGGGTTGATGTTTGTTCTGTAAATCTAAAGATTTAAAATGATCAATTTGGCCGGTCGAGATCGATTCTAAAGACCTTAATGAATTTTGTGGACCTGAGGAGTTAAAGTGATCGATTTAGTGGGTCATTGTCGATTCAGCGGACTTAGGTCTATTATGCAGATCTAAAGAGTTAAGATGACCGATTTAAAGGGTCGAGGTCGACTCTGTGAACCTAAAGAGTTTACATGATTACTTCATGGGATCGAGGTCGATTTTATGGACCTAAAATTTTAGATGACCGATTCAGAGTCGTGGTAGATTCTACAAACCTAAAGATTTTAGATGATTGATTTAGGGGGTCGAGGTCAATTTTGCAGACCTAAAGAGTTGAGGTGACTAATTTTATGAGTTGGGGAAAATTCTGGAGACCTATGGAATTAAAATGACAAATTTATGGGTTTGAGGTTGATTCTATAGTCCTAAGTCAATTTTGTGAACCTACAAATTTAAGGCAACCAATTCAGTGGGTCGAGGTCAATTCTATGGACCTAAAGAGTTGTTTTTAGGGAGTGCTTTTCAATTATGGCTTTATTAGGGAGAGGTTGGGTATTGCAAGTGCTTATGAACTCTGATTTTAGTTCTACTGGGGAGAGATTGGGTATCATGAGCATAGGTGCCCTTGGATTTTTGTTTCCCTAGGGATTGATGAGAAGTTTATAAAAAATTCGGTGCTTTTTAATGAGTTTTCTTGGAGCTGTGATGAATTCGACCTTGCGAGGACCTTCTGGGATTTTTTTTAATGAATTATTTGGACAATTTTTAAATTTATTTGGGATTTTTGTAACGAAATTTCGAGGGGGCATCTGATAGGCATAAATGGAGAGATGCATATCGATATATGGCCCAGATTCCTAAACTTCTTGGGGGAGATGAAAGGAAATTGTTGATCAGCATACCCCTTAGTCCCCTTGTAAAAAGGGGGCGACCCTCCTCATATTGGTACCTTCATTCGATTGGATCTCTTACTTTCTCTCTCTAAAAATCAACTTTGAGTCTATTTTCTTTTAAATAACTCATGGAGGGTACCTCACACAACAACAACAACAATAACTAGATGACAGCTGATGACTGGGAGGGTTTGGATTAGTGCGCTGCTGTAAAGCTTGCATTGGGGAATGGGAATGTTTACAAAAACTTTGAGCCTGTGCTTGATAAGAGGGTTCTCCCATGATAGATGGCACATCATCATTCTACAAGGCTAAAGAACCCTAATGGCTATGTAAGCGTTCTCCCTTTGTTTTCATTTTTGTTTTTCTTTTCCTTTTTGTCCTTGGGATGGTGAAGGTTTTTTCTTGATTATATATAAGTTGACATAATTTCATCGAGCATTCGCTTCCGAGGATCGACTAAGATGAAGGAAGTGTGGGAAATTATTCGGTTGATAGTGGAGGCCACCGAATTTGGCCCGTTAACAGGGGCTTTGGATGAGACACCACATTCGATGATGGTACTAAACAACTTGGGCGAGAGGTGGTGGGACACAACCCACAAATTCCATATGGGCATTGGGGGGATAACAGTCACTCCCTTGGATGTTCATCATCTGACATGGCTAGAAGATGAGGGCTAGGAGATAGTGGTGGACCGCACCCTACGCATTTCTGAGGTGGCAGTGCGACTGCCTTAGGTGACATAGGGAGGGTTGTGTCAGGGGACTCTGTTCCCATCTCCATGTTAAAGGAGACTTTGTTATCGAGGTGGATTAGTGAGGCAATGGGCAACATGTGAGGCAGGCAACCCACTTTTTATTTTACTTATATTGGGAGGGTTTGTGGTGGCGACGAGCACTAATGTCGTCCACTTGTGATTTCTTCCATTTTCGAGTTTATGTTAGAGATCCATTTGTATAACTAGGGGAGATTAACCATGGAATCCCTCAAAGATTCTTAGAATTCTTTTAGTCGGTGTTGTTAAAGGTCCTTCATGGGACCCAAGTATCTCTTAGAGGTAATATTTAGATTCATTTTTCCTCTTATTTACTTGTTATCTTTCCATTTTCATCCTTTTGATTTTTGTATTGCCTTCTACGAATGTGGTTTTATAAGGTGATAGGGGACCATGTTGCGTTGATATCCCTAAAGGAGAGCGAGCCAGGGAATTTTACCAAGATGTACAGGTAGAGGAAGTTGAACAGGTGTTCGAACCAATCCTTATCTTCGAAGGATGTGAATCAGGTTTGGCTTTTTATCCTTATCTTTTTCGTTGCTTCAAAACTTTGGATTGCAATTTTGGTAGAATACTGATTCTTACTGGGGAAACATATGACCTTCTACCCCTAGCACTTATCTTCGAGGACAGTGGGGGTTAAGGGCATGCATGCCCATATAAGGAAGCAACTGGAGCACAAGTTTGGGTATACCTGATACTTGGGAGAGAGAGTAGTGCGACATGTAATAGAGGGTGAGGTGTAGGTCCCACCATCAGTGCCTCCAGAATATATGAGGCAGGTGAAGGTTATGTTTGATGAGGCGAGGTCAGAGGCGATAGAGGGTGAACCCTAAATGCACTACACTGATACGACGATGGGATATGACTATTTGGACTTTATGACCAACTGGTTGATGTCATTGTGCATTTATGATGTGGAGAACATGCCTCTACCTGTAGCATAATCTAAGAGGGGTACCAGCATACTAGTGACATTGACCCATAGCATGGGGGGAGGCACGGTGGTGAAAGCAGAGGATGTTCAATTATACCACATTCCCACCCTTTCTTATCATATTTAGGTGCATAGTGGGTAAGTGATATCAGTGCCTCATCGCCCTGATGTGAAGATATATGGGTTCACGGGTCTTCTAGATGATGCTGTCCGCAGAGACGTATAACTTTTTTTTTCATTTTTCTATTTTCTTCTTCTCATTCCTGACTTGCTTTGTCTTTAGTGATTTGGTTCCTTTTGCAACCAATCTGCGTGTCGACAACCTGGATATGAGATATTCAGGACTTGATGGCATCATGTCTGATTATGTAAGAAAGTCGGCTAGTTCCTGCCTGGTGCCACTAGCTAGATCTAAAAAGAGCTCCCTTAACGGGAGTAGGAGGTCTGCTGTATGTCATCTGGGAAGCGTGTTCGCCAAGGCTCTTGATTTGAGGGGATTTATTAAGTTTTTGGAGGGTTCGAGCGGCATTCTAATTTCACTTTTTTCTTTTTTCTTTTTCCTTTTTCTATTGTACCTATAGGAACAATGTAATTATTCTTGACAAGTTAATATATGAGATGCATTTTTTTTATTATCTGGATTTAGTTGCTTACTCTATATGAAGTTTAATTTCCCGCTGAGCTTTTTATTGCAAAGAATAAAAAGTAAACTCGAAGGTTGATTTTTCATAAGTAAAAGAAATCTTTATTTTGGACATGATATATACAAAAGAGGAAAGTAATAAATTTCCAAACAAGGGGGGTTGCCGAACGAAATACCCCTTGGCTTGCCTATCGGCATAAGGGTTAAGTTAAAATCACTTCCCTAGATTTGATTGCACTTCCTATGTACTTTTGGGTACTTGGGATAAAAAAGTCTGGCAGCATCTCGAATGGCTTGTCTTTTATGGATGCTTGTAGTATAAAAAGGGGACTTTAGTGATCGTTTTCATCACCGTAACTCAACTTTTTTCCTTTACAACCTCTCTTCTTCTCCGGCTCCTATCATGGAAATTTCAATGTCCGAAACTTTCTTATTTTACCTCGAAGGCTTAAAGGTCATGTGTCTCTATACAGCTAATTACAAATCTTTCGGCTTACTCCATGTCTCCTTATGGCATAACCGCCCAATAGGCTGAGATCTTCTGGAAGTGGTTGTATAATTCTTATACCCTGAAGATCACATCTTCTAATTTTTCTTAGATGAGGTATGTCCCACCTACGAAGAGTTTTTGTTATGCTGGGAGTCAACCTAACTGTGGCAGCAGCTATGATGTACTTGTCCTGTTCTCTTCGGGTATTACTAGTAGAGTTGTTGAATATCTCTCCTTTAGCTGCCTAACAATTAGGAATATCATCCTCCCAATGATAATGAATTATGTGTGTCAGATGGATTTTACTGATAATGACTTTATTGATGTCGTAGCCGTGGGATTGACTGCTAGCTGCTTTTGGTTACATGTGATCGAATGGTCAACATTCATGTATCCACAATACTGGTGTGGATGTATTACCACTATAGTCCAGCTGAGATAATACTGGCGAAGACCCTGAATGGTTTGGATGTCTGGAAGGAGGGTAAGGATAGCTTCTTATAGGGGATCCCTATCATATTGTTCATGTGGTTGTTCGAGAGATTGCAGCCGGTGTCCTCTCTTGAGTGTTCTATGTCGGGTGTTCCTTTGTTTATCGACCTTCCTTCATCTTTGGCCCGATGATGAAAAACTGGTGAGCTGGATTGTAGAACATGGGGATCAGAATCTTCGTTGGTATATATTTTAGTGGGACAATCGACTGTCTGTCTTATAATTAGATGATTACCGATACATGGGATTATTGGGTCTTCATCATACCTCTATCTATCTTCTATGGTGGCTTCTATAACAAATGGAATGGGAGAAAATCATTCATTTATGCATAACCAACATCTTTCCTGCGAAGGACTTGATTTAATCGATAAGAATGATATTGGTTCCCTTATAGAAGATCCATCGATCATCTACCCGTCTGTCAAAATCTATTGGGGAGGATGGGTTCATATCTAGGGGTTACCCGAAGTGGTTGTGAAAATGGGTGGTTGAGAAGATTTTAACTGAGTGGACTAGGCAGAGATGGATTGTAATGTTTGACATTTAGAAAGAAAACTTATAAAGTCTTATCACCTCATGAAGCGCTTTCAGATCCTCAACTAGGAGTTAGATTCTTGGTGTCCTCTAGCGACAAGCAATGACAAAGAAGCGGGTATGTCAGGCAACAGGGAATGAGAAGTTTATGTAGGTTCTGAGAGGTTTATGAGAAGGTTGTATTTGTATTGGTAGGTGTTTGGTTTTTTTAATCTATTGGTTTTTATGATGTTTTCTTGGGTTTCTAAGGGAGTGGGTTATTTTTCATTCCCATCGTTGATATATCATATAATACCTATACTCCTGGTGTTTAATAAAATAATAATAATTTCAATTTATTTTGTTGTATCTTTGATGAATTCTGTATTTGAACTATGTATACCAATATGTAAGGCATACATAATGCTTTTGTTCGTTTAAATGATGAGGGAGGCCATCATTATCAGAGGGAGAAAATAATGTAATTTTATGAAGGTAAAAGGATTGTGCACATGCGTGCCTTCCGGGATGCCTACATACCTATGTGGTTTTTAAAATTTATGAGTTTCTTTTTTTCTGGATAAGTATTTCTGAGAAGATCAAGTCCTACGTAGTTCTGAGTAGAGCGTAAGGAAGAGTATCTTTTTATAATAAAAGGGGTATGAGAAGACTCGTAGCGTGACGAGAGTTTAGGCTAGGGGGAAAATTTCTTGATATGGTTCAGGTTGACTGGATGCGACCAGATAGGATTTTCTCCATGATGTAGGGGCCACTCCAAATCCCAGTCGGGTTCTATGATGGAGAAAATCATATAGGGGCCACTCCACCAGATAGGATCCAAGTCGAGTTCTAGGATTTTCTCCATGATGTTGGGGCCACTCCACCAGATAGGATTTTCTCCTTCTTGGACATTTAGATCTTTGACCTTTTTATTTAATGATCGTGAAATAGGGTGATGTTACCCCTGTATGTGATATAGGACTTTCATCCTCCTTTGTCTAAGAGAACAAGTGCGTCGTAGTGATTTTGCTGTCAATATTCCTCACTAACGTGACTTTCAAGCATAACTCATAGAGAAAGTATTTCAAGTTCGACATAGAGGAACACCTCCATGTTGTATACCAGAGAGTAGGAAGTATCCCCAATGGTTGTTATGATGGAGGTATAGTGGCCGAAAAGGGCATGTGGGACCTAGTCTCTGCTGCTTTTGGTCGTCTTGTTGATGATGATCTTGAGGATTTTGTTGGTGGATTCGACAGTGCCATTGGTTTGTGATCAGTAAGGAGAGGACTTGTGCCTTTTGGATTTCATACTCATCGATTAGTTTAGTGACCTCAGTCTTGAAATAGATCCCATTATCTGACACTAACTCGTGGGGAACTCCTTAGAGGCCGATGATATTCTTTTTAATGAACTTGGATTTTTTCTTCACATTGAGTATTACGTATGACTTGGCTTTGACCCCTTTCGTGAAGTATTCAATAGCGACCAGGATGAATTCATGCCCATTTAAATTTTTGGGAGTGACTTCCTATATGATGTCTATGCCCTGAGTGGAGAAGGGCCAGGGATAAGTCATGTCTTATAACTCCCGAGGAGGTAATTGCTAAAGGTTGGAAAACTGTTAGCATTTTAGGCATCTTCAAACGTAAGCAATGCAGCCTTGAATCATGGTGGTCCAATAATATCCTTCATAGATGATATTCTTGGCAATCATGTGACCATTCATGTGGGGTCCACATTTTCCACTGTGGATATTTTACATCATGTCTTTGATCCCATCCCCTGCTATACAATGCATGTGGTTTCCATCGAAATTCTTTTTCGAGAGTGCCTTATCACAGATGATGTATTGAGCAACAAGCTTTCGAAAAGTCTCATGGTCTTTCTTATCAGCGTCTCAGGGATACCTACCATGATTGAGGAGGTGCCAAATGTCGTAATACCCTAATCCTTCCATATTCAGATCTTCTTCTATAATGAGCTCAATGTGGTAGCAGTGAGTGGGTGAATCCTATTTTTAAACTAGAAAGGGGGCTATTGTTACTCTCTTAGACATGTCGACCATAGAGTCTAAGGTCTTTAGTGTATCACCTAAGCTATTCCTCGAGCAAAGAAGGTAATGGAAGGTGACATATTTGAATTAGGAGGCAAGATCTTTAAGGTGAGCATGGAAGGGTAGGAGCTTTTCGTCTTTGCTTTTCTATTTCTAGAGGATTTACCCAATAATAGGGCTAATTCTCCATTGACATCCATATGTTTAATTCCTATCTCAAAAGTGATATTGAGCCCTATATTGCATGCCTCATATTCTATCTTTTTGTTGGTGCAACGGATATCAAACTTCATGGCAATGGGAGTGGGATAGTCATCGGGGGCGATCATGATTATCCCAATACCATACCCTTTCCTATTGGTAGCTCTATCGAAAAACATCTTCCACCTGGTTCCCTCGTGAAAGGTGTAAAAGATGTCTTCATCAGGGAATTTAGAGATCTAAATCTCAGTTCCCTCTATAAGATTGTCGATAAGGTAATCAGAGATGTCCGTCCCCTTCATAGCTTTCTGCGTGACATATGTGATATCAAACTTAACTAGTAACATTAACCAGCGGGCCATGCAGTTAGATAGAGCAAGCTGCTCTAACAGGTAGTTTATTTGATCCATTCAGGACATTAGTTTGATGGGGAATGCAAGCATGTAGTGTCGGAGATTCTACATGACTCGGATTAGGGCAGCACACGCCTTTATCTAATGCGATGTAGTTTACCTTGTACTCGGCTAGATTTCAACTAGATTAACAAATTTATTTCTCCTTATGAGATTCCTCAATGTATTGGGCCAGCATTGCCCCTTCTATAATGTCGGTGATAGTTAAGTATAAGAGGGGGAGACCATACTACGAAGGCATGAGCAATGGAGGTTGGGTGAGATATCATTTGATCTAATTAAAGACTTCCAGTCACACCTCATTCCAAAATTTGGTTGAATCCATCCAAAGAATCTTAAAAATGGGCCCGCAAATGGAGGTTAGTTGGCTGATAAATCAATTGATGTATTAGATCTCGCCCAGGAATCCACACAAATTTTTTTCCATCCAGGGTGGTGGTATCTCAGGAATGGCTTATACTTTGGTAGGGTCTTCCTCAATTCCTTTTTTACTGACCATGAATCTGAGGAGTTTGCCCTTAGTGAGATCGAAGATGCATTTTTACGGGTTGAGTCGCATCTAATACTCTCATAGTCACTCGAAGAATATCCTTAGGGATAAAATGTAACCATCCTGAGTCTTCGACTTGATGATCATGTCATCGACATAAATTTCAATTTTCTTGTTGATAAGATCAGGCAAAATGGTTAGGGAGTCCCTCTGGTAGTATCCATGGCATTCTTGAGACTAAATGGCATGATTGTGTAGCAAAAGGTTCCCTATGGAGTGATAAATGTGGTCTTTTCCTGATGGTCAGGATGAATCTTAATCTAGTTCTACCCGATGAAACCATCAACAAATGATCTAAGAGCGTGACTGGCAGTGTTATCTAATTATCATGTCGATGCTAGGTAGAGGATAACCATCCTTTGGGGATGCCTTATTCAGATCTCGATAGTCGATGCACATGCGGACTTTCCCTCCTAATTTTGGCAGGGGACAATATTTAGAAGCCATGTAGGATATTCAACTATGTGAATGAAGCCTACGTTTAACTATTTCACTGCCTCATTTTTTTATCTTGAGGGACCATTATGTTCATAGATGTCTCAGTTTCAACTTGATAGGTTTTCTCTCTAGGTAGGTAGGGATCTCATGCTGTGTTATCTTTGGATCAATGTCAGGCATGTCATCGTACAACCATGCAAAGTCGTCTACGGACTCTTTCATAAGCTCTTCAAATTGTGGTTGTTCATGCTGCTTGAGGGTGGATCCTACCCTAATCTCGCATGGATGGATACTAGAATCAAGATTAATAACAATAGTCTCATCGTTATTAGTTTGAACTCAATTATGTTATTTTTTTTCCTCATTGAGATCAGTTAAGAGTTTTTATTTATTAAATCATCTTCATCAAAGTTTTGATTAAAATAAAGATAAATAATGTAAGGCACATCAAGATACTCAAAATCATCGTTTATTTCATTGAAAGAGTTTGCAAGGAATACCGCAGTGAGAACCTGGTCAAAAGAGGCGTATTTTATAATTAAATGAGAAACATGAGAGAAAACAGTAGGGTTGCACTACACAAAATCCTGCGAATGGTCACGGTATAGGGATCACAGCCCATAGTCGTGACCAACTAGTCATTACCCAGAACAATGACCATCTCTAAAGTTTTCATGACCAAGTTCATGAACCAATGTGGTCATGGATCGTCTTGCATGTGGTCACAGATCAAGTCCGTGACCAGTATGGGTCACAGACCTTAGCCGTGACCCATGCATAACCATTATGGCAACAATTTTCCCTCCAAGTGCATTCGCGGATGGGGGCACGGTCCAAGACTGTGGCCATAAACCAAAATACACACTAGCCTAGTCATGGCTTGGGACCGTGATCATCCTGCAAATGGAGTCATAGCTTTAGGCCATGACCATAGTCTTATTTTAATGCTGACGTGTTAAATTTGAAAGGGGTCACGGCATGTGGTCACGACTGAGGGCCGTGACCAGTGTATTTATACAAAATTCCCTAGACGAGTTTTTCATTTTTCGTAGAAATTTTTTAAACCCTCTCAAGTTTCCCTCTCTCAGATGATTTCTTCTCTCTCAATCTCAA
Source organism: Sambucus nigra (assembly GCA_949130495.1). Classification (NCBI taxonomy): domain Eukaryota; kingdom Viridiplantae; phylum Streptophyta; class Magnoliopsida; order Dipsacales; family Adoxaceae; genus Sambucus; species Sambucus nigra. Next base: position 426,582,589 of record OX422217.1, on the reverse strand, counting down.
GGTAATATTTTGTGCATTTGTATATACGTGTATGTGTATTTCTCTATGTATATATGTTTGTCTATGTGTATACGTGTGTGTTTGTATGTGTGTATAAGTATATTTATTGTTTATGTATGTTTTTATACTATATATGTGTGTATTGTGTATGCATGTGTGTATACTATATATGTATATTGTATACGTGTATATGTGTGTGTGTATTGTGTATGTATGTGTATGTGTGTGTGTGTGTGTGTATTCTAGAAAAAAATACATATATGACTAATGTTGGTATAAGTTTATAGATATTGTTGGTTTAAGTTTCAAACTAGGATAAATTTTAATATTATGGATATTATTGGTTTTAGTTTGGGGCTGAAATATAAAAAATACCTCTCCTTTAATGTTGATGATAAATTCGGGATTAATTTTAAGGGTAATGTTTTTAAGTGATTAATTTTATGATGAATGTTTGTAAGGGTTAATTTTAGGGTTGATGCTAGAATTGATTTTAAGGATTGTTGGCTTAAATGACCAAAGTAGGTATTCAAAACCTAGTAAATTAATGGTGATATCCACATACATACACTGGATTCATGCCCTCGTACATAATAACTAGTTAATGGTTCATTAGATCCATTATTTATAGGAATCATATTCACAGCCTTATTCACTTTTCTCAGGAAAAATGAGTCACGATGATAATAAATGGGAACAAGAGTGGGAAAGGTTGCAATTGGACCAAACCTGTACATCTTTCATTAATGAGCCCCATTCAGTGGGTACTCCGGTTTATTGGTATTGGAATTGGAAGATTGAACAATTGAACTACCTTGTAAATCGTGGAGTTCATCACCAAAAATACTACTTGTTAATTGTATTATGTTTTCCCTACTAGAATGCTGAGAAGAAGCTGTACAATATATATTTTGCGCACATAATCCCGATAGAGCACTGACGAAAAAAATCCATAGGTTTTTAAAAACAAATCCCGACTGGATGGAGATCACACATATTGAACTTTTATTACAGTTTTACCATGAAAAGGTAGATTATAATATATGGTCAAAAAATTTATTTTGTTAATTTCATACTAAACTTTGAAATTATGCATCTATTATAGATGCAAATTGAACTTTTATTTTTTTTATAGATAATGTTGGGCGATAATGGACACAATGCTCCAACCGACGAGATGACACCACCCCAAGGATAACTCTCATCACCAATAGGTGAGCAATACACAAATCCACCTACAATTAACTCCACTACAACAAGTTGCAGTAGGCAAGGTACTCCCAGTAATCAAACAGACACGCCTAACGCTCCTGAAACTATCGGGTCAATTGATCAGTAGCCCATTGGGTTCTCTCTATTGGGAAATAACCCCACAGGGGATAAGAATCACGTTTAACAATTTAAAGCCCAGTGTCTGTCCTTGGAAAAAATGAATGTGATAGCGGGAGGAGCTGCAAATTGAAACCTCATAAATAAAGTAGTTAAAGATGACATCTACGAAAAACTCAACAAATGGTTTTCACTTTTTGCAAATTCAAAAAATAAGGTTCTTTCTTGGGTTGTTGAATAACTCCAAACATATCAGAGAAAACTTAGGCAAAAGCATTTCCCTAAAGAAGATTTTGGCACTCAAAGACAAAGTCTCTTAGAATGTTGAGATGCAAGGGGGTCAATGGAATGATTTTCTGTAAAATAAGACGAAAGACTCAAAAATGCTGCAAAGGGAGAAAAACAAGCAGAATATGGCTAAAAAATTGGTGTCAATCAGCTTATCTAGAAATCTTATGAAAATTTTAAGAACGAGTGGTCGATCAAGACAAAGGGCATCCCAGATGAAGGAAAGGTACCGAATCGAGCCAACTTCTATGTGCATGCAAGACGAGACAAAGATAATAAATTCCTTCCTCACTTGGAAAAGACACTAAAATCAATAGGGTCTATGAGTAATCAATCATCGTCAAGCCTGTTTGACGACCTTGATAATGATTCCCTCGTATAGACATTGGGTAGAGGGAGGACGAGAGGTATGGGCTCGCATATGTCAAAAATAAGATTCAAACACATCGCACCTCTAGTGGACGAGCTTTCTTCTGTTAATAAGCATTTCTAGTCAAACGATGAAATTCATTCTAGGATCTATGGGAATGTAATGGGGCTTCGAAATGAATTGGGATGCCTGAATGAGAAAAAAACACAAATTATGTCCCTTTTAACCAGCCGTATACCCTTGCAGCCCACAATCCATCCCGATTTCCCTTTACCTCCTCAAAACTTTCCTCCTTCTCCATTCCCCTCACAGATGTCGGTTCCTCCTTTAACATTCCCCTTCCTAGTACCTCAGCATGTCACAGGTTTTGCATCATCATCAACAACCCATAATGACATTGGTGAGAAATACTATATGAAAGACCTGAGCGGTAAAAGTGTCGTTGGGGTGTGCACGCTCATCTCCACTCAAGTAGGAACTTTAGTAAATATTCGGCCTTTGCAGGAGGGTGAGTGTCAGATCATGGTTGATAAAATATTTGTCTGTTTCAAAGACTCTCTAGTGCATGTCAACGGTGGAGAAGGGAATGGGTTGAAAAGTTATTTTAACTCTTTTATCACTTAGCAAATTTATCTTTTGATGAAGATGTAGTAATATTTTTCTTATGTTGTAATAATATCATTACACAAATTTATTTAATTTGAGATTAAGTAGTCATGTAGTATCGTTGATTGGTGTGTTCTTGTATATAAATTCGATTAATTGGTGTGTTGTTGACACAATATTAGTGCTTTCCTTTGATTTACATTATATTATTGCACAGTTTGTTTGATTGGTGCATTACTGACACTATATTAGTTCATTACTATGCAAAATTATATTTATGCAACATGATATTAATTTATCATGCCAACACAGGACTGCAATTTAAAGATTATTAAATGTATTTTCCACAATACAAAGAGTGAATAGGGGAGAGCACTCGGTATTATATGCACAAATCCTAGAGTTTTATTTGGACAGTCTTCGGACCAGTGCCCTGGCTTTTTACAGCTATAGCAAGTGTCCCCATTACTGATTTTAGATGGTGGAGTTCGATTTTGTTGAGGAGAGTGAGGGGAAGTAAGGCTTGTTATGCAACTATAGTTTGATTCCATGATCTCATTCTTAAATGACATATTTTTTGTGGGAATTTCCATTGTAACGTGAAGGCTTAATATGAGCGAGAAAGTAACCGTTATGTGAAGGATATCAAAGGTCAGGTTACAAAGATTTTTGCGACCTGGGCCATACTGATCTCTGCTTCAATTACTGTAAGGACATTATTTTATTGTCCGGATTACATATGAGTATGTCGTATACCGCTACAACCGTTGAAGGCTTATTCAAGATCAATCATGTGTCAAGACAAATCCGAAAATCAAAGTTCTTCAACATTCAAGCCTCCGCGAGATTAATTTTGGTAAGGTTGTGTTTAGGTACCTTAGCATTTCACTTAGAGTGTTGGGATATTTTTTACAAAATATTTTTTAAGTGTTGGAACGTCATTTTTCGTCAAAAGAAATTCTTCTAAGTGTTTAGGCGAACATTTTTTGAAGTAACAAAAATTTATTTTTTATTTATTTTCGTTCGAGCGATAACCTTATGTTGTACGGAGCTCGTTTGAGCAACGTGTGTCACCGTTCGAGCGAGATGCCCTTTTCTTTAAAGCAATGCGCCGCTTTTTTTTGTTTTTATAAATAACGTGTTAAACAGTTCATTTTGGGTCAAAAGACATGAGAATTTTAGTTTATGAAACTGCTATGGCAAAAAATATTTGTCTTCTAACTTTTGAGAGTTTTAGGGGTCTAATCCTTTTTGTTTTCAATTCACGTCCCAATCTTGATGTGAATTATTTTGGAACCCAAGATACAACTTTGATGAAGTTTTTCTCTTGTAGAGAGGGTAAATCTACGAGTGATGATTGCGTGTCGATTGGGAGTGCTTGAGGGTGTTCATGGTTGATTTAGACTATGTGTTCTTGTAAACTGCTAAGGTTGTTCCATTGCTGACTCTAGACTGCGTGCCTATGTGTTTGTTCTGAGGAGTGATCATTGCCGATTTCATTATAATCTTTGTAAGTTGCGATATACTATTTTATAGTGAAATAAAGGTTTCGCCCGAAAATAATTTTTCTTAATATTTGTGAGTTAGCAATTTTATTTTTGATGGTTTGACACACACACACACACACACACACACATGTAGTTGTATGTTTTAGGGCTGAATAAAATTGGATTAAAAATTGACATCGATTAAATAAGTCTAAATTGAAAACTTGAGAATTTATGTAAATCAGTATCGCGCACATATTTTATAAATTGATGTCATAGTGGGTTTCTCTAAGCTATCGAGTGATCATTGTTTTTTGCAAAATTTGTGTGATATTGAGTTTCAAAAATCTATTTTTGAAAAATTGCAATTTTTCCGATGGAGCACTTATGTAACTGGATGCCCCCCTTGATGAAACGATTCAGAGTTTTGATGATTTAAATAATTTGAATTTGACGTTTGCGAAAATAATTGATTTTTTGAAAAAATAAAATTCTCATTTTAAATCCGCTGTAGATCTTTTGGAAGCGGTTCAAAGCCAAAGAGATTTTTATCATGAGAAATTTGTTTCTTTGGAACATGAATTTAATGCTTTTAAATTGTCTAGAAAGGAGAGTGACAATACAGTCCTAGTTTTAGAAAAAGAATTGAAGGACTTTAAAAATTCTAGAATTTTTGTTTGTGCCAAACAAAGTGGATAAAAATATTTTACTTTATGAGTTTGTGGAATGTGATAAGGAGTTATTGAAAATTTTGAGAAGGAGTCCATAAAATCGGAAGAGTCTAATTGTTTGCTTGAGTTAAAAATTTTGGAGATGAAAAATTATTTGACAGACTCTAGTAGTGTTGGTAGAAATGGCAGTGGCTCGTTGTGTTATACTGTTTCGAGTGTTAAAGCCAAGACCATTATTTATTTTAGGGGGTCAATAAATCCCAATGACGTTAGAAAAGGTCGACCCTTAGGTGTCATTCCATCCGTTTACACATGTTCACATTGTGGTAGAAAAGGTCAGCTTAGGCATTTTTGTTTCGATCTCGAAAAAGTCCTAGGAAGTTGAAGTCTAGTGTTCCCTTGGTTCCCAAAACCCCTATGCGTCGTTGCACACCTATTTGGGTTAGAAAATCTCTTTTAGAGGCACTAGATGTTAGACTAGTTGACTCTCGATTACTAGCACATGTTTTTTCTCTTGCTATATCATATAGATGATTGTGTTTGCATGTCTGTCAGACGCTAGTTATGCTTCATGATAAATTCTTTCTAGTGTTATGACTTGTGTACTTTTTGTATTAGATTTTATTTTTGCTAAAACTTTTGAAAAATAAAAAAGATTTTATTTTGATAAAATTTTTGAAAATTGAAACAGAGTTTTGTATTTTATTTACACCATTTATGGATGGACATTTAGGATGACCGAGTTAAAATTTCATTCCATAACTATGTGATGATTTGATAGTGTTTTGATATGCGTCATCATTTCATTTATGTGATATACAATGTTTGGAGTCATTGATATGTGATTAGTTATCACCACCTACATGTTTGACTCATGGGTTCCTTTAATGAACACTTGCACGAATTTGTTTAATTATTGTACTTGTCTATCACATATTGGTCGAAGTATTGTCATCTCAATTCTGTTTTTTAAAATGAACCATATGCGATGACAATGAAATTAGTGCGTGTAAGAAACATTGCCCGTGAGGAATTTGTTTAATTTAAAAAAATGATGAGTGCACGGGAAGGGCTGCGAGAGTACAAAATTAACTCATCGTGAAAGCCACCGTTTAAAAGAGATCGAAAAAAAATGAAAGGCAATAAAAAGAAAAATATTCCATAAAGTGTGCCAATAGGATTTAGTTTCACCACCTCAAAAGAAAAATAAATGCATAATTACTTATGAGTGAGTTTGGATGGAAAATATATCAATGGGTTTGCACATCCTAACATCATCATAAAAAAGCATTACATAGTTTTAGAAGTTATTGGTGTGGGAATCATTCTTGACTTTGATGTTTTGATGGATTGAGTCGATGTCATCTAAATTCACATTTTTCAATACCTAAGGACAATTTTGAGATTCATTCATTAGGAGTACACATATTCATCATGCGCATATCTTATGCTTAATTGTTTTGATTTGCCTATCGAATATGTTCACACCCATTCATTCCATTTCCATGATTTGGTTGTCTTAGTGTAAATTCATGGTGCTTGTCTTTTTTTTTTTTTGCATTTTTGTATGGAAAATTTAAAAAATCAAAAATAGTTTGTGAAAGATTTTGAGTTACTCTTTGCATGAACGTAGTTTGATTCCTATTTACTATGCATATTTGTCATGAAACTCCGTGTTTGTTTTGTTTATTCATTTCCTTGTCTATTTCGATCAAATAAAAAGGGGGGAGAATGAATTATGTGGGAGTTTTTGCAATATGGGGGAGATTTAATTATTGATTGGTTTATTCGTATATCATTTCAAACTCGATGCGTCATGAAGGTATTTTCTTTGTCTCATGTGTATAGGTACAAAATTGAATATCATTATGTTGCACACCCTGATGAGAAAAGATTTAAAGATTTGAAGTTTAAGACTTTGAATAAAAGTTTAAGACTTACATTTTTTATACCTATTCAGTTTTGGGTTCATGGGAAGGTATTAGATTTGTATAGGCATTTTGATTTGATAATTCGGATTTTTTTAAGTTGTACCGGCATAGACATAGAGGGAGATGTGTAAGGACATTATTTTATTGTCCGGCTTACATGTGAGTATGTCGTATACCGCTACAACCGTCGAAGACTTATTCAAGATCAATTATGAGTAAAAACGGATCCGAATATCAAAGTTCTTCAACAGTCAAGCCTCCACGAGAGTAATTTTGGTAAGGTTATGTTTAAGTACCTTAGCATTTCACTTAGAGTGTTAGGATATTTTTTACAAAATATTTTTTAAGTGTTGGAGCGTCATATTTTGTCAAAATAATTTTTTCTAAGTGTTGAGGCGAACATTTTTTCACGAAACAAAAATTTATTTCTTATTTATTTTTGTTCAAGAGAAAACCTTATGTCACGCGAAGCTCGTTTGAACGACATGTGCCACCGTTCGAGCGAGATTCCCTTTTGTTCACGCGTCGAGCTGTCTAAACGTTGTTATAAATAGCGTGTTAAATAGTTTGTTTTGGTCCAGAAGACCTGAGAATTTTAGCTTACGAAAACTTCTTTGGCAGAAATGTTTGTCTTCTCACTTTTAGAGAGTTTTAGGTTTTAATCCTTTTTGTTTTCAATTCACAAAACATCCTAATCTTTATGGGAATTATTTTGGAACCCAAGATACAACTTTGTTGAAAATTTTCTCTTGTAGAGAGGGTAAATCTACCGCTGATGACTGCATGTCGATTGGGAGTGCTCGAGGGTGTTGCTCGCTGATTTGGACTGCGTGTTCTTATGGACTGCAGAGGTTGTTCCATTGCTAACTCTAGACTGCATGTCTATGTGATTATTCCGAGGAGTGATCATTGCATATTTCAATGTATTCTTTGTAAGTTGTGATTTACTATTTTATAGTGAAATAAAGGTTTCGCCCGAAAATGATTTTTCCTTATATTTGTGAGTTAGTAATTTTATTTGTGATGGTTTGACACACACACACACACACACACACACACACACACACATGTAGTTGTATGTTTTAGGGCTGAGTAAAATTAGATGAAAAATTGACACCAATTAAATAAGTCTAAATTTGAAATTTGCGAATATATTTAAATCAGTATCGCGCTCATATTTTACAATTACAAGCTATGTCAGTTAGGGAATTATATTATTGCCTCTGTAAGTCCTAAAAAAGTTAGGTATATTTTAGAAGTATTTGATCAGAAGTGAATCCACAATCGCATTCATATATCTTTAAATAAAACAGCCACAAAACAACCAATGTAACCCACGGTAACTGATCGCATAGTCACGGGATCCGTGATTTGAGGGTTATATTTGTATTTACATGTATGTGTGTGAACAACTATGTCAGTTGTGTACTTATATAAAACACCCATAAAACAGCTATGTCAGTTGTGTCTATCTCTATGTGTGTGTATTTCTATGTATATGTGTGGTATGTGTGCATATGTGTGTGTGTATGTGTGTGTGTGTGTGTATGTATGTGTGTATACGCGTATGTGTGTGTATACTGTGTATGTATGTGTGTATGTTGTATATGTGTGTGTATTTCTGTGTGTGTACTGTGAATGGTATATGCTATTTGGCTTATTATAATTTTATATGTGTATTGTTTGATACGGTTCAATTTTGGGTCTTATACGGTGAGTTGTAATTTTGATTTCACATCGGTAAGGTCCAACGTGCACGGGATTCACGCCCTTGAACATAATAGCTAATAAATTAAATGGATTTATTTATAAAACATGATATTTATTTAATCATGTTAACACATGACTGCAATTTGAAGATTATTAAATGGATTTTCCATAATACAAAGAGTGGGTGGGGGAGACTGACCGAATAGCTAACAGTTATGTTAAAGGCGTTCAAGAATTTATTATCTACGCTTTTAAGAACCTTAAAAGTGAGAAGATTTCATGTTCATGCACCTACTGTATGAACAAAAAATATAAATCTTTTCAAGATGTTGAGTTACATTTAATAAAGTGGGGAATTCGTCAAGATTATAACAAATGGACATACCATGGTGAAAAATATGTACCTTATGTTCCTGAAGAATTACCAGTAACCGATTGTGTAACAGAACACCAACAAGTGGAAGTGGTAAATGATTCACCAACACATCATCCATTGACCGACCTAATTGACGATGCTTATAGAGTCAACAAGAACCAAAACCACCAACCTATGGAGACAAATAATTCACAATGAACAATTTGATATTGAACTACCGGGAGACCGAGAATATATATGGTTTAAAGTCGATGAGACTAGACCATTGTATAAAGATTGCAATGAAGATCACTCGGTATTATATGCAATAATTGGTTTGCATAATTTGAAGAGTCATTTTGGTTTGTCTTAAAACAGCGTAACTGGAATTCTTAAGTAGGTTAAAGAAATCCTCCTAAAAGAGAACACACTACCGGACAATTATTTTACCATGAAGAAGAGTTTGAAGGGTTTGGGATTGAAATACAAATCTATTCATGCATGCGAGTATGATTGCAGATTGAATCGCAATGAGCATGGAGAGAAGGATGAATGTCCAGTATGCGGTGGGCCTAGATATGTCGTTGGTGAGAAAGAAAAGGATAAAGCACAACAAGCCCAGATTTGCTAGGATTGTTGAGGTTATGAAATGGGAATTTAAGTTTCCATTTTTTGTCAAGAAATGGAAATATGGAAATACCTGATGCATAACCTCAACAATCCTGAGAAATCTAGAAATGAAAATATAGATTTTAAGCTTTTCCAAGAGAAAATGTGTGCGATTAAAGAAGTTATACGCGTGACGAAGGTGTATTCATGGCAGAAAGACTAAAGTCTCCTAGAAGTAAACTATAATTTGTGTAAGAACCTTGCCGGAGAGAAAATCACGATGAATGAACGCTCAAAGAAAGAGAGAGGGAGTGTTGTAAATGAGAAACATCAAGAATGGGGTAAAATACTATTGGAGTGTCTCGGATTGGTGGTTCTTGATGAAGGTCACACTCCCCGTAATGAAATGAGTCGTATTTGGAATACGCTATCAAACTCCAATAAAAATGTTACACTTAGGCTTAAAAATACATTATCAAAGAGTGAGAGTGTAAAATAGCCACTAAATTGGCCCGTGAGAGGCACGGACACCTTGTAGGGGACCAATGTAACCCTCAGGAATCGACCACAAAGTCACGGGACTCTCGGTTTGAGAGCAAGACCAGAATTTGCAAACTATTAGAATTAGTCTTAAAAACATTCTATGACAGGGTGAGAACATAAAACAACCACTAGAAGGCCCTGTGAGAGGCACGAACACCTCGCATGGGACCAATGTAACCCGCAGGAACTGATTGCATAGTCACAGGACCCCCTATTTGAGAGCACTATCAAAATTTGCAAGATTTTATACTTAGGTTGGAAAACATGTCGTTAAAGGGTGAGAATATAAACAGGCACTAAACGACCTTCTGAAAGTCGTGAACACCTAGCAGGGGACCAATGTAACTCGCAAGAATCGATCGCGTAGTCACGGGACCCCCGATTTGAGAGCACGACCAAAATTTTCAAACTGTTAGACTTGGGCTTAAAAACATATAGTGAGAGGGTGAGAACATAAAACATCCACTAGACGGCCCCATGAGAGGCACAAACCCCTTACGTGGGAACAATGTAACCCGTAGGAACCGACCATGTAGTACCCCCGATTTGAGAGCATGACCAAAATTTATAAACTATTAGACTTAGGCTTAAAAACATGCCGTCAAAGGGTGAGAATGTAAAACAACCACTAAATGGCTCCGTGAGAGGAATGAAAACTCTAACGGAACCAATGTAACCCACAGGAACCCACCGTGTAGTCACGGGACCCTCGGTTTGATAGCTCAACCAAAATTCACAAACTGTTTGACTTAGGCTTAAAAAATGAGTTCAAAGGCTGAGAACATAAAACAACCATTAAACGTCCCTATGAGAGGAACAAACACCTTACACCGGACCAATGCAACCTGCAGGAACAGATCGCGTAGTCATGAGACCCTCGATCTGAGAGCACGACCAAAATTTGCAAATTGTTAGACTTAGGCTTAAAAACATGTCATTAAAGGGTGAGAATGTAAAACAGCCACTAAACAGCCCTGCGAGAGGCACGAACACCTCGCACGGGACCAATGTAACCCACAGGAACCGATCGTGTAGTCACGGGACCCCTCGTTTGAGAGAACAACCAAAATTTGCAAACTCTTAGAACTTTTACGAAATAAATGTAACCCATAGGATCCGACCACATAGTCACCCAAGGGGCCAATGTAATCCAATGGTCACTCGCAGCAACTGACCGATTAAACTCTCGGTTCAAGGACAAAATTCTTTTTTTATTAAAATTAGTCACATATTTGGGTCGTGACTATTTTATTTTTCAAATAAAAGGTGGTCACGATCCAAAGTCATGACCAACTTTTATTTCAATGATAAGGTAGTCACGGCCCAAATCCGTGACCATATTTTATGTAAAAATGAAATGGTCATGGATTTATTTAAAAAATAACATAGTCATAGCCCACAGCCATGACTATGATATATTTGAAATAAACCGTGGTCACAGCTTTGGGTCGTGACCATATTTTGTGGACACAAAAAGTGGGTTGTGGACATGAGCCATGACCATCCTAGTCTGTGACCAATGTTAGTGGTCAGGGATTTGGGTCGTGACCATCGATATTGGTCACGCCAGATTTGGTCATGGACCAAATCCGTGACCCACCACCAATGGTCACGAATTTGGGTCGTGACCATGCACAGTATTTGGTGTAGTATATGGTATTGTTTAGAGAGAATAAACAACATGGTTCAGGTGGAATTAGTGGGATGAATAGGAATGGCATGCTAATTGAGGAAGGGTGCATCAGTAGTGGTGATCTTCTTTAATGGGTCAGATAGTGCAGCTTCCTGTCTAATCATGCAGAGGTCCATCCCCAGTGTGTGCAGGTCGAATGGTTTATCGGTATCACCATACCCATAATTTTCAGTGCTTTCCATGACTTTATTTATTGGAGTCTTTACCTCATGTTTTTGCCCTTCATCCCAAGCTATGTCATCCATGAAGAAGATTTCTAGCCCCAATTTCATCTTTTTATCAGCAGAGTCATACTACGGCTCAAGGAACTTGCATAAGGGGAAATCATCACCTTCCTTGACAAATCTCCCATTTAGGGAGTGTCCTCAGATTGTCTTCTTGGTTTCTAAGATTCTTTTCTGATATGGTCTACGGAGTGCCTTAAGTCCAGTTGGTGATGGTTGGTAGCCCAAGCCGTATGGGGGAAAGGCTTCCTTTAGGACTATTGGCTCTAGAATTCCTTATTGATGTCAACTTGGTCTTATTTTAGTCATAAAGTGCACATTTTTGAACATTTGAATTACAATGACATTCCCATGATGGTGGTGGTCTGGACACACTCGATCATTAAAATTATCCCCATTTGGGACAGAAAGAGGGTCGATCTTAAAATCGTAGAGGAACATGTCATTGGCCCCATGCTGAATATCCAGTATCGGGTTGTTATTTCTTATGCCAACTAAATTATCATTGTCCCTAAGATACCCCTTGAATACTGTGGAGCCATGGCCAGCCAAGGAGTAGGTTAAAATAAGAAGGTATATCGATGACCTGAAATTCTGTCAAGGCGTGGATAGGGCCAACCCCTAGTGTAAGCTTTTTTTAACCCATAACTTCTCAATAGGTGTTATCAAAAGCATACTCGATGACGGATGTTAGAGTGAGATCACTGAATTTAATTTTCAAGCCATTGAGGGAAGACATTGAGGGCGAACCTGTTATTTATAAGTTCTAAGGGAAATTTCTTCTCGATGACTTCAACGGAGATGTTAAGGGCATAGTTGTGATAAAGACTGATCTTTTGAATTTCTTCTTTAGAGAAAGCGAGGAGTCGGGTAGTGGTCAGGGATCAGACCATATGCGCTGCTTCTTCAGGGGTAATAGTGGGAGGAACCGTGGGTCCTATGAGGAGTTTTATCAAGACATTTCTGTGAAATTGAACATGAAGAACCCTCCTAAGGTGATGTTGGATTAAGTCTTTTTGAGCAGGTCAAGGACCCTGCTTTCTTTGACTATTATTTTTGGCAATAGGAGCCCCTTGACGACTCCTTTTCCCTTATCAGTTCTGACTGATAGAGGAATTACATCATTGTAAGATTGCTCGAATCGGGTAATGTGATTAACGAAGACAGGGAAGAACAAGAACCCCGTGTCTTCATCTACTTCGAGTGTAACAGATACTTTAAGCAACTCTTCAAAGAAAATAATCCCAGGTGAGTGTTAAATAATATGACTTTTAGTGTGGACGTCCACACATCTTCCATGTATATTGTTCTCCATTTATGTTGGGATACCTCATTATTTACTATAAATAGGATGGTCCCCATATGATTTTGTACACACATTTTGAGAAATATAATATCATTTTTATCCGAATTTTCTCTGCCCTTTAGTTTATAACATCAATTTTTTTGTAAGAATGGTATGTAAATTTATAATATCGTGATTAAGTGTTAATATAATAACGTGACAATGCATTTATGTGATATGTCAAATGTTGTGAAATGAATGAACATTTTCTTTCCTTATAATGTGGAATTTGACTTATTGGTGTGGGAGTAAATTATTGTAGTTAGTAAAATAAAATGATGATGTGATAATGCATTTCCGATTATGACCATTAGACTTTGAATTTTGTGCACTAAGAATAATCTTTTGATATATTGATTATTTATATAATGCTAGAATTGCGTTTAAGTTTAATATTGTATTTGCCGAAAATGGAAATAGTAAATTGTGTATTAATGTTGTCATACCCTTTAGCTATGAAGAAATATTGAAAGTTCAATGGGACTGATGTTAAGAGATGACAATAATAAATTCTGATCTACCTCACTATTGAATTAAAAAAAAATCATTAAACAAAAGTTGCATTTAACTAGAAAATAATGAAAGTCACGGACGAGCAAATACACGCATAGTTTCTTAACTAGGGTCATATCATCAATGAATTAGATTATACATTGAATAATGTAAAATCCAATGATGTTTGAAAAATGAGAGATCATTAATAGAAGTATTATATGGAAGATTCCCAATTGTAATGAATAAACACATTATGGGTAAATTCTTAAACTTCAAATTGATAGAATCAAGATATATGAGCGGCCAATCAAATAATCATATTATTTTGGTTTTTTATGTGATTTGTAGACACACTCTTCAATAAAGACAAATTAGTGTCGTGAGATAACAAGCATAGGTAATTGTATTTGATGGTAAAAAGATTAAAAAATAAGCGGTTTAACGACAATTTTAAGTATGGTAAAATATAATCATAAATCCAAATAAATGATGAATCGATTAAAAATTGAGAAGCTTTAAACTGATTTAGAGATGGTAGAATCAAGTCAAAACTTGTCCAAGACTTTATTGTATTCTCTCGATGATCGAGAAATTGATGATAAACAAAGATATTTATGTCTTAGAGGGGGATGAAAAGCCACTCCACATCAAACATAATGAAAATGGTAAGAAACTAGCACTAGACACTTCAACTAAGTTCCTTCCCAATGTACTATGAGTGGTATATTTAAAAAATTCAAAGACAAATGATATATCTATGACGAACTTGCTCTTTGTGTTAACATTAGTTACAAATGCATTAATGGTCCTATTGAACAACTGATGCAATATTTCAAAGTTTGTTCAATAAGAAGGATACACTTTTAATAAAGCTTTCAATTTTGACTTAAAATAGTAACATATAATTGTAAGGTGCGCGAGATATTGAGTTGGAAATAATTGTTTGAGTATATTTGATTTATCAAAATTTTCACATCGATAAAGCCTTATAGACATCATGAGATTAAGAATAAAATAGTGAATGTGTTTCACTTTTAGAAATAAGTTCAATTTTATGCTATATTTTATTGACTTCGACAATTTAGATTCTTAACATGTTAACCGATAATAAGATAACTTATAGGCTATGAGAAAAGTCAAGAATACTATCTTGAATTATTAAAAATGTGGGGGTGTATGGCTAAGGCAAAGGTTCCCATAAAAAATGGAACGAGACCAATAAATGTGCATTGATTGGTTGTGTAAGTACATTAAATTTCGTGGGTTATTTCTAATGCACACTAGCATTGAATGTGTATACACTTGATTCATTGAATGATAATTAATACTTAAGTACTTTGATCATATTCCAAGGTTAAAAAATATCTATCGTGTACATGAAACTTCAAAGGAAGATAATTAAAAACTATAAGCTGAAAATAAATTGATCGAGATATGTCAAGAGTGACACCATTAGAAAAACTTTAAAATTCATGAAGTATATACTGAGAGACTTATACTCTCAAGTGGGGAATTTATCACATATGGAGGTGTTAGTGCTTAAAAATCCTTTAAACAAATGCACTTAGATTTATTTTGAAATCTAGATGTATTACCAGAAAAAATGTCTTTAATGTTTTTTAAAATAGAATCTTCCTAAGTGATCATTATAATGCCATCATTATGATAGTCAATTATCAACTGGAAATGCATAAAATAATATGGTAAGTCATGACTTATTATGTTGTTGACATAGTATCATAAAATATTCGCTTTTTATTTTAATGATAATATTGGGCATGATATGATAAAAATGTGAATTAGTTGAAAAGAAAGTAAGAAACTTCATTGAGTTAAATATTTAAAATTCTTTTGATTTAACCAAGTGTACACATGATAGCATCCTAACATAGTCAATTGGAGATCCCAAGATCTAGGTTTAAGGAAAAACCAAACTATGAATATGACTCTGTTAACACCGAGGATATATCTATTCCTTCCCATTTCTAGGATGAGAGAATTGACACCTTTTATGGTAATTGGGATAAGCTATGCTTTAAAAGATATTTATATCTAGGATGTGTTAAAGTAGGCTATTTGCTGGATACTATTAATAGAATTCATTTATGTCAGTGTGAATGATCTGCTTATGTGAGAAGTGATAAGGTTACATTTCTTTAAAGCACTCACGGAATAGTGTGGTGTTCATGGACAAAACACACACACACACGTAAGAGACAAACTTTGTAATGAAATAGTTTTGTGGTTTTTATTGCATTTGTTAACATAAATGGTACATAATTCAATGCTTCATCTCTACTAATTAACCAAATACATTCGATAAATTAAAACTATAATAACTATAAGTCCAAAATATACTTTTCTTGTTGCAGTTATTTCTCGTCTATACTCTCTCATATATCTACCAATTTTGTTGCACATCAATATTTAATTTTCACTCGTGTCAGGGAATGTTAAAATCATTGATGAAATTTAATCAATTTCATTAGGTGATAATTATATTTATTTTATGGAGACGTGTGATTTCATGGAAAGTTGTGTTCCTTCAAGTTGTGTATATTTAAAAGTCTTTTTATAAATAGATTATCCATCCTTTATTTTATAAAACCTTTTTTCAAAGAGTCAAATCTCTGTCAATTTTTAGTCCCTTCTCCTTGTGTCAATCCATGAGAGAGTAAAACATAAAATATGGTGGACAGAGCTCTATATACTAAAGTGTCGCTTTATAATACAAAATTGTCGTTCCATCATGGAAGAAAAACGTTCATCAAACCTTGGTCACTAATGAGAGGACAAATCTTTTTTTAACAAATTATTTAAAACACAAGGCTCGAAATCAATTTCCTTTATATAGTTTGCAAGTTCTTGTGTCTCAATTCTTATCATTGTATGAATATACATTCATATGAATTTGTTTCATATATGATTCCATAAAAATAAAAAAGTAAACATATTTTATACAGCAGTTAGAAGGCTTGTAAGTAGGGTGAAAAGTTGAGTATGTGAACTTTGTTCCATATAAGAAGGATACCAAAAGTTAGCAGAGTTAAATAAAAATGCACGTGTTATTAGTTATTACTTGTTATTTCCTAGGTTCATGCTACTTCATGTACGACCACCCCAAGGGTAATGCTTCCAAAGGTGGCGTGAAGTACCATAGTGACTCGTGTGACACATTCACATGCCTGACTCGATCCCGATTGTATCATTGGACACAATGATGTGCTTTGATATCACACATCATGGGAATCGTGGGCTCGGTGCAAGGTGTGTCTTTATGTAAATTAGTGTGGTATAAAAAATGTGTTTCGGTTTGGATCACACCTTATTTTTTGGAAATAGTTATATAAGTGTCAAAGATCCTTTATTTAGAATTAACATACATAATGTTTATTGGAATCATGGTTGTGCCTATATAAAGGGATGATCACCGTTTTTAATTATCAATCTTTTATCCTTCCTCCTTAACATCTTCTTCCTAATACATCCCATCATTTGTTTCTTTCGTATAAGAAAATTATGTGATCAACATTATGACATTTTTAGAAGTATTATTAGCTTATCTTAATGTTTGTAATATGTAGCCAGAGAAAACTCCATCGTATCTTGACTATAGATTTGCATACCCTATAACAAACCCATTTTGTGGGGCATATACTAATTTTAGGATAATTGTACAACATGCTTTATAGGGCATTTTTTTAGATTTTATAAGGTCTCTTTCACTCGTCTACATCATATTTATTCTACAACCTAAAAATGGTGACTCCAAATAGAACACTTTACATTTGAATTTTTTTTCAAAGTTTCATCAAGTTGGATCAATTTGATTTGTGGAATTCATTTTAATTGGCAAAGGAAATTACATTTATAACTCGGAACTTTGAATATTGCATACATTTTGAAGGCATCGAAACATGAGAAGACAAGTAATGAAATGGTTACACAACCTAGGATGAACCTCAAGTGGGAGAAAGATTATTATTTATGAAAAGGTCACATACTAGATCATACATCTGATTCCTTATAATATCTTTATAAATGAGTGGACTATGTGGGATAAATTAGAGCAAAAATATATTGCGGAGAACGCAGTAAGTATGGAATTTCTTATCAGTTTTGTTTGAATTATAAACAGGTTCATTAGAAGTCGGTAATTAAACAATTTCATGAAATTAAACATAACATCAATCAGTTTAATTAGAAAAACATGCACATGGATAGATTTATCCTTGTTACTACGATAATTGAAAAACTCCATCCATCATGGAATGACTTGAAGAAAATTCTTAAGCATAATAAGGATTTTTCTTTTGATAAATTAGCCACTCGCCTTCAATTAAATGGTAAAAAAGTTTCTGTGGTAGAGGAAGAAAATAATTTAAAGAACCTTAGTCATCTACTCATAAGTGAAAGAATCCTACAAATAATGAAAAAAATAAAAAGGAAAATGTCACTTATTTTTATTGTTAAAAACCTTGACATTACAAGAATGGTCGCTTCTATGAAAATAAGTGTAAGAAAATGAGGCCAAAGTTAAATGCATTTTTTTATGGATTTGATTTCCAAGATAATTGTTCTCGAAGATGATGGATCATGGTGGGTGGAATCTGATGAAACAAGACATGTTTGCAAGGATCGAGAAACAATTTTTACAAGCAAGTGAAAGATGACAATGTTCTTTACATGGGAAATTCGAAAAAGGAAAATAGGATATATTGAATTCACTTTCGATACGACTATAAATCTTACCCATGTATACCATATATCTTAAGTCACAAATAATTAGTATCTGGAAGTCTAATCAACAAATATGGTTTTAAATTATATCTGAGGTGGATAAATTTGTATGGTACAGTGATGAAATATTGATAGGAAAAAGGTGTTTTGTATGATGGGATCTTTAAACTCAATATTAATAAAACTACTGGTTCTGCTTATTTTGTATATTATTGTTTGTGGCATAATCATTTAGGTTATATTAATACTTAGGAAATAAATGACATGATTAAACCTATGACGCAAGTAGAAATAAATAAATATAACAACAAAGCATAGAAATAAAATGTTTTTCTCCCATTTATTAATTCTTTAAAATAAAATGACTTTAAAGCTTGATTAATGGCCTTGTTGATATCCAAAAGCTATATTGCTAGCCAAGATAACCTAAAAAGGATAAAATACCAAAAAGGATGCACAATACATATTCAAAAGAATATACTCTCAACATAATAATACTAACTAAAATAAAAAATTAACAAAAATACAATTAAGCTGTAAGGACCTGTTGTGTACATCACACTCCCTAACTTAGAAAATCTCGACTCGGGAGTGTGAACAAGTGAGATTTTCATTGTTGTTTCTTAACATCGTCTCTCTCCCCCACTGAGAAGGGAAATTGTGCCACCCCTCCTATTCTAATAATGGGTGATCAGTCAGCTACTAAAATAAAACAAGAATCTCAGTTTAGTTCATTCTGAGCATTACTGTCGAAAACCAAATTAATTACTAATAACCTATTAAGCCCAGTGTTAAAATTTAAAAACTTATTGATTTTTCTTTATAAAACTTGAAATCAATATAACAAATGGTTCCATTCATCTGGTATACACAATCATCAAATGAATACTAAACGCGATGAAATAAGTAAATTAACTGAATAACTCTCGATAAGTACAAATACAATATTCCAATTCAAACTAAAATACATAAAGTGTGAATCATACAATACTATATAATTGGGCTACATGCTCAAAATAAAACCTGAAGAAATATTCTATCTATATCACAAATATAAAAGAATCTAATCAATCTCAACAGGCATCTACACCTGCTGCAACATCCTCTCATCGGAAGGATAGAAAATCCCGACATCCCTGTGGCTGAGCACCTAAAAGGTTTTGAAAAGATTTTGATATGGATCAGAGCCCAAAAGCCATTTGAAAATATTTTTCAAGTGTTTAAAATATAATAATAAATATCCAAGGTAATCGTTAATATTTAAACTGGTGTCCCGCTTCCATGAGATAATCTTCGCTCCTCATCTGTAGTGCACACCTAACGCATATATTTTAAACACCCTAGTTATGCTACCCTATCTAACTAGAACCATCACATAACTTAGTCCCACATGCTAATCTTCTATCTCAACCGTGCTACACGTATTTTATTTCGTTTCTTTTCTCATTTAGCTAACACACAACTTTATGATTATAATTCTCATTTATGATCTTTTCATTAAATGCTCCCAAAACTTTACACAAGTTATAATTTTAATGTTCACACATTCGTTTAATTCTCACATATGCATATATCACTATTATATATGTATATAAACATAACATCCCCAAGTTGTCCTATCAGGTGCATATAAATTATTTCACACATTCATTTAATTCACCCGTATATATTTAACACTCATATATATGTATATATACATCACATCTCGACACACACACACACACACACACACACACACACACACACACACACACACACACACACATATATATATATATATATATATATATATATATATATATGTAAAATCGCATCCCCAAAGCTTAACCTCACAGACTCATTCTCTATCATGCTATCAGTCTCCGAGTACATTATGTACCACTTCTGGGCCACGAAGCTGAAATCTCTCCACCAAACCCAAATCGTAAACAAATTACTGGAGGCGGTCATAGTCTTACATCTGTGGGTCATAATCATACCACATTACACCACCTTACTCTAAACTCACATACAGTGGTCATGCGACAGACCAATGACCTGGGGAACCGATCGAACACCTTCTAGTCAACGCTAGGGTGGACTGCTCACTATGCGCAACCTTCAACGATAGAATCCATAGAGTAGGTATGTTTCACATATATCAATCACACACACACATACACACACACACACACGCACACGCACACACACACACACACACACACACACACACACACACACACACACATATATATATATATATATATATATATATGCTATAACCAACTAAACGTGCATAAATTTCTCATAAAACTAGCCCATTATTCCGGAGTTTACCTCCGACTCTCAATTATATAAGTAGCCACTTACTTATAATTAATTCATAAATATCATTATTTTTCGAACGCTAAGTTGTTCTACTACAGCCCATATCCCATTCTATCTGGAATCCCAAACCGACTTCATTAATTTATTTTTAAGTGTAGTTAATCCTAAACACCCATATTTCCATACCTCAGATTATATTATCTACTAACCCAAGGTAATACAATATCCCACATATTTTTCGAAATTCTTAAATCTCATATACGGACCTTTTAAATTAACTGGGACCCCAACCAATTCGCAAAATAACCAAAACAAATAATGGGGCTAAACAGGTGGTCCGAACCGATTTGCCTTTTCGCTGAACCGGTTTTCCCCCTGATTTTGGCCTGGATGGGTCTGTTACGAGTTTGACGAAATTCCTCAATCCTACACACACTAGATGTACACCAGTTTTCATCCAAACCCATCTTAACATCATCCCATCAATTATAAATGTAAAGATACATGCTTTATGTCCCAATTCATACGATAACGTATTTATCCATGGGATTTGTCATAAACGACAAGAATTTAATCACTTTCTTAATTAAAATTCAATATTCTTTAAATTCTCCCAAGAACAATTCAAGATTACAGCTTCTCTATGAATCAGTCTCAGATTTTATTCAAGATCACATCTTTTATATATAAATCAATCTCATATTTCATATGATATGAAAATTAAATCAATTTCTATGATATCATTCCTAAAATCCCATTTTTATCGTCTGAGTCCCACCCAAAAATTGATATTTTTACACCAACCATAATATGAATTATCGACAAAACATAAAATATCAAAGCAAGTTTAAACACTTTCCTATATTCATAGAGAATTCATATCTTCCTCTTAGGATCCTCTTTACGTGTTGATTCTTGCTCAAAAATTGATCCAATTCTATCCCGAATTGAATTTTCTTGAGTTTCTCTTGAGTTCTCCTCTTTATATTGCCTCTCTCTCAAGTCTAGGTATTTTGGAATGGTGGAATGGCTGCCCACTTCATCCACCATACCTAAATATATCACCAATCCATAAATTAGGTTATAGGATAAGTGCAAAATGACATGAACGCCCTTATGCAGGTTCTATTTAGCCTAAAAGTCCCCGAAACTCAATTACTACCCTTGAGTACCTAATTTTGACTATCTAGACCCATTCCGGATCATTTGTGCCCTCAAAATCACCATCCAAGCCACTCAAAATAATTTTTCAATCTCATTCCCGACACGCGCGTTCTGAATGAGATACTGTCAAAACCCGTCGCTTTTTACTCACTTGCGACATAATAAAAAATAGCACGTTTTCATTTACTTAGCACACAAGTAAATATAATTGCACGTAAATATTAATCCACTATTTACTAATTGACATTTATTCAATTCGCTTTGTATCTCAAATTAATTAAATTAAGAACACATGTAATTAAAAAATTCCCAAAAAATATGAGGTGTTACATACTTCCCCCTTACAAAGGAATTTTATCCACAAAATTCAGATATACCTGGTACTAAGAACTCCAGATACTTACCCCGCATGGCATCCTCATGCTCCTGAATCGGATCACGAAAACATACCCTGACAGTACCATCTTTACTGATGGCCTACTCACTACAATTCAATACTATGTATAAGTTTCTTCAAATAATTTCTTGCCAATATAATTCATCATTCCTAAGGTCTCTCCTTGATGACTACACTCGAAACACATTATGAACCCACTGTAAATGTTCTAGTAAGACGATCCTACACACCATTGTCTGTATTATCTCAATACCGGAGAAAGGCCCCAAATATCTAAGTGCCAACCTCCCTATTTTCCAAGCCGCATAACTCCCTTCATGGGATACACCCATAGTAGAACCTGAACACTCATGTCAACTCTTAAAACCTTCGATTCGCGGCGATGTAACTCGTCCGACGCACCAAACTACATAAAAATATATCCCAATTAACTCAATCCTTGCAGACGGACCCTGAATCATGTCTGACTTGAGAAGCTTGTTATTCAGCCACCTCTAACAAACCATAGGGCAGACGATAAGGTCTCCCATACTAAGACTCAAAAGGAACCACACCAAAGATAAACTGGTACGAGTTATTATACGTAACTCTACCAACGGTATTTACTCATGCCAATTACCTTAAAAATCTAGAATATGCATCCTTCGCATATCCTCCAACATGTTAGTTACCTCTCCCGTCAAACAATCGGTCTATGGGGGACACGTCTTGCACAAAATACCACTCCTCCTCCATTTCCTCCTGATAATCCCTCTCATAGGTGGGACTCAAGAATCTTACCTTGATCCACAACCATGTTGGGCGACACCTCATGTCAGCTCATTCCCTTCCTTCAATGAAATATTGGTCACACTAATCGATTATCTAAGTCACCTAAATCAATAATAACTGCCCCGTTTAAGTCAAGATATTCCAAAAATCCCAAGGAAATCTTGATTTTTTTTTGCGATGTTGGTAACCCAACAATGAACTCCATTAGTTTACCCATCCGCCCCGTCACAAAAATCACCCATTATAGAACAAATCTAGTTGATTGCCTCGGACCAACCCTTTTTCCTCTAACGAGTGGTGCAATGGGACATAAAATTCACTATGTCTCATTCCACACCGACACACACATTCTATTTTTCACATTACGTGGTACATCTTACTCATTTTCTTAGCATATACCAAAAATCGCGACCCATGCATTTGGTCCAAAACTACGCACTTCGTAGGTCCTTCTCGTCTGGTAAAATCAACATCTTTTGTATGCACAATCCATCGTCAGAACTTGGTCGAGTAAGACTCCTCTCTACTTCCCAAAACTATTGGATCCACCATTGGCAAGAGTGATCCCGTTCTTCTGTCTTCACAGTATTTCAATTCTCCTTGTTGTATATATCTCGACTATCTTCCTCCTCTAAAGAATTTTAGTCCATATTGTTAATCTAACTCTATTTCTAACTTCCCTATGGGTACACGATTTAACACCTTTATTTCCACATCCTCAAATCTCCAAAGATACTAAAAATCGAACTAACTAAGGCTCCTATTCACCCTATAACTTGTGCATATCTACACAATATGACCAATGTAACTCATATACATCAAACTCGGTCCCTTCTAGATCGGCATGACTATACACTAAGGGTATACTCGATTACCCTACTACTCACGACTTAATTATCCTTAATATTACCCCACCTATTAACTAGTGTTTCTAATGCTCTCCAGTGCTTCCTACACAACACAACTTGGCTCCACTGGCCTTAAATCGTAATAATAGCTCTTAGGTCAAGGTGATATCGGCATACACATGTAATAACTAAAGTATTAAATCCATGCTCTAATGCCCAACATGTCTCTCAACTCCCGACACTCACTGGGGTTCACGCGTGGGACGTCACACAAGTGAAATCTAAATAGGAACCCCCACACCCTGTATGACTAAAGTACATAATCGGGACACTAAAAATCCTATCCCCAGATGTATAAGTCTAATACTAAACTCCCACATTTTTAAAAGGGTCATAAACTATGTCTCTCGCACTATCACAAAGTCCCATAGTGTTAAATAAATAACGAGCTCAATCTCTCATCTCGGTGGTAACCCCGATATCCCCTGAATCATATCAATAAAGTCCCTACGCACTGGGATTGGATACAAAAAAACAACTATGCTCCCTAAAGTCTCCTCTATAATATAACATAAATGCAGACTTGACCTTCTTTTAGGACAAGACATCGTAAAAACAACATATCTTGCCCTGGAATAGTGAACACGATAGCCTTAATAAGATATTCCACCATCGCTCAAACCGTCACCAATCAGTCCAACCCAGGATGTACCACTCTGAGGCCACCGGGATGGAATCTCACTATTAAACCCAAATCATAAACACGTAACCAGAGGCGATCATAGTCTTACATTTGTGGATCATAACCTTAACACATTACCTTGTTGGACTATAAAGTCACATGTAGTGGTCAGGCAACAAACTTATGACCTTGGGAACCAATCCAACACCTTCAAGTTGAAAAGCGTTACTAATGCCGTTTAATACAATGATTAAACTGTATAAGCAACTCCGAGATGTTTGTTGAAGAAACCCTTTTCTTTTAAAAATAAAAATGATAAACAACAAGATGTGTTTACAAAAAAACTTATGTACGAGAATAACCAAGACTTTGTAATCATTTTTTTTTAAAACTAAGATAGTTTCAAAAAAAATCAGCACACTATAGAATGAGATGAGGAGATGAAGATAATCAGAACACACTATTTTTAACGTGGTAAAACCTCTCCCAATAGAGGAAACATCCACGGTGACTTCTAAGTCACGAAAGTAAAAATCCACTAATAACAAATAACAGTTACAAACAATACAACATACATGCACACAACTCAGCCTATTCTAAGTTTAAGAATATACCCCACTTGGTGTCCTTCTAACTTCTTGTAGATCTGATTGTGGATGATGTTCTTCCAGTTTGATAACTTCCCCTTTGCTTTAGCTTTCCTTGCGTCGACTCAATAATCTTTGATCTTATACCCAACACTTTCAGTGTGGTAGTGTGTCAAGTGTTTGTGATGTGATTACTAAACACATGCATGAACTCACACACACTTAGTTTTTACAGACAATCCTAGAAAATTACATATAAAGACTATATGCTGTGATTTTCTTTACTTTCTTTCTTACAGAACTTAAAACCTTTTTGACCTTTTAATCTATCCCAGATTCCACGGATATCTTGCTTCAAAATCGGTCAAGATCTTAATCAATCTCAGTTTTTAAAAATATTTTCGAGATCGAAAATCTCCAAGTGAGAATCCAACTAGGTCAAGGTTTAGTTTCGTAAGAACAGAAAACATAAAACATTTATAGATCTAAATCAACAAAGATTTTCTTAAAACGAGAAACAAATATGCAGATCTAGTGATATGTGACATGCAAAGTATAGATCTAAAATTTCTATGATAAAGAAATACAGATCTCACCAAAAATGTCTAAGTTGGTAACAAGATCACAGATCAAGAGGTTACAGCTACAAACGATCAAACCAGTAACACCAATCTCTCTCAAACACTCAAGGTTGTGTTTGGGGTTTTGAATATACGAAGGTTTGAAGATGGTTTGAAGTTATTTAGGGTTAGGGTTTCTCTAACACAATTTCCATTTCTCTCTCTTCTCTCTTTTCTTTTCTCTCTTCTCTCTCACTTCTCTCTTCTCTTTTTTTTCTCTCAATTTGGACGACTGCCAAAAGTTCCTAAAGGTTGAGAATAAGAGGGTTTATATAGGAGCCAAAGAAGGTTCTGGATTGCTGATCAAAATCAACGGTTGAGATTCAGTCTTCCTTATATTGACTTGATCCAAGGGTGGTAAAACAGTGGTGGTTAAAATGAAGGTGATTGGTCCAAAGTGATAGCACATGGATAGACTATAAACACATGCAGGCCATAGATAAGGTTTGATCTAACGATCCACAATACACCAGGAAGTTCTCTCACAAAACAAACACAAAATAAGATAACATGAACATGACAAGTGTTGGCATTCCATTGGCTGGCAAGCGCGCGTCCTAAAATAATTACAGGCAACACCCTGAAGTCTCTGGCGCATTGATATTCTACCCAATCAAACATTCTAATGAAAAACTGATTTTTCATAATAGCATTTTAACCCCACAAAGTTTATAAACACACTTTTATTAAATAAAACATTATTTTAAAAATGTTTAAAAATTCCCAAAAATTATTAAAACAATATTTTAAGGGGAATTTAACACACAACCAATTATGAGCAATATATACACATGTATGCACTTCTAATGTGTGTAGTGTGATTCAATTTATACCTTGTTTGGATCATTGAAGAGGATTAGAGAGTGAATAGTTCTGAGGTTCTTTGGATTCTAGGTTAGACAACAAATTTTGTCACTATTTCCAAATTAGATGAACACTTATACAATATAGACTTAAGTAAGTCAAAGGCATAAGGTGCTTCAATCTCCCCCTTTGGAAATATGAGATAAAATCTCCTTTGAGTTAGCTTAAACTCTTAGGGAACCAAAAAAAATAAAACCTAGTCCTATACAAAAGATACTATCTACCCATTTCCTAGAAAGTCAAAAATTACATAACTCAACTATTTACCGATTTGTACACTAGAAAGAAATGGTAGAAAACCAGTAGAAGAGGTCCCTGCAAATATGCACACTAAGATCAAGCAGTTTAGATGAAGTGTGAACAAAACATTGAACCCGTAAGACTCAAATTTCTCCCCCATTTTGTCTCAAATGGACAAAGGGTAAAAATTAAGGTCTTAAGAGATTAATCAGCACATACCATACCTATAGAATTACGCAAATACATAAATCTGTTATAGTCTAGAGGTTTAGTGAACATGTCTACAAGTTGCAGATCAGTAGGTAGGTAATGAATTTTTAACTCCTTAGTCTCAACAAGTTCACGTATAAAGTGATGTCTTATTTTAATATGCTTAGTTCGCGAGTGTTGAATCGAGTTTTTAGATATGTTAATGGCGCTTTGATTGTCACAATACAATTGTAACTGATCTTCTTTAATCCCATAATCGCTTAACATTTGTTTTATCCATAACAATTGAGCACAGCAACTACCTGCTGCTATATATTCGGACTCAGCCGTAGATAAAGATGTGCAATTCTGTTTTTTGCTACTCCAACCTACCAAATTATTGTCGACATAATAACAGGCACCTGATGTACTCTTACTATCATCAGTACAACCGGCCCAATCAGCATCAGTATACCCTATGATGATGCTGCAGGTATCATTAGTGTACCTAAGTCCAAGATTAAGAGTGCCTTTTATGTACTTTATTATACGTTTTACACAAGATAAATGGCTCTCTTTAGGGTTATTCTGGTAACGAGCACACAGACATACAGCATACATTATATCTGGTCGT
The DNA here is from genome assembly GCA_949130495.1 of Sambucus nigra. Lineage (NCBI taxonomy): Eukaryota > Viridiplantae > Streptophyta > Magnoliopsida > Dipsacales > Adoxaceae > Sambucus > Sambucus nigra. The sequence goes on along the minus strand of OX422217.1, from coordinate 426,554,890 downwards.
GAGGCAGCTAGATAGAGTAGACTACCAATCATACTACGATAAAGTGTGGAATCAACTGACTTCCCATTTTCATCTTTACATAATTTAACAGTAGTACTCATAGGCGTTTTGGCAACTTTAGCATTATCTAAACCAAATTTCTTAACAAGATCTAAGGCATACTTAGTCTGAGAGACAAATAATCCATCAGAATTCTGTTTCACTTGAAATCCTAAGAAAAGCTGTAGCTCCCCCATAAGGGACACGTGAAACTCCTTATGCATAATAGCAGAAAAGGATTTAACTTCAGATGTTGAAGTAGACCCAAAAATGATGTCATCTACATAGACTTGGGCTATAATAATGTGTTTTTCAAAATGTTTGACAAAGAGGGTCTGGTCATTTCCTCCTCTCTTAAAACCCTTATCCAACAAAAAGTTGGATAGGCGTTCATACCAAGCTCTAGGAGCTTGTTTTAAGCCATACAAAGCCTTTTTTAAACGAAAGACATGGTCGGGGTATTTTGGGTCAATGAAACCTTTGGGTTATTCTACATACGTCTCTTCGGATAGAATTCCATTGAGGAAGCCAGACTTGACATCCATTTGATAAAGTGTAAATTTTAAGTGACACGCTGTGGCGAAAAGAAGTCGAACAGATTCAAGATGAGTGACTGGGGCAAATGTCTCGCTAAAATCTATCCCTTCTATTTGTGAGTAACCTTGAGCAACTAGTCTAGCTTTGTTTCTAAGGATTACCCCATTTTCGTCAGATTTGTTCTTAAAGATCCAACGTGTGCCAATAACATTTTTGTTTTGAGGCCGCGGTACAAGATACCAAACATCGTGAATGAAAAAATGTAAAAGTTCTTCCTGCATTGCAGAAATCAAGTGTGTGTCATTCAATGCTTCATTAACATTTTTCGGTTCCACAAGGGAGACGAAACATGCATAATTAGCATAATTTCTTAACTGGGATCTAGTACGGAAAGGCTCATTAGGATTACCGACCACGTTGTCAATGGGATGATCTTTAGAGACCCAGCCAGGTACTTCTGGACTCTCAATAGGTAATGAGTCATCTATTTCTGGTGAATCATTTTTGAAATCATTTTCAGATTCAACCACAATAGGTGATTCAGCTATCTTATTTTCAATAATAGTGTCGCTTATAATTACATTTATCGAATCCATAAGGGTCTTAGTACGCAGATTGTATATACGATAAGCACGACTGTTTGGTGAGTAACCTAAAAAGATGTCTTTATCACCACGCGTCTCGAATTTAGACAAATGTTCTCTGTCTTTACAGACATAACACTGACTTCCGAAAGTTCTTAGATATTTCAGATTAGGCTTCTTACTGTACCACAACTCATAAGAGGTTTGTTTAGTGTTTTTCCTAAGGTAAACCCGATTAATGATATGACATGCAGTTCTAATAGATTCTACCCAGAAGTACTTAGGTAGAGATTTGGCATGCAACATGACACGTGCCATCTCTTGAAGAGTTCGGTTTTTCCTTTCGGCAACACCGTTCTGCTGAGGAGTCTTAGGGGCACTGAATTCGTGTTTGTAACCATTGTAGTCACAATATTCAACTATTCCTGTGTCTATGAACTCTCCCCCTCTATCGCTACGAATGCGATTGACTTGTGTGTCCTTCTCATTTTCAATTCTTAGTAAAATTTTCAAAAATTTCTGAAACGTGTCAGATTTATGTTTCAAGAAGGCAACCCAAGTGAATCGTGTAAAATCATCAACCATGACTAGGATATAACTGTGTCCACAAAGACTAACAGTTCTAGAGGGACCAATAAGGTCCATATGGATGAGATCTAAAGGTCTAGAGGTGATAATGTCTTTAACTTTTTTATGCGAAGTCTTAACTATTTTTCCTTCCTGGCAATGACCACAAACAACACTAGAAATAGGTTTAATTTTAGGAATTCCTCTAACAATCTCTTGACTAGACAATCTACCAAGGATATCATAACTTAGGTGACCCATACGATTATGCCAGATTTCATTGTCATCCATTCTGATAATGTTACAGGTTTCAGAACTAGTCTTGACAGTATAGCAATTGTCAGGTGTTCTAAATCCGGTAATGATGCATTCACCTTTATCATTTAGAATTTTGCAATTGTTCTTTGAAAAGGTAACTGTATGGTATGAGTCACAAAATTGTGATATACTTAGGAGGTTGGCTTTAAGGCCTTTAACTAAAAGTACATTTTCCAAAATAGGCATTCCCTCTTCTTTTAGGATTCCTTTACCTATGATCTGGGATGAAACTCCATCGCCAAAAACTACTTTACCTCCAGAAAATCTGGTTTTGTTAAGAGTTTGGTTTCATCTCCTGTCATATGTTTGGAGCATCCTGAATCTAAATACCAACTAGATGAAGTGTGTTCGGCCTTTAAGGCAGTGATAACAATGTTACACTTCATTTGGGATACAAGATCATCTTTTCTAACCCAAATAGCTCTAGTTTTAATTTTGCGCAAGTTTGCTCTCATTTGATAAAATTTTCGAGAAGCAGCTTTTTGTCGAAAAACATTTGGAGCAACAAACTGATTTTTGTGGAAAAGTTGAGCTTTTGGTTTAGGAAAGTTTCTGGGAGCCTTTCTCTTAAATGAACTCTTAGTTTTGGTCTTTCTATTCCTGTAGTTAGAGTTCTTGTCAGGTTGTCTTGGAAGGACATAATGGTTACGATTTTGCCTAGAATAGTTAAAGTTCTTGTAAACAGGGGTGTTGTACACCGGGGTGTTTAGACGCCTAGCATAACAACCTTCAAAAGAATGACCAAAAACGTCACAGTAGGAGAAATATTGATTGCTTGAGGGATGTACTTCCTTAGGGAAACTTCTAAAGATGGGTTTAACAGGATTCTATTCAGAAGTCTTATTCCTAGGAGGTATGGTTTTAAAGGTAGATTCAGCCTTTCTGATCAAAGGACAGACGTATTTAGTCTCAAGTGTACTGTCAGCCTTAGAGTTACTAGACTCTCCAATGTCTTTCTGTTGTTGCTTTTGATCATATTCCTTTTTAATAAAGTGAAAATCTGGGCATGTTTCGATTGGTCTTTTGCCCCCAGACACAAACTTAATAGGTTCAAGATTATTAGTTTGTGGTTTATTCTTAGGGCAGAATCCAATACCGGTTCTATCATCAGAATTGGTCTTGGAGTCAACAACAAAGTCAGTGAAACAATTTGAATTTTTTTCAAACTTTGAATTTTTTTTGAAAACAGTGGCTGTCTTTGTTTTTGCTTCTTCCAGTTCTAATAATGTTCCCTTGTATTTCATTTCCAGAGTTTCATTAGTTTTAGTCAACTTTTTTAATTTTTGATCAAAAGTTTCAATTTCAGATTGATGTGTCAGACACTGGTTAGTGTACTCTTCGGCATTCAGCTTCACAATAAGACTTAGATCAAATAATTTCTTAGTCATGTCTCTAACAGTCTTCTCCAGTCTAGTGCCTTTTTTAAGAGTTTTAGCATACAAAGTATGAATATCTGGGAGGTCATCTATGTCTGAGTCGCTAAGTGAAGTGTGTGTAGTGACCCCTAACGATTCAGTTTTAGTACTCACGCACCCATTTACATCGTCGTTATCGAGATCTCTTTGACTCACACACCCAGAACTAGAGCTAGCAATATTTTTAGATAACAAGACATCTAGGCCAGTCAAAGCAGTATTCACAAAAGCAGGAGTAGAGGTATCATTATCACACACAGGCATATCATCATTCTAAATGATCCTAGCAAAAATGGACATGCAAGGGTCAAGTACATCTGATGACTCAAGTTCCTCTTCATCAGAGTCACTTGAATCATCCTAAGTTTTACAGACATTGGCTCTATTGTGTGTGTTGGTTTTATTCAGATTAACTCTGCAATCGTGAGCAATGTGACCTAGTTTCCCACATCTAAAACATTCAATCTTTTTAAGATCTCTGTTAGATCTGAAGTTGTTGTCCTTAGGATGTTTGTCAAGACCTTTCTCATGAGGTTTGTGATTAGACACAATTGGATAATTAGGCTTGCCTTGTTTATATGCCTGTTTGTTTCTAAATTTAACAATTTTCTTAAATTGTTTGGACATTAAGGCAATCTAATTATCTAGTTTGTCTATATCACACTCCTCATCAGAGTCACAGTTTGTCAAATTAGTCTCATGTTTAGATATCTTAGAGGAAAAACTCAATTTAGAGTTGGGCTGTTTTCTTTGAGACTGATTTAATTGTTTCTTAAAGTCTAATTCCATTTCCATAGTCCTAAGTTTTCTACTGAGTAACTCAGGGGTGAGGTTTTGATCACTCATCTCCTCAATAACATACCTCTTGCTGTCAAACTTTTGTGGTAATGATCTTATGATTTTAGAAACAATCTCATTCCTATCATATGTTATACCATCAGCATGCAACTTAGTAACTATATCAGTTAGGTTCATGTAAAAGTCGTCAAAAGACTCAGAGTCATACATAATTAAAAAGTTGTACTGCTGGTTAAGCATTTGAGTTTTAGCAGCTTTAACTCGGGAGTCTCCTTCATGGGCAGTGATTAATGTGTCCCAAGCTTCCTTGGAAGTGGCACAAGATGAGATTCTCTTGAACTCATACTCATTAATAGACATAAAGATGGCATTCTTTCCTTTATTGTTATTGCGAGAAATTGTTTTCTCTTCTTGGGTAAACTCACTTAAGATTTTCTTTACCCTCTCATCACTTCCTTCAGTGGCTGATTTAGTAGGATAAGTATATCCATTTTCAATAATGTCCCAGACATCACCTCCTAAAGTCCCTTGGATGAAGGCAACCATTCTTACTTTCCAGTAAGCAAACTTGTTTCCATCAAAGAGTGGAGGTCTGGACAGATTACCAAATCTTTCATTTTTCTCGTCCATAGTAAAGATTTTCGAAAAACGATTTCAGAAACACAAGATCCTTTTTTAAATAAAAGTTTACAGGGATCTGATACCAATTGAAAAACGTTACTAATGTCGTTTAATACAATGATTAAACTGTATAAGCAACTCCGAGATGCTTGTTGAATAAACCCTTTTCTTTTGAAAATAAAAATGATAAACAACAAGATGTGTTTACAAAAAAACTTATGTACGAGAATAACCAAGACTTTGTAATCGTTTTTTTTTTTTAAAACTAAGATAGTTTAAAAAAAAATCAGCACACTATAGAATGAGATGAGGAGATGAAGATAATCAGAACACACTATTTTTAACGTGGTAAAACCTCTCCCAATAGAGGAAACATCCACGGTGACTTCTAAGTCACGAAAGTAAAAATCCACTAATAACAAATAACAGTTACAAACAATACAACATACATACACACAACTCAACCTATTCTAAGTTTAAGAATATACCCCACTTGGTGTCCTTCTAACTTCTTGTAGATCTGATTGTGGATGATGTTCTTCCAGTTTGATAACTTCCCCTTTGCTTTAGCTTTCCTTGTGTCGACTCAATAATCTTTGATCTTATACCCAACACTTTCAGTGTGGTAGTGTGTCAAGTGTTTGTGATGTGATTTCTAAACACATGCATGAACTCACACACACTTAGTTTTTACAGACAATCCTAGAAAATTACATATAAAGACTATATGCTGTGATTTTCTTTACTTTCTTTCTTACAGAACTTAAAACCTTTTTGACCTTTTAATCTATCCCAGATTCCACGGATATCTTGCTTCAAAATCGGTCAAGATCTTAATCAATCTCAGTTTTTAAAAATATTTTCGAGATCGAAAATCTCCAAGTGAGAATCCAACTAGGTCAAGGTTTAGTTTCGTAAGAACAGAAAACATAAAACATTTATAGATCTAAATCAACAAAGATTTTCTTAAAACGAGAAACAAATATGCAGATCTAGTGATATGTGACATGCAAAGTGTAGATCTAAAATTTCTATGATAAAGAAATACAGATCTCACCAAAAATGTCTAAGTTGGTAACAAGATCACAGATCAAGAGGTTACAGCTACAAACGATCAAACCAGTGACACCAATCTCTCTCAAACACTCAAGGTTGTGTTTGGGGTTTTGAATATACGAAGGTTTGAAGATGGTTTGAAGTTATTTAGGGTTAGGGTTAGGGTTAGGGTTTCTCTAACACAATTTCCCTTTCTCTCTCTTCTCTCTTTTCTTTTCTCTCTTCTCTCTCACTTCTCTCTTCTCTTTTTTTTCTCTCAATTTGGACGACTGCCAAAAGTTCCTAAAGGTTGAGAATAAGAGGGTTTATATAGGAGCCAAGGAAGGTTCTGGATTGCTGATCGAAATCAACGGTTGAGATTCAGTCTTCCTTATATTGACTTGATCCAAGGGTGGTAAAACAGTGGTGGTTAAAATGAAGGTGATTGGTCCAAAGTGATAGCACATGGATAGACTATAAACACATGCAGGCCATAGATAAGGTTTGATCTAACGATCCACGATACACCAGGAAGTTCTCTCACAAAACAAACACAAAATAAGATAACAGGAACATGACAAGTGTTGGCATTCCATTGGATGGCAAACGCGCGTCCTAAAATAATTACAGGCAACACCCTGAAGTCTCTGGGGCATTGATATTCTACCCAATCAAACATTCTAATGAAAAACTGATTTTTCATAATAGCATTTTAACCCCACAAAGTTTATAAACACACTTTTATTAAATAAAACATTATTTTAAAAATGTTTAAAAATTCCCAAAAATTATTAAAACAATATTTTAAGGGGAATTTAACACACAACCAATTATGAGCAATATATACACATGTATTCACTTCTAATGTGTGTAGTGTGATTCAATTTATACCTTGTTTGGATCATTGAAGAGGATTAGAGAGTGAATAGTTCTGAGGTTCTTTGGATTCTAGGTTAGACAACAAATGTTGTCACTATTTCCAAATTAGATGAACACTTATACAATATAGACTTAAGTAAGTCAAAGGTATAAGGTGCTTCACAAGTCAATGCCAGGGTTGACCACCCACTATGCGCAACCTTTAACGATAGCATCCATAAAGTAGGTATGTTTCACACACACACACACACACACACACACACACACTCACACACACACACATATATATATATAACCGAGAAAACGTGCATAAATCTTTTGTCATACTAGTCCATTATTCCCGAGTCTACCCCCGAATCTTGAATACATAAGTAGTCACTTACTTATAATTAATTCACAAATATTATTATTATTATTATTATTCTGGACACTAAGCTATTTTACTCCAGCTCGTATCCATTTTCTATCCAGTAACCCAAATCGATTTCGTTAGTTAATTTTCGAGTGTCATTCATCTTAAACACCCATATTTTCATACCGTGGATTATATTCTCGACTAACCCAAGTTAATATAATATCCCACATATTTTCCAGAAGTCCTAAATCTCATCTACAGACCTCCTAAATGAACCAGGCCCCCAATCAATTTGTAAAATAACTAAAATAAATAATGGGGTTGAACATTTGGTCCGAACTGGTTCGCCTCCTAGCCAAATCGATCCGACCCCTGGTTCAAGCCAGGGCGGGTCTATTACGAATTTGATGAAATTCCTCAATCTTCCACACACTAAATGGACACCAATCTTCATCCAAACCCATCCTAAAATAATCCCATTAATTCTAAACGTAAAGATACACACTTTTACGTCCCAATTCATATGATGACATATTAATCCATGGAATTCTTCATAAATAACAAGAATTCAAACACTTTTTTTAATTAAAATTCAAGATTCTTTAAATTCTCCCGAGATTCATTCAAGATTACATCTTCTCTATGAATCAATACCATATTTTATTCAAGATCATATATTCTATATATAATTCAATCTCAGATTTCATATGATATTACAATTAAATCTACTTCTATGATATTATTTCCAAAATCTCATTTTTATCATTTGAATCCCACCCAAAAATCCATATTGTTACAGCAACCATAATATGAATTATTGACATAGCATAAAATATCAAAGCAAGTTTAAAAACTTGCCTTTAGTCATAGATAATTCTGATCTTCCTCTGAGGATCCTCATTACGTGTTGATTCTTACTAAAAAATTGGTCCAATTCCATCCCGAATTGACTTTCTTGTGTTTCCCTTGCGTCCTCCCCTCTATTTCTCCTCTCTCTAAAGTATAGGTATTTTAGAATTGTTAAATGGATGCCCACTCCATCCACTATCACTAAATATATCACCAATTATAAAATTAGGTTATAGGCTAAGTGTAAAATGACCTGAACGCCCCTGTACCTTTCCTATTTAGTCTAAAAAGTCCTCGAAACCCAATTACCACACCCGGATACTTAATTTTGAGTATCTCAAACCATTTATGATCATCTGCGCCCTCAAAATCACCATCTGAGTCAACTAACATAATTTTCCATCTCATTCCTAGCACGATGACCTCACGTGCACGTCCCGAATGAGATACTGTCAAAGCCCATCTCTTTTTACTCACTTACAACTTAATGAAAAATAACATATTTTTTATTTACTTATCACATAGGTAAATATAATAACACGTAAATATTACTCCAAAATTCGCTAATTGACATTTCTTCAATTCACTTTGTTTCTCAAATTAATTAAATAATGAGCACATATGTAACTTGAAAATTTTCCCAAAAGTACGGGGTGTTACAGAAATCATCAATAAAAATGCTCAATGTATTGGTTATCAAATAAGCAAGGGAAAGTTGTCATGAAGTTCAACCATGAATGATGAGTAAGAACTCGACTATAGACTTTTTTTGTAATGACATTCAACACACTCACTCCACGATGAGGGCCAATAATTCCAGACAAGGATCGAATCAACCGAATGATCACCCTTTGCTAAATTCTATAGTGAAATATCTTAACATTCCTTGAAGGCATCCCAAAACAGATCCACATATCCCTTATCAATCATGTCCACCCAAAATAATAAATCATTATAAGAATAATCATCGTAAGAAGAAATCTTAGCAAATTCACATTCATTCCCAAAGAGTAAGAATAGGTCACCAACACAGTAATATGTCGCCCAAGTGTGTGTGAGTCAAACTAAACGAGTACTAGATGTTTTTTGCAATGAAAACTCTAAATTTTAGTTTGACATATTTTTTGGACTTACTAGAAATATGTTTATATGAATTTTTAAAAGAATTTTGAACATTTGAATTAATAGCAAGACCATAAAGTTTGAAACAAATTAAGCATCGTCAATGATCTTATCATTTATTAAAGGAGGATAAAATTAATATTATTAATTCATGTAAGCTTAAAAATTTATTTTCCTAATTATTAGACTAGTAAATTACATAACTTTTTGCATAAAAGTGAATACAAGAAAAAAGTCTCTATATATCTATCTAAGTGGTGTTAATTATAGTTATTAAGGGTAAGTTAACTTCCACTGCCCCAGGGGCGTAACATAGTAGTTAAGGGGGCAACCTCCAAAATCATAGCGAGCTTGAGGGTGTGTTTCGATTCCATCGTGTCACTGAATGCAAGTCCCCTGCTTACACTGTTCAAATCATGTGGGGATCGACTCAGTGGACCATGGGTTTGATCACCAAGGGGAGTACATACAGTGGTTTCACCTTGGAAAGTTCCCACAATTAAAAAAAAGAACTTCTAGTATTATTTTAAAAAATTGTTTGAAATTGTCCATCCTTTCTATTTTTTAGGTTTCACGTCATACTTATATTTTTCTAGATAAAAGTACTATCCAAAGGCATAATACTACTTTTTATATGTGAATTATCAATTTCTAGAAAACTCATAGTTACTATATTTTGAGAGACATTTTGCCAATTATATAATATTTTGAATTTGAAAGTCATTTTATGATGTGAACGCAACATTATTTAATACATACACAAAAAATAAGAAAATAATCTCATATATATATATATATAAAGGCCTTGTACCATGACCTAACTTTTTGAATGGGTAAATGATTGAATTTGTAAACCAAATTTAGTGGACATAATATTCATATCATGAAGATTAACTCCAATAAATTTGGTGAAAGAATTCATATATTTATCCCTCCAAATGCCAAATCAAAATTTTAACAACTAAAACCACACACACACACACACACACACACACACACACACACACACATATATATATATATATATATATATATATATATATATATATATATATATATATATATAGAGAGAGAGAGAGAGAGAGAGAGAGAGAGGGAGAGAGAGAGAGAGAGAGAGAGTTTGCATTTGTAGGGGTAACATAATGATTTTTTTCACGAAATTTAGTGGAAAGGATCTTCATGATATGAAAATTATTTTCACCAAACTTGGTATAAAAATTCTTCCATTTACCCCTTCAAAATCCAGCACCTGATATTAGGTCCTTACTTTAAGATCTATATTGTTGATATATGTATATATATGATGTCATGGGTGACATCACTATCCTAGCATATTCTAGAAAATTCTAACTGTATACTAATTAATAACAGGCATTTGAGCTTTGTCCTTCACTCAGTTGTCCAGTTTACAATTTGATACCCATTCTTCTTCATTACATTGGGTTGAGGCCCATTTTAGGAAAATGTTAGGCAATTGACTTTTAACTCAATCTATATTTTTTTAAACCATAAACTGCCCATATACTTAACAAACCCCCATTTTCGATGGAAACTATTGGGAAGTTCAATGTTAAATCAATCTATATTTCTTTTGTTAAACCCTAAACTACCCTAATACTTAACAAAGAAAAATACTGCACTACTTGTTGAATATGTCTCCATTTTCGACAATAATTTTCATTTTATATTTATGAATTTTATTATTATTTCTTTATAAAAAATAACTTTTGGGGTTCTCACATAAAGATGTAATGAACATGAACCTTATTAGCTAATGTCAAAACAAAAGATAAATGAATAGAAAAAAATTGTCACGTTTTGTTATGTATTAAGAAAATTCGATGTAAACACTATTTTTAAATTCAGTTTTTTGTGTTTATAAATATTGGTGTGTGTATGGTAAACTTACTTTTAAATTCAATTTTTTCAAAAATTGACGAAATTAGTATATATATGCACACACACAGACACACACATAAACTTTCATACATATATGATACATAAATACATATATACATACATGCATACATGTATAAATATATCATGTGTTCATCATGTACGTTTAATGCGGTACGTCGAAGAGTTTGACTATATATACACACACACACATAAACATATATACATATTACAAATGTATATGTACACACACACACACACACACACACACACACACACACACACACATATATATATATATATATATTATGATATTGCATGTATAATCCACAATAAAATTATAAACATATATGAATTGATAATGTTATTTATTACATCGGTACTATATGTGTGTAAGGATATATTTTCCATAATACCCAGTTTACATTGGGTATGACGTATCCTGTTACAATTATCAAGGAAGTTCACGTTCACAATGTCCACCAACATAAAAAGATGGATCCGAATATCACGCGTCTTCAACATCTACGCGACATGAGGTATAATTTGGAATAGATTTTGTTTTGTGCTACTTAGATTTTTTACTAAGTATTGGGGTACTTTTTTAAAAATATTTTATCAAAAAGAGGCATTTTTCAAACTTAAAATGATTTTTGAAATACCTGTAGGCGAATGTTTAAAAATAACATTTTTCTCTCCTGTTGTTTAAACAACATGACGACATGTTGATGTCGTTAGATAGGTCATTAGATAGCCTGGTCGATTTTGAATCAGTCGTTCGAACGACTTCTCACTGTCGTTCGAACGACATGCTGAACTCGTTGAAACGACCTTCACAGCCTCAAAATTTTTTGGTAACATATAAACACATGTTTTGTGAAGCTTTTCAATTAGACTTTTTATTTTACGCTACAATTAAGTTATCACTTTTTAAGGAAAAAATGGTTTTTGATTCACACAAACACATCCCAATTACTTTTGTGAATCATCTTTGGAACCCAAACACTTCTGTAACGAAGTTATTCTTGTGAAGAATTGTCTCTACTATTTATCTTAGGGATACTTGAGGGTATTCATTACTGAAGGAGGAATTGCGGTTCTTATTATTCTCGAGGGAGTCATTGCTGGTTCAAGGTTGCAGTCTTTAGTGATCCTTATGAGAATTGATTGTAGTGTTTCACTTGTAAGTTTGTAAGTTGCAATTTACATTTTATTAGTGAAATAACGGTTTTGGCCTACGAGGATTTTTCTTGAAATTTGCAAGCTAGTTGATTTATTGCTTTAAATCATATAGTTGCATGTTTAGGGTTTAATTAAAATTGGTTTGAAGATTAACTCAAATTAAATAAGTTTAATCCATAAAAAAATTGTGAAAACTCAAATCGCTGTCACTAACTCTAATTAAATAAGTTGAATCCATTAAAAAATTTTGAAAACTCAAATCGGTGTCACATCCCGCTTTCTCAAATTGGTATCAAAGCAAGTTTCACCAAATTATCGTGAGATCCTTTTTCCGCAATTTTTTTTTGTGATATCAATCGTTTTTAAAATTTTGATTTTTGAAAAAGCACAATTTTTATGATGGATAACTTATATAGTCAGACGCCTGTCCTGATAGCACTAATTATGCCATTTGGAAAGCCCGCATGAGATCGTGTTTAAAAGCAATTGATGAAAGAGTTTGGCTTGTATGTGAAAGTGGGTGGACTCCTTTATTGTCAAAGTTGAAAATGTCACCAATCCTAAACTTATGTTTGATTGGACTGAAGATGACTATAAATGGAGTACTTATAACTCCCGAGGCCTTAGTGCTATTTCTGGAGCCATCACCCCTAACAAGTTTTGCCGTATTATGATGTGCACCACGTCAAAAGAGGCATGGGATATCCTCCAATTAACACACTAGGGTACCAACGCGGTTAAGTCATCGAAATTACAAAATTTAACCACCTAGTTTGAGACTATAATTATGTTAGATCCTGAGTATTTTGATGAGTTTTATGCTAGATTGTTTGATATAGTTAACACGAGTTTTAATTTGTGTGAGAAAATTGAGGAGTCGAGGGTAGTTAAAAAGATTTTAAGATCTCTTCCTAAGCGTTTTATTTCGAAAGTCACTGTTTTAAATTCATTGGGGGTATTAGATGCACTTAGGTTAGAAGAACTCGTAGGAGACTTTCAAACTTGTGAGATCGACATGTTTTTCGAAACCGTTAAGCCTAAGGATATCTTTAAAGACTGAAGTTAAGAAAAAGAAAAAAGAGAGAGTTTTCGAGTATGATTTGAGGGTGAGGTTGATTTAGATGACTTGACTTTGTGTGCTAAAAAATTTAAAAAGTTTCTCAAATTTTCCAAAGAAAATTCTTCCAATAAAAAGATTCTTAAGAAAATCAAAAAGAAAGATGAGGCCAAGGAGAGCGGTGAGAAAGAGGAAGAAGTTAGATGTTACGAGTGTGAGGGAAAAGGGAACAAAGCTTTTGAGTGTCCCACTATGCTAAAGAGAAAGGGTAGGAATAAATCACCACATGAAAAGTGCATTGCTTTCATGGCTAGTTAGGTGAGCACATCTAGTTTATCCCACGATGATAAGGACTTTTGAATACGTGAGAGCCTCGATGATGTTTTGAGCCATTTGTGGGATAGTGAGTGTGAGGATGAGACCGCAAGTGAGGGATAAGGTTATCTCCAAAAATAATTTGGAGAATTGTACACCATGCAGTTGAAAATGAAAAAAATTCAATAAAGAGTTAGGTCTTAAGGTGTTAGATTTGGAGAGAGAGATAGAAGTTTTAAGGGAGTCTGAGGCATCGGCGAGTCAACTCGAGAAGGTGATAGTTTCTTTATATGAGTAATTGATCATTTTCGTTCGGGAAAAGAGTGATTTGACCAACATTGTCGTTAGTCTTGTGGGAGATCTCCAATCCTCATTATACATTCGTGATAAACTTGATGCCCGTGTATCCCATCTCGAGAGAGATCTCGAACGTGCCCAGGAGTTCAAGGTCACTATTGAGGATGCATTTAAGAAGGTTGGAAAGATACTCCTCAGTCCCTCTTTGGGTAATGTTGAGAGGATAGGAATAGGTTATTATGATGTGTCTACTTTCCATGTTGCACTTGAGCTGGTTCCTGAGTTTGTGATATGTAACACCCCGTATATTTAAGGAATTTTAAATATAGGATTAATTAAATTAAATATGGGAAATTTATGTATAATTAATTCGGGTTTAAATGAATATTAACTAGAGAGACGAGGGTTAGTATTTATTGATGTGAATTATATTGAATATTACTGAGAGAATAAAGTAAAATGTGATTATGAATTTATTTAAATTGTCGGGGTGAAAAATGTGACAGTTACGGTAATTAGGTCGGAACGCGCGTGCCAGTCATGTTGGGACTCAATCTAATGGAATAAAAAGTAATTAATTGTTAAGTCATCTGAATGTTCATTTTGAGTAAGCCAAAGTGTCCGAAAGGGTTAGGACAATTCGAAAAGTCTACCCGAGGTTTTAGTTTGGGTCCCGGGGCAATTTTAGGCCAAAAAGGCATCCCAGGAGGGCATTTTGGTCATTTGTATTTTTGGGGTAATTTAACCTACGAATTTCCTAAGTAAAAAATATCTGATAAGAGAAGGGAAGTTGGGCTAGAGATGGGAGAAACAAAAAGAGATTACAGAGAACCATAAGAGGAAGAGGAGAGCAATTCCAAAGGCTAGAACCACTGTTCCTACACCTTTTGCACCATCGACATCGCAAGAGTGTAGATCAGAAAGAGAGGAACATCAATATAGCCATCTACTTCAGAGGATAGGACCTTTAAATTGAGGCAAGTGTTTAATCTTACAAAAACTATTGCATGTATGATATCCGTGTTAGTGTAGGATGTATCATATAAGAAATTTGTATGCTTTGGGTTAAATTGGAAGACTTAAATCACAATCCTGGGTTGGAAATTGATACAGAATTGAACCCTCCATGTATGTAACATGAAACCCATAATTTTTTATTGAATCTTGATGAATAAATCTGGGTTTTGATGGGTATGATTAAATTGTAGAACAATTTCTTGAATTCGAAGAAGTCTATGAAATTGGGTAAATTAAACCGTCGTTTTAGAAACTGTTTTGAGCTGTTTTGGTTCTGAAAATGGCTATTCTGTCTGTGTTGCCTCGCAGAACATCCCGTTTTCTGCATTTTGTTCTCTAATACATTATTTTTCCAAAACGAATCTAAAATGCCTAAAAAATCCATTATAAAAATCTGGGCATATTCGTGGAGTAAATTTTAAGAAATGTTATTTTTAGTGTTTATTATGTTGGAGGTTTCCTAGATTGATTGATTATGATTGTTGTTATATAATAAGGACATTAGGCCTAAAGTGGAGATTAGGCTTATATAAAGGGAGACGAATAACTATTGGGATAATTGAGAAAATATCTGTAATTGATAAATCATTGAAAATTTGAGAAGGGTGACGTAGTGATGAGTGAAACTATGTTTATGACCAGTGGTGATGACGGGAATAACTTCTGGAAAAAAAATGAAGGGGTAACTAGGGCCCTTAGAGTTGTGTGAAAATTCATATAAACACAATGAGAGGTATAATTGAAGTTTAATAATATGTAGGGTGTTTGAGAGATATATATACACTACGTATGGGACATATAGTATAGGTTGTGTGTGTATCTATACTGATGATATAAGTATATAGGTGGTGTGAATACCTATTGTATGATTTCTATGTGTATGACATACCTACGCTGCTTGCTATTGGGGAGGAGGTTTCGCATAGTGGCTGGTCTTATCCTATTGAGCGGATTACGGGGATTTTAGATTCGTACCCAGAACATAGAACCTTGGACACGTGCTATGTAAGAGTATGATAGTTTAGAGGGTTGAATGGGAGCGTAGGTATACAAGTGACCCATTTGGCTGGGGACTATGTTCGTCTCGAATATATGTACTTTGTATTTATTGTTGGATGGAAATACAAAATCAACAATTCTTTATACAGTGCAAGACGTAACAGGATATGATAGCAGAGTATGCATGCACCAAAACTGAGCCTAGTGGTGCTATATTAGTGTGTGTGTGTGTATATATATATATATATATATATATATATATATATATATATATATATATATATATATATATATATATCTATATATATATATATATATATACACACTATACCTACGATATATTTTACTATGTGAATCTAGTAGATAAGAACGATAGTGAAATCTAAAATAACTTAAGTATGTGAACACTTAACTTTATTTGCGAAAACTCCTATTAGAAATAAAAGATGTGGAAATATTCAATATGGTATTGTGTGGAAAATACGAGGGGACACTATGAGCAATAGTTTAGGGTACAAATACTTTCTAACAAGTTAGGCGGGGTAGTATTAACTAGAATGGTTTAAAGGTACGTTAGGCGTGCACAATGGTTGAGAGGTGAGAATCTCAAGTGAGAGTTTGAAAAGCTAACATTTATATGGTATTTGCTTTACAACATTTTAAATACTTGCTAAACTGTTTTAAACTATTTTCACTCGGGCTTTGACCCTTTTCTTGCAAACTTATTTTCTCTTGTGCAAACCCTTTTTAGATGTCCAGCCACAGGGACACCAGACGTAGACTATCGAATGATTTGATGTGTTGCAACCAAGGTTCTAAACAATGCGGGGAGTGATCGATGCGTGGAGGTCAAGACTTAAGCCTTAGAAGCCTAGGCGGACCTTAGGCGTAAAAAGGCGTGAAAAGGCGTTTAGGTCTTCTTAATATATTTTAATATTTTTTAACCATAATAAGACTATTAAAGTACTAAAATTGTAATTATCATAAAAATATGTCTGAATATATGAAAATTAAAATACTATTTGATTATTTTGGATAAGATAATGGTCCTATTAGTAAAAAAATTATTTAAAAGGCGATATCGTTTCACTAAAGCATTGTTGTTTGGGCCTTAAGGGTTTTACCAAGAATAAGTCGTAAAAAACTTAAGGCGTGGCGTTTCTCCCAAGCCTTAAGCCCAGGCGGTTTTTTAGAACCGTGGTTACAGCCATTGTGGGAGTTGCAGGTCCTTGTTATTAGATGCCTCCACATCTATCCATTCTTTTTCTAATGTAGTAATTTCAATTAGGGCACGCTGTCAATTCTTAGTCACGGTTCATTTATGAGATATTGTACTCTTTTATTTCAGTTGATGGGATTTGGATTTATTATTCGGTTATTTATGTTGAGACATTTAACTGGATTGTTTATTCCTGTTTGATTTAATTTAGTCAAATGGTCATTCAATTACTATTATTTCATTTATGGGAATGGTGAATGTGATTAATGGTTTATCTAGTTTCTTTTCAATTAAAGGATAATAAGTTTTGACACTAGCTTAATTAACTATTAGGTGATTAATATAGCAAATATTTTTCGACAGTGGTGCTAAGAATGAACAAGCTGGATATTCTGATTTAATTTAATAAGGGACTGATCATCCAATATTTAATTGAGCGGGTTGTTTCAGGTGGTATCAGAGCATCAGGTTCTAGAGTCCTTACGAACTGTGCAGTTTATTACATTTCATCTTAGCGTTCTTTGATATAGAGCCTTATTATAGGGTTGTTTTGTTTCCCTACGTATGCGACCTTCGTTCTTCTGCTATTAAGTATAGTGACGTGATTCATAATTCGAGTTCGGCTAGGCTTCGTACATCGAACTATATAGGATGATAAACGAGGGTCGTTACGAGGATTGCAGGAGGAAAGGCTGAACATAAGTCATGGAGTATTCTGGAAACAGTGATAGTAAGAGAAGTTACCATAATTAATATTCAGGCAAATGATAATAAGCTAATCACCAGAGGGAAATAGCTTTCCCAAACATTGTCATAGATAACGGTAGTATAAACTTAAACTCACCTAGCATAGTAGTAAGGGGAAGAGGCGGAGGGACTATTTCGAAGAGTCATCCGTAAGAATCTCGAGAAAAGAGGAAGTGTGATGGGACAATGAAAGATGAAAATCCAAAGGCAATTATGTAGGGTGGGGTACGGAGACACCCAGGATTAAATTTTGGGCAATTTTTTTTCTTATTAGTCAGTCACCACATATAAAGGCACATATATGGAATTTAAAGAGAAATTCGCGTACGGTTTGACTGTAAGGCCTTCCATCTGCCGTTCAGACAAGAGGTGGGAATGGACTTTCGTCATGAGTAGTATACGCAAACATGGATGGGAAATTCGTCTAGGATGACTTGTGCCGATATCGTTATGGACATAAATTCACAAATTACACCAATGCTTCCATGATAAGGGAGCCAAAAGGGTTAGATAATTCAATCGAGAAGTAAGACTAGACTTAATGGTGATAGTGAAACACTACATGTAAGGACACAAATTTCCAATTGAGTCCATATGTAGTATTGGCTTAATTCCAGACAAAACCATTTCAGTCATAGGATAGTAGTTTGTTCCTATCAAGCCTATCACGTTTGAAGAAGTTGAAGACGTAGCGTCCGAGAATTAAAGTTTCATCCTTGTCGGGTTTCGTGCCACATGTTTCATGTCATCAATATTTTAGAATTCCAATTCTCCAAAGGTATGAATGCTTTATATATATATATATAGGAGCTTGGAAAATATATTGGGTGTATTTCATAAAATATTTTTTATGAACTTATATTTTCAGAAAATCTCTTTAAAACCTTTTACAGAAGTTTTTGGTCTTAAATTTGAAAAAAAAAGGTTTCTTTTATGTTTTTTCGTTCGACTTGTCATTTGAACGAGATTGTCATTCAAAAGAGATATCGAATTAGTTTTCCAACGAATTTTACTTCTATCTCTGAATTCTCGTACATCGCGGCGTAGTGTGATATTGTTTATTTTTATCTTGTAAAAATCATCATAGATGCATGCTTGGATAAACAAGATAAAAATTGGTTTAATCATCACACTTGTTTAATTTCGTGCTAATTTAAGGTTGGATAATTTGGGTAAGTTTAATTTAATTCATGTCCAGAATTTAATTTGATAAAATTTGGTTTCGCCTATATTGAATATTACAATAAATCATTGTTAGGAAAATTTTAGGACTTGGGTTGAATTAATATTGTTTAAGTGAAAATTAATTTGTTTGGGCAGTTTAATTTCACTTTCAGTTTAACTTAATTTTAATTTTGAAGAAATTAAAATTTGAAGTTCTTTTTGTTTAAAATTTGAATTGAGAATTTAATTGAACCATTGCATCAATTTTAAGAATTTTAAATTTGGGGGCTTTCGCGCGCTAACTAGTGGTATTAGAGCAAGAGCGCTAAGTTATTGCGTTAAGATCCTTACTTTAGTTTTGTTTAAAAATGGAATTTTCCTCATTTTCAAAATTTCTAGTTTTTTGTGGTTCTAATTACTCGTACTGGAAAGAGCTATGAAATCAGCACTAAAGACCATAAATGAGAGGGTTTGGCTGTCTGTCATTATTGGGTGGTCCCCACCTACATGTTTAGTAGAAAATGAATGTGTCCCCAAATCCGTAGAGAGATGGAGTGAGAACGAACTTAAATTAGCCAATTTTACTTCCCGAGACTTGATTTCTTTGTTAAGTGTGGTCACACGGGATGAATTCTGACATATCATGACGTGTGAAACCGCTAAAGAAGCTTGGGATATTTTACAACTCACCTATGACGGAACTAGTGTCGTAAAAGCTTCGAAACTCCAAATCCTCACCACTCAATTTGAGACCATTAAAATGCTTGAAAATGAAACGTTTGATAAATTTTATGCTAGACTTTCAGATATTGTTAATTCATCATTTAATTTGGGAGAAAAAATACTCGACGACTGAGTAGTAAAGAAATATTAAGGTCCCTACCCGGTAGATTTATTTCTAAAGTGACCATGTTGAATTCTTTACCCACTTTAGCCTCTACGAAACTAGAAGAGCTCGTAGGTGATTTACAAACCTATGAACTTGACATGTTTTCTTCTAAGATCGAAAAGAAGAAAGATAAGGGCATCTCTTTGAAAGCTCGAAAGGAGGAAAAATAAGTTTTGGATGATGAGAGTGATTTTGACTCGGAAGATATGGTAATGTTTGCTAGGAAATTTAGAAACTTTCTTAAGAATAATAAAGAGAGTCTCAAAAATGAATATAAGAAATTTGATATATCCAAGTATAACAAGTCCAAGAAGATCCCTAAAAATCAGAATAAAGATCTTAATACGGATGAGTCAAATCGTTATTTTTGTTGTGAAGGTTATGGCCATAGGGGTTTTGAATGTCCCACTAAACTAAGGAGAGAGGGAAAGCAACCAATTTCATACAATGCTACCCTTAGTGACAATGATAAGGAAAAGGGACTCGATTCCTTCATTGTGCGCAATTTTACCGTGTTCATGACAAGTCATGTAAGTGATAGTGAGAACTCGTCAAATGATGACATTATAATACATTATACTTTCGAGGCCAAAGTTTGTGAATCCCATATTTTTTATGGTTGTGAGAGTGGAGATGAAAGAAAGAATGAAAATGAAGAAGAGGTTGATGTGAGTGAACTTCAAGTCGAATTTCAAGAATTGTATGCCGGATCAATTAAATTAAAAAGGGCTAAAGAAAAGTTAGAAGCTTATTTGAAAGGGCATGCCAAGGTCATTGATGAGAGTGATTTAGTGGAAGACCTAAGGACACGTGAAAGAGCTCTTCGTGAGAAGCTAGAGTATGTAGAAGGTGAGAAAGATATCCTTAGAGGTTTAATGGAGGCTATAAATAAAGAGATTCTCATGTTTGAAAAGAGTAGGTGTTTGCTTGAGTCACGCATTTTAGAGTTGGAAGAAAAGTTAAGAGACTAAAGTCGAGTCAAATTTGATTTGGAGTGTAGGTCCAAAAAAGTAGATAAAATATTAGGCAAGGTCCAAATTAAAAATGACATTTTTGGTATAGGCTTCGATTCTTATAATGCTTCCATTAATAAAGCCAAAACCACTATTTTGAGAGAATCACCTAGGAACATTTCCAAAGGTCAATCGTTAGGTACTACTTTTTGCCGGGTCTTTACTTTCTCACATTGTGGTCGAAAAGGTCATATTAGGAAATTTTGTTTTGATCTAAAAAAGGATCCTAGGAAATTCAAGAGTAAGGTCACCAAGGTAGCCAAAGTCACCCAATCCTGAGATTATCACTCTTTACTTGTTTGGGTTAGGATATCCGACTTGGTAACTTTACAAAATATGGTTTATGATTCTCATTTTCTATCATGTGAAAGCTCCCATGCTAAATCGAAAGGTTAAATGTGTTAGCTGTATTTACATACTCTAGCATTTTTGTTCTTCATGATATATTTATGCTAGTTGTATGTATGTTTATCATTTTCTAGTCTATGCTCCATCATTAATCACATGCTAGAATTATGATTTGTGAATATCTTTTGTATTTATTTTTATTTATTTGTGTCTTATTGAGAAAAATACAAAAAGATTTCCCTTGTTTTCTTTTGAGTTGATTTTTTTTTGGTGAATTTTTTTGAAAAACTCAAAAATATTTTTTTTGTGTGTATTTAGTTTGGCACAGTTTATGTGGCATATACTTGTGTTTGAATCCTTTCCCTTTCAACTTCCATGTGGCTAGAACTTTTGGTTAAGATTTTCAATCCTTGAAATGTTCTTTGTCATGATTGCATGGAGTAGTTGGATTTTGTGTTTCTTAATGGATTATATTTTTATATGCCTCTATTCACACATACACGAACTCATTTGAAATTTAAACCTCATATGTATATTTGAGCTAAGTGAGATGTTCTCCTATCGATTTGGTCATCTACATGTTTCTATGACTATGGAGGATTTGTGCATGTAATAATCATTTCCCAAATATTAATAAAATAGAAAAATATTTGTCCAGTGTAGTTGTTTAACAATGGAATCGGGTTGCGAAAGACAAAATTACTTTGCATGAAAAGCTGCCATTGAAATTTGGCCTAAAAAATGTGGCATAAAAAAAAGAAAAATTAGCCAAGGCTTGTTTAGTTTAGTTGATATGTTCAAAAGAAAAAGAAAAAGAAAATTATGAGGAGTTTGGTTGGATGTATCAATGGGTTTTCACAATGACTTTGAATCCTAGTTATGCTTTTATTATCATGACTCTATTTGTGTGTAGGATCATCAGAATTCTAAGCTTGTATACATTGTGTATGTTTGTTCATTGAGTTCAATCTATATTGTCACATGAGGCTATATCTAAATATGATAAAGTTTTGCAATCAAATGAGAACTCTGTGAACATGTTTAAGTGATTGGGTCTATATTCCTTTAGTCTCTAGTTCACACCCCTTCACTTCCATTTACCACATTTATTTGGACACATTTTCGCCATACGAGTGTGAAAAGCTTATTGTATTTTGTGTCATGTGTGGTGTTTATACCTATGTATATGTGCGTGTGTGTTAGTGATATTCATTGTGTGTGTGTGTGTGTATATATATATATATATATATATATATTGTATATTTTTTGTTTTCGAGTCTTTACCATGCTAGTTAGTCCATATTTACTTTGAATTCATAATTGGTATCTATCTTGTTGAGAATTTTGGTTGATATCCCATGCTTATGTTTAATACACTTTAGTTGGTATCTTTTTGTTATCGCATCATAGTTGGTATCCATTAATATTTGAATGGATTAGTTGTACTTCATTGTTGCCCATATGCTTAAATGTTCTTATCACCTTATTCACCATTACTTGTTTAACTTGTTTTTCCTTATTCATATACCTTGTCTAGTTTAGGGGAAGTATTTTATTTAATTGGGGGAGAAATAAGTTATGTTTTATGATTCTAAACCTTTGTCTATTCTTGAACAAAAAGGGGGAGAAATGGTATTTAAGCCTTTAGTTTGGGGAGATTTATCTTAGGGGGAGTTGCGGTCTTTCTAGGTAGATCATTTGTAGATAAAGGGGGAGAATTATTTAAGTGGGAGTATTTATTAATATTTCATTGAATCTTTTGATATTCCATATGCGTTTAATGGTTTACTTAAGTGTGCAAGAGTTATCTTCCTAGCGGAAAATTCGATAAAGCGGCAAAGCTTCCTTGGCTCGAGTTATAGTGTCTGTATTTTTATTTTTTGAGTAGGATGTTGTGTCTAGATGAGCTTGACGGCTCTTAGGATTTTTGGTTGGATTTTGTCCCAGAATAGCCAAAGGTGGAGATTTGTAAGGACACAAATTTCCAATTGAGACCATATGTAGTATTGGCTTAATTCCGGATAAAACCATTTGAGTCATAGGATAGTAGTTTGTTCCTATCAAGCCTACGACGTTTGAACAAGTTAAAGATGTAGATACTAAGAATTAAAGTTTCATCCTTATCGGGATTCGTGCCACATGTTTCACGTCATCAACATTTGAGAATTCCAAGTCTCCAAAGGTATGAATGCTCTCTCTCTCTCTCTCTCTCTCTCTCTCTCTCTCTCTATATATATATATATATATATATATATATATATATATATATATATATATAAGAGCTTCAAAATTATGTTGGGTGTATTTTATAAAATATTTTTTATGAACTTATACTTTGAGAAAATCTCTTTAAAACCTTTTCCAGAAGTTTTTGGGCTTAAACTTGAAAAAATGGTTTTTCTTTGTTCCGTTTGAATTGTCGTTCGAACGAGATATCAAACGAGTTTTCCAACGACTTTGACTTATTATCTCTGAGTTATTGTTAGAAAAGTTGTTCGAATGAAGTCGTTCAAACGAGACTTTGAACAAACTTCAAACGAGTTTAGGGCATTATTTTCTGAAATGTCGTTCGGGCAACCTGGGTAGTTTTGTGATAGTTTTTCTTTATAACTTCCCACTTGCCCACTTGTTTTCCCACTAATTTTTCCTGATTAACTAAGTAAGGGAAAAACGTTTTTCAAATAACTTTTTCATTCCCTCCAAGAGAAAAAGAGAGAAACATTCTTGAGAGAAAAAGTTCCATTTTGTGTTTATGATTTTAATGGATTAAAATCTTCCAAAAACATATACACCCATGTTTGTTTAATTCCAAGATTTCATATATATATATATATATATATATATATATATATATATATATATATTGCTTGGAGAGTTTGTTTGACACCGGGTTTTCTCTACACCAACAAGAAGAGAAATTTGGGTTTATTCTCTACCCACAAAAGAGAAGATTGTTTTTTTTTTCTGGGGCATTCTCACATGGTGAAAGGCACCACGTGTGATTAACGATTGTTGTGCCTCCATTGGTGGACTCCAGTTATCTACAAGGCAGAGGTTGAAGAGTTAAGGAAGCATCGGGACTTAAAGGAGTCGACTCGAGTGTTGTAAGTCTTCTTGTCGTAGTTTTTGTAAACATACCGTACCTAGGGAATTTGATAAGCAGGGTTGTCTGAGATTTTTGCCATTTGGGTTTTCCTCGTACATCGCAGCGTAGTGTGATATTATTTATTTTTATCTTGCAAAAATCATCATAGATGCATGTTACGATAAACAAGATAAAAATTGGTTTAATCATCACACTTATTTAATTTGCTGCTAATTTAAGTTTGGATAATTTGGGTAAGTTTAATTTAATTCATGTCCAGAATTTAATTTGATTAAATTTGGTTTGCCCTATATTGAATATTAGAATAAATCATTGTTAGGAAAATTTTAGGACTTGGGTTGAATTAATATTGTTTATGTGGAAATTAGTTTGTTTGAGTAGTTTAATTTCACTTTTAGTTTACCTTAATTTTAATTTTGAAGAAATTAAAATTTGAAGTTTTTTTTTGTTTTTGTTTAAAATTTGAATTGAGATTTTAGTTGGGAATTTAATTGAATCGTCACATTAATCTTAAGAATTTTAAATTTGGGGGCTTTCTCGCGCTAATACTACAGGAGGGTATACCCAGTAGGGGACCCATTCCAATGATCCAAATCAAATTAAATTCCTACCAAGTAACAGTGCATTCAATCAGGGGTGTTGAGGCCAGCAACTAGTTGCACAGGGCCAATGGAGACAAAAGGACAAGGGGGTATCCATCGGGGCTAAAGCTAATCGATTTGAGAGGGGGACACCCCGATATGGTCAGGGGATAAATGACAGGGGTATGACACAGAAATGGGGTCCCATCTGGGGAGAATAAGGCCACCTATATAGAATGTGTCCACATTGAGGAAGTGAGACTAGACAGACAACCAAGTAGAAAAAATGATGCCAGTGGTTCACAAAAGTGGGAGGAGAGAGATTTTTGGAGAGGAAATCGAGCTAAGCAATTTAGGCCCATAATTACCAATCTGAGGATGACGGGTTTAGGAAGGACCAACGAAGTCCTTAGTGGCAGTAATATACCATCCTTCAGGGTCGTTAGAAATAGGGAAACAATGAGGGAGGCCAACAAGGCCATAATCGAAGGTAGAGAGATTTTTGGGCCGATGTTCACTTGGAGATGTATAGGCCATGAAAGAAGGTATTTCCCATAGCGAGGTAGGGGGTAACTGCAGGATGAAATCCTGGATGTACAACCATTGAAACAGATCGTGGGTCAGTTCTGGTGCGAGAGTTACGTTGAAAAAAAAATGACAATCAGTCGAGGTAGATTACAAATGGAGATAAAATCTTTGTTTTATCCCTATTAGAATGGGATTAGGATGGAGTGACATGGGTGTATCATAATGTATGATTGTTAACATTAAAAATTGAGGTTTAGTGGGTGCACTAACGATATCAACCTTATTATATATATGATTACCGTTAGGTAGCAGGACTTTTTGTATCACCTATGGGGAGGAGCAGGTGTGGACACTAAGAGAGAATTTTATGTTATGTATCGATTATTGCTACTTTGAATGTTATGAGAGGAGAACGTATTTTTATTATGACGTGTAGTGACTAGATACCGAGGGTTTGAACGGTAGTAAATTGTGGGATAAGACTGTCATAATTGTTATTTCGGGGAAATTTATATTATTTTTGCGAGGTATCACCTGAAAGAGGGTTGAGCCTATATATATAAATTGTATTGTATCATAGACTTCACTGAGTATGTTGTCTTGTTATATTTTATTTCAGTGTGTAGGGACTCATTACTGATGTGATTCGGGGTTCCTTATGTTCATTCTTGAGCAGAGAGATATAACTCATTATTTATATAGCGCTAAGAACTTGTGATAGTGAAAGTGTTGCATTGTATGTCGTCTTTAGCGACATAGAGTAGACGAGTATACTTTTATTTTGAATAGAGGATAAATCAACAAGGTTAGGTAATAGTGTATCGAGGGGGTTCCTTATTTGGATTTCACTTTGCGAGACAACCCACACATGAAACTTAGCGAACGTTGAGAGTTGGGAAGTGTTTGGTCTTTAGTACTCAGGTTTAATACCTTAGTTATTATATGTGTATGTAGTTATAATTGAGAGATAATAGTTGTATGACGATCTAAGTTCAGTAGATCCATATAGTGTTGTCGAAAGAAAACATCGTAGAATGTTTACACCACGAGAAAATTGATGGGATTACCTAGAAAATGATGATATTTCGATTAGTAAGGTAGTTAAGTATAACATTACGTTATAATCAGGCCAAGTGTATAAGGCTTAATCCAAAATGGGTATATTACATTCAGTTGATTTGTGAAGAAATGCATTAAACATAGGGTGTATGGGTTCCCTATTTAGCTGAGACTTTCAATACTGTTCACGATGAATAGACGTGGAAACTTATGAAATAAATGTAGACGCATTGGAATTAGAGACGAAAATAAAATGAGACGAAAGAAAATGAAGATATCTTATGAGAAAAGTATGCCACTAGGGACTGAGGAGTTGATGGTAAAGGATAATCATAGTGTGGAAGATGAAATGGAAGGAGATGGGACATCATGATGCGATTTCCAAATCATTCATGTTAGTTATGACCGTTACATCCTAGATTGTTATAAGGGCAGTATAGGCCCAGGCAACGGATCCATTTTATCAGGAGAGGATTCGACAGCTTTTGGCCGGGGAACAGAGTCTTACTCACTCAGTTAGTTATGAGGGAGGCTTACGCTTCAACTTGAGACTGATTGTTCCGTAGGGGTAGTATCTGTGACATGCGGTGATAACAAAGTCATATGGATCTCAATTTTTTATGCATCCCGGCGGGGATAAGATGTTCCAGGTTATGAGGTTGTAATATTGGTGGAGTGAGATAAAGAGAGACATTGTCGAGTTCGTCTTGAAGTATTCCACCTATCAGCTAGTAAAGATGGACCACCAGAAGCCAGCATGGTTACTTCATCCACTAGAAGATTCCTATATAGAAATGGGAGAGCTTATAGGAGGCAATGGGCATGGAGTTGCTATTGAGTATGGTCTATCACCCGTAGATGGATGTGAAATAGAGCGGATGAATCAGATGCTGTAGGATATGTTATGCATGTGTATCCTTGATTTTAAGGGAGGTTGGCACCAGTACCCTCAATTGGTGGAGTTCGCATACAATAACTCCTTTTAGTTCACTATTAGCATGGCTCCATTTGAGGCGTTATATGGTATACTTTGTCGTTCTCCTGCTTGTTGGATAAAGGTGGGGGACAAGAAGCTACTCAGGACCAGAGGTGATTCAGGATACGTTGGCCGGTATTAGGATGATTCAGAGTCGCATACGGGTAGTCCATGATAGATAGAAAAGCTATACCGATGCTAAGTGATTCTTCCGAGAGTTTAGGGTGGGGACTAGGTGCTACTAGGAGTATTTCCTATAATGGGGATTATGAGGTTCAGGAAGAAGGGAAAATTGGCGCTGAGGTACGTGGGGTCATTTCTTATCATCGAGAGGATTGGATCGGTGGCTTATAGACTTGGGTTTTCGGAGGACTTGCACCGTATTCATGATGTGTTCCATATTTCTTCACTGAGATGGTATCTCCGGGATTAGTTGGCTCACACTCACATTGCGATAGAGGAGATTGATTTGCAGCCTGATAGCTCATATGAGGAGATAATGGTGTCTATCTTAGATCATAGCAAGAGGAGATTGAGGTCGAAGGTAGTTCCACTTGTGCATGTCCAGTGGGAGCATCATAATGTCGACGAGTCTACATGGGAGTGCGAGGCTGAGGTGCGCAAAAAATATCGAGAGTTGTTCTTACGTGATATACTTTTATTTTTTGAATTTTGAGACAAAATTTCATTGTAAGGGGGGAAGTATGTACCACCCCATATTTTTAATGATTTTTAAATATAGGATTAATTAAATTAAATATGGGAAATTTATTTTCAATTAATCCAAGTTTAAAGGAATATTAACTAGCGAGACGAGGGTTAGTATTTATTGATGTGAATTATATTGAATATTACTGAGAGAATAAAGTAAAATGTTATTATGAATTTATTAAAATTGTCGCGAGTGAAAAATACGACAGTTATGGCAATTAAGTCGGGACGCGCGTGTCAGTCACGCCGGGACTCAATTTAACGGAATAAAAAGTAATTAATTTTTAAGTCATCCAAATGTCCATTTCGAGCACGCCAAACTATTTTGAAGGGTCGGGATAGTCAGAAACATCTACCGGGGGGTTAAGTTTGGGTCATGGGGTAATTTTACGCCAAACCGCCATCCCGGGAGGGCATTTTGATCATTTGTACTTTAGGGGTAATTTAACCTAGGAATTTCCTACATAAAATATATCTGATAAGAGAAGGCAAGTTGGGTTATAGATGGGAGAAATAAAGAGAGGTTACAGAGAATCCATAAGAGGAAGAGGATAGGAGTTCCAAAGGCTAGAACCACAATTCCTACACCTGTTGGACCACCGACATGGCAAGAGCATAGATCAAAAAGAGAGGAACATCACTATACGCATATCCTTCAGAGGATCAAACCTTAATATTGAGGAAAGTGTTTAATCTTGCAAAAACTATTGCATGTATGATATCCATGTTAGTGTAGGATGCGTCGTATAAGAAATTTGTATGCTTTGGGTTAAATTGGAAGACTTAAATCATAATCTTGTGTTGGAAATTGATATAGGATTGAAACCTTCATGTATGTAACATGAATAGAACAAAATTTTATTTCATCTTGAAGCAAAAATTCGGGTTTGGATGGGTATGATTGAATTGTAGAACAATTTCTTGAATTCAAAGAAGTATATGAAATTGTGTAAATTAAACCATCGTTTTGGAAACTATTTTGAGCTATTTGGGTTTTGAAAATGGTTATTCTATTAGTGCTGCATCGTAAAACATCCAATTTTATGCATTTTGTGCTATCATACATTTTTTTCAAAACGACTCTGAAATGCCTCAAAACTGCATTTTAAAATTCTGGGCAGATTCATGGAGTGAATTTTAAGAAATGTTATTTTTAGTGGTTATTCTGTTGGAGGTTGCCTAGATTGATTGATTGTAGTTGTTGTTTTACAATAAGGAAATTAGGCCTAAAGTGGAGACTAGGGTTACATAAAGTGAGACAAATACATATTAGGATAATTGAGAAAATATTTGTAATTGATAAATGAATGAAAATTCGAGAAAGGTGACATAGTGATGAGTGAACCTATGTTTACGACTAGTGGTGACGACGGGAATAACTTCTGAAAAAAATGAAAGGGTAACTAGGGCCCTTAGAGTTGTGTGAAAATTCATATAAATACGATGAGAGGTATAATTGAAATTTAATAATATGTAGGGTATTTGAGACATATATACGTACTACGTATGGGAAATATAGTATAGGTCATGTGTGTATCTATACTGATGATATAAGTATATAGGTGACGTGAATACCCATTCTATGATTTCTTATGTGTATGACATACATGCTCTTCTTGCTATCAGGGAGGAGGTTTCACATAGTGGATGGTCTTATACTATTGAGCCCATTAGGGGAGTTTTAGATTCGTACCCATAACATAGAACATTGGACACGTGCTATGTGAGAGTATGATAGTTTCGACGATTGAATGGGAGTGTAGGTATCTGTGTGACATATTTTTTTGGGGACTATGTTCCCCTCTAATATATATACTTTTTATTTATGTTTTGAGGGAAATACCGGACCAACAGTCCGTTATACAGTGCGAGATGTACGAGGACATGATAGCAGAGTATGCATGCACCGCAGTTGAGCATAGGGGTGCCGTATTAGTATATATATATATATATATATATATACCTGTGATATATTCTACAGTGTGAATCTTGTAGATAAGAAAGATAGTGAAATCTAAATAACTTAAGAAAATGAACACTTAACTTTATTCCTGAAAACTCCTTTCAAAATAAAAGATGTTGAAATATTCATTATGGTATTGTGTGGGAATTACTAGTGGGAACTATGAGTAATAGGTTAAGGTATGAATACTTTCGAACTAGTTAGGCGGGGTAGCATTAACTAGAATGGTTTGTAGGTACATTAGGCGTGCCTAATAGTTGAGAGGTGAGAATCTCAAGTGAGAGCTCGAAAAGCTAACATGAATATAGTATTTTCTTTACCACATTTTAAATACTTACTAAATTATTTTAAACTATTTTAACTCGGGCTCTGACCCGTTTCTTGCAAATCTATTTTCTCTTGTGCAAACTATTTTAGGTGTCCAGCCACAGGGACGCAAGGCGTAGACTATGAGATGATTTGATGTGCTGTAGCTATTGTGGCAGTTGCAGGTCCTTGTTATTATACTCTTCCACAGCTATCCATTCATTTTCTGATGTAGTAATTTCAGTTAGGGCATGGTTTCCATTCTTAGTCACGTTTCATTTATGAGATATTGTACTCTTTTATTTCAGTTGATGGGATTTGGATTTATTATTCGATTATTTTTGTTGTAACATTTAACTGGAACGTTTATTCCAGTGTGGTTTAATTTAGTCAAATGGTATTCATTTATTATTATTTCATTTATGGGAATGGTGAATGTGATTAATGGTTTATATAGTTGCTTTTTAATTATAGGATAAAAAGTTTTGACACTAGCTTAATTAACTATTAGGTTATTAATATAGTAAATGTTTTTCGACTGTAATGCTAAGAATGAATCAACTGGATATTTTGATTTAATCAAATAAAGGACTGATCACCCAGTATTTAATTGAGCAGGGTGTCACATGATAGATCCATATGACTCTCAACCTAACCCACCTAAGCATTCGTTTCCCTGTAGGAGAGAGCATCCTAGTAGTTTTGAGAGAGATGTTTGTAGACCTATTTATAGTTGTACCCATTTCAAGAAAAGAGGACACCTTAGGGAATTTTGTTTTAAGTTGGGTAGTGTATCTAATAGGTTTTTACCTCGTTATGCCACTGTAGGTGTTCACACATGCACTCCCACACATAATACTTTGTATGCTCTAGCACATCACATGAGACATTTTGAGCATTTTTTAGAGCAAGTTTAGTATTTAGTTAAGACTTCACATGACTTGATGGATGTTTTTCATCAGATGTCACCACTTTTTGAAAACTCCTTCGGACCTAATGATTGAGGTTTAGACTTGTTTGCTAGTATAGGATGACTTGCATGGTGATATTTTATGTCTATTGCTAGTGTGTACTACCATTGTATTTATTTTTTCCATTTTGATATATTTTTTTAAAAACCCCAAAAGATTATTGTTTTTGAAAAATTTTGGAAAAATTCAAAAAGATTTTCTATTTTTTGAGAAAAAATTTTAAAAAGCCAAAAAGATTTTATTTTGATAAAAGTTTTTGAAAAACACAAAAAGGTTTTGTATTTTTTTACACCGTTTATGGATGGACATTTAGGATGACCAAGTCACAATATCATTCCATTCTCCATGTGACTTTTTGATAGTGTTTTGACATGCAACATTATTTCATCCATGTGCTTTATAATGTTTGGATTCATTGAGATGTGATTAGTGATTTCTTTCTACATATTTGACAAATGATTTCCTTTAATGCACACATGCACTAATTTATTTATATTTTTACTTGTCTATCACATGTTGGTCAAAGTGTTTTCATTTCAATTATGTCTTTAAAACGAACCAAATGCGATAAAACGAGATAATGAAAGTAGTGCATATAAGAACCGTTGTCCATGAGAGTTATTTATTATTGAAAACATATGAGTGAACATGGGAAAGGGCTATAAGGATATAATGAACTCGTCATGAAAGCCACTGTTTGAAAAGATCCCAAGAAAAAATTAAGGTAATAATAAGCAAAATTTGCCAAAAAGGGACCAATAAGAAATCTCTTAAAAAGATAATTTAGCACCTTAATAAAAAATAAAGAAGAATTATTATTTATGAGGGATTTTTTTTTTGTAAATGAAAGGGTTTGCACATCCTGGTAAACTCTTGTAAAGCATTACATAATTTTAGATGTCATTGGTGTGGAAATCATTTTACACTTTGATTTTTTTTATTCGATTGAGTCGATATCATCTGAATTGAACATTTTCACACCAAAGGACGAGTTGGAGTTTATTCGTTAGGAGTATCCATATTTATCACGCAAATATGTTATGAATGTTTGAGTTAATTTTCCTATCGAATTTGTTCACACCCATTCATTCGATTTCCACAATTTGGTTATCTTAGTGTTAGTTCATGGTGTGTGTTGTTTTTGTAAATTATTTTTACTTGAAAAATATTTTAAAAATAAAAAATAGATTGTGGAGCCTTTTAAGTTCATCCTTTCATGAACTTAATTGATATATATTTACTATGCTTGTCGTGACACTCCGATTTATTATGTTTTATTCTTTTTCTTGTCTATTTCGGACAGATAAAATGGGAGAGAATGAATTATGAATTATGGGGGAGTGAGAATTTGAATTATGGAGGAGACTTGATTTGGTTTGATATTTGATTTATTTTGTCTCATTTCAAACTCGATACATCACAAAGATATTTACTTTATTTATTGTGTGTAGGACTTTGATGAGCATTTTAAAAGCACACACAAGAAGTCCAAGGAAAGCAAAAAGATTTGAAGATTTAAAAAGTTGAAGATTTTTTAAAGATTTACATATTTAGTATATTTCCACTTTTGGTTTCATGGGAGGGTATTAGATTTGTATAGGATAGTTGTTAATAATTTGGATATTTTTATTTTGTACTCGAATAGAAATAGGGGGAGATTTGTAAGGACATATTTTCTATAGTCCCTAGTTTACATTGAGTAAATTGTATTTCGTTACAACCGTCAAGGAAGTTCACATTCACAATGTTCACACACTCAAGAAGACGGATCCAAATATCATGCATCTTCAACATCTATGCGACATGAGGTATACTTTGGTATATATTTTGTTTTGTGTTACTTAGATTTTTTACTAAGTATTGGGGTACTTTTTAAAAATATTTTATTTAAAAAAGAGGCATTTTTCAAACTTAAAATGATTTTTGAAATACCTATAGGCGGACTTTTAGAAATAATTTTTTTTGCTCATGTCGTTCAAATGACATGATGATGTGGTTAGATAGGTCATTTGATGTCCTGATCGATTTTGGATCAAACGAGAGCATAGTGGAATGATTTTTATCAAGTTGTTTCTTGGGTCATTCAAATGACTTGTCATTGTCATTCGAACGACATGCTTGAGTCGCTCAAACGACCTTCGCCGCCTCAAAATTTTTGTTAGCCTATAAATACGTGTTTCCTGAAACTTCACAATTAAGACTTTTCATTTTACTCAATCGGAAGAATAACTGCAATTAAGTCTTCACTTTTTAGGGTTAAACTAGTTTTGTATTCACATAAACACATTCCAATTACTTTTTTGAATCATTTTTGGAACCCAAACACTTTCATAATGAAGTTATTCTTGTGGAGAGTTGTCTTCACTGGTGATCTTGGGTATACTCGAGGGTATTCATTACTGAAGGAGAAACTGCGATTCTTGTGATTCTCAAGGAAGTCATTGCTGGTTCAAGGTTGCAATCTTTGTGGGTTCTTGAGGGAATTCATTGCAGTGTTTTACTTGTAAGTCTGTAAGTTGTGATTTACATTATATTGGTGAAATAAAGTGTTTCAATCACATAGTTTCATGTTTAGGGTTTAATTAAAATTGGTTTGAAGATTGACTCTGATTAAATAAGTTTAATCCCTTAAAAAAATTTGAAAACTCAAATTGGTGTCATACCATGCTTTCTCAATGTGTATTTTATATCATTAGATACATGCATAAACTATATATAAGTATCATGTATGTATTGATAATAATATTTAACATATATATCTTAGTATATTATATAATTTAATAAAACATATATATACGTAATTTTGTGTATATGTACATATATAATTTTTATTTACTATAATTAAAGACATTATTGTATTGTATATGTATATTATATATTAACTAGCATGTAACCCGCGTGATGCGGGAACATTTGATAAAATAAACACTTATAATTGAATTTAAATAATCGTACTCAATAAAAGTAAACAATTATGTACAATATTATGCTCAATATTTATGGTGAATCACTTAAAATAATGGACCCAAAAGTAGGGTCACAATTGTAGGCATGATACAACAAAATGATCTAAAATTGACTTCAAGTGAAAACGATGTCTTGTTCATGTGAAAATTATGAATGTTAGTCATAAAATAGTTTCATCTCATTCATGTTTTTACTCCTAATTTTTTTGTATTGTCATGTTTAATTTCGTGGTAAAAATAAATTACTACAAAATTTACAGACAAATATTTGTCAAACTCAACATGAACAAACACATTTTTATCTTTGAGCTCATAATGACGGTTCCAAATGACCCAAACCCTTCAAAATCAACATAGACTTGAAATTCTCTCATACCAAAGATCCATTAAGAACTATACACTTTTTATATACAATTAAAAAAAATGCATGGACAAAAAATCAGTTAAAACTATTTAGAGTAATATAGTACAAAATCTGAGGACTTATCCAATGACAAAAAAAATGCAAGAAACTAAAAATTATTCAACAGTTTCAAGAGTAGTATTTTCAACCCATACATAGCCCAAGGACTAATCCAAATCTTCACCAATTTATTTACAATACATATTCATTTTCTAAATTTGATGTTTATCATTATTAAATTAAAAAAAACTTTCTAAGGAATTTTCACATATGCTTAATAAACCCTTTCACACAAGCATGCTCTAATTATTTTCCATCATATGATAATATAAACACTAGAGGTTACATAATTAACACATAATACAAAAAAAAAAGAAAAAAACAAATCAAATCTCAACTCTTCATTTCTTAGAGCATCCACAATGGTGGATGCTCATAATTTGTAAATCTAGAGAATCAAAAAGGGAACTTACCTTTCATACGAAGGAAGCTCTACAATGGTGAAGCAGTCAGAATTTGTAACTTTAGTTCTTACGAACTTCTGTTGGTCGTAGGAAATAAAACAATACTTCTTACGAACAACAGATGTTCGTATGAACTTTTTACCAATATTTTTTAATCGTTTTAATTGGAAATAACGTTCTTAAGAACTACATTAGTTCGTAGAAATTCTTACGAACTTTTGTAGTTCATAGGAACGTTTACAGAATTTGTAGGTGTTCTCTATATTTGGCGAACGGGTACAAATCCAACTACAAAATCTCTTACTTTTTGCTCACCACTGCAGACAGTACAATTTGTAAAACTACAAATTCTTATGTCTTTTTATCTCCCCATTGTGGATGCTCTTAATCCTCTAGTATTTCTCCCCCCACATCCCGTGTCACGCCACTCTCCCCTCTTCAAGAAAATTCGGCCTTGATCTTCAAAGGGGTATGCCAATTCTCTAGAGCTTCAAAGCAGTATGCTAATTGTATCCAGTGGAATTATCATGGGGTGAAAATCATTTATTCCTCCACAAGCTTAGCTGATTGGTCTTCGTCTTCTGCTCATACCTCTCGGTCACAAGCTTGAGTGTATGCTTCTTCTTTGAGTAGTTTGAAACTTAATGCCTAAATGACCCACAATTGTAGCATTTGAGATTTTTTGGTGGGGGTGGAGTTGGATCGGGGGAAAATAAGGAGAGATGGGATCATAAGATGAGATCAGATCATAAGATGAGATTATCTTCTCTTTGGTAGCCAAATCAACACCAGTTGAAATGGGGGTAAACCGTAAAAGAAAGAGGAAGAGAAATGGGTTTGGGAATTTATAGAGTGTATGGGAGTCAGTGATTAGATGCATATGAATAGTCTAGAACTGAAGTTTAATAGAGGGTTTTTGGAATAAATGTGAACTATAAGATGAATGCCTTTTTTCAGGAAGCTTCGACTACTTTGATTTGTTAAATTGCATTAAAAGATTAATTACATTAATACCTCATTAAACTTCTAATATTATCGTATTAGAGGTATAATATAGATGTACACATGCATAAAAATATAAAGAATGAACGATTATGAGAGGAAAAATAAAAAATGGAATTTAGAAAATACCATTTTGTTAATAGGTGTGCCAAATGCAAATTATTGCCAAAAATATATCTAAACATAGAAAACAGAATTATAATTCATAACCAAACAGGTCTAGCCGACACCATATGTTTATAAAAGGTGAAATTATTTAAAAACATTCAAGATGAGTAAGCCGTTCATTTTTTTTAAATGTTAAGTGAATTTGAAAATAATTTACTAATGTAAATTTATCTTTTAAAATGGATGGGCCTTTTCTGGTGCTATAACGTTTAGCCCTTCAAAAGGATAACAATTCTCACATATCATTGTGAGTTTAAGATCATTTTAATGGTTACTGGATACTGCATTAACATCCCATCTCTACCATGAATCTGATAAAAAGAAACGCTTTTATGATGTTTTAAGGGAGACAAAAAAAGATAGGCATTGCTATGAGCTGTGACACCCCGCCTAATTAAATACCCGACGATCAATCCTTTATTAAATTAAAATCAAGGTGAACAGTTGGTTCATTCTTAGCATCACTATCGCAAATTTAAATTTTCAAATTTAAACACCCTAAATAATTAAGCTAAGTGTCAAAACCATTTAAAACCTTATTTCCATTTTATTAAATCAAATTATAAAACCTTTGACCATTAACATTTTAAGAGTCACATATTAAGTAAAAGAATCTAAATGAATATTCAAGACATTAACCATCGATAACAAATCCCAACTTTAAAACACTAAAGGAAAACATCCTGACAGTAATAAATCTCGAAGTAAAGATACTGAAAGTAAAAGAATTACAATCTCTAAAAAAAACAACTGAATAATGGAGAAGGGCGACACATGCCCCACTGGATAAAACTAAACTAGAAGTGGAGTCAACAATGAAGTCGTTTAAACAATGGCCTGCAACTCCCACAAAAGCTACAGCACGTTCCATCCAAAGAATCCTAAGCATGACGCCCCTGTGGCTGGGCACCTGCAATACATATATATATACACAAGAGAGAAGAGATAACAACAAACGGGTCAGAGCCCGATTGTAAAACAGTTTTAAAATAGTTTAGCAAGTATTTAAAATGCTTACCGGCTAATGCAACAATCATATTAGTATGCGACACTCTCTTAAGAAATCTCACCTCTCTTCTAGTGTGCATGTCTACCGTACTAATGATTCTCATATATCTCTCTAACTTATTCTCCATAAGTCTTATCATGTGAAATTATGGTTATAACATTCACTTAGCAAATCTATCTCTTCAAGATTTCTTTCATTAATTAGAATAATTCCGTATCGTTATAACGTTTTCGAATACTTATAGTGAAATTTAAAATTTATACATTGCTTAACTTCTTTCACGCACAGTAGAAAGTTCTCATATAGGTATACGTATATATATTAATTACTCGTATAATATATATACAAACAGCACCCCACATAAAATCTATGGTGCTAGGCTTCCATATATAAGTACATATATACCAATCACTCATATAATATATATGGCACCCCACATAAAAACTATGGTGATTGCATACTCTGCTATCAAGTCCCCGTATCACACAAACTAAGGGAAATACTAGTTCAGAATCACTCTCGAACTGTATTAACACAAAACACAAACAAATGGAGGCGAAGCATAGTTCCAAGTCACTAAGAGGTCAGCACATACCCTCACTTCTCTTAGGACCATCTGACTATCAATCAAATAGCCTTTACCAAGGAATTATATTTTCTAGGGTACGAGTCAATATCCCCCCATAAAGGTCCCATCGAGATAAGACCGTCCCGGCGCGGAAACCCCTATGATAGCATGTAGCCCGAGTATGATTTTTATACAGATATAATATATGCACAATCACGCACTCATATATATATATATACACATTCACATTTTTGAATTAGGTGCGCTCACGACCCATCATTATAATTATCCATTATTACACATTTCACTCGATTATTTCGCATAACGGACTCGTTTATTTTATTCTCGTAATTAAGTTATTCTAAACTCACTTCTCGCCTCTCGAAGTATTATCTTTACCTAAGTACAATTTCAGTAGGCCCTCACTCACCTTCTAATCCAACTTCGTAGACATTTCGATTATTTAATCAACGCACATATGATTTCCTAAGTATGAATATCTCCCATTTACCCTTCCTTTCCCTTTCACATTAAAGTTCAACATAACCGGGTTTATCTTGACCCTACTAGTCCTTTTTGTGTTTCATTATGTTCTAGAAAATCTAATCAAGATTTACTACGCATCAAATCGGATCAACCTAACACGAACAAAAAATGCAGTTTTCCAGGAGGGGTCGATCGATCGATGAAATTGGGTCGATCGACTCTCTGGGCTCGATCGATCGAGCAGTTATGGCGAAACTGTAGAAAACCCAGCTACGGAAATCTTACCCCAAATTCATCCAAATCATCATGTTTGAGTCCCAAACTCCCAAACACTTATACTACCTGTGTTGTATACCCATATAAACAATATCCTACGTAAAATATGCGAGTTTTCATCAACTATCACAAAATAAAAGGGTAAAATCTATATGAATCTCAAGAACCCTAATATTTTTCTTTAACTTAGTTTCTTCCATTCTTTTTCCAGATTTTCTATCATTAACACTATGGAAATTCGTGGTTCAACCTCTACATGTGAAATGGATTTCCAGAATATAATCTTTACCTCTACAACATGTAAATTTTGTCTCCAATTGATTTTTTCTTTCAAGAACACTAATTCTAATCAACCTTAGACTAATATAAAAGGATGCAATAACTTGATTAAAGCAAGATAGATACTTGCCTGAAATTCAAGGTTCTGATTTGTGAAAGAATTTGGTGTGGTGGAGATCCTCGTTGCGCGATCTACCATTTGGTGGTGACGGCGGTGCAACCGGAGGAGCTCTTGGCCTAGAACCCTTGGAAAACTTCTCCTCTTCCTCTCCAATGGTTGTCATTAGTTTTTGGTCATGCTAACCCTAGAAGACAACACTTACCATCTGATATAACCCTAGAAAATTCGTGGGTTTAATTACCCATAATTACGAAATGTCCAAAATGCCCTCCCGGGGTACTAATTAAGCCTAAAAACGCCCCGAGACCCAAACTAAACCCCCGGGTACATGATTTTGACTATCTCGACCCTTTCGGACACTTTGGAGCACTCGAAATGACCATACAGGCAACTTATAATTTATTCACTTTATATAATAATAATTTATTCCTGACATGACACAAGCGCGTCCCGACTCAATTTTCATAATTGTCATTTTATTCACACGTGACAATTTTATAAAATAAATATCATATATTACTATACTCATCCAGTAACATTCAATAATTTTCAATAATTACTAACTCTCGTCACGCTAGTAAATATGTAAAACAATTTTTCGGATTATAATTAAATTAATTTATCTTAATTAAATTTAATAAATCCCTAAATTTAAAAGCAATAAAAATACGGGTATTGCATACTTCCCCCTAATAACGGAATTTCGTCCCGAAATTCAAAAAATAAGGCCTACCTGGTAGAACAATTCTGGATATTTATCCAGTACGCAAACTATTTACATAGTAAGGCGCTTAATTACTATGGCCCCCGCCTCACAGTAAGCTTGATTAACATTCTCATTGGAGACACTTCACATGGTGCTCCTAGCCGACAACATTCGCATAGGCCATGCCTATACATTATAAATTTCCATTATCTCACTATCATTGGGAGGCCACACCTCACTACATGACAACTATTCGGATTTATCTATATACAAAACTCCCATTCTGAGAAAACCATACTAACATTTGACCACTTTTGTTCGCCTAAAATTGAAGGGTTATTACCCCATAGTTATCGTATTATTCTCGACCAATCCAAAAAAATTTATTATCCACTCACCTCTAAACATACGGAAGGAGAATAGTTGAGTTTCTTCCACACCAAAACCTTAATAAGCACCTCGTACGCAACAAACATGTACGAGTGCTTCTACAGAGCACTCCTGAAATCACCATACCAAGATTCCAAAATTTCCTTCACGTGGCTCCACTAACCTTTAATCACCGTGCACCTATTCCCTGGCTAAGGGTGATACATCCTACTCGAAATGAAACCTTATCTCCGTTGGTTCCTGAAATCCCATATCAAGGGTGGGATTCACCAATCTCATCCCGATTCAGAAATTAATACTGTGCCGGACCATGTACTGGCGCGATCCTTCCTTTCAAAGGAAGTCTGGGGCACACTAGTTAATATTGTCAACTATCCCAAAGGAATATCAATCACTTCCTTCTTGGGCGACTTAATTCACATGTTCGGATGAACCCTTGATCTTGTTTTGAGGATGGTAACCCATCCAAGAACTTTATCGACTTTACCGACCTCTTCCACTTTCGGGAATTGTCGATAAACACAAAATTCTCTGATTTATTCTCCTCTTCAAACCGAACCCTATCTAGGGGCGGTGCATGTAGAGACTACTCACTACGTCCCGCTAAACATCAATTTTTATTTCCTTGAAATGTCTCACATTAAGTGGCACGTAATACTCCCCTTCCTTCCTTGGTGTATGCCGAAAGTTCCGACTCGTGCTCTTTTCTCCACGATGCGCACTTCTGGATCTTTTATCCTATACTAACCTCATCACTCTTTGTATGTGCAAGTCGCCCTCACACTTGACTAATAACAACTCCGCTCCAGGTGTTCTTCATAATAATTAAGTTCTACTCTATTCAAGGAGTACCCCTTCTTAAATGGCTTCCCACAGCCTTCCAATCAAAATTAAGGTGTGTTATTCCAATTGCACACTTATGTATGGATTATCTCCCCTCATGTGGCATTTAATCCACTGTACTAATTTTACTTCGTTATGTTAGTCCAACAAACATATATTCCACACATCTATTACCACGTCCCTTCAACTCGGACGATTTTAACATTGGCTAACCAAGATGCCCACACTTTGTAACACCCCGACCGCCCTGGGAGAGCGAACGACGCGCTACTCATCTGTAGAACTAAGTAAATCCAACAAAATATAAGAAATAGGGCATTCAAATTCCATGACAACAAAAGAGGAACAACGAATCTCAAACTTCTTCAGATAAGTACAACAGGTTTCCCAAATAGGTACAACAACCAAAATAAATCACTAACGCTCTATTCATCAAAATAAATACAAGTCATCTCTTTTGTATAATAAAAATTCTTTCCAGATAATCCATGCTAAAAATCATCCCAACTCTTTATTTACCTTGTGTTCTGAACGCGGTTACGACACTTGGGTATTCTCAATCACCCTAGAAATTGGAATTTTTAAATCCTCTTTATCATCGTTCCACCCCTCAACTTGTGGGGATAACTTTCAATGCTTTCTTACCACATAAACGGATCCACTGGACTTGAATCATGATTCAACTTCTAACTTATAGATATAATAACCTACCCTTAGTACGACTGAGGTACCGTACTCACAGACTAATGACCAAACATTTCCCTAATTCCAACCTTACGCTAAGTTTCATGCGTGGGATGTCTCACAAAGAGAAATCCAAACAAGGAACCCCCCCAATACACTACTACCTAGCATTGTCGTTTATCGAAATCCGTTAGGTCTTCCATCCATAGCATGTACCCTTTTATTCTGTCTCTTGATAGAAAAGTTACATTTTCTCCCGTAATTATACTTAACAAAGAACATTTCACCAATTGCACTATCGTTCAGTATTAGTTGGTGGTAATTGCATTCCATAAACCTCGAATACATACAATCGGAATTCTCAAAATCCCTTTCCCTAATAATAAGGGTATAACTCTTAACTCCCACATATCTAGAGGATAGATATAACAATGCACTCTTCCTATCCCCAAGTCCTAAGTGCTAAACGTAATACTGAGTTAAATCTTTTTGCTCAACAGTAAACCCGCTACATACTGAATCATAATGACAAAGTCCATACATACATCGGTATCGAATATCTCGAGCCCACTATCCCCTCCGAAGTCTCTAGGGTAGATAATATAAGTGCGAGTCCGACCTTCTTACAGGTGAAGCCTCGCTAGAAAAAAACATGCTGCACTAATGCAACCACTCCGATAGCCTTGCAATAATTGCCCACTATCTTACTAACCATTTCTATAACGTTGTAACAAAGATAATATCATTCTCGCATATCGCATCACTACAATGAGTAACCTCAATAAAGTACATAACACTATTAACATACTCATTCATCCTCCGCGGATAGCACTAAAGAAAAATCCCGCTACACTAGGGAAAAATATTCACATAATAATAACGTTTATAATTATACTCAATAAACTCGTCTCACATGCTAATCTACCAATGAAACATGATGTAATAACTCGCTCGTGTCACATAAACATGCCTCATCCTCTGATGAAACAACTTATACTTCCACCTTGTCAATCGTCCTGATTGCACAAATGGTCTCCGAACGTAACACGTCTGCCCAAACCAAAACAAAACTACTTTAATCGTTGTCCTTTACTAGGCACCGTATTCTTGTCCCTTTTACTCACTTCGGAAAATAATATCGCGTGTGATTTCACTCTCCACAATATACTTCAACACATAATCCACTTATCACCTGTCCTACTAACCATGTTAGGATTGTCCTTCTCTCGGACTTTAGTAGACTCGATTCTTGTTGGCTACCCCGGTTATTCCCTTATCCTTTTAGGCCCTAAATAACATGTCACTGTCTATAATAGTCTTTACTGAATTTACCATAACTTGGTAAGAATTCAACTATCCGAATCATTTAAATCGGTCCCCTTATGTGTATCCACACCCCTTTGTGGTGCTACACCACCAACGTTGTATTCAGTCTTATTCTCGACAAAATTCTTCGATTCTTTTAGCTTCCCACACAAATGAGCATTATCATCTTTATTGACAAAATACGACATTGTCAACCTCTGAATTAGCCGTCCATCAGAATTTCCTCTTTGAGTGTTATCAATTATTATTACGAGTGGATCTCCCACTTGGAGTCGTTTCCTCCACTTGTATCTACATCTTTCGATATAAAATTCGCTAACGGTTAAGATTCATATTCACAAATGGACGTCTGTCACGTCCTCTTGTGATGAGTTTAGGATAACGTTCACTTTTAATCCTGAACATCCGATGATGAAACATATGGTCAACACTGTACTTAAGGTTCTCCTAGAGACATAGCATTCCACTTCTAGAATTGGTGGTTGACTCCCATTATTATAACATCGTTCCGATAGTCAAGAAAATTTTCTCTAAATTTTCACTTTCAGTTAGCCGCACTCTGTCCTATATCTAAACCTTTGGTTACTTTACCTCCTTTGGTAAACACACACAATTCCCGCATTTCTAGAATTCCCACTGACAGTTTTCTATACGTTTTGTAACATATTGGGTGAGTTTAATCTCGCACCTCATTCGACTATAGCAGCATTTGGAAATCATGGTTGCACCTTAGTTACCTTTCCAGTCTCGGCTTCTCGTGTCGTAATGGAGGTGACCTCGACTACGGTCATCATCCT
This sequence comes from Sambucus nigra, assembly GCA_949130495.1. Taxonomy (NCBI): domain Eukaryota; kingdom Viridiplantae; phylum Streptophyta; class Magnoliopsida; order Dipsacales; family Adoxaceae; genus Sambucus; species Sambucus nigra. Next base: position 426,510,939 of record OX422217.1, on the reverse strand, counting down.
CGAATATATTTTACAACCTTAACTGAGCCCTGCCTCCTGATGTCCTCCTAACGATCCTCTTCTGACATTCGTCGTTGCTCGGCACAAGCACACATCCGTATGAAATTAGAATTCACTAGTGTATATACGTTATAGCAGGAGAACGAATTCTCATCAAAGAAATCGATAATCCTAAACATAGGGCTCTATATCAAACAAAGCAACGCTGAAAGCATAATAAGCCGCACAGATCCTAAAGGACACTAGAACCTGATGCTCTGATACCACCTGTGACACCCTGCCTAATTAAATACCGGGCGATCAATCCTTTACTAAATTAAAATCAAGGTGAACAGTTGGTTCATTCTTAGCATCACTGTCGCAAATTTAAATTTTCAAATTTAAACACCCTAAATAATTAAGTTAAGTGTCAAAACCATTTAAAACCTTATTTCCATTTTATTAAATCAAATTATAAAACCTTTGACCATTAACATTTTAAGAGTCACATATTAAGTAAAAGAATATAAATGAACATTCAAGACATTAACCATCGATAGCAAATCCCAACTTTAAAACACTAAAGGAAAGCATCCTGACAGTAATAAATTCCGAAGTAAAGATACTGAAAGTAAAAGAATTACAATCTCTGACAAAATCAACTGAATAATGGAGAAGGGCGACACATGCCCCACTAGATAAAACTGAACTAGAAGTGGAGTCAACAATGAAGTCGTCTAAACAATGGCCTGCAACTCCCACAAAAGCTACAGCACGTTCCATCCAAAGAATGCTAAGCATGACGCCCCTGTGAATGGGCACCTGTAATACATATATATATACACAAGAGAGAAGACAGAATAGCAAACGGGTCAGAGCCCGATTGTAAAACAGTTTTAAAATAGTTTAGCAAGTATTTAAAATGCTTACCGGCTAATGCAACAATCATATTAGTATGCGACACTCTCTTGAGAAATCTCACCTCTCTTCTAGTGTTCACGTCTACCGTACTAATGATTCTCATATCTCTCTCTAACTTATTCTCCATAAGTCTTATCATGTGAAATTAAGGTTATGACATTCACTTAGCAAATCTATCTCTTCAAGATTTCTTACATTAATTAGAATAATTCCGTATCGTTATAACGTTTCCGAATACTTATAGTGAAATTTAAAATTTATACATTGCTTAACTTATTTCACGCACAGTATAAAGTTCTCATATAGGTATACGTATATATATTAATTACTCGTATAATATATATACAAACAGCACTCCACATAAAATCTATGGTGCTAGGCTTCCATATATGAGTACATATATACCAATCACTCATAAAATATATATATACTAGCGGCACCCCACATAAAAACTATGGTGATGGCATACTCTGCGATCAAGTCCCCGTATCACACAAACTAAGGGAAATACTAGTTCGGAATCACTCTCGAACTATATTGACACAAAACACAAACAAATGGAGGCGAAGCATAGTTCCAAGTCACTAAGAGGTCAGCATATACCCTCACGTCTCTTAGGACCGTCTGACTGTCAATCAAATAGCATGTACCAAGGAATCCTATATTCTAGGGTACGAGTCAATATCCCCCCATAAAGGTCCCATCGTAAATAAGACCATCCCGGCGCGAAAACCCCTGTGATAGCAAGTATCCCGAGTATGATTTTTATACAGATATAATATATGCACAATCACACAGTCATATATATATATATATATATATATATACACACACACACACATTCACATTTTTGAATTCGGTGCGCTCACGACCCATCATTATAATTATCCATTATTACACATTTCACTCGATTATTTCGCATAACGGACTCGTTTATTTTATTCTCGTAATTAAGTTATTCTAAACTCACTTCTCGCCTCTCGAAGTATTATCTTTACCTAAATACAATTTCAGTAGGCCCTCACTCACCTTATAATCCAACTTCCTAGACATTTCGATTATTTAATCAACGCACGTATGATTTCCTAAGTATGAATATCTCCCATTTACCCTTCATTTCCCTTTCACATTAAAGTTCCACATAACGGGGTTTATCTTGACCCTACTGGTCCTTTTTGTGTTTCATTATGTTCTAGCAACTCCAATCAAGATTTACTACGCATCAAATCGGATCAAGCTAACACGAGCAAAAAATGCAGTTTTCTAGGAGGGGTCGATCAATCGATGAAATGGGGTCGATCAATCGATCTATCGATCGATCGATGCTCTGGGCTCGATCGATCGATCAAGCAGTTATGGCGAAACTGCAGAAAACCCAGCTACGGAAATCTTACCCCAAATTCATCCAAATCATCATGTTTCAGTCCCAAACTCCCAACCACTTATACTACCAGTGTTGTATACCCATATAAACAATATCCTACGTAAAACATGCGAGTTTTCGTCAACTATAACAAAATAAAAGGGTAAAATTTATATGAATCTCAAGAACCCTAATATTTTTCTTTAACTTAGTTTCTTCCATTCTTTTTCCAGATTTTCTATCATTAACACTATGGAAATTCGTGGTTCAACCTCTACATGTAAAATGGATTTCCAGAATATAATCTTTACCTCTACAACATGTAAATTTTGTCTCCAATTAATGTTTTCTTTCAAGAACACTAATTCTAATCAACCTTAGACTAATATAAAAGGATGCAATAACTTGATTAAAGCAAGATGAATACTTGCCTGAAATTCAAGGTTCTGATTTGTGGAAGAATTTGGTGTGGTTGAGATCCTCGTTGCGTGATCTACCATTTAGCGGTGACGGCGGTGCAACCGGAGGAGTTCTTGGCCTAGAACCTTTGGAAAACTTCTCCTCTTCCTCTCCAATGACCGTCATTAGTTTTTGGTCATGCTAACCCTAGAAGACAACACTTACCATCTGATATAACCCTAGCAAATTCGTGGGTTTAATTACCCATAATTATGAAATGTCCAAAACGCCCTCCCGGGGTACTAATTAAGCCTAAAAACACCCCGAGGCCCAAACTAAACCCCGGGATACATTATTTTGACTATCTCGACCCTTTCGAACCCTTTGGGGCACTCGAAATGACCATACGAGCAACTTATAATTTATTCACTTTATATAATAATAATTTAGTCCTGACACGACACAGGCGCGTCCCGACTCAATTTTCATAATTGTCATTTTATTCACACGTGACAATTTTATAAAATAAATCTCATATATTACTATACTCATCCAGTAACATTTATCAATTCCCAATAATTACTAACTCTCGTCACGCTAGTAAATATTTAAAACAATTTTTTGGATTAAAATTAAATTAATTTATCTCAATTAAATTTAATAAATCCCTAAATTTAAAAGCAATAAAAATACGGGTATTACATGAGCTAGTCCTATTTATTGGTTCAAAGATGCAAAGTTTTTTATTAAATTTTCTTTAATGAATCAAGTCTTTTTTTCATTATAGAGCACATATATTTTGACAAACATACCCCTCACCCATATTTATTTTAAACTCCCTTATGCTCTTTAAAAATAAACATATAATCCCACTCTCTCTCAAGTAGGCCCACCCCTACCCCTACCCCCACCCCACCGGAGACTCGTCGGAGTAGTCCATGAGAGAATGTCGTCGGTGGCCACAAGAATCATTGACCAAAATAAAGAAAGGAATAGATGAATATATATATATATATATATATATATATATATATATATATATATATATATATATATATATATATATATATATATATCTTCATCTATTTTTTTCTTTATTTTGGTCCGCTCTAATGGCACCGTCACCAGAGTTGGAGAAGAAGGCTTTTAGTTGGAGGAAAAATTGTGTTTTACCAGAAAATAGAGGTTTTACAGAAACAGTAAATTTATGTTTTTATTCATTCGTCAAAAAAATTGAATATGAGTGTTATTTGATAGATCTCGATGAGTAGATCGCAAATATATAAATTTTATGAACTTTGGATTTGTATATTTGAAGTTATGGACTTTTAAAGATTTGATGGAATTTTTTTTGCAAAAAACTACGTATGAGCTATCAATGATATTTGGGGAGTATGTTGGTCATTTTAATATGCTGAGTTGGTAAAAAAAGGACATTTGATATCATTGACCCAGTCAAAGGATATTTTGCATCATTGACCAATTCAGTGAGACTTTGTACCTATTACCCCAAAAATATACTATGAATTTTTCGAATTCAAAATTTTCTAAAAATTTATATGCTTTTTCTCATAATATTCACCAGTTTCAAACATAGAAACTAAAACCTACCCGGGATAAAGTACTTTTTTCCAAACGTTTACAAAAATATAATAAATTATATATATATATATATATATATATATATATATATATATATATATATATATATATATATATATATAGAGAGAGAGAGAGAGAGAGAGAGAGAGAGACTCATCTACATCATGATGTATACGTCACACCATACATCACACCTAGTTCTAAGCCTTAAGTAATTTTTTTTTCCAATTTTTTTTATTTTCTCTTGATATTAAGCTTCCAATCAATCCATATTCAAAAAATTAGGTCAAAATACAAGTTGCAGTTATTTTTTTTTTAAATCCACACAAAACTACTAGCGCAGAACCTTATAAATAAGGTATTTTGAGCAGTTTTTGGTGGATTTCTTAAAAATAGTTACAAAATGTATTTTGACCTAGTTTTTTGAACATGGGTTTATTGCAAGGTTAATTTCAAGAAAAAAAATAAAAAAATTGAAAAAAAAAAATTAGGGCTTACAACTAGGTGTGATGTATGAATGATGGATGAATAATGATGTAGGTGAGAATTCTCATATATATATATATATATATATATATATATATATATATATATATATATATATATATATATGTGTGTGTGTGTGTGTGTGTGTGTGTGTGTGTGTGTGTGTGTGTGTGTGTGTGTGATTTTATTTTTGAGGCATTAGCTAATAAATCCCTTAAAAGTCTATTGATATTTGATCAGTCCAAGCAATAATCTTATTAGTATCTTAAACTCATAAACTTTTTAATTAATTAATGATAAGTCCAAACAATACAGTTACGCTTATTAAAGAGACACAATTTCAATTGTAACTCTATCTACATTAATAAGTGTAATTGAATTTATATTAATAAGTACAATTGTTTATATATTCATGTGTCTACATTAATAATTTTAACCCATGTGAACTTATTGAAAAAACTGTTTTTAGCTTATCCTTATCGTTAATCTCTAAAGATTTAAAGGATTTATCACCATGTTTTCCTTTATTTTTTAGGGTTATTTAAGGCTTTGCTACGTTTGTTCTATTTTATTATTAGTTGGTTGCCATTATTTATTGTATTAAACTCTCGGAGCCAATTTCTAACGGAAGCCGTTAGAATCTAATTCAATCCGTTTGCTTCCTCTTTTTTATTGACAAATGTCTCATTTTCCCTTTTAAACTTTCTTTCGAAAACCTTTTTTCTATTAGGTCTGTCATTTTTTAATATATAAATAAAAATAGATTTTTTTGTTTCAAAAATGAAAACTGTACTATTTTTCTCCTTTTCACCTTAGTGATTATTTATAAAAAAAATAACAATAAAAAACACATTATACCACATTAGATATATTTTTTTCTCCCTTTCGTCCCTGTTTTCATAAAATCAAAAAATCATTTTTCAATTCTTTTTCCCTCTCAATTTTATTTATTGAAAAATAATAAATTGTTTTTTGTCCTCTTCATCCCTATATATATATATATATATATACACACACACACACACACACACACACACACACACACACACACATATATATATATATATATATATATATATATAGAGAGAGAGAGAGAGAGAGAGAGATGGTTTTTGAAAAATATCTTCACTTTTTATGCATAACATTTTCAAAATGCATGCATGATATTTTCTTTCTTTGATACTCATGCATGAAATGTCATGCTAAAAGTATTTTTTTTTCTTTTTTTTATAAAAAGAGTTTTTAAATATCATGCATGTTTATTATATTAATTTTTTTATTAAATATTCTTTTAAAAAAATAATTTTTTTATTTGTAAAATTTTATTTTTTACTTTTTATTTTTTTCAAAGTTTTTTTTTTAAAAGGCGGGTTATTATGTGTTGAATTTTATCACAGGGGCAAATTTATCGCCGTCCCCTTGATACGGGCATCCGCTAGTATATATATAACTTTTTTTCCGTCCTAGTTTTAATTATTCAAAAAAATAAAAAAGCTATTTTTTCTTTTTCTTCTTCCTCACTGCTTTTATTTATTAGGAAATAACGAACTATTTTTTTGTCATTTTCATCTCTCTGTTTCACACACATACACATGCATATATATAACTATTTTTTTTTATTTTTTTACTCGAACAAATTTTTATTCGATCATAAAGGTTGAAAACTATTTTTTCCTCTTACTCCATGTAATTATTTATTAAAAATAACAAATTGTATTTTTGTTTATTTTTTGTCCCAATTCTATTTTTACTTTCTTCTTCCTCCCAGTTTTTATATATATTAAAAAAGAATAAATTGTTTTGGTCCTTTTTGTCCATGATTTAATATGTATAAAAATTACTTTTTTATTAATAACAATTTGCTATTTTTATAAATAATTATTTTATGAATACCATTATATATATATATATATTTGTTTCATCTATTCAGTAAACTTTATTTCTTTATTTTATTTTTCCCTTTTTTGTTTCCTCTTAATTTCTTTTTTCTTTCTTTCGTTCTTGCTTTTTTGTTTCTACCTTTCTTTTTATTTTTGTTATTTCTTAGTAAATATTTATTTGCTCTTCCTTTTATGATTATATCCCCCACCCCCATTCAACACATGTACAATACACGAAAAGATTGGCTTAATATAATACACACACACACAGACAAATTTATATATATATTTGCAACTAACATTGTATTGAATAGTAATGATACTATTATAAAAATTTAACATTAAATTCTTCACAAAAAAGTACTACCATTAAAAAAACTAATGTGTATGGACTAGTAAAAAATTTAATGTCTGAAATACCTAAATTACTGTCTACTATTAAAATCATCCAAAATACGCCATTGAGCTAATATTCACATTTGTTTTCCTGCAAACCCCCCCAAAAATGGTTACATTTTTTGAGAAGATGATGAAGGATCCCTTATATCATAATAGACGTTAAATACACACATTTTTAGACTTTTCAATATGTCCATGTGTGTTATAGTTATGTATGTAGATATAGTTACATTGATGAATATAAAGACAATCACACTTATTAATATAGATACAGTTACACTTATTAATGTAGATAGAGTTAGAATGATGAATACAATTACAATTGCAACCGTATTTACATTAATTAATGTAACTATTACTACATTAATAAGTGTAACCGTATCCAAGGACGAAACCCTAATTTAATCTTAAGGGAGGGGGGGAAATAGGAATTTATAGAATAAAAAACCCATTAATATAATATATACTCATCAATAAAATGTATCAATATAAATAGTTGAACAAAAAATGACCTAGTTCTAGACTAACTAAAAATAAATAGCATTTAAATATTAGAAAATTAAATAACTGAGGTTTTTAATTATTTACCTAAATTATTGTTATTGCATTCCACTTTGAATTTTCAACTCTAAGCTTAGACTTTGGTTGAAAATTCTAAATGTTGTAATGCAATATAAAATAAACAATGAAAGTCAAATCTCTTATGTTCGAAGTCAGAATATATAATACAAGTCAAAAATTAAATTTTTAATTCTGTCAAAAACCTGAAGTTAAGATTAAAAAACATATTTTCAATCAGAATAAACCATTAAGGTCAAAAGTCTAAAATATAAAAAATTTAGAACAAACTTAGGAAAAAATTTGGGCTTTTACACTTCATGCGACTTAATTAAGAAGAACTGTTGTAATACCTATGCCCAATATTTTATTATTTTTCCCACATAAATTGTAGTGATATGGAAACCCTTGGGATTGAATCATTATAATTTTGTTTATATCTGCAATTGATTGTTTTTTTATTCTTGATGACATTTATAAAAAACAATAGGGTAAAATTTCAGAAAATTGAAAATTTGTGGTTCATAGGAGTTGAGGGTTATGCGAACGAAGGTGTTGTTTTGTTCGAACGAAAATAGGTCGTCCGAACGAGGATCCAAGGTCATTTGAAGAGGAGATCAAATGAGGATCAAATGAAACCCAACTACATACCTGAACAGACTCGTTGGAAGGTCGTTCAAAGGAAAGTTTGAACGAGAAGTCATTTTTGTTTGAATGAGAGGCCATTCTCATTCGAACGAGCGCAACATAAATTTTTAAATGGGGCTATTATTTTGTCCTGTCACATTTTAGGCCATTTAATTTATGAAGTGTTGAGCTTTGGTGAGCCTAGATTAGGTAAAATCAAAAATTTGAGATCTGGAGGAGTTTTAATGAGGATTGTTTGGGTTGTTTGTGGGTTGTTTAGGATGGGAAGAAGAGAGGGGGAAGTCTTTCATAATTTTTCAGCATTTTCTCTTCTCCCACCACCATGCCACCACCATATATCCACCTAATATCACTTTATTCTTCTAGTATTCCCCCATGTTTAAGCCTAATACACCCATTTTCTCCATGGATTAACAAAGCTACTCAATTTAGAGGAGTTGTTGGGGATTTTGGAGCAGAAGAAAAAGAGTAGCTATTTGTGGATTTTGAAGGGAGTTTTTCTTAGAGCTAAGCAACCTTCTTGAGGCCAACTTAGGACATGTGAGGTTTCCATCATCTGCTTTCACATTGAACTTTTTTTGGATCTCCATTGAGGTGGAAAAAACTCTACTTTTATCTTAGAACTCATATTTTTCATGTATTAGTCTTATGGTTGAGTTTGTAAGAGTAGGTTGCATGTTCGGTTAGAAAGGATAATTCTTATTAAGATATAATAAATGGATTAAAAAGGGGATTTCAAGAATATTAAAAAGGGTATGGTTCAAGAAGTTTGATGTTAAACATTTTATGGAATAAAATATTTTGAAATTATAATTATCTTGCTAAAGATATTTGGGGAGAAAACATCTTAAACTTTCTTGCAAAAATGAAGATTTTATAAAACTTGGACATGTTGATGTTTTGAAGAATTAAAATGTCATTTAGCATTGGAAAATATATTTTTTGCAGGTATTATGAAAATTTTAAAGTAAATCACATGTTAGACCCATTTGATAGGATTTTTGGACTTAAAATCCATCATCTTATGCATGTAAACTTGTAGTATTTTGGTGATGAACATATAATCAAATGTAATGAAGATTTTATGGGGTTTAAACATGAAATAAAGAAGTTAAAAGTTTCATCCCTTAAAGCGTGTAATAAAGATGTTGGAAGTGTGATAAGTGTAAGGTTGTAAGACTATATATATTAATAAAGAAAAAATGGCATTTTCTTATAAAGTAGTCTTTAAATATAATTGGGGTTCTTTGATAAAAAAAGTGAAGAAATGTCTAACTTGGAATTTATTTTGAAGATCTGTTAAATAAGTATTAATAGGTTTAAACATTGAGAAGTTGGTGTGTATAACTTAATAACATTTTTAGGAGATTAACACTTATTAAATAGGAAGAAAAGGACAAGTTTGAAAACGAATGAGTAAAATGGTAATTTTACATAAAGTGGAACAATTCTATGAAATAAAAATGTTGGAAAGGGTGTTACACAAAAAGGTCCTAAATCTACATAATTTTAGGATAAAATCAATGTTAGAGTCAAAAGGACAAGAATTGATAATTTTTAAAAGTGTAACACGAATTGGAGTAAAACTCCGGATTTTGGATTCGACCGAGAAAAAGGAAAGTGGGATAATGTGGACATCTGAAAAATATTAAAACACATTAATAAGGACTCGAATAACACTGAAATCATTAAGGTGGTCCCGGAGCCCTGGAGTGAAAGACCCAAAATCACTGGCCATAGCATATGGTGTGCATAGCCAGTGATGTGGAGCCCATTATAGTATGTGGTTATTGGTAGATTTAGAGAAAAAGATAAAGGAATATGGAACATGTGAAGAAATGAGTTATGTGGTGAAAATGTGTAAAGAAAACCTAACTTTAAAGAATTAATAAATGTTTTGGTAAAGGATTAGGTGGACAGGTAATGTGAAAATTAACCAATGTCCATAAAGTAAAGGAAGGGCAATGTGTATTGGTTAAATGGATAATTAAGCAACCTAAGAAGGTTTAACCCATAATTAACACAAGTTTTTGTTTATGAAAGGTTTTCAAAAGAAAAACAAGAATTTTCTACACGGTGTTGCGTGTGTTAAAAGGGAAAATTTTGACGAAAATACTAACGTGAATTGCTATAATAAAGGGAAATTTTGGAGAAAAGTAATGATTTTCCTTAAACAAGGCATTTTCTTTTAGTATTTAACCGGGTGTGTTAAATCAAGGAATTAATGTAAAGAAAAGAAAAGGTAAGTTCTTTCATAGATTGAGGTGAATTTAATCAAGGTAAATAACATTTTTGGAATAAAAATGGTTTCATACATGTGTGTGTCTCTCTCTATATATATATATATATGTGTGTGTGTGCGCGTGTGTGGTAGTTGTATGTGTACGTAGATATAGCGTGTTAAAGGCTCCTTTATGTGGTTTGACTCTATATTGCATTATTGTATACGTCCCACAGGACACTCGGTTCATTCCTTCGTCTTCGTTACTGTAGGTGGGGTACGGCTTCCTATTTTGAGGGCGTTATAAAAGTAAGTATTCCCTTTTATTTACGTTAGGAACTTTGTATGCTTGGATTCCGAGGATTCTCCCCATGGGTCCCTTATGCATCTTAATTCGAAATGTAAACCATATGCTAAATAAGTGAAATGTTAATTAAATAAAACTGAACTAGCAACATTATGTAGATTGTTTCATTGCACTTCACACCTAGCGCTCAAGTCGAACCGAGTTGACCACGAGTAACCCATAAATTCGAATTGGGGCATTATAAATGGTATCAAACCTATAGGTTCAAGCTTACTTTTAGGAATGACGTGGTGAGGTCGGTAGTAGATCTTTCAAAGTAGGTGATGGTTTGGGTCTATCACGCTAGTTTTGGTGAAGATTTTAGTTCATTTCCTCGACAGTGAAGTCAAAGAGGTTAGCATAATGGGTGAATCATTTCCAAGTGGCATATGATTGAGTTGGTTGTCATTAATCACTTTCGTACTTCTGATAAAGATATATTTGTAATATGCAAGTGTCTTTGTGAGATAATAGTAAAGACACCGAAATATTTGGTGTGGGGTGCTTGTGTGTCAAGCCTTGATGATATGAGAGGTTTGTTGAGTTGTTGATGGATCTTAATGATGTTTGTTGAATTAGAAACAAAAAATTTATTGAGACAACTATTGAGATTAGGTGAGTAGAGTGTCATGCCTAGGCAGTGTTGGTTGTGATAAGAATGCACTGAGTTCCACGGTATGGTCCTTTCGGATGGATAATAATAATGATTTAATCAGGTGAATTTGATCCTTAGGTAGTGTCATGTTGTATGACATTCAGTGATTCGGTAGACATGAGGAACTGTGTTAGTCAACACTTGGGGATGTGTACTCCATTTGAGTCGGTGAAATTTTGTTGTTGAGGATACGTGTTTTGGTTATTGTTGATTGAAAGTCGTACCTCGCAAGGTTTGATGATGAGAGTTACATGCGAATTACTGTAAGTGTGTTGTGTATGCAATAATGAAAATTGAGGAGACCTAGGAGTGAACTCTAGATAGTCTTTCATGTCAGGGTTTAGGAGATAAGATGCAATTTTGAGGCATAAAATCTTTAGTGATGCTGGTGATGTAGACCTAGAGGCTTATAGGTTGTATGAGATGTCCTGTATCCTGCCAAAATCTTTAGTAGTGTTAGTTGTGATTTGGTGTGTGGCGTATGGTCATAACTGTTTAGAAGAAATATAAGATTATTATCTAGGTGACAAGGCCCATTTTAGAGGCCTAAGCAATGACTAGATGCGAGGTAATTCTTTTGTGAGTGTGGGTTAAGGGTATATTGGAGTGTTTGTAGGACTAATTTTGTGTGGTGTCATTGAGGAATGGAAATCAACTTATTGTGATATCTTAAGGTATTCAATGGTTAAGGTGTGCCATATATAGAGGCTCGTAGACTAGTGTCCTAGTGACCATCTAGTAATCATGATGTGGGTATTGAAAGGTTTATAGAGCGCGCTACAATAAGAGAGTCATGGATGATGAAATATTATCGGGTCTTGAGGATTTTTATGTGGAGTATGTTTCGAGCCCTTAAAGGAACAAGTTAGGTTTAGAGGGAAGAAATGTTAGCATTCTAGTAATGATTGTGTTAAGGATCAAGTGATGATGTCATGTTGTTGGTCAAGGTTAAAAATTGGAATAGTGTATGGGTCGTGTGTTGTTGTCTGAGTTGGCACATATGGGTGATGCAGCCTTCTAAGAGAAATTGGAAGTTTGTTTTGTGAGTGGGTGTGATGCTCGAGTGTCATGTAATTACTAGTGTAGATGGTGTGACACTTAAGTTTGAAGAGTACTAGGAAATGTATAGGGACTTATATTGATGACACCATGTTGAGACGTGAAAGTGGCACCCTAAGGGGGCATATATATGCATGATTATAATGTTGGCGCGTATCAACAGTATAAGTTAGGATAACCCTAGTAAGGTAAGGACTAGTTCTTGGCATGTCCCGCTAAGCAAGTACGGAGTAAAAGATGTAGCCCTTAGAATGAAAATGGCGACTGAGGTTGCCGTCACATGAGTTCAGTTGGACGAAACCTGGGAATAATCTTAGTGATAAAGTTTCATAGTTAGAGGTTATAATAAGGTTAATGTCTTCGTGAACTGGGTACTTCCTAAGGAAACTTTGGTCTTGCGATCATGATATAATAAGGAAGACAATGGCGTAGGTGTAATAGGTTAGTGACATCATCACCGTAAGATGGACAAGGTCAGTGTAGACAAGGCGTTAGGAATTCTCCAATCGAAGTGGTTCATATTTGTCAAGGATGTAAGGGAGATGGCCTTACTCCTGAGGAAACAAGTCTGGCATTTGACTTCTAAAGAATAATAGGCACATATGTGGCCTTCATTTAATATAATATAATGGTTGTGATTCGATTCGCCACAGTATGTGACTTGAGACAAGGTGCATGGATAAGTTAGTATTGGTGAGAATGTTCGGGAAAAGTCGTAAACTTTGAAACAGGAAGCATAATTTCAGTTTCCATAAACCATAGTCAAACGCGTATGGAGGGAATTCTCTCAGAATGGTCGTTTGTTGCTTTGACTCTTATGTGTGTATCCCTTTCAGTTCCGATAATTGAGGATTAGTATTCTCACAAATGTGGTATCCTAGATTGGTACCATGTCATGGTATGACGCGATTGGTCCTAATAGAGTGTGGGTGAACCTGGCATGGTCCATGAATCTCGGTAACTAGGTGCTCCACGATTTATGGTATTCTTACTATTGCACAAAGTTCATTGTATATGTGGTAATGCTTTTGATCGCACGATTTGCTCGTAGTAATTTCTTTTCTTAAGAGTAATGACCTTATGACTAGCTAGGATGGCGATCAATGACTCTAGTTGTAAATAAAGGTATGGTGACTTGAAGACATTGTATAGTGTTAGAAATCGAGGAAACTTAGCACACAGTGTTATTTTGCCACGGTGAGTGGATTGGTGAGATACGCAATTAAGTGCTCCAAGTGATATGTCTAGAGTAATACTAGGGTCATCAAAGTAACGCAGGGAGAGGTATTGGCTGAGTGTGTGATGATGATTTGGTCGGTGCCTCGCTCCACGGAGGGAATGACTTACAATATGAGGTGATCTGGTTATGATGACCCGATGATTTGAAGAAACTTTGAATGTGTAGTTCTTAGGTTTGATATGGTCATTGATAATGAATCGGATGATTGGTTATATTACGGTTCACTCTTGGGTGAGTATCAATCACTAGAGAAGGTTTCCTTATAGAGGCACTGACATGTCTTGGGTATTAGCAAAGGTATTTCTAGGACTTATTCGTGTGTGATAATCCAGTGAGTGAGGACTCGAGATGGTTATGTAGTATTAATGGTTAGCGTATCATTGAGCTCTAGACTATGTTGCATGTTAGGCTTCTGGTGACAATTCCATGTAAAGGCATGTGATGTGATCTTAGATATTGGGGACTTTAATGATTGGTCTTAGAGGATTTTTATAACTTAGAATGAGAGTTGGTAAATCCCATTATCTTAAAGAATAGGCGGACCAATAATTTCGAGGATGAAATTTCCTAAGAATGGAATAATGTTATACCCGTGCCCAATATTTTATTATTTTTCCCTGTATGAATTGTGGTAATATGGAAACCTTTAGGATTGGATCATTATAATTGGGTTTATATATGCATTCGATTGTTTTTGGAGTCTTGATGACAATTATCGAAAGTTTTTGGGTAAAATTTGAGAAAATTGGAAAATTATGGTTCGGAAGAGTTGAGGGTTGTTCGAACGAAAGTGTTGTTTTGTTCGAACGAAGACATGTCGTTCGAACGAGGACCCAAGGTCAATCAAAGAGGAGATTGAATGAGGATTGAACGACCCAAATGGATACCTCAACAGACTCGTTAGAAGGTTGTTCAAATGCTAGTTTGAACGAGAGGTCATTCTCATTCGAATGAGCGCAATAGAAAATTTTAAATCGGGCTATCCTTTGTGACGCACCGCTTAATTAAATATCGGTCGATCAGTCCTTTATCAAATTAAATCAAAATTTTCATTTGGTTCATTCTTAGCATTAATGTCGAATATCGTATTAATTACTAATCACTTAAATGATTAATTAAACCGGTGCTAAATTTTACCTTTCATTAAATAGATAAATAAACATGCGGAATAAATTTAACTAGTAATCTAATAACACCATCAATGAGTCTGAAAAATAATGCTGAATAAATACTAAAAGACTGGCCAAATAAACCATCGGCTGTAAATCCAAATCTAACATAGTAATCTAACGAAAAGATAAATAAATACAAAACTGAATCTGAGGGTAAATAGGCAACACGCCCTAAATGGAACTGTAACTGAAATGAGATCCCTAGTCTAGAAATAAACAACTGATGCATCTAATCCAATCTCCTGCATGTCCACATATACAATAGCAATGGATCCCTGGAATAGAATCTCAAGTCTGACATCCCTGTGGATGAACACCTAAAGGGTTTTGAAAATAATTTTGCAAGAACGGTTAGAACCCAAAATATTTTTAAAATATTTAGCAAGTGATTAAGATTTTTGTAGTTAAAATGCATGAATGTTTTTCATATTTAAGCTAGTGTCGCACTCACTTGAGATAATACTCACTCCTCAACTATTGTGCACACCTTCCGCTTACCTTATAACCTTCCTATCTACACTACCTCATCTTACTAGCCTTTTTATAACCGCTACTTGAAATCTTACTCTGGCTCGAGTAACTTTTTCTATTGGTTGTTAAGTTATTTCTCACGTTAACTTAATTTGTCATTTTTATAATTAGCTATATAATAATTATATAAATGATACCATTTCACTCCAGGTATTTCACCCGTATATAATTATCGACACTATTATATACGTATAAATATACTACATATCACACATAATTTGTATATAGTATCCATCCTCCCGAGTAAGAACTCACTGGATGCTTTCTCTAAAATACTATCACCCTAGGTATACTAATCCACTCGAACACCCCAACCCGATTATCTCCTCAAATCAGTGAAATGAAAATAAACGTAGCGGAGGTGGCTATAGTTCCCCCGGTTGTGAGACCGAATCATACCCAAAGCGTCTCACCCCCGAAAAGAATCACAATATGTAAATATTGGACAACCTTTAAAAACCATAACTCTTTAACTTTAAACCTTTGTAAATCACAATGATGCCTACTCAAATTCCTTTATTCTTCAAACCACTTTTTAACAAATTTAAACCCCAAATCTATTATCAACCAACAATACAGTATATAATTTATCTCCACAATACACTCGATAAATAAATATTTGTAAATGCCAAATCTACCTGTAGGATCAATTAAACTGAAAACCCAGATTTGTATATGTCACCCAACCCAAAAGACTCTATTATCACACCCACTATGATATGAATTGAAGACTACAATTTAAATTAAAAGCAAGTTGACCACTTGCCTTTTCTAGCTCGTAGAGTCTAAATTCCTTTGGTGTAGATGGTGATTCCACGAAGATCACACAAATTCCCTTTTGATCTGGCTCCCCAAATTCTCCCTTCTTTCTCCCTCTTTTCTTCTCTGTAGGACAAGGATTTTTCCTTTTGAGTTGTGTCTGACAAAACTCCTCTAATTTGGATTTTATGATATTTTTCTTTTAGAGTTGAGTCTACCCAAACTCTCAAATTTTGGTTTTCTAAAGTCAATCCCAAAATTGTTCTTGTGGGCCAAATTAAAATGGCCCAAACACCCCCATGTGGGCCCGGTCATGCCTAAAAACACCCCGAGACCCATTTACTACATCGGGCACACTTTTTCAACTGTTTCGACCTATCCAAAATCAACCATGCACTCATAATTGCCATCCTAATTACTTTACTAAAAATCCCTATCTCGGTCTCAATATAGTTTATGCCCGACTCCCGGATGAGATAAAATAATACCACATCACTATCATACTCTATGACGTAAATTAATTATCACTATTCACATGGTAATTTATATTCCATAAATATTGATTATCTCCCAATTAATAATTAAATAATTTCATAATAATTAATTAAATTAAATTACGACACACAAGTAATTTAAATTAACCAAATTAATTAAATATCTAATGCTTAAAAATATGGGTGTTATACCCTTGTGTGTTGTCACATTTTGCACCGTTGGATTGATGAGTTGTTGAGTTGTTGGGAGCCCAGATTGGGCAAAATCGAGATTTTGAGGTTTTAAGGTGTTTTTATAAGGATTGTTTGGGTTGTTTGTGGATTATTTGGGATGGGAAAAAGACAGAGAGGGGGTGAGTCTTTCACTATTTTTCTGTATTTTCTCCCCTCTACCACCATGACACCACTATAAATCCACCTAATACCACCCTATTCTTCTAGTATTCCACCATATTTAAGCCTAATACACCCATTTCCTCCATTGATGCACAAATCTACGTAATTTGGAGGTGTTGTTGGGAGTTTAGGATAATAATAATAATAATAATAATAATAATAATAATAATAATAATAATAATAATAATAATAATAATAATAATAATAATAATAATAATAATAATAATAATAATAATAATAATAATAATAATAATAATAATAAGAAGAAGAAGAAGAAGAAGAAGAAGAAGAAGAGTAGACATTTATAAAGTTTGAGCATACTTTATAGATCTAGGCAACCTCCTTGAGGACAGCTTAGGAGGTAGGGGATTGCCATCATATTCTTCCTCATCCAACAATTTTTAGAGCTCTATTGAGGTGGTAAAAACTTTACTCTTGACTTAGAACTCATATTTTCCATGTATTAGTCTTATGGTTGAATTTATAAGAGTAAGTTTCATGTTTGGATATAAAGGATAATTATTGTGATGATATAATAAATGGATTAAAAAGGGAATTTCGAGAATGTTGAAAAGGATATGGTTAAAGAAGTTTAATGTTAAAAAATTTATGCAAAAAATGTTTAGAAATGATGATTATCTTGCTAAAGATATTTTGGGTGAAAAATGTCTTAAAGTTTCTTGCAAAAATTAAGATTTTATAAAAATTGGACATTGTTAAAGTTTTGAAGAATACAATTGCCCTTTAGTTTTGAAAAATGTATTTTTTTTCAAGTATTATGAAAATTTTAAAGTAAATCACATGTTAAACCCACTTGATAGGATTTTTGGACTTATCCATCATCTCATGCATATAAACTTGTAGTATTTTTATGATGAACATAAAATCAAGTGTAATGAAAGTTTTATGGGGTTTAAATGTGAAATAAAGAAGTTAGAAGTTTCAGACCTGAAAGTGTGTGATAAAGATGTTGAAAGTGTAATAAGTGTAAGGTTGTAAGACTATATGTATTAATAAAGGGAAAATGGCATTTTCTTATAGTGTAGTCTTCAAATGTAATTGGGTTTCTTTGATAAAGAAAGTGAAGAAATGTCTAACTTGGAAAATGGTTAGAAAAGTTGTTAAATAAGTGTTAATGTGTTAAAACATTGATAAGTTGGTGTGTATAACTTAATAATATTTTAGGGGGATTAAAACTTATGAAATAGGAAAAAAATGACAAGTTTAGAAACAAATGACTACAAATGTAATTTTAGGTAAAGTCGAACAATTTTATGAAATAAAAATGTTGAAAAGAGTATTACACAAAAAGGTCCTAAATGAACATGATAATGGGATAAAATCAATGTTAGAGTAAAAAGGACAAGAAATGATAATTTTTAATAGTGTAACACGAATTAGGGTGAAACCCCGAGTATTAGCTTCTGCCGGAAAAAGAGAAAGTAAAATAATGCGGATATTTGAAATATGTTAAGACACATTAATAAGGACTAAGATAACCCCGGGATAATTAATGAGGGCCCGGAGCCTTAGGGTGAAAAAGCTAAAATCACTGGCTAAATCATATGGTGTGCATAGCCGACGGTGTGGAGCCCATTAAAGTATGCAGTTATTGGTAGATTCCTAGAAAAAGGTAAATGAATATGGAACATGTCAAGAAATGGGTTGTGTGTTGTAAATGCGTAAAGACAACCTAACTTGGAAGAATTAATAAATATTTTGGTAAAGGATTAGGAGGACATGTAATGCATAAATTCACCAATGTCCATAAAGTAAAGGAAGGGTAATGTGTATTGGTTAAATGGGTAAGTATTACGTAATACTTACCTTCATAAAACGTTCGTAATGTGTGACACCCCGTGCATTCAAGCATGCGACGTGGTCAGCCATCACCATCAAACTACACCGGATGTCACTAAATAAGTTATCACTCTCAGCATATATGAGACATTTAAAAAACTTCCACAAGATAATAATCAAAATTTTCCAACAAATATAACAATTCATGCAATATTAAATCCATCACCAGGCTAAAATCCCAAAATAAATCCCACTCCAAATAAATATAAACTTAAATGAAATAATCCAACTGTAAATATCTGACTGAAACCATAAACTAATAAAGCAAATGAAATGTATAATGCTCATGTGAAAGTTTTGTCGAAATCCCACTCCAAAGTCTTGTGTGTTACCGATTGGCCCCCCAAATCCACAAATGAAAGTCTCATAATAACAAATATGGAATGGAAAGTAAATCTAAACTACTAAAGCAAGTGAATTAAATCTCCAGCTGCATCCCCAAAATTATCTCCAATCACTCATGTGAAGCTACTCCATCACTATAACTGAAATATTAGTCAACGCAATGGGTCAGATCCCACTGCATGAATACTAGTTATTCCTCCCAATAACCTGGTCCGTAAACCCAAACGATAGCATTATACATGATAAACATCGCAATAGAGTATTTTAAATTAAACGAGATATATTAACATGCGAATAAAAATAAACTACTATCATCTACCCACATAACTAAGCCACCCCAAGTGGTT
Source organism: Sambucus nigra (assembly GCA_949130495.1). NCBI lineage: Eukaryota > Viridiplantae > Streptophyta > Magnoliopsida > Dipsacales > Adoxaceae > Sambucus > Sambucus nigra. The sequence continues at coordinate 426,491,279 of OX422217.1, read as the reverse complement.
AAGTCCAATTATTCCATTTACACTATAGTTTAAATATTAGCTCTTATTCTTACTTAATTTAATTATCCAATTATTTTTATGTTCACGTGACACCACTATGGCCAGTCGACCCCTTATCGGTCATGCACACACTCTTGGCATGCTTAAGGTTCTACACAACACACCCATTCCCCCCCACTACAACTAGTTAACTCGATTTGTGTCATCTCTACATATACTCGTGAGGTTCCATGCACGACACGTCACTATAGCCAGTCGACCCGTATGCTATTCGCCCCACACATACTCGTGATTCCAACACACACCTACGCCACTGTAGCCAGTCGGCCCGTAATATGTCAGCCCTGCACATACTCACAACGTAAAATAATTTTAATACCCATTTATTATCTTAGGTATTAATTATCAATTATCTCAAATTTTTGTTATTTTTTTATTAGCCCCACCCTTTTATCAAACATAATACCTTAAACCACCCTCAGTCCCATACCTAGAGGTCTCCAAAATAAAAGTATCTCCTAACCTATCATTTCGGAAGAATACCTACCAATAACTACTATCTAGCCTCGCACCTAGGCTAACTATCAAATGGAAATGACGTACAAATTTGCCTCATCCGGGATCCATCCATAAAAACTCACACTATCTAGTCCCATACCTAGAAAATGTTATCAACGACTAAGGCCAAACTACTAGTCCCATACATAATAAACAATCTAAAAATAAGATGAGAGCATTAACTACCCTAATAATCCCGTCGTCACTGCGGTGTCAATTATTATTACAATTCACAAATCACATATGGCATATTTTCAACCAATCATTACCATTATTTAAATTAAATCATAAGATCACTATTTATTTAAATAATATCCATTTAATTATAATATCACTTAATACAATTCGTTTTCTCATCAATTTATAGAATCTCTATATACATGCATATTTTTGGGAGCATACAACAATAAATCTCTACTCTACAAGATTCACATAATTAACGTGATTTTACATGTCGAAGACAACTTATAATCTCCCTACAATTTATTCTATATACGAACTCCAACCTCTAATCTAATCATGCAAGGGTTTTGAGTCTTAATTGGTATTAAAAAAATTTATAAAAAGGTCCCAAATTTAGTTTCACTTTTCCTGATTAGTCTTTCTAATTTATTTTAGAAAACCATAATTATTAGTGTTTAAGGAACATTTACAGCGCATAATACCAAAAGGTAATAATAGAAGTGTTCATGCCTATAAAAATTGTTTGAACAATCTGATTTGATTATTACGTTCCTATCTGGAAAATAATTAAAATACGTTCTTCGACGATCTTGAGAAAACCTTATTTAGATCTTCAAACTTTGGTTGGAAGTTATGTCCAATGCGGTTTAAGTTTTGTAAATGAGAGGAGATAATAATTTGGGAGGAAGCGGTATTTTGAGAAGGGTTAAAAGTCTTTTAAAAAGTCTAAACCCATCCATTATATAAAGGATTTAAAGAATACTAAATCAAACACAAACACCAAAAAAAAATTACGGACGATCGTATCATCGAAATTTGTTAAAATTATGATATGTTGTAGCTAATGGTGAGACGAAGCTGCTGTAAAAAAATCGGATCGATCGGACGGTTGATTTTTTTATTTATTTCACCTTAGGTCGGATCCTCCCCTAATCTTTTTTTATATAAAAAGTTAATATTTCCAAATTTTAATCCCGATTTTAATTCCACTTAAAACCTTATTTTTATATTTAAAAACCATTTTTTTTACATACCAAAATGAAATAGATTCCAAAAAAAAATTGAAAATTTTAATTTAACAAATATTTTTATGACTAAAAAATCACGGGGTGTTACATACTCCCCCAATAATATAGGAATTTCGTCCTCGAAATTTGACGAAGCGGAAATGCGTAAAATAATATAAGGCGCACATATGCCTACCCATAGAACACTATAATTGGGTGCCCATACATCCAATCCTACACGCACCTACCCAGCAAATAAAATACAATGTATATACATATCTTAACTATGCATATCTCGGAAAATAATTACGTATCATGCTACCCCATGAATCACTACTCGATTCTCTCTCTAAAAGTCATCGCAACACTTAAGTCCTCAAATCAAATCAAATCACCAAATTGATACATGTGGTACCTAACATCTGCACTAACGATCTCCAAAATAAATCTCGTTGTCAAAATCAATTCTAAGTATCCTCACATCAAGATTACTAGTTCTAACCTTAATGCCTGCAACGTCCTTAATACAAAACTCGTTATCTCCAAGAAACACCGCTAACACGTATGCTAGACCCAATACCTTAAGGAGTATGAATCAACAAAGGGAGTCAAGGATTGAAAATGTGGAAGCTAAACGAGCTCATAGCCTACAAGACCTAAGACCATTAACTGGTACCATAAATGTCACCTCGTGCATTCTGGAAAACGAGGTGTCCAGCCGCCGCCGCCAAACTATGTTAATCGTCACTAAACAAGTTATCATTCTCATCATGTGGCAAATATATGAGACATTTATAATTTTTTCACAAGATAATAATCAAATTCATCCAACAAATATAACCATTAATGCAATATTAAATCCATCACCATGCTAAACTCCCAATATAAATCCAACTCAAAATAAATATAAACTCAAATATAATAATCCAACTGTATATATCTAACTAAAACCATAAACAACTATGGAACTGATTATCCCACCAAATCCATAAATGAAAGTCTCATAATAACAATAATGGAATGGAAAGTAAATCTAAAGTACTAAAGCAAGTAAAATAAATCTCTAGATGCATTCCCAAAAATATCTCCAATCACTCCTGTGCAGCTACTCCAACACTATACCCAAAATATTAGTCAACGCAATCGGTCAGAGTCCACAACATGAATACTAGATACTCCTCTTAACTAGGGTCAATAAAACCAGACAATAGCATTATACATGATAAAAATAACAATAAATTATTTAAAATTAAACGAAATATATTAACATGCGAGTAAAAATAAACAATAATCATCTACCCACATAACTAAGACATACAAGTGGTTAAGTCCAATTATTCCATTTCCATTATAGTTTAAACATTAGCTCTTATTCTTACTTAATTTAATTATCTAATCATTTTTATGTTCACGCGACATCACTATGGCCAGTCGACCTTGTCTATCCTGCACACACTCTTGGCTCATTTAAGGTTCTACACATCACACTCATTCCCCTCATTCTAGCCAGCCAGCCTAATTTCTGTCAGCTCTACACATGCTCGTGAAGTTCCACGCACGACACGTCACTATAGCCAGTCGACCTGTATTCTGTTAGCCCTACACATACTCGTGATGCCAACACAAACCCACGCCTCTATAGCTAGTCGACACGTAATCTGTCATCCCTACACATACTTGCGATGCAAATTCATTTTAATACCCGTTTATTATCTTAGGCATTAATTATCAATTTCTCAAATTCTTATTATTTTCTTATTAGCCCCACCCAATTAGCGAGAATAAATCCCTAAACCACCCCTAGACCCATACCTAAAGGTCTACAAAACATAAGTATCTCCTAACCTATTATTTATAAAGAATACCTACCAATAACTACTACCTAGCCTCGCACCTAGGCTAACGATAAAATGAAAATGACATACGAATCGGTCGCACCCCGGAACCATTCATCCGTAAAAATGCACACTATCTAGTCCCATACTTAGAAAGATTACCAACGACTAAGGTCTGCCTACTAGTCCAAGCAACCTAAAAATAAAGTGAAGGCACTAACTAACCTAACAATCTGGTCGTCCCCGCAGTGTCAAATTATTATAATAATTCACAAATCACATATGGCATATTTTCAACTAATCACTACCATTCTTTAAATTAAATCGCAAGATTACTATTTATCCAAAATAATATCCATTTAATTATAATATTACCTAATACAATTCATTTTCTCATCAATTTATAGAATTTCTATTTACATATTTTTGGGAGCATACAACCAGAAATCTCTATTCTACAAGATGCACATAATTAACGCGGTTTTACATGTCGAAGGCAACTTATAACTTCCCTACAATTTACTCTACATGAAAACGTCATAAATTCTAACGAAATCCCAACCTCTAATATAATCATTCAAGGGTTTTGAGTCTTAATTCGTATTCAAGATTTGAATAAAATAGTCCCATATTTAGTTTCACTTTCCCTAATTAGTCTTTCTAATTTATTTTAGGAAAATTATAATTATTAGTGTTTAGGAAACATTTAAAATGCACAATACCAAAAGGGAACAATAAAAGTCTTCATGCCTATAATTTTTTTTTGAAGAATCTGATTTGATGGTTGTGTTCCTTTCAAGAAAACAATAAAAACACGTTCTTGGACAATCTTGAGAAAATGTTATTTAGATCTTTAAAACTTGGGTTGAAAGTTGTGTTCAATGCGGTTTAGGTTTTGTAGATGAGAGAAGATAATAATTTGGGAAGCTATTGTTTTTTTAGGAGGGTTAAAAATGTTTTAAAAAGTCTAAACCCGTCCATTATATAAAGTATTTAAAGAAAGAGTCATAATCAAACACAAACACCAAAATATACATTACGGACAATCAGATCATCAAAATTGGCTAAAATTTTGATATGTTGTAGTTAATGGAAAGTCAAAGATGCTCTAAAAAAATAGCTCAATCGAATAATCAATTTTTTTCCTCCTTAGGTTGGATCCCCATCTAATCTTTTTTTTCATATATAAAAAGTTAAAATTTCCAAAATTTAATCCCGATTTAAATTCCACTTAAAACCGTATTTTTTATAAATAAAAACCAACGTTTTTACGTAGCAAAATGAAATAGATTCCACAAAACTATTTTCTCAAAATTGTTTTTTAACAAAGATTTTTATGGCTAAAAAATCACGGGGTGTTACAACGTGAAATTTGAAAATGATGTTCGATCATTAATAAGTCTTCAAAGATTGTGGAGGCAAATGCGGATGTAGTCTTTGATTTATAGGAATATTTTGTAAAATCTATTATAAAATTCTAACCAATGAATAATTATAAAATCTTGCTCTTATAAATTTCCCTCTTTGGCTATTTCGGTACAAAATAAAAATCAAAATTCAAATTATAATAAACCCTTAAGGCAATGTTCTAATGCCTTCCCAAACCCAAAACGAAATGATATTAGAGACATTGTATTCAAATGAAATACTTCATCTTATATTGTCCCTGAAACCATCATCAAAGTGGAAGAGACCTACACACATAAAACAAAAGAATACCGTGACGCGTACGAGTTAAAAAAAAATAAGCTCCCCTTTAATTTATTCTCCCCTTTTTGTCTGAAATAGACAAAAGGTAAGAAATTAAGCTAAATAATAAGCATCAACTGAATCAATAAGAAATAACATCATACAGATAATCAATTAAGCACATATAATGAGATTTCAAAGACAAAACATGCCAACTATTTTTTTAAATTTTCAATTTTTCAAGTATATAAAAATATATGTATAAACAGTACATATAAGTAAAAAACACATAACACCGTGGAATACCACTAAAATAATCGAATCAAGGTAACGAAATGTAATTGTGTGAACATTTTCCCTAGGAAAATAAATAAAGGCATTCATAACATAGGTGCGTGAAGTCATGACATACTTCTAAAGAAAGAACTCAATGTCAACCTTAGGTGTAAAAATGTTGAACTTAAATGAAATTGACTCGACTTATGTAATATGCCATGAACTTAAATAATTCTTAAATCAATAACACCAAATTATTTAATATTTTTCGAGTCCATTGTGCAAATCCATTGATCTTCTACTTTATAACACCCTCAACATCTATCATATATATGAATTTACTCTGAAATATTTTTGAAGATGCTCAAATGTAGCAAAGCATCAATGAATATAAAATAAATGTCATTGGCACTTCAGTTTTTGTATGTTGTTAATCTTTTAGGCTCATTTTGCAAATGGTGGGTTTTAACGTAGAGATATTTTTTCTCTTTTATATCCCCCTTCTATTACTTAATATATTACAATATTTTTTGAGAAACGAAATCCTAGCAATGGTTCTTATAAGCACAACTTATATATTTTTACATTTGGTTTATTATTAAGCACACTTGAGATGAGAACACCGTATTCGACATATAACAAGTAAGTAAAATGTTTAAAAAGTCCATCCACGTGTGCAATTAAGGTGATAAAGAGTCTAACATTAATAAAGTAATCACCAATGATGAACAAAATGTTATCCACGCATTAGTAAGCACACTAAAGAAATGAAACCATGTCTCAAAACACAGAGAAAAATTCATGTGAATGGATGGAATGTAAGGGTGATCGGAATATCTTAAATGCACATCCATATATGGTGAAAAAAATAAATACAAAAATATTTTTCTCTTTTTCAAAAAATTTATCAAAAATAAAATCTTTTTGCAATTTTTCAAGCTTTTTCACAAAGATTGAAAATCTTTTTGGATTTTTCCAAATATATCAAAAAGAAAAAGCATGTATAGACATGAAAATACACTAGAAATACAACCTATAAATATGGATCTATGGTATGAACATGATAAAAACCCTACATTATAATCAAGTCTCTACCTCAATCATTAGGACTAAAGGAGTTCTCAAAAGGAGTGGACTTTCTATAAAATTCCTCCATCAAACATTGTGATGCTTGACTACATACTTTATGTCCTCGCAAAAACTCTCAAAATATTTATAGTGTTGTGTAGCATGCGGAGAAATATATGTGGGAGTGCGTACAAAAACATGTGTAGGAACTCATGTAGGAGCATATTGAGGAACACACATGTAAGAAACTATCCCTATCTTAAAATAAAATTCCCAAATATGACCTCTTTGTTTGCAATGGGAACAAACATAAATGGGCTTGGTGGGTTAGGTCGAGGCCCATAAAGATCCATCACAAATTTGAGAATCAGTTCGGGTGAGACTTTAGAAGTGGATGCACATTCATAGCCAATTCCTTACCTCTCAATGTAACCTAACGCGGGACCAAGGAGCATGTTTTTAATCTTCTTAGATGTGTTCTCTAATTTGACCTTGACCTCCCAAGAACATTCGAGATCAAACTTCAGTTAGTATACATGGGCTTAAAGTTTCACACAAGTCTCTAATGAATCTTGGATATCTCTCATAAGACTAACCAAAATTTTGGTCAAATCGATCTTCTCCTTACCTACAAAAATCAACTACTCACATAAAGAAACTTTCACCTTCTCTAGTTGACTCACTGATGCCTCACTCACAAAAATTTTCACCTCCTCTAAATCAAACACCCTAAGAGACAAATATTTATTCATATTGTTCATTTTTAAAGTCTAGGTGGAAAGTTCACAAAAGGATTTTTGAAGTCCACCTTCTCCTTCACTAAAATTATCTTGCTCACTCTCACTCTCTCCAAAATGATTCGAAATATCATTGAGAATCTAACATTTAGAAATATCCTCATAGACAGTGGATAAACTAGAAGTGCTAATGTGACTTGCCATGAATGCACATAAATTAGGTTCATGTGATGACTCATCCCCAAAATCCAGCGACTCATCATCATTATCGCTAAGAGTGGCTTTGTGTGCAACTTTCCCTTTGCCTTATCTCTTTAGCCTAGTAGATCACTAGTGGTATTTATGACCCTTTCCCTAGCACTCATAACATCTCACATAATCTATCTCATAAACATCCTCTCCCTAATTCCCATTTTTATTCTTTTCAAAAATCATTTCTTTTGACAAATTTTCTTTGCTAAATTTGACAATTTTTTGAATTTTATTGCAAAAGGGGTAAATAATCCATCTCAAAATAAAATTTAGGCTTAGAATCACAAATTTCTTCTTCTTTTTGGACTGGGCGTTTAAAGAAATCCTCGTTTCCTTCTTCTTAATAGTTTTCGAAAACATATTGATTTAATAGGTTTGAAGGTCTCCTACGAGTTCTTCTAACCTAAGAGTACCTAATATTCCCAACGAATTCAGGATAGTGACTTTAGGGATAAAATGGGTTGGCAGGGATCTCAAAATCTATTTCACAACGTGTGTCTCAAGAACTTTCTCACCCAAATTAAAACTAGAGTTAATAATATCAGACAACCGTGCATAAAATTCAACAAATTTGATAAGCACCCAAAAGTGTACATTTTATACCCCGAAAATACATATTTTAGTTGCTAATTCTCAATAATAATGGTCTTATGTGTGTAAATATTCAATGTGCATGCTTGATTGTAGTTGTAGTGTCAAAAGAGTTATTTCGAGGCAATTTGCAGTAAAATGAAGCTAATTACCTTTCCCGTAACCTCACCTGAGCCTAAACCTGTCCCTAAACCTACCCCGAAGCCCCTGTGCGTTTAGTTTATGCTTTTTGGATTTTTAAATTTTTTAGTTTGAGTCGTTTTATTTTTAGAATTTATTTAGAATTTTCTAGTTTTTATTTTCTATTTTATTTTTATTAGTATAATTTTATTTTATTTTGATTCTTATAATTTTTTAGTTTTTATTACGATTAGATTTTTTAGTTTTATTTGATTTTACATTTATTTAGGATTTTAGTTTTTAGTTTAATAGATTTTTATTTATTTTTTTTTAGTTTCATTTTTTATTGAGTCTTTATTTTATTTTTAGAGTAAAAATTTGATATTTAGATTTTTATTTTTATTAGTTAGTTTTATTTTATTAGGATCCAAATTAAACACACACATAAACACACACCATCACCCAAATCAACTCACTCACACACACACACCTAAACAAACACACTCACACCCTAAAACCCTACACACTAATACACGAAAACACCTCACCTCATCCACACCTACCTTCCCATACACCCACACACTCTAACCCACCCATCTTCTTCCCCCAACAACTCGCTCTCTCTCCTCTCTCCTCCATAACCGAACATTAAACAAAACACAACAAACCCATCTCCGTCATCTCTCTCTAAACAAACCCCCTTACCAGATCGGAACAACCCACTGTCGAAACCCGACCCATACCGTAATCCCCCTGCTCGAAACCCGTGAAATCCCAAATCTGCCTGAACTAAACTCGATCCATCCATCCATTACCTGCGCCCAACTGCGACCCTACCCCCACTGTGCCTAGACCCGCTGCCGCCGCGACCCTCCTCACCTCCGGTGGCTCTACTCGAGCTCAAACCCACGATGCCCAGACCACCCTCAACCCGACGCCTCCGACCCGGGTTTCACTCCGACCGAAACCACTCCGGACCCCTGCTAGCTGTCATACCTTATCAGCCTATTATCAGCTCCAAGACCCGATTTCCACCATCGAACATGTCAAAGCTTTCCAAACCCAAACCATAAATCCACATACCCATTTCAACCTATGCGTCAAAATCGATATTTTATCACCTGCTAAAGACCAAATCAAAAGTAACACCCACATGTTTTAAAACCCCATTTAACCCCTTTTCCATTATTACCCCCAAGTAACCAGTTAAACCTCATTTTCTCAAAAATACCCCCAACACTTCTCCTACATGTTCTCATCAATTTAATTCCAAAATACCCTTATTCCCTCACCCATGCTCCTCTCACCATTTCCATGCACACTAAAACATAAACTCTCCAATTTATTGTGTGATAAAATTCTCTCCATCCCTCTATGTTGAGTATTTTCATTTTTAGAAAATATCTCAATATAGAGGTGTGTAGTGAAATTTATCTCTAGATGAATTCCACCCCACCCATCTATAATGAATTTTTGCATTTTTAGCAATTATTTCAAAATAGATTAATGTAGTTGAATTCATCCATTATGAAGAGGGCTTTTTCATATCAATTTTAGAGAGAGAAACACCATTTTTTAGTTTAGTTTTTTTTAGGTTAGAATTTATTTTATTTTATTTTTTTTAGATTAGTGAGAAAAATAAATTAGTGAGAATCCATTTTTGAGTGTAATTATTGATGTAATTTTGTTTTGATCACAAAAATTGGAGGGATGTAAATTGCAAATTCAAGGATTGGAGTTCAATTTCACTCAAAGAGATTTGGTTTGATTGTTATCTTCTCTACTTTTATTTTAATTGCCTAGTTTATTTTATTATCATGTTTAATATCATGTTAGGATAAATCCCCTTTCAAGGGGTGGGGTGAACTCTTATTTGATATTATTTTAATTTAATTAGTTTCATTACTTGAAAATTCCCTTTGAATATTAGTTTTGATCTCTCACCCTCAAATTTACGCCTCGAGAGAGGGTAAATAATTTTCAAGAGAAAATCGAAATTCTAATTTATAATACCCATTTTAGATTCGAACTAGAGATATGAGTTTCTTAAGTGTGCTATTATTCCTTAAATTTCAACTATAATATTGTTTTCTATGATTTATACAAATTTTAATCGATCGATCCTAGCGGGTGATTAATTAAAAGGACTGTAGATCTATTTTCTAGAGTTGTGGGGGAGTTAAACTTAATTTTCTAAAAGATTACTATTAAAGTTACACTTGCAACGAGAGTTGATTTGTAATTTTGATATTAATTTGGGAGAATTCAAATAATTAAATTAATTAATGAGAATAGTTAGAATTTGTGGTGTAATCCCACTCCTTGATTGTTCTCACTTTTATTTTCTCACTAGTCTCATATTTTAGATTTATTTATTTATTTAGATTTACTTAGTTTCATTTTTATCTCCTTTTTTAGTTAGTTGTTTTCGTCTCTCATTTAGTTTAGTATAGTTTCGTTCACCTTTGATAATTATTTTAATATTTGAAAAAACTAAAAAAAAATAGAAAAGAAAAATTCCAAAAAGAAAATAAAAACTGAATTACAATTGAGTTTGTCTCTAGCTTACCCCCTTGATGTGGATTGATACCCTTACTTACCTCTACACTTGAGTTTGATGTTATAGTTTGTAGGTATTTTAAGGTTTTGATTGACTTGGCTTCAAACAACGACACACAAAAAGCAAAGTTATCAAAATGATTCAGACCCTAGTATAGTAATGGTCTCAAATTGTTTGGTGAGATTTTATAGCTTAGAAGATTTTATAATGTTGGTACCCTCATGAGTGAGATGGAGGGTAATGCATGCTTCCTTTGACGTGGTACTCATCATGATATAGTGGAACTCGTCATGGGTGATAGCTCCAAAAATGGCACTTAAGCCGCGAGAGTTAAAATTAGTACATTTTAGTTCATCCTCCGTCCAAGATGTGATGGGTTTAGGACCTATGACATTGCCATTGGTCAAAGTGAGTGGTGTCCATCCTCTTTCACAGACAAGCCAGACATGCTCATCAATCTCATTCAAAGTCGACCTCATTCAAGCTTTTCAATAAGCATAATTAGATCTATAAAAAATAAGTAGCCTATTATACATATTATCTATAGAGACCCACAATTAAAAAAATCACAAAAAAACTTAGTGTAACCGTCTCTGATACCAATTTGAGATAATTTGTATCCCAATAAAAAGACGCAAAAATGAGGAACACACGATATTTTTGTACAATCCGCCTAATACCAATTTGAGAAAGAAGGGTTGTATGGATAGTCCATATATTAGGTTACGCACACAAAATCAAATTTTAACCAAATTTTATCTTGATTAGCAATTAGTTGTTCATGCAATATAGTGTCCAAATTAATTATGCCAAATCACACAAATAACAAACCAAACATACACACGAAGAAGATTGAGGAAAATCCCTTTCTAACAAAACCTAGATTTCAACACTGCTCAAGAAATTGAGAGACTTAATGACTTAAAATTACTTAGAGCTCCACTATGTTTAATGCGCAGTCTTCAATTCTTCAACAGTTATGACATATCCTAGCACCGTCCAAAGGAAACGATCTTCCCTCGGTATCCACCGATCAGCCACAGGATGAACGATCCTTTCTCTTTCAGTCATAGAGCCTCAGCTCCACAAATCAGTAGTAGAGTATAACTCTATAAGGATTTGATGCAAGTGTATGGAAACTTGGGTTTCAACAAACTCAAAACATCATATATGGGATGAATAATTTGGAAAAGAAAAGTGTTTATCTAAAACACAAAGATGAGAACTTTTGGTTCAGATATTTGGAATTCATTTTCACCAAAAGTCTTAGAAAATTAGGTCAGAAGAAAGCATTTTATGGAAAACACATATTTCGAGGTGGTGATCTTGTTCAAATGAAAATGAGACCTCGTTCGAACAAAAATAATGTTCGTTCTAACAAAGTTCCCTTTCAATTTAACGAGAATAAATTCTCTTTCAAACGTCCATCGAACAAACTTTAAACTAGTTTGGTTGTTGAACATAACACAACTCGTTCGATGCTCATTTGAAGCATGTTCTAATGAAAACGTGATCTCGTTCGAATGACATATTAATCTCGTTCTAATGAGATTAAAATAAAAAATTGTTTTAAAAATTCATTTTAGATAAATGCCTCGAGTTTAAAACAACAATCATCCCAAAATATAATTTGATTAAGAATTAAAAGCCACTAGTTCATGTACCTCCATAAAACGTTCATGACGTGAAATCCAAAATGATGCTTGGTCACTAACAAGTCTTCAAATATCATAGAGTCATATGAAGATGTAGTCATCGGTTTAGAGAAACAGTTTTAACGGGATATGCTAAAATTCCTGAGCTATGAGCAATTTCAAAATCTTTCTCTTACAAAAAGGCAATCAAAAAATGGAATGAGCTGATATGCCCCAAGGGGCGCCCAATGAGAGGCCCATGGGAGGGTCTTTAAGATGGATCTTAGTATACTCAGGACCGAATCCCTCGAGGTAAGGCTTAAGACTTTTTCCATTCACTTTAGACAAGGTTTTGGTCCTCAAATTCACAATCTATATAGCACCATGATCGTAAACCTTTTGCAATACGATCGGTTCGTTCCATCGGGATTATAATTTATCGAGAAAATGGTGGAGATAAAAATCATAAAATAGGACCTTGTTTCCCATCTTAAAGTTCTTTCTCGCTATCCTTTTTTCATGAAAGGCCTTGGTCTTATCCTTAAAGATAATAGCGTTATTGTATTGATCATTCCTCAACTCCTCTAGTTCGTTGAGTTGGAACTTGCGAAGGTCTCTGCCTTCAGTAATGTCAAAATTGAGAGTTTTGATAACCCAATACACTTAGTGCTCAACCTCTACCGATAAATGACATGATTTCCCAAAAATCACCCAGTAAGGAGACATCCCAAGGTGCATTTTATAAGTCGTTTGATACTCCCAAGGCACGTCGGTTAGCTCATATGACCAATCCTTAGTCAAAGGTTCTACAGTCTTTTCTAGAATCCCCTTTATATACCAATTAGCCAATTTCTTTTGCCCATTTTTTGTGGGTGATATATGGTGGAGACCTTATGGGTGACACCATATTGAGACATCAAGGAAATAAATATGACATTGCAAAAATGAACTCCTTGGTTGATAATAATTGCTTTTGGTATGCCTAATCGAGCCAATATGTGTTATTTTAGGAAGTTCATGTAATACCCCGTATTTTTATGCTATATTAATTTGGGGATTTATTAAAGTTAATGTGAATGAATTATTTAATAAAAATCCGGAAATTAATTATGTTATAATTATTAACGTGACGAGAGTTAGTAATTATGGGAAATTTGTTGAATATTGCTAATGAGCAAAGTAATATATGTTATTGATTATATTGAATGTCACCAGTGAATAAAATGACAATTTTGAAAATTTGAATCGGGACGCGCGCGTGTCGCGTCGGGACTAAATTTTGTTAAATAAAAAGTGAATATTTTATAAGTTGTCCGTATGGTCGTTTTGAGTGCGTCAACGCGTCCGGAAGGGTCGAGATAGTCAGAAAAGTGTACCCGGGGGTTTAGTTTGGGTCTCGGAGCGTTTTTAGGCCTAATTGGTACCCCGGGAGGGCAATTTAGTCATTTCACCTTTTTGGGTAATTAAACCCACGAAATTCAGCAACCTATATCAGCCATTTAGGTTAGTCAGCTAGGGTTAGAAAACAAAAACACAAGTGACGGCCATTGGAGAGGGAAGGAGAAAGCTCCAAGGCAAACCAAGGCCCCAAAAGTGTTCCGTTTGCACCACAACCACCACCACCGCGTAGATCACGAGACGAGGAACACAGCCATACCAAAATCAGCCGTGAATCAGAATACCAGAAATCCCAGGCAAGTGTTTAACTTGCTATTTTCGTTGGTGCAATCTTCATATTAGTTTAGGAATGATTAGGAATGAATTATGTAGAAGAAAACCCAATTTGTGATAGGAAAATGCATGTAGTATTGATTATATGAAAATTCTGGAATCCTTGCCATGTAGAGGAATATAACCCACGAAATTTTGAGGTTATATTAGAAGGAAATTCTGGTAAAAACAGATATTAACCATGATTAAGAAAAACTCTAGGGTTCTTGATGATTAGATGAGATTTTTGGGTTAATTATCCATGTTTAATGTTAGATATACACATGATTTACGTTGAAAACATCTGGTATATTGATATAATGTTAGTAGTGGGATTTTTGGGACGTTTAGAATGGAAAAAAATGGTTTTGGATGAAGAAAATTGGTAGAACCCGTAACTGCAATTCTGCAGATTTTCGCAGACCTGCTTGATCGATCGATCGAGCCTAGAGCTTCGATCGATCGAGCCCCAAACTTCGATCGATCAACCCCTCCTGGCAGACTACTATTTCCCTTTGTTAATGATTTATAAATTGAATTGTCGTGATAAAATTCTTGGGCATTCTTAGTATAATGATTTGGGAGACATAGAGGACCAGTAGGGCGTATAAATAAATATTGGGATCATTAATACTCGACGAGAATGGTATTTATGAGATGTTTACTTTAGGGTTAGTAAATTTATATGTTAAAGTGTGAGGCACGTAAGAGAGTTACGATGAAACGTAGATGTGACACCTACTGAATTTTATACTTGGAAGAATAGAGTCCACGAGTGTCACGAAATAAGTGAGAAAACCCTTCGAGTTAAGGTTAGAGATGAAACCTTATACGTAAGACTAATAATGTGAAATTTAGGATAAATGTTGTAATTATGGGTGACGAGAGGAACCTATATTAATATGATAAAAATGGTATATTTATATGATTGTGTGTACATATATTATATACATGTGAAAAACATACCGCGCTACTTGCTATCCTTGAGGTTACCGCGCTGGGACAGTCTTATCTCGATGGGACCTTTATGGGGGATATTGACTTGTACCCTAGAAGATAGATATCCTTGGTACAGGCTATCGAATTGATAGTTCAGATGGTCCTAAGAGACGCGAGTATGTGCCATCCTCTTAGAGACTTGGAATCTATGCTTCGCCTCGATATTGTTTGTGTATGTGTTAATACAGTTCGAGAGTGATTCCGAACTTGTATTCCCCTTGATATGAGTGGTATGGGGTTTGGATAGTAGAAGTATGCACGCACCATAGTTTTATGTGGGGTGCTGTTATTTTATATATATTAGTCGAGTAGTTAATATATATATGAGATTTGGAATTTGAAACTGCCTACAGTGATTTGATAAGTAGGACATGGTTGATGACTCAAATAGTAAATACTGTTTTGAGAAAGTATAATATGACACTGAAAAACTTTATTGATTTTATAAAGTTAAAATGGAGAACTTTGTATACTAATTGAAATACCCTTTTCGTAATGAAATCGTTAAATATTGAATCTTATGAGTAATCTAAGATAAGTTAAATCATTGGGAAGATTCATGCGATAAATGATAGGATAACCGTTGGGAAGGTTAGTACGATAGGCGTCCACATTAGAAGAGAGGTGATAATTTCTCAAGAGTGTGTCGCTCTAATATGTTATTGCATTGGCCTGTATCAATTTAAATACTTGCTAAACGTATTCTAAATCAAACACACTTTCGGGCTCTGACCCGTTTCTCTCTCTCTCTCTCTCTCTCTCTCTCTCTCTCTCTCTCTCTCTCTCTTGTATATATATGTATGTATTACAGGTGCCCAGCCACAGGGGCATCTTGCTTAGGATCTCTTGGAAGGAACGCGCTGCAGCTTAGCTGGGAGTTGCAGGTCTCTTGATTAGACGACTTCGTTCATTCGGATCCACTCTTAGTATTTTCATTTAGTTGAGCATGTGTAGCTCTTTCCATTATTCCATTATTGTTGGGACATTTGTATTTCAGTTATTTCCAGTATTGTTACTATGGGTTTTATTCAGTTGACTGTGTTACTTTATATTTCGCATGTTGACATTCGGTTGACGAATGTTTTAAATTAATTGGACTATGTTGCAGACATTTAATGTGGTGTGATTCTTACTTATTGAATGTTGTTAATAAAATACATATTTTTTTCTTTAAATAAAATTTGGAAAGTATGTATGAAAAATGGTTTTGACACTTAGCTTAATTATTTAGGGTGTTAAATTGGAAAACTTATTTTTATCGACAGTGATGCTAAGAATGAACCAACTGTTTACCTTGATTTAATTTAATAAAGGAGTGATCACCCGGTATTTAATTAGGCGGGGTGTCACAGTTCAACACAATTTTTGTTGTGTTGTTCCTAGTTGGCATGGCTTCCACCCGTTTGGATACATAGTCGATGATGACTAAAATGTATTCAAACAGATTAGAATTAGGGAAATGACCCATGAAGTCTATTACCCAATAATCGAAAACTTCGATTACCAGAATAAGGTCAAGAGGGATCATGTTCCTCCTAGTGACCTTCTTAATTAATTGTCAATGGGCATAAGTCTTGCTGAAAGCTTGAGCATCTCTGAAAATTATAGGCCAATAAAAATCGTAAGACTTTGAAAGAGGTATTTTTGGAAGGAAAGTGTTCTCCACACGCTTCGTTGTGGCAAAAGACAAGATACTGGGGATCTTATCATTCGGGTAACATTTGATAATGATTTGGTCCTAAAAATATTTAAATAGATATGGGTAATCAAAGAAGAATGAGCAGGCCAAACTTGAAAACCTTTCCTTATCTTGGGCCGAGAAATGTAGTGGATTGGCCTTAGTAAAAGGGACGTTCGTAATATTCGCAAACCATATCAAAGTTGAAACGGTTATGAGTTGATCGTCTGGGAAACACACTCAGATAGGGATAATATTGATATGATTGTTATCGAATGTAAGTTGGGATAAATAATTTGTGACTACATTTTTTTACCCCCTTAGACTTTAATCGAGAGGTCTATTCTTGGAGGAGAAACAACCAACGCATTGGCCTACTCTTAGCATCCTTCCTAGAAAGAAGGTACATATGATCAGCATGGTAGCTGAAGCAAACTATGGTCGATCCTATTAAGTATGCCCAAAGTTTATCTAACGCGAATACTATGGCTAGCAATTCCTTCTCTGTTGTGGATTAGTTTATTTGCATCATATCAATTATGCGAATAACACTAAGATATCACACAAGGTTTCTTATCCCTCCCTTGACCACCCACTACCCCTACGACATAGTCACTTGTATCACACAGGAGCTCGAATGGAAAGGTCCAGTCGGTCAATGCATGATCAGGATCGTGGTTAACATAGCTTTTAATTTTTTAAATGATTCATAGCATGCCTCACTCTATAGAAATGGAGCACCTTTAGCATGAAGACCGCATATTGGGCGCGTAATCGAGTTAAAGTACTGAATGAAATGTTGGTAAAAACTGAGGTGACCAAGAAAAGACCTCACATATTTGAGGTTTTTAGGAGCATGAAGATTGTAAATAACATTAATCTTAGCCTTGTCAACTTGAACGCCATCATTGGAGATAATTTGTCCCACGAAGATTGATATGCCCTATATGTACCCAACAACTCAGAGGCATCAACCTCGGCCAGGGAGATGGCCGAGGTTAGAAGGGCATTGGACTGGCAACCAACGGTCCCGTCCTAAGAAAGGTCGTCCATGGCCGACGTTAGTAGCTACCTCACAGTCAGACAACAATTGAGGTCTTCATGTTCCATAGGGGAAGTTATTCATCAGGTCATCCAAGGTTGGCAACCCAGCCGCAAGGAATACTCCATAACCATGGCTGGGTGCAGGTCGAGGTTGCAAGGACTACTCCTCTATAACCTCATCCCAAGACGACATTATGAACTTGTCTTACCTCGGCCTCATATGAGCCTAGACCACCATTATTAATCTCAGATTGGGTGACAACCAGACTTCACCAACCTCGTACTTTTCCAGGCCGAGGTTAGGACCAATCACAGGTAGCCTAGCCTTTATTCGCATATGTGTGGTTGGTAACACGTGTACACAATCGGTTATAATCGAATCATTACCCTCACGTGAGAGAATATTTAGGTCATTATTATCTACATAAGATTAGCCAGGTGTCATTCTCATACTGGTTCAATCCTCATGCACATGCTCATTGCATGCCTAGGGGGTGCATTACACCCGTAGGCACTATATATAGAGGTCATCCTCTACCTTGTAAAGGATCCGAAATTAGTAACCCTAGCTAAAACTCTGTTTAAATATATAGTAGAGAAATAAAGATTGAGAGATTGTATCGATGGCCATTAGTTCCTTCATTCAGTGATATTACTCACTCACTTGCACAGTGGACGTAGCCCTAATTGGCTGAACCACTTAAACATTTATGTTCATCCTCTTCTCCTTATCTCTATCTCTTATACCTGTATATTCTTGAGCTGCCATTGTTACCACTAATTTGAGCTTGCGAACACCTTGAAGGGTGGTGCTGTTTCTAGCATCATCGTTTTGGCGCTGACTGTGGGAATCGAGAAGCTAACACTTCCTCATCTTTTGCTTAACCTCACCGGAGACTCTAGTGGTAAACCAGGCCTCACCCCTTGTGTGGAGCTATTTCACCATTGAAAGAGGTCCTGTAAGGTATTAAGCTCATCTACTACACCAGCTCTTTAGTGCTAACACATGACACCGGAATTACCACCACCTCTTCCGCCGCCTGGGGTTGGTGGACCTAGCTCCAGCCAGGCACCGCCTCAATCCGAAATGGCGGAGGTGGCCGCAGCCTTGAGGTCTTTGGCTGTAACGCAACAATAAATATAGGAGCAATTTGCACAGCTCAGTCAAAATATGATGAGGCCACCTGAGGTCTCACCGAAGATGATTACTTTGACAGCTTTCCAGGCGCACCCTGAAGCCATGGGACCACCCCAGGCACCGCGCAAGGATCACCCTACGCCCCAACGGAGGAGGGACGTTGCTGACCCTAGACGCTTGCGCCTGGGGAGGCAAGGATACCCTTGTCCTGAGGATAGGTATGATGATCTAGAGGCGGAAGATGTCCCAGAAGATTGTTGGGAGCCATATGAGTTTTCAAATAACATAGTTCATCCTATCAAGCAGAGCCAAGGTTGTGGAGGTCGAAGGGGTGGAGAAGCCCAACAACGAGGATCAACTTTTGATCAATTGAGCAGGGGGTCGACCTTTGAAAGTCTCGGCCCCATAAATGACCTGAGACAGAGGTTGTTAAGGTCGAGAAGTGCAGCCGAGTCACAAAGGTAAGAAAGGAAACATCGGCCTCATCAAGGATTCGGAAGAGGTCAACAGTCGACATTGTGCTGCGACTGGGGAACCCTCAGTCCACCCCTTTGAGGTGGAGAGGGACAACCTCGGTCAGGCCGACGTTGCAAGACCATGGAATGACTCCATCTAACGTCTTGAGGACAAGATAGGAGACCTCATCAAAAGTCGGGATCCACTTCAAAGAGGTTTCTCAGAAGGCTCTCCGTTCGTGGATAAGATAGTGAGCTTCCCTACCCCAGTCAAGTTCAAACCGCCCATGGTGTCTCCTAAGTATGATGGTAGCACCAACCCTGTACATAACATTGAGATGTACTAGTCAGCGGTGAACATTTATTCAATACCGGATGAGATGAAGTGCCGGGACTTCTTCGAGACTTTGACGGGAGAAGCACACATCTGGTTTACTTCTCTTCTGAAGAATTCAATTGAAAACTTTATGGGCTTAGCTGAACGATTCATTCACAATTTCTGTTTTGACCTCAAAAGAAGACCACCCATCTGTTGTATGTCAAGCAAGGCAAGCACGAGAGCCTAAGAGACTACATCGCCAGGTTCAACAAAGAAAAACTTGAGGTTGAAGATTATGAAGAGAATATTTCCATGACCGCCGTCATAAGAGGTATTTAGAAAGGGAAGTTGTTATGGAAACTTGCGGAAGACCCTCCCAAGTCCATGTCGGAGCTATTGGCAACTGTGGGGAAGATCATGAACGCTAAAGAGGCCATGGCCGCTAAGTATGAAGACGAGAACGGCGGTAGCAGCAAAAAGTTTAAAAAAAAGAAAGATGGAAAGAAGAGGTCAGTTGATGACAAGTTTGCACGTTATACCCCTCTTACTGTAAGCTACGAACACATCCTCAATGAGTTCAAGAATGATCGGTCCTTAAGATGGCCAGAGAAGCTGAAGGCTCCTCCACATAATAGGAACCAAAACTTATGGTGTGAATTCCACCAAGACCATGGCCATGTCACAGATAAGTGCTTTGCCTTAAAGGATGAGATCGAGAAGATGTTGAAGTCGGTAAAGTTGAGGAAATATGTTGATGGCAAAGATCCTAAAAGGGGAAGAGATGAACCCAAAAAGAAGAGAAATGACAGGTGTCGTGACGATACCCCAACAAGAAGAGATGGTGACTCAGATGGTGATGATGAAGGCGATCCCGACCTCCCACCAAAGGATGACAACACCCCAGTAAAGAGGGTTGGAAAGCTCATGTGGGAGAGTCTAAGTCAGTGTCCAAACTTGAAATAATAAATCTGACGTCTTCCGAGACAATGCAGAAGAGAAAGAAGGTGGACATGGACACTCTCATAGTCGGGTTATCCTAACTCGACTTCAAAGGAATCCTAGCTCCACATGATGACCCTTTGGTAATCACAATAAGAGTTCATGGATGTGAGGTACAGAGAAATATTGTAGATGGAGGAAGTTATGCAGATGTGATGTTCTGGCCCTGCTTCAAAAGGCTAGGCCTTAGCAGAGCTAGGCTGGTACCCTATCATCATCCGTTAATGGGCTTCAGCGGAGAAAAGGTCCATCCATTGGGCATGTACGAGATGGACGTGCGAATGGGCGATGAGTGGCCTAAGAGGTTAACCCTGAAGATCAATTTTTTCGTTATGGATGAAAACGTCTTCTCGGCCTATAACCTCGTCATAGTAAGAGTAGCCCTTAAGGAGTTTGAGGCCGTGCCATCGACGGTCCACCAGATGATAAAATTATCGACCCCCTATGGGGTAGAGGAAGTGCAGGGTGACTAGACCATAGCACGAGAATGCTACTTTAACTCAGCCGAAGAGAGAGAGGCCCATAAGAGAGCAACTACCACTTATAACATTGATACACTTGACCCTAGATATGAAATAAAGTTGAAGAAAGGAGAGGCCACAGAAGAGGTAGAATCCATTGTCCTTAATGAGGACGAACCGAAAAAAACCGTCTAGGTCGGCAAAGCCTTAAAAGAGGAGATTAAGGAAGAGATGATAAACTTCTTGAGGAAGAGGCAGAGTGTCTTCTCTTGGACTCACACGGATATTCCTAGCATCAACCCTGAGGTTATGTGCCACAAACTCAACGTGACTAAGGATGCTAAGCCCATCAAACAGAGACGAAGAGTTTAATCTAGGGAGAAGTAAAACGTCATCCAGGAAGAAGTCAGGAAGTTGGAAGAGGCTGAGTTTATCAGGGAAGTCATATATCCGGAGTGGCTATCGAATGCAGTGATTGTGCCCAAAGCCAATTGAAAATGGAGAATGTGCGTAGACTTCACCGACCTGAACAAGTCTTGCCCGAAAGACAACTATCCCTTACCTTGGATCGACCAGATGGTAGATGCAACTGCAGGACATGAGCTCATAAGCTTCATGGACGCGTATTCAGGCTACAACCAGATCTTCATGGATTTCGAAGACTCAGAGAAGACAGCCTTCATCACTGACAAAGGGACATATTGCTGCAAGGTTATGCCCTTCGGATTAAAAAATGTGGGGGTAACATACCAACGTCTTATGAATAAGATCTTTGAGGACCAAATAGGTAAGACTATGGAGGTATACGTAGACGATATGTTAACGAAGAGCTTAAAGGCCTGCACCCATGTGGCAGACCTGGAAAAGACATTCGATACCATGGACTTGTATATAATGAAACTCAACCCTATGAAGTGTGTCTTCGGGGTAGGAGCCGGGAATTTTTCTGGATTCATTGTCAATCAGAGGGGAATAGAGGTGAACCCTGAGAAAATCAAGGCTTTGCTCGACATGAAGACACCTAAGAGTATCAAGGACGTTCAGAGGCTAACTGGAAGAGTAGCTGCACTCAACAGATTTGTTTCAAGAGCGATGGACAAGTGTCTTCCATTCTTTAAGGTGCTTAGAATGCCTTCGAATGGGACAAAGAGTGTGATGAGGATTTTAACCAACTCAAGTCCTACCTTGGATCTCCCTTAATCTTATCTCGACCTGTAATGGGAGAGAAGTTGTATATTTATCTAGCGGTTTCTGAATCGGTTATAAGTGCAGCTATAGTACGGGATGATATTGGGGTCCAAAGTCACATGTATTTCAACAGTAAGGCTCTTTAAGTGTCTGAACAAAATTAACCTCGGATAAAAAAGTTAGCCTATGCCCTGATACATGATTCCAGGAAGATAAAGCCTTACTTTCAAGACCATTCCATGATCATCCTCACCGACTCCCCACTAAGACAGGTCCTCCATAAACCTGAGAAGTCGGGAAGACTGATGACATGGGCCATTGAGTTGGGGAAGTATGACCTTACTTATCTGCCTAAGATGGCCATCAAAGGGTAGAAACTTATAGATTTTGTCGCCGAGTTCACATGGGAAGAGGCCAAGGTTGAGAATAACTTAGAGACTGCAGAAGGGTCAAACAATAACATCTTCCAAGACCCGAAAAAGGTTGTATCCAAGGGATCCAGAGATGGAATAGCCGAGAATGAGGAAGATCGGCACCTCTTCAGCAGGGAATCATGTTAGAAGGTGGCTTCTCATCAGATAAAGACATCTGGAACCTCTTTGTTAATGGGTCTTCCTGCAAAAGCGGAAACGGTGCATGGATAATACTGTTAGCTCCGAATGGTACTAACGTTGAATATTCCCTAAGTTTTAACTTCAAGGCATCTAACAACGAGTGAGAATATGAGGCTATGATAGCAGGCCTCTGATTGGCAAAGACCCTTAGGGTAAGACGACTCCTTCCTCATAGTGACTCAAGGTTAGTTGTTAATCAAGTGTTGGGGGTTTATGAGGCCAAGGATGAAATGATGGACAAGTAACTGAAGAGGGTGAGAACGATATTAGAAGGCTTTGAAGAGGTAAAAATGAAGAGAATACCTCATCAAAATAATAGTCATGCAGACGCACTAGCAAGGTTGGCTTCGGCAACCAGGACAGACATCAGAAGGACAGTCGCAGTGGAGATCTTTCTCAAGGCGACCATTGAAGAAGAAGAGGACAGTAACCCTTGCCTCAATTTAAACCTAGGGGACTCATGGATGGATACCCTTATCAGATATATTAGAGAGGGAGAGCTACCGAAGTTAATGTTAGAGAGGAGGAGACTAAGGTACAGAGCTGCAAAGTTCTCAATTATAGGAGACGTCCTATATAAGAAGGGATTCCTATTACCTCTCCTCAGATGCGTTCATCCCATAGAAGTTCCCCGCGTCCTACAGAGGTACACGAGGTTTCTTGCTCCAGTCACATAGGAGGAAGACCTTTGGCGAAGAGGATTATTACACAAGGATATTGGTGGACGACCTTGGCCTAGGATGCTGCAGCCTATGTAAAGAGGTGCAACAAATGTCAGAGATTCTCCACTATCCCCCATCAACCTCATCAACCTATGACGTCAATCAGTTCCCTTTGGCCATTCACAGTATGGGGAATTGTCTTAGTCGGTCCCCTGCCGAGGGCTGCAAATAACTTCCGATTTCTGATAGTCGCCATTGATTACTTCTCCAAATGGGTGGAGGCCGAATCGATGATTACGATTATAGAGCATAAAACCTTCCAATTTATTTGGAAAAATATCATTTGCAAACATGGCCTCCAAAACACCTTCATCTCGAACAAAGGAACCCAATTCAAGAATTCTTCCTTGGAGAAATATTGCGAAAGAGTTGGGATAAAGTAATTTTTCTCTTCTCCTGGCCGACCTCAGGCAAATGGTCAGACCGAAGTCACAAATATAACGATTCTGAATGGGATCAAGAAGAGGCTAGAAGAATCTAAGGGTAGATGGACTGAAGAGGTTTATGTTATGTTATGGGGCTATAGAACAACGACTAGGACACCAACGAGGGAGACCCCATTTATGTTATCACATGGATCGGAGGCCGTCATACCTACAGAAGCAGGGCTTCCAACTCATAGGGTTCAAACCTATGACCTTGACAGGAATGGTGAGGAGAGAAGACTTAACCTCGATGTGATCAAAGAAAGAAGGGAAGACGCGGAAGTTAGGTAGGCAACTTACCAACAGAGAACAGCAAAATTTTACAATCAAAGGGTAAAATCAAGACCTATAGCTATAGGAGACCTGGTGTTAAAGAAGACGTTGAAGAAGGCCAACAAGCTTCACCCAAATTGTCATGGTCCTTATAAAGTGATTGAGGAGGCTGTACCTGGGAGCTACAGGCTAGAGAACCTCGAAAGGGAACCTTTCTCCAACCCTTGGAATGCTGATCATCTAAAAAAGTATTACATATGATGTTACCAGGTCTTTCATATAAATGTATCATCTTATGAGGAGATTATTAATGAGAAGATCGGTTTCCATGTCAATTCTTGGTTCATTGTGCTCGAATGGTAGAATTTTATGGGGATAACATCTTAGTTGATGACCTCAGACCCTATAACATCATAATTTGGTGACAATGTCTGAGGTAAGAAATCATACTTGGATGACCCCAAACCTTAGACATCATTAACTTGGTGAATAATTATTTATGAGGATAACATCTTAATTGATGACCTCAGACCTTATAACATCATAATTTGGTGACAAGGTCTGAGGTAAGACATCATACTTGGATGACCTCAGGCCTTAGACATCATTAGTTTGGTGAAAATATATTTATGAGGACAACATCTTAGTTATTACCTCAGACCTTATAACATCATAATTTGGTGACAAGATCTGAGGTGAGACATTATACTTTAATGACCTTAGACCTTATAACATCATAATTTGGTGACAAGGTCTGAGGTGAGACATTATACTTTGATGACCTCAGACCTTATAACATCATAATTTGGTGACAAAGTCTGAGGTGAGACATTATACTTTGATGACCTTAGACCTAACAACATCATAAGTTGGTGACGAGGTCTGAGGTAGGACATCATACTTGGACGACCCCAGACCTTAGAAGATTATATTGAGACTTCAGATATTAAAAATCATTCAAGAAACATTCAACAATTAAAGATGTAAAGCCCTCCTTAGAGGTTGATATAAACTAAAATTGAGAGTTATAAACTACAAGTGAACAGAGCTTGTCATCAGAGGTTACAGTTCGAAATATAAATTAAAGTTACAAAAAGCTTCACAAAGTAGTCAAGTGTTCACAGCCTCAGGGTTAGTTGCCATGCCCCTATCTTCCTGGACGAGGGTGGTCACTTCCACCCCGTTGTCCTGAACACCAACATCTTCGGTCCTGGTGTCATCTTGGGGGGCAGCCTCGGTAGGTACAGCACCTCCCTCCTCCTCTACCTCTTGCAAGACCTGATCAAATCGAGGATCAGTATAACCCAAACCGATGAAGTCAGAGGCTGTGAGGCTCCCTAATTACTTCTCCTTCATGGCAGCCCATTTATTAGTGGCCTTTACACCCCTTTCTAAGTACTCGAAGATGAAGCTGACAAACTCATCAGAGACCATGTACTCCTCCAAGATCTTCTCGAAGGCATCATCCAAGTAAACCTTCATAGCCACATCGACCTTATATTGAAGAGAGTCAGCCTGAGTCTTCAGGGCAGTGCTATGATCCTTCCTCAGCATGTTCATGTCTTTCTCTAACCCCTTCATGCTGGACTCAGACTTCTTCAAAGAGGCCTTTAGACGCCCCACTTCCGCATTCAAAGCGGCCTCAGTCTTCTCAGCCTCTTGGCCCTTCTCAATCAGAGAAATCTTCCCCAAGGTCCAGTTAACAAAATGGTGCATGGTGAGGAGACCCTGTAGAACATGTGCAGAAATGTCAGTCTATGGTCCGGTATAGTTCAAAACCGATGCTACACTTGAGTAGCAAAAGAAGAAGTTCAAGGTCTTACTTGGATAGAGCGATGGAGGGAGAACTTGGACAACAGAGGCCTATCCAGAGAGCGATAGAAGCGCTTATCAGAGTCGGTCATGGCATCGCCGATTACATCCAGGGCCTTCAGACTATGGCCGATAAGACTGTCACCAATCTTTAGTTGCTCCAAGCGAGTAATCAATGCGTCCTCAGAAGAAATGGGTATGGAATGATCCCCCTTTTGGTTTTTTTCTTCTGCCTCTAATCCTCAGGGGAAGGGTCGACAGGTTTCCTCTTCTTGGAGGCCTCAGCCCTTGAGGTGGTTGGAGGGGGAGAATGTGCATTAAGACCTGCTTTCTTCACCAGCTTCGTGAGACTAGGGGCTTCTATCTCCCAAAGGTCATCGAAAATCCCTTTTGGACGCTCTGCAAAATAGAAAGGTCCGAGTTAGAAAATCAGAGATACACAAATTTAAAGGTATGACTTGTTGAAATAATAAAGCAACTTACGGAGCTCGGTCAAAGGACTCCCCCCAAGGCCAATTTCTGAGAGATAGTAGGGAGTCATCAAATGCTCGTACTTGACTAGCAGACCATTCTCCCCTTGATCCTAAAGGTTTTTAACCTTCTGAAGATTATTTTGGCTTAGCCCAGGGTCGGCCCTAGCATCCATTGTCACCTTCCCCCATCTCAAGGGTATTCTCGGCTCTAGGGAGGAAGAGGGGGCATAGGGACCAAACTCCCATGGCCCTGACGCAAAGAAGTAGCGTGGTTTCCAATTATGGTTCAAGGTTTGAGTAACCTGTAATATCTTTTTATTTGACTTCCGAGCTAAGAAATGGTAGTATCTCGGATGATTCCTAGCAGAGGAGGGGACGTAGCACCCTGTAAAGACTTAGACGGGCAAGTCTGAATGATGGACTGACCTCCATAAGACAATAGCTCCAATTATCACCCCCCAAGCATTGGGTGATAACTGGGAAGGAGCCAAGTTAATGTAGGATAATATAGCCCTAATGATAGGATGAATGGGAAGATGAAATCCTAACTTGAATATTTGCTCATACAGGTAGATCTCACCATCGCGGCCGCCGAAAGCCCTCTCTTCCCTCAGAGGTCTCCTGAGTTTCATAGAGGGACTTATAGAATATAGATGTCTGAAGGCCAAAAGGTTGACCTCGCTGATAGTGCTCTCTATCTCGGCCACCTCAAAGGTGTTAACATCGCTTTCAGCACCATCATCATTATCAGGTTCAACATTGGCCTTAGCAGACGATGGGGCACCACTTGGGAACCTCTGAGCGAACTCAGCTCCTGTGACAGCCGATAGGGGAATGGCTTCAAGGATTGGTGGAACAACCACGCTAGGTCCTACAATCTCAATGTCAGAGGAAGAGGGCGATGTGCTTGAACCCTTATTTGACGAGGCCCGACTGGAAATCTCGTCTTGATCAGGGACCTGATCCTGCTGAACGAAAAAGTCCACGGCCTCTTGAAAGGAGTCCACAGACATAGGGTCTGAGGTGGATGACTCAGACTCAGACATGGGTGTAGGTTCAACTGGGACCTCTGCTGACTTAACTGGTTCAGCCGACTCAGGGTATATGACCTTCAGAGGGGGTGGAAAGATAGGTCTGAGGGGGAATGCCTCTGCCCTACGAGCTTCCTCTTGGGCTCTTTCTATTTTCTTAATTTTATCTAAGATCTTCTCCCTAAGAGAGGGGAATTCTTCTAAGAGTTGATAAAGGGGCCTGAGCATATGAGTCAGATCATACACTTGTGACTCTTCTAAATAAACAAGATTGGCAATTGAATTAGGGATCAAACTAGGTTTTTAAATGAAGAATGATCAAGAACAGTTCAACAGAAAAAGGCATAAACTCACCGGAGAACTCTTAAACTCATCGAAAAACTCGTAAACTTGCCAAAAAATGCACGAAACAGGAATTGAAGGCTGGAAAAATGGAGAAGAAAAGGTGATAAGACAATACCTGATGGAATGTAAGGAGAAGGAGGGAAACTTTGGCAAGAACTCCACCCAATGCACTACTAACCAAGCTCTTGTAGAGAAAGAGAGAGAGAACAGAGAAAATACAGGCGATAGAATGCAGAAATGGAGGAGAAAGAAAGGAAATTAGGGTTTAACCCTCAAACAGACCCACACACATCCCAAGGCCCATCATTTCCTTGGGAGCCCAAAGTATAACTAACATCATTGAGCTTGCCTGGCACACTATATACTTCAGCAGTTGACACTTGTCAAGAAAGAATTGGCACCAACAGAAATCCAACCTCGGACGCGCATACCCCTTAATCACCTGCTCACACAGGCAACTAAGGGCTAGGTGTGATTGATATGCCCTATATGTACCCAACAGCTCAGAGACATCAACCTCGTCCAGGGATATGGCCGAGGTTAGAAGGGCCTTGGACTGGCAACCAGCGATCCCGTCCTAAGCAAGGTCGGCCATGGCCGACGTTACTAGTTACCTCGCAGTCAGACAGCAGTTTAGGTCTTTATGTTCCATAGGGGTAGTTATTCATCAGGTCATCCAAGGTTGGAAACCTCGACTAGGCCGAGGTTGCAAGGACTACTCCTCCATAACCTCGGCCCATGCCTACATTACGAACTTGTCTTACCTCGGCCTCATATGAGCCGAGACCACCATTATTAATCTCGGATTGGGTGACAACCAGACTTCACCAACCTCGTACTCTTCCAGGCCGAGGTTGGGACCAATCACAGGTAGCCGAGCCTTTATTCGCATATGTGCTGTTGGTAACACGTGTACATAATCGGTTATAACTGAATCATTACCCTCGCGTGATAGAATATTGAGGTCATCATTATCTACATAAGATTAGCCAGGTGTCATTCTCATACTGGTTCAATCCTCATGAACATGCTCATTGCATGCCTAAGGGGTACATTACACCCACCAGGCACTATATATAGAGGTCATCCTCTAACTTGTAAAGGATCTGAAATTAGCAACCCTAACTAAAACACTGTTTAAATATACAATAGAGAGATAAAGCTTGAGAGATTGTATCCATGGCCATTAGTGCCTTCATTCAGTGATATTACTCACTCACTTGCACAGTGGACGTAGGGCTAATTGGCTGAACCACTTAAACATTTGTGTTCATCCTCTTCTCCTCATCTCTATCTCTTATACCTGTATATTCTTGATCTTCCATTCTTACCACTAATTTGAGCTTACGAATGAAAATAACGTTGCCAAAGCCGTTTATGAAAATAAACTATTTAAGCAACTCCGAAAGTTTGTTGAAGAAACTCTTTACTTAAAATCAAAACTATTTTGAACACAAGATGTGTTAACAAAATTATGTACGAGATATGGACAAGATTTGATAACAAGTTTTAGTAAACAGTTTAAAATGTTTTAAACTCAGCACACTATTAGAAAGGGATGAGAAGATGTAGAAATATTGATACTCAGATTTTTAACGTGGTAAAACCTCACCAACTGAGGAAACATCCACGACTCCCTCTACGGAGTAAAATGAAAAAAATCCACTAAAACAAATATTTGAGTTACAATCTATTTAACTAACATGCACACAAACAAATCTATACAAGTTTAGGAATATACCCTCTGGCGTCCTCAAACTTCTCTGCAGATCTTGTTTGTTGATGTAGTCCTCTCAGGTTGTACACTCCTCCTTTGTTTCAGCACTTTACGTCGACTTTAGTTCACCAGATCTTACAGCCAACACTTTAAGTGTTTGTAGTGTGAAGATGTGTTGTGAAAAGGTGTTCTAAACCACATGCATGAACACACACACCCTTAATAGTTACAAACAGTCCTAGTAAATTACAGTTTACTATATGCTGTGAACTTTCTTTTTCTTTCTTTCTCACAAAACATAAAACCTTTTTGACCTTTCAATAAATCCCAGAATCCACGGATATCTTTCTTCAAAATCGGTAAAGATCTTAATCAATCTCAGTTTTGAAAAGATTTTCGAGATTGAAAACCTCCAAGTGCGATTCTAATACTAGGTCAAGGTTTAGTTTTGCAAGCAGTAAGAAATAGAAAGCATGTATTGTTGATTTGAAGTATGAAAACGTTTTTATCAAAAGAAATCAACAATATACTTCTCTGGATGAGAAATAATGTGTATCTACGTGTTTTGTAACTTCAAACACTTCAGATCTGAGATTTCTATTGAAACAGAAACCAGATCTGAAATAAAAAGTTTAAGTTGAACAGTAAGATTCGATGAACACAAGGAACAGCAAAACAAATACAACTCATACACTCAAACCCTCAAGAACACTGGAAAGGTGTTTTTGGTTTAGGTGTTTGATTTTGGCTGGAGAAGAGGTAACGAAGTTAGGGTTTCTAGGGTTTCAATCTAGGGTTTCAAACTCTCTCTCTTCTCTCTTTTTTTCTCTCACTTCTCTCTCTTCTCTCTCTACTCTCTCTTCTCTCAGAGGAAAACAAAATGGCCAAAAATCTTCGAAGTCTGAGAAGATGAGGGTTTATATAGGGGGCTGAGAAGGTTCCAGACGTTCGAGTGAAAACAACGGTTGTGATCAAGTCAATTCTTCTTGACTTTGATCCAAGGGTTAACAGCAAGCGGTGGTTAAACAAGCTGTGATAGGTGGAGATGTTTACACAGGGATTACCAAAGATCGCATGCAGACCCTAGATAAGAATTGATCCAAGGGCTCAGGTGTGACGCGAAGTTTGTGTCTACAAAGAAACACAAATGTAGGCAATCAGAAGGCTGCACGTGTTGGCCAGCAATTGGAAACAAACGCGCGTCCCAAACTTAATTACATGCACACCCTCTAGTCTCTAGCGCTTTCGGTTTCTACCCAGGTAAACAATCATCCCAAAAACAGCACAAAATAAAATTGCAGTTTGACCCCAAAACTTTTAAAACCAAATTTTATTTATAAAAATTAAATTTGAAAAATGTTTAAAAAATCCCAAAAATTATTAAAAACCAAATTAAGGGATTTAAACTCACTCAACACAAGAACACATATAAAAGTGCAATATGCAATGTAGTGTGGGTGTTCTAAGTGTGTGAGTGATGGCTATAAGTTCAGGATCATTACAACTATTAAATATGAAGTCCAATCCAACTTCTGAAGCTCTTTGGTTTCTAGGATTGACATAATTTTGTCACTATTTCCAAACTAGATGAGCTCTTATACAGTATAGACTCAAGTGAGTCAAAGGTATAAGGGCTTCAATCTCCCCCTTTGGAAATATGAGACAAAATCTCCTTTGAGTCAATCTTGGACTCGTAGGGCAACAAAAAACTTATGCCTATAAAGGTTCTATCTACCCAAATCCTAGAAAATAAAAGTACATAACTCAACTATTCACATTTGTACACCCTATTATTACAACAGTTGAGAATGATTCTAAAAAGAATACCTGCAAAGAATAGACTAAGATCAAGCAGTTTAGTATATGCAGTATATAAGTAGACTCAAATTTCTCCCCCATTTTGTCTCAAATAGACAAAGGGAAAAAAATTCGAAAAAAAACAGCAAAAGATATTAATCAGCACTAATCATACCAATAGATTTTCTTAAAGAAACGAATCTATTAAAATCAAGAGGTTTAGTGAACATGTCTGCAAGTTGTAGATCAGTAGGGAGATAGTTAATTTCTAATTCCTTGGATTCCACCAACTCACGAATAAAATGATGTCTTATTTTAATATGTTTAGTTCGCGAGTGTTGAACTGGGTTCTTAGAAATGTTAATCGCACTTTGATTATCACAATAGAGATGAAGTGTGGGTTCTAGAATACCATAATCACTTAGCATTTGTTTAAGCCATAACAATTGGGCACAACAGCTACCGGCGGCTATGTATTCAGATTCAGCAGTCGAGAGAGATGTGCAGTTCTGTTTTTTACTACTCCATCCTACCAAGTTATTACCAATATAACAACATGCGCCTGAAGTGCTTTTACTATCATCAGTACACCCAGCCCAATCAGCATCAGTGTACCCAATAATAGTGCTAGGTGTGTCATTCGTGTACCAAATTCCTAAATTTAGAGTGCCTTTAACATATTTAATTATGCGTTTAACAGCGTTTAAATGACTCTCCTTGGGGTTGTTTTGATAACGCGCACAAACACAAACAGCATACATGATATCAGGACGCGAGGCAGTCAGATATAGTAATGTGCCAATCATACTACGATACAAGGTAGAGTCTACAGATTTTCCATTTTCATCTTTAGATAATTTCTCTGTAGTACTCATAGGCGTTTTAGCACTCTTAGCACTCTCGAGGCCAAATTTCTTAACTATCTCTAATGCGTACTTGTTCTGCGAAAGAAACAAGCCATCTGGTTGTTGTTTGACTTGGAGACCTAGAAAGAACTGTAACTCCCCCATAAGGGACATCTGAAATTCCTTGCTCATGATTTCAGCAAAAGATTTTACTTCTGAGGTAGAGGTAGATCCAAATATGATATCGTCAACATAGATTTGAGCGATAGTAATGTGTTTGTCAAAATGTTTGACAAATAAGGTTTGGTCATTTCCACCTCTTTGGAAACCATTATCCAGCAAAAAACTGGACAGGCGCTCATACCAAGCTCTAGGAGCTTGTTTAAGACCATATAAAGCCTTTTTCAACCGAAAAACATGATTAGGATGATTAGGGTCAATGAACCCTTTAGGTTGTTCTACATAGGTTTCCTCGGCAAGTATTCCATTAAGGAATGCAGATTTAACATCCATTTGATATAATGTAAAACGCATGTGACAGGCTATAGCAAGAAGCAGACGAACTGATTCTAAACGAGTGACAGGAGCAAAGGTCTCGTTAAAATCAATTCCCTCTATTTGGGAATAACCTTGAGCAACTAGTCTAGCTTTATTTCTAATTACTATCCCATTTTCATCAGTTTTATTTTTGAAAATCCAACGAGTGCCAATAACCTTTTTGTGATCAGGACGTGGAACAAGAAACCAAACATCATGAATGACAAATTGTAAAAGTTCATCCTGCATAGCAGAAATCCAGTGAGAGTCATTCAATGCCTCATTTACATTCTTTGGTTCCAAGAGAGAAACAAAGCATGCATAGAGTGCATAATTTCTAAGTTGGGATCTTGTACGTACTGGTTCACTAGGGTTACCAACTACATTGTTGATGGGATGGTCTTTAGAAACCCAGTTAGGTACTTCAGGTGACTCAATAGGTAATGAATTATCTATTTCAGAAGTGTCATTTTCTAAAATATTTGACGATTCTTCTTCAATAGTTAATTCACTAGTCTTGCTTTCTATAGTGGTGTCACTAACAATTACATTTATGGATTCCATTAAGGTTTTAGTGCGAAGATTAAATACCCTATAAGCTCTACTATTAGGTGAATATCCTAAGAATATGGCTTTATCTCCCCTACTCTCAAACTTAGATAAGTGTTCCCTATCTTTGCAAACATAGCAGGTACTACCAAAGGTTCTAAGGTACTTAAGATTAGGCTTTTTATTGTGCCAAAGTTCATAAGGGGTTTGTTTCGAATTCTTTCTAAGATAAACCCTATTAATAAGATGGCAGGCTGTACGAATAGATTCTACCCAAAAATACTTAGGTAAGTTCTTAGCATGGAGCATGACACGTGCCATCTCTTGAAGAGTTCGATTCTTTCTCTCAGCTATACCATTTTGTTGAGGGGTCTTAGGAGCACTGAACTCATGTTTGTAACCATTATAGTCACAATATTCTACAATACCAGTGTCTTTGAATTCACCACCTCTATCACTTCGGATTCTATTCACTTGAGTGTCTTTTTCATTCTCAATCCGTAAGAGAATCTTTAAAAAGGTTTGAAAGGTATCGGATTTTTGTTTTAAGAAAGCTACCCAAGTGAATCTAGTGAAGTCATCAACCATAACTAGAATATAACTGTGTCCACAAAGACTAACAGTTTGAGAAGGACCCATTAGGTCCATATGGATGAGTTCTAAGGGATTAGAGGTAAGGATATCTTTAACTCTTTTATGGGGTGCTTTAACAATCTTTCCTTCTTGACAGGGACCACAGACAATGTTATGAATAGGTTTAATTTTTGGTATTCCTCTAACTATTTGTTGAGAAGACAATTTACTCAAATTTTCGTAATTAATGTGACCCATTCTGTTATGCCATATTTCATTGTCATCCATTCTGGCAACATTACAGATTTCAGAACTACTCATGACAGTGTAACAATTGTCAGGAGTCCTGAGTCCTGTAATTATGCATTCTCCCTTTTCATTTAAAATCTTGCAATTGTTCTTTGAAAAGGTAACAGTATGGTTTAAGTCACAAAATTGCGAAATGCTGAGTAAGTTAGCCTTGAGACCTTTAACTAAGAGAACATTTTCAAGAAGGGGAAGTCCCTTTTCTTTAAGAGTTCCTTTGCCTATAATCTGGGATGATACTCCATCACCAAAAACAACTTTTCCACCATCAAAATGGGTTTTATTTAAAAGTTTTGTATCATCTCCTGTCATATGCTTGGAACATCCAGAATCCAAGTACCAACCAGAAGATGTAAGTTCAGCTTTTAAGGCTGAAATAACAACATTACACTTCATCTGGGGTACTAGATCATCTTTTCTAACCCAAATTGCTCTGGTTTTCTGTTTGCGCTTATTTGCTCTCATTTGATAAAATTTGCGAGCAGTAGATTTTTGTTGAAAAACATTTTGCGCATGATTTTGGGTAAATTTAAACACCTGAGCATTTGATTTAGAAAATTTTCTGGGAATCCTTCTAGTAAATGTCCTTTTAGGTTTAGTCTTTCTATTCCTATAGTTAGAGTTTTTGTCTGGTGGTCTGGGAAGAACATAATTGTTACGACTCCTCCTAGAATAGTTAAAGTTATGGTACATGGGAGTGTTGTAGATAGGCTTAATCAGTCTCCTAGCATAGCAATTATCGAAAGAGTGACCATATATATCACAATAGGAGCAATAAAGATTGCTCAGAATAGGGTTTTCCTTAGGAAAGTCTCTAATCAAAGGTTTTGAGAAATTTTCAGGCTGAATTTTATTCCTAGGTAGCACAGGTTTGAAAGCAGGTTCACTTTTCCTAATAGGGGGGCAGACATATTTTCCCTTTGATAAACTTTCATGCTTAGAGCAACTTGCATCTCCAGTGTTAGTGTTTTGATGGTCAAACTTAGTTTTCAAAGAATGAAAGTCTGGACATGTCTCAATAGGTCTTTTGCCTCCTGACACAAACTTGATCGGTTCAACATGTTTTGTTTGTGACTTCAAATTGGGGCAAAACCCTATTCCAGTTCTATCATCAGAATTGGTTTTAGATTCAGCAACAAATCCATCAAAACAGTTTGAATTATTTTCAAATTTGGTAAATTTTTTGAAAACAGTTGCTGTCTTTTCTTTTGTTTGTTCCAATTCTAATAATGTCCCTTTGTATTTTTTCTCCAGAATTTCATTAGCTTCAGTCAAAGATTTCAGTTTTTCATCAAACACTTTGATATCACTTTCATGAGACATACATTGAGTAGTATACTCTTCAGCATTTACTTTTACCATTAGGCTTAGATCCTCTAGCTTTTTGGTAAGATCTTTTACAATCTTTTCTAGTCTAGTGCTTTTCTTAAGAGTCTTAGTATATAGAGTGTGAATGTCTGGGAGATCATCATTGTCTGAGTCACTAAGTGAAGTGTGTGAAGTGACCCCTAAGGTTTCATTTCTTAAACTCACGCACCCATTGACATCAGCAGTATCGATTTCCCTTTGACTCACACACCCCGAGGAAGAAGTATTAATGTTCTCAGTAAGTAAAGCATCTAAACCAGTTAAAGTATGATTCACAGCAACAGAACTAGAATTACTAGACTCATCCTCACTATCAAGCATAGGCATATTATCATTGTATATGATTTTCGCAAAGAAGGATAAACAGGGATCAAAACCATCAGATGCCTCAGGTTCCTCATTTTCAGAGTCACTTGAGTCATCCCATGTTTTGCAGAGGTTGGCTCTAGAGTGTTTGTTTTGGGTATTTAAATTAACTCTACAGTCTTGAGCAATATGTCCCAGTTTACCACATCTATAGCATTCAATTTTCTTGAGGTCTCTGTGAGGTCTTGTGTTGTCCTTGTTCTGTTTGTCATGAGGTTTCTCATGGGGCTTGTGATTTGAAGGAGCAGAATAATTAGACTTGCCCTGTTTATTTGCAATACTGTTTCTAAATTTAACAATTTTCTTAAATTGTTTCGACATGAGGGCAATCTGATTATCTAGACTTTCTAAGTCACAGTCCTCATCAGAATCATTACTAGGAGTGTTTAACTCAGGCTTAGTCATCTTAGAAGAAAAGCTGAGGGTGGAATTGGTATTTTTCCTGTGAGTGTGGGTCAATTGTTTCTTAAACTCTAATTCCATTTCCACAGTTCTTAATTTGCTACTGAGTAATTCAGGAGTGAGATTAATATCACACATCTCCTCAATAGCATATCTTTTATTGTCAAATTTCTGTGGTAATGATCTCAGAATTTTAGAGACAATTTCTTGTCTATCATAAGTTATACCATTGGCATGAAGTTTAGTGACAATATCAGTAAGGTTCATATAGAAATCATCGAAAGACTCAGATTCAGACATGATTAAGGTATTGTACTGTTGGATTAACATCTGAGTCTTAGCAGCTTTTACCCTAGAGTCTCCTTCATGTGCAGTAATCAGTGTATCCCATGCTTCCTTGGAAGTGGTACAAGATGAGATTCTCTTGAACTCATATTCGTTAATAGACATAAATATAGCGTTCTTGCCTTTGTTATTATTTCGAGAAACCTGTTTCTCTTCTTGAGTAAACTCACTCAATATTTTCTTAATCCTTTCATTGCTTCCATCAGTGGCTGGTTTAGTTGGATAAGAGTATCCGTTTTCAATGATATCCCAGACATCATCTCCCAGTGTTCCTTGAATAAAAGCAATCATTCTTACTTTCCAGTAAGAGAAATTGGTTCCATCAAAGACTGGAGGTCTGGTCAAGTTACCATATCTTTCGTTTTTCTCGTCCATAATGATTTTGAGAAAACAGTTTCAGAAACTCAGGATCTTTTTGAAAAAGTTCACCAAAAGCTCTGATACCAATTGAAAATAACGTTGCCAAAGCCGTTTATGAAAATAAACTATTTAAGCAACTCCGAAAGTTTGTTGAAGAAACTCTTTACTTAAAATCAAAACTATTTTGAACACAAGATGTGTTAACAAAATTATGTACGAGATATGGACAAGATTTGATAACAAGTTTTAGTAAACAGTTTAAAATGTTTTAAACTCAGCACACTATTAGAAAGGGATGAGAAGATGTAGAAATATTGATACTCAGATTTTTAACGTGGTAAAACCTCACCAACTGAGGAAACATCCACGACTCCCTCTACGGAGTAAAATGAAAAAAATCCACTAAAACAAATATTTGAGTTACAATCTATTTAACTAACATGCACACAAACAAATCTATACAAGTTTAGGAATATACCCTCTGGCGTCCTCAAACTTCTCTGCAGATCTTGTTTGTTGATGTAGTCCTCTCAGGTTGTACACTCCTCCTTTGTTTCAGCACTTTACGTCGACTTTAGTTCACCAGATCTTACAGCCAACACTTTAAGTGTTTGTAGTGTGAAGATGTGTTGTGAAAAGGTGTTCTAAACCACATGCATGAACACACACACCCTTAATAGTTACAAACAGTCCTAGTAAATTACAGTTTACTATATGCTGTGAACTTTCTTTTTCTTTCTTTCTCACAAAACATAAAACCTTTTTGACCTTTCAATAAATCCCAGAATCCACGGATATCTTTCTTCAAAATCGGTAAAGATCTTAATCAATCTCAGTTTTGAAAAGATTTTCGAGATTGAAAACCTCCAAGTGCGATTCTAATACTAGGTCAAGGTTTAGTTTTGCAAGCAGTAAGAAATAGAAAGCATGTATTGTTGATTTGAAGTATGAAAACGTTTTTATCAAAAGAAATCAACAATATACTTCTCTGGATGAGAAATAATGTGTATCTACGTGTTTTGTAACTTCAAACACTTCAGATCTGAGATTTCTATTGAAACAGAAACCAGATCTGAAATAAAAAGTTTAAGTTGAACAGTAAGATTCGATGAACACAAGGAACAGCAAAACAAATACAACTCATACACTCAAACCCTCAAGAACACTGGAAAGGTGTTTTTGGTTTAGGTGTTTGATTTTGGCTGGAGAAGAGGTAACGAAGTTAGGGTTTCTAGGGTTTCAATCTAGGGTTTCAAACTCTCTCTCTTCTCTCTTTTTTTCTCTCACTTCTCTCTCTTCTCTCTCTACTCTCTCTTCTCTCAGAGGAAAACAAAATGGCCAAAAATCTTCGAAGTCTGAGAAGATGAGGGTTTATATAGGGGGCTGAGAAGGTTCCAGACGTTCGAGTGAAAACAACGGTTGTGATCAAGTCAATTCTTCTTGACTTTGATCCAAGGGTTAACAGCAAGCGGTGGTTAAACAAGCTGTGATAGGTGGAGATGTTTACACAGGGATTACCAAAGATCGCATGCAGACCCTAGATAAGAATTGATCCAAGGGCTCAGGTGTGACGCGAAGTTTGTGTCTACAAAGAAACACAAATGTAGGCAATCAGAAGGCTGCACGTGTTGGCCAGCAATTGGAAACAAACGCGCGTCCCAAACTTAATTACATGCACACCCTCTAGTCTCTAGCGCTTTCGGTTTCTACCCAGGTAAACAATCATCCCAAAAACAGCACAAAATAAAATTGCAGTTTGACCCCAAAACTTTTAAAACCAAATTTTATTTATAAAAATTAAATTTGAAAAATGTTTAAAAAATCCCAAAAATTATTAAAAACCAAATTAAGGGATTTAAACTCACTCAACACAAGAACACATATAAAAGTGCAATATGCAATGTAGTGTGGGTGTTCTAAGTGTGTGAGTGATGGCTATAAGTTCAGGATCATTACAACTATTAAATATGAAGTCCAATCCAACTTCTGAAGCTCTTTGGTTTCTAGGATTGACATAATTTTGTCACTATTTCCAAACTAGATGAGCTCTTATACAGTATAGACTCAAGTGAGTCAAAGGTATAAGGGCTTCAACGAACACCTTGAAGGGTGGTGCTGTTTCCAGCATCATCAATGATCCCTTGTGTTACTATAAAGTGACACTTCCCCCAGTTGAGAATGAGGTTTTTCTCAATGCATCTAGATAACACCTTTTCAAGGTTTTCTAGGCATCCCTCATAAGAGTTATCGAATATAATGAAGTTTTCCATGATAACCTTATCAGTGTCCTCAACCATGTCCCTAAAGATACTAAGCATGAACAGTTGGAAAGTTTTCAGTGCATTACAAATCCCAAAAGACATGCTCTAGAAGGAAAAACTACCATACAGACAAGTGAACGTGGTATTTTCTTGATCTCTAGGGGATATTTCAATTTCGTTGTACCCCTAATAAACATAAAAATAATACTTATGGTTATCTACCCTTTCGAGAATTTCGTCAAGGAGGGGTAAAGGAAAGTGGTTTTTCCTCATGATCGCATTGAACTTTTGATAGTCGATGCAAACACGGTAGCTGGTTGGAATGCAGGAGGGAGCAAGGTCACCATTTGCATTCTCAATAAATGTGACACCTAACTTTTTTGGAAAACCTTACGTTGGGATCACCCATTCACTATCGAAAATGAGGAAGATTACCCCCACATCCAATAGCTTTATCACCTTTGCCATTACCACTATGATCATATTTGGATTGAATCGTCTTTGCATTTGATGAGTGAGCTTGGCATCCTCTTCCAAGTAAATGCTATGATTTTAAATGTAGGGATTAATCCCTTTCAAGTCCGGTATGCACCATCCAATAGAATTTTAATGTTTACTCAACATCTTTAGCAAGGCATCCTCTTGAATTTCAAGGTTCTCTGCTATAATTACAAGAAGGGTGTTCTCACTTCGAAGAAAAAAATACTTGAGATCCTTTGGTAAGGTTTTGAGATCAATCTTAGGAATTGAAACATTTGATGGGAAGCGAAAAGAGTCAAGTGGTGGTAATTTCTCAAAGTGGAAGATCCACATCTAGTCTTTGATAACCCCCTCACTTTTTTCATTTGTGAGCTCTCTTTCAATTAGAATCAATGGCATCTTCATATCCCTCATTATTGATGAGATAATTTCTATCCAAGGAGTTTATAATACACGCCTCCAAAGGATCTCTAAAATAAGAGAGGATAAAATATACTTAGACAAGAGTGCCAATGCAAGCCATCGTTTCAATCTCATCCTCACTAACATCACAACTTTGGGGTTTCTTAAGGAGGTTAAAAACGTTAACCTCAACAATCATATTACCAAAAGATAATTTCAGCACCTCGTTCCTGTAACTAATGTTTACATTAACGGTAATGAGGAACAACCAGCCAAAAATAATTAGAATTTGAGCACTACCTTTTGGTACGGGTTGAGTGCCTAAGATAATAAAATCAACTCGAATGTAAAAAATAATCAACTTGGACAACCACGTCCTCCATAACTCCTCATGGTACCCTAGGAAAATGGTCAGCCAATTATAAAGTGTTGGGACTTGCTTTAATCTTAGTGAGATTCAACTCGAGATACACAGAATGAGGAAGGAATTTCAAATCTATTCCCAAATAAGGAAGGCATGATCTATTTTAGAATCCATAATTATGAAAGAAATGGTAGGGTAGCCCAAGTCCATGAACATTGGAGCGAGATCATTAGTTATGATTGCACTCACTTGCACCGCTATATACACCTTTTTGCACACATTTTATCTCAGTTTTATCGTGCACAAGCCCTTCATGAACTTGTCATGACTTAACACATACTCAATTTCCTTAAGGAGGGGAATATTCATATTCACTTGTTTGAATAGTTTGAGAAAACCATCTTCGAAGGCCTTATTAGCCTATCCTTTGAGACTTTGTGGAAAGGGGACCAAAATGGGACAAATTGGGTCCTTCGAAACTATAGTCTCATCTTCTCATTGGGGATGTCACCGTCTATAGTAATGGGAATTCACATTTCCACATCCTATAGAGCAACAACTTTTCCTTTAGGAGGAGTGGGAATGGGTTATTACGGTAAAGGCCTCATAATATAATTATCAACCACTTTATGACTCCTAAAGGCGGTGATACCCTTCACGTTCTAGGTTTGTGATTCACATGGTTTTGAACTCTTAATACTCAATTCATCTTTTGGATTGGGTTAAGGTTGTGCCGATAAAAGTTGTTTCAAAACCGCTTGAGAATTTTGGACTAATTGAGTAAGAGATGTTTGCATATATTGCATAGTGTGTGCCATTTGAGAAATTTATTTCTCAAGTTGGGTAACCTTATGGATAGTGGTGTATTTCTACTCATTTTCCCTTCTTAAAGGAGGAAAATACGGAGCGGGTGAGGAGGTCCCTCCGAGGATGTTAAGGTTGTTGATACGCGGGAGGTGGATGTTGATGATATTGTGGGGGTGGAGTTGGAAACGGGCCTTGATAGCCTAAAGGTGGTGGAGCTTAGTCCTTCCACCTCAAGAGGGCATGTCGCCCTACAACTTGGATTATATGAAGGATTATTTGGAATATATGGGGTATTAGAATAATACTTTTTATATTCCCCTATAGTGTTTACCTGCTCTTGCAATTGTTACTTAATACTAGGAAGTACGACACACTCCTTTATTTGATGTCCAATGTGATCACATATGATGCAAACAACCTCCTTCATAATGGAAACATTTTGAACGACTTTTGTGTGAGGTAATTGTTGTGTAAGTTGCAAATCATCGATCCTATGCCATAATTGGTCATATTTAATTTACGCATCATCACACTCCTTTAGCATAGATACACCTTAGGTTTGCCCTTAAGGGTGGTGTTTTCATGGTCAATGCACTCAAAAGGATTTATGGTATCCCAACCCTAGGAGGTCTTTGAAACAAACTCCAAATGGTCTTCAACTTTCTAACCACTTAAGTCAAGTAAAAGAGCTCTACATATTGTTTCGACCAATTATTTGGTCAAGGGTTTTATCCCACCATGAAAATGGAGATCAATCGCATTTGGTCAAAGTTATGGTGGGTAAAAGACCGTTTTAAAGACTTGAAACGGTCCTAACACTTGTCGAATGTCTCATGGTCATATTATTAAAAGTTTTGAATTTATTTCATGAGAGAGTTCGTCTTGCGTGTGAAAAAATCTTTTAAAAATAGGTCTTGAAGTTGTTGCCAATTTCAAATAAAATTGGTAGGAAGAGTGATTAACCAATCCTTAGCTTTATCTTTAATAAATAAATAAAAAGATTAAGTGGAACAAGTTTGGGTATGAAATTTT
Organism: Sambucus nigra; assembly: GCA_949130495.1. Lineage (NCBI taxonomy): Eukaryota > Viridiplantae > Streptophyta > Magnoliopsida > Dipsacales > Adoxaceae > Sambucus > Sambucus nigra. The sequence continues at coordinate 426,448,572 of OX422217.1, read as the reverse complement.
GGTCTGAAAATGTGTTTAGCACTTATTCGAAGTCACGTAAATGTCGATATAGGTTTTCCTCCTCCATTTCATGAAAGTAAGGCAATAGGTTAATCATGCCATTCTGAAAGTGGAAATTCTAGTGATTAAAGGGGAAAGTGATGCACATGGGAGAGGTGACCGACTTCGGATGGATGTAGTGACCAGATGATAGACGTACGGAAGCAACACCATGTGGTGTCACATGAATGTACTCCATTTGAGGTTGTAAGGCTTCGTATTAAGCATAAAGTGATGTTGGGATGAAACCTTCAAATTAGTGAATGGATTATTCGAGCTAGAAGATTCTTTAAGGTTTATGTCCTTGTAGTTTCTGTCAAAACCTTGGTTTGAGTTATTGCTCATTTGGATAAAGAACCTAACCTTCAAAACAATAATAAATCAAACAATCAAATGTAATAGGGATTATTAGTGAAGAACTATATTAATATAAATGTTACTAATAATTCACAGGTAACGATGCTAAAAACTTAACTCGCATAATATTGCATAGTGCAAGTGTAAGCTAATCATGAGTGTAGTATAAAACCCGATAATACCAAAGTCTATTTTCTCATGGAATTGTATGAATTAACGTAGATATTCTTATAGCTAAATGTTAATAAGCAAGGGATAAAAATAAATGAAAAGATGATTAAGATATTATGAGAATTAGCGAACAAAAGTGAGACACAATTAAGGGGAACACTTATCAAAGGACTAATAAAATAAGCAAGATAAAAATATGTAAGTTGAACTGAGATTAACAAAAGGTTTAGGAGCTTCCCCCATTTCGGACTATCACAACTGAAATGGTCTTTACGATTCAATCACAATCAAATGGGTATAAAATATTATTTTCAACAATTACACATGAAAGGTGTCACCCAAACAATACAAAATGAAGATTTCAACATGTTATCCAAAATTGAGTTGATGTTGGAGTAAAGTCTTAAATAACCCTTACATGATAAAAAAAAGTTGAACCACAAGGAGAACCCATCTGTTAAACCTATCAAGAACTGCAGTCATCCAAGATGGGTTTATGATCATAAACCATGTAACTTAGCTACTCATAATAATAACATTACAAACAAACAAAGTGGGATTAACTAACGGGAATAAATCCATTAAATGTAAGGATTCAAAGATAATAACTCTATTAATGAACATGAGAGTAATAAATGTTAACAAAGTATAATGAAAACCAAGTTTTATTAACTTATAATGAAGTAAATAAAGATAGAGAGAAACCAGATGTAAAATAAACCCAAGGAGAGAGAAGAGGGTAAAAAGTTTTGAAAATTTATCTTCCAAATCTAAGACAAGATAAAACTTAGATATACAGTAGGGAAAATCCACTTCCTATTTATATCAAGTGGAATCAATACCAAAACCAAACTAAATGAAACCACCATTAGAATCGATAATCTGGTATGACTGATTGATCTATTATATGTGTGATCGACCACACGATGCAAAACTGAAAATGTGAGTTTTTCTAAATCAATGCTCTGATACCAATCTGAAACGTGAGTTTTTCTAAATCAATGCTCTGATACCACTTGTTGGGAACGTAGACCCCTAATTTTAAAATCTTTCACACTAATTCACTATTAAATTTCCTTTGAGATGCGGAATAAAGATGGTTCAACACAACAATTAAATTTTTTAAATTTTATTTGATTTTCTTTTCTTAAAAAGATGGAAAATTAAATTAAACACAAATTTTAATTTCTAAAAAGAAAATTAAAATTAAACCTAAATAAGTGAATTATGGTGAACACACACACACAAAATTCACACAAACCAATATTTGAATTTCATCACAAACAAAAATAGAACTTGAAGTTAACTATGAGAAATTTATTTTTAGCCCAAAATTAATTTAACACAAGTCCTAAAATTTGCCTACACAATATTTTCAATATTACCAAATTAGGCCAAAACAAATTTAACAAATTAAATTACCGACTTGAATTAAATTAACTTGAATTTTACCCAAATTAAATTATAACACCAAATTAAATACGTGTGATAAATAAACCAATTTTATGTTGTTAACCTAAGCATGCATACTATGTGATTTAAGAAAGATAATAAACAATTTCACACTATGCAGCGATGTACGAGGAAAAATCCACAACGGGAAAAAACCTCGGACGGCCCTAGCCTTAAGTCCACTAAGTACAAAATTTAATAAGTACAAGACAAATGACTTACTCAACTCGACTCGACTCCTTTCAAGCCCCTGACGCATCTTCTTATACCAACCTCTGCTTAGTTGACAATCTCGGAATCTTGGAATCCACCAATGAAGCTTTAAGAACCCGTTAACCACACACGATGCATTTCACAATATAAGAACGTCGCAGCCGAAACCGAACTTCTTCTTTTATGGGAAATAGAAGAAAAATCCAAACTTCTCCTTCTTGTTTTGAGATGAACCAATGGTGCCAAAAAACTCCAAGAAAATATTATATATATGAAGAAATACTTGGAATTGTAAACAAAACAATTTAATGGGTGTAAACACATGTGTAAAAGAGAATTTCTAATTAATTTTGACACATGAAAATGGGGACTTTTGTTATGAAATATTGGCTCTCAAAAAGCTCTCAAGGAGGTTGAAAAAATCATAGAAAAAGTCTGTCTCAAAGTTGTTTTCTAAAACTGTCAAAAGATAGTGGGACAAAGCAGTGGAAAAATGGGTTAAAACTGCCAAAAAATTTCCCGCCCAAAAATCTCATTTCGAACGAGATTTTTGTTCGAACGAAGTCTCATTCGAACGAACTTATAACGAGGTTCTAGTGGCCAAAAGGGAAAAGTCATTGGCAAACTCGTTCGAATGACAATTTCAAACGAAGTGACAGAATGGCAAAATTCATTTTAAGCCCCAAAACTTTTTTTTTCAAAGTTCTAAAATAACCTTCTGAAAATAAACTTCATTTTAAAATAAAATTACACCCATTAAAAAAAATATTCCAATATCCTATATATATATATGTAACGCATTCATACCTTAGGAAAGATTGGAACTAGGTTGATGACGTGAAACTAGGCACATGTAAACCGACAATGATGTTCTCTTGATAAGTAGACCGTAACGTCTGCAACTTTGACATGTCATAGGCTCAATGGATGGTCAAGAAATCTATCGTATGACTCAAATGTGTTCGTCCAAAATTGAGCCAACACTACATTAAGACTCAATCGGAGACTTGTGTCCTTATAATCTCCCCCTTTGACTATTCCGGGACAAAAACCAAAAAAAAATCCTAAAGGGCCGTCAAGCTCTACTAGACTCAAAAACATCCCACACAAAAATAGAAAACTTGACTCAAGACCCAAGTATCAATTTTATTAAAAGATTTGTCGATTAAAGGTTGCCGCTAAATAAAATTTCTGTACACTTAAGCAAACATTAAACGCATAGGGTTGTGTCTTGATACTTTTAATTTTATTCAAATTCTTAAAAAAATCTCTCTCTCTCTTTCTCTCTCTCTCTCTCTCTCTCTCTCTCTCTGTCTATCTATCTATCTCATAAACCTTATCTAGGGTTTGCATGGTAGCCCAAAATCACATTCCTCATGTTGAACAAAAACAACCAGACATTCAGAAAGCATGGAACAGATCTTTTGCATCGGTGGTAGCTGAAACACAAACAATCAATCATGACCTAGGACTAAAGACTCCTACTTTGTTAAACGGAGATCCAGCAGTGCTATTTTCTATAAATGATATTAATATTCTATCGAAGCCTTTTAAACACTCCTTGGTGGGGAAGTTTTCACATGGTAGGCCCTCTATGGAAACAATCAGACAGGTGTTCCAAACATTCTCTCTCAAAACATCTTTTAGTATTGGTCTTTTAGATCATAAAAATATTTTAATTAGGTTAAACTCCAGAGTGGATTACTCAAGAATGTGGTTGTGAGATACTTGGTATATTGGAAAGTGCTCGATGAGAATCTTTAAATGGACCCCGAATTTTCGACCTAACAAGGAAAGTAGCCTATCACCAATCTGGATATCATTCCCCAACCTTCCTATCCATTTTTTCTCCAAATTATCTTTATTCTCAATTGCGCAGCTAATTGGTTCTACTCTAAAAATGGATTCATCAACAGTGGAACTGAATAGACTAAGTATTGTAAGGGTGTGCATTGAAGTGGACCTTTTAAAATCAATCCCTAAGAGGGTGTGGATATGATGTGGTGACTCGGGTTTTTGGCAAGAGGTGGTTATGGAAGACAAGCCTAAGTACTGTAAGAACTGTTCCAAGAAAGGTCATAATGATGAAAATTGTATGTTTTTAAGGCCAATTACAGTGGTGAAGCAAAAGGTGAGACAAGAATTTTCTCTAAAGAGAATTTTACAAAAAGAAGAGCATGTGAAGAATTTAGAAAATCAAGGGCCAGATTTTGAGAAGGAGGGCGATATAAAAGAAGATGAAATGCCAATCCAAGAAAATCAAATCCAACTCTTTAAACAATCCTTAACTAAGGAGAAGAAACCTTGTATCGAGGAGCTAGATGAGGAAACTGATATGGATAGTGAAAAGGAGGACGGGGAAATATCAGGTCAAAATCTCATCCTTAAAATTCGTCCAAGACTTAACTCAACAAACGGTCAAGAGGGTGAACAGAAATCTCAAACTCCTAAAGGAACTGCCATGCCAGACTATGAGAAGAACCCTGTTACTAAAAGTATGTATATTAGTGATGGTGAGAAACATGTCATACAATCAACCCCATTAATTGAAGAGCTGAGGAATTTCAGCAGGTACCTGAGCAAGAAGATTCAAGATAACACGAAGGAAGAAGTTAATAGCAATACAGAGATACATGATGGAGAGAAGCCTCCAAGAAAAAACCAAACTTTTACTGATCCAATGCTGAAAAATAGTCATAAGATGGAAGGCTAAAGGTAACAATAACTTCCCATTGCTAAGTTCTCAATGTCAAGCCTGATTATTTGGAACATAAGAGGTGCTGCTAAAAACTCAGCAAATAAAATATTAAAGAAGTTGTTGAAATTGCATAAAACTCCTATGATTGCCTTGTTGGAGCCTAAAGTTGACTTTCACAAATTCAGTAGATTTAAATATAAATGGGGCTTTAATGATTGTTGCTACAATGTTAATGGTAAGGTATGGATATTTTGGAGAATTGAGATGAAGGTCAGTATCATTTCAAATTATGAACAACAAATAACCATCAGTGTGGATCATCAACAGTACAAGAAGGATTCATGTTTAACAGTAATGTACGCCAAATGTACAAAGGACGAAATAAGACATTTATGGGAGGAGATCAAGGGCATTTCAGCTGGCTGCCAGTCAAAACCTCATCTTGTAATAGGGTATTTTAATGTTGTAGCTAGCCAGTCAGAGAAAGTAGGTGGAAATGAGGTTGATTATCAAGCAGTGGGTGAATTTATTCAAACTATAGATGATTGTGGGCTCAGAGACATGGGATATAAAGGCTCAACATTCACATGGTGTAATAATCGAGATGAAGAAGGGTTCATTTTGGCTAGACTTGATAGATGTATTTATAATACCATTTGGGAAGATCATTTACGGAATTCATTTATCCAACACCTGAACATCTGTAGTTATGACTATGCCCCTTTGCTTTTGACCATTAATCTTGGTATGGACTCTAAACCTAAACCTTTTAAGTTTCAATCAATGTGTGTCACTCATTAGCAGTTTGAAAAGGTGTTTAGTGACTATTGGAAGGAGCCAGTCCAAGCCAATGGGATGTATATGTTTAGTAAAAAATTGAATAGGCTAAAATGGGATTTAAGAGTTTGGAATAGAGACCAATTCAAAGATGTTTTCCAAGGTGTTAAAGACTTGAAAGATGAGGTCCTGCATTTAGAAAATTTGTATGATCTGGATAGAAAAGAGGAGAACAGGGCCAATCTGAATTTGGGAAAAGCTAAGTTACTTGAGTCCTTGAAGCTAGAGGAGATGTATTAGAAACAAAAGTCCTCATCCAGATGGCTTAAGATTGGGGATGATAACACCAAATTCTTCCATTCTAGTGTTAAAAACAAGCATAGAAGAATGAGAATCAAAATAATTCAAGACTCAAATGGCAATTCTGTGGATGATGAAGATTTAATTTCTAACATTATTCTTGACTATTATAAAATTCTAATCCAGGATAATCAGCTAGTGGAGGATAGTTCTATCCGCGATTTCATCCCCAGGTTAATTGTGGAGGAAAATAATGAGGTCCTAGAAGCTTATGCTACCGAGAGTGAAGTCAATACAACCATCAATGAGCTGAGTTCTGAAGATGCTCTTGGCCCAGATGGATCTGATGGGGTGCTTTACAAAGCTTGCTGGAATATTATTAAAGAAGACTTACTATTTGCTAGAAATTTCTTTTTTGCAGGTCATGATATTCCCCAAAGTTGGTCCAGTATAGCGGTGATCCCAAAGAAGAAGCATCCAAAGAGCTGTACAGACTATAAGACAATTGGCATATGCAATTACTCCTATAAAATCATCTCTAAGATTATTAATAATAGACTTAGTCAATATCTTCCAAACCAAAGTGGTTTTGTGAAAGGAAGGTATATTCAAGATAATGTCCTTTTAGACAAATAGATGGAATATAATATTAGTGGGAAGATTTATGGAGGAAATGTCATTATTAAATTGGATATGGAGAAAGACAATGATAGAGTGCACTGGATTTTTTTAATCAAGGTGTTGAGGTCATTTGGTTTTGGTGAAAGATGGATTGATATGATTTGGAGGTGTATCTCAAATTATTGGTTTTTAATTCTCATTAATGGAGTTTCAAAGGGGTTTTTCCATTCTTTTAGAGGTTTAAGATAAGGGGATCCACTTTCCCTAGCCTATTCATTCTAGGAGTCGAAGTTCTTTGTAGAGGACTTAACAGTCTTATGGGGAATAGGAAGATAAAGAATTTTTATTTACCAAGTGGCATCCCCCTCACATCTCACCTGTCTTTTATTGATGATGTCATTGTTTTTTCTAGAGGTGATAAAAGAAGATTGTCAAATTTAATGTGATTTATGGATGAATATTCAGTTATCTCTGGGCAAAAAATCAATTTGAGCAAAAGCAGTATCATTGTTGATCAAAAGAAGTCTATTCAAAGGAGGGAAGAAGAAGAAAAGTGTATAGGTCTAGCATCCAAAACTTTACCTATCAAATATCTAGGCTCTTTGCTATTCAAGGGAGGAAATAAGGTCTGTTTATATGCCCCTCTATTTGACTCTATTAGATAAAAAATTGAAGGTTGGAAAAGTAATTTGTTATCAAGTGGAGGAAAACTCACTCTGATCCAGCATGTCCTTTCTTCTATTTCTACATACCTGATTATTTCCCAACACCCTCCTCAAGCAGTGATTAATAGATTACACAAGATGTTTAACATGTTTTTTTAGGGAGGTACTAAAGTGGATGGTTGGAAGCACCAGTGGTCCAAATGGCAGGAGTTGTGTAAACCTAAATAAGAAGGTGAACTTGGTTTCACTGACTTTAATACCGTCTAAGGCTTCAAGTCTCAAGTTGGTTTGGAAATTCTACGCAGAGAATTCCTCATGGACTGATTATATGAGGGTCAAGTACCAGCCTTGGTCTCATTTTCAAAAAGGGGGATCTATCTTGGCGTCATATGAGGAAGATTAAAGAAGTGGCTCTGGAGAACATGGAATGCTTGGATGGTAAGTGGATTTGGAAAGCTTCAATATCTGGTGAATTCACATTTTCTTCAGCTTATAAGGTTATTAAGAGAAATTACTCTAAGTCTTTCATAGCTAATAGAATCTAGGATCCTCATATTCCTAAGAAATTGTCTATCAACATGTGGAAAATTCTCATGAATTGCCCTCCACTTGATAACAACATCAAGAAATTAGGAATTAGGATGGCATCGAGATGTGAGTCCTGTTTGATTAGCACTGAATGCTCTAATCATTTATTCCTTGTGTGCTTAGAGATTAATCAGGTATGGAACTTCTTTTCGAATCTTATGGGCATTAAATTGGATAAGAATAGTATGTCAGCAAGTCTTATGAGATGATGGTTCAGATCTGGTCGCAGTGACTATCAGAAATTCCTTTGTAAGTCAATACCTATAGTGGTGTGCTGGGAGGTTTGGAAGGCCAGAAATAGTAAGTTGTTTGAGGGAATCAAATTCAGTTATTAAAAAGTCATTTCAAATTAAATTTTCATGATATCAAATATGTGCATAAATTTTTCTTTCTCAAATGAATGTTCGATAGAGGATTTCAGCATTAAAGAGATGTTCCATTTATCTTTTAAAAAGATTCCGAGAGTACACTGTTTAATCAAATGGATGTCCCCTCCGTTTCAATCCTTCAAGATTAATGTTGATGGTGCTTCGAAAGGAAATCCGAATTTTAGTGGTTATGGGGGAATCTTAAGAAATGGTAAAGGTCAAGTAAGGTTTGGTTTTGCTTATCCTGGTCAGTTTGCCACTAACTCAGAGATGGAGATTCTTGGTTTAAAAATGCGAATTCAATTGTGTTTGAAATTCAAGATTGATAAGGTTCAAATTAAATCTGACTCTTTTAGGGTAGGTAAAGTAATAGGTAACTCTTGGAAGCCTCCTTGAAAATTATTAAAACGTGTTAATGATATCAGGTTGATGCTCAATCAGCTTAACTACTCTCTAAAAAATTGTTATAGAGAGTCTAACATGGTTTATGATAAACTAGCCAATGTTGGTATTGATCTTCCTATAGGTAAAATTTACACAAATTTCTAGAATCTTCCTATGGTAGACAGAGGAGCTTGTAAAATGGATGTGATGGGATGCCACTATGTTCGTATTTCTTACATAGACTTGTAATGGGGCTATGATAGAGCCCCAAATTTATTTCTTTATCTTTCTAAGTTTCTTTAGTTATTTTTGAAGCCATACTGGAGAGGTTGTTTCTCCTGTTTTAATAAATTTTAGGGGTCCGTTCCCTTTCTAAAAAAAAGAAAAAAAATGCATAGGGAGGGAATATCAAAGATTTAAGTGCAATGAAATTAAATACTCCCCCTAAAATAATTCTCCTTTATCAACTATGATCTACCTAAGAAGATAGCGCTCTCCCCCTAAGTTAAATCGCCTAAACTAAGATATGATTATAATAGGATTAAATACCATTTCTCCCCTATCATTCTCCCCCCTTTTGTTCAGGAATAGACAAAGGTGATGGAATTAATAAAGTAGTCATTTCTCCCCCAAGATAATTAAGTACATGAATCTCCCTAAAAACTACAAAAGGGATATATATATGGGAAAACAAGTAGAGCGAAGATGCATAAAGTGTTAAAGACATGAGAGAATATGGGAAACAAATAGACAATAACTAATCCAAACAAGAATAATGTATGCTAACTATGAAGCGAATAAAAATGACATCAATTTGAAACATAAGAAACTAGGCATGTGATATCAAACAAAATTTTGCAACAAGTTAGGTACCAATTATGAATTAATGCATAGGTGGACAAGCTAAAATGTCAAAGACTCAAAATAAAACATAATATCATATATACGTATACGCAATAGATATAAAATATATACAAGTACACATATATAGATATAAACTCACAAATGACACAAAATAAATTAACATGAGTTTTCCACACTCTTATAACATAAATGTGTCATATGGAAACGGAAGTGAAGGGGTGTGAACAAGATACCAGTGAATTAAACCCCCAATCACTTAAAATATGTTCACGGAGTTCTCAGTTGATTGAAAATTTTATCACATTTAGATATAGCCTCACGTGACAATATAAATTGAACTCATTGAACAAAGAAATACAATGCATACAAGCCTAGCATATTGATGATTCTAAAAACCAATAGAGTCATGTCATTGAAAGTACAACTAGGATAAACATTGTGCAAACCGTTGATATACCATCTAAACTCACTCAAATTAAGAATATTCATTTCTTAATGACTATATCAAACTAAATAAATAGGCATTGGCAAATATTTTCTTTTAATTCCATTATTCTTTTAGGCCTTTGGACCACTTATTTCTTTTAGGTCCAAGCAAACGATGGATTACTCGCAAATGATGACATTTCCTTTCGGAGCCCTTCCCCGTGCACATTTATATATATCATTTTTATATCTCACACAAATCTCACGTGCAACGAATTTTAGCATGCACTAATCCTCCTAGGCCACATAATAGGTAGATGACTAGATTGGTAGGAGAACACCTAACAAAGCTGAAATATACATGTGAAGTTAAAATTTCAAGTGAGTTCGTGCATGTGTGATATGAGGCATATAAAAACAGAATCCATTATATCAACACAAAATCCAACTACTCCATGTAAGCATGGTAAAGAACATTTTAAGGACTGACAATCTAAGCCAAAAGTTCTAGCCACATGGAAGTGAAAAAGATGGGATTAAAACACAAGTATATGCCACATAAAATGTGTCAAATTAAAATACACACAAAAAAATCTTTTTGAATTTTTGAAACTTTTTAACCAACGAAACAAAAATATTCACTCAAAAGACAAGCAAAAATCATTTGTAATTTTCATTAAGCCTAAATTACTAAAACGGTAAGACACAAATGATGAACAAAATCTTTTTTGTAATTTTCATTTTATGCAAACAAAATAAATATAATACAAAAGATAAACACATCATAATTTCTATCATGAGATATGAAATAAAGGAATGACTAGAAAATTACTAAACATGCATACACCTAGCAATGATATATACTATGAAGCACAAAAAGCTAGAGTATGCGAACAACTAACACAGTAAACCTTTGGATTTAGAAAGGGAGGTATCGTGTGAAAGTAAATGAGAATAAAAAATCCTATTTTGTAAAGCTACCATGTCGGATATCCTAACCCAAAGTAATGATGAATTATGATCTCGGGATATAGGAATCTTGGCTAACTCGGTTGCCTTGCGATGGGATTTTTTAGAAAATCTTTTAAGATCAAAACAAAATTTCTTAAGATGACCTTTTCGACCACAATGTGAGCATCTAAAGACACGGAGAAAAGACTTACCTAAGGAACTATCTATAGCATTGTTCCTAGATGATTCTCTTAAAACATTGGTTTTGGCTTTATGAGTTGACTCATTACATGTATCGAAGCCTAAACCACACGTGTCATTTTTAATTTGGACCGTTCCTAAGATTTTATCCAATTTATCCGTACGACACTCCAAATCAAATTTGACTTTACTAGAGTCTTTTAATTTATTTTTTAGATCTAAAATGTGAGACTCTAATAAAACATTGCGCTCTTTAAATGCGAGAAGCTCCTTTTTCAAGGATTCCATTAAACCTCTAAGGCTATCTCTCTCGCCTTCTACATACTCAAGATTCTCACGAAGAGCTCTCTCTTGTGTCCTAAGGTCATCAACTAATGTACTATCATTGCCAACCTTGACACACTCCTTTAAACTAGCTTCTAACTTCAAATTTTCTCTTTTTAGTTTAGTAGATTCTTCATATAATTCTTGAAATGCAAATTGAAGTTCACTCACATCAACCTCTTCTTCATTTTCACTCTCTCTTTCTTTTCCACTCTCACTACCATCATATTTTATAGCTTCACAAACAAAGGCATTGAAAGTGTCATGAATTTGTATATCTTCATGAGAAGATTCATTATCGATGCTCACATGAATTGGCATGAACGCGACAAAGTTGCGCTCAATGGGGGAAGGGGATCCCTCTTCCTTATCTCTATCACTAAGGGTTGCATTGTAGGAAATTGGTAGCTTACCCTCTCTCCTTTGTTTAGTGGGGTACTTAAAAGCCCTATGGCCATACCCTTCACAACCATAACACCTATTTGACTCGTCCCTATTTAAATTTTCATTAAATGTTTTAGGGATCTTTTCGGCTTTGTCTTGCTTAGAATTTTCAAATTTCCTAAAATCATTTTTCAATTTATCTTTGTTATATTTAAGAAATTTATGAAAATTCCTAGCAAACATAGCCATATCTTCCGAGTCACTATCACTTTCACTCTCTACTACTTGTTTTTCTTCGTTTCGGTCTTTCAAAGCAACGCCCTTATCTATTTTCTTTTCAGTTTTCGAGGAAAACATGTCTAGTTCATAGGTTTGTATCACCTACGAGCTCTTTTAATTTCGTAGAGGCTAAAGTGGGTAAACAATTTAACACGGTCACCTTAGGAATAAATTTATCGGGTAGGGACCTTAAAACTTTCTTTACTACTCGGTCGTCGGGTACTTTCTCTACCAAATTAACAGATGAATTAACTATATCAGAAAGTCTAGCATAAAATTTATCAAAAGTTTCTTTTTCATTCATTTTGATGGTTTCAAATTGAGTGTGAGGTTTTGGAGTTTAGAAGCTTTTACAACACTTATTCCCTCGTAAATGAGTTGTAAAATATCCCAATCTTATGTAGCGGTTTCACACGTCATAATGCGTCGGAATTCATTTGGTGTGACCGCGCTAAACAAGGCATTTAAACCTCAGTAATTAAAATTTACATGTTTAAATTCATTTTCACTCCATCTCTCCGCGGGTTTGGGAATACGCTCATTATCTACCAAATGTGTGGGTAGGGACCACCCGTTAATGACTGACAACCAAACCCTCACATCGAGAGACCTAAGTGTCGAATGCATACCTGCTTTCCAATATGAGTATTTAGAACCATCGAAAATAGAAAATTTTGAAAATGGGAAAAAATCCATTTTCAACTAAAAATATTTAAAAGGACCTTAACACAATAAATTAGCGCTCTGGCTCTGATACCAATCTGAAAACGTGAGTGTTTCTAAATTAATGCTCTCATACCAATTGGAAAACGTGAGTTTTTTCTAAATCAATGCTCTGATACCACTTGTTGGGAACGTAGACCCCCAATTTTAAAATCTTTCACATTAATTCGCTATTAAATTTCCTTTAAGATGCGGAATAAAAATGGTTCAACACAACAATTTAATTTTCCAAATTTTATTTGATTTTCTTTTCTTAAAAAGATGGAAAATTAAATTAAACACAAATTTTAATTTTTAAAAATAAAACTAAAATTAAACTTAAATAAGTGAATTATGGTGAACACACACACACACACAAAATTCACACAAACCAATATTTAGTTTTCTCACAAACAAAATATTGTAGTTGAAATTAACTATGAGAAATTCACTTTTAACCTAAAATTAATTTAACACAAGTCCTAAAATTTGCCTACACAATATTTTCAATATTACCAAATTAGGCCAAAATAAATTTAATAAATTAAATTACCGACTTGTATTAAACTAACTTGAATTTTACCCAAATTAAATTATAACACCAAATTAAATATGTGTGATAAATAAACCAATTTTATCTTGTTAACCTAAGCACGCATTCTAAGTGATTTAATCAAGATAATAAACAATATCACACTACGCGCCGATGTTCGAGGAAAAATTCACAACGAGAAAAAACCTCGGACGACCCTAGCCTTAAGTCCACTAAGTACAGAATTTTAAAAGTACAAGACAAATGACTTACTCAAATCAACTCGACTCCTTTCAAGCCCCTGGCACTTCTTCTTTCACCAACCTATGCTTAGTCGACAATCCCGTAATCCACCGGAACCTTGGAATCAAGCTTTAGGAACTCGTCAACTACAGACGGTGCCTTTTACCTTATGAGAACACTACAGACGAAACCAAACTTCTTCTTTTATGGGAAATAGAAGCAAAATCCAAACTTCTCCTTCTTGTGGTAGAGATGAACCACTGGTTCCAAACAACTCCAAGAAAATATTACATATATGAAGAAATACTTGGAATTGTAAACAAAACAATTTTATGGGTGTAAACACATGTGTATAAGAGAATTTCTAATTAATTTTGACACATGAAAACTGGGACTTTTGTTATGAAATATTGGCTCTCAAAGATCTCTCAAGGAGGTTGCAAAATTCTTAGAAAAAGTCTGCCTCGAAGTTTCTTTTTAAAAGATAGTGGGACAAAGTAGTGGAAAAATGGGTTAAAACTGCCAAAAATCCCCCCCCCCCCCAGAAATCTAGTTCGAACGAGATTTTTGTTCGAGCGAAGTCTCATTCAAACAACCTTCTAACGAGGTTCCAGTGGCCAAAAGGGAAAAGTCATTGGAAAACTCATTCAAACGATATTATCGTTCGAACGAAAAACTCGTTTGAACGGTAGTGTCGAACAAAGTGACGGAATGGTCAAAATTCATTTTAAGCCCAAAAACTTTTTATTTCAAAGTTCTAAAATAACCTTCTGAAAATAAACTTTATTTTAAAATAAAAGTACACCGATTTAAAAAATGTTCCAAGCTCCTATATATATATATATATGTAATGCATTCATACCTTAGGAGATATTGGAACAAAGTTGATGACGTTAAACTAGGAACATGCAAACCGGCAATGATGTTTTCTTGATAAGTAGGTCGCAACATCTTCAACTTTAATATGTCATAGGCTTGATGGATGGTAAAGAACTTTATCCTATGAATCAAACGTTTTGGTCCGAAATTGAGCCAACACTACATTGAGACTCAATCGGAGACTTGTGTCCTTACAAATCTCCCCCTTTGGCAATCCCGGGAAAAAAACCAAAATAAAATCCTAAAGGGTCGTCAATCTCTACTAGACTCAAAAAAATCCCACCCAAAAATAGAAAACTTGACTCAAGACCCAAGGATCAATTTTATCAATAGCTTTGCCGATGAAAGGTTTCCGCTAAATAGAATTCCTGCACACTTAAGCAAACATTAAACGCATAGGAAATATCAAAGATTTAAATGCAATGAAATTAAATACTCCCTCTAAATTAATTCTCCTTTATCAACTATGACCTACCCAAAAATATAATGCTCCCCCCCCCAAGTTAAATCGCCTAAACTAAGATACGATTATAATAGGATTATATACCATTTATCCCCTATCATTCTCCCCCTTTTGTTCGGGAATAGACAAAGGTGATGGAATTAATAAAGTACTCAATTCTCCCCCAAGATAATTAAGTACATGAATCTCCCTAAAAACTACACAAGGGATATATATATGGGAAAATAAGTAAAGCTAAGATGAATAAAGTGTTAAAGACAAGAGAGTATATGGGCAACAAATAGAAAATAACTAGTCCAAACAAGAATAATGGATGCTAACTATGAAGAGAACAAAAATAATATCAATTTGAAATATAATAAACTAGGCATGTGATATCAAACAAAATTTTCCAAGAAGATAGGTACCAATTATGAATTAATGCATAGGTGGACTAGCTAAAATGGCAAAGACTCAAAATAAAACATAAGATCATATATGTGTATACAAAATAGATATAAAATATATACAAGAACACGTGTATGGATATAAACTCACAAATGACACAAAATAAATTAACATGAGTTTTTCACACTCTTATAGCATAAATGTATCATATGGAAACGGAAGTGAAGGGGTTTGGACAAGATACCAGTGAATTAAAACCCAATCACTTAAAACTAGTTCACGGAGTTCTCATTTGATTGCAAAATTTTATCACATTTAGATATAGCCTCACGTGACAATATAAATTGAACTCATTGACAAAAAAATATAATGCATATAAGCCTAGCACGTTGATGATTCTACAAACCAATAGAGTCATGACATTGAAAGCGCAACTAGGATAAACGGACATTGTGCAAACCGTTGATATACACCCTAAACTCCCTCAAAATAAGAATATTAATTTTTGAATGACTATATCAAACTAAACAAATAGGCCTTGGCAAATATTTTCTTTTAATTCGATTATTCTTTTAGGCCTTTGCAACACATATTTCTTTTCGGTCCAAGGAAATGATGGCTTACTCGCAAAGGATGATATTTCCTTTCGGAGCCCTGCCCCGTGCACATTTATATATATCATTTTTATATCTCACACAAATCTCACGTGCAATGGATTTTAGCATGCACTAGTCCTCCTAGGTCACATAATATGTAGATGACTAGATTGGTAGGACAACACCTCAGAAAGCTCAAATATACATGTGGAGTAAAATTACAAGTGAGTTCGTGCATGTGTGAATTGAGGCATATAAAAATAGAATCCATTATAGCAACACAAAATCCAACTACTCCATGTAAGCATGGTAAAGAACATTTTAAGGACTGGCAATCTAAACCAAAAGTTCTAGCCACATGGAAGCGAAAAAGATGGGATTCAAACATAAGTATATGCCACATAAAGTGTGTCAAACTAAAATACACACAAAAAAAATCTTTTTGAATTTTTCAAACTTTTTAAAAAACCAAACAAAAATATTTACTCAAAAGACAAACAAAAATCATTTGTATTTTTCATTAAGCCTAAATTACTAAAATGGTAAAACACAAATGATAAAAAAAATATTTTTTGTAATTTTCATTTAATGCAAACAAATTAAATATAATCCAAAAGATAAACACATCATAATTTCTAGCATGAGATATGAAATACGGCAATGACTAGAAAATGACTAAACATGCATACACCTAGCAATGATATATAATATGAAGCACAAAAATCTAGAGTATGCAAACAACTAACACATTAAACCTTTGGATTTAGTAAGGGAGGTATCGTGTGAAAGTAAATGAGAATAAAAAATCCTATTTTGTAAAGATACCAAGTCGGATCTCCTAACCCAAACTAATGATGAATTATGATCTCGGGATATAGGAATCTTGGCTACCTCGATTGCCTTACGATGGGATTTTTTAAAAAATCTTTTAAGATCAAAATAAATTTTCTTAAGATGACCTTTTCGACCACAATGTGAGCATCTAAAGACACTACGAAAAGACTTACCTAAGGAATGATCTATAACATTGTTCCTAGATGATCCTCTCAAAACAATGGTTTTGGCTTTATGAGTTGACTCATTACATGTATCGAAGCCTAAACCACACGTGTCAT
This sequence comes from Sambucus nigra, assembly GCA_949130495.1. Taxonomy (NCBI): domain Eukaryota; kingdom Viridiplantae; phylum Streptophyta; class Magnoliopsida; order Dipsacales; family Adoxaceae; genus Sambucus; species Sambucus nigra. The sequence goes on along the minus strand of OX422217.1, from coordinate 426,431,593 downwards.
TTTTAATTTGGGCCGTTCTTAAGATTTTATCCAATTTCTCCGTACGACACTCCAAATCAAATTTGACTTTACTAGAGTCTTTTAATTTATTTTTTAAATCTAAAATGTGAGACTCTAATAAAACATTACGCTCTTCAAATGCGAGATGATCCTTTTTCACGGATTCCATCAAACCTCTAAGGCTATCTCTCTCGCCTTCTACATACTCAAGCTTCTCACGAAAAGCTCTCTCTTGTGTCCTAAGGTCATCAACTATTGTACTCTCATCGACAACTTTGGCACAGTCCTTTAAACTAGCTTATAACTTCAAATTTTCTCTTTTTAATTTAATAGGTTCTTCATATAATTCTTGAAATGCAAATTGAAGTTCACTCACATCAACCTCTTCTTCATTTTAACTCTATCTTTCTTCTCCACTCTCACTACCATCATATTTTATAGCTTCACAAACAAAGGCATTGGAAGTGTCATGAATTTTTATATCTTCATAAGAAATTCATTATCGATGCTCATATGACTTGCCATGAACGCGACAAAATTTTGCTCAATGGGGGAAGCGGATCCCTCTTCCTTATCACTATCACTAAGGGTTGCATTATAGTAAATTGGTTGCTTACCCTCTCTCTTTAGTTTAGTGGGGCACTCAAAAGCCCTATGGTCATACCCTTCACAACCATAACACCTATTTGACTCGTCCCTATTTAAATTTTTATTTAAAGTTTTAGGGATCTTTTTGGCTTTGTCATGCTTAGAATTTTTCAATTTCCTAAAATCATTTTTAAATTTATCTTTGTTATATTTAAGAAATTTATGAAAATTCGTAGCAAACATAGCCATATCTTCCGAGTCACTATCACTTTCACTCTCTAATACTTGTTTTTCTTCCTTTCGGGCTTTCAATGTAACGCCCTTATCTATTTTATTTTCAATTTTGGAGGGAAACATGTCTAGTTCATAGGTTTGTATATCACCCACGAGCTCTTTTAATTTCGTAGAGGCTAAAGTGGGTAAAGAATTTAACACGCTCACCTTAGGAATAAATTTATCGGGTAGTGACCTTAAAATTTTCTTTACTTCTCGGTCGTCGGGTATTTTCTCTCCCAAATTAAAAGATGAATTAACTATATCAGAAAGTTTAGCATAAAATTCATCAAAAGTTTATTTTTCATTCATTTTGATGGTTTCAAATTAAGTGGGGAGGTTTTGGAGTTTAGAAGCTTTTACGACACTAGTTCTCTCATGAGTGATTTGTAAAATATCCCAAGCTTCTTTAGCAGTTTCACACGTCATAATGTGTCGGAATTCATCCGGTGTGACCTCGCCAAACAGGGCATTTAAACCACGGGAATTACCTAGTCTAACATGAACACAATTATTATAAGGAAAGTAAGCAATAAACACTTACCTCAAATTAATGTTCTGATCCGTTGATGAAATTGGTATGGGCTTGCTCCTCGTCTTCTGACCTATGCGAAGATGGTTACGGGGGTGGTAGTTTATGGATTTTGCACCAAGAACACTTATGGGTTCTATCCTCTTTTCTCTGTGGTTCTCTCTTTCTCTCTCATAGGTTTGGAACTGACAGACTCCCCTCTTACCCACGTAAACATTATTTTATTTTCCTAATTTTCTTCCACTTTATTTACTCAAAAATCCAAATGATAAAAACACCCTTACAGGGTGCCGATTAGGCCTAAAAATATTCCGGAGTACAAATAAAATACCCGATTAGAGTTTTCTGACTATCTCGACCCATTCAGACTCAAGGACACACTTTAAATTACCATAAGAGTTACTTAAAAATAAATTATCATTATATTCCATTTAATTAGTCCTGGTACGACTCACACACGCATCCCGACTTGAAATGCCAAACTGTCATATTTCATATTCCGACAATTTATAAAATTTTATAATTCCATATTACATATTCACACAGTATTTTTCAATAAATCTCAACAATAAGTATTAACCCTTGGCACGCTAGTTAATATTTATTTTAATCCAGATTAATTAACAATTACATTTCACACCTTATTAATTTAATTAATCCAACAATAATACTTAATCCCATAAATAGTTAATATAATAAAAATACGGGGTGTTACACTCTCATTTGAGTAGGATTACATGGTTTGTTATCATAGTCCTCATTACACTTGAGTATGATGATTTGTAACAATGGGGATGAATTCAACACAATTACCTAACGGGTTTTTATTTTCAGCTGAAAATATAAATCAAGGTGGCCTTGTTAGAGTATTATTGTATAAGAGTCCTACAACATTTAAAATATCTATAATATGTAGTTATCCTCACATGGGTCATTAAACTCAAATATAGGATGGAAAAAAAACTTCCCTTATTAAAATATTGAAAAAGTCACTATCAAAGGAAAATAAATACGTTTAAGGACTCAACCGCCTTGGCCTAATAAATTTTGAAGGAAGTATAGTCTTCTTATTAAATGCCAATAAACTCTAATCTAGGCTTAGAGTGGATTTTTTCTTTACTGTATTAAATGCCAATAACTATCTCAGTTGTGACCAAATAGAAGTGTGGCCATCCCGAGATTTTCCCATCATTCCTCGGGAGTTTTCGGGGTGGGGGGAGAGGGAGAGGTAAAGGTGTCGTGCCCCTTGATACGTGCTTAGACCATTGTTAGTGTTGGGGTGATGTAAAGAGATAGAGTCTCTAGCCTATTTTTCATAAAATAGGCAAAAGAACATGTCGTCACCTCGAGAGAGTGGCATCTGAGACAAACTGTTGCTTGCAAAACCAATAGTTCAGAGGTTCTGGGGCTAAGTTACGGAATAGGAAGGTGCTAGGAACCCATCCCTCCCTTTCGATGTCTTATGGTCTTATGTTACTATTTTCCTCAATTTCTCCATCAAGTGTATGCACGTGTACGTATAAGTGGAGATTGAAAATGCTCTACTCGCATCATGGAAAGGATGGAGTGAAGTCATCCATAGAAATATTCCTAAAATAATATTTGGAAAAATATGAAGTGTGCACTTATCGAAATATTGATCGTTATGATGAAACAATAATATATGTTCAGATAAGACGCGCAAGTATGAATCACAAGTATGATATATATGAATAATATATGGATAAAATAGGAAAAAGAATAAAATATAAAAATAGGATATGAGTCTCGAGTTTTAGCTCAACATGTCTACATAGCCTATAAAGGTATCAAAGCCCACGTAGTTCACATGCGGCACAAAGGTGGGGTTTTTATCCCATAAAGTAAAAATGGAGTTTATTATGTGGGTGTGTGTAGAAAAGATATTTTTAGATTTGTGAAAATGTGATGAAGAATCTCGTCGGAATTTATGGGTGCAACCCTCTTTTTATTTATTTTGAATTTTTTATAGAAAATAAAGTATGTGCAATATAACTAATAAAGGGTGAGGTATTAATGTGTATGATCTAAAGTAACACCTCAATTGAGAATTTATATAACTAATGCGAAAGCAAATAAATTTAAAGAGAGAAGGATGTTTGAACCTTCTTTGGAGACTTGAAACATGACCTTGATCCTTGATGGGTTTATTTTAAAGTTGGGATGAATGTAGGATGAGAGAGAATGAGATTTTTACTAATTTGGATATGAGAATGACGGGAATGAGAGGTGGAAAGGAATTTCGCATAAGAAAAATTTATAGAATGAAGAAGAATGTTGTTGAGATCACTGACATTGATGGATCTGGGATGTATTTTGAAGTGAGCTCATGCTTTCCTTATATAGGGTAGGGGACTATCGATCAAACTTTCCTTATCCAGCCTATCGACATATAACCCAAGAAACACTATCGATAGGCAGAGAAATGGCTCTGCCAATTGGCAATCTCATGGAGATTTCACAGAAAAATTATCATAAAATGCAATACATAGGTCCAAACCGTGTACGGGGAATACCGTTAGAAAGGTAATCCAAAGACCTTTAAGAGTCCTTTAGGCCTCTCCTGGGTACGGGAGTTTACTTTGGGTCAAATGGGGCTCGGAAACTTCTATCATTCCTTTGGACAGAAGATCGTCAGGGGATGATGGATCGTTCACCTGAATTGTAAGTTCGAATCATGGATGGGGAAAACTATTGGAAAGGTTGTGTGAGGTACTTTGATGTTCCAAAGATCTTTGCTCCGTTCAGAGAGTTAACTTTGGTCAAACAGGGCTTGAAAATGCCTGATGACCTTTCGGAGTAAAACGAATTATTCGTACATATGGTAAGGTTGATTTGTGCATGGGGTGGACCATTGGAAAGGGTATTTAGTGTCATTCAAAGATTCATTCAGTCTCATTCAAGATGAAGAGTTAAATTTGGTCAAATGGAGCTTGAGAGTTCCCGATGGCCTTTGTATCAATTTTTTAGGGAAAAGATATCATTTGTATGAATGGTTATATCATTTGATGCATAGGGTGCACCGTTGGAAAGGGGTTACAATGGAATTTAAGGATCCATTGATATTTTTCTCTGACGGTGAAGTTGATTGGGGTCAAATCGGGGACCGGGAGCACCCAATGGCCTCCAGGTCGGTTTTATATGTAAAATGGATTATTTGTTCGAAACTTTTGCCTATTTACACATAGAGTAGACCATTGGAAATGGGATTGAGAGACCTTCAAAGATTCATTGAGCTTTCGCTCTGACGATGAAGTTGATCGGAGTCAAATGGGTCTCGAAAGTGCCTAATGACCTCTTGACTAATACTCGGAGTATGACTTAGGGTTTGTAGTGAAATGGGGAGGTGATAAGGACCTGAAGAGAGATTTAAGGGATCCTATAAAATGGTGTGTATAGATCCCCTCGACGGGTGATCTTGGAATAAGTGAAAGTCATCGAATAGACACCATATAATGCTTGGGGAAGAGTCCATTATGCGGATCTAAAGGGACGAGGATGACCATTTCAGAGGGTCAAAGTCAATTTTGTGGACCTAAGGAAATGTTGGGGATGGTTGATTATATAGGCCGAGATTAATTATGATGACCTCAGGTGGGAGTGACCAATTCTGAGGAAATTAAGTAGGAGCGACCAATTATAAGATCCGAGGTCAATTTCTAGGACCTTAAGTTTGGAGCAATCAATTCTGAGGGTCGAGGTAAATTCTGAGGTCCTTAAGTTGGGAATGACCAATTCGGAGCATCGAGGTCAATTCTAAGAACCTTAAGTAGGAGTGACCAATTCTTAGGGTCAAGGTCAATTCTGAGGGCCTTAAGTATGAGCAACTGATTATGAGGGTCGAGGTTAATTTTGAGGACCTGAGGAAATACTAGGGATGGACGATTCTGTGGGCCGAGGTCAATTCTGAGGACATAAGGTGGAAATGACTAATTCTGAGGACCTTAAGTAGGAACGAACAATTCTGAAGGTCTAGGTCAATTCCGAGGACCTTAAGTTAGAACGACCCATTCTAAGGGTCGAGGTCAATTTTGAAGACCTTATGTTGGGAGCGACCAATCCTGAGGCTCGAGGTCAATTCTGAGGAAATTAATTAGGAGCAACCAATTATAAGATCCGAGGTCAATTTCGAGGACCTTAAGTTTGGAGCAATCAATTCTGAGGGTCGAGGTCAATTCCGAGGTCCTTAAGTTGGGAATGACCAATTCAAAGCATCGAGGTCAATTCTAAGAACCTTAAGTAGGAGTGACCAATTCTTAGGGTCGAGGTCAATTCTGAGGGCCTTAAGTATGAGCAACTGATTATGAGGGTCGATGTTAATTTTGAGGACCTGAGGAAATATTAGGGATGGACGATTCTATGGGCCGAGGTCAATTCTAGGACCTAAGGTGGGAGTGACCAATTCCGAGGACCTTAAGTAGGCGTAACCAATTCTGAGGGTCGAGGTCAATTTCGAGGACCTTAAGTTGGAGTGACCCCTTCTGAGGATTGAGGTCAATTATGAGGACCTTAAGTTGGGAGCGACCAATTCTGAGGGTTGAGGTCAATTCTGAGGACCTTAAGTGAGGTGCGACCAATTCTGAGGGTCGAGGTCAATTCTATTGACCTTAAGTGGGGGCGAAAATGGTCAAGGTCAATTGTGAGGACCTTAAGTAGGAGCGAACAATTCTGAGGGTCGAGGCCAATTCAAAGGACTTTAAGTAGGAGCGACCAATTCTGAGGGTCAAGTTCAATTCTGAGGACCTTAAGTTGGATCGACCAATTCTGAGGGTAGAGGTCAATTCTGAGGACCTTACGTAGGAGCGACCAATTCTGAAGGTCGAGGTTAATTCTGAGGACGTTAAGTTGGAGCGTGGGGCATAACTTTCTCGGGGAATTTTAAATTTTCCTTTTTTGGGGACTTTAATGGGTAAGAGACATTTATTTGGGGATTATATTTTTTTAGAAGCGATAGATTTGCTGGGAGAGCTGAAATTCTTAGTCTGAAGGTTCCGTTGTGGAAATAATTAATGACTCGAGGTTTTGGGATTCCGTAAGGGAATATGTTTTGGGGAAGATATGTCCAGTTAGGGCTTTTATCTCTGCTTTGGGGAAACTGCAATTTTTCTGGGAAAAAGTTTAATTCGATAATTTTGGGTAGGGAACGGGTAGGATATTACGTAGCCTTACTGTGAAAGAATTTTATTTTTGCTGAGGAAGATATTTTTTGGATTTTTTTGGGGAGTTGTAGTGAGTTTTTGGGATGCGGTTGCGCTGATTTTTAGGGTTTAAGTTGTGGATAAAACGTAGTATTAACCTGGATGGTAATTTGGGAGCTTGAAAAATATTTTCTTGGTGAAGAAATGTTCCAATATTTATTAGGAAATATTAGGAATTTTTGAGAAATTTTTTTCTTTTCTAGGATTTTTTTGTATGAAATTTCAAGTGGTTGTGAACTGACATTTTGTAGGTGTTGCCAATCTGCAGTGGCTAAGTCTTTGGGGTTGCTTTGAGAAGGGGGGGACAGTTCTGATCGGTGGGTGTCAGGGGACTAGCGATCAGTATACCCTTATCCTCCTATAAAAAGGGGAAAATTCTCTTCATTTTTCACAGCTTCTAGTTTTCCTATTTTATGTTTCTCTCTTCTTTAGTCTTATCATGCACTCTTTCTTCATTCGAGACTAGAAAATGGCGGATTTCTCAAGTAGCGAGACCCACATGGCATGGCTGGGCGTTGATGATTGGGCGAACCTGGAATAATGGGAGAGGGTGCCCTTAGCTTTGGGCAATGAGAATGCTTTCGAGTTGTTCGAGCATGTTGTCGATGATCTAACTCTCAGCGTGAGACGTCGCACCACCGTTCAACTAGGGTAATGAACCCTAATGGCTATGTAAGTACCCCATGAATGTTGAAATTCTTTTCTTCTTTGCATTTTTTTTAAATATTGACAAAAGTTTTTTTCTATTTTGACAGACTGAGATTATGGCTACGATATTTTTCCCCAGGGGGATTACGGGATTAGGGATGTGTGGGAGGACCTTCCTACGGTGGTGTGTTGGGTAGTCTCTTCCATGAGTTTTGGTCATTTGGAATCGGCCTTGGATAATATACCACGCTCTGCAACTATTTTATGCACTTTGGGGAGAGGTGGTGGGACACTACCCACACTATACTCTTGGGATTTGGGGAGATGACGATGACCCTTATTGATGTCTAGCAGCTGCTAGGGATGGACTACAAGGGCATGAAAATTGAGGTGTACCAATCCCTGAGGGTGACATCAATGACGGTGGATGTGGCGCTGGGCGATGTGGGGTGGATAGTCTCGGGGGACTCAATACGTCTTTCTCTTCTTCGGGAGGTTTTACTAAGTTGGATAATTGACGAAACCGATGGGCTGTAGGTGTGACAGATGGATCGTTTGTTTATTCTTTTTCTTTTGGGAGGGTTTTTGTTGGCGTCAAATGAAGACGTCGTCCATTTATAGTTTTTACCATATTTGAGGGTATTTTATAATATCCCTCTCTATGACTGGGGGAGCCTGACTTTAGCAACCCTTTATTCTTCTTTGGATGCTTTGAGTCGGTGTTGTCGGCACACTTTTACTGGAGCCACAAATCTTTTGGAGGTAATTTTCTTTTTGCATTCTTCCTTTATGCATTTCCTTTTATTTCATTTGATTGATGATTTTTATCCTTTTGCAGACGTTGTTCTACGAGGTGATCGAGTTCAATGCTCATTTGATTAGTTTGTGTGATGAGTCGGTGGGGTACTTCTGTTGGATGTACCAGTTGTAGAAGTCCAATCGGTGGTCAAAGCAGTCTCTCCTTTTTGACAGTACGTTGGGTCTTGAATGTCCTAACGAGCGACTAGGTTATTTCTTCTTTTCTCTTTTTAATCCTTTTCTTTGGTGTTCTCTTTGCTTGTACAAGTATTGACTTTATCTTATAAAAATGCAGGTGACTTTTTATCCCTGGGGGAGGCCCATCTAACACACATGTATGACCAGGATGAATGAGCAGATGCGTCGGCTTCAAGAGGACGAGTTTGGATACTTCTGGTATCTGAGAGAGAGAGTAATCTGTCATATTATTGAGGATGAGGTGGAGGTCCCATCGGCGATGCCCCCGATATATATGAAGTGGGTTCGAGAGATGTCGGAGGAGGCCAAGACAGTGGCGATGATTGGTGAGCCCTACTTGTCGTATACGTACATAGTGGCGACTTACGAATATCTAGGCTTCGTGATGAGTTGGCTAATGCCGTAATGCATGTACGATGTGGTGAATATGGCTTTTCCTTCTACGCTTTAGGTACGGGTACAAGTCAACCAGTCGGGTCTTCCCACAGAACTGGTGGTGTGGCGATGTCAGCAGCGATAGAGGTTCCATTTCTATAGCTTGCTCCTCCTTGCTATAATATTCGACTAGATAGAGGGGGATCGTTGAGTATCTAACATGGCCCTAATGTGATGGACCCAATAGTGTTAGGGCTAACAGAGGACGTCCTTTAGCCAGAGGTATATAATTTCATTTCTTTGTCCTTTGTCTTTACGATTTCTCTTCTTCTTTAGGCTGGATGATTTTCCTTTTTATCTTCTTGCATCACGTCCGGATGCCGACTACCTGGCTGAGGGATATCCGAGACTGGACGGTTTTGGTGATGGCTTATAATCGAGATTCAATTCTGTAACCTTCTTATCTGGTGTCATCAGGTAGTGGAGGCTCATCATCTCATCGCCTAGGAAAGTGCACACATCGCATGGATGGGGGAGCCTAGAGAGAGAGAGAGAGTTTGGAGTTTGGGGTTTGGGGTTGAGTCTCTTTATTTTTCTTCTTCTTCTTTCTACAAAAAAATGTAATAGTGGAAATATATATATATATATATATATATATATATATATGAAATAAATGAGATTTTTATTTATTTATATTTTCTTTAAATGACTTAATATATGTCCACTTTTTACTTTGCATGTTAAGACCGTAAAGGGGATTAGAATTACTGAAAAGAAAATTTATTTTGAGACAGGATAAGTAAAAATATAGAAAGAGAAATTATGAATTATATTGAAACAAAGATTATTTTTTTTATTTTTTTATTTTGATAAAAAAGGAAAGACGGGGTAGTCTTACATTCGAATTTTGCAGACTCCTTATTTTTAGACAAATTTTTCAAGTATAAAAGGAGGTAAGGTGGTGAGGTTCTTCACCCATTTACATTTTCTTTCTCTTTCTTATTTCTTATCATGTGACTTATTATTTCCAAAATGTCCCTTCCCATGAGTGCGTAATTTTCCTCTTATCTTGAGAATTTAGAGGTTATGTGTTCGTATAGTGTAGACTATGGCGCTTTTAACCTACGCCAGGTCTCTTTATGGCCCAACTAGACCATCATTTGGAACATGCTGATGGAAGTAGCAGAATTTTGGTAGCCCGAGGACCATGGTTTTATTTTGACTTAGACGAGGTATGCTCAACCTATGAGGAGGGTTCTACTATGTTGGGGAAAATCTTAGTGTGGTAGCAACCATGCCTGAATTCTCTTGATCTCCTCGAGAGCTGTTTGAAGGACTTCTCCGCATTTCTCCTTCGGTGGGTTATCCATTGGTCACTGGAGGAATGATCTCCCTTCCAGCTGTATTATATTTCGTGCATTTGCAAGATGTTAATGATGAGGGCCATGCAGGAGCCGTTGCCGTTGCCTTTGCCTTTGGCTTAAATTTGAAGCAACTACTGCTGACCACGAACCTGATGGTGGACCCTCAGTTGGCTGCCTTTATAGAGTGGATGTCATATCTTTGTAATCCCGTGGCGATACTGGAAAAGAACCTGAACAATCTAGATGCTTGGAGGGAAGGTTGTTCTTTTTTTTAGAGGTAGCTAGGTTATGCTATTAATGTGGATCTCTGAGAGATTTTGTTTAGAGGTCCCACTGAATATCCCTTGGCAGTTGTGGCGAATTTCTTCACCCGTTATTGCATCAGATTTGGCCCAATCATAGAGAACTGTGTAAACTGGTTTGTGGAGCATGGAGCCCGATGTCTGCACTGATCAGTGCCCTGGTGGGGGGAGTTATAGCCCATTCTGGAACTAGGGGAATACCGGTATGTATGGTTAGTTGGCCTACGATAGACCTCCCTTTATATCCCCAAGCGGCTCCTGCATCAAGTCGAATGGGGGAAGATTTTGCTTGCCCATACCCTGGGTTTCTTTCCTGTAGAGGATTTAACTAAAGGCATGTGCATGCGATTGGGAGACCGTTAAACCATCCTTTCTAATATGCTTTTAGATACTATATGAAGTGGCTGTGCAAGAGGGCAGTGGCCAAAATCTTGGCAGAGGAGACCGAACACATATAGTTTTCGATGTTCGACACAATGGAGGGGGCGTAATGGTTTTTTCTAGGCTGGTCTGGGCTTATCGTTCCATAGAGAGCCTTCGGCATACCATCAAAGCAGGGTAAGTTTGGGGGCCTCAAGATGATGATGGGTCTAGATATTCTTATAGCTACGGGTAAGGTCTTTTGTAAAGCTGGTGATTATTTATTAAGCTTTCTGTGTTTGGTTATTTTTGTTTATGGGAATAAGTTTGGGAAGGTTTGGTTAGTTTGTTTAGGAGTAGGTTGGATTGATTTGTTTTAGGGTAGTTATGTTGGTGGGGGAAGTTGTTTGACTCCCTACGCTAATATTTCCTATAATTGTACCGAATTTTTCCTTTTATGAAATAAAAAAAGGATTTTGATTATATTGTTGTGCCTTTTGATGAATTTTACATTTGAATAATATATACTAATTGTTAAGGCATACATAATCCTTTTGTTCATGTAAATGATAAATTGAATTGTCATTCTCGGAGGTGAGAAAAGAATAACATTTTATGAAAAAGAAGGGAATGTGCCTATGTAAAGAGTATGAGTTGCCTACGTACCTCTGGATTTTAAAAACTTTATGATTTTAATTGTTTAAAGAAAAAGGTTTTTTAGAGAATCAGGCCCCACGTGGTTCTGAGTAGAGGGAAATGAAGAACTTTGTTAGAATAGTCGAGGGATGAGCGGAGTCGTAGCATGCTAAGATTTCTAGCTAAGGGTAGAATTTCTTGAGTCGGTCCAAGTTGACTAGACGTGCCATCTGTTCTCCATCAAGGTCAGTGAGCATAGCGGTGCCATCACACATGATCTTCTTCACAATGTAGAGGCCACTCCAGTTTGGCTTAAATTTCCCTCTGGGGTCCCAGACAGGTTCTATGATTTCTTTGAGCATTAAGTCCCCTTATTGGACACTACAGTCCTTGGCTCTCTTGTTGAATGATCGTTCTATCCGACGATGGTATCCCTATATATGATATAGAGCCTTTATCCTCCTCTCGTCTAAGAGAGATAACTCGTCGAGATGGCTCTGATGCCAGTCTTCTTCATTGACTTTACTCTCATGCATGACATGTAATGAAGGTATTTCTAGTTCAACGGGAAAGACAACTTCCATGTCGTATACAAGAGAGTAAGGTTTTGTCCCAGTAGAGTCCCGAACTGAAGTATGGTAGCTCCATAGGACGTAAGGGATCCGATCGACCCAATCTCGAGTAAGTTTTATTAGCGAGCATATGGCCATTCATGTGGGGTTCACATTCCCCATTGTGGTTCCTTTGCATCATTTATTCAATGTCAGACCCTGTGATGTAGTGTAAGTGGATTCGATCGAAGTTTCTCTTGAACATTATTTTATCACAGACAATGTATAGAGCAACCCCTTTGCGAAGGGTTAAGCGGTCTTTCTTATTGGCATCTTGGGGGTATCTACTATGCTTGAGAAGGAGTCAAATGTCATATACTAGAACTCGGTTATATCAGAGTTCTCTCTTGTGACAAGATAAATATGGTTGCAGTGGGTTAGTTTAGCTTATTTTTGGAATGGGAAAGGGGCCATCATTATTCCTTTGGGCATGTCGACCATGGGGGCTAAGGTAACAAGGGCATTAGTTAAGTTGTTCCTTGGTCGGGGTAAGTAGTGGAAAGTGATATCTCATAACTGGGAGGCCATCTCTTCTAAGTAGGTGTGGAAGGGTAAGAGTTTTTCATTTTTAACTTTCCATCTTCTAAGGAACTGGTTGATGATGAGGGCAGAATTCCCATAGATATCTAGACACTAGATTCCTTTCTTGAGAGATACTTTGAAGCCTACGGTGCATGCCTTGTATTCGGTCATATTATTAATGCAGGGGAAATCTAGTTTTATGGTAATGTGAGTGTAAGAGTCATCAAGGGTGATCAAGAGTATCCCAATGTTGTATCATTTTTTATTGGCAACACTGTCGACAAACATTTACCACCGTAGGTCTTCCTGAGAGGTGCAAAGGATGTCTTCGTCTGGGAATTTGGAGATCCAAACATCGACTTCTTCCATGACGTAGTCAATAAGGTAGTTAAAAATGTCTCTTCCTTTCATAGCTTTTTACGTGGAATACACAATATCGAACTCGGTTAGTAGCATCAACCATTCGGCCATTTGACTAGAGAGGAAAGTTTCTCGAGCATGTATTTGATAGGATCCATTCGAGATATAAGTCAAATGGGAAAAATGAGCATGTAGTGTCATAATTTTTGGGTGCCTAGATAAGGGTGACACATGCTCTCTCCAAGGCATTGTAGTTGATTTTGTACTCAACCAATTTATGACTGGCGTGGTAGATGGCCCTCTCTTTATTGGATTCTTCAAGGTATTGGGCTAGCAAAGGCCCAGCTGCGGCGTCTGTTACGATCAAGTATAGGAGTAGAGGGAGAACAAGCTGCGGTGGCATGAATAGCAGGGGTCGAGTTAGATATTGCTTCATTCAGTTGAAGGCATCCTCACAATATTTATTCCAAACTTTGGTTGAATCCTTTCGTAGTAGTTTGAAGATGGGTTCATAAATAGAATTCAATTGGATGATATACTATAATTTTCTCAAGAATGCCTTAACTTCCTTCTCTATTCGGGGTGGGGGCATTTCGAGTCTAGCTTTTAGTTTGGCAGGATTTACTTCAATCTCCTTCTAGCTAACCATAAATACCAAAAAAATTCCTTTAGTAATGCCAAAAACACATTTATATGGATTAAGTCAAATTTGATATCACCGTAGCCGTTCGTAGAACTTTCGAAGAGAGGGAACATGACCTTCCCGCGCCTTAGACTTGATAATCATATCATTCATGTAGATCTCTAGCTCTTTGTGTATCAGATTATACAAGATGGTTATGGCATCCCTTTAGTAGGTAGCCCCTTTATTTTGAAGACCAAATGGCATAACCATGTAACAGAAGGTTCCCCAAGAGGTGATGAATGCGATTTTTTCTTGATGATACGGGTGCATTTTAATTTGATTGTATCTGGCAAACCCATCAATGAATGACTTGAGAGCATGACTGGCCGTGTTATTTATAATCATGTGGATATTGAATAATAGGTAATCGTCTTTCAGATGGGCCATGTTCAAATCTCGATAATTAACGCACACGTTGACCTTTCCTTTTGATATTGGCATGAGTACAATAGTGCATTACCATGTGGGATATTCGATCTCTCATATGAAACCTACGTTCAACTATTTGACTACCTCTTCTTAAATTTTGAGCGGCTATTCGGTCCAGAGATTTCGCCGTTTTTGTTTGACATGTTTACATTCCAGAAGAATTAGAATCTGTAATGAGTTATCATGATATTAATTTTCGGCATGTCCTCATAGGACCATGAAAATACTTCCATAAATTCCTTTGACATTTCTTTGAGTTGCGCACACTCATGCTTGTCATGGATAGGACTTATCCCAATCTCACACAGTTGGATACTAAAACTGAGATTCATAACAAAAGTTTCATCCTCATTAATTTGAACGTGGATTTGGTTTTTGTTATTAATCTTATTAAGATCAATTAAGAATTTTTCATTTGCAAAATCATCATCATCATCAAGAGTTTGATTAGAATCAAGACAATCAATGTATGGCACAACAAGATACTCAAAATATTCGTTTATTTCATTCTTGGGAAAAAAGCGTTGAGAACCTCATCAAAGGAGGTATCGATTATATTATGATCAGAACAAGGAGGAACAACAAAAGAGGAAGAAATAGGATAAACATATGGATTGGATTGTATCTCAGTAGGTGGAACTGTTATAGCATTCCAGTTGAGCAGAGGTGCATCATCAGTCTTGATCAGGATGGATGAATCTGATGATGTAGTGCCTGAGTGGATCATTCATAAAGTCATCCCTAGTGTCTACCGATCAAATGAATCCTCGGAGTCACTTCCCTTAGAAACCTAGATAACAACTATAGTTTTTCAACCAGTAGTTACACATGATGCTAGCAGCTTTTGGACCATGAGTATCTGTCTTGAAAGAAGATCTCCCTCCTTGGCTTCATCTTCTTATCCATATGATCATACTATGATTTGAGAAATCCATAAAATGGAAAATATTCGCCCTATTGGAAAAATCTTCCGTTCAAGGAATCCCCCAAAATAGTCTTGATACTTTTTAAACTTCCCTTCAACTGTAACTACTAGAGCATTCTGAGTTCCAAGATGATGGTCAATAGTCCAGACCATATGGAGGAAAGGACTTCTTCAGTACTATGGATTCGAGTACCCCCTATTATCGTCGTCCCAACCCCAGTCCGAGCATGAAGTATATATTCTTGAATATCTGTATCACGTCAATATTGTCGTTAGGGCTGTGCTCTGGACATACTTGGTCTTTGAAATCAACCCCTACTTGGAGTGGAAATGGTTTGACTTGAAAGCCAGATAAAAGCATTTCATTTGTCCTATGCTGTATATCAAGTATCGAGTTATTAGTGTTGGCATTCTCAACATTATCATCATCTCTCATGATGGTGATGACATGTCCCTTGGTGAAGAACTTCAGTTTCTGATACAGAGAGGAAGACACATCCTTGATGCTATGAATCCATGATGGATCGAGTAATAGATTGAAATAAGTAGGTATGTCTATAACTTGGAACTCAGTAATAGGATTTATAGGGATAACCCCTATTGTAAGCTTTATGGATCCCATTACCACCCGACAAGTATTGTCATAAGCACGCACTGCGGTGGAAGTTGGAGCAAGGTCACTTATTTTCAAACCCAAGCAGTTGAAAGTTCTTAACGAGTGACAAGTGAGAGAGGGACCATTTTCCCCATTACTTCAACAGAGATATTGAGAGCATAGTTATGATTAGGACCAAACTTTGGGATTTCTTCTTTAGAGAAAGAGAGCATTCTAGTAGAGGTCAAGGACCCAACCAGATTCATGGCTTCTTCTAGAATGGTGGAAGGATGGACTATGGGCCCGATAAGAAATTTTATTAAGGAATTTCGATGTAGTTGGGAAGACATAAAGATTCCCTATAAGGTGATATTGGACTAAGTTTTTTTCAACTGGTCGAGGATCTTTCTCTCCTTAATGGTCATTTCCAGCATGGGGAGTTTCTTAACAACACCCTTTCCTTTGTCTGTCGTTACTGATGGAGGATTTGAACTCTGGTAGTGCCTCCCAGATCTTCTCATATCGTTCAAAAAATATGGGAATAAGAGAAACAATATTTCTTCATCTATCTCAGATTATTCAGCCACTTTATTGATCTCTGCTAGTAGATCTTCAAACAATATCATCCCATATACACTAATCACAAGGCTAACTTTTTCCTAGCTTGATTCTTCATCTGGACTATCAAGTTTGTCCCCCCATCTGATGGCAATGATGTCATCCTTCTATGAGAAATCAATTCATTCCACAACCTCAATGACTTCTTCATATATATCATCCCACTCAATGGGGAGATGCATAAGTAAAGGGACCAACCGCCCTTGTATCCTTAAGGCATTGAGTAACTCGAATATACTGCAAATCTCATTGGTCTATTAGAACAAGCTTTCCATGATCTAAACTGAATCGTCTAAACTGACTTTGTCAATGGGTACTAATTGATTATCTAATTCTCAAGCCCACTTTCGAGCCTCTATAAACAATGTGTTGAACTTCTAACAGTCAATGGTCATTCTAGAGGGCAATCTCAGCTCGAACCTTAGAAGTTGGTTCAGGACCACTGGCAGCTAAATATCATTTCCCCCAAAATGATTACGAACGGCAATGCATGCTCTCATAATAAGCGACGTGATTTGGTCGGCAAAACAGGTAGGGTGTAGGAGTAAATATGGAGAGAATTTAAGGGGTTTAGGTGAATATATGGGTATAGTGGGTTATTTACTAGGTACAATCTGGGTAGATGGGTCAAATTCCATATCATTTTCTAAAAAGATAGTGTTTGCATCATTTGGGAGTGGATTGTGAGTAGTGTTTGGTTTAGGATTGGTAGGTGGGGTGATAACACCCCGGACAATCAGATCTCGGATTACATTCCGGAGATGGAAGCACTGATCAGTGGTATGACCGACATTTTTATGGAAATAACAATCGGCGTCGAGTTTGAAATTTTTAGGAAGTGGGTTTGGTAATGGATGAGCGTCTAACGGCTTGATGATATTTCGCCTTAATAGGGCTTGATAGATTTTGGAGAGGGGATCATGAAGCACAGTGTATTCTTATCTTACTAGGTTGGCACAACTTTCTGGCTCCAAAAAGGTATCAGGCTCTAAGATGTTATTGACGGTCGAGACTGTAACGGGTGTGACACCCTGCCTATTCTAATCCTAGGTTATTAGTCCATTATTAAATTAAACAAGAATCATCAATTGTTTCATTCTTAGCATCACCGTCGAAAACTTTTTAATTTACTAACCACCTATATTAAAATAAACGTGTGTCAAATTTTATCTTTCCATAATAACAACATTTAAGAATTAAATACAATAACCAAACCATCCGATAGTAATAGCAATATTAATAGATCATAAGAGAAATAACCACATAATTAATACCGAATAAATCAACGGCTCACAATACAAAAATCCTACCATGAGTCTATAAAATAAAACTGAATCTACTAATATAAAGTCTAATATAATTGAGTAATTGAAATAGATGAAGGGGGACATGCCCAAATAAAATAACTAAACCCAAATCCTACTCTAGTAATGAAGCAACTGAAGCGCCTAGTCCAAATCCTGCAAGCATCCACAAGTGTTGCAGCTACGAATCCCTGGAACAGATGTTAATCTCGGCGTCCCTGTGGCAGGACACCTAAAAGCTTTTTGAAAGTATTTTTGCAAGACGGTTCAAATCCCAAAACATTTGAAAATATTTAGCAATTATTTATCACAGTTTAAAATCAGTTATTGATTACATATGATAGTTCAATGTGAAGCACCTTATATTTTTTATTCACTTGAGTCTATACTATATAGGTGCTCATCTAGTTCGGAAATAATGACAAAATTAGATTCATGTTCCTTGCTACCAAAGAACATTAGACACTACATCAATGGTACTCTAATTGTCCCAAAGGTAGTATACCAATACTTCACCTAGGCTTGCATATTTTATTTTGCATACATATCATTTTAGGTGTGTGAGCGTTAATTCCCATCAAAATAATTTTCTAATATTTTTTATGATTTTTTTATAAAAAAATTTAGGAATTTTTAAACATTTAAAATTTAGGTTTTAAAATGTTTTGGGTTGATTTGTAATTTTTTAAAATTCTTAAAACCTTGGTTGGGTAGAAACTAAAACCGACAAGAAAATGTGGGGTAGGAACTGGAATTTTTTAAAAGTCAGAAACACGCGTTTTAAATCTAATCCAAGCCATACACCTGTCTGCATTATATAGGCTGGGATTTTGTTTTTTATCTCACATAACTGAGAGCTAAATTCAAACGTTGGATCAACTTCATTAATGGGCTGCATGTTTTCTAACTCAATCCAAGTCTTAACAATTGGACCAATAGGAATGGTTTTAAAAGCGGTGCGTTTACAGCCATAAGATTTACATTCGTTTTGAAAGACTTAATTCTGGTCATTGATTTGATCATTCATTCCAAATCCTTCCACCAACTTGTATAATTATACACCATAGGTGATACGTTTACAATTTTTGGGTCATCTGAGTTTCGATAGAGAAAGAGGGAAAGAGAGAGAGAGAGAGAGAGAGAGAGAATAATAAAAGAAATAGAAAATCGTGTCCAAACTCTTGCAAAATTTTCCCAGAAAATTCCTTGTGATTTTTTAGAGTTATTCTTGTTCGTGATCATATCCTCTCTGGTTTTAAATCTCTTTTCCAACTAGTCACTACATTATATTTCATTTCTTTTTCATAAAAAGTGTAGATTTGACTCTTTTATGATAAAAATCACTTGGAATTTTTAGGTTTGATTTCTTTATCTAGAAATCATTATTTGTTGGTGTTTTTGTACTCGAATGTTTTTTTTATCAAACGTTCAACCAACAAATCTCTTTTCTGTTTCAAGTTTTGAGAAAAATAGACTTGAAAGGTTTATTTCAAATCCTGAGACGTTTATACTTTCCAGTTAATATTTCACATTTTGTGAAATAGATACGTAAATAAATGAAGAGAAAGTATATAGGATCTTGGCTCTTTTAGATAGCAAGATTACCACTCGATCTAACTAAAAAAAAGTCTAGTTTTCAAGGAACAGTGATTCAGAATCTTGCATCTCATTTTAGAAGAAATTTGTAATTTGTTGGAATATTGGCTTGTATAAGTGTGTGTGTGTGTGTTTCATGCATTTGTTAGTAACAACACTACACTACACATCTCACACTACAACACTAAAACTGTGTTGGTAGAGTGATTTTTTACCTTAGAGTCGAGATAAAGCTAAAAGGAGAAGGAGGTTCAAACCTGCAGAACGACTAGGACAACTCAGAGCCTTTAGAGAAGTCATATTTGCCTAATGGATCTGGTATAAATTCTTGACTTAGTATAGGTCTGGTTGTGTGCTTAGTTTGTTAATAGTTTTTAACCTTATAACTCGTTTTTAGTGGATTTTGTTTTTTGAGGTGTACACACCTCTGTGGATGTTTCCCGAATTGGGTGGGGTCACATTAATATACTTGTGTACTTGCATGTATAATCTTTCTCGCATCATTCTTGATCTTGTGAGGATTTAGAACCTGTTTAGTTTTGTTTTTCAAAACTTGTCCACCTATTCCTGAAATAACTCGTTCATAACTATTTTCATACACATCTTGTGTTCGTAATTTGTTTTGTAAAAAGAGTTTCTTAAAAAAACTATTTAGAGCCATTTTAACTGTTTTAATCTTTTATTAAACAACCTAAGTGGACTATTTTTTAATTGGTATTAGAGCATTGGTTTTATAAAATCTTTTTCGGTCCTGAGTTTCTAAATTTGTTTTTTCAAAACGAACAATGGACGATAAATTTGAGAGACTAGGTAACCTTTCCAATCCCCATCTCTTTGTTGGAACCAACTTCCCTTATTTGAAAGTGAGGATGGTTGCTTTCATCCAAGGTACATTGGGAGACGATGCTTGGGATGCTATTGAAAATGGATACACTAATCCTACTAAACCAACAACAGACGAAAGTAATGAAAACATCAGGAAACTGCTAAGTGAGTACACTAAAGAAGAGAAACAGGCTGCATGTAGTAAGAAAAAAGGCCATATTCATGTCTATAAATGAACACGAATTCAAGAGAATATCTTTTTGTTCTACTTCTAAAGAATCATGGGATACTTTTGTGAGTGCACATGAAGGAGACACAAATGTTAAATCTGCTAAGACCCAAATAATTCAACAATACAACAATTTGATTATGACTGAGACCGAGTCATTTGACGACTTCTATATTAGATTAACAGACATAGTGACTAAGCTACATGTTAATGGAATAATTTATGATAGGAAGGAAATTGTTTCTAAAATTTTAAGGTCACTTCAATAAAAGTTTGATAATAAGCACTATGCCATTGAGGAGATGGATGATCCTAATTTACCACCTGAACTCCTTAGTAGCAAGTTAAGAACAGTGGAAATGGAATTGGAGTTTAAGAAACAGTTAACTCAATCCCAAAATAAAGAGTCTATATCTAATCTTGTCTTCTCCTCTAAGTTGATCAAACCGGAGTTCAATTTACTTGATATTGACTTAGATTTTGATGAGGTTTATAATTTGGACAAATTGAATAATCATATTGCCTAGATGTCTAAAATGTTTAAGAAAATATTAAAATTTAGAAATAAGGTTGTAAATAAACAAGGCAAACCTTCTTATTCAAAGTTTTCTAAGAATAGGCTTCATGAGAAAAGACACGGCAAACACCAGACTGATAACCACAATAAACCTAGAAAAGATCTCTAAAATATTGAGTGTTTTAGATGTGGGATATTAGTACATATGGCCAACGATTGTAGAGTTAATTTGAATAAAAATAACAAAAAATAGGGCTAATTTGTGCAAGACCTGGGATGATTCAAGCGAATCAGAAACTGATGTGCATGATTCATCTAATTATTTTTACCCTTGTATGCCATTCTTTGCCAAAATTATTTATATTGATGATAGGTCTATGACTAATACTTTTTTTTTTTTTTTTTTTTTTTTTTTTTTTTTTTTTTAGAGAAGAGGGACTGTACCCCCACATTTATTATAATAAGGGAGAAAAAACCTCTCCAAGTACTACATGCTGAATAAAATTAAAGAGGCACAAGGCCCAAAGCTAGAGAAAATAAAATTGGGATTTTATACTAATCCCATTACAAAGCCTCAAAGTTTAACTAATCTAAAATAAAAGAAACTAATCTTGTCAAGCATGAAAGCTCCTTTGACCGTCTGTGGAAGATCCTTCACATCCTCATAGGTTTTAATTCCTTGTAAATTAACTCCAACATTAGCTAATCTATCAGCAACCATATTTGATTCTCTATAGCAATGGCTAATCGAATAATTAACACTTCTAAGCTCTGACAGAATTTCTTCAGTTAGAATCTTTAAATGCCAAGGCGGTTTCCACTCTCTTTTGATCAATTTTACCACAAACAAAGAATCTGACTCGATATCAACTTCTGAAAAATTCTTCTGCATACATAACTTAATACCAAGACTTAGACTTTTTAGCTCCATAACAGAGTTAGATTCAAAATCTTCTTCTTTTGCAAAAGCAAAAACCAATTCTCCTTTGTCATTTCTCAAAATTCCACCTAAACCCCCTATTCCAGGGTTGCCTTTGCAAGCCCCATCAATATTAAGCTTGAGTCTTCCACTGATACTGAATACTGAATTTGATAATAGTATATTTAATCATGCTCTGATGAATGATATTGTTACTGACGGTCTATGACGGTTTATCTGATAATAGTATATAAGGGGACGTTGTTAGAATTGTAACAAACTAAAGAAAATACATCATCAGTCTTCAAAAAATATGTTAAATTTGAAAATAACTCAAACTGTTTTGAAGACTTTGTTGCTGAAAGTAAAACCAATTCTGATGAAAGAGCTGGAATAGAATTTTTTCCCTAATACTAATAACAAGCAAACTAAAAAATTTGAAACTATTGAGTGTGTGTCCAGTGGAAAAAGACCTATTGAAACTTTTCCAGACTTTCAAGCCTTGAAAAATGATTTGGATTTCAGAGAAAAAATGATAGACATTAGTAAGGCAAGTACTTATCAGATTAATGTTGACCATAAAGATAAATACATTTGTCCTCCCATAAGACAATGCGAATCATCTTTCCAACCTGTGCTTTATAGAAATAAGGCTAGAGTCCAGGCTTTAGGCAAAACCTTGTTTGACAGCCTTCATAGGACATTCTTTTGATGGATGTTTCACTAAACGTCAATATAAATCGGTCTTTCATTCAATTTTCTACCATAACTTTAACTACTCGGGAAAAGGCATAAATAACTATATTCTTCTTAGGTAATCAGGTAAGAACTCTGACTATCATAATAGGAAGAAAAGATCTAGTACTAAAAGATCATTAACAAAAAGTAAGCCTAGATTCATGACTAAAACAAATGCTCAGAGATTTGAGAAAACTCAAAAATAAGCGCAAACATATTTTAAAAAAAAGTTTAATGCTCGTAAATTTTACAGTATTCGAGCTAATCGGTACAAACACTTAAAAGCCAGAGCAATTTGGGTTAGAAAGGATGAATTAATACCCTAGATGAGATGAAATATCATGATCAGTGCTTTGAAAGTTTATCACACAACATCTGGATCGTATTTAGATTCAGGATGTTCTAAACACATGACAGGGGATGATACCAGACTTTCAAATAAAACTAGCTTCTCAGGAGGAAAATTTTTATTTGGTGATCGTGTATCAGCCCAGATAATTGGTAAAGGGGTACTCTGTGAAAAAAGGTTACCTACTTTAGAAGATGTATTTCTAGTAAAAGGTTTAAAAGAAAATTTACTAGGTATATCACAATTTTTCGACTCTAACCATACTATCACATTTTCAAAGAATAATTGCAAAATTTTAAATGAAAATGGTGATTGCATTATTACAGGACTTCGTACTCCAGATAAATATTACACAGTTAATCCAAGTAATGAGGTTTGTAACATTGCCATAATGGATGACAATGAGATTTGGCCTAATAGGTTGGGTCACATAAATTTTGATAACTTTGGTAAATTTTGTTCTCAAGAAATAGTTAGAGGTCTTCCTAAGATAAAGCCTATATCAAACATTATTTATGGGCCTTGCCAAGAAGGAAAAATGGTTAAGTCTGCACATAGGAAAGTCAAAGATGTATTGACTACTAAACCTCTAGAATCATCTATATGGACATTATGGGTTATGCTAGAATGGTTAGCTTATGTGGTAACAGCTACATCTGAGTGATGGTTGATGATTTTACCCATTTTAGTTGGATAACTTTCCTTAAACAAAAGTTCGACACCTTTCAAGAATTTATAAAAATTCTCCTACGTATTGAGAATGAAAAGGATCGTCAAGCAAATCGTATCCATAATGATCGAAGTGGCGCTCCTAAAGCCCCTCGATAAAATGGTCTAGCTGAAACAAATAATAGGACTATTCAAGAAATAACACGAGTAATGATTCATGCCAAAAGACTCCATAAATATTTTGGGTAGAAGATGTTAGGACAGTCTGTCATATTATAAATAGAGTCTATCTTAGAAAAGATACCAAGCAGACACCTTATGAACTTTGGTAGGGAAAGAAACCTAACCTAAAATATTTTAGAACCTTTGGGAGTGTTTACTGTGTATGTAAGGACAAAGAACATTTGTCCAAATTTGAAACCAGAGGTGATAACGCCATCTTCTTAGGCTACTCCCCCAATAGCAAAGAATATCGTGTCTATAATCTTCATACCAAACCCCTAATAGAATCGATTAATGTGATTATTAGTTACACTAATTTTGAGAGTAACCCCACAGGACCAACTATCGTGGATGAGTCCGAAAATATTTTAAATTATAACTCTCTGGAGATAGATTATCCTTTACCACTTGAGATTCCCGAGGTGACTAACTGGGTTTCGAAAGATCATCCCTTAGATAATATGGTTGGTAACGCTACCGAGACTATTCATACAAGATCCTAATTACATAATTTTGCTCCTTATGCATGCTTTGTGTCTCTCATAGAACCAAAGGATGTAAATGAAGCCCTAAGTGACTCCTTGTGGATAAGTGATATAAAGGAGGAAATTCTTCAATTTGTTGCTCATAACGTATGGTATCTTATACCTAGACCAGAAAATAAAAAAGTTATTGGCACACGCTGAGTTTTTAAAAAAATAGATGAGTCTGGGGTGGTAATTAGAAACAAGGCTAGATTAGTTGCCCAGGACTACTTTCAGATTGAAGGGATAGATTTTGAGGAAACTTGTGCACCTGACCCTCGCCTTAAGTCGGTTCGCTTAATCTTAGCAATAGCTTGTCATTTCCAATTCATTCTCTATCGAATGGATGTAAAATCTACGTTCCTTAATGGTATTTTAACTGACGAAATCTATATAGAACATCCCAAGGGGTTTATTGACCCTCACCATTTGAATCACGTCTATCGACTGAAAAAGGCTCTATATGGTCTAAAATAAGCGCATCGTGCTTGGTATGAACGATTATCTACGTTTTTTATTAAATAATGGTCTTAGGCGAGGTGGGAATGATCCAACTCTATTTGTTAAACATTTTGACAAAATTGTAACTATAGCTCAAGTCTACGTTGATGATATAATCTTTGGATCTACCTCCTTAACTGAGGTTGAAAACTTCTCCAAAGTAATGCATGGAGAATTTCAAATGTCTCTTATGGGAGAGTTACAATTGATTTTAGGACTTCAAGTCAAACAAAATTAAGAAGGATTATTCATATCGCAATCTAAATATGCTTTAGAGATTTTTAAGAAATTTGGCCTAGAAAATGCAAAAGATGCTAGGACACCCATGAGTACTTCGGGTAAAATGTCTAAGGATGAACATGGAAAATCCATTGATCCGACACGTTATTGTAGCATGATAAGAAGTCTACTACACCTAATTTCCTCTAGACCTAACATTATGTATGTCGTTTGTCTATGCGCTAGATATCAAAATTCACCTAAAGAGAGTTATTTATTATATGCTTAAGATAATCATAAAATATATTAAAAGAACTCTCAACTTAGGTCTTTGGTACACTAATGACACATCCACTTCTGTAATAGGTTACACCAATCCTGATTGGGTTGGTTGTTCCAATGAAAGTAAAAGTACATCAGGAGCATGCTAATACATAGGAAATAATATGGAAGTTTGGTCTAGTAAGAAACAAAATTGTACATCGTTATCCACCACAGAATCAAAATATATTACCGCAGGAAACTGCTCTTCACAATTACTTTGGATAAAATAGATGTTAAAAGATTATGGAATAATTGATGATAAGTTCAATATCTATTGTGATAATCAAAGTGCAATTAATATTTCCAAAAATCCTATGCAACATTCTCGCACAAAACACTTTAAGACTCGATATCACTTTGTTCGTGAATCAGTATAATCTAAGTAATTGGAAATTATCTATTTACCCACAGATCTTCAAGTAGCTGATTTTTTCACAAAGATCTTAGAAAATTTAAGATTTGAATCTGTACAGAAATCTATTGGCATGATATTTCTCAAATAAATATTTGTCATCACATAATATATCATTCAGTCATACTAATTCTTATAATTGATCTTTGAGGATATAGGGTACGGATGCTTAAAAATGGCAAAAGATACCTCATATATCTATTTTATATAGGAGATCCTTGATGTGACTCGTTGATGTTTATTCTTTGATATATATTTATCCTTATTTGCTTATGATATTTGTGCCTACCCTTTGTCCATTTGAGACAAAATGGGGGAGAAATTTGAGTCCACTTAATCATATTTTTGTTCACTTCAACTAAAATACTTGATCTTAGCTATCTTATTTTTAGGAATCAGTACCTCATTTATATCAGAATATTGTTAGGCTATTGGTCTTTATTTAGTTGAGTAATGTAATTTTCTTTTTCTAGGATACGGGCTAGATAGCATTTTTGTATAGGAATAGGATTTTCTTATTTTTTTTGTATCCCTACGAGTCCTCGATGACTCAAAGAAGATTTTGTCTTATATTTCCAAAGGGGACGATTGAAACACCCTATATTTTTTACTCACTTGAGTCTATTCTATATAGGTGCTCATCTAGTTTGGAAATAGTGACAAAATTATGGCCATATCCCTTGCTACCAAAGAACCTCATACACTACATCAATGATCCACTAATGGTCCTAAGGGTAGTATACCAAAACTGTACCTCGGCTTGCATATTTTAGTTTGCAATATATATCATTTTAGGTGTGTGAGTGTTAATTCCCATCAAAATAATTTTCTAATATTTTTTGGGATTTTTTTAAACAATTTTTAGGAATTTTTAAACATTTAAAATTTAGGTTTTAAAAAGTTTTGGGATGATTTGTAATTTCTTTTAATTCTTTGGTTGGTTAGAAAAAAAAATCAGCAAGAAAATATAGGGTAGAAATAGGATTTTTTTTAGAAGTCAGAAACATGCGTTTTAAATCTAATCCAAGCCATACACGTGTCTGCATTATATCGACTGAGATTGTGTTTTCTTTACCTCACATAACTGAGAGCTAATTTCAAACGTTTGATCAATTTCATCAATGTCCTGCATGTTTTCTAACTCAATCCAAGTCTTAACAGTTGGACCAATTGGAATGGTTTTAAAAGCGGTGCATTTACATCCATAACATTTACATTCGTTTTGAACGACTCAATCATGGGCGTTGATTTGATCATTCGTTCCAGATCCTTCCACCGACTTGTATAAATAGGGACCATACGTGATACATTTTCAATCTTTGGGTCATTTAAGTTTCAAGAGATAAAAGAGAGAGAGAGAGGGGGGGGGGGGGGGGGGGGGGGCGGGGGGAATAACAAGAGAAATAGAAAATCGTATCCAAACTCTTGCAAAATTTTCCCAGAAAATTCCTTGTGAGTTTTTTAGAGTTATTCTTGTTCGTGATCATATCCTCTATGGTTTTAAATCTTTTTTCCAACTAGTCACTGCATTAGATCTCATTTTTTTCATAGAAAGTGTAGATCTGATTCTTTTGTGATGAAAATCACTTAGAATTGTTAGGTTTGATTTCTTTATCCAGAAATCATTATTTGTTGGTGTTTTTGTACTCGAATGTTTTTTTATCAAACCTTCAACAAACAAATATCTTTTCTGTTTCAAATTTATAAAAAAAATAGACTTTAAAGGTTTATTTCAAATCCAAAGACGTTTATACTTTTCCAGTTAGCATTTAACATTTTATGAAATAGATTCGTAAATAAATAAAGAGAAAGTATATAGGATCTTGGCTCTTTTAGATAGCAACATTGTCACTCGATCTAACTAAAGAAAATTCTAGTTTTCAAGAAACAGTGATTCAGAATCTTGCATATCATTTTAGAAGAAATTTGTAATTTCTAGGAATATTGGCTTGTATAAGTGTTTGTGTGTGTTTCATGCATGTGTTAGGCATAACACTACACTACATATCTCACACTACAATACTAAAACTGTGTTGGTAGAGAGATTTTTGTCCTTAGAGTCGACGTAAAGATAAAAGGAGAAAGAGGTGCAAAGCTGGAGAACAACTAGGACAACTTCAAAGCCTTCTAAGAAGTCATATTTGACTAATGGATCTAGTATAAATTCTTTACTTAGTATCGGTCTGGTTGTGTGCTTAGTTTGTTATTAGTTTGTAACCTTATAACTCATTTTTAGTGGATTTTGTTTTCTGAGGTGTAGACACCTCTATGGATGTTTCCCCAATGGGGTGGGGTTTTACCATGTTAAAATACCCATGTACTTGCATGTTTAATCTTACTATACCTTAAATAACTCGTTCATAACTATTTTCGTACACATCTTGTGTTGGTAATTTGTTTTGTAAAAAGTGTTTCTTAAAAAAACTATTTGGACCAATTTTAGGTGTTTTAATCTTTTATTAAACAACTTAAGTGGCCTCTTTTTCACAATGTACACTCTTGTGAGTTCCTCACCCCTCAACTAATGTGCGTTCCTAATGTCTCCTACCTATCTATGCTACCCCTCCCAACTAGGTCTCCTCAATAACTATCTATGCACTAAAAGGTTTGGCTCCTCCATATCGCCCATACAATGTACGCAACCCATTAAGTTCTCAGTTAAATATCTCTTTGACTTCTCATGTACCACCCAAACAGTACATTATCGTGACAGTAATAAATAACATGTCTCATATGTTATTATTAACCATAATTGTCTTCTCACTTATGTTATCGTTAAACCATTTCATTAAGTTACTCTACTTAAATCATCTTCTATACATACGTTGTCTAACTTTATTACCATCACACACTAGGTAGAATATCTCTTAATTACATCACATTTAGATATGCGTTATCTACAGCTACTACATTCACATGCAAGTAGGAAAATATACATGTTGATGCGACCACAAATGTGTATCTGAGTGCTTGATATCTAGGCTCAAGTGCAAGCCTATCGCTCAAGTAATAATCCGATAAGTCGGGTTATCAATCCTCAGAGAAAAAGGACGAACGGAGTCGTGACGACGTTGGAAAGACGAGGGTAACCTAGCTTTGACTCTAAAAAGAAAGAAAAGATGATTTAGGGTACGAAAAAACTACAACTAGATGTAAATTTGAAAATAATTAACTAATGAAACTAGGAATGAACAAAATGCAACTACACTAATTAAATGAAAAGTTGATGACAAATGGTTTTACGAATTATCTATGAAATGAGATCAATAGGCCGGGTTACAATCCCCCACACCCTAGCAATTCACTTAGTAGGATACTAGATTCGGAATTAGAATTTTAAATGAACCCGGTCTTTATTACTCCCAAGAATTACATATATGAGGGATCGTAGCCCACACGAAATATAATCAAAGGACTAGTAAAGCAGTGCCGCATTAACCAATACGCGCGTCGAACTCTTCAGCATCCCGATTACCTAGGGCAAACGAGATCAAAAGTCCTACGACGGTTGCAACATTCATGTCATACGATTTATCGAAGATTTTAATTCAAAAGTCTTTTTCCCATTATCGTGAATTACATCGAGTGGGGTTCATGCACCCCACCCTTAAAAACTTAGCCATACATACTTAAATTAAAAAAAGCATGGACTGAGAAGAAGAAAACATCATAATTAATAGAAACTAAATGAAAAGAGAAGTGAATAATCGAACCATCAATTAAACTAATTAACTATTGCAAATTTAAAGGAAGAACATTACTTGTATTGAAGACAATTAATTGCAATCCTTACATCTGAACTTCTTATTGAAAAACTAGGGTTTTTCCTACAAAAACCCGCTACTCCTACCTAGAGAACTAAAAATCGAACTCCCTTGTCTAACAATAACTAGAGGTTAAATACAACACGAAGAATATAAAGTTTTAGCTGAATCAAACTCTAAAATCGGAACAAGAAAATCAAGTTTATCCTCGACGGACCGGTCCGAGCCTTCAGTGGTGGATCAGTCCTTATTCAAATCCGAATCGATCCTTTTTTTCTGGGAAATAGGATCGGTCCGCTATGCCAATTTTTCCACTGAGTGATAGAAATCCCGATCGATCCTTTTTTCTAGAAATAGGATCCGTCTGCTATGTGATTTTGGCCAGTAGGTTTTGAGGGTCCGGATCGGTCCTATTATTTTGGAAAATGGATCGGTTCGCATTTGGTCTTTAAATTCTCTTCAATTTCTCTTCAATATCTCACATCTTTAGAACCCCGTAACTCCTTCCCTGGAACTCAGAATTGGACGTCGTTTCTTCCTATGCATTCATTGAATTGAGATCTTCAACTTTCATATTGGGTCTTCTTTCGGATTTCGAATGGAAATTGTGCTTTTGCCCTTCTGAATTTTATTCTTTGACTTATTCTTTTACTTTAAATTTCTCGTTTCTTTCCTTAGCAATAAATACCTGTAAATGACCTGGAAAAAGCACAAAACTCGCAATACTATGTATAAGGGCCAGTAGCATGGAAACGAGATAATTTAAGAGCAATTGCATTATTCTGGATGCTAAAAGATACTAAATTAGGGAGTAATTTTGGAAGAATTGCTGCATAATCAAACCCCCCTAACTTAGCACTTTGCGTGTCCCGAACAATGTAAAATGATTCAATTAAAACACACTCGTGATTAACAAATTATTAGGATAGAATACCACTTTTGCGGGCAAGAGTTTGAATTTAGCGTATGCAACAAGCCTTTAAACCCCTAGGTTACCCTAGTAGGAAGATTTGTGTCTCGTGAGCGTTTGCAGTGAATATACCCACAAAATTTGACTCAAAGAAAACTCAAAGTAATAAAAAATTGTATAATTCAAACTTTTCCATAAAATAGTCATCATCAATTCATGTTCAAGAGTCTCAAATCATAGTGCGTGTGTACGAAGCCATAAATTTAACCTCGAAATTCCACTGATTAACCGTTACGTTACGTATCCGAAAATTCATTTTGATTCAAATTCTCACGGAGTTCTCTCACAAACGAATCTCTTGGAAGTGTGGTTATTTCTCTCGGTGTGCGTGATATAAAGAGTAAATGCATTGGAACCAAGTTCGCGTACACAAATAGAAATACAAAATTCTATGGTAAATGGATCTCATCATCGGATTACGTTTATAGGGAAAAGGGAACATCGCCACTAATTCACACTTTTAATCTCTTTTATTATCGTTTTGTGTTTTAGCTCTCCACGCGGTAACCAACTTTGCAATTTGGATTCGTTAGGACTTTTTCGGATTTTAAAGTGTAATGGGTACAAGGAAATGGGTTTGGGAAAGTTGGAATTGGAAACTATTCTTAAGATGTCCATTAGTGATTTTCCGGGATTTTGCTCATTTCATTTTTTTTTTCCTATTTTTTTATGTTATTCACGCTTTTATTTTCTTGCTATTTTTGTTGAGAATTTTTATTCTTTTGCCCTTTTTTGTTGCACCTTTCGGACTTAAATTTTGACTTTTCCAACTTTCTCAATTCCGAACCATTTGGATGTTTTTGGGTTGTCAAACGAAAGGAAATTTTTTATTCGGCTCAAAATGAGTTGCAGAAGGGGGTACTTTTTCATGACTTTTTCTAGCCAACATTTTGGGTGACAAACGATGGCCTACTTCATTGTCCAAATTACTAATTGCGTTACAATATGCATTTCGAGATTGTTTTAGTTTAGAGATACATTTAACGCGTTTTTTCAAGGCAACATTACACACATTTCCCATAACCGATGAAAACAAGGGTATTGAGATCCTCAACGACTTTTTAGATGCTAAATTAGAACTTTGAGTTAATAATTAACTCAAACTGATTTATAATCTCAGAAAAAGTGATGGTCTCGAATTCTCATTGAGTTCGTTAATCTCCACACTTATTTGTTAAATCATCAATTTTCGCTCAATTTCCATCTTTGATCAATTTCGTCTTTGTGTACTATGTTTTTACAATTTGAGACTTTAAACAGAATTTTGATGATATTTTTGAAAATTTTAAATTCCAAATTTTTTTTGTTTATTTTGAAGAAAAATATTTTGGGTTTTTCTAGGTTTTTCAATTATTTTTGGAAATTTTGAAGTTTTCTAATATTATTTTTTTTGGCATTTTTGAAAATTTGTAAAGGTTTAAAAATACGCACTCGTCACCCCCCCTAGCCTAGACTTTTGCATTGTTCCCAATCAAAAGGATTAAAATCTAAATAAGGCAAAATAAGAGTGCGAAAAATAAAACAACAAATAAAGAAAATGCGAATTTTTATTTATAGTGATTGTGGTACATCAAAAGGGAAAAAAACATTCAAATATAAAAGCAAAAAACAAGAGAACCAACACAAACACCAGTCAAACATATCACTGGGGTGGAGAGTTAGAGCTACCGGACGTGCTAGGGTCATACGGGTCATAAAAGTAGGATAGAGGAGTGACATTGAAGAACATTTCAAACATTTGAGCTTAAAGCCTATGCATCATGCTCGTGTCGCGCCTATAAGCGCGTTGCTCCTCCTCCCTATTAGCATCGTAGCGCTCTATGAACCCCTGAAGTTATGTTTCAAGCACAGAGATGCATCGATCAATATGATTTTCCAGAAGTTCATAGTCAGGATACTCCTCATCCACATATTCGGGCTCCTTGCCCTCGACCATGCTCACATCATTCGCTGCCACCTCATTGTCCGAGGACTCGTCTACAAACTCCTCTTCATCGCTATCGTCATGATCAGCGACGTCCTGTCAGGCTTGGTTAATGGCCCTTTGCGACACGCTTTTGGTGCGGGTAAGTTGTCCAAAAAGATTTGGAAAATGCGAAAATCAAGTTGGAGGTTGAATGCCAGCGTCGGTGAGAAGAGATGAGATGAGCCGGGGATAAAGGAGCGGGGAAGCACCTTTTTCATCCGTGGCGGCATGGAAAATGTCTGGGTACATTGTGCGGGTTAAGTGGATAGTGGAGTGTGGGTCATAGAGGTGGTAGATAAGGGTGGATTAGCGAGGGCGCATGATGGAATCATTTGAAATTTATAGAATGTTGTCGCAAACGATTTGGAAGGTGATGCGCGCTTTATCGTCTAGTTCGCCGATGGGAAAGGGCTTCAGATCCACTGTTGGCCAGGGGCGATACGGGCAATGCTGACATCTTTGTCTAGGGGTGGGCTGTTTTTAGGGTATTGGAATGGGGATGGCTGAGGGACATCCTTCTCCGTCATCTTGTGAATAAGGATGTCGAGTGAGAAAGGGATGGGGGTTTTGTCAACGTACGCATCATCTTGAAAATTATCGGTACGCACGAGGGACCCATAAAAGGAATGCACCTCATTAGCCCAGACGACATCGAATGGATCATTGAGGAAATGGCACCACCCCTTTGCGATGAAGAGGGTAGTGACGTTGGTGGGCAGCTCCTCCCGCATAACCTATGTCTGAATGTAAAGCTTGCAGGCGTGACTGAAGAAGCGGTGACACCAATGTTGCTCCTCGTAGGAACGGAATGGGAGTGGCCTATTTTCAGCAATGATTGTGGAGTTATATTTTTCGTGGGTGCTTAGTTGGCCATGAAAGGTTGTTTTGGTTGGAATAAAGGGTGGAATAGAGAGGGAGAGAGTGTGGATAAATGAAAGGTGTGGTGAAATAGGGCGGAAGAGGGTTTTATTTATAGGTGGGGGAAGGGATAGGTTTTTGGATGAAAGGGTTTGGGAGGAAAAAGGGTGTGTTTTTAGGAGGGAAGAGGGAAAAAACGAAATGGAAGGAGATGAAAGGATTGGTGAAATGAATCTAAGGAGTTGTAGAGTTGCAGGAACTGTACCGGTCTGCGTGCCTAGGGGCGGATCGGTCCGTCTTCCTTTTTTTCTAGAATCCTCCAATAGCAGGAATGCTCTTCGTAATTTGTGCTTAGAGCTTACCCTTAACTTCTCAAAATGAAAACCTAAGACTCTAATGACCCTAACTTAATCATAACTATGATACACAAAATTTCACCCCATACACATCGAGGCTGCGACGACCTCTCAAATTCAGCTCTCACTCTACCCCATAAATGGGGTCCGATAACCAAATGGTGTCGATATCTTCTACGGACACCTCTACATATGGCTTTAGGTGTTGTCCATTAACTTTGAACGTGTTCCCCCCTTTTGGATCATCCAACTCCACAACTTCGTGGGGAAACACGGTCTTAATAACGAATGGGCCAGTCCAACGAGACCGTAATTTACACGAAAATAGATGAAGCCGGGAGTTATGGAGGAGTACCTTTTTTCCAGGTTGAAACTCTTTTCGTCGAATAATCTTATCATGCGCGAGTTTCATCCTTTCTTTTGAAATCTTGGCATTCTCATACACATTATGGCGTATCTCCTCCAATTAATTCAGTTGAAGCTTGTGAGCTTCACCGTCTTTATCCATATCATTACTTACCCTCTTAATAGCCTAATACGCATTGTGCTCCAACTCAACGAGAAGATGACAAGGCTTTCCATACACAAAGAGAAATGGGTACATTCTGAGTGGGTTCTTGTATGTGGTACGATATGCCCACAGCAAATCGTTCAATCGAAGGGACCAATCTTTTCGGTCAGGATTGATGATCTTTTCTAGTATGTTTTTGATCTCATGATTCGCCAACTCGGCCTGCCCATTCGTTTGTGGGTGATAGGTCGTTCTAGCCTTGTGAATGACACCATACTTTCTCATAATCTTCTCAAATGGCTTATTACAAAAATGCGTGACATTATCATTGATTATCGCTTTCGGTGCACCGAAGCGAGAAAGTATGTGTTCCTGCAGTAATCTTATCACCACTTTATTGTCATTAGTCTTGGTAGCTATATGTTCCACCCATTTAAAAACATATTCTACTGCGGCTAGGATGTATAGGTATCCAAAGGACGAGGGAAAAGGTACCATGAAGTCAATACCCCAGCAATTGAAAACCTCAATGATGAGAATCGGGGTTAATGGAATCATGTCTCGTCGGGTAATCACCCCCATCCGTTGACACCTGTCACAAGCTTTGCAATAATTGTTTACATCCCGGAACATTATAGGCCAGTACAAATCGCTTTGGAGATTTTTAGCGGTTGTCATTTTCACGAAAAAGTGGCCTCCACATCCTTTCGAATGATAGAATTGGATGACTTTATGAATCTCGTCATCCGGTACACATCATCGGATGATTTGGTCGGTGCAATATTGAAATATGAAGGAATCATCGTAGAAAAACATGGGCTACCAATTGATAAACCTCTTCTTATCTTGCGGTGTCCACTCGGGAGGGACGGCTCCCGTGACACGATAGTTCACTATATCCACAAACCAGGGCAAAGAAGAGGTGGCGAAGAGCTATTCATCCGGGAAGTACTCGTCTATGGGTGTAGGATCGCTAGGCACGTCGAACGAGAGCCGTGATAGATGATCGGCCATGACATTTTCTACTCATGTTTTATCTATAATGGAGATATTGAACTCTTGTAAGAGTAGGATCCACCTTATGAGGCGCGGATTTGCGTCTTTCTTTGCAAGGAGATATTTTAAAGCCGCGTGGTCGGTGAAACAAGTGATGGGGGAATCGATAAGATAGGACCAAAACTTGTCAACAACGAAGACTACTACTAGAAATTCCTTCTCAGTGGTGGTGTAGTTGAGTTGTGGTTCGGTAAGAGCTCGGCTAGCATAGTAGATGACATGAGTATTTTTATCTTTCCATTGGCCCAAAACAGCCCCTATCGCATAATCGCTAGCATCACACATAAGCTCTAATGGTAAGGACCAATCCGAATCTTACATGATGGGAGCGAACACAAGCATGCATTTCAATTTTTCAAAAGCACTTTGACATGCTTCATTCCACTCTAAGAGGTTGTCCTTCATAAGAAGGTTTCTTAAGGGTCTAGCGATGGAACTAAAGTCCTTAATGAACCTTCTATAAAACCCCACGTGGCCCAAGAAAGGGTGCACGTCCTTTAGAAATTTAAGTGGTGGTAGGTCAGCTATGACATCTATTTTTTTATCTATCAACCTCGATACCTTTGGATGACATTATGTGGCCAAGAACTATGCCCTCGGTTACCATGAAATGGCATTTCTCCCAATTCAGCAGTAAGTTTTTTTCCACACATTAGGCTAGTACTTTTTTAAGATTGGCTAGACATAGATCAAAAGAGGTGCCAAAAATACTAAAGTTATCCATAAAGACCTCTAGCCCTCTCTCAACCATGTCACTGAATAAGCTCAACATGAACCTTTGAAAGGTCGCGGGTGCATTACACAAGCCGAATGTCATACGTTTATAGGCAAATGTGCCAAAGGGACAAGGGAAGGTTGTCTTCTCTTGATCAAGTACGTCTACCTCAATCTGGTTATATCCAGAATAACCATATAGAAAGCAATAATAAGGGAGGCCCGCTACTCTTTCAAGCATTTGATCTATAAATGGCAAGGGGAAATGGTATTTCCTAGTTCCGGCATTTAGTTTTCGGTAATCAATGCAAATGCGCCACCCAGTAGTGGTACGTTGGGGAACTAGCTCTCCCTTGGAATTTTCAATCACTGTCATGCTCGACTTCTTAGGGACGACTTGAATGGGGTGTAACACCCCGCCTAATTAAATACCGGGTGATCAGTTCTATATTAAATTAAAATCAAGGTGAACGGTTGGTTCATTCTCAACATCACTGTCGTAAAATAATATTTCTAATTTAAACACCTTAAATAATTAAGATAAGTGTCAAAACAATTTAAAGTCTTATTTTAATTTTATTAAATTCCAATACAAAAACCTTTATTAATAACCAACAGTTTAAGAATCACATAAATACTAAGGATGGCAATTAACACACAAGAATTAAACCATCTCGATAATCCAAACTAAGTTTAAGAACCATAAATGAAATCATCCTGACAATAGTTAACTCCCAAGGAATACTGAATACCAAAAATATAAATGAACATAAATCTCTGACAAAATCCAAGCGGAATAGGAAATCGAGCGACACATGCCCTAACTATAAAGAACTAAAGTAAGAACTGAATCAATGAAGAGGTCATCTAAAGCAAAGGCCTGAAACTCCCACATAAGTAACATCATGTCTAATCCGAAGAACCTATGCAAGACGCCCCTGTGGCTGGGCACCTGTAATACATACATATATATACAAGAGAGAAAGAAATGATAAAAAACGGGTCAGAGCCAGAGTGTAAAATGGTTTTAAAAATAGTTTAGCAATTATTTAAAATGCTTACTAGCTAATATAACCAACATGTTAGTGCACGAAACTCTCTTGAGAAATTCTCACCCATCATCTAGTGTGCACGCCTATCATACTACTGATCACATAAGTCTATCTAACTTATCCTCCCATAAAGTTCTATCCCGAGAAGTACTAAGGCCATACTATTTAGTTTAAGAAAATCATTATCTTCCATATTCTTAAGTTACTTATAACCACTCAGTTACCGTTATAAAATTCACGAACACTTGTTATAAGACTGAAGCATTTATTCATTACTTAACTACTTATACACACAGTAGAAAGTTTCCACACACACACACACACACACACATACATACATATATATATATCAATCACTCATATAATATATATACTATCGGCACCCCACATAAATATATAGCGCTGGCATACTCTGCTATCAAGTCCCCGTTTCACTCATACTAAAGGATATACTAGTTCAGCATCACTCTCGAACGATATTAACACGATAGACATACAAATGGAGGCGAAGCATAGTTCCGAATCCTTAGAGGTCAGCACATACCCTCAAGTCTCTTACAACATCTGACTATCATTTTCAGATAGCCTGTATCTGGAATACTATCTTCTAGGGTATGAGTCAATATCCCCCATAAAGGTCCAATCGAGATAAGACTGTCCCGATACGGAAATCTCCGTGATAGCAAGTAGCTCGGGTAAAATTTTTACACAGATACATAATATATTCACAGTCACACAGCCATATATATAAATATTCATATTTTCCAAATTTAGTGCGCCCACGGTCCATAATTATAATTATCCATTCTTAGCACAAATTACTCAATTATCTCACATAACGGATTTGTCTCTTTTATTCTCATTTATAATTTATTTCCTACTCACTTCTCATATCTCGAAGTATTCTATCTCACTAAGTATAATTTCAGCAGGTATACCCTCACTTACCTTCTAGTCAAAATCTTTCACGAGCCTCAATCTTTTAGTAAACGTATACACAATTTCCAATGTATGAATAACTCCCCGTTAACCCATAATTTCATCCCATATTAATTTCACTCAACGGAGTGTACTTAGA
Source organism: Sambucus nigra (assembly GCA_949130495.1). Classification (NCBI taxonomy): domain Eukaryota; kingdom Viridiplantae; phylum Streptophyta; class Magnoliopsida; order Dipsacales; family Adoxaceae; genus Sambucus; species Sambucus nigra. The sequence goes on along the minus strand of OX422217.1, from coordinate 426,393,885 downwards.
CCCTACGGGTCCTCTTCAAAACCCATTATACTATTTAAAAGATATTTAAGGGTTCCCACGTATTTTATCCGAATTAAACAAAAAGGGAAAAAACATGCAGTTTTGCGGGAGGGATCGATCGATCAAGGAATGGAGTCGATCGATCGATCGTCGATCGATCGATCAAGAAGTTCTTGCCCAGTTTTGTGCAATTTTCAACCTATGGGTTCAACCATTCTAATCGCTCCAAACCTCTATAATTTCATCCCAAACTCCCAACCAAATTATCCAAATGTATAAGAAATGTATATAAATAAGTTCTAATGTAACAACATCAATAAATCCTCAACGAATCAATCAAAAAGGGGTTTACTTCCAGATTTATTTACAAAACCAAAGTTTGCATGAATCATCACAAACCTCTATTTTAAATCTATATTTTCTTCCCAAATACCATAATAAATTCGTGGGTAATCCTCTATATATGATAACGATTTCAGACTATATGGATTCTCCCTACAACACATATAAATTCTCTTCCAAAACATGTAATTCTTCAAATAAAACAGATGATTTTCATTCCTAGACTAACATGGAAGGAATACCAACTAGAAATCAGCAAGATAGATACTTGCCTGGGATTCAAGGGATGATTTGTTGATGAAAAAGATACGGTTGCATTCCTCGTCACGCGATCTACGTTTTGGTGGTGGTGGCGGTGCAATCGGGTGAGTTCTAGGCCTTGGATTGCTTGGAAACTCTTCACCTTCTTCTCTAATTTATTCACCTTATTCTCTAATGGTTGGGCTTAGGTTTTGTGTTTTTTAACCTTAAGAGACAACTCCAAATGGCTAATATATACTAAGAAAATTCGTGGGTTTAATTACCCAAAAATACAAAATGTCTATAATACCCTCCCGGGATGTTAGGCCTAAAAACGCCCTGAGACCCAAACTAAACCCCGGGTACACATTTATGACTATATCGACCCTTTCGGACACTATGGCGCACTCAAAACGACCATATGGGTGACTTATAAAATATTCACTTTTGTAGTAATAATTTAGTCGTAACACGACACAGGCGCGTCCCGACTTAAATTTCCATAATTTCCATATCATTCACTCGTGACTATATTAATAAAATCAATCTCATATATTACTTTACTCATCCAGTAATATTCAACAAATTTCCAATAATTACTAACTCTCGTCACGCTAGTAAATATTTAAAATAAAATTCCGGATTAATATAAAATTAATATTTCAATTAAATTTAAGTAATCCCCAATTTTAAAAGCCATAAAAATACGGGGTATTACATGGGGCTCACCCACTTGCTATCCGAGATTGGGTAGATAATCCCAGCATCCAACAATTTTATGATTTCTTCCCTCACTACCTCTTTCATAGTGGGGTTTAGCCTTCTTTGCATTTCTCTCGAGGGCTTGACATCCTCCTCGAGGTGAATTTTGTGAGTGCAAATTAGAGGGCTTGCCCCCTTTAGATCAGCTATACACCAAACAAAAGAACTCTGGTGCTTCCTCAAAATCTTTAAAAGCTTACCCTCCTGCTCTTCATCTAAGCTGGAGGAGACAATAACAGGAAATGTCTCACTTTCACCTAGGTAAGAATATTTAACGTTGGAGGGTAGTTTCTTCAACTCGAGAGTCAGGAATGAGTCGCTAGAGGGAACCATGCGTGCCTCTCTCGGTGGTAAATCTTCAAATCGAGAAACCCAACTAATATCTCTTGTGTCCTCATCCGACGCTCTCTCATCGAGTAAGTATCTCAACCCCCCAGTCTTTCTCTCAAACTCGGCAAGCTTCTAAGGTATCTCCATAGTAGTTTTCCTCAATGTGCTCTTCTATTATCTCATCAATTAAGATCACTGCGTGAATATTATCTTCTTCCCCTACTTGTTGGGCTATGTTAAAGATGTTTGTTTCTAAATTAATATGCCCAAAAGTAAGTTGCATCTGCTCATTTTGAGTATTGATCAATGCATTAGCCGTAGCTAAGAATGGGCATCCAAGGATGATGGGAACATGATTTTTCAAGGTGAAGGAGGGCTCCGTGTCCCAAATGACAAAATCTACTGGGAAGTTGAAAGTTTTCACTTGGAATATCACGTCCTCAACTATACCCCTTGGTATCTTCACGATTCTATTCGCTAATTGGAGAGTGATTCTTGTGGGCTTAAGGTCGCCCAGATCAAGCTGCCTATAAATGGAATAGTGGAGGATATTAACACTTGCCCCCAATTCAAGTGAGGCTCTCTTAATTTTATTCTCTTTAATGGTGCAGGCAATGATGGGTGCACCGGGATCTTTATATTTAGGTGGGAGATCGTTAAGAATAACGGAGCTCACGATCTGTTCTAGAAATACATTTTTATTTACCTTTATCCTCCTCTTTACAGTAAATAAATATTTAATGACTTTTGCATAAGCTGGGATTTTCTTTATTGCATCGAGAAAAGGCACGTTTAATTTCACGTTCTTAAGGACTTCTAGCACTTCATCACTTATGGTCCCTTTATGGGAAGGAACCAATCTTTGAGGAAATGGCGCAGTGGAGGGTGGTTTTATAACTACCTCGGGCTCACTAGTGTCTATTTTTTCACTCTTATTCAAGGAGATATCTTCAGCCTTTTTCATGTCGGACGAATTCTCTTTGTCTTTTGATGCGTCATCTGGGGGAGGTCATAAATCAACAACACACCCACTACAAAGAGTGGTTACTACTTGACACTGCTCCTGATGTTCAATAGATGTGGAGCTAACAATAGTTTAACCTTGGGGAGGTCTTTGGCCCTGGGCAGGAAACTTGCCCTTCTCTTGGATACTCAACGAGGATTGCAACTTGGAGATGTTTGCATTCATGTCGCTGAACATGCGATCATATCTAGCGTTTGTTGCAGTTTGAGAGTTTATAAACTGACTTATGGTATCCTCGATATTCCTCCGTGGTGGAGTAATATATGGAGCTGGAGGAGGTGGTGGTTGCTGAAATTCAGGAGGTGGTAGAGGTGGGACAACCTGTGAATGTGGATTCATCGCATCTTGTGGTTGTCCGTAATTAAACCCAGGTTGGTTTCTCCATGAAAGGTTATACAAATTCCTATGCAGGGTGTTAAAATTTCCCTTGAATCCCCCTATGGCATCCACCTTCTCGGTGTGCATGGCCTTGTAGGCAGAAATCATCGGGCATGCCTCTGTGGAATGTCCCACCTCATAGATAGCGCACACCTTTTCTTTTGAAACACGGATGAATCCGAAGATATCTCTTAACCCGCCATCAAACCAATCTTTCATACCTCTCTGAAAATGATCGAATCGATGGTCTATTAAGGTATTACTATCCAAATGGTATAGACCGAATGCAGTCAGAGCGATAGATGCTTGTCTAAGATGGGCTTGGGTATTAGGATCAGATGTGTCCTATGCTTCAGTAGTCTCTTCAACATAATTATGATGGGCCTCGGCATTACTGGAGTCTAAATCCTAAAAAGGTCTTTCACACATTGTTTGCACAAGCTGTTTGGAAGCCACTGTCAACCCATTATGGAAGAAAAAGATCAGAAGGAATTTTTCAAAGACATGATGGGGGAAGGTTCTTACCAACTCTTGGAAACGCTCCCAAAACTTGTCAAAAGGCTCAATATCTTGTTGTCGGAATCTTTGGATTTGAGTTTTGGCAGAGTTGGTCTTATGATGTGGGTAGAATTTTGAGATAAACTTAGATTGCATATCCCTCCAGGAAATCATGGAGTTCGGGGGTAGATACCATAGCCAGGTATTGGCTTTATCCTTTAACGAAAAAGGAAAAAGCTTTAGGCAAACGACATCCTATGTGCAAGCTTGGTCACTAAATGTGCCACACGCCTCCTCGAACTCTTTTATATGGAGGTATGGTTTCTTCGAATCCATGCCATGGAAAGTAGGGAGAATTTGTATCATCCCATTGCGGAAGTTGAATTCATCGGCATTATACGAGAGTAAAATGCAACCAAGGGTGACAGCCCACTCAGGAAAGAGTAAATCTTTCATGGGACGATAGGGTAGATTTCCCTCTCCAGTGTCAAAACTCGCTGCGTCAGACATCACGCTCGTGCTCTCTTCAAATGACTCAGAATACTCACTCGGTGTCCTAGATGTGTGACTCGAGTGTTGAGTCAGGGTGTAACTATCGATAAAGTGCTCAGGAGTAGAAAGTGGATCCCAAAATTATGGAACGAGAGGTGTGTGGAGGCTTTCAGAGTTATACCCAACAATCGGATTTTCGTGGATTCTGGTTGGAGCATTTTGAGGAGTTTGAGTACGTTCGGGATTTTGCAATAAAGTTTTTGAGAGATGATGATTTTATTATGTTTTTGATTTGTTTTTTTTTTTTTTGAATTTTTGGTCTAAGATTTAGGTTGACTAGATCTTACCTAAGTCTACCTAATTCCTTGGCAACGGCACCAAAAACTTGACGCGACCACATATGTGTATCCCAGTGCGTGTTATCTAGGCTCAAGTGTGAGCCTGTCGCTCAAGTAATAATCCGATAAGTTGGGTAATCGATCCTCAGGGAAAAGGACGAAAGGAGTCGTGACAACGTTGGAAAGACGAGGGTAACCTAGATTTGACTCTAAAAAGAAAGAAAGGATGATTTGGGGTAAGAAACAACTACAACTAGATTCAAATTTGAAAATAATTAACTAATGAAACTAAGAATGAACAAAATTCAACTACATAAATAAACGAAAAGATGATGACAAATGGTTTTACAAATTAACTATGAAATGAGAATAATATGTCGGGTTACAATCCCCCACACCCTAGCAATTCACTTCGTATGATACTAGATTCAAAATTAGAATTTTAAATGAACCCGGTGTTTAGTACTCCCAAAAATTACATATATGAGGAATCTTAGCCCGCACAATATGTAATCAAAGGATGAGTAAAGCGGTGTCGCATTAACCAATACGCGCGTCGCACTCTTCAGCATCCCGGTTACCTAGGGCAAATGAGATCAAAAGTCCTACGACGGTTGCAACAGTCATGTCACAGGATTTATATAAGATTTTAATTCAAAAGTCTATTTCCCACTATCGTGAATTACATCGGGTGGGGTTCATGCACCCCAACCCTTAAAAACTTAGCCGAGCATAGTTAAATTTCAAGAAAGCATGGATTGAGAAGAAGAAAACATCATAATTAATAGAAACTAGATAAAAAGCCCCAATTAATTTGCTTTTATAAATGGATATGCGGAAGCGAAGATGATGGTTCAAATACACAAATACACAAATTTTAATTTTTTCTTTTTTAAATTAAAATTAAACCAAAGTGAAATAAGAAAATTTTTAATTTCTCTCAAATTAAAATACAACCGAGTGAAATAGGATTAGAAAACACGCGTATGTTAATTTCACTTAAACACAATTAATCCAAGTCCTAGAAAATTGGCCTAAATCATATTTCTCAATTTTAACAAATTAGGCCAAACCAAATTTTAACACATTAAATTAATGACTTGAATTAATTAAACATTACTCAAAATTAATTTAGCACCAAATTAAACATGTAGTGATTAAAACCAAATTTTATCTTGAATTACCTAAGCATGCATTCTAGGTGAGTATAGCAAGATAAAATAAACAATAAATCACTACGCCGTGATGTACGAGGAAAAACCCACAATGGGAAATCACCACGGACGACCCTAGCCTCAAATGCACTAAGTACGGCATTTACAAATACAAGCAAGATAACTTGCAACACTCGACTCAATCCCTCTCAAGCCCCGACGCATCTTCTTTTAATAACCTCTGCCTAGCGAATAACCACGGATCTCCACCACGGTCTTGGAATACACCGATTAGACTTTATATGGTCACCGTCACCCGAACAAGGAGCCTTTCTCCAAGTGGGTAAATCAACGCAAACCACTTCTTCTTTGTGGGATTTAGAAGCAAACCCAAACGTCTCTTCAAATAGTAGAGATGAAAAATTGGTGCTAAAACTCCAAGCAATGTATATATATATATGGAAGCTTGGATAAACAATATGGGTGAAAACTTAAGTGTAAATGAATTTTTCTTTGAAAAATAGACACTTTAAAACATGAACATTTTCTCTTTCTCCTTTTCTCTCAAACTCTCTCTTGGATATAGATGTGTATGAAAAAGTTAACTTTCCAAAGTTGATTCCCACACTTAGATAATCTGTGACAACCCGAATATAATTTTGATAAATTATATTTAAATCATGTTTATATTATGTGATATGAATAATGTGTTATTAGTATATCTAATATTAAGTTCTTATGTTTAGTCTAATCCTACTTTCATAAATCATGAAATGTCGAGTTATGTACGAACACAAGATTTGGTTATTTTCGATAGAAATGTTCTTGTTTAAGACTAGTTTTGACCATTGTAACATTACAATTGAATTGAGGTGAAAACTACATAGTTGTATACATGTGAGTTAGTGTCGTAACACAACAAACGGTGCATCAAATGGATGCTCGAGGAAGAAGTTACGTCGAAATTACGAGAAGGGGGCAAATCTGTCAATTCCCTTAAGTGGTAAATTGTCTTTTATTAAACCAAATGGTTTAATTTGATTGGTTGGCTTGGGAGGCAGCCTTGGCCGACTTAAAACCCTCCCTCTAACATATTTCTTCATCAAAACAAAGCCTAGGTTCAGTTTCAAGTGTTGTTAGCTTGAGGAAATAGAAAGTTGAGGTTTAGGAAGAAAAAGTGAGGAGAAAAAGTGTAGAAAAATCCGTGGAAATTACGTAAAAAGCCCTGAAGGTAATCCTAATAGAAATTCTTGTTATTTATCTTATATTACTGATTTATATGATATAAATCATAATAAGTTTACGAAAGTTTCAGCCCTTCATATATATGTATGGTTAGATGCAAGCTTATGTTAAGTTGAGTGTAGAAACCCTTAAAATTGCTTTGTGTTGAAACCCCTTGTATTCAAATCTACATATCTCTTTGTGTGATTACTGGAATTGAGAAATTCCAATTGGAAATGAAATTAGACTCATATATTAATATAATATCTGAAAATTTGAATTTATCTCCTTGTGGTTAGGCCGTAATGATGATTTCAAGTTGGTACACAGTTTCTGTTTGTATACTTGATTTCGGTATGCCCTGAGTTTGGTCAAGATTTTGAGATAGCAAATGAAGTCCAAATATTATGAAACTTTAATTCTGTACTATTAAGTATGTCTACTGAAATTTTGTTGAAAATCATGGAAAGTTATGTTGTATAAAAATTATGAAAATTCTGGGAATTCGAAGGATCAATAGAGGAGCTTGTAGGGCAGATTTCTTGTGTTGTAGAGAAATGGTCATAATTTGCCCTAGGAAGCTTGAAAAATTACACGGTCACTTGTAATGGATAATATATTCATATATGTTTTCATATTGATAAGTTTGGACCCCTGCATTTATACAATTTAGGAATATGGGATGATTAAATATGTAAGACAATAATTTCAGGCCATACTGGATACCCCTTGAATGAATGTTTGTATTTCGTCCTTACAAAGAGTACTTTGAGTTCATGTTTCATGTGTATATACATTGAGGAGTATAATTTCATGTTTACTTGACTTTGGTTATAAATTCCTCATAAGGTATTTCCTACGGTTGAATGTCCGTAACTTTATCAACATGTATATCATTGTTTTGCCTTTACCTAAGTTTTATGGAATGTGACTTAATTGGAATTATATTGTTGATGTATCGTCATGGAAAGTTACATAATTATGTTAAGATAATATTTATGATTGAGTTTCAGTACTGATCTAGTTGGATTGACAGGTGTAAGGTCTAATAAAACCAGTTCAGCTCCACCAGAAGGAAACTTGGATACGTAGTTGACAACCCAAGGTGAGTGTACTCACTGGAATGATGTATTTGTATCGTGTTGTGGGTATGATCATAATAAAATGAATATGAAATTGTTCATTTCGGTTTACTGAAATGAGGGGTTACTCCTCGACCAGGAATGGGGGAGATTTGTCTATTAATGACAAGGGGTTACTCCTCGACCAGGAATGGGGGAGAATTGTCTATTTAGACAGGATATGTGAATCATGATTTGGAAAAGTTGGTCATTCATTATGAATGAGCCGGATAATTAAATACATAAGTATATGGGCATGATTTATTGCATTTAAATTCATGCAGTAGTTTAATAGCGATGCATTCACTGGGCTATTTTTGCTCATGGTTCCTATGTTCACATTTTTCAGGTAATGCGATGTCACTGCCAAATCTAGGAAGTCGGTCTGGGTTAGCAAGAAACGGGAGAAACAAAGATTTTGTTTTAATGTAAATGATGTAATTATGTTAAATTATCATTCAGGAAAGTTTGTATAAATATGACTAGTGTACTGTTGTAAAAAGGTTTTCAGTTATATGGATTTACAATGATGACTCTGGAATCAAAACTCGTGTTTATGGTTTGGTTAGATTAATTATGGTTTGACTCACTTTGACTTTCAGACTTAATTATAAGTAATTGGGTTGGGGTGTGTCAGCTTTTGGTATCAGAGCCTAGGTTTTAGAGGTTCTGGAGTGAGAAGAGTCTAGATTTGGCAGTGAATGTTAGAAATATATTTTATTTGATACTAACGATTATGTTAGGAAAGATATGTATATCTGCATGTTGTTATATCTTTGATTCATTACAGATATAAGAGAATGGAACGAGGGAATGTGAATGTGGGAATAGATGATGAGGCTTCAAATATTCCAGCAGAAGCGGAGGTTGAGCAACCTGTTCAGATAAATGTGGAACCCGAGCCAGAACAACTGACGGATATGCAAAAAATGGCACGTGCTATGACTCTAATGGAAGAGCAACAAGCTAGATTTATGGCTCATGTGGAAGAACAACAGACCAGGCAACTGGAGGCACAAGCCTTGGCTAGGGTTGAGGAGGTGATACACCGGGAAGAAAGGTGTACTTCACATGAAAAATTTATTAAGATGAACCCACCATCGTTTGAAGGAGCAGTTGATCCCGCAGAGGCAGAAGTCTGGGTTAAAGAAATTGAACTTATCTTTGGGGTAATGAAGATGCCTAAAAATCAACAGGTAACCTTGGCGACGTATATGTTGAAAGGAGAAGCTAAGTACTGGTGGGACGCCACGAAACATTTGTTGATTACTCCAGGAGGCGGGAATGTGATCTCATGGGATGCTTTTGTTAAAGCCTTGTATGACAAGTATTTTCCTCTGATGTATCAAAAACAAAAGGAGAAAGAATATTTCCTATTGAATCAGGGGAGTATGACAGTTAGGGAATATGAAGCCAAACTTACAGCCTTATCTCGTTTTGCTTCAAGGTTTATCCGGAATGAGGAAGATATGTGTAGCCGATTTCTCGATGGACTGGAGTTAGTTATTAAATCAAGGCTATTGACTTTAGAGACTGTTAATTATTCAGCCTTGGTGAATAAAGCCATGTTAGTAGAAAGGGACATGAATGAAGTAAGAGGGAATAGAGAACGAGGTGTAAAGAGAAGCAGATTCGATCCAAGTTATCAAAAGGGTAGTGATACAGAATATTCGAGACTTGGAGGGCAGAAATTCCAACAGGGTAGAGGTGGAAGTAGTTTGCAAAGGGGTGAGGCTAGTGGTGGAAGAGGTTCAGGAGTTTCAGCACAAAGAGATCCTAATGTTTGTTTCTTTTGTGGGTCATCGGGTCATATAAAAATAAATTGCCCAAAGTTACAGAGTATAGAATGTTTCAACTGTCATCAGAAGGGCCATCTGAGAAAGAATTGCCCTATGCTATCAAGAGCAGTTTCAGTCAGTAGTGTGGGGCCTCATAAAGGATCCTCTCCAGGAAGTGCCACCAGGGGAAGAGGTACATGACAAGCAAGTGGATCGAAGGAAGGAGGAAGAGTGTTTGCAATGACGCTGCAAGATGCCCATGCCACACCTGAAGTGGTTACAGGTAAACTCTCTATTGCGAACAAAGATTTATATGCACTCATTGATCCTGGATCTACGCATTCATTTGTGGCATTAGATATTGTTTCATATTTGGGTAGACCATGTTCATTTCTCAATTGTGCCTTATATATTTCTACCCCAATGGAAAGTGTGATTCTGGTTGAGCATGTTTATAAAGATTGTATCTTACGAATGGGGGAACGAGATTTCTATGTTGATTTGATACCGTTGACCATTCGAGATTTTAATATTATATTGGGGATGGATTGGTTATCATCATACCATGCTTCCATTGATTGTTTTCTCAAAGAAGTTACATTTCATTTGCCTGGTGAACCCGAGTTCCAATTTATAGGAGAAAGGAATGTTGTCCCAAATTGTCTTATCTCAGCAATAAAGAGCAGAAAGTTATTGAGTAAGGGTTGTATAGGGTATTTAGCGTATGTGGTTGATGTTAGTAAGGAATCACTTAAAGTTGAAGATATACCAGTGGTTAGAGAGTTTTCTGATGTCTTCCTAGAAGAATTGCCAGGATTGCCACCCGATAGGGAAGTAGAGTTTTCTATTGAATTAGTTTGAGGTACTGGTCCAATTTCTCTTGCTCCATATAGAATGGCACCAGCGGAGTTGAAAGAATTAAAAGTGCAATTACAAGATCTGATAAGCAGAGGTTTCATTCGGCCTAGTGTTTCACCATGGGGAGCCCCAGTGTTATTTGTGAAAAAGAAAGATGGGACAATGCGATTATGTATTGATTATCGGTAATTGAATAAGGTGACCATTAGAAACAAGTACCCTCTATATCGTATCGATGACTTGTTTGGCCAATTACAGGGGGCCACTGTATTTTCGAAGATTGATTTGAGATCGGGTTACCACCAACTGAAAGTGAAAGATAGTGATATTTCCAAAATAGCTTTTCGGACTCGATATGGGCACTATGAGTTTTTGGTGATGCCTTTTGGATTGACTAATGCTCCAGCAGTTTTTATGGATTTGATGAACTGGGTATTCCACCCTTTCATTGATTCATTTGTGATAGTATTCATAGATGATGTGTTGATTTACTCGCGTAGCATGGAGGAACATGAGAGACATTTGAGACTTGTATTGCAGATTTTGAGAGAGAAGAAATTATTTGCTAAATTCAGCAAGTGTGAGTTTTGGTTGAATGAAATTATGTTTTTGGGGCACGTTGTCTCGAGAAATGGGATATATGTTGATCCAAAGAAGGTGGAAGAAATTGTTGAATGGGAGAGTCCTAAGAATGTGACAGAAATTAGGAGTTTCCTAGGATTGGCAGGTTACTATCGTAGATTCATTAAGGGATTTTCAGAAATAGCATTACCATTGACAAAGTTGACCCGTAAAGAAGTGAAGTTTGTGTGGGATGAAGAATGCGAAAGGAGTTTTAAAGAATTAAAGAAACGGTTAGTTTCAGCCCCTATACTTGCTATTCCATGTGGGAATGAGTCTTTTGTGATCTATACAGATGCTTCATTTCAGGGGTTAGGATGTGTTCTTATGCAAAATGGGAAGGTAATAGCATATGCTTCCAGACAATTAAAGACGCATGAACGAAACTACCCTACACACGATCTGGAGCTAGTAGCCATTGTTTTTGCTTTAAAGTTGTGGAGACATTACTTGTATGGAGAAACTTGTGAGATATTTATAGATCATCAAAGTTTGAAATACTTGTTCACACAGAAAGAACTAAATTTGAGACAGAGGCGTTGGATAGAGCTGATTAAAGACTATGACTGTACCATTCATCATCATCCTGGGAAGGCCAATGTGGTAGCAGATGCTTTGAGTCGGAAATCATCTGGGATTCTTGGTTGCATACGGTGTGCACGTGTTGGAAATATTCTTGACTTGGCATTGATGGGGATTGAATTGAAGTTTTCAAAAAGCGGAGGATTATTAGCACATGTCACAGTAAGACCTTTGTTGGCCGAACACATACGAAATTTGCAGACCAGTGATCCATTCCTTAAGAAGAAGAAACAAGATGTCCTGGATGGTAAAGAGAGTGACTTTGAAATTAAGAATGATGAATCCTTGTGTTATAAAAATAGGATTTGTGTACCGAATGATCCACCCTTAAAGAGGGATATATTAGAAGAGGCACATAGTTCTATTTACTCTATGCATCCGGGAGGTACCAAAATGTATAGAGATTTGAAGGAGTATTACTGGTGGAATAATATGAAACGTGAGATTGCAGAGTTAGTAGCTAAATGTTTAGTATGCCAGCAAGTGAAAGTAGAGCATCAGAAGCCGGCAGGATTATTGCAGTCGTTTCCTATTCCGGAATGGAAGTGGGAGCATATAACGATGGACTTTGTTATAGGATTACCCCGGTCACCAAAGGGTCATGATTCTATTTGGGTGATTGTAGATCGATTGACGAAGTCAGCCCATTTTCTTCCAGTTAAGACCACCTACACTGTTGACAAGTATGCACGAATGTACGTTGATGAGATTATCCGTTTACATGGGGCACCAGTGTCAATTGTATCAGATAGAGATCCAACATTCACTTCTAAGTTTTGGCCTCGTCTCCAGAATGCCATGGGCACAAGTTTGAAGTTCAGCACTGCGTTTCATCCACAAACTGATGGGCAGTCAGAAAGGACGATTCAAATATTATAATACATGTTACGAGCTTGCGTATTTGACTTCAAAGGTAGTTGGGATGATCATTTGCCATTGATGGAATTTTGATACAATAATAGTTATCAGTCGACTATTGGTATGGCTCCTTATGAAGCTTTATATGGGAGGAGATGTAGGACGCCTTTGTGTTGGGATGAAGTAGGTGAAAGAAAAATTTTGGGTCCGGAATTGATAGATATGACAACTGAAAAGATCAAAATGATTCGGGAACGGATAAAGATAGCGCAAACCAGGCAGAAATTTTATGCAGATAAGAGGAATCATCCATTGGAATTTCAGAAGGGAGATTTTGTATTCCAGCGTATTTCACCGTGGAAAGGCGTTATGAGATTTGGCAAAAAGGGAAAACTAAGTCCAAGATACATTGGACCATATGAAGTGTTGGAAAGAATTGGTCCCTTGGCTTATAGATTAGCATTACCTCCAGATTTATCCCGTTTACATGATGTGTTTCATGTATTGATGCTTCGTAAGTATTTTGCGGATCCATCCCATCAGTTGAAAACTCAACCAATGGAACTGAAGGAAGACTTATCGTACATCGAGGAACCGTTGGAAATTATTGATCGTAAGGAGCAGGTATTGAGGAATAAAGTTATTAACTTAGTTAAAGTTATGTGGATGAGCCACGGAGTTAAACAAGCAACTTGGGAAATGGAGGATAGCATGAGGAAACAGTATCCCCATTTGTTTGGTAAGTGACCTTTATATTAAATTTCGGGGACGAAATTTTCTAAGGGGGGGAAGTTGTGACAACCCGAATATAATTTTGATAAATTATATTTAAATCATGTTTATATTATGTGATATGAATAATGTGTTATTAGTATATCTAATATTAAGTTCTTATGTTTAGTCTAATCCTACTTTCATAAATCATGAAATGTCGAGTTATGTACGAACACAAGATTTGGTTATTTTCGATAGAAATGTTCTTGTTTAAGACTAGTTTTGACCATTGTAACATTACAATTGAATTGAGGTGAAAACTACATAGTTGTATACATGTGAGTTAGTGTCGTAACACAACAAACGGTGCATCAAATGGATGCTCGAGGAAGAAGTTACGTCGAAATTACGAGAAGGGGGCAAATCTGTCAATTCCCTTAAGTGGTAAATTGTCTTTTATTAAACCAAATGGTTTAATTTGATTGGTTGGCTTGGGAGGCAGCCTTGGCCGACTTAAAACCCTCCCTCTAACATATTTCTTCATCAAAACAAAGCCTAGGTTCAGTTTCAAGTGTTGTTAGCTTGAGGAAATAGAAAGTTGAGGTTTAGGAAGAAAAAGTGAGGAGAAAAAGTGTAGAAAAATCCGTGGAAATTACGTAAAAAGCCCTGAAGGTAATCCTAATAGAAATTCTTGTTATTTATCTTATATTACTGATTTATATGATATAAATCATAATAAGTTTACGAAAGTTTCAGCCCTTCATATATATGTATGGTTAGATGCAAGCTTATGTTAAGTTGAGTGTAGAAACCCTTAAAATTGCTTTGTGTTGAAACCCCTTGTATTCAAATCTACATATCTCTTTGTGTGATTACTGGAATTGAGAAATTTCAATTGGAAATGAAATTAGACTCATATATGCATATAATATCTGAAAATTAGAATTTATCTCCTTGTGGTTAGGCCGTAATGATGATTTCAAGTTGGTACACAGTTTCTGTTTGTATACCTGATTTCGGTATGCCCTGAGTTTGGTCAAGATTTTGAGATAGCAAATGAAGTCCAAATATTATGAAACTTTAATTATGTACTATTCAGTATGTCTACTGAAATTTTGTTGAAAATCATGGAAAGTTATGTTGTATAAAAATTATGAAAATTCTGAGAATTCGAAGGATCAATAGAGGAGCTTGTAGGGAAGATTTCTTGTGTTGTAGAGAAATGGTCATAATTTGCCCTAGGAAGCTTGAAAAATTACACGGTCACTTGTAATGGATAATATATTCATATATGTTTTCATATTGATAAGTTTGGACCCCTGCATTTATACAATTTAGGAATATGGGATGATTAAATATGTAAGGCAATAATTTCAGGCCATACTGGATACCCCTTGAATGAATGTTTGTATTTCGTCCTTACAAAGGGTACTTTGAGTTCATGTTTCATGTGTATATACATTGAGGAGTATAATTTCATGTTTACTTGACTTTGGTTATAAATTCCTCATAAGGTATTTCCTACGGTTGAATGTCCGTAACTTTATCAACATGTATATCATTGTTTTGCCTTTACCTATGTTTTATGGAATGTAACTTAATTGGAATTATATTGTTGATGTATCGTCATGGAAAGTTACATAATTATGTTAGGATAATATTTATGATTGAGTTTCAGTACTGATCTAGTTGGATTGACAGGTGTAAGGTCTAATAAAACCAGTTCAGCTCCACCAGAAGGAAACCTGGATACGTAGTTGACAACCCAAGGTGAGTGTACTCACTGGAATGATGTATTTGTATCGTGTTGTGGGTATGATCATAATAAAATGAATATGAAATTGTTCATTTCGGTTTACTGAAATGAGGGGTTACTCCTCGACCAGGAATGGGGGAGATTTGTCTATTAATGACAAGGGGTTACTCCTCGACCAGGAATGGGGGAGAATTGTCTATTTAGACAGGATATGTGAATCATGATTTGGAAAAGTTGGTCATTCATTATGAATGAGCCGGATAAGTAAATACATAAGTATATGTACATGATTTATTGCATTTAAATTCATGCAGTAGTTTAGTAGCGATGCATTCACTGGGCTATTTTTGCTCATGGTTCCTATGTTCACATTTTTCAAGTAATGCGATGTCACTGCCAAATCTAGGAAGTCGGTCTGGGTTAGCAAGAAATGGGAGAAACAAAGATTTTGTTTTAATGTAAATGATGTAATTAAGTTAAATTATCATTCAGGAAAGTTTGTATAAATACGACTAGTGTACTGTTGTAAAAAGGTTTTCAGTTATATGGATTTACAATGATGACTCTGAAATCAAAACTCGTGTTTATGGTTTGGTTAGATTAATTATGGTTTGACTAACTTTGACTTTCAGACTTAATTATAAGTAATTGGGTTGGGGTGTGTCATAATCAGTCAAAAGTTAGTGGGGAAAGATAATGGGAAAGTGAGTGAAAACTGTCAAAAACTGCCATTTAACTGTTCCTGCCAAATCTCATTCGAACGAGATTTATCGTTTGAACGAAGTATCTTTCGAACGGCCTTCTAACGACATTCTAACGAAGTTCTAGTGTCTTTAAAAATGAACCCGTTAGAAATGTCATTGGAAATCTCGTTCGAACATCCATCTCGTTCGAACGACATTTCGAACGAAGTTACAGAGGCCAAACTGGGAACTCGTTGGCATAGTCGTTCGAATGACATTTGGTTCGAACGAAAAACTCGTTCGAACGACATATCGAACGATCTTCCAGAAAGTTGGAAATTTTAAATTTTAGCCCAGAAACTTTATAACTTTATTTAAAGTATTAATTAAATCTTTCTGAAAATAAACAACAGTTTCAATTAAACCTACACCCATTATACTGTTCCAAGCTCCTATATATATATGTAATACATTCATACCTTGGGAGCATGGAACCATGTTGATGACGTAGAAACGAGGGACTTTAAACTCAGCAATATTATGAAGCTTTATACTCTTGGCCGCTACGTCTTCGACAAACACGTCATAGGCTTGAAGGATGATCAATTAACTCTATCCTATGACTCAAACGTTTTTTGTCCGGAATTGAGCCAAAACTACAAAGGACTCAATTTGAAATTTGTGTCCTTACAAATCTCCCCCTTTGGCTATTCCGGGACAAAAACCAACAAAAATCCTAAAGGGCCGTCAACCTCTACTAGTCTGACACAAAGTCCCACCCAAAATAAAAATACAATGCTTGACTCAAACAACCCAAAGGATCAAAATCTTTACCGGTGAAAGCTGCCACTTAGAATATAGTTCCTGCACACTTAAGCAAACACATTAAACGCATAGGGAATATCAAAATATTAAATTCAATTAAATAATGATAGAATTCCTGCACACTTAAGCAAACACATTAAACGCATAGGGAATATAAAAATATTAAATGCAATTAAATAATTACTCCCCCCCGAAATTAATTCTCCCCTTTATCAACTATGATCAACCTAAGAAGGTAGCGACTCTCCCTAAGTTAAATTTCGTTCGATTATAATAGGATTAGATACCATTTCTCCCCCTATCATTCTCCCCCTTTTTGTTCAGTAATAGACAAAGGCTAAAGAATCAAAACATTAATTTATCTTCCCCAATTAAAGCATATACACCCTCTAAACTAAGCAAGGGATAAATAGAATGGGATAACAAGCTAAAAACATGCAATTGCGCATAAAGTGATGAGAACATTAAAGCACAAGGGCAAAAAAATCATAACTAATCCAACAAATAATAATGGATACCAACTAAGATGCAAGAAACATGTACCAATATGATACATAAGTATTAAGCATGTGATATCAACAAATAATACAACAAGATGGATACCAATTATGAATTAAAGCATATATGGACTAGAGAGCAAGGCAAAGACTAATCAAAAATTTCAAATATATGTATACATAATACATACCTAATAGACTCAAGTACACATATATAGATATAAACACACAAATGACACAAAATAAGATAAGCTTTTCTCACTCGTATGGCAAAAATCTATCATATGGAAACGGAAGTGTTGGGGTGCGAACTAGCAATAATTAAATTTAGACCCAATCACTTAAAACATGTTCACGGAGTTCTAAATTGATTGCAAACTTCATCACATTTGAATATAACCTCATGTGACAATATAGCATGTTGATGATTCTACAAACCAATAGAGTCATGACATTGAAAGCGCAACTAGGATAAACGGACATTGTGCAAATCGTTGATATACCATCTAATCTCCCTCAATAAGCATATATATTATTAATTTTGAATGAATATATCAATCAAACATAGGCCTTGACAATTATTTTCTTTTCAATGCCATATTTTCTGTTTGTAGGCCTTTGGACCACGTATTTCTTTTTGGTCCAATCAAACGGTGGCTTACTATTCGCAATGGACAATAAATCCTTTCGGAGCCCTTACCCGTGCACATTTATATTTATTATTTTTTATTTCTCGCAAATCTCACGTGCAACGGATTTTGACATGCACAAGTCCTCCTAGGTCACAAATATGTAGATGACAAGATTGGTAGGAGAACATCTCACAAAGCTCAAATATACATATGAAGTTAAAATTTTAAATGAGCTCGTGCATGTGTGAAAAGAGGCATATAAAAATGGAATCCATTTAAGCAACGCAAAATCCAACTACTCTATGTAAGCATGGTAAAGAACATAATAAGGATTGACAATCTAAACCAAAAGTTCTAGCCACATGGGAGCGTAAAAGATGAAATTCTAACACAAGTGTATGCCACTTAAAGTGTGTCAAACTAAAATACACACAAAATAAAATCTTTTTGAGTTTTTAACAATTTTTAACCAAAAATAAAAATATTTACTCAAAAGACAAACAAAAATCATTTGAATTTTTTATTAAGCTTAAATTATCAAGAGATAAAAACCAAATGATAAAAAAAAATCTTTTTGTATTTTTCATTTAATGCAAACAAAAATGAACGAAATATAATACAAAAGATAAACAAGAATCATAATTCTAGCATGTGATTAATCATGGAGCATAGACTAGAAAAGGATTAAGGAAGCATACATTTAGCATGTGAATATAGCATGAAGTAAATAAGCTAAAATATGCAAATAAAACTAACACATTCAACCTTTAGATTTTGCAAGGGAGGAAGCATGTGAAAGTAAATGAGAATCAAATACCCTATCTTGTAAAGCTGCCAAGTCCGATCTCCTAACCCAAACTAATGAAGAGTGACTATCTCGGGGTGTAGGAAGCTTGGCTACCTTGGTTGCCTTACGTTGGGATTTTCTAGAAACTCTTTTACGATCAAAACAAAATTTCTTAAGATTACCTTTTCGACCACAATTTTAACACTTGAACTCAAGGAGAAAATATTTACCTGAGGAGTGATCTCTAAAGGCTTTCCTAGGCGATTCTCCTAAAATGTTGTTTTTGGCTTTTTAAGTAGATTCATTACAAGTATCGAATCCTAAACCACAAGTGTCATTTTTTATTTGGACCGTGCCTAAGATTTTATCAAATTTTTTGGACCTACAATTCAAATCAAATTTGACATTACTTGATTCTTTAAATTGTTCTTCTAATTGTAAAATTCTAGACTCTAACAAACCATTTCTCTCTTCAAACTCGAGAATATCATTTTTCAAGGATTCCATTAGACCACTAAGGCTATCTCTCTTGCTTTCTATATATTCCAGGTTCTCTCGAAGAGTTTTCTCTCGTGTCTTCTACCAACACACTATCATCAATGACCTTCACACGCTCTCTTAAACATGCTTTTAACTTCAAATTTGCTCTTTTTAATTTAATTGATTCTTCATATAGTTCTTGAAAAGCATTTTGAAGTTCACTCACATTAACCTCATTTTCATTTTCACTCTCTCTCTCTCTTATTCACTCTCACTACCATAAAAAACAAGGGAATCATAAACTATGACCTTGGAAGGATCATGTGTTTGAATATCTTCATGAGAATATTCACTATCGGTGCTCACACGACTAGCCATAAAAGCCACAAAGTTGGGCTTAGTTGGGGAATCGGGTCCCTCTTCCTTATCACTAGCATTAAGGGTCGCATTATATGAAATGGGTCGCTTACCCTCTCTCCTTAGTTTAATGGGGCACTCAATAGCCCTATGGCCATAACCCTCACAACCAAAACACCTATTTGACTCGTCCCTATTTAAATTTTCAATAATAGTTTTAGGGATCCTCTCGGCTTTGTCATGCTTAGAAGTTTCAAATTTCTTAAAGTCATTTTTAAATTTATCTTTGTTAATTTTAAGAAACTTTCTAAATTTCCTAGCAAACAAGGCCATATCTTTCGAGTCACTATCACTTTCGCACTCTACTACTTGTTTTTCCTCTTTTCGGGCTTTTAAAGCAATGCCCTTTTCAAATTTCCTTTTAGTTTTAGAGGGAAACATGTCAAGTTCATAGGTTTGTAAATCACCTACGAGCTCTTCTAATTTCGTAGAGGCTAAAGTTGGGAAAGAATTTAAAACGGTCACTTTTGGAATAAATCTATCATTTAGGGACCTTAAAATTTTCTTTACTACTCGGTTGTCGGGTATTTTCTCTCCCAATTTAAAAGATGAATTAACAATATCGGAAAGTCTAGCATAAAATTCATAAAAAGTTTCTTTATCGTTCATTTTGATGGTTTCAAATTGAGTGGTGTGGTTTTGGAGTTTCGAAGCTTTAACGACACTAGTACCTTCATGAGTGAGTTGTAAAATATCCCACGCTTCTTTAGCGATCTCACACGTCATAATGCATCGGAATTCATCCGGTGTGACAGCGCTAAACAAGGCGTTTAAACCTTGGGAATTAAAATTAGAAAGTTTAAACTCATTCTCACTCCATATATCGACCGATTTGGGAACACGTTCATTATCTACTAAATGAGTTGGTGGAGACCACCTACTAACTACAGATAACCAAACCCTCTCGTCGATAGATTTAAGTGCCAATTTCACACACGCTTTCCAGTACGCATAATTAGAACCATCGAAAATAGGATTTTGAGAATGGGGAAAATTCCATTTTAGCCAAAAATTATTTAAAGGATCTTAACGAAGTAATTTATCGCTTTGGATCTGATACCAATTTGAAAAGACCCAATTAATTTCCTTTTATAAATGGATATGCGGAAGAGAAGATGATGGTTCAAATACACAAATTAACAAATTTTAATTTTTTCTTTTTCAAATTAAAATTAAAGCAAAGTGAAATAAGACAAAATTTTAATTTCTCTCAAATTAAAATACAACCAAGTGAAATAGGATTAGAAAACACACGTATGTTAATTTCACTTAAACACAATTAATCCAAGTCCTAGAAAATATTTCTAAGTCATATTTCTCAATTTTAACAAATTAGGCCAAACCAAATTTTAACACATTAAATTAATGACTTGAATTAATTAAACATTACCCAAAATTAATTTATCACTAAACTAAACATGTAGTGATTAAAACAAAATTTTATCTTGAATTACCTAAGCATGCGTTCTAGGTGAGTATAGCAAGATAAAATAAACAATAAATCACTACGCCGTCATGTACGAGGAAAAACCCACAACAAAAAAAAAACCTCGGACGGCCCTAGCCTCAAATCCACTAAGTACGGAATTTACAAATACAAGAAAGATGACTTAAAACACTCGACTCGATCCCTCTCAAGCCCCGACGCGTCTTCTTGTATCAACCTCTGCCCAGCGAATAACCACGGAGCTCCATCGCGGTCTCGGAATCCACCGATAGGACTTTATATGGTCACCGTCACCCGAACAAGGAGCCTTTCTCCAAGTGGGTAAATCAACGCAAACCTCTTCTTCTTTTTGGGATTTAGAAACAAAACCAAACGTCTCTTCAAACGGTAGAGATGAAAATACGATGCCAAAACTCCAAGCAATGTATATATATATGGAAGCTTGGATAAACAATATGGATAAAAACTAAAGTGTAAATGAATTTTTCTTTGAAAAATAGACACTTTAAAACATGAACTTTTTCTCTTTCTCTTTTTCTCTCAAACTCTCTCTTGGATATAGATGTGTATGAAAAAGTTAACTTTCCAAAGTTGATTCCCGCACTTAAAAATCAGTCAAAAGTTAGTGGGGAAAGATAATGGGAAAGTGGGTGAAAAGTGTCAAAAACTGTCATTTAACTGTTCCCGCCAAATTTCGTTCCAACGAGATTTATCGTTCGAACGAAGTCTCGTTCGAACGGCCTTCTAACGACATTCTAACGAAGTTCCAGTGTCTTAAAAACTGAACTCGTTAGAAATCTCGTTGGAAATCTCATTCGAACATCCATCTCGTTCGAACAACATTCCGAACGAAGTTATAGAGACCAAACTGGGAACTCGTTGGCAAACTCATTCGAACGACATTTGGTTCGAACGAAAAACTCGTTCGAATGACATATCGAACGAACTTCCAAAAAGTTAGAAATTTTAAATTTTAGCCCAGAAACTTTATAAACTTTATGTTAAGTTTTAATTAAATCTTTCTGAAAATAAACAACAGTTTTAATTAAACCTACACACATTATAATGTACCAAGCTCCTATATATATCTGTAATACATTCATACCTTGGGAGCATGGAACCATGTTGATGACGTAGAAACAAGGCACTTTAAACTTAGTAATATTATGAAGCTTTATACTCTTGGCCGCTACGTCTTCAACAAACACGTCATAGGCTTGAAGGATGATCAATTAACTCTATCCTATGACTCAAACGTTTTTGTCCGGAATTGAGCCAAAACTACAAAGGACTCAATCAGAAATTTGTGTCCTTACAAATCTCCCCCTTTGTCTATTCCGGGACAAAAACCAACAAAAATCCTAAAGGGCCGTCAAGCTCTACTAGTCTGACACAAAGTCCCACCCAAAATAAAAATACAATGCTTGACTCAAACAACCCAAAGGATCAAAATCTTTACCGGTGAAAGCTGCCACTTAGAATATAGTTCCTGCACACTTAAGAAAACACATTAAACTCATAGGGAATATCAAAATATTAAATTCAATTAAATAATGATAGAATTCCTGCACACTTAAGCAAACACATTAAACGTATAGGGAATATCAAAATATTAAATGCAATTAAATAATTACTCCCCCCCGAAATTAATTCTCCCCTTTATCAACTATGATCAACATAAGAAGATAGCGACTCCCCCTAAGTTAAATTTCGTTCGATTATAATAGGATTAGATACCATTTCTCCCCCTATCATTCTCCCCCTTTTTGTTCAGGAATAGAAAAAGGCTAAAGAATCAAAACATTAACTTATCTTCCACAATTAAAGAATATACCCCCTCAAACTAAGCAAGGGATAAATAGAATGGGATAACAAGCTAAAAACATGCAATTGCGCATAAAGTGATGAGAAAATTAAAGCACAAGGGCAACAAAATCATAACTAATCCAACAAATAATAATGGATACCAACTAAGATGCAAGAAACATGTACCAATATGATACATAAGTATTAAGCATGTGATATCAACAAAGAATACAACAAGATGGATACCAATTATGAATTAAAGAATATATGGACTAGAGAGCAAGGCAAAGACTAAACAAAAATTTCAAATATATGTATACATAATATATACCTAATAGACTCAAGTACGCATATATAGATATAAACACACAAATGACACAAAATAAGATAAGCTTTTCTCACTCGTATGGATAAAATCTGTCATATGGAAACGTAAGTGTTGGGGTGCAAACTAGCAACAATTAAATTTAGACCCAATCACTTAAAAACATGTTCACAGAGTTCTCAATTGATTGCAAACTCCATCACATTTGAATATAACCTCATGTGACAATATAGATTGAACTCATTGAAAAAACATACACAATGCACACAAGCCTAGCATGTTGATGATTCTACAAACCAATAGAGTCATGACATTGAAAGCGCAACTAGGATAAACGGACATTGTGCAAATCATTGATATATCATCCAATCTCCCTCAATAAGCATATATATTATTAATTTTGAATGAATATATCAATCAAACATAGGCCTTGGCAATTATTTTCTTTTCAATGCCATATTTTCTGTTTGTAGGCCTTTGGACCACGTATTTCTTTTAGGTCCAATCAAACGGTGGCTTACTATTCGCAATGGACAATAAATTCTTTCGGAGCCCTTACCCGTGCACATTTATATTTATTATTTTTTATTTCTCGCAAATCTCACGTGCAACGGATTTTGACATGCACAAGTCCTCCTAGGTCACAAATATGTAGATGACAAGATTGGTAGGAGAACATCTCACAAAGCTCAAATATACATATGAAGTTAAAATTTCAAATGAGCTCATGCATGTGTGAAAAGAGGCATATAAAAATAGAATCCATTTAAGCAATGCAAAATCCAACTACTCTATGTAAGCATGGTAAAGAACATAATAAGGATTGACAATCTAAACCAAAAGTTCTAGCAACATGGGAGCGTAAAAGATGAAATTCTAACACAAGTGTATGCCACTTAAAGTGTGTCAAACTAAAATACACACAAAATAAAATCTTTTTGAGTTTTTAACAATTTTTAACCAAAAATAAAAATATTTACTCAAAAGACAAACAAAAATCATTTGAATTTTTTATTAAGCTTAAATTATCAAGAGATAAAAACCAAATGATAAACAAAAATCTTTTTGTATTTTTCATTTAATGCAAACGAAAATGAACGAAATATAATACAAAAGATAAACAAGAATCATAATTCTAGCATGTGATTAAGCATGGAGCATAGACTAGAAAAGGATTAAGGAAGCATACATTTAGCATGTGAATATAGCATGAAGTAAATAAGCTAAAATATGCAAATAAAACTAACACATTCAACCTTTAAATTTTGCAAGGGAGGAAGCATGTGAAAGTAAATGAGAATCAAATACCCTATCTTGTAAAGCTACCAAGTCCGATCTCCTAACCCAAACTAATGAAGAGTGACTATCTCGGGGTGAAGGAAGCTTGGCTACCTTGGTTGCCTTACGTTGGGATTTTCTAGAAACTCTTTTACGATCAAAACAAAATTTCTTAAGATTACCTTTTCGACCACAATGTTAACACTTGAACTCAAGGAGAAAATATTTACCTGAGGAGTGATCTCTAAAGGCTTTCCTAGGCGATTCTCCTAAAATGTTGTTTTTGGCTTTTTAAGTAGATTCATTACAAGTATCGAATCCTAAACCACAAGTGTCATTTTTTATTTGGACCGTGCCTAAGATTTTATCAAATTTTTTGGACCTACAATTCAAATCAAATTTGACATTACTTGATTCTTTTAATTTTTCTTCTAATTGTAAAATTCTAGACTCTAACAAACCATTTCTCTCTTAAAACTCGAGAAGATCCTTTTTTAAGGATTCCATTAGACCACTAAGGCTATCTCTCTTGCCTTCTATATATTCCAGGTTCTCTCGAAGAGTTTTCTCTCGTGTCTTCTACCAACACACTATCATCAATGACCTTCACACGCTCTCTTAAACTTGCTTTTAACTTCAAATTTGCTCTTTTTAATTTAATTGATTCTTCATATAGTTCTTGAAAAGCATTTTGAAGTTCACTCACATTAACCTCATTTTCATTTTCACTCTCTCTCTCTTATTCACTCTCACTGCCATCAAAAATAAGGGAATCATAAACTATGACCTTGGAAGGATCATGTGTTTGAATATCTTCATGAGAAGATTCACTATCGGTGCTCACATGACTAGCCATAAAATCCACAAAGTTGGGCTTAGTTGGGGAATCGGGACCCTCTTCCTTATCACTATCACTAAGGGTCGCATTATATGAAATGGGTCGCTTACCCTCTCGCCTTACTTTAGTAGGGCACTCAGAAGCCCTATGGCCATAACCCTCACAACCAAAACACCTATTTGACTCGTCCCTATTTAAATTTTCATTAATAGTTTTAGGGATCCTCTCAGCTTTGTCATGCTTAGAAGTTTCAAATTTCTTAAAGTCATTTTTAAATTTATCTTTGTTAGTTTTAAGAAACTTTCTAAATTTCCTAGCAAATAAGGCCATATCTTCCGAGTCACTATCACTCTCGCTCTCTACTACTTGTTTTTCCTCTTTTCGGGCTTTTAAAGCAATGCCCTTTTCAAATTTCTTTTCGCTTTTAAAGGGAAACATGTCCAGTTCGTAGGTTTGTAAATCACCTACAAGCTCTTCTAATTTTGTAGAGGCTAAAGTTGGTAAAGAGTTTAAAATGGTCACTTTTGGAATAAATCTATTAGGTAGGGACCTTAAAATTTTCTTTACTAATCGGTTGTCGGGTATTTTCTCTCCCAAGTTAAAAGATGAATTAACAATATCGGAAAGTTTAGCATAAAATTCATAAAAAGTTTCTTTATCGTTCATTTTGATGGTTTCAAATTGAGTGGTGTGGTTTTGGAGTTTCGAAGCTTTAACGACACTACTACCTTCATGAGTGAGTTGTAAAATATCCCACGCTTCTTTAGCGATCTCACACGTCATAATGCATCGGAATTCATCCGGTGTGACAGCGCTAAACAAGGCGTTTAAACCTTGGAAATTAAAATTAGAAAGTTTAAACTCATTCTCACTTCATATATCGACCGATTTGGGAACACGTTCATTATCTACTAAATGAGTTGGTGGAGACCACCTATTAACTACAGATAACCAAACCCTCTCGTCGATAGATTTAAGTGCCAATTTCACACACGCTTTCCAGTACGCATAATTAGAACCATCGAAAATAGGATTTTGAGAATGGGGAAAATTCCATTTTAGCCAAAAATTATTTAAAGGATCTTAACGAAGTAATTTATCGCTTTGGATCTGATACCAATTTGAAAAGACCCAATTAATTTCCTTTTATAAATGGATATGCGGAAGAGAAGATGATGGTTCAAATACACAAATTAACAAATTTTAATTTTTTCTTTTTCAAATTAAAATTAAAGCAAAGTGAAATAAGACAAAATTTTAATTTCTCTCAAATTAAAATACAACCAAGTGAAATAGGATTAGAAAACACATGTATGTTAATTTCACTTAAACACAATTAATCCAAGTCCTAGAAAATATTTCTAAGTCATATTTCTCAATTTTAACAAATTAGGCCAAACCAAATTTTAACACATTAAATTAATGACTTGAATTAATTAAACATTACCCAAAATTAATTTATCACTAAACTAAACATGTAGTGATTAAAACAAAATTTTATCTTGAATTACCTAAGCATGCGTTCTAGGTGAGTATAGCAAGATAAAATAAACAATAAATCACTACGCCGTTATGTACGAGGAAAAACCCACAACAAAAAAAAAACCTCGGACGGCCCTAGCCTCAAATCCACTAAGTACGGAATTTACAAATACAAGAAAGATGACTTAAAACACTCAACTCGATCCCTCTCAAGCCCCGACGCGTCTTCTTGTATCAACCTCTGCCCAGCGAATAACCACGGAGCTCCACCGCGGTCTCGGAATCCACCGATAGGACTTTATATGGTCACCGTCACCCGAACAAGGAGCCTTTCTCCAAGTGGGTAAATCAATGCAAACCTCTTCTTCTTTTTGGGATTTAGAAACAAAACCAAACGTCTCTTCAAACGGTATAGATGAAAATACGATGCCAAAACTCCAAGCAATGTATATATATATATGGAAGCTTGGATAAACAATATGGATAAAAACTAAAGTGTAAATGAATTTTTCTTTGAAAAATAGACACTTTAAAACATGAACTTTTTCTCTTTCTCTTTTTCTCTCAAACTCTCTCTTGGATATAGATGTGTATGAAAAAGTTAACTTTCCAAAGTTGATTCCCGCACTTAAAAATCAGTCAAAAGTTAGTGGGGAAAGATAATGGGAAAGTGGGTGAAAAGTGTCAAAAACTGTCATTTAACTGTTCCCGCCAAATTTCGTTCCAACGAGATTTATCGTTCGAACGAAGTCTCGTTCAAACGGCCTTCTAACGACATTCTAACGAAGTTCCAGTGTCTTAAAAACTGAACTCGTTAGAAATCTCGTTGGAAATCTCATTCTAACATCCATCTCGTTCGAACAACATTCCGAACGAAGTTATAGAGACCAAACTGGGAACTCGTTGGCAAACTCATTCGAACGACATTTGGTTCGAACGAAAAACTCGTTCGAATGACATATCGAACGAACTTCCAAAAAGTTAGAAATTTTAAATTTTAGCCCAGAAACTTTATAAACTTTATGTTAAGTTTTAATTAAATCTTTCTGAAAATAAACAACAGTTTTAATTAAACCTACACACATTATAATGTACCAAGCTCCTATATATATCTGTAATACATTCATACCTTGGGAGCATGGAACCATGTTGATGACGTAGAAACAAGGCACTTTAAACTTAGTAATATTATGAAGCTTTATACTCTTGGCCGCTATGTCTTCAACAAACACGTCATAGGCTTGAAGGATGATCAATTAACTCTATCCTATGACTCAAACGTTTTTGTCCGGAATTGAGCCAAAACTACAAAGGACTCAATCGGAAATTTGTGTCCTTACAAATCTCCCCCTTTGGCTATTCCGGGACAAAAACCAACAAAAATCCTAAAGGGCCGTCAAGCTTTACTAGTCTGACACAAAGTCCCACCCAAAATAAAAATACAATGCTTGACTCAAACAACCCAAAGGATCAAAATCTTTACCGGTGAAAGCTGCCACTTAGAATATAGTTCCTGCACACTTAAGAAAACACATTAAACTCATAGGGAATATCAAAATATTAAATTCAATTAAATAATGATAGAATTCCTGCACACTTAAGCAAACACATTAAACGTATAGGGAATATCAAAATATTAAATGCAATTAAATAATTACTTCCCCCTGAAATTAATTCTCCCCTTTATCAACTATGATCAACATAAGAAGATAGCGACTCCCCCTAAGTTAAATTTCGTTCGATTATAATAGGATTAGATACCATTTCTCCCCCTATCATTCTCCCCCTTTTTGTTCAGGAATAGAAAAAGGCTAAAGAATCAAAACATTAACTTATCTTCCACAATTAAAGAATATACCCCCTCAAACTAAGCAAGGGATAAATAGAATGGGATAACAAGCTAAAAACATGCAATTGCGCATAAAGTGATGAGAAAATTAAAGCACAAGGGCAACAAAATCATAACTAATCCAACAAATAATAATGGATACCAACTAAGATGCAAGAAACATGTACCAATATGATACATAAGTATTAAGCATGTGATATCAACAAAGAATACAACAAGATGGATACCAATTATGAATTAAAGAATATATGGACTAGAGAGCAAGGCAAAGACTAAACAAAAATTTCAAATATATGTATACATAATATATACCTAATAGACTCAAGTACGCATATATAGATATAAACACACAAATGACACAAAATAAGATAAGCTTTTCTCACTCGTATGGATAAAATCTGTCATATGGAAACGTAAGTGTTGGGGTGCAAACTAGCAACAATTAAATTTAGACCCAATCACTTAAAAACATGTTCACAGAGTTCTCAATTGATTGCAAACTTCATCACATTTGAATATAACCTCATGTGACAATATAGATTGAACTCATTGAAAAAACATACACAATGCACACAAGCCTAGCATGTTGATGATTCTACAAACCAATAGAGTCATGACATTGAAAGCGCAACTAGGATAAACGGACATTGTGCAAATCGTTGATATATCATCCAATCTCCCTCAATAAGCATATATATTATTAATTTTGAATGAATATATCAATCAAACATTGGCCTTGGCAATTATTTTCTTTTCAATGCCATATTTTCTGTTTGTAGGCCTTTGGACCACGTATTTCTTTTAGGTCCAATCAAACGGTGGCTTACTATTCGCAATGGACAATAAATTCTTTCGGAGCCCTTACCCGTGCACATTTATATTTATTATTTTTTATTTCTCGCAAATCTCACGTGCAACGGATTTTGACATGCACAAGTCCTCCTAGGTCACAAATATGTAGATGACAAGATTGGTAGGAGAACATCTCACAAAGCTCAAATATACATATGAAGTTAAAATTTCAAATGAGCTCATGCATGTGTGAAAAGAGGCATATAAAAATAGAATCCATTTAAGCAATGCAAAATCCAACTACTCTATGTAAGCATGGTAAAGAACATAATAAGGATTGACAATCTAAACCAAAAGTTCTAGCAACATGGGAGCGTAAAAGATGAAATTCTAACACAAGTGTATGCCACTTAAAGTGTGTCAAACTAAAATACACACAAAATAAAATCTTTTTGAGTTTTTAACAATTTTTAACCAAAAATAAAAATATTTACTCAAAAGACAAACAAAAATCATTTGAATTTTTTATTAAGCTTAAATTATCAAGAGATAAAAACCAAATGATAAACAAAAATCTTTTTGTATTTTTCATTTAATGCAAACGAAAATGAACGAAATATAATACAAAAGATAAACAAGAATCATAATTCTAGCATGTGATTAAGCATGGAGCATAGACTAGAAAAGGATTAAGGAAGCATACATTTAGCATGTGAATATAGCATGAAGTAAATAAGCTAAAATATGCAAATAAAACTAACACATTCAACCTTTAAATTTTGCAAGGGAGGAAGCATGTGAAAGTAAATGAGAATCAAATACCCTA
This sequence comes from Sambucus nigra, assembly GCA_949130495.1. Classification (NCBI taxonomy): domain Eukaryota; kingdom Viridiplantae; phylum Streptophyta; class Magnoliopsida; order Dipsacales; family Adoxaceae; genus Sambucus; species Sambucus nigra. Next base: position 426,363,851 of record OX422217.1, on the reverse strand, counting down.
TCTTGTAAAGCTACCAAGTCCGATCTCCTAACCCAAACTAATGAAGAGTGACTATCTCGGGGTGAAGGAAGCTTGGCTACCTTGGTTGCCTTACGTTGGGATTTTCTAGAAACTCTTTTACGATCAAAACAAAATTTCTTAAGATTACCTTTTCGACCACAATGTTAACACTTGAACTCAAGGAGAAAATATTTACCTGAGGAGTGATCTCTAAAGGCTTTCCTAGGCGATTCTCCTAAAATGTTGTTTTTGGCTTTTTAAGTAGATTCATTACAAGTATCGAATCCTAAACCACAAGTGTCATTTTTTATTTGGACCGTGCCTAAGATTTTATCAAATTTTTTGGACCTACAATTCAAATCAAATTTGACATTACTTGATTCTTTTAATTTTTCTTCTAATTGTAAAATTCTAGACTCTAACAAACCATTTCTCTCTTCAAACTCGAGAAGATCCTTTTTTAAGGATTCCATTAGACCACTAAGGCTATCTCTCTTGCCTTCTATATATTCCAGGTTCTCTCGAAGAGTTTTCTCTCGTGTCTTCTACCAACACAGTATCATCAATGACCTTCACACACTCTCTTAAACTTGCTTTTAACTTCAAATTTGCTCTTTTTAATTTAATTGATTCTTCATATAGTTCTTGAAAAGCATTTTGAAGTTCACTCACATTAACCTCATTTTCATTTTCACTCTCTCTCTCTTATTCACTCTCACTACCATCAAAAATAAGGGAATCATAAACTATGACCTTGGAAGGATCATGTGTTTGAATATCTTCATGAGAAGATTCACTATCGGTGCTCACATGACTAGCCATAAAATCCACAAAGTTGGGCTTAGTTGGGGAATCGGGACCCTCTTCCTTATCACTATCACTAAAGGTCGCATTATATGAAATGGGTCGCTTACCCTCTCGCCTTACTTTAGTAGGGCACTCAGAAGCCCTATGGCCATAACCCTCACAACCAAAACACCTATTTGACTCGTCCCTATTTAAATTTTCATTAATAGTTTTAGGGATCCTCTCAGCTTTGTCATGCTTAGAAGTTTCAAATTTCTTAAAGTCATTTTTAAATTTATCTTTGTTAGTTTTAAGAAACTTTCTAAATTTCCTAGCAAATAAGGCCATATCTTCCGAGTCACTATCACTCTCGCTCTCTACTACTTGTTTTTCCTCTTTTCGGGCTTTTAAAGCAATGCCCTTTTCAAATTTCTTTTCGCTTTTAAAGGGAAACATGTCCAGTTCGTAGGTTTGTAAATCACCTACAAGCTCTTCTAATTTTGTAGAGGCTAAAGTTGGTAAAGAGTTTAAAATGGTCACTTTTGGAATAAATCTATTAGGTAGGGACCTTAAAATTTTCTTTACTAATCGGTTGTCAGGTATTTTCTCTCCCAAGTTAAAAGATGAATTAACAATATCGGAAAGTTTAGCATAAAATTCATAAAAAGTTTCTTTATCGTTCATTTTGATGGTTTCAAATTGAGTGGTGAGGTTTTGCAGTTTCAAAGCTTTAACGACACTAGTACCTTCATGAGTGAGTTGTAAAATATCCCACGCTTCTTTAGTGATCTCACACATCATAATGCGTCAGAATTCATCCGGTGTGAAATCGTTAAACAAGGCGTTTAAACCTCAGGAATTTAAATTAGAAAGTTTAAACTCATTCTCACTCCATCTATCGACTGGTTTGGGAACACGTTCATTATATACTAAATGAGTTGGTGGAGACCACCCGTTAACTACAGATAACCAAACCCTCTCATCGATAGATTTAAGTGCCAATTTCACACACGCTTTCCAGTACGCGTAATTAGAACCATCGAAAATAGGAAATTTTAAGAATGGGGAAAATTCCATTTTAGCCAAAAATTATTTAAAGGATCTTAACAAAGTAATTTATCGATTTGGCTCTGATACCAATTTGAAAAGACCCAATTAGTTTCGATTTATAAATGGATATGCGGAAGCGAAGATGATGGTTCAAATACACAAATACACAAATTTTATTTTTTTTTCTTTTTTAAATTAAAATAAAACCAAAGTGAAATATGACAAATTTTAATTTCTCTCAAATTAAAATACAACCTAGTGAAATTGGATTAGAAAACACACGTATGTTAATTTCACTTAAACACAATTAATCCAAGTCCTAGAAAATTTGCCTAAGTCATATTTCTCAATTTTAACAAATTAGGCCAAACCAAAGTTTAACACATTAAATTAATGACTTGAATTAATTAAACATTACCCAAAATTAATTTAGCACCACATTAAACATGTAGTGATTAAAACCAAATTTTATCTTGAATTACCTAAGTATGCGTTCTAGGAGAGTATAACAAGGTAAAGTAAATAATAAATCACTACGCCACGATGTACGAGGAAAAACCCACAACGAAAAAAATCCTCGGATGGCCCTAGCCTCAAATCCACTAAGTACGGAATTTACAAATACAAGAAAGATGACTTACAACACTCGACTTGATACCTCTCAAGCCCCGACGCGTCTTCTTATATCAACATCTGCCTAGAGAATAACCATGGAGCTCCACCGCGGTTTCGGAATCCACCGATCTGACTTTATATGGTCACCGTCACCCGAATAAGGAGCCTTTCTCCAAGTGGGTAAATCAATGCAAACCTCTCATTCTTTATGGGATTTAGAAGCAAACCCAAATGTCTCTTCAAACGGTAGAGATGAAAAATCGTGGCCAAAACTCCAAGCAATGTATATATATATATATGGAAGCTTGGATAAACAATATGGGTGAAAACTAAAGTGTAAATGAATTTTTCTATAAAAAAAAACACTTTAAAACATGAACTTTTTCTCTTTCTCTTTTTCTCTCAAACTCTCTCTTGGAGATATATGTGTATGAAAAATTTAACTTTCCAAAGTTGATTTTCGCACTTAGATAATTAGTCAAAAGTTAGTGGGGAAAGATAATGGGAAAGTGGGTGCAAACTGTCAAAAACTGCCATTTAACTATTCTCGCCAAATCTCGTTCGAACGAGATTTGTCGTTCGAATGATGTCTCGTTCGAACGGCCTTCTAACGACATTCTAACGAAGTTCCAATGTCTTTAAAAATGAACTCGTTAGAAATCTCGTTGGAAATCTCGTTCGAACATCCATATCGTTCGAACAACATTTCGAACGAAGTTTCAGAGGCCAAACTGGGAACTCGTTGGCAAACTCATTCGAACGACATTTGGTTCGAAAGAAAAACTTGTTTGAACGACATATTGAACGAAGTTCCAGAAAGTTGGAAATTTTCAATTTTAGCCCAGAAACTTTTTAAACTTTATTTAAAGTTTTAATTAAATCTTTCTTAATATAAACAACAGTTTTAATTAAACCTACACCCATTTTATTGTTCCAAGCTCCTATATATATATGTAATGCATTCATACCTTGGGAGCATGGAACCATGTTGATGACGTAGAAACGAGGCACTTTAAACTTGATAATATGATGAAGCTTTATACTCTTGGCCGCTAATGTCATAGGCTGGAAGGATGATCAATTAACTCTATCTTATGACTCAAATGTTTTCATCTGGAATTGAGCCAAAACTACAAAGGACTCAATTGGAAATTTGTGTCCTTACAAAAGAAAAGTGCATAATCAAACCAACAATTAAACTAATTAACTATTGCAAATTTAAAGGAATAACATTACTTGTATTGAAGACAATTAATTACAATCCTTACAGCTGAACTTCTTATTGAAAAACTAGGATTTTTCCTACAAAAACCCTCTAGTCCTACCTAGAGAACTAAAAGTCGAACTCCCTTGTCTAACAATAACTAGAGGTTAAATACATCACAAAAATTCCAAAGTTGTAGCCGAATCAAACTCTAAAATTAGAACAAGAAAATCAAGTTTATCCTCGGTGGACCGGTTCGGGCCTTCAATGGCGGATCGGTCGTCATTCAAATCCGGATCGATCCTTTTTTCGGGGAAATAGGATCGGTCCGCTATGCCAATTTTTTCAGTGAGTGATAGAAATTAAGATCGATCCTTTTTTCTAGAAATAGGATCGATTCGCTATGTGATTTTATCCAGTAGGTTTTGAGGGTCCGGACCGGTTCTATTATTTTGGAAAACGGATCGGTCCGCATTTGGTCTTTAAATTCTGTTAAATTTCTCTTCAATATCTCGCATCTTTAGAACCCCGTAACTTCTTCCCTGGAACTTGGAATTGGACGTTGTTTCTTCCTATGCATTCATTGAATTGAGATCTTCAACTTTCATGTTGGGTCTTCTTCCAGATTTTGGATGGAAATTCCACTTTTGCCCTCTTAACTTTTCTTCTTTGACTTATTCTTTTTCTTTGACTTTATCCTTTCTTTCCTTAGCAATACATACCTGTAAATGACCTGGAAAAAACACAAAACTCGCAATACTATGTAGAAGGGTCAGTAGCATGGAAACGAGATAATTCAAGAGAAACTGAATTATTCTGAATGCTAAAAGATACTAAATTAGGGAGTAATTTTGGAATAATTACTACCTAATAACATGTCTGTATAGATATGTCACCTAATCTATATACATAACTCCAGTATCCCCGAGCTAAGAACCGCGGTATGAGTTTGCATACTCTGCTATCAAGTCCATGTACCTCTCGTAGGACTATTGGTTCGTCATGTCTACTTGAACCCAAAATAATAAAAACACAATGGATGTGAATATGGTTCTAAGCCTTTGGGCTATGCACATACCTAACGTACCCAAATGACATGCCAGCCACACTAATACACACACATAGTGAGCAGCCCTAAGTTCCATGTTATGGGGCACAAATCCAAACCTCACTGGAATCATCAAGATGGGATTGCTCTCTACTCGGAAACCTCCGGATAATAGGCAGCATAGGTATGTTCACATACATAAGAAAGCAGATAATAGGTATACACACAACCTATAAATGTAATTTGTATAGGTATACACACAACCTATAAATAACATCCATGTAGGTATACACGCAACCTATAAATATAATATGTGTAGATATTCACTTAACCAATAATATAATCTATATAGGTGTACACTCAACTTATAATTATCATTTGTACATAGTACATATATTTCGAATACTTACCGTACTTATCAATTTACAATTATAACTCTCTATCTAAACTCCTGAGTATTATTTTCTATCTGAAGGGACCTAATTACCCCTTACATTATTTAGTAGTTAATTCACTCATACTCTACTAGTCTATTTCATAAGTTCACTCAAAATTCCATTGACTCAATCTACTCTTCCGAATTCACTTACACTCATCTTTAAACCCGATAATCTTAGTCGTAATTCTCTCATTCGTGACTAAGTCCCAATCCTACCAGCGCCTACTGTAATTCATAATATCCCTCATTATGTTATAAGGATGTCCCAAAAGTTTCCCGATTTATAAATCACATTTTAAGGGATTAATAAGGGAAAACACAAATCTGGGCAAACCGAATCGATTCGCCATAAGGCCGAATCGATTCGAACAGTAGCACGTTGTCTTCTTCGTTGGGTTTTAGCATTTTTCACCATTTTTCTTTTACACAACATCCATGATCCTTCACCACACTTACAACCAATTGTTCCAAATATTAGGATGATCTCCAACGTGATTATAACATAAAAAAACTATGATTTCTATAATTTCAAATCATTTATTCATCAAAACCCTATATTTTCATGCACTTCATTCATACTCAACATAAAACCCAAATTTTTCCCATATAAATCATCACATATCATCTAGTTTCGTAACCTATATATACATGGATAAATCCACATGCAATCTTACCCAAGATCATGTGTTTAATTCATCAATTTTCTAAGAACCTCATTTAAAATAATCAAATATAAAACCCTACACTACATGGGTATTATAACTTCGAAAGAAATTGCAATAAACACTTATTTCTTTATGATTTATGATCTAATTATGTGATTGCTGATGATTTGGTTTGTCTTCCCTTCTAATCTAGTCTCCAATGATGATGGGGTGCAAAAACAAGCTTGAATCCTTCAAGAGTTCTTTCTAGAGCTTCAAAAATGTCTTAAACTTCTTTTCTAATGGCCTCTCCGTATTTTTTAACTCCTAACCCTAAGTTATCCTAGATGTATTGTTGATATATCACTTGAAATTTCGTTTGTCTCTTTACACTAAAAAGCCAAATGACCAAAATGCCCTCTAGGGGTGCCGATTTGGCCTAAAAATGCCCTGGGACCCAATCCAAACCTCCGAGTACACTTTTTTGACTATTTCGACCCTTACGGACACACTTTAACACTCAAAATGACCATTTGGATGACCCAAAAATAATTCACATTTTATTTCATATGTTTTAAGTCCCAAAAGGACTCACACTCGCGTCCCAACTAAATTACCGTAACTATCGTATTTCTCACTCACGACAATCATAATACTTTCTCATCAATTTATTTCTCGTTCACTAAGTAATAATCAATATAATTCAAATAAATAAATATCAATCCTTATCACGCTAATTAATATTTTTTTAATTCGAATTAATTTCCCCTTTTAATTTAATTAATCCATATATAAAATTCATTAAAATTTACGGGGTGTTACATACTTACCCCCTTACAAAGGAATTTCATCCTCGAAATTAGGATAAGCTCGGTACTAACAGTCTCAGATGATTTCTCTCACGGTATTCACATCTTCCTAAAATTTTGGAACATTACATTGTTCCTGATACCCCTTTACTAGTGGTACTCCTCAGTTTGACTATCTATACTCTACGATTTGATCAATCCGCCCAAATCACTTTACTTCGAAATATTTCTTCATTTCCATACCATTATACCTTGGCTCCTACTAAACCAGTTTCCCTTCTCCCGAGAATATTCCAATGTGATTTGGAATGATATTCTGATGGTTATATCGTTTCACCCCACCAAAACTGTCAGATTGTCACGGTCATTGACCGTGATAAGTCCAACTTGTCAAGGTCAATGATCGTGACAATTCTGGGGGTGACAAATTTCATTGTCAAGGACTTGTCATGGTCTTTGATCGTGACAATATCTGTTATGGTCAAGGATCGTGACAAACCCGTGACAAGCTTTAAAAAATTATCACGGCCATTGTCCGTGACAAGTTTTATTTGTCACGGACGTCTCACGATCAATGACCGTGACAAATCTAAGAAGAATTAAAAAAAATATGCTGGTCAGTTTGGCCACTGCCACTGCCCAGCAGTATATTTGTACATGTTATAGAAAAAGTGTACATGTTAAAACACCATATATCCAAATAAAATAGAAAGAATGCAACAATTTATTGCATATATATAACAATATTCAAATAAAATAAAAATACAATCCATATCCAAACCAAAATGTAACAAATCGAAACAATTCAAATATAATCCAAGTGTCCAAATAAAAATAGATACAAATAATGTCACTAGATAGTGTCTGGGGTAGGTTCGAGGAGGAAGGAAGGACACACGATATACGCATTGAGACACCCCTCAATATGTGTCACGCCGCATTATTCGCGCAACCTCAATGGGGAATTCTCCTTTTTGGGTATCACATGCATGATGAGCACCTTGGCCTCGATGTTTTGAAAGTTACGTCCATGAACCGGCATACCCTCGACGGTATTCGGGTCCCTCAACCCCCTCGCTATTCGTTGGCCATCATATATTTCGCGTAAAAACACACTCAACTAACCGTGAGAGTGCTATAGCGGCATAATTGCAACTTCTCAAATAAAACCAATTTTAATTGTGTGTCACCTAAACCAGTTTTAATGAAACCCAATTTTTAATTCAGTCCTAACACATGCATCTAAGTGATATGAAATCATAAAGAAATAAGCATGCAAAGGAAACCAAATTTTAGGAAAAATCTCCCACATGAGCAACACCTTTTATTTCACTATAATTTTAAATCACAACTTACACGGTTATAATGAAATAGATTTTTGACATAAAAATACCCTCAGGTGTCGTTCGGTGTCGTCAATAATGGATCCACACGCAGTAAACCCACAAGAACTGCAGTCATATCAGTAAAGAACCTTCACGCAGCAAGATCATCAATGACACGCACCCATATGATGTAGATTTACCCACCCTACATGAGCAATATCAGCAACACCGTATTTTGGGTTCCAAAAAATTGAACAAAAAGATCAAGATGTTTTGTGAATTGAAAAATAAGGTTTTAAACCATAAAATTGAAGAACACGAAGTGTTCTACTATTAGCACATTACTGGTATCGAAAATCGTCAGGTCACCTTAATAAAAGCCCCCCCGTTTAACGTGTTTTATATAAAAAAAAATTGAGGTAGCGCGTCGTTTGAACAAGATCACATGTCGTTTGAACGAAATCTGATGTCGATCGAACCCGAAAATTCGCAAAAAATAAATTTAATTTTTTATTTCAAAAATTCTTCTTTTAATCTTGGAAAATTAATTTTGACGAAAAATAATGCCTCAACATTTAGAAAATATTTTAGAAAAATATTCAAACCCCTTTTTAAAAATTATCCAAACACTTTTAAGTGAACCATAAAGGGACTTAAATACTTTCTCGCCAAAATTAACCTTGGAGAGGTTTGAATGTGGAAGAAGCTTGATATTCGGATCCGTCTCGATTCATGTATGATCTTGAACAATCTTCGACGGTTGTAACGGTATACGACATACTTAATTGATAACAGACATTTATAAAATCATGTCCTTACAAATATCCCCCTATGTCTATGCCGGTACAAAATAAAAACATTCGAATTATAAACTCCACATGACCTATACAAATCTAATACCCTACCATGAACTCAATAGTGAAAAGGTACTTGAAATGCAAGTATTTAAATTATTCTTCAAAAAATCTTCAGCATCAAAACTTCAAATCTTTAAGCTTTTCTAATCAAGGTGTGCAATCTAGTAATCATCATCAATTCTTCGTACCTACACATATGAGACAAAGTAAATACCTTCATGACGCATCAAGTTTGAAATGATATAAGAATAAATCAATCAGTATAATCAAATATCCCCCATAATGCAAAACTCCCCCATAATTCGTTATCCCCCTTTTTATTTGACCGAAATAGACATGGAAATGAATAAACAAAAGAAAGCATGGAGTTGTCATGACAAGTAAATCAAATAATCTGCCATCACAAAGAGATACTCAAAAGTATTCCTAAAACTATTTTTGATTTTTTCAATTTTTCATACATAAATGCAAAAATATTTTTACAAAAATCACACACCATGAATTTACACTAAGATAACCAAATCGTGGAAATGGAATGTATGGGTGTGAACAAATTCAATAGGTAATAAAACTCAATAAAGCATATGTGCATGATGAATAAGTGTACTCCTATCGATTAAACATAAAAAATATCCTTATGTGTAAAATTGTTGAATTTAGATGATATCAACTAAATCAAATCAACAAATCAAAGCCTAAGTGATTTTCATACCAATAACGTCCAAAACTATTTTAGTGCCGTTTTAAAAAAAATTCAAAGGATATGTAAACCCATTGATTACTTTCCAACCAAACTCCTTCATATATAATAATGAAATTTTTTACTTACTGAGGTAATAAATTCTCAACTTAGAGAAAACTTATCGGCCCAAATTTTGGCACAATTCATCTTTTTATTGCCTTACTTTTTTTTGTGCGGTCTCTTTTCAAACGGTGTCTTTCACGACGTGATTATTATTCACTCGCAGCCATTTCCCGCGTCACTCATCATGTTTTTAAATTTAAACACACTACTTTTATTATTCTCGTATTATTGTACTTGGTTCGTTTTAAGGACATGATTGAGATGAAAACACTAGACCAACATGTGATAGACAAGTATGATAATCAAATAAATTCGTGCACGTGTGCAGTAAAGGACAAATGACTCAAACATGTAGGAAGTATCAACTAATAACATCTCAATGACTCCAAACATTGTAAAGCGCGTGGATGACATGATATATTATCTCAAAACACTATCAAATTGTCACATGGATCAATGAAATGAAATTGTGACTCGGTTATCCCAAGTGTCCATTTATATATGGTGTAAACAAAATTAAAAATCTTTTTGTCTTTTTCAATTTTTCAACAAAATTAAAATCTTTTTGTATTTTTCCAAAAAAAATTCAAAACCGAAAATTATAGATACAAACATGGTACACACTAGCAATAGGCATAATATCGGCATGAGAAACATCCTATGCTAGCAAACAGTAATCACACAAATGAATCAATAACCTAACCAGGTGTGATTAAAAAAATAATGCAATATATGCAATTAAGCATGAATACTAAAAATGACTACATGTGAACGGTCAAAAGCAACCAGCTGTACTAAAAACCTAAGCAGATGAACACAGGGTACTATAAATAGAATGGTCAAAGTCAACCAAGTCGCTCGAACGAAGTGGTATGTCGTTAGAACGACATGATCTCACGACATAAGATATCGCTCGAACGATTAGCTATCTCGTTCGAACGATAAAAAGAAATATCCCAGAATGCCCACATAATCAAATAGTTTTGTCCAGTGAAAAAAATTCCATAAAATAGTACCAGGAAGGGCCTGACAGATCCAATACAGTGTCAAAACAGTAGCAAAATATCTAACTCAATAAGTAAGTCAATGTGTGCTAAAATAAAGTGAGTCATAACACTAGAAAAGGTATATCAAGACACACAACTAGTGTATGGAAAATATTAACATAATCAACCAAAAGATCTCACATGGGGTGAATCACATGCAAGCAAACGAGAGTCGTGAACAATTAGACCATAAGCCTCTAAATCCTATTTTGTCACGTAAATTGATGTGTAACGAGGTGTGGGGGTTTGAGGAATCAAATTTACTTTTCTATTAAACTTCCCAGGTCCTTTTAAAAGCTTGTAACATAAATGCCTAAGATGACTTTGCTTACCGCAATGTGTGCAAGTGTAAACCGAGCAGTGAATGTTACCTAATGGTGGCCCTCTCCTCAAATTCCTAGGTGACACTCTCCTTAAATTCCTAGGTGCCTCTTGCATGATGTTCCTAGGTGGATCTCGCTTGAAAACCCTTGGCCTCTCTCTTAGCAAACTTAGGTGCCTCTCCCCAAACAACCCTATGAGGCTCTCTCACACGTGTGGGGTTGGATTTGGGAACGGGTGTGACACTCTCATCGAAGCCTATACCACCCCTGTACTCCTTAATTTGGATAGTCCGTAAAACCTTATCTAGCTTTTCGGACCGAGACTCCAAATTTAATTTTACTCCTCACGAATTTCTCAAACTTTTCTCAAGTTAACCTATCCTAGATTCAAGTAAGCACCTAGAATCCTCAAACTCACGAAGCTCCTTTTTCATAACTTCCACTACGCCTTGAAGATCATCTTTCTCAACCTCGACTTATCCAAGCTTCTCTCTTAAAATTTTCTCGCGCGCCCTATGATCTTTAACTAAAACATCATCATTTTTTAAGGCACGTTCTTTCAATTGAGCTTTCAATTTCAAATTTTTTTATTTATTTTCAAAGCTTCAGCATAAACTTCATTGAAAGTAATTTCCAAGTTACACTCATATACACTTCCATCCTCACTCCCATCACCCTCACTATCATCACTAATCACAAGTGTGGGAAGCTCTTGTCTAGAAACATAAAAAACTTCTTCTTCCGAATCACTATCACTAAGGGTAGAAAAATGAGATGTCGATTTTTCAATTTCTTCCTTAAATTGGTGGGACCCTCATCTATTGTGTGACCAACACCTTCACAACCTGAACACCTCTCAGAATCGTTTTCAGCGGAAAATTTAAAACAAGAGTTCGTGTGAATTTTACAATTAGACTTTTTTAAAAGTTGATATCGAAAATCATCAAAAGCCATTTTTAAGAAAAGAAGGATCAAACACGATAACTTAGAGCAACAAGATATGACACAAAAGTGCGTGTAAAAATTAGGATCACGCGATAAATTAGCATAACCCGCTTTGATACCAATTTGAGAGTGCTAGAGCGGAATAATTGCAACTTCTCAAATAAAACCAATTTTAATTGTGTGTCAACTAAACCAGTTTTAATGAAACCCAAGTTTTAATTCAGTCCTAACACATGCATCTAAGTTATATGAAATCATAAAGCAATAAGCATGCAAAGGAAACTAAATTTCAGGAAAATCCCCCACAGGGGAAAAACCTTTTATTTAACTATAATTGTAAATCAACTTACACGGTTATAATGAAATAGATTTTTAACACACGAATACCATCATGTGTTATTCGGTGTTGTCATCAATGGATCCACACACATCGAACCCATAAGAACCGAAGTCTTATCAGCAAAGAACCTTCACGAAACAAGATCCTTAATGACACGTAGCCATATGATGTAGATTTACCCTCTCTACAAGGGCAATAACAACAAGACCGTATTTTGGGTTCCAAAACAATTCACTAAAGATTGGAATGTTTTGTGAGTTGAAAAACAAGGTTTTAAACCCTAAAATTGAAGAAGATGAAGTGTTATGCTATTAGTAGATCATTGGTATCGAAAATCATCAGGCCTCCTTAATGAAAGATGCCTCGTTTAACGTGTTTTATATAAAAAAAATTGAGGCGGCGCGTCGTTCAAACGAGATCTGATGTCGTTCGAACCAGAAAATTTGCAAAAAATACATTTAATTTTTTATTTCAAAAATTCCTCTTTTAATCTTGGAAAATTCATTTTGACGCAAAAAATGCCTCAATAGAAAATATTTTACAAAAATATTCAAACCTCTTTTTAAAAATTATCCCAACACTTTTAAGTGAACCGTAAAAGGACTTAAATACTTTCTCATCGAAATTAACCTTGGAGAGGATTGAATGTTGAAAGCTTGATATTTGGATCCGTCTCGATGCATGTATGATCTTGAACAATCTTCAATGGTTGTAGCGGTATATGACATACTTAATTGATAACAGATATTTATAAAATCATGTCCTTACAAACCGATTATTGATATATGCCGCTGGACAGGAGCCAAGTAGGGAACTTGATCATCAAACGGTGAGTCCGCGCGTATTGGCGATGAAGAAGCGACGTCCACATCCTAGTCCTCGTCCTCCTCCACCTCCACCACCTTCTCCCTCCCCTTTCACTTTCCCCTGCCGTTTCCTCCCAACTGACGCTTCATAAATGCATACATATCTAGGACCGTCGCCTCCAACCTTAATAGCTTCGCGTCATGCGTGTCCACTTAAAGAGCCAACCCGCTGTTGCTCATCTCCATTCCGGTGATCCTATATTTCCCCACCCACGAGCTGGCCCCCTGGTCCTCCCCTTACGATTATCATCATGCACTTGGTTGAATGCGTTCATGGACAAAGATGCCTTGTCGGCATCAGACTGCGACTCATGCACTTCCTTAAGCTTTGCTTGAAACGACAAAAAGCACACGATTAGTTAAATAAGTAAATAAAAAAATTATAATGTTATTCACAAAAATTAAATCGTCAAATTACTTACAATCGTGGCCGCGAAGCTCAGGGACACTTCCTTATCCTTGCCCTTCTTTGTCTGAATTGCCACATAGGCATCGACCCTATCTGGCCTCCCACCAGGCCCACTCCCCGTACCCTGAAATAAAATAATGCAAAATTAGTAAGTAGCGCAAAGTAAAATAATGCATAATAACATATATCTATAATTATAGAAAAATAAAAACTTACCATCATGTGATCCACCTCGGCATAAGACGTCCGGTCAGAGTAGTGCATAATCGTCGTTTTAGCTCAGTTTTTAGCGAGATTCCAATTGTCGCTCCTCATTCTCATTGTCAGTGAACTTTTTCCAATGTACCAATGCGATCGGCTCCTTCAGCGGGACGGACTCACACATTCTGATAATGGACTCCAATGTCTTCCCAAAGTATCGGGCCCCCAAATTCTTCTTCCATGTTTTGTGTTGCTCCCTTAACTGATCCAACATAGAATCATAGAGTTCTGGGGGCAGGCTGAATTATTCATGTCAACTAAATACAAAACAAAAATAATGTAAGTGTTGGTCGTGAATAAATATAAATAGAAATTGAAATATAAATATAAATTGAAATTGAAATTGAAATTGAAATTGAAATTTAAATAGAAATATAAATACATTACCTGTAGTGCCACCCAAATTTCTAACTTCATCTCATTTGGAAACTCCCTCAAACTGGTGTACCCCGGGCCGAAAGTCGTCTTCACCATCTCGAGGGATCTAGATAATAAGCCAATCTTGTTCTCAATGGCCATCCCTAATTTTCCCCATTCGGGGAACCTTAGGGCTGAGCATCCCTCGTCGCCCCTGCTACCACCAAGCCCTGAAGAAGACATCATCAATATCATCATCATCATCCTTTCCTGAACCCCTGAAGGAGACATTTTTGAGTAAAAATTGTTGTTATTAGTACAAATCCAAATAAATTAGAAGAATACAAACACACCTACACACACCTGAAGAAGACATGCAAACATTTTATGTGATCGTGACACTCTCAAATGGGTCGTGACTCGAAGTAATTTTAGAAAATAGTTGAAAAATTCCCCCCTCCACACACACACACACGCACATAGGCAAGGGAAAGAGAGAAAGAGAGAAAATGATCAAGTATAAATTAATTAAAAGCAGTAAACTGAAGTCCTATAAAAGAATTGAACTGTTGTTCGATAATTGGAATACTTATTACAAATATAAAAATTGTTTCAAATTCGGGTTTCCATCAAAAATTGTTTCAAATTCTTTCAACCATAGTTGTGGCTTAACTTTCAACGATTTAAGCTCTTTTTGTGCATTTTCTCCATCCTCCTAATTACTCCCCCAAAGTCATGTGCCCACATTATGTTCAGCGATGTTCTTCTCTACATGCATCACTTCGAATACATGGCGCACAGAGTTATTCTTCCAATAAGGCAAGTCAAATAAAATTGACCTCCTAAACCATGGCTTCCTTATCTCAGTTTCATTCCCAGTTGGGGTCTTCTTATGCGTGGCATTCTTAAATTTAGGATTCTTACTTGGCATATTAGGGCCACAATCAGAAGATTTACTTTCAATTTCTGAACCTGAAAGTTTTTTCGGCGCTAGCCTATGTTCAACCCCACCCAATAAAAAATTGGAACCTTTCTCAAATCTGAAACTATGAGCGGGGGGTAAAAACCTCCTATGGAAATGGTATATATCTTTTGAGCTAGTGGGGAGATGACGAGATTCATTCTCCTCTCCACATATAGGGCACCCCAAATAACCATGTACTACACAACGAGATAATCTCCCATAAGCTGGAAAATCATGAATTCCCCACATCAACATAGCTTTCAGTGTAAACTCTTCTTTTCTAGTAGAGTGAAATGCTTTCACACCCTCTTCCCACAACTCATTTAATTCTTCTACCAAAGGAGCCAGGTAGATATCGATGTCATCACTTAGTGCCTTTGGCCCGGGTATCAACAAAGACAACATCAAAAAGTTAGGTCTCATACACTGTGAAGGAGGGGGGTCTAGTGGGGCTAGGATCACTGGCTATACACTCTGATTGGTGCTTAGATTTCCAAATGGATTGAAACCATCTGTTGATATAGCCAAATAAATGTTACACCGTTCTCGAGAAAAATTAGGATACTCATAACTCATCCACCTCCAAGTTGTAGAATTAATAGGATAACGCATGATATTATCCCCTACTTCTACCCTAGCATGCGAAGTCATTGCATTTACTATCCATGGTAATATAAAAAACTTCTTTAATCTAGTCCCAATGAGAAAATATTTCAACTTTTTTTTAGGCACTTATGAGCTTGTACCTTCCTTGCCAGTAAGATTAGACATATCTAGGTTCATCGCATACCAGACACCAATCGAGAGTTTCATATTCCTTTCGGTATAGTTTGCAGTCATACACAAAAGCATGAATCGATTTATACTTCATTACCAAACCATTCAAATTTTTCTTCATAATAGGATAGCTATTTGGAAGTGTATTCTCCTTGGGTAGCAAGCCCTTCCCCCAATTCAGAATTCATGTCACACTATTGCCAGACAAAACGTATTGGGTTTTCAAACCATGCAAACCAACTAGGGCATATAAAGTTGTTTGATCTTTCTCACAGCTAGAGTATAACGGTTGGGTCGCCTTAAATTTTAAACTTTGGTAGTCATCGTCAAGGCTTATCCTGATATCTTCATAAGCACCTGAACCTTGTACATCGTCCGTGACCTCATTCTCTTCCACTTCATGAACATTGTACGCGTCATCAACTAAATCCTCTAACATATTATTATCTACGTCATCCCCTTCTACATCTATCCTACTTGTTGAAGGTTGTTATGAAGGTTCCTCAGGGACAAAAGGAACTTTTAATTCCCCATGAAAACTCCAAAATCGATAATTATCTTGCATACCCCATCTTAACAAATGTAGTTCAACTGTTTTCCACTCAAACACCTTACCATTCTCACACCTAGTACTCAAACAAGGAAACTCTTCATCATTATGACATCTCTTTGTGTATTTTACAAATTCATTAGCAAATCTGCGAAACACATCCCCCATTTTATTTGTCTCACCCATCTACTCTTTGTATTTAGGATATCCCAACACAGCTGCTACAAACAATCACCTATTAAAGGTAAGAAGCGTATATTCCTGGATTAGTATAAACAAAATTTAGATTTATAGTATGTTTCATTTAATTATGTCCTATTTATATTTGATTTTTAAATTTCAAATTCAAATTCAATTTATAATATTAATTCATATTTCCTACATCTCCTCTAAAGGGTGAGTGGTTCTATCCCATTCAAGACCACATTCTTTAATATACTTAACAGCTCATTCACATTGTTACAATTTGAGAAAAATTCGGCAGCATATCCCCATAGTTCTCCAAGTACACGATGTGGATTCGCAAGTGTGAGTGTTATTTCAATTTATCAATTGAAATAACACTCACACTTTCCAATCAAGTATGTATTCATAGAACATTAGGATACGACTGCAGAACTTCCTCCAAAAGTAACAAGTTTAAGCCACTAAGAATATTATTATACAGAAATTATGCAGTCCCAAACTGTCCTAACGGGACAATTCGAGAGATCTCATTATAGGGGTAATGACTCTTGAATGGGTCTAAGGGCTATTGAATGCGTACGCATAAGAACTAGAATGCTAGTATCTATGCGCACTATATGAATTAATAATATATTGTTCGCGACACAAATTAATTTTAGAAAAAAGTTAAAAACTCTCTCCCCCCCGCCCCCATCATTTGGACAATAATCCAGCGGCCATGCCACTTCCAAAATTAACTAACCTAACATCGATCCACTAAAATCCAACAGCAACAGTAACAACAAACCAAAAAATGTGTATCTCGTACTCCTTCTAATTTATCTACTCAATTAATTCATTTCATCACCTCTTATAAATATATCATCATTAAAGCTATATAATTAAAGCTATACAATTAAAGTTACAATTAAAGTTATATTTTAATGATCAATTTATCTGTTTCAACTGTCACAGTTTAATATTAATGTTTAACAACTTAATTCTGAATTCCAAAACAACAACATCTAATATGACTATTCAAACTATCTACTTACTAATTCAAACTAACTACTTACTAATTCAAAACCAACAATTAATAAGGGGAATCTAAAGGCTCCTAACTCATTTATATTCTATTAAATTCATAATTAAATTAACAATAATAATTATAAATCCCAATTCCAATTCCTATTATGACTATTCCATGAGAAAAATATCAAATTGAACTTTAAGCCTCTTAAACATGGGGAGAATCATTGTGCATTAGCCAATAATATTTGGGTATTTATACTTAAGGGTACAAGATATATTTGGGTATTTACACATTAATTTCAAGTCCCCAATCAACACACACACACACACATCCCTCCCCCACCCAACCACTCCCCCCACCCCACCCCCACTACACACACACACACCCACACACACACTGTAAACACACATACACACACACTCGCCCACCTACACACACACACCACCCCCATACCCCCTGCCCCACCACACACACACACCACCCACGTATACACACATACACACATATACACACACATATATACATAGGAAAGAGAAAGAGAGGAAAAAAAACAACCTGAAAATCGCCTAGAGAGAGAGCAGTCGCTTAGAGAGAGAAAAAAGAGGGAAGTGAAAACGGTGGGAAAAAAGAAGAGGGAATGATTTTTTACTGACTAAGTTGTCACGGACTTGTCACGGTCGTTGACCATGATAAC
The DNA here is from genome assembly GCA_949130495.1 of Sambucus nigra. Lineage (NCBI taxonomy): Eukaryota > Viridiplantae > Streptophyta > Magnoliopsida > Dipsacales > Adoxaceae > Sambucus > Sambucus nigra. Next base: position 426,345,539 of record OX422217.1, on the reverse strand, counting down.
TTTATAAGAATTATCATATTCAATGACCGTGACAAGTCCGTGACAAGTACAGTTGTCACAGACTTGTCACGATCAATGACCATGACAAGGGAGACCAGCTGAAAGGTGATAATTTGACATTTTTGGTGTAGTGTTCGCTATCCTAGGAAAGGTCCCCTCTTCCCTATATACTAAATTTCAAGTCTAAAATCATATACTCCCTTCGAGGGATATATCTACAATCATACCTGACTATTCCTGTAAGACTTTTACATCTATAGTTAGTTATGACGCAACTCTCGTTATGCTACTCCTCTGCTCTGAGTAGTTCCTAATTATCCTTGAAAATTTAAAATGTACCTTCCTTGAATTTTTCAACACTATGATTACCCCTTTCCGTCTACCCTTCGGTTCCTAGTGACACGCCTTGCCCACAATGCAACTACATTATCTTTATCTCCTTCTCGTTCTGTCTCTAATTTATTCATGCATCTATGTTTATTTCATACGTCTCCCCGTCTTTTCCTAATGAATGATACTGAAAATCTCAACTAACTAGGGCGCCCATACACCCTATGCCTCGTGAATTTCTTCACAAATCTACAGAATGTACTCTAATGGTTTTAAAGTAAGCCTTATATACTAGGAATGACTATGAAATACGGTTGCACTTAACCACTCTACCAACCACAACTTAATTATTTTCCACGTCGACATCATATGTCTCTTCTGGCCTTAAATCATCATATAACTACCTTCTCTCAATTATAACTTCATACACATATAATAACAATTAAGATACTAAACCCATATCCTAAAGGCACATATTTCCCACCTCTCGACGTTCACTAAGTTTCATGCGTGGGATGTCTCGCAAATTGAAGTCCAAGTATTGGACCAACCCTGATACACTATTAACTAACATTATGAGTCGTTTAGATCCGTTAGGCCCTCGACATATAACCAGTACTCCAAAATTCTTGTCTTCGGACGTAATAATCTACTCGTCCACTTTCATGTCATAAAGATAATATACAACATGGTTCTCTTACGGTTATTGAGTCCTTGACGTTAAATAAAAAACGAGCTAGATCTCTTCACCCGATAATAAACCAATATATCCAAAATCGCATCAGTAAACGTCCCTCCTCACTAGGATCAAATATAATAAGACAACATACTCACCGAAGTCTACGATAGAACAAAATATGTATATATATGCAGGCTCAACCCTCTTTTAGGTGATGCCTCGCAAAAATAATATATCTTACCCTGCAATAATGAGCACAATAGTCTTATCACACAATCTACTACCGCTTAAACCTTCGGTATCCAGTCACTACGAATGATCATACTAACTTCTAATTTCATAACTCTCAAAAGTAGTAAAACTAATTACACAATATAAACATCCTCCTAGTGTACGCACCCGCTCGCCCGTGAGAATACCAAAGAGCCTCACTACCCAATGGTAAATATACACTTAATAAGGCTGACACTACCAACGTACCCACTAAATCCTACTCACTCGCGAATTTAGTTTTAAATAATCATATATTTTGACACGCCCATGTCACACCAAATTTATCCTCTGCACATAAGATCAGTACCAAAAAATTTATCTCCATTTTCCATCTACCTTGTCTGGTCCACAGGTTACTGAGCATAACTTCTTGTTGAAACTGACCCCTTATCTGATGCAATGGTTGTATCTCCAGGATCTCATCCTGTAGTTTCCCCTACCTTGTTTTGGGGTAATAATTCTTCATGTTTACCATCTCTCCATAGCTGAAACAAATGCTAAAGAACTCCCCTGTCTCTGGTCCTTGCCCTGCTGGACTCCCATGCCCTTTCCTTCGCCATCTCGGCATAGAAGAATGGAATGTTGCTGCTACTGAGGACCCTGCTTGTCCTTCCCAAACCCACCATTCTTGGTTTAGTAACTTCTAGACTAAATCTCTTAGCCCGATTCCCCTATCGAAAATCTCTCTCCTCCTGCTGTTGTGCCGCACTGGCACCGTTTCCACCTACTTTCCCAGTCTGACTGGTCTCACTTTCACACTGTGAAAACGTTCAATACAGGTGACCCTGCTCTCCACATATAAAACACCTTTATGTTCCATCCCTCTATCTCTGGAAAACATTGGCCATGTCGGGGTGTTCTTTTCTCGGACTGGTGGTCTTGACCTCAATTTATACCCTCGTTGTCCTTTCTGGTCCCGCTAGCCCTATAGAACTCGATGTTGGCCTTGACAACCTTGACTGAATCCATTGTTGCTTGATAGGACTCCCATTAATATCAGTTATTTAAATGGATTCCCCTCTTAGGTATCCCTCATGTGGTGTTTTGGTAGCATCGTTAAATCCAAAATTGCTCGTCGACTAGATTCGCTAATCCTCTTGGCTCCCTTCTCATGGAAGCGTTGATATAAACTTGTAGATCTACAACCTTGGCCACATCAGCACTAGTCATTCTAGCCTAGTTTCCCTTCTATGCTCGTATATTCTACTCACGGGTCCATTATCAACTTATAAACCATTTTTATTTCCCATATCCCCTTCGTCGGGCACAAAGTTCAATAAACAAGTCCACTTCTCTCTCATGATTGGTCTCTATCTGGCCCACTTGTGATAAGTTTCGAAACTCCATTTGAATGTCTATCTGAATAGCATATGGAATATCTTATGGTCAAACCGAACCCAACTTTCTCGTTATTAACATATCTCCTAATGGCTCTAGTGCATGACTCCTATAATTATAATGTTGCTCCTATCAGAAAAATAATTTCGCCTGAAATTTCATCCTGGGTGTCATTGTACTTCGCCCTACACAATTGCCTTTGGATTATCTCTTTCCATTGGCCTAATCACACCCACTCTTCCCCAAATCCTTACAAATGATTCTTCGAAAGAGTTCCTCCGACTCCCCCTACTAACTAAGCTTGGTGGGTCTGAATTTGTACCACCATTATCTACGATAGTGTTTGGGAAATATTCTACTCCTAAGTACTTATCCTATTATCATCTTTCAAAACAATAATCATGGTGGCTTCTATCATAATAACTGATCCCAAAACACTTTATGGATTTCACCGAGCCTTTCCTCCTATAGTCCTTGGAATGGCCCTTGCTAGTTGTCCAATAATGTTCAGTGTAGGAAGCCCCACTGAACTCGTAGGTGAATCAAACCAACTATATTTAGTAGCAGAAGAAGGTAGGTCACATACGTAAAATAATACAACAATCCTATAATAGGACTCTATATCAAAGAATACTACGCTAAAATCGTAGTAAGCCGCACAGAACCTAAGGACACTAGAACCTGATTCTCTGATACCATCTATTACACCCCACCTATTCTAATCCTAGGTGATCATTCCATTATTAAATTAAATAAGAAATATCCATGGTTTCATTCCTAGCATCACTATTGAAAACATTTTAATTTACTAACAACCTATATTAGAATAAAACAACATTTGATAATTAAATAGAATAACCAAATCATCCGACAGTAATAGAAATATGAATATATCACAAGAGAAATAACCACGTAATTAATACCGAATAAATCATCGGTTCACAATACAAAAATACAACCATGACTCTATGAGCTAAAATTGAATTCACTAATATAAAATCTGATACAACCGAGTAACTGAAATAGTTCAAGGGAGACATACCCAAATGAAATAACTAAACTTGAAACCTACTCTGGGAATGAAGCAACTAAAGCATCTAGTCCAAATCTTGCAAGCATCCACAAGTGTTTGACTACGCATCCCTGGAACAGATATTAATCTCGGTGTCCCTTTGGTTGGACACCTAAAAGGTTTTGAAAGTATTTTTGTAAGACGGGTCAAAGCCCAAAACAGTTGAAAATATTTAGCAAGTATTTATCACAATTTAATATCATTTATTGATTACACATGTTAGTTCAACGTACACTCCCTTGAGTTTATCACCCCTCAACTAATGTGCACGCCTAACGTCTCCTACCTAGCTATGCTACCTCGCCCAACTAGCTCTCCACAATTACTATCTATCTGCTAAATAGTTTGGCTCCTTCGTATCACCCATACACCACGCTACCCATTAAGTCTTCAATTAAATATCTCTTTAACTTCTCACGTACTGCCCATACAGTACGTTATCATGACACTAATAAATAACATGTCTCATATGTTATTATTAACCACAATTAACATCTCACTTACGTTATTGTTAAACCATTTCATTAAGCTACTCTACTAAAATCATATTTTAAACAGACGCTATCTAGCTTTATTACCATCACACACTAGGTATAATATCTCTTAATTACATCACATTTAGATATCCGTTAACTATAGCTACTAATTTCACACATAAGTAGGAAAATATACATATTTGTATAGATATGTCACACAATCTATATGCATAACTCCAGCATCCCCCATCTAAGAAATGGGGTATGAGTTTGCATACTCTGCTATCAAGTCCATGTCCCTCTCGTACTCAATCAAGTACTATTAGTCGGCATGTCGCCTTGAACCCAAAATAAATCAACACACAATGGAGGAAAACATGGTTCTAAGCCTTTGGGATATGCACATACCTAACATACCCAAATGACACGCCATCCACACTAATACATACACATAGTGAGCCTCCCTAAGTACCATGTTCTGGGGAACAAATCCAGACCTCATTGGAATCTCCAAGGTGGGATCTCCCTCTACGTAGAAACCTACGGATAGCAGGAAACGTAGGTATGTTCACACTCATAAGAAAGAACATAATAAGAATACACACAACCTATAAATATAATCCGTATAGGTATAAACACAACTTATAAATAACATCCATATAGGTATACACGCAACCTATAAATATAATCTGTATAGATATTCACTGAACCTATAATATAATCTATATAGGTGTACACTCAACCTATCATTATCATTTGTACGCATTACATATATCTCGAATACTTACCGTACTTATCAATTTACGATTATAACTCTCTATATAAACTCCTGAGTATTATTCTTTATCCGAAGGGACCTAATTAACCCTACGTTATTTTAGTATTTAATTCACTCATACTCTACTAGTATATTTCATAAGTTCACTCGAAATTCCCTTGACTCAATCTCATTCTTTAGAATTCATTTACACTTTTCTTAAACCCAATAATCTTAGTCGCAATTCTCTCATTCATGACTAAGTTCTAATCCTACGAAGGCCTACTGTAATTAATAAGATCCCTCATTTATGTTATAAGTATGTCCCAAAAGTTTCCTCATTTATTGAAAGTGCATCAATAATCAATGATTAAATTGTTTAATTAAATTCCAATTTCTAATCTCAAAAATCCTAACTCTTGCAACTAAATTGTGACAGACTAAATAAATCAAACCAAGCATATAAAGTCAATCACAATACGTGGAATAGTCCCCCAAAGGGGAAACACCATTTATTTTACTATAATATGTAAAAATTTACAATCAAAGCAAAATACAATTTTGACGCACGAATACCCGCAGGCGTCGGTTCGTCATTGGATGCGTTTGTCAGCAAGAGGTCCCATAAGAAATCCAATATCAGGAGTGGATAAAGACCCTTCTTCTCCATAAGGTTACTCCGAGATGAGTAGAACAATTGTATCACACAAATGTTTAGGAAGGATTTATTAATAAAAAAGGCATTAAACCTTGAAGAAATGAAGTTTGTTCATGGGCTAAATATTTACAGAAACGTCATTGCCAAAAGACTTAGAAAACGTGTATAATGGCACTACTTTAAATATAAAAATTGAGGCAGTGCATCACTCGAACGAAGTACAAGTGTTGGTTAAACGTTAGGCCACGTCGCTCGAATGACTTCGCGCGAGATGGATATGTCTTGCGAATGACTAGACAATCTCGCTCGAACGACGTCAGCAAGATTTTTCCCTTTGCCTCTACACTTAGAAAAAAATTCATATTTTGAAGTAAAAACATTCCAGTCCTTTAAAAATATTTTATAAAAATTTCCCAAATATTTATGTAAATAATAAACACTCCAAATAAATTATTTTACCACAATCGTGAGTGGAGTAGTGGGAACGGTTGAAGAGTACATTGCATGTTCAATGATGCACGATTGAAGATGATGGATGTGTGGATTCGTATCAAGGCCGTCGTGGATGATCGTGTTGATGTATCGAATGTACAGGTATCAGACATACTAACTGTCATCTAGGATAAACAAAAAATTCCTAGATTCTAACTTGGACATTTATAAAATCATGTCCTTACAAATATCCCCCTATGTCTATGTCGATACATATATAAAAATTTAGAATTATGCTACCCAAATAAAAACCAAATGATACACAATTTAATATCCCCATTAAACCCAAAAACTGGAAATACAAAATTATATGTCTTCAAACAAACTTCAACATCTTCAAATCTCCAACTCTTCAATCTTTCTTTGTCATCATCAGGGAGGGCAATAAAAATAATCCTCAATTAAGTACCTACACACATGAGACAAGAAACAATACCCGTGATGCGCAACAATTTGAAATATAATGATAAGCAAAAAAATATCAATTAAGCTCAAGAAAATCACTATAAAATCAAACAACAAATTCCCCCCCCCCCCCCCCCCCATAATTCGTTCTCCCCCTTTTTATGATGTCTCCAAATAGACAAATATGAAGAACATAAAACAAATGAAAATGGAGAATGTCACAAGGTAATTAAACTCTCTTTTTGAATTTTTCAAAATTTGTCTCACAAAATATACAACAAATCATCACACCATTAAAGAACACCAAAACAACCAAGTCGGATATTCCTAACGAATGAACTCATCATATGTGCACAATGAATGTTGGATATTCCTAACTAATGAACTCAACATCTTCCTTAGGTGTAAAAATTATGGAATTAAAAGAAATTGACTCAATCAAATCAACAAATCAAAGCTCAAAGTGATTTCCACACCAATAACATCCAAAACAATGTAATGCTTTTTCTTGACTTTCAAGGACAGGCAAACCCATTTTTCATTATTTTCCATCCAAACTCTCTCATAAATATTTATAAATTATATTTTTCTTTTGAGGTGTTGGAACTAAAACCTATTAGCCCATTTGATTTGGCCTATTTTTCCTTTTATTGCTTATTGATTTTTTCGAGCTCTTTTCAAATGGTGGCTTTCACGACGAGTGAATTTTGAACTCTTGCAGCCCTTTCCCATGATTTACTCATCATGTTTTGTTCCAATTAAATCCTAATGGTAAATGGTTTTTACATGCACTACTATCTTGTCAAGTTTTATCCCATTTTGGTCGTTGTATAAACATAATTGAGATGGAAACACTCAAGCCAATATGTGATAGACAATTACAATACTCAAATAATATCGTGCATGTGTGCAATAAAGGAGATAATGAGCCAAACATGTAAAAGATATCACTAATCACATCTAAAAGGCTCCAAACAATGTAAATCACGTGGATGAAATGATGTAGCATGTCAAATCACTATCAAACAGTCACATGAAATATGTAACGAAGTTGTGACTATGGTTTTCTTATATGTTCATCCATAAACGGTGCAAACAAAATACAAAACTCTTTTTGTGTTTTTAAAAAAAATTATAAAACGAAAATCTTTTTGAATTTTTCTAAAAATTTAAAAAATATATTTTTGGATTTATTCATTTTTTTCAAAAAATGATACAATTTAGAGATAGGAATCAGATGATATGAACATTAATAAATGAATCTTACTCTAGACATGGTGACCACTCCTCAGTCAACTGTGCAAATTCCTAAAGACTTCCTAAGACTCTCGAATCTAAGGGCATCTAAAGGTTTCATGAAAATATAGGCTAACTGGAGGTCGGTAGATACAAAACTCAAGGATACGATCTTTTCCTCTACAAGCTCATGGATAAAGTGATCACGTATCCTAATGTGCTTTTTGCGTGAATGATGGACTGTATTATGGGATGCATGTATCGCGCTCGTGTTATCACATGAAATAGTCATGGTGTCCTGTGATATCCCATAATCCTCCAACATCTACTTGATCCACAAAAGTTGCGTGCAACAACTCCCGACGGCTATGTACTCAGCCTCCAAAGTGGACAAAGAGATGGAGTTTTTCTTCTTGCTCAATTAAGATACAATAGCAGAACCAAAGAAGAAACACCCACCAGAACTGCTCGTACATCCATTTGCATCCCCGGCCCAATCGACATCTGAATAGGCGGATAAATGGCTATAGGTATCAAAGGAATACAAAATGCCAAGTGAGAAGGTCCCACTCATATATTTGATAATACTTTTAAGAGCGAGTAAGTGTGACTCTTTTGAAGGCGTCTGATATCATGTAAAGACTCCAACACTAAAGGTTAAGTCGGGAGAACTGACAGTCAAGTAGAGAAGACTACCTATCATACTCCGATACAAGGTTTTCTCTACGTCCTTACCAAAAGTGTCCTTGCTAAGCTTTATTGAGGTACCCAACAGAGTACGTGCATGCGTAGCGAATTCTAGACCAAATTTCTTCACAAGGTCTCTAGTATACTTTGATTGGGAGATGAACATCCCATCCTCTAGATGATGAACCTCGAGACCAAAGAAGAAAGTAAGGTCACCAACCATGCTCATCTCAAGCTCACTCTTAATCTCCTCCTCAAAATGGTAAGCATGTTCGGAGCACGTGGATCCAAAGACAATGTTATCCACATAGACTTGGGATACCAAAATAGCACCGTCATCTCTCCTGATGAACAACGTCATATCAACTCCCCCTCTCTTAAAGCCACGAGCTAAGAAATAGGAAATAAGCCTCTTGTACCAAGCACGGGGTGCTTTCTTCAAACCATACAAGGCTTTCCTCAGATAGTAGACATGATCATGGTGCTCAGGGTCTTCAAACCTTTTGAGTTGTTCCACGTAAACGTCCTCCTATAGAATGCCATTCAGAAAGGCACTCTTAACATCCATTTGATATAACTTAAAGCGTAAATGACATACAATGACTAGTAGTAAGCGGACGGACTCACGCCTCGAACAGGAGCGAATGTCTCATCAAAATCTACACCCCCTATCTGTGTGTGTGATTGAGCGACAAACCTAGACTTATTTCGGATAATAGTACCAGTATTATCCACCTTATTCTTGAAGATCCACTTAGTACCTATCACATTTGTCTCACTAGGTCGGGGGCCCAGTTCCCAGATCCCAGATATTATTCTTTCTAAACTCAAGAAACCCATCCTGCATAGCACATATCCAGTGTTCATCTTCGAGTGCTTACTTATAGTTCTGGGTCCCTACTTGGAAGTGTAGAAAACATGGTTAACAATGTTCTCTAGCTGAGCACGAGTTTTGACCCTTAGGATGGGATATCCTAGAATATTAATAGGATCATGACTCTTACAAATCGAAGCACGAGTGTCCCCTAAATTAGGAATAGGATCCACTCTAAGTGTGGGAGGCACAATGGGATCATCAGTCAAATTTGCGTCATCCACACACAAAGGTTAGAATCAACAAACACCGGCAGTTCATCATCTTACATGGTGACGTTTATTGACTCCATAACCTTAGAGCTACTCAGGTTAAAAACTTAATATGATCAACTAGTCGATAAATATCCTAATAATATTCCCTCGTCGCTCTAGGAGTTGAACTTTCCTAATTCCTCTCTATCCCATAGGATGTAACATTTACTCCCAAAGACACAAAAATATGAAAGGTTAGGCTTCTTTCCAGTCCACAGTTCGTAAGGTGTCTTAAGTGTGTGTGGACAAAGGTAAACCCTATTAACCGTGTGGTATGTTGTAGACACCGCCTCTACCTAAAATATCCTAGCAAACTCTACGACCTAGAAGCTTAGAACTAGTCATCTCATGAATCAATTGATCCTTCCTATCAATAATCCAATTTTTTGAGGAGTCTTCAAGGAAAAAAATTCATGTTTGATCTTGAGGCTATCACAATAAAGATTGACTTTATCTTCCTTAAACTCAGTGCTGTTGTCACTATATATTCTGTTGATAGTGTCTCCTTGTTGATTTTGCAGGACACACCACTTGCATATACCATCACGAGGATATACCAATTACCACCCAAACTCTTAGTACGAGTAGGACCCATAAGATCCATGTGTATCAACTCAAACACTCATGAAGTGGTAATATAATTAAACTTCCTGTGGGGGCTACAGACTTGCTTTCCCACTGACAGGGTCCACAAACTGCGAAAGTCATCTTTCCAAGTGATGGTAAGCCACATACTAGGTCTTTTTTAGTTAATTTCTCCAAATCTCTAAAGTTCACAAGACCTAAAAGTTTATGCCATAGATCCATAGGAGTGACGTGGCATTATTACAGATAAATGACGACTTAAGTACAATCCCATAGAAATTATCTTCAGTCCTCACCCCTTGAAATAGAAGTTTACTGGCTTGATCATAAACATTTCATTTGTTCCGATAAAACTTTATTACAAAGTCAACGTCGCACAGCTGGCTAATACTCAGAATGTTTTCTTTCAAACCTTGGACGTACAAAACATCCTCTAGCTTAGTAAATCCCGGTATCTCTGTTGTACCTCATCCTACTATGTTATATTTTCTCCCATTTCCAAAAGTTACTTTTCCTTCCTTGTGATCCTCTAGGTAGGTAAAAAATGAGACATCACCTGTCATGTTCCTGGAGCACCCACTATTGAAGTACCACTCAAAAATGTTATGTGCTTTGAGAGCAACATGAAATATATGGGCTTTTGCGTCAAGTTTAGGTACCCAAGATGAGGTAACCTTTTATTTTCCCTTGTCATTGTTGGCTCTAGTCAGGATATTTGAAGTTTTCGCTGACAGCATAGAAATCCATTGGAACTCTTCCATTAGACTCTGAGAAGTGGAAACTAGAAACTCAACCTACTTTCTAAGACTCGAAAAATCTCTAGTGGTTAATGGTGGAGCAAATGTATGTCATGTACAACCCAAACTATAATAAAACTCCTTAATGTGTCCCTTTCTTTTGCAGTAGTTACAAAAATACACTTGCTTTGGCCGACCTTGGTTTACTTTTCTTGGCTGAACTCTTCTTCAGGATTTTTAGCCATGGCTATATGGGTTCCTAATAAACTCAGGAACCGGTTCTAATGTCATATAGGATGTGGAGGCACCATGAAAATGAATTTCCTTCCTTTCACCAAAACCTAAAGCGGTGGCGAGGAGCATCTTTCCCATCTTTCCAGATTTGTCCTCTATCTTTACCTTGACCTCCCTGGCTATCTCAAGGTCATGAGTAAGCTGGGATACAAGGGCTAAAGGTTTTTTTTAGTGCCCATAGAGGGTTGGAGTTCACTCGTAATACTAGCCACTTGCTTGGTCAAGTCCCCTTTCTCTTTCTCTAAACATCTCTCTCTCACCAAATTGACTCTCTCTCTCTACACAAACTCTCTCTCTCTCTCAATACAAAGAGTCTCTCTCTCAAGGCAGTGGTAATGGAGGACTCTCTCTTTCATCTCTCCTAAATCTTTCTCTGAGGCAAATATCCTAAGTGAAAACACTTTATTATGCTTTTTAGTTTTAAAAGAATCAGCATATAAATCAACGTATGCGCATTGTAAATCACTCTTGCCCTCACTTGAAATATCCTCCCCCTCACTTACATCGCTTCCACTGTCGAGGTGTCCCCATGAAGTAGCAATCTCATCGTCGTGAGGTGCACTGCCAGTACTTACATGACTAGCCATGAATGCAGTGAAGTTACATTCATGCGGTGATTCATCTCCAGAATCCACCGAATCGACCTCATTGTCATCACTAAAGGAGGCATTAAGAGCAGCTTTGCCTTTGCCTTGACGTCGCAACCTAAAAGAACACTCAAATGCCTTATGACCTCTATTGTCACACTCATAACATCTCTCCTCGTGTTTCTTAGACGCGCCCATTTTATCTTTTTCATTTTTCTTTTTAAACTTATTTTTCTCAAAATTCTTTTTATCTTTGAAATTGCCATTTTTCTTTAATTTGAGAAATTTCTTGAAATTTTTAGCAAATAAGGCCTAACCCTCTAAGTAAAAATCAAACTCAGAATTAGACAACTCTTCATCTCTTTTCCTAGATGACTCACCTCTCTTTCTTGCTGCCCCCTCACTCTTCCTAGCCTGGGTTTTAAGTGCTACCCCATTATCTTTTGATTTTATCGTATTAGAAAACATGTCAATTTCATAAGTCTGAGGTCACCTTCCAATTTTTCTAATTTCAGACTACTCAAATTTTCTAATGAATTTAGCACAGTGACTTTAGGGATAAAACACTTGGGCAGTAATCTCATAATCTTTTTAACTACTATAGCATCAGGAATGTGTTCACCCAAATTGAAACTACTGTTACCAATATCAAATAAGCGTGCATAGAATTCATCAAAACACTCAGATTCAATCATAGTGATTGTCTCAAATTTTGTAGTTAAATTTTGAATCTTTAACTGCATTAGTGCCTTTATTGGTAAGTTGAAGAACATCCCACTCTTCTTTATACGTGGTACACGTCATGATCCATCGAAACTAATCAGCGATAACGTTTCTGAAAATTGCACTAAGCCCACGTGAGTTAAACGTGCTCCAATTAAATTCTTCCTCGGTCTAAGCAGTCACAGATTTTTAAGTAGTTATGTTATCTACAGTGATAGTGGAACGCGTCCATCCTCTTTCAAACATAACCCAAGCTTGTTAATCAATGACTTTTAAGATCTCATACTGGCTTTCTAATATGCATAATTTGACCTATCAAAAATTGGCACTCGATTATACAAGTTTTCCATTGAAATTGGGTTTTTTTTTAAATCAATTTTTAAATCAAAATTGATATAAAGAAAAAAATGCGAAAAATGTATAATTTTGTAATAGGCTTTGATACCAATTTGAGAGTGCGCCATCAATCAATGATTAACTTGTTTAATTAAATTCTAATTTTTAATCTAAAAAATCCAAACTCTTGCAACCAAATTGTGACAAACTAAATAAATCAAACCAAGCATGCAAAGTCAATCACAATATGTGGAAAAATCCCCCAAAGGGGAAAATATTTATTTCACTATAATATGTAACGACTTATAATCACAGCAAAACACATTTTTGACAAACGAATACCCCTAGGCATCGGTTCATCGTCGTCGGTGTTTGTTAGCAAGAGGTCTCGTAAGAACTCCAATATAAGCAGTCGATAAAAACACTTATTCTCCACAAGGTTACTCCGAGATGAGTAGAACAATTGTATATAGGGTTTAAAGATTCACAAAAATATTTGGGAAGGATTTGTGAATCAAAAATGCATTAAACCTTGAAAAAATGAAGTCTGTTTCTAGGCAGAATATTTGCAGAAACGTCAGTGCCAAAAGAATTGGAAAATGTGTAGAATGGCACTGCTTGAAATATAAAATTGAGGCGGTGCGTCGCTCGAACGAAGTACATATGTCACTCGAACGTTAGTCCACGTCGCTTGAATGACTTCGCGAGAGATGGATATGTCGGGCGAATGACCAACCAATCTCGCTCGAACGACGTTAGCGAGATTCTCCCTTCGCCTCTACACTTAGAAAAAATTCATATTTGGAAATAAAAACGTTCCATCCCTTTAAAAATATTTTACAAAAATTTCCCAAATATTTTTGTAAATAATAAACACTCCAAATAAATTATTTTACCATAATCGTGAGTGGAGTAGTGGGAATGGTTTAAGATTAAATTGCATGTTTCATGATGCACGTATGAAGAATATGGAGTCATGGATTCGGATCAAGGCTATTGTGGATGATCGTGTTGATGTGCCGAATGTAGCGGTATCAAACATACTAACTGTGATCTAGGATAAATAGAAAATTCCTATATTCTAAGTTGGACATTTGTAAAATCATTTCCTTACAATTATAAATTACATTTTAAGGGATTTATAGGGGAAATAACAAAAATCTAGACAAAATGAATCGATTCACCTTGTCGAATCGATTCGTCCTTGGGCCGAATCGATTCGAACAGTAGGAGGTTTTCTTCTTTGTTAGGTTTTAGCCTTTTTCACCATTTTTCTTTTACACGACATCCATGATCCTTCACCAAACTTACAACCAATTGTACCAAATGTCATCTACATGTGCTAGGATGATTTCCAACGTGATTATAACATCAAAACACTATGATTTTCTATTCAAGAATGGATCAAATCATTTATTCATCAAAACTCTAGATTTTCATGTTCTTCATTCATACTCAACACAAAACCATGATTTTTCCCGTTTAAATCATCACATATCATCTAATTTCGTAACCTCTGCATAGATGGACCAATCTACATGCAATCTTACCCAATATCAAGTGTTTAATTCATCAATTTTCCATGAACCTCATTTAAAATCATCATATATAAACCCTACACTAGATATATATTATAACTTGAAAAGAAATTGCAATAACGAATTGCCTCTTTATGATTGATGATTTGAATTCGTGAATTATTGATGAGTTTCTTTGTCTTCCCTTCCAATCCACTCTACAATGATGATAGGGTACAAGAACAAGCTTGAATCCTTCAAGAATTCTCTCGAAAGCTTCAAAAATGGTTTATCCTTCTTTTCTAATGGCCTCTCTGTATTTTGTAACTCCTAACCCGAGTTACTCCAGATGTATTAGTGATATATCACTTCAAATTTCGTTGGTCTCTTTACCCTAAAAAGTCAAAAGACCAAAATGCGCTGTCGGGATGCTAGTTCGACCTAAAAATGCCCCAAGACCAAATCAAAACCCCCAAGTACACCTGTTTTACTATTTTGTCCCTTCTAGATACCCTGGCACATTGGAAATGATCATTTGGATGAGCCATAAATAATTTACATTTTATTTCATACGTTTTAAGTCCCGATACAACTCACACGCGCATCCCTACTAAATTACTGTAATTGTCGTATTTCTCCCTCACGATAATCATAATACTTTCTCATCAATTTATTAATCAATCAATAATTAATACTCAATATAATTCAAAAAAATAACTATCAATCCTTATCACACTAATTAAAATTTATTTTAATATGAATTAATTGCCCCTTTTATTTTAACTAATCCCCATATGCAAATCATTAAAATTTACGAGGTGTTACAATGGGCTTCCCTTTGGCATGACTTTCGCGATATACGTCTTGCTTTTAAAGGAAATTAGTATGTGTGGACAAGCCATTTGATATAACTGAGTGTACGTGGATTGGCTCACTATATACCCCGTGGGGATAGTACGTGTGAGAGCGAATTTGATATACTCGACATACGTGAATGAGTTCCCTGCTATATACCTTCGGTCATGACTTCGGTGAAGCGGTACAATGTGAGGGGAACCGTTAGATATACGTCCAAGGTACTTGGCCAATGGAAGGTAGGAGTCATATTTCTTAGGCTAATTGCAACATGCTGGACCATTAACCATCACAAAGTGATCCCCCAGTACAGGATAAAATTTTGGTCAATAGCCATGCTCTTGGTGATGTAGTGTGCAAAATGCATAATTTTTTATTAGTACATTATGTAGAGAGTAATTTATTTGGCATGAGTACTGTATTAATAAGGAATAATGTATAAGTATTATGAAAAGTAAATCTAGCATGGAGATTATACTACGCATGGATATGTGAGAGTGAGTGATGTGTGAATATCTATAAGTGAGTGTGTGGTAGTGAACCTAAGTAGGGATCAACTACAAGTGGTGTGTGGTAAGAGTGAGTGAGCATGAATATATACAAGTGTGATAAGTGGAGGTGTGTTCTAGTGACACCTAAGCGTGGACATATTAAGTGGTGTGTAAAGCATATGAGTATAAGTGAACTTATATATAAGTGTAAGTAGTGTGAGGTGTACATCGAGATCATTCACAAGTGTGTGAAGTAAAAAGTGAGTGAGAGGTGATATAAACATGAGGCAGATATATGATAAGTACCCAAACGTTTTTAAATAAAATCCTAAATAGACAGTTTTTAATTGTTAATTCTCGATAAAATTGGTCTTATGCGCGTTCATGTCTATCTTGTAGGTCAAGTGCCGCTTGCAGGTTTCAAAAGCAATAAATCAAGGCAAAATGCGGCACTAATGTGATTTAAAGTGCCTATATCAGTCCCGTACAAATTATATTCCCCTAACCTAGCCCATACTTCCCTAAGTCTGTCCTAAAAATTGTTATGTGTGTGTGTTGTATTATTTTTTTTATATTTTTAGAGTCATTTTTTATTATTTCATTTTATTTTATTTAGTGCTTTATTATTTTATGTAAATATAATAATTTTGCAATTAATTAGAATTTTTGTTATTTTTTTTAGTTTCTTAGATTTATTATTATTTTATCTTATTAGTTTAGTTTTTTTTTTTTAGTTTTTTTTTTTTTTTTATTTGAGTCTATTTATTAGGGAATTGATTTTATTTCTTACATTTATAAATATTCTTAGGAGTTTGATTTTTAATTTTAGTAGGTTTTATTTTTTTAAGTCTTAGATTGTATTTTTAGATTGTAAATATTTTATTTTTATTTTATTTGCAAATACTCACACACACAAACATTAATTATCATGCGCCTCCCCTACACCTAATACACCTCCCAAACCTACGTACTATCCTACACTCTCACACACACCTTACACATACACCTCACCACCTCCTAATACCCCTCATCATCTTCTTGCCAACACATACCATCCCTCTCTCTCCCATCTCTTTCCCCTCCGTTAATAAAACCGATCCCAACCAGTCCACCATCAAAATTCTACAAACACCTTAACCCGCAGCTTATATCCGAGTTAACCCGCAGCTATCCGCGACCCATTAGCCATTACCAAGACCAACCCGGAGTCATACTCTGTTGAAGCAGCAACACATAATTAAATGCAGAATTAAAAATTAGGAACGAAATTACCCAATTTTGGAGCAAATAAATCGGGATAAAAAAATATAAGAAATCCCGGACGCAGGTACAGTCTAGAACACGGCTGAGTCGCGGACAATGTCGCTCTCTTTAAGGTGTTTCGCGGCTCTGCCCAATGTGTACTGGCAGTCTGAAAGCCTCGCCACCCCCAGGATAAAACAGCCTCCAATAATTAAAATACGGATTGATAAAGTACAAGAATCAATCCGGTCCATGTACATCCATTCATAATAATTGCTCGAGTCTAATAATAAATCTGGGGCGGATTTATTACACCAGTGCAGAAAAAAATTTAGAAGCAGTTTTTGTGTGCTGAGAAGTTGCAGAACGGGTATGTTAAAAACGGAGGTGGAATACCTCTTTTATGGGGAAACAAAAGAGACGTTGGACAAAAACGTGGAGAGAAAAATCTGGTAAGTAGTGGGCAACTGGGTTGAAAATTTCAACTCAGATATAATAACGTTTTAATTTTCGGAATTAAAAAACGGTTAAAAAATAATTTTTTTAAGCCCAAAAAACAGTTCTGGATTTGTCCAAAAAATTATTTCTTAATGAGCCCAAGCCCAAGACTCGGACCCGGACCCGGGCACGGGCCGGGTCGGGCGGCGCGCGCGCGCGTGTGTGAGTTGGCCCAATAAGTCCCCAACCCATACACACAAAACATCTAATGCCCAAAGGGCTTTCCCATTGGTTCCAAATAAATTGTAAATATACCCAACTCATTTTAAACTCCAAACCAATGTGGGACAACCAAAGCAACACTTTGTCATTTTCAATGTTTTGCACCAACACGTTAACGTTAACATCTTTTAGCTTTGGAAAAGCTGTTCTGACAATCCTCCACTTGCAAAATTTGAAAACATTTTTATCGAGCATTAATCTATATAATTGTGCATAAGCAAAGGAGTTTTTCGACTTGAACCTTTACGTAGTAAAGATGATTCAGAATATACTAGAGTAACCGTAGTTTTGAACTCTATCTCTGATAACATCCCACACACAACCCTACTTGGATGTAAGTCTAATAGCTATCACGTTACGGCCATGTGCTTCTATCCCAGTATAGTGAACGCTCTAGGAATTTGCCCAAAATATCCATAGGAAGCGGCCACACTTCCACATTCACATAAGTGATTCTATCAAGAATAATCCTGTAGCTAAGTACCTCACTCAAAATAAAGCTATAGATCTCATTAAGAGTTATCATAACTCATCCTTAACTCGCTTCAGGATATCATGCTCCTTAGGGATGGAGTCGGAGTAAAATCCCGTTCTATATTAATTAATAATCGCATGATTCAACCCATATCACTTGTGACTTGTTATTACCCTTTGAACATATTTCTTGGGATCTCCAGTCCATATGTTGGGTTACCATCACAAATGACTCATTTATCCAAGGGCTTTAGTCCCATCCCTTTCGAGGTGTTCCACACCTTCTCCCTAGCTAGTCCTTTCGTCAAAGGATCAGCTAAGTTCTGTTCAAATCATATATGATCCACCCTCACAACACCCGTAAAGATAAATTCCCTAACAGTATTATGCTTACGACGTATTTGTCATTTTTTACTGTTATAATAACGGTTCTCAACTTTTGCAATAGCCGCGGTATTATCATAATGAATCAAAACGGCTGGTATCGGTCTTTCCCATAATGGGATATCTGACAAGAGGTTTCTTAACCAACCTGCCTCTTCACTAATAGTAGCTAGTGCTATCATCTCAGACTCCATAGTGGATTGAGCCAAAATAGTTTGTTTCTTAGATTTCTAAGAAACTGCACCACCAGCGATGCTAAATCTATATCCACTAGTAGCCTTAGAATCATCAGATAGGGTGTTCCAATCTGCATCACTAAATCCTTCAAGGACAGCGGGATGCTTATTATAGTATAATCCGAGGTTCATCGACCTTTTAAGGTACCGCATGACCCTATCAATAGCATGCCAATGCTCCATACTATGTCTACTGGTAAATCTACATAGTACTCCCACAGCATAAGCTATGTCAGGTCTAGTGCAATCTGTAGCATAACCTAAGCTACCAATAATGCTTGCATAAGCATTTTGATTTACACTGTCGCCAGTGTTCTTAAATAACTTTACACTAGGGTCAAATGGAGTACTAGTAGGTTTACAGTCAAAGTAATTATATTTCTTTAGAACTTTCTCAATGTAATGAGATTGATCCAAAGAAAGTCCCTTTTCTGACCTAGTAATATTAATTCCTAATATTACACTAGCTTCACCCAAATCCTTCATAACAAAATTTGCACATAATAATGATTTAACATTTTCTACGGCATGAATATTGGAACCAAATATAAGCAAGTCATCAACATAAAGACATATGATAGTGCAAATGTTCTCAACATATTTATAATAAATGCATTTGTCACTTTCATTAATTTTAAACCCATTAGAGATGACTAAGATATCAAATTTATCATGCCATTGTTTAGGTGCCTGTTTGAGTCCATAAAGAGATTTATCTAATTTACATACTTTATTTTCTTGACCGTGTATAATAAAACCTTCATGTTGATCCATATAAATCTCTTCTTCTAATTCTCCATTTAAAAATGAAGTTTTAACATCCAATTGGTGTACAATTAAATCATTTAAGGCCGTTATAGCAAATAGTACACATATAGACGTTATTCGAGTCACGGGTGAAAATGTATCAAAAAAGTCTACATTTTCTCTTTGTCTAAAACCTTTAGCAACAAGACGTGCCTTATATTTTTCAACAGTGCCATCAGATTTTAATTTCCTTTTAAGAATCCATTTACACCCAATTGTTTTACACCCAGGAGGAAGGTCTACTAAATGCCAAGTTTTATTTGTTTCCAAGGAATCCATTTCATCATTAATAGCCTCTTACCATAAATCGGCATCTAAAGAAGATAAAGCTTCTTGAACAGTGTTAGGATCTACCTCTAAAGTGTAAGCATAAAATTCGGGACCAAATCTTTTTCTACAGAGCCCTTTTACTTTTTCGAAGTTCTAAAATGGATTCATTATTTCCTTTATTTTTATTTAAATAAATATTAGTGGATGACTCGCCCCCACTATTTCTCAATTTAAAAGGAAATTTATCTTCATAAAAATCGGCGTCATTTGATTCAATAATTACTTGTTTTTTTCAAGTCATAAAATCGGTATGCTTTGCTATTAATAGCATAGCCTATAAAAACGCACTCATATGCTCAACTTGCCAATTTAGACCTTTTAGGGTCGGGTATACGTACATAGGCTAAGCACCCCCACGTTCTAAAGTATGACACATTGGGCTTAATATTTTTCCAAATTTCATAAGGAGATATTTTCATTTTAGTCCTAGGAATTCTATTAAGTACGTGACACACAGTCACAATAATTTCACCTCACCAATGTGAGGCAGCCCCTGAATTTAATAAAATAGCCACAACTAATTCAGTTGATGTCCTATTTTTTCTTTCGGCTTTATCGTTCATTTCGGGCGAATAAGGGGATGTTTTTTCGTGAATAATACCGTGGGTTTTATAAATTTCAATAAATGGTCCAGAATCATATTCGGTGCCTCTATCACTACGTAACCTTTTTATTTTTTGATTAAATTGATTTTTTCATTTAGGAAAATTTTAAACATGTCAAACGCTTCACTTTTATTTTTCATTAAAAACACAAATGAATAATCGGAACAATCATCAATAAAAGTTATAAAATAACGTTTGCCATTTCTAGTTGTGACACCATCCAATTCACAAATATCCGAATGAATTAAATCAAGTGGTTCAGATTCTCTAAAAACAGATTTATGTGGTGTCTTAGTGATTTTTGCTTGACTACACCATTCACATTTTTCAAAATCATTTAATGATAATTCAGGAATTAATCCTAAAGTGCTCATATTTTTAACTAGTCGTTTATTAACATGACAAAGCCTAGCATGCTAAACATTAAATGAACAAGCAATATAAGCAGAAGGAGAAATTTTATTCATTGCATCAACATTCAATTTAAACATCCCATTAGTGGCATAATCCTTGCCTACAAAAATGCCATTTTTGGTCAAAGTAAATAAATCAGCACCAATAGTTTGAGTAAAGCCATCTTTGTTGAGAAGATAGCCCGAAACCAAATTTTTCCTTATCTCGGGAGTGTGAAGAACATCTTTGAGGGTAACAGTCTTTCCCGAAGTGAACTTCAATTCCACATTTCTAGTACCAGCAACCTCAGTGGAGTGAGAATCACCCAACAACACCTTCTTATCTGTAGTCTCAAAATAAGTCTTAAACAGACTACGGTCATAACAGATATGGCGGGAAGCGCCAGTATCCAACCACCACCCTTCGGCACCGCTAACCATGTAGATTTCTGAAATCATAGCACATAGGTCCTCTTCGGTCAAATTCTCTTGTGCTTGTGGCACATTGCGACATTTGCGAGCCATATGGCCAGGCTTGCCACACTTAAAATAGAGAAACTGTCCCGAGTTGCTATGATTTTTAAAATTCTGGTTGTGGCTCTTTTTCTGATTTTTCATATTTTTTCCGTTTGCTTTTAAAATAACTGGAGTGTGGTTCTTTTCCTGATTTTTGTTGTTAGACATAACAAGAATTTCATCTTTATAGTCCTGTTTTCGGGATTCCTCCTCAATTCTCAATTTAGTAATAAATGACTAGTGAAAATTCTTTATACTTATGCCTCAAAATATTTTTAAACTCTTTGAACAGTGGAGGCAATTTATCAATAATTACAGCCACCTGAAATTGCTCATCTAAAGCCATGCCCTCGGAAATAATTTCATGGGCAATCATTTGCAAATCATGGGTTTGAGCAACAACAGATTTGTCATCCGTCATTTGAAATTTCAAATAATGGCTGACGGCATATTTTTTATCACCCGCCTCCTCCGTGTCATATTTTTTAAAAAGTGCATTTCAAACATCTTTCGCAATTTTATAATTGGCATAATAGTCATAAATTTCGTCACTTAGAGCATTCAGAATATAGTTCTTGCACAAAAAATCATTTTCCTCCCAAGTTCTAATTCTTTTGCTTTCCTCAACAGTAGGTGGATTATTTACTACGGGTTTGTCAAATTGAACACATGATGCGACTTTTTTCGTAGTTAAATAAAATAGCAATTTTTTGCTCCAATGTTTAAAATGGGTGCCTTCATATTTGAAAGGCTTATTTAGGTTACTTGAGTTAATTTCGTCCATGGAAGAATTTCAGAACACCTTAAAATTGTTGTAGCAGCAGCAAATAATTAAATGCAGAATTAAAAATTAGGAACAAAATTACCCAATTTTGGAGCAAATAAATCGGGATAAAAAAATATAAGAAATCCCGGACGTAGGTACAGTCTAGAGCACGGCTGAGTCGCGGATAATGTCGGTCTCTTTAAGGTGTTTTGCGGCTCTGCCCAATGTGTGCTGGCAGTCTGAAAGCCTCGCCACCCCCAGGATAAAACAACCTCCAATAATTAAAATACGGATTGATAAAGCACAAGAATCAATCCGGTCCATGTACATCCATTCGTAATAATTGCTCGAGTCTAATAATAAATCTGGGGCGGATTTATTATACCAGTGCAGAAAAAAATTTAGAAGAAGTTTTTGTGTGCTGAGAAGTTGCAGAACGGGTATGTTAAAAACGGAGGTGGAATACCTCTTTTATGGGGAAACAAAAGAGACGTTGGACAAAAACATGGAGAGAAAAATCTGGTAAGTAGTGGGCAACTGGGTTGAAATTTTCAACTCAGATATAATAACGTTTTAATTTTCAGAATTAAAAAACGGTTAAAAAATAATTTTTTTAAGCCCAAAAAACAGTTCTGGATTTGTCCAAAAAATTATTTCTTAATGAGCCCAAGCCCAAGACCCGGACCCGGGCACGGGCCGGGTCGGACGGGCGGCGGCGGCGCGCGTGCACGTGTGTGACTTAGACCAATAAGTCCCCCACCCATACATACAAAACATCTAATGACCAAAGGTCTTGCCCATTGGTTCCAAATAAATTGTAAATATACCCAACTCATTTTAAACTCCAAACCGATGTGGGACAACCAAAGCAACACTTTGTCATTTTCAATGTTTTGCACCAACACGTTAATGTTAACAGCTTTTAGCTTTGGAAAAGTTGTTCTGACATACTCACTAGGTACCTCCAAACCCCGATTTCTGCCACTGCTCTGGCCTCTAATCCCTCAGATTAACCCACCGAAAAATTAAGACCTCCGGCGTGATCCAACTAGCCATCAATTATATCCTAAACCCATTGTACCAGCAGCCCTATTATTCGGATCTTCAACCCATGACCCGACTGTGAAACACTATTTCGACCACTAACCATAACCACCTGCATCTCCAAGATCCTACCGTAGCATCCCCCATATTCGATCCACTACCATACTCATATCCTAACCCATTGAACCTCCAACCTAGTTAGAGCCCATTTCATCAAACCACAAACCTATTTAAACATTGTCCCGATTCTTTTAACCTGGCTTTAGTTCAAACTAAAACAAAAGCCAAAAATAAAATGAAAGCCCCACATGTCTTTTAAACCCTTTCCCATTATACCCTCAAGACCTCACCAAATCCATGCACTTGTGTTCAATGTCTATCCTACCCTCAAACCCTTTCAATCCACATTCACTCATGTGAATTACCAAAGTTACCCTCACCCAAATACCTTACACATATCATTCACCATTAAAACTCCCAAAGCGCCCCTTTCTCCATGGCACATGTAAAATAAAATGAAGGCCATGCTCATGAGGAATGTAGATAGACTAGAAGAACCTACATAAGAATAGATAGAGAAACACCTTTGTCGTTCACAGTCTTAGATGGAACTCGACACACCATCAGTAGGACTGTAGCATAATATTTTAGTAGGTCTATCTTGATTACAAAAAATTGTATAGTTTAAACTTATTATGCTAGTACATTTTGTGTGAATTGAACGGGACCAATTTAAGGTCATTGTTTTTATAATGATTTTATAAAAAAATGTACACCTCAAGATTTTTGGTTTACTTCAGGACCTTAATCCGGATATGATTTATGGACACAAGCACTAGTTATTTATTACTTTGACTTATCGGGTGAAATTCAATATGGGATCAATAATCTGGATAAATGGGTTAACGGTGATTAATATATGGTGAAAGTCTTTTATAGATGGAATCCATATCTCGATATAGAGATTGGTGATACCCCCTTGAGACACTTATAAGTTTTGTATGTATCTGTAGGTGGATTATGTTAATCCGACACTACAAATAAGTTAAGTTGGACCGCTCAAAGACTTAAAGAAGTTATTCAAATAAATTATCAGTAATTTATTTTATTAACGAGTATCTCTAACCTTAACGTGGGGAGAATTAAGTAAGTAATAATGAGGATCTCGAAATATAATTTTGAGTTAAGAAGTAGAGTTGCAATTATAATTATTTAGTGGTACTAATTATAATTAAGGAACTGAGCTTAGGATCCGGGAAGGATTAGGTTTTATCAGATCTATTAGGAGACAAATCCTTATCCCTCCTTGGGGTCCCTACTATAGACTATATATACGCACCTAAGTCTCATTCTTTCTTAACCTAGTTGTCAATCTTGGATACCCAAAAGACTCGAGTTCATAATTGTGAGATAGAGAGACATCAAAGAAGAAAAAGGAGACAAGAAGATGGTCACGAAATAGGAGCCCACCCTCTACTAGTGGTTATCCATATCAGGAATACAATAGAAGATCGTGAGGTGAATCGAGACATCACATATTTTGTTCGTGATAAAAGGAGATCAAATCAAAGAGATCTTGCTGGTAAATCCTAAATCTTCCTTATAGGATTTCACGTATGTGTAGTTTTGTTTTTTAGTTTGATCTATACGCGTTTTTAATAGACCCTTGTGATACGACGCAAATATTGCGTATTTCAACCGTTAACCTACGTGTTATTAGCCCCCTCGGGTATCTTAATCCCTATATTTATGCTCGTTAACCAGACAACCTCGGATTTCTATGTTAACATGTTTTGCAGGGGTTAATTGAGCTTTTGTAGGTATTTGGATGCTTAGCGTGAAGTTTGGATGCATTCCGGTGAAGTTTCGTACACAATCGCACGCGCAAAGGCATTTTAGTCTTTTCACAGCTTGGGTACCTAGCCCGACATCTCACGGAAGTTTTAGCCCTCCTCGCAAGCTTCGTGTGGCCACAAACGGTGCGCGATTCTGATTCATAACGAAGAAGTTACGACGATTTCAGCGGAGGAAAAACAAGGAAAGCAAAAGAGGAGAAGGAGAAGAAGAAAAGAGAATGCAGTAGGCTGCTGCATTCTGCCCTGCTTGATTGATCGATTGACGCTTATGGTCGATCGATCGACCATTCTGGATTTTCCAAATTTTTGCCTAGGTCGATCGATCGATCAAAGGGGTCGATCGATCGATGCTCTATTTTCTGCAGATATTTTGCCTTCTTTTCTTTCTTCTTTATTTTTATTCCAACTTACTATATAAGCCAATTTTTGTTGTAATAGAAGGGAGAGCAGTAGAGGCACGATTTTAGGTTAGAATAGTTAGGGTTTTGAGGATTTTGGATGGTTTTTCTTCATTTCTCTTAGGATTGACAATCTAATTGGTTTGTAAGTTAACTTTTCATTACCCTCTTCCTTTAATATAGCTTGTTTTCCATTATTTCTTGCTTTCTAGATAATTTACATGCTTTGTTAATTAGTTTATTGTGTTTATTTATTGCTTTCTTAGTTAATTAGTTTAATTTAGTTTAATTCATTATGCGTCCCTAGATAAATAGGGTCGGGATTGCATTTCCGCCATTTTTGGGCCCCGAGCTCCGAAAACTAGGTTTCGTGTAAAATCGCATTTAATTGAAACCTCGCGTTTTAAAGTCGGATTATTATGCGTTTAACTTTCTTTGTCACACAACGTTAGTGTTTATAGCGATTATCCGAATTTAATCTGCGTGTGACCATTTTCTGTTAAATGTTTAATCTCGCAACTTTGGCTTAAATTCCTTATTGCGTGATGTTTATGCTTAATTGAAAATGATCGATTAAATGTTTTCGAATCAAAATTCTAATTAGTAGTTGTTTAGCCCGTGAATGCGTGTATGCGATCCCGATCCTCGCTTTACTTTAATTTAGCGTTAACTTCTCTTTTTATTTATTCACGACAACCACCCATCACCTTTTCATTTATTTATTTTACACTTTTATTCTTGAAGTCTTAAAGCAATTAACATCTAAAATTTAATCACTCCCTGTGGATTTCTTACGATACCCTACTTACCGCTGTGCTTGCTTGTCAAGTATGGTTGTAGCTTAGGTTCTTTTGTATCGCGGCGGAGAAACACTCGACGATTGTGTCCTCACACGAACACACTTTTTCCTCCCGGTCACCTTGGACTTTCGTTTCAACAATTAGTATTAGATCCCTATTGCATGTTGTACAATTAAGACAATCGTATATGTGCATGGATGTTGGGTAGAATATAGATATGTGCTAACTTTTGTTTTGCAACGATCTTATCCCACTATCATGGTCATGTATTTATTGGTTTGTTTTATGTGATTGGATCCCATGATGCTTTATTCGTGGTTAGTTTTATATGCCGGATTAATGTAATATTAATGTAGAATGTGAACTCCTTCATGGAGGCAAAGGACATCTGTAATTTGTTACTATTTTTTTATCGTAATTTTTAATGGTCGAGTGTTATGAAAGATCGGTGATCGAAGGCAATTTTTGGCATAAAGATTAGTTTTGACAGTTTTAAACAATGCTTGGAGGCAAGGTCACTTCCCCTAGACCCCTGCGAGGGCGGCCCCCTGATCCCAGTCATGTGGCGGGTAGGTGGAATCCCGTGTTATCCCATCGTAGTGGCAACACAAAGTGTTTGGGTTTAAGGATGATTGTTGAGTTCAAGGATGACCGTCGAGTTCTAGGATGACTCTTGAGAACTCCAATCAATGACAGAGTTGTATCTTGACCATAATAGTCAGGAATCTGTATTTATCTCGATTTGTTTATTTACATTGATATATGTCTTTATTATTCATGTTTTAATTGTTGGGTTGTTAATATGTGTTAATGGTTTTCTTATAATTATGGACAATATGGAATACTGACCTGACTTAAATCATGTAGATGCTAAATGTGAATAATTGATAATTATTTTGAATTGTGGACATTAATATGTGTGGTTAGAGAATAAAAAAAAATTGAGTATTTTTTTTAACGATCAAGGGTATTGGAAATTTTTTATTTATCACACATTTGCTTGATATATTAAAATAGGGATACCTCGGCATTTTTGGAAATATATCAAATGTCCTAGATTTTTCAAATTAATTAAGAATTGGAAACATTTTTTTTAACCCTCACAAAAGTTTTTTAAATTACTAAGTGGGAGAGGGAATTTTTCGAGAGAAAATCCCATGGTCTCCATCAACGATTTGTAGACTTTCAATAATAAATAGGTCCTCCAATGAGGAATGAAAATTATTATGGTAGTCGGTATAAATTATTTTAAGGGTAATTTTGGATACATTGTTCACATAAGAGCCCCCTAAAGGAGGAGTCTATATGATATGAGATAATCTAAAATTAGTTGGTGGTATACACTCAGACATAAAATAATGGTAGGTTCTCCAAAGAGGAATGCTATGATTTTGTGGGACCAAAGTCTTGGCTATTTAATTTTATTTGACATAGGTTTTGTCTAGATAATAAAATTAAAAAAAATAAGCCTACCTAATTATTTTTGGAAAGTAGGTTCTCTAAAGAGGAATACTATTCAAATGGTAATCGGGATGCCAACGAATTCTTTTAAAATTACTAAATGGTACATTAATTTCTTTTAGAATTCAAAAGGTTTTATGCCCTATAATGATTCATTTTATTATTTTATTCTCAGTATCAAGATGGGAAGCTCTTTCAATCCACTTGCTGTCATTCTCAAGAAAAACAAATTAACTGGACCTAATTACATTGACTAGAAAAGGAAATTGGACATTATGTTGACTGCTTAAGGGTACAAGTTTCTTCTCTACAAGATATGTCCTAAGAAACCTGGTAAGGGGGAAACCGAAAAGGAAACCCAGGAATACCAGAAAATGGATTAAGGCGGATGAGATGGCGCAGGGTTACATTTTGGCATCTATGTCAAATGTTCTACAACATCAACATCAGTCGATGGACAATACCTATGGCATGATGATGAACCTCAAAGATTTGTTTGGGGATCAGAATCGTGTTGCAAAGAAAGTTGCCATAAAAGAACTCATGAAAGCAAACATGATTGAATTGACCCTAGTGAGGGAACATGTTTTAAGGATGATTTCTCTTCTCAATGAGTTTGAAATCCTTGGACCAAAAATCGATGGTGAAACCCAGGTCGAAATTGTTCTCCAATCTCTACCTTAGTCCTTTAAGTAGTTCCGCCTAAATTACAACATGAACAAACTTTCTTAATCTTTGGCAAAACTACTTAAACAACTACAAGCAGCGGAAGGTCTCATCAAGAAGTCAGTAAGTGCTTTTGTTGCTAAGAAAGGTTCTACTTATAAGTCTATGGGAAAGAATAAAAAGAAGAAGAAGGATTAAAATTAAGTTATGGTCCCTTAGGAAGATCATGGGCCTCAGGGAGGTGTGAAAAAGCCAAGTGTTTCCACTGTAAGCAGTCAGGACACTTGAAGAACAATTACCTAATTTTTCACAATAAACAGAACAACGCGGGTAAATTCCATTCATTTTTTATTGAATCATATTTTGTGGTTCGTACTACCGGTACCTAGTGTGTAGATATTGGAGACACTAATCATATATGCAATTCTTTGTCGGGGTTCCGAGAAACTAGGCGACTAAGCGATGGAGAGATTTATCTAACTCTAGGAGTTGTTGTGGTAGACGTTCATTTAAGCTTTAATAATGATATGAGTTTATTTTTAAAAGACTGTCTTTATTAACCTTCCATTAGAAGAATTTGATTTCAGTTTCTTGTTTAGCCTTTTATGTATATGCAGCTTCTTTTAATAAACTCGTGGTTATTAAGAAAAACAAATCTTTTATTTGTTCTGGTACATTAGTTGACAATCTTTAAATTGTTAATCATATCTCTCCCACATAACAAATTAACATTTTGAATAACTCAATTGGACCAAATTTAAAGAGAAAGGAACCCTCCTTAGTGAACCAAACGTATCTTTGGCACTTACACCTAGGTCGTATTAATATAAAAAGTATTTGTAGATTGGTAGTAAGAGGGAAGTTGAGCTCGTTAGAAGTGGAGGCACTTCCAATTTGTGAATCCTGTTTAGAAGGTAAAATAACCAAGAGGCCTTTCTCGGAAAAGGGATATAGAGATAAAGAACTATTGGAATTGGTTCATTCTGATCTATGTGGTTCGATGACAACCAGAGCAAGAGAGGGCTTTGAGTATTTTATTACTTTTAAGATGATTAGTCAAGGTATCGATACGTTTACCTATTGCACCATAAGTTTGAAGCCTTTGAGAAATTCAAAGAGTATAGGGCGAAAGTGGAGAAGCATCAAGGTAAAAGTATCAAGACACTATGATCTGATCGTGGTGGCAAGTACCTCTTTGGAGAGTTTAGGTAGTATCTAGAAGATCAAGGGATAATATCCCAATTATTTGCACCTGATATGCCTCAACAAAATAGTGTAGAAAAAAAGGAATAAGACTCTTTTGGACATGATTAGGTCCATGTTAAGTTATACAGATCTCCCATATTTATTTTGGGGACATTCTTTAGAAATGACCACTTATTAACTAAATTTGGTACCTTCAAAGGCGGTCTCTATTACACCCAAGGAATTATGGATTGGGCACAATCCCAGTATGAAACATATTCGGATTTGGGGTAGTACGGAACATGTGCTAAAGAGAAGTCCTAGTAAGTTAGAATCAACATCAGAAGTTTGTTTCTTTGTAGGATATCCTAAGGAAACCAAGGGTTTTTTATTCAATGATCCTAAGGATCAGAAGGTCATTGTTAGCACCAATGCTCGATTCTTGGAAGAGGATTATATTATGAATCATAAACCCATAAGTAAAGTTGTTCTTGAATAATTATAAGGGAACCAAAAAGATTATTCAACACCATAAATACAAGATGAAATAACACAACGTGTTGGCATTAGTACACCAACACAGGGACTACCTCGTCATAGTGGGAGGGTTATAGGTCAACCTGAACAGTTTATGTTCCTGGGAGAGTCTTATGACAAGGTGGTTGATGAACTCGAAGTCGATCCCTATAACTACAATGAGGTTATCCAAGATAAAGATGCAGAAGCTATGAATTTTGAGATGGAATATATGTATTCTAAGCAGGTTTAGAGTCTTATAGATCCACTCAAATGGATAAATTACATAGGATGCACGTGGTTATATAAGAGGAAAATAGGGGTGGACGAGAAGTTTAAGACCTTTAAGGCATGACTTGTTACGAAAGGGTTTACTCAGAAACAGGGAATCGATTATGAGGAAACCTTTTTGTCGATAGCTATGATGAATTCCATTCGAATTGTCTTATCCATTGCAGCTCATTTTGATTACGAAATTTGGCAAATGGATGTTAAGATTGCATTTCTTAATGGGAATCTTGATGAATGTATCTATATGGTGCAGCCAGATGGTTTTATTACCCAAGGCCAAGAGCATGAATTATGTAAGCTTAAGAAGTCCATTTATGGACTTAAGCAAGCATCTAGAACATGGAACATTTGTTTTAATCAGGCAATCAAATCTTTTAGTTTTGGTCAATGTCCAGATGAGTCTTGTGTGTACAAAAAATGTAATATAAACATAAGGGTGTTTTTAGTATTATATGCGCATGACATTCTACTCATTGGAAATGATGTTGGAGTGTTGTATTTATTAAAGTGTGGTTGTACAGCCAATTCGATATGAAAGACTTGGGAGAAGCTAGTCACATCCTTAGGATCAAGCTTATGCATGATCGCATGAAAAGGATGTTGGGTATATCACAAGCAACTTATATCGATTCCATTCTTTCCAGACTTAGCATGAAAGATTCCAAGAAAGGGTTCCTCCCTTTCAGACGTGGAATATCTCTCTCCAAGGATCAGTGTCCTAAGACACCTGATGAGATAGAGATGATGAAAGGCATCCCTTATGCTTCGACAGTTGGGAGCCTTATGCATGCTATGCAATGCACTAGACTTGATACATTCTTTGTTATTGGCATGGTTAGTAGATATCAGTCTAACCCTAGGTAAGAACACTGGACTACGATAAATCCTATACTTAAACACCTGAAAAGAACATGAGATTATACGCTAGTTTACCAAGCAGAGAGTCTAGTACCCATTAGGCACACCGACTCAAATTTTCAGTCTGATAGAGATTCTAAAAAGTCTACCTCTGGATATATGTTTACCCTAGGAGGTGGATCCATTAGTTGGAGGAGTATCAAGCAATCTTGCATTGTTGATTCCACCATGGAAGACGAATATGTGGCAACCTCTGAGGCAGCCAAGGAAACAGTATGGCTTATAAACTTCCTAATGGATCTAGGATTGGTACCTTTAGTTCAATCGACTATTACACATTATTGTGATAATAGAGTTGCGGTTGCTAACTCAAAGGAACCTAGGAGCCATAAGAGAGGTAAACACATTGAGAATAAGTATCATCTCATTCGAGAATTTGTGCAGTGGGGTGATGTCATAGTTATGAAGATTGCATTAGAGAATAACCTGGCAAACCCTTTCACAAAGAGCTTACCAGCCAAGACTTTTGATAGTCTCGTAGAGGGGATGGTAGTGAGATGCATTGTTGCATGGATTTTAGTCTAAGTGGGAGATTGTTAGAGAAGTAGACTAAAACCATGCTTTATGTAATAATTTTAGTTATGGATTTATTGTTATAGTAAAATTAGTTATTCCAATTTTAATGAGAATCATGTACGGACATAATGTTTGCAGTATTTTATATATTGATGATGTTTTTTATTCTGCCTAGTAGGTGTTCTAGTGTGCAGAGTACGACTTACACATAGAGGATCAGATCACCAGTTTTTATGGAATATCATTCACAGTCTTTGATGGAACTCAACACACCATCAGTAGGATTGCATCATAATATTTTAGTAGGTTTATCTTGATTACAGAAAACTATATAGTTTTAACTTATTGTGATAGTATACTTTGTGTGTATTAAACGAAACAAACTTGAGGTCATTGTTTTTATACTGATTTTATAAGACAATGTACACCTTGTGATTTTAGGTTTACTTAAGGATATTGATTTAGATATGATTGATGGACACAAGCACTAGTTATTTATTACTTTGACTTATCGAGTGAGATTCTTTATTGGATCAATAATCTTAATAAATTGGGTAATGGTGATTAATGTACGGTGATTGTCTTTTATGGATGGAATCAACGTCTCGGTATAGAGACTGGTGATACCCCCTTGAGATACTTATAAGTTTTGTATGTGTCAAACCCTGCAGGTGAATTATGCTAATATTTCACTACAAATACGATAAGTTGGACCGCTTGTAACACCCCGTAATTTTGATGATTTAATATTTAATTATTTTTAGGAGTTATAAAAATATTTAAATTGGAGAAACTTAAATTCATGAGTTGGAGAATTTATTTGAGTGAGCCGAATTATTTATAATTGGCGACTTTAAGTTTAATTGTCTGAATTAATGTGTGTCGCATTTTGAGGCCGAATTTGGAAATGTCAAAAAGTATTTCGGATGGCAATTCCGAGTGCGCGGTTGCGTCCAAATGGGTCGAGATAGTCAGAAAAGAGTACCCGGGGGTGGTAATTGGGTCTCGGGGTATTTTTGGACAAAGTCAGGCCCACACGGGGTGAGTTGGGCCATTTTAATTAGGCCCGGATGGCCAAAAACGGGATTAAGGGTTTTTAATCTAAATAGAGAAGTGTTAAACGGCAGTAAACACAAATTCTAAGCCTAGGGCTTGAGAGGGAAATTGGGAGAAAGCAAATCAAGAGCCAATTAGGGATTATTGGAGCCGAATTAAGGGACTACACCAACGAATCAGACCCTACGAATAATTTCAGGCAAGTGGTTAACTTGCTGTAATGTGTAAATTGTGATATCCAATTCATATTTTAGTGATGTGTAAACTAAAATTCGTTTTGGGGATAAATGGGTACGAAATGGAGTTTTGTTAATGGAATACTTAGCTGAGATTCAAAGTAAGAAATAGGTGTATTATATATCCCTAAGTAAACATAAAATGAAATTTGAATATATTTGATTATTGACATGGAATCTTTATGGAAGAACATGAATCTTGAATGACTTAGGGTTTATTTGATGAACACAAGAGGTCAATCTGCCAAAATTTTTAACACAGCTTTAAATTTATTCCATTTGAGTTGTACTTAGAATTAGAGTGTGAACCATACATGTATGGAAAGTTATTTCTCTTAGATATCCAATGAACTTGGAATCAGGTCAATCGGAGTTCTGTATAGGGAGTAATCGACATTTTACTACCGGGTGTTTGATTTGTCAACATAGCAATCTGCCAGAATTTTGACGTGAATTTAAACGCGTGTGATTTGAATTTTACTTCGAATTAGAGTGTGAACCATACATTACTGGAAAGGTATTTCTCTTAGATATCTAATGAACTTGGAATCAGGTCAATAGGAGTTCTGTAGAGGGAGAAATCGAAATTTACTAGAGGGCATTTAATCTGCTAGAAAATTTGAGATTTTTCTTTTTAAGCCTCAAATGTCTAACATGTTATCGGGGAAGTGTTTGGGATCTTGATGAAATATATTGATGGAATAATGATATGGAAGTAGGTCTATGATTGAGTGTTGGACTTTAATTTTGTGAGAGAGTTAAAGTGGAGATTCATAGGTTTGATTATGACGTACTCTAATTCGAGATGATAAGAACATAATTACGAAAAAGCGTGAGCGAGCTTAAATTCATTAGGTCAGTGGGTTAACAAGGGTAACTACTGAACTGATATAAAAAGGGGTAACTAGGACCCTTAGAGTTGTGTGAATACTTGAATTAATGCGAAAGTGAAATAAATTCGTAAAGCAAACAAGTACGGCGAATATTAGAGAGAAAAATATTACGTACAAGTATGAATAATTAGGTTGTGTAAATACCTACTGTTTTATAGGATTACTTGAGTTGTGAATGCCTATTGTGTGTTTCCTTGTGATAGGAATATAGACTCGGAAAATATTAAGTTATGGGCCAAGTGAGCGAGTCCGGGGATAATGGTTGAGTGACACCAAGTTATTAAATTAATGGATATGTTAATTAATGAAGGTAGAGTCCAAAGGTAGACTCGAAAAAGTATTAAATTAATTGATGTTGTGATTAATTAATTTAGAGTCGGATTGTAGACTCGGGAAGGATATTAATTAATTAATGTGTAAATTAATTAAATGAGAGTCGTACCACAGACTCGGATCGGTATTAAATTAATAGGTGTGTTAATTAATTTAATTAGAGTCGGGTGATAGACTCGGAAAGGTATTAAATTAATAGGTGTGTTAATTAATTTAATTAGAGTCGGACCATAGACTCGGGGAAAATAGTATATTAATTGAGGTGTGAATTAATTATATTAGAGTCGGTCCACAGACTCGGATTTGTGTTAATTAATTAAATGAGGGTCGGACTACAGACTCGGATATGTGTTAATTAATTAATGTGTAAATTAATTAAATGACGGTCGGACCACAGACTCGGAGTTGTGTTAATTAATTAATGTGTAAATTAGTTAAATAAGAGTCGAAACATAAACTCGGGCAAATTTCATATAAATTATT
The DNA here is from genome assembly GCA_949130495.1 of Sambucus nigra. Taxonomy (NCBI): domain Eukaryota; kingdom Viridiplantae; phylum Streptophyta; class Magnoliopsida; order Dipsacales; family Adoxaceae; genus Sambucus; species Sambucus nigra. Next base: position 426,310,759 of record OX422217.1, on the reverse strand, counting down.
GTGTAGAGTATTATTATTTAGAGTCGGACCACAGACTCGGGAAGATGATAAATTATTAAGTGAGAAAATTAATTAAGAGAGTCGGGACATAGACTCAAAAAATTTTAGGCTAGTGTTACGGATCTTTGAGTACACGGTAAAGCCGGGGTTTATATTATATATATACGATGTAGTGATAGTATATATATAGATGTGTGTATATATTGTGTGTGTTATCAAATATCAGTGATTAGATATTTACTTAATTTATATATTCTAGTGCTATCAAAGGAGGTTGCGCGATGTGGGTGAATCCCCTAGCTTGAGGAGTAGGGTGAGTATATCCCCAAGTCATAGCGTCCGGTATATGGGTGAGGGGATTATCTCACTTTCAGGGAAGGAATATGACCGCCTCCACTTCATTTATCTTTTGGTCCAGGTTGGTGAGCGATTCCAACTTAGGTAACTAGGTTATGTGAGCACACCTAGTGAGATAGCACTTTAGAGGGAATCATCCGGCGAGGGTATACTCGGAGGGATGGATATACGTATATTATATGTGTGGATATTTTAGTAAAGGTACGTATATAATGGTATTCAATATTATATGCAGGTAATAATACAGTGTGTGATGTATTTACTTTATATAACTTGTGACACGGTTATATGCTACTATTTAAGCAGGAATTAATTAAGTTAATTGTGGGATAACTTATAATTCAAGAATCATTATACTCGGGTTAGAGTAGTATGGCAAGGGGAGGTTATACCATGACTAGTTGGACGGGGTAGTGCAACTAGGTGGGGGTCAAGGTAACCGTTAGGTGTGCACAATAGTGGAGGAATGAGATTGTCCACAAGGGAGTGCGACACTAACATAAATATGGAGCGCATTCATGCATTTTAAATTACTACAGTTAATTCACTTGCTAAATATTTTTAAAATATTTTGGGTTCTAACCCTTGCTATAAAACTATTTTCAAAACGTTTTAGGTGTCCAGCCAGAGGGACGCCAGGATTGATATTCTATTCCAGGGACACGGAGCTGCGGCATATGTGGATGATAGTGGAAGATTGGATTAGACGCATCGTTCTTTCATTCCTAGAGTAGGAATCATTTATGAGTTCAGTTTTCAGATTTTGATTCAGGTGTTGAATATTTGTATTGGACTATTCCACTTTGGTGGTCAATTGTTTATTCAACAAATTGTTTAATTACTTATTTAGTTATTTTAATTCAGTTGTGTGAATAGATTATATATATTTCCACATGTATTGTTTGGTTTAATTAAAAAGTTAAAAATTTGGCACCAGCTTTTGGAATACTAGGTGGTTAGTAAGTTTTAAAAAGTTTTTCGACAATGATGCTAAGGATGATCCAACTGGGATTCATGTCTTAATTTAGTATAGGACTGATCACCCGGTATTTTATTAGGCGGGGTGTCACACCACTCAAGGACTTAAAGAAGTTAATCAAATTAATTATCAGTAATTTATTTTATTAACGTGTATCTGTAATCTTAACGTGGGGAGTATTATGTAATTAATAATGAGGAGCTCGAAATATAATTTTGAGTTAAGGAATGGAGTTGAAATTATAATTATTTAGTTGTATTAATTATAATTAAGGTACTGAGATTAGGATCCGGGTAGGATTATATTTTCTCAGGTCTATTAGGAGTCAAATCCTTATCTCTCCCTAGGGTCCCTACTGTAGCCTGTATATATGCACCTAAGTCTCATTCTTTCTTAACCTAGCCGTCACTCTTGGATACTCAAAAGACCCGTTTTATACATGTGAGAAAGAGAGACAGTAGAGAAGAAAGAGGAGACAAGAAGGTGGACATGAAATAGGAGCCGACCCTCCACTCGTGGTTGTCCGTATCGAGAATATAGTAGAAGATCGTGAGATGAATCGATCCATCACATATTTTGTTCCTAATAAAACGTGATCAAATCAAAGATATCTCGTAGCTAAATCTTAAATCTTCTTGGTAGGATTTCACGTATATGTAGTTTCGTTTTGTAATTCGATATATACATATTTTCAATAAACCCTTGGAATTCTGCTCCAACATAGGGGTGGGATGAACCCTTTTTTGTGTTCTTATAATTACTTCAATTATTTGAAATTCCCTTTGAATGTTAATTTTGATCCTTCACATTTCAATTTACGCCTTGAGAGAGGGTAAATGATTTTTGAGTGAAAATCGAAATTAGAGATATAATACCCATTTTAGAAATGAACTAGAGATAGTGGTTTCTCAAGTGTGGTATTATTCCTTGAATTTCTACTCTAAATTTCATTTTCTATGATTTATATGAATTTCGATGAATCGATCCTAGTGGGTAATTTATTAAAAGGAGCGTAAATCTATTTTCTAGAGTTGTGGGGGTTTAAATTTAATTTTCTAAAAGGTTAGTGCTAAAATTGCATTTATGACGAGAGTTGATTTGTAATTTCAATACTAAATTGGGAGATTTCAAATGAGTCAATTAATTAATTATAATAACTAGAATGTGTGGTGTAGTCCCATTTCTTGATTATTCTCATATTTATTTACCTCACTTGAACTCTAATTTTAGTGTTTGATTTTATTTATTTTTTTATTCATTTAGTTGAGTAGCATAATTACCCCTTGAAAATTGTTTTAATATAAAAAATAGAAAACAAACAAAAAGCAAAAAAAAAAAATAATAGGAAAATCTAGAAAGAAAATAATTAGAAAAATGAATTACATGACTTTTCTTTTGTTTCACTTCTTAGAGTTGGATTGACATCCTTACTTACCTCTATGTAAGTTTATATTATGTTTGTAGGTTTTCAAGGATTTTGATTGGAGATTGAAGCACTTGTGAAGAAATTTTGAATTGTAATTCATTTGTTCTATTTTTTTTCGTTTTTAGTACCATTTTTCATTTTATTAGAAGTTTTGTAGTAGAATTTCATTCTTGGCTTGTATTGTGGTGCTTGGAGACACCATTATTTTTTCATTTAAATTTGTAATAATTCAAAAAAGAAGAAAAGCGTGATAGAAAAATCGGACAAGGTAGAGAGAGGGCATCCAAAGGCGAGGAAAAGAAGTCTCTCTACTTTGGGTCGGTAGGACCCCGAGGGCCTACTGAGATAGGAGATCTCCACCCAATTGACTCAAATCGTTCTTCACTCCACGTGTGTAAAAGTCGTGGGAGGTACATTGTCCATCACTCGCGACTCTTCCTCAAGCAAGTTCATTTATGTGAGAATATTTTATCATATCCCATCGCACTTAATTTGAATGGTTTGATGAATTATTGAACCTAAAACCTAGACCCGATCATTAAAACAAGAAGGGATTTCATCACCTGACTCACTCTATCATCCATTGTGTGCTATACTAGCTATCACTAAATTTAAAATTAATCAACTAGATAGCCAAGTAGGAGCACATTTTTGCAAAAGGCGATCACTAAGATAAATTTCGTGATTTTTGTCCCCCGCAGATTAACTTAAATTTGACTACCTTTTTCACTTATTTTCAACTAGATAGCCAATTAGGAGCACATTTTTGCAAAAGGCGATCACTAAGATAAATTTCGTGATTTTTGTCGCCCGCAGATTAACTTAAATTTGACTACCTTTTTCACTTATTTTGAAGATTAAAATTGACTATGTACTAGTTAGGATTTATCCTTGACTTGTTTGTGTCTAATTCAATCTTTAAGTAGTCGATTTTAATGAGTTTGTCCAATTCAAGAGTCCAAATATTTTTTTCCTGTCTTTTCTTAAAAAAAAATCAAAAAATATTTTCATATATTTTTAAAAAAAATCACAAAAGTATTTTCTTTCCTTTGGAAAAACATTCAAAAAAAAAATTACTCCCATCATGGACGACGAATGTTCTTTGCGGGACTACTTTGGTCATTTTCCACCCTCTCGAAGAATGTTTGAAGTATAGCTCGAGACCAACCTCTACGGTTTATTTAGTGGCTTTAACTCTCAAACACACACCGTTGATACTCTTGTATCGTCCACGCACGCATCTCACATTCCATTGCCTGCGATAATGAGTGTCATCGCATTAAATGCTTCGTCGTGCACCTATTTCTTTCACGTTGACCACTTGTCCCTTGAGTTCCCGTACCCTCCTTGTCCATCTGAGCCCACCATAGAACATGTGTATCCATACGACACTGTTTCGGAACCCACTCTGGCTTATTATCATGACATCTTAAATCCCAAGTGGTGTGAGTACTCAAATTATTCTTGGTGGATTGATCACCCTCCCACGCAATACGAATCCCAACCCCAAGTTGTGTGAACTCCAAGTTATGGATTCTCACACGTTCCAATAGTCATCATGGCAAGCTAGTGCATCCCAGCTTGAACAGTCCCCTCACTGCTCTATCCATGATTATCAACCTTTTGTCTCTCACGAAGATTCCTCTCTATTGTATGACACACTTGACCCTATTCCCCACACTTCATATGAATACACTCCGTATAGTCCTGGTAATAGTGAGTTGTGTCCACCTCAACCACCACCACCACCCACCACTTCACCAGCATCCTCCACATCCGCTCTCGAAAGCATTGTAAGGATACAAATTTCCAATTGAGTCCATATTTAGTATTGGCCTAATTTCGGACAAAACTATTTAAGTCATAGGATAGTAGTTTGTCCTATTAAGCCTATAAGGTTTGAAGAAGTTGAAGACGTAGCGGCCAAGATTTAAAGTTTCATAAATGTCAGGTGTCATGCCACATGTTTCACGTCATCAACATTTGAGGATTCCAAGTCTCCAAAGGTACAAATGCTCTATATATATATATATATATATATATATATATGAGCTTGATGAATATTTCGTGGGTGTTATTTTTGTCTAAACAACTTTTTATTTCCAGAAAATATTTTTAGAACTTTGTATAATAAGATTTGGGCTTAAAATGAAATTTCAAAAAATTTTGAATTTTCTGAAAAGTCGTTCGAACGAACAAGGAGCTCGTTCGAACGAGATTCTCAAGTCGTTCGAACGACACTACTAATGAAAAGTTTTTCCATGTCTCTGTTTTCTCGTTAGAAGTTTTGGCTCGAACGGAGTCGTTCGAACAAACTCTTTCGAATGAGATATCAAACGAGATTGAACTCCAATTCTCTAAATTCTCATTAGAAGTTGTTCGAACAGTGTCATTCAAATGAACTGGTCACGGGAATTTTTTTTAAGCAGTTTTCTTTTAACCACCCACTACCCCATTTCTTTAACAGTTTTATACACTTCCGGGCAGCAGTTTTTTAGATGACTTTTGGGACTTCTAGAGAGCATTTTGAGAGAAAAATTTCCAACAACAAAATTCCTTTCATATGTTATGATTTCTAGATAAAATCTTTCCCAAAAACACATGTTTATACACCCGTAATTTATTTTAATCCAAGTTCACTCATATATATATATATATATATATATATATATATATATTGCTTGGAGAGATTGTTTAGCACCGGATTTTCTCTACAGCAATAAGAAGAGAAGTTTTTGTTTATTCTCTACCCATAAAGGAGAAGAAGTTTTGGCTTTCTCACATGGTGAGAGATTCCATGTGTAGTTGACGGTTGTTGTGCCTCCATTGGTGGACTCCAAGATTCCGGTGGACTCCAGAGTTTTCTACAAGACAGACGTTGAAGAGTGAAGGAAGCGTCGGGACTTGAAGGAGTCGAGTCGAGTGTTGTAAGTCTTCTTGTCGTTGTCTTTATAAACATATCGTACCTAGTGGATTCGTTAGGCAAGGGTTGTCCGATGTTTTTCCACTTAGGTTTTCCTCATACATCACCGCGTAGTGTGATTATGTTTATTTTTATCTTGCAAAAATTACCATAGATGCATGCTAGTATAAACAAGATTAAAAAATTGGTATAATCATCACACTCGTTTAATTTGGTGTTAATTTAAGTTTGAGTAATTTTGGTTTATATTGAAAATTAGGATAAATCATTGTTAGGCAAATTTTAGGACTTGGGTTGAATTAATTTTGTTTAAGTTGAAATTAAGTTATTTGAGTAGTTTAATTTCAATTTTAGTTTAACTTAATTTTAATTTTGAAGAAATTAAAATTTGAAGTTTGTTTTTGTTTAAAAGTTGTATTGAAATTTTAGTTGGGAATTTAATTAAGATCATTAATTTAGTTTTGTTTAAAAAATGAAATTTTCCCTGTTTTCAAAATTTTCAGTTTTTAATGGTTCTAATTACGCGTACTGGAAAGCGCGTATGAAATTAGCACTAAAGTCCATAGATGAGAGGGTTTGACTGGATGTTGTTACCGGGTGGTCCCCACCTACATGTTTAGTATAAAATGAGCGTGTCCCCAAACTCGTAGAGAGATAGAGTGAGATTGAACTTAAACTAGCCAAATTTAATTTCGGCGGCTTGAATGCTTTGTTTAGTGCGGTCACACTGGATGAATTCTAATGTATCATGACATGTGAAACCGCAAATGAAACTTGGGATATTTTACAACTCACTCACGAGGGAACTAGTGTCGTAAAATCTTCGAAACTTCAAAACCTCACCACTCAATTTGAGACCATTAAAATGCTTGAAAATGAAACTTTTGATGAATTTTATGCTAGACTTTTGTAAAGTGATGTGTGCAATATCAATCGAGTTCGCAATTCTCTAATGGATTCAAACACACTTATTTAATTAGGAGTCTAAATTTGAATAAACCAAATTCAATTTTATTCAGTCCTTATGCATGCATCTAAGTGTTCAGTCAAATCAATCGAATCATGCATGTAAAACAAAGACGACAGATTCAGGAAAAAATCCCTTTTGGGTAAAAACTTTTTTAACACTTTGAAAATTTTACATAACCATTGACTTACATACAACTTGATAATCGCCCACAAGTGTAATGCACGGTGTCTTCGTCAACCCTTCAAAAGTATGCCTCAGCCCGTAGTCTAAGTTGTCCACACGCAGAGATATGCACTTGGCATCCACCAATCAGCAGTGACTTCCCTCCAGAAATCACAAGGTATGGAGATTCCTTCCCATAGAGGTTGAATAATAGCACGATTGTTCTTAGGGTTCCAAAACAATTCACATAAAGATATTGGGATTTTAAGAATTAAAAATAAAAAGGTTTTTAAGCCTTAAATGAAGAAGCCAAAGTATTCTGACGATATGAAGTGTTTGTAAAATGAAAATTGTGAAAGAATTCTTAAGAAAAACGGAGTTGGAAAGTCAAATTTATAGAAGGCTTGAGGAGGTGGTGTCGTTCGAATGAGATCAGGTCTCGTTTGAGTGACAAATGATGTCGTTTGAACGACATCTATTTTTAAATAATTTTTCTTTTTATTTTTCTCGATAAATGTACCACCTCAAAAACTCCAAAAAATATATTTCTTGAAAAAAATATTTAAAGCTCCGCTCCAACACTTGAAAAATATTTTATAAAAAATATCCCAATACTCTGAGTGTATTATTAAGGTACTCTAAATAAAACCTTTCCAAAGTCAATCTCGCGGAGGCTATTTGTTGAAGAACCTTGATTATTCGGATCCGTCTTGATGTGAATGTGATCTTGAACTTCTTTGATGGTGTAGCGGTATACGATATAAAAATTGATAACGAACAAGAATTTCCTTACAAATCTCCCCCTATGTCTATGCCGGTACAAAATAAAAATATCTGAATTATCAATATCAAATGACATATTCAAATATATCCTCCCATGAACCCAAAACTTAAAAGGTAAATGACAAGTCTTCAAACTTTTTCAATCTTCAACAAACATCAAACATTCTTTATCATCATAAGGGTGTGCAAAAATAATCTTCAAATGTACCTACACACATGAGACAAAGCAAATACCTCGTGACGTATCGAATTTGAAATGATAAACGTAAAACATGTAAGCATAATCAAATCTCTCCCATACTTAAACTCCCACATAATATCATAATTCGTTCTCCCCCTTTTTATTTGTCCAAAATAGACAAGGAAAATTGGGGTGTCATGGGAAACAATGCAAATAGACTATTTTTGAATTTTCATACTTTTCATATAAAAATGCAAAAGTAATGTTACAAAAATCACACACCATGAGTTTATACTAATATATCCAAATCGTGGATACGTAATGAATGGGTGTGAACAAATTCAATAGGAAAATCGATACAATCATGACATGTGTGGAAGATGCATAAGTGTACGCCTAACGAATGAACATAAAAAATAGTCCTTAGGTGTAAAATTGTTGAATTTAGATGATATCGTCTTATTCATATCAACAAATCAAAGTATAAATGATTTTCACACCAATAACGTCCAAAACTATGTAATGCTTTTTCATGACTTTCAAGGACGTGAAAACCGTTAAAAATTCCATCCAAACCCCCTCATTAAAAGATAGTGCTTTATATTTTTTCTTATGAGGTGATGAAACTAAAATCTATTGGCCCTTTTTGGCATAGTTTTTTTTTATTACCTTCCAATTTTTTCCTGGCTTTTTTAAACCTCATTGGACCCCGGATAATTTTCAATTCCTCACTTTTCTACGTCCATTTAAACGGTGGCTTTACTGCAAAGGAAAAAATAAAAGAACTTTCGCATATCTTTTTTATTTTTCAAAATAAATCACACAAATCTCACAAACGGTTTATATAAGGCACTGCTTTTTGTCAAGTTATATCACATTTGGTTCGTTGTATAGACAAAATTGAGATGGAAACACTCAATCAACATGCGATAGACAAGAACAAAAGTCAAACAAATCCATGCATGTATGCAATAAAGGACAAATGAGTCAAACATGTAGGTAGCAGCAGTATATATCATATAAAAGACTCCAAACTTTGTAAAGCACATGAATGACACAACATATTTTCTCAAAACACTATCAAATAGTCAGGTGGATATGGCATGAAGTTGTGACTTGGTCATCCTAAATGTCAATTAATATAAGGTGTAAACAAAATACAAAACTCTTTTCGGTTTTTTCAAAATTTTCTAAAAAAATGAAAATCTTCTTGTAGTTTTTGAACACTGATCAGAAATAACCCACCAATACCAAATAAATATAACAAGATGAAATAGAGGACTACAAATAGAAAATTAATTCCAGGGGTTGTTCAAATGAGACTCCTTGTCGTTTGAACGACAGAGGATCTCGTAAGAAGGCTTCACACGAGATGAGTTCTCGTTAGAACGAGAAAAGAAAATTTTCCCAGTTTATGCAAAATTTCATGCAGTTTGATCCAGTGAGAAAATTTCATGAAAACAGTTCCTGATATGGGCAAATAGATCCAAAACAGTGCTAAAACAGTACCAAAAATAAGAAAACAAAAAAAAAATGCTAACAAAGTATAAAACAAATGGTACATACTAGAAATAGGCATAAGATAACATCATGTAAATAGACTTATGCTAGTAAACATGTCTAGACCTCAACCGGTAGGTGCGGTGAAGTTTTCCAAAGATGGTGACATCTTTTGAAACAACTCCATCAAATCATGAGAATTATTGATCAAAAACATTACTTGCTCTCGAATATGTGCAAACTCGCTATCATTATGTGCAAGAAAAGTATCATGGGTGGGTGCATGTATGCAAACATGTGTAGGAGTAAAGCGTGACACATAACCCAATTTAAAGCAAAACTCCTTAAGGTGTCCTCTCTTTTTACAATGGGAGCAAACAAAAATCGTCTTAGGTACACCTCTCTCAACAACTCTAGGACGTGCTCTCCTAACAGGTACATGACACCTAGGTGGGTTGGGTCGAGTCACTAAAGTGGGAACCAGCTTGGGTGCAATAATAGAAGTGGATATACCGTCATGACCTTTTCCTAAACTCTCACCACTACCCAAAACGGGATTAAGAACTATCTTTTCAACTTTCTTACATGCGTTCTCTAAAGGAACTTTGACCTCTCGATCATGTTTGAGATCACTCTCGAGTTGGGATACACGTGTCATGAGACTAGACACTGTGTCGGTCAAGTCACACTTTTCCCTCCTAAAAACTTCTTTCTCTCTCTCCAAATCTAAAACCCGGTGACCTAAATCTCAATTATACTTCTTTGTTTTCAAGGTCTCGGTGTGCAAATCCCTAAATTCCTTTTAGAGCTCACTTTTATCTCCACTCTCAAACTTTCTCTCATCTCCACTATAAACACTCAAGTCATCACTATCGCTCTCGTGAACACTATCATCGTGAGAAAAAGTGGGTGTGATCAAACGACTCAAAAAATCTACACACATCCCATGTTCTAAAACTTTACTGGACTCAGCTCCATCATCTTCCTCATCTCCCTCACTATCACTAAGTGTGGTGAGCATAGCAGTTTATTTGCCCTTTCTCCTTATCCTAGTAGGACACTCTTTAGCTATGTGCCCTTTACCCTCACACTCAAAGCACCTGATCTCATCCTCCTTATCACTTTCTTTGGCCTCCTCTTTCTTTTTATCTTTCTCAAAAGATATCTTTTTATTGGAAGAATTTTCTTCAAATATTTTGAGAAACTTTTTAAAAAATTTCGCAAGTAAGACCATGTCAAAATCAGACTCGTCCCCAGACTCAGACTTACAAAAACTCACTTTCTTTTTCTTATCCTTCTTCCTCGAAACATCCTCACTCGATCTTGACTGTGACCTAAGTTCCATCCCTTTGTCTTTAGGTTTGACAATTTGGGGAAACATATCCAACTCGTAAGTCTGAAGATCACCTACAAATTCTTCTAACTTAAGTGTGCTCAAATTTCCCATCGAGTTTAAATAGTGACTTTGGGAATAAAACGTTTAGGAAGGGAACTCAAAATCTTTTTCACAAACCGCGTGTTATCAATTATCTCACCCAAATTAAAACTAGTGTTGATAATGTCTGATAAACTTATGTAAAACTCATCAAAAGTTTTCGACTCTAACATAGTAATGGTCACAAATTGGGTGGCTAGAGTTTGTAATTTTGACACTTTAATAGCGGTTTTACCTTCATGTGTCAATTTTAAAACATCTCATGCCTTTTTAGACATGGTGCAAGTCATAATATGACAGAATTCGTCAGGAGTGACGGTTATAGAAATAACACTAAAACCACGGGAATTAAAGTTAGACAATTTATAATCGTCCTCAGTCCAGTTTGACACAAGTTTTAGAGAGGTGACATTATCAACAGTCAAGGTGGGAGGAGTCCAACCACTTTCAACCAACAACCAAACTCGCTCATCTATGGCTTTTAAAACAGATTTCATGTGTGCTTTCCAATAGGCATAATTATCGCCGTCAAAGATGGGCACCCAATTATATAAGTGATCCATTGAAAAACTAGCGATTTTAAACAAAATCAATTTTTTTCAAACGAAATCAATATCACACAAGTTTGTGAAAAATAGGAATACGCAATAAATTAGCGTAACCTTCTCTGATACCAATTTGTAAAATGATGTGTGCAATAACAATCGAGTTCGCAATTCTCTAATGGATTTAAACACAGTTGTTTAATTAGGTGTCTAAATTTGAACAAATCAAATTCAATTTTATTCAGCCCCTATGCATGCATCTAAGTGTTCAATAAAATCATGGATGTAAAATAAAGATGGCAGATTCAGGAAAAAGTCTCTTTCGGGTAAAAAAAAACCTTTTTAACACTTTAAAAAGTTTACAAGACCATTGACTTACATACAACATGATAATTGACCACAAGTGTAATGCACGGTGTCTTCATCAAACCTTCAAAGCGATGCCTCAACCTGCAGTCCAAGTCGTCTACATGCAGAGATATACTCTCAGTATCCCCTGATTAGCAGTGACTTCCCTCCAGAAATCACAACGTATAGAGATGCCTTCTCCACAGAGGTTGAACAATATCACGGTTGTTCTTTGGGTTTTAAAACAATTCACATAAATGTATTGGGATTTTGTGAATTGAAAAAAAAGGTTTTTAAGCCTTAAATGAAGAAGTCAAAGTATTCTGTCGATATGCAGTGTTTGCAGAATGAAAAACGTGAAAGACTTCTTAAGAAAACAAAGTTGGAAAGTCAATTTATAGAAGACTTAAGGCGGTGGTGCCGTTCAAACGAGAGACGAAGTCGATCGAAGTATCGCGTGACATCGGGTCTCATTTGAGCGAAAACGATGTCATTCGAACGTCATCTATTTTTTAAATAATTTTTTTTCCTTTTCTCGATAAATGCACCGCCTCAAAAACTCTAAAAAATATATTTCTTGAAAAAAATATTTAAAGCTCCGCTCCAACACTTAAAAAATATCCCAATACTCTAAGTGTATTATTAAGGTACTCTAAAATAAAACCTTTCCAAAGTCAATCCCGTTGAGGCTATTTGTTGAAGAACCTTGATTATCCGGACCCATCATGATGTGAATATGATCCTGATCTTCTTCGATAGTGTAGAGGTATACGACATAGAAATTGATAATGGATAAGAATGTCCTTACAACTTTCCGATATTATAAATTTATCTTTTAATTTAGGAGAAAAGATACCCGACGATCGAGTAATAAAGAAAATTATAAAGTCCCTACCCTATAGATTCATTCCTAAAGTGATCGTATTGAATTCTTTACCCATTTTAGCCTCTACAAAACTAGAAGAGCTCGTGGGTGATTTACAAACCTATGAACTTGACATGTTTTCCTCTAAGACTACAAAGAAGAAAGATAAAGGCATCGCTTTAAAAGCCCGAAAAGAGGAAAAATAAGTTTCGAATAATGAGAGTGATTTTGACTCGGAAGATGTGACAATGTTTGCAAGGAAATTTAGAAAGTTTCTTAAGATTAATAAAGAGAGTCTCAAAAATGAATATAAGAAAGTTATAAATCCAAGTATAACAAGCCCTAGAAAATCCCTAAAAATCATAATGAAGATCTTAATAGAGACGAGTCAAATCTTTGCTTTGGTTGTGAAGGGTATGTCCATAGAGCTTATGAATGTCCCACTAAACTAAGGAGAGAGGAAAAACAACCAGTTTCATACAATGCCACCCTTAGTGATAGCGATAAGGAAGAGGGACCCGATTACCCCATTGAGCGCTTCTTTACCGCGTTCATGGCAAGTCATGTGAGCACCGATAATGAATCTTCCCATGAAGATATACATTTACATGACCCTTCCAAGGCCTTTGTATGTGAATCCCAAAATTTTGTTGGTAATGAGAGTGGAGTTGAAAGTGAGAATGATAACGATGTAGAGTTTGATGAGAGTGAACTTCAAGTAGAATTTCAAGAATTGTATACCGAATCAATTAAATTAAAAAGGGCAAACATGAAGTTAGAAGCTTGTTTGAGAGAGAGTGCCAAGGTCATTGATGAGAGTGCTTTAGTGGAAGACCTTAGAGGTTTGATGGAAACAATAAGGAAAGAGATTCTCATGTTTCAAGAGAGAAAGGTTTTGTTATAGTCTAGGATCTCAGACTTAGAAGAAAAATTGAGAGACTCTAGTAAGGTCAAATTTGATTTGGAATGTAGGTCCGCTAAATTATATAAAATTTAAGGAACCGTCCAAGTAAAAAATGACACGGGCTTCGATGCATATAATGCTTCCCCTAATAAAGCCAAAACCACTATTTTGAGAGAATCACCTAGGAACATTTCCAAATGTCAATCCTTAGGTACTTCTTTTCGTCGCGTCTTTAGTTTCTCACATTGTGGTCAAAAAGGTCATCTTAGGAAATTTTGTTTTGATCTCAAAAAGTATCCTAGGAAATCCAAGAGTAAGGTCACCGAGGTAGCCAAGTTCACCTAATCTCGAGATTTCCACTCTTCACTTGTTTGGGTTAGGAGGTTCGACTTGGTAACTTTACAAAACAGGGTTTATGATTCTCATTTGCTATCACCTGAAACCTCCCATGCTAAATTAAAAGGTTAAATGTGTTAGTTTTGTTTACATACTCTAGCCTTTGTGCTTCAGGATATATTTATGCTAGTTGTATATATGTTTGTCATTTTCTAGTCTATGCTCCATGATAAATCACATGCTAGAATTATGATTTGTGTATATCTTTTGTATTTATTTTTATTTGTTTGTGTCTTATTGAGAAAAATACAAAAAGATTTTCTTTGTTTTTCTTTTGATTTGAATTTTTTTTGTATTTCGTGAAATTTTTTGAAAAACTCAAAAAGATTTTTTTTGTTTTGTATGTATTTTAGTTTGACACACTTTATGTGACATATAATTGTGTTTGAATCATTTCCCTTTCCGCTACCATGTGGCTAGAACTGTTCGTTATGATTTTCAATCCTTAAAATGTTATTTGTCATGCTTGCCTGGAGTAGTTGGAATTAGTGTTGCTTAATGGATTCTATTTTTTTATGCCTCGTTTCACACTTGCACGAGCTAATTTGAAATGTAAATGTCACGTGTATAGTTGAGCTAACTAAGATGTTCTCCTATCAATTTAGTCATCTACGTTTTTCTACGACTATGGAGGATTTGCGCATGTAAAAACCGTTTTTCGAATTTTAAAAAAATAGAAAAATATTTATCCGATGTAGTTGTTTATCAATGGAATAGGGCTGCAAAAGACAAAATTACTTTGCGTGAAAAGCCACCATTGAATATTTGGCCTTGAAATATATGGCATTATAAAAGAAAATTTAGCCAATGCATGTTTAGTTTAGTTGATATGTTCAAAAGAAAAAGGAAATTATGGGGAGTTTGGTTGGACATATCAACGGGTTTTCACAATAACTTTGTATCCTAGTTATGCTTTTATTGTCACGACTCAATTGATTGGTAGAGTCATCAAAATTCTAGGCTTGTGTGCATTGTGTATGTTTATTCATTGTGCTCAAACTATATTGTCACATGAGTCTATATCTAAATGTGATAAAAAATTTCCACTTTAGTCTCTAGTTCACACCCCTTCACTTCCGTGTTTACCACATGTTTTTGGACACATTTTTGTCATACGAGTGTGAAAAGCTTATTGTATTTTGTGTCATGTGTGGTTTTCATACCTATGTATATGTGTGTGTGCATTAATGATATTCATTGTGTGTGTGTGTGTGTGTGTGTGTGTGTGTATATATATATGGTATTTTTTTTATCTTTGCCTTGCTTGTTAGTTCATACATGCTTTGAATTTATTATTGGTATATATCTTGTTGCGAATTTTGGTTGATATCTCATGCTTATGTTTAATACATGTTAGTTGGTATCATTTTTTGCATCTTAATTTTTATTATGTGGATTAGTTGCATTTTATTATCGACATGTGCTTTATTGTTCCTGTTTGTGCACCATTACATGTTTATCTTGTTTCATCTTAATTCATATCCCTTGTTTAGACTTTAGAGGGAGAAATAGTATTTTCTTTAAATAAATGGGAGAAATAAGTTCGTTTATAATTCTTTAACCTTTGTCTATTTCTGAACAAAAAGGGGGAGAAACTGTATCTAAATCTTTAGTTTGGGAGATCTAACTCAGGGGGAGTGTCACACTCCGCACAATCTGACAGACGGGGTGGCCAGCCATCGCCGCTGAACTACGTCGGGCCTGAACTAAATAAATACCATTCTTAGCTTAAGACATATATGAGACATAAAAAATTCCATCCACAAGATCAATAATTGAATCAATCCCAAACGATAATAAAAACTAAACGATAAATGATCCATCACATGCTAAAACTTCGAATAAATCCAATCTCTAATCATGATTTAATTAAAAACTAAATATAACCAACTGTAAAAAAAACGCAACTGAAATCCTCTAACAACTTTGGAACCTAATGGCCCAATAAAAAATCCAAATGATGTCTCATAATGAAATACGACTGAAACGAAAGTCTAAGCTAAATAAAGCAATAGAAATGAAGTAGACTCCAGCTGCACCTCCAAATGATAACTTCGAAAATCCTATGCAGCTACTCCAATACTAATACCAGAAAATATTATTGAACGCACGAGGTTAGAGCCCCAAGCATGAATCCACCCTACTCCCCTCAAATAGGGTCTGTGAACCAGACAATAGCATTATACGCAATAAATATCACAATAGAGTATTTTAATTAGACGAATAATTTAAATGCGGAAAAGATAAATTACTAACTACCCCCAGAGATTCTTATAAAAATCACACCAATATATTTTAATTATCCCACTGCCTCAAAGTATTAATTGCATTCAATTAATCCAATGTTATCATTTATCTCAATTTGATTATCCATTAGGGTACTTTCGCAATAAATTCTACACCACCCGCAATTCCCCTCGCCATAGACATCCAGCCCGTTTAAACTATCAGCTCTGCACGTTATGCACGAGGTTCCACACATGACATGTCTTCATAGCCAGTCAGTCCGTTTAAACTGTCAGCTCTGCACATTATTCAGACGTCACACACTCACACGTCGCAAAAGCCATCCAACCCGTTTAAACTGTCCGTCCTACACGTTATTAACGATGCCAATATATTTTAATACCCATTTTATTATCTTAGGTATTAAATTCTCAATTTTCTCAATTTCACAATTTATAAATTTCCCCCACCCTTATTATCGATGTGAGATCCTCAAAATACCCATTAGTTCCATACATAAGGGTCCCCAAGTTATCAATACCTCCTACCCTATGTGTATGATGAATTTCTAACATAAATATTGACCTAGTCACGTACCTAGACTAGTGTAACGATGATAAAATACCAAAAATCAGCCCACCTGCGATATGATAAAATCGTGATAATCTACCCTCACTAGTCCCATACTTAGTAGGCGTAAATCATCAAAAGGCCTGCCCACTAGTCCCATACCTAGAAGGCATCCTAAATTATAGGGAGAGAAAAAATACCCAATAACCCATCATCACAATGGCAATTTAATAATATCAAAAAGTCACACAAACAAGCATAATTAATCAATGTACCAAACTACGCATGATAATCCAATTCAATTAAATCTTAATTTAATTTTCACATCGCCATAAACACCCAATTAATCACATTTAATTATTTTAAATTAAATACACCAAGATATCATCATTATACATCATAATTCCAATTTCAATATCTCAACACAGATTACATGAGTTATACGCCCCTAAATTCATTTAAATCAAAACTAAGGTTTTTCTACATGCAACCTACACCAATAAAATCCAAAATACACTCATCAATCCTACGTACCCAAGGGTTATGAGTATTATTCACATTGAAAGATTTTATAAACACATTCCTAAAAATTGTTATCATTATTCCGAATTAAGTCACTAATCTCTTTTAAGAAAAATATGCTTAAGGGTTTAGGTGACACTTAAAATGCATAATCCTAAAGGAAATGAATAGATTATTCATGCCTGTTGTTGATGTAAAAAATTAGATTATCCCTAATTATTTAATCACAGATAAAAAACAAATAAGACGAGAGATTTTTAAAGTGGTTCAGCCTTGAAAGAATGACCTACGTCCACTGTTTGTATTATTGTTGACTGTTTGCAGAATTCTCGATAATGGGTTTACCAAGAAATTCCGAGTCCCCTGCTAATGAGGAGGTTAAAATGTACTTATAGCCTTGAGGCTGTACATGCGAGAGAATATAACATAGCTGTCCAATAGGCGTGTACATCTGTATGATAATAATCAACATTTATTGTGCATTCAATACTCTTAATTATTTGGTTATAAATGCTCTATACGAGGTGCAGCTCGGACCGCCTGAGATGCTTGGACCGCCTAAGTAGCTCGGTATACATGAGTTGCTCGGTACAGTAGAGTTCCTCGGAGAACACTTGTTACTCGGAGCATTCTGAGTTGGTCGGGGAGATTGAGCTCCTCAGGTTCAAGGTGTTGTTCAAAAATGTTTGCAGGTGCCATGTAAGTTGACACGTGTCTCCACATAATCGGTCCACATCAGCATACTAAATTTGGTATCAACAGAAACCCCCAGTGTTTCTTAGTTTGATGTTGAAGAAAAGTATGGAACATTACGCTGCCTAAACTTTATGGATTTTAAATAATCGTTCGTTGTTTATAGCCCCTTTTTGAGTGCATAGTATCAGGCTTTTTAAAGTATTTCGAATTTTAATAACCGCTTCGTGTTTCATGCCTTTTTCTTCTTTTTAGTCTCTGGATACGTAATCGTCCATCTTGGTAATCATTGCTTTTCTCAATTCTCGAAGTAAAGTATTTAAACGCTTCAGAAAACTCGATCGTCTTTTACTTTTTCAAATCTGCATCTTAGAATTTCTTCACTTCTTCTCTGTATTGTGCGTTCATTTCTTCCAATGTTCGTTGTCACCTGATTCATCTTTTTCCTGTAAGATCTTCTTCCTTCTCTTTTATTTCCTCCATTCATCATGGTTTACCTTGTTTATTCGCTTGATAAATTTCTTTCTGATTTTTCTATTCCTTCCTGGGTCATATTGGAAGAGCTTTCTTAACCCTCTGACTATTTTTGTTTGGCTGAGGGATATTGGTTCCCCAGTCTCTTTATAGCTGAATGTGGCTTTTCTTTTCCTCCAAACCCTTTGTGTTTGGAATTCTGTCAATATTTTGACGTGGTACCTGCAAAAATAAATCCCAATACCTAGAGTTTGCACTAAACTGTTGCTGGCGAACATATCAGATCAGCCTCATACTTGTTGCAGTATAAGAGTTACACTTCATTTTTTACTGCTCATCCAGTAATAAGTGACCTAGAACCAGCACCAGCTTCTGAAGGTTCCTCTCCTGAATCAAATATTCCTCTCAGTGACGAAATAAAGAGAAGAAGAGCTCCCTCATACTTTGACAAATCAGACTCTGCCAATGTAGAGGTAAAGAGAAATAAGCAGGATGTCCTAGAGGAAGGGACAAGAAAGGTTGTCGAGAAGCCCCCTGTGGATCTGAGCTAGATTGTAGTTGTTTATCCTCCAAGCGAGGTTATAGTTATATCACCGACCAAGACAACATCCTTGGTAGAGAATGTTCCTGCTCCCACGAGGAAATTGAAGAAAAGCTCATCGGATAAATTGGTTTAATCCATCTCTAAGCCTCTAACTGCTGGAAGTGGTGTTCCCACTTTTGTTGCTCCGAGCTCTTCCATGGGCTCTATGAAGTCTTGGATTATCCCAAAAATCCAAGGTCTTGAAGACACTCTTTCTCGTGATAGGGTTACCACCTTGGAAGCTCAACATATTGCCTGAGTAAGTATTACTAATCTAAACTTTCATTTTTCAATGTTCTATTCTTGTACTGACTCAAAGTAATTTTTCTTATCAGCTGGTAACATGCTTCAATACTATTTTGAAAAAGGATGAAGCTTTTAAAGCTTCGAGCTCCTCGGGAGGTGTGGAGGAGGCTTTTGTAGGTCTGACTCAATGCTTAAAGGATTCTCGTCAGAAATATGAAGAAGATAAGGTTGCTTGGGAGAAGCAACTGAAGTCCGTCGAGCAAGAGAGAGAAAAAGCTGTGGAGGCCTCTGAGGAATTGGAGAGGAAAATGAAAGAGTTTAAGAAGAAAAATGAAGAGCTTGAACAAAAGCTCAAAAATGCTGGAGAGCTTGATACCAAGCTTAAAACTGTTGAAGAGGAACTTGGTAGACTTCGTGAAGCTGATCGTCAGAAGGTAGAGGTGGAAGGAAAGTTGAAGGCAGCCAAGGAACTTCTTACTAAGAGGATTTCCTCAGAGAAAGAAAAGAGAAAACTTGATGTTAAAAAGTCCTTTAGTGCTGGCTGGGACAAAGGTTGGAACAAAGGCCTAGCTGCCATGTCCTCTCAGTTGGATTTTGCTAGCCTCAAATTCTTCAGGGACGGATGGATTGCTGCTCTGCAGGAGTTAAAGGTCTCAGAGAGTTCTGAACTTTTTCAGCGCCATGTTCATGGTCCTCCTCCCTCTCCTGGAGAAGAAGAAGAGGGAAAAACTGCCTCTGAAGAATCTTCAATGATGGTTGGGGATCAGGTCCCTACTGTTGAACTTCGCTACGAGCAGACCCAACCAACTATTACTCCTACTGAGCAGCTTCAATCTACCAGTACCTTTTTCGAACAAATGCTAGTACCTTCTGAGCAACTTTTCATGCCCTCCGAGCAACCTACTTCTTTGTCCAAGCCTCCCGAGGAAGTCTTAGGAAGCAAGGAGAAGGTGTAGAGTTGTTCGGACCTTTATTTTTGCTTTTTATTTTATGGTTGAATGTAATTCTGAACCATGTACCTCTTTTTATGATGTAATAAAATTTGAAGCTTTGGTTGTGCATATTAACTCCCTTTTTCTTGCTATGTTCTTATTATTGATCCATTTTATCTCTTCTTTTTGCTAGTTTATGGCTAGAATGGAGCTCTTGTAAGCCCACGATACTGAGTTGATGAAAAAATGTAATGAATATTTCAAAGCTGGACATACAAATTTGGATGAGTCGTAAGTTTTTTATATCCTGGGCTCAGGTGCCTCTGAACGAGTAGTGGAAGCTTACCAATATCTGAAATGCTTACTCGACCGAGCTGTTGCCAATAATGTGGCTTATTACGAGATGATTGAAGATCTCCAGGGTATCATCGAGGAACTTCAGCAATAATACAAGGAATCTTCTGCCCTTTTGCATCAGGGGTATGAGAAAAAGTATCAGCAACTAAATGCTGACAAAGGATATGATAAGTTAGTCGCTCCTTATGAGGAGACGACTTTGAAGACCGAGGTTGAAGAGCATAGGCAGATCGCGAAATTGCTGGAGCAAGAAAATAATAACTTGCAAGGAGAGATATCCCAACTGAAATCTGCAGCATCTACCTCAGGAGCCTTGGTCCCTGTTAATGACAAAGGTTTCTCGTTTCTGGAGGTTAAAAATGCCAATTTGAGAGACAAATTGGAAACTTTAAAGAGAATTAGACCCTCTACATCTGCTCGTGGACGAGCAAGAGCTTCTCGGGGATGAGCAAGAGCTGCTCGGGTTACTGTTGAAGAAGCTAGAATATAGGCAGCCTTGGAGAATCAAGCATTCTAATTGATGGTGAAGAATCAAGCATTAGCTGAGATGTCCAAGAATATTCAGACCTTCGATGAGCAACTTGCTACCCAAAATTTTACCTTGGATAATAAGACAAATCTGGTGAAGAATCTTCACGAGCAGTTAGAGAGGTTGACCTACCAGTTCCACAAGCAGCCCAGAGAATTTTGGATGGCTGGTTACAATGAAGCCCTTTACCACCTTGATGACCGAATCCAGCAGTCGAACAACGAGGGGTACAAGTAAGGATAGATGAATGCCTTGGGTGTCCTACAGTTGGAACAGGGTCACTATTTGTGGGACTATTATGATCCTGGGTTGCTCGATTTGACAGTGCCTCCATTTAATCTTGACATGAGTTAGATTCCTTCTCGGGCCATTCCTCAGTGCCTGATCTCAAAGTATATTGGTGACTACAATCTTCATTCAAATTTTGAGATATCTCGGCCAGAGCACCTGCTTGCTCATCCTTCTATGATGAATATTCGAATGTTGAAAGACATAAACTTCATAAACTCCCCCTATGCCTTAGATGATCCTCCTGCCGGAGTGGAACCTTCTTCAAAGGCAGAGGGAAAGAAACCCATAGAATAGGATTTTATGTAATGACTTGTACTTTTCACCACTTATGTAATTCTACTTAATTTGAATGAAAAATTGTCCTAAATAATTTGTAGAATATTTTTGCTTGTTGGTTGCTTATTTCATCGTAGTGATTTATCAATCTTTGATCTTTATGTGATAAAACATCCTTTATCTCGTGATCCTGTTTAATTTAAACAACTAGAGATGATTGTAATTGGCTTACCGACCAACTAGAGTTTATTAAGATAATTGTTTCTGACCAACCGGAGTTGGTGAACTTTTATTCCCTGACCAACCGTAGTCAGGGGATTTTATTTCTCGGCCAACCATAGTTGGTAGACCGACCAACCTTAGTTGGTGGGATTTTATTTATCGACCAACCGTAGTTGGTAGACCGACCAATCATAGTTGGTAGGGTTTTATTTATCGACCAACCGTAGTTGGTAGACCGACCAACCGTAGTTGGTAGGGTTTTATTTATCGACCAACCGTAGTTGGTAGACCGACCAATTGTAGTTGGTAGGGTTTTATTTATTGACCAACCGTAATTGGTAGAGTTTTATTTACTGACCAACCGTAGTTGGTGGACCGACCAACCATAGTTGGTGGGATTTTATTTTGAACTTGATGCATAGTGTGTAGCACTAATACTCCGAAAAAATTTCAACAAAAGGAGAGAATTGGGTAAAACATCCAAAGATTTATTCATATCGAAGAAAACTGAATTACATAAGGATTGAACTACTGATAATATTTGCGCAGATGCTCTGCGTTCCACACATTCTTAAACTCCTCTCCTTCTAAAGTTTCAATCCTATAAATTCCTGGGCGAACAACTTCTGTTACTCTGTAAGGTCCATGCCAGTTGGCTTCCAATTTATTATGCTTTTGAATTACTTTCTTTAGCACGTAGTCTCCTTCCTTCAAATAACACTTTTTAACCCTCTTGTTGTAGAATAGAATTGTTCGTTGTTGGTATGCAGCATTCCTGATTGTTGTTTCTTCTCTAACTTCCTCGAGAATATCCAAGTCTAATCTTCTCATCAAGTCACTGATAGGAGAACTGAAATTCAGCACTCTGTGTGTGGGGAGGCCCAGTTCGGCAGGTATAATAGCTTCACTTCCAAATGCCAGCAAGTATGGAGATTCTCCTGTTGCTTCTCGTGGTGTAGTACGATAAGCCCACACTACAGAATGTAGCTCGTTGATCCAATTTGCCTTCGCATCATCGAGTCTTTTTTTCAAACCATTCAGCAGCGTTCTATTCATCACCTCAGTTTGTCCATTGCTCTGGGGATGGCCTGGTGCTGAGTGGGTTTTCAAAATGTTTGACTGATGACAATATGCAGCGAACTCCTCGTTATCAAATTGGGTTCCATGATCAGTAATGAATGCATGGGGAAGACCATATCTACAAATGATATTCTTCCAAATAAATTGATACACCTTCTCATAAGTCATATCAGTAAGACGTTCAGCTTCCACCCATTTAGTAAAACAATCCACAGCGATGATGAGGTATTTGAACCTTCCTCTTATCGTCAGGAGTGGCTCGACCAAGTCTATTCCCCACATGGCAAATGGCCAAGGGGATGTTATCGGTGTTAGCAATTCTTGGGGAGTTCTTTGGATAGAGGATAAGCGTTGACATTTATCTCATTTTTTAGCATAGGCTATACAATCAGCCCTCATTGTTGGCCAATAGTATCCTTGCGTCATCACTCTTTGCAAAAGCGTTTGACCTGCTACATGAGCTCCACAGGACCCTTCATAGACGTCTTCAATCAAGTCTTTCACCTTAGAAGAGTGCACACATCTTTGCATACCTGCTATAATTCCTCGTCTATATAGAATACCATTAGTCAATACAAAACGAGCAGCTTTAAACTTTAGTTTCTTAGCTGCGAGTTTGTCGGTTGGTAATTTCCCTTCCTCAATATATGCCCTGATGGGATCCATCCAAGATGGTCCTAAATCAAGGGTAATAAAGTTCATCATTAGATCTTCGTCTATGCTTCGACTAGCCAAGACTTCTATTGGGATTGTTCTTCGTAGCTCGGTGCGTGTGGCTGAAGCTAACCGAGCTAAGGCATCCGCTCTTGCATTCTCTAATATTGGTATTCTAATTATCTGTACTGCGATCAGGCTTGATAAAACCTCCATTGCTTTTGCATGATACCTGATCATTAATTCTCCTTTGGCTACATATACTCCCAGCATTTGATTTACGATCAATTGCGAGTCGCTGAATACGATAACCTGCTCCGCCCCCAAGGTTTTTGCCCGGCCAAGTCCTGCAATCATAGCTTCATATTCAGCCTCATTATTAGAAGCCTTGAATTGGAAGCGCAAAGCATACTCCACATCGACCTCATCCGGGCTGTTCAAAATAATCCCTGCCCCACAACCTGTAATGCAAGATGAACCATCCACATATAGATTCCATATAGGTATTTTATCCTCAAATTTTTTATCGGATAAAGTTCCCCGGTGGAATATTTATTGCTTCCTTTTATCCTCCTCTAGTACTTCTTGCTTCTCGTCAACCATCTCCCCCTGATCGTCAATTGACTTGAGTTGATCGGAGTTTAAATTTAATGATCTCGTAACATCCACAGGTCGGTCGGTATTCAGCTTTTGCTCCTCGGAGGTGTCAGGATAAGTGAATTCTGCGATAAAATCTGCTACTGCTTTCCCTTTAAGTGACGACCTAGGCTCATAAATTATATCATATTCACCAAGTTCTCCTAGCCCAGTACATTAATCTCCCTGATTTTTCTAGTTTATGAAGAGCTTGCCTCAGTGGCATATCGGTATACACTACTATGCTATGAGCTTGGAAGTACGGCCTCATTCTTCTACTTGCTTCGATGAACGCTAATGCCAACTTTTCTAGTTTTGGATATCTGATCTCTGCCCCTCGGAAGGCCTTGCTAGTGTAATAAATTGGTTTTTGCACTCCATCCTCCATTCTTATAAATGCCGAGCTAACTGTATTCTTCGAAACTGCCAGATACAAGTACAATCTTTCTCCCATCACTGGCATGAACAACAGTGGGGGTGCTCCCAAGTATTTCTTTAACTCTTGAAAGGCCTTCTCGCATTCATCATTCCATTCAAATGTTTTTTGGAGTGTTTTGAAGAATGGGAGGCATCTATCAGTTGCTCGTGATATAAATCTATTAAGTGCTGCAACTCGCCCTGTGAGACTTTGCACTTCCTTCTTCGTCGTTGGAGATCATAGCCCCAATAGAGCCTTGATCTTTTCTGGATTTTCTTCAATACCTCGTTGGTTGACAATATACCCGAGGAACATGCCTTCTCGTACTCCGAATATGCACTTGGTAGGGTTCAACTTCATTTGATATGTATCTAATTGATCAAAGGTTTGACCTAGATCAATTAGATGGTCAGCAACATTCTTGCTCTTCATCAGCATATCATCAACATAAACCTCCATATTGTGACTAATTTGCTCTGCAAACACCTTGTTCATCAGCCGCTGATATGTTGCACCTGTATTTTTCAAACCAAAAGGCATAACATTATAACAGTAAGTTCCCCTAGGGGTAATAAAAGAGGTACTCTCCATGTCTTCAGGTTTCATTTTAATCTGGTTGTAACCAGAATAAGCATCCATGAAGCTCAATAGCTCGTGTCCCGAGGTAGCATCCACTAATTGATCAATTCGGGGCAAAGGAAAATGATCCTTTGGGCATTCGTTGTTGAGGTCGGTGAAGTCTACACACATCCTCCACTTTTTGTTCTTCTTCTTCACCATCACCACATTAGCTAACCAGTTTAGATATTTGACATCTTAAATAAAGCAAGCTTTTTGGATCTTCTCTACCTCCTCTTGTATAGCTTAGTTCTTCTTGGGGCTGAACACTCTTCTTCGCTGCTTCACAGGTTTGATTTCCTTATTGACATTAAGTTCATGACACAAGAAATTTGGGTCTATTCCTGGCATATCTTTGTGGCTCCATGCGAAAGTTTGTTTTCTGCTTTTTAGGAAGGCTATCAATTCCAGTTTTAGTGGGGTGTCCAACAATGAACCGATTTGAGTTGATCGTTTTGGGTGTTCGTCATCCAGAATGACATTTTCAGTAGCTTCCACCACCTGACCCTTTACGAGCTGTGACTCGTCTCTATGATCTAACGTTTTAATTTATGCACCTTCATCCACTTGATAGGTGGTAGTCTTTTTCCTAGATTCTTCCAGTTCTTCTTGCTCGGTCGATGAATAGTAGCATTCCCAAGCTACTTTTTGGTCACCCTTCACAATTCCTACTCCAAAGTTGGCTGGAAATTTTAGGCATTGATGTACAGTAGATGGTGCTCTTCGAACTTCTTCAATCCTACCCTTCCCATGATGATATTGTAAGTTGATTGAACATTCTTATCCATCATAAAAAAGCGCACTCTTTCTTTTCGGCAAGCAGGCCATGTACCGATGAACATATCCAACTTGATCGTCCCAATTGGAAAAACTTTCTCGCTAGTAAAACCGAGGAGGGGCCGATGATATGGCTCCAACTGGGATAGCTTTAGGTTTAAACTATCAAAACATGGGTAGAATATAATATTTGCCGAGCTACCATTATCCACCAAGACTCGCGAAATCACTACTTCCTTCATCCTCATTTTGATCACCAATGGGTCATCATGAGGATATAGCACACCTGCGAAGTCATTCTTAGAGAAATCGATGACCAGTTTATCTTTGTTAACCTTCCTCGGGCAATCTTCTTCATCTAGATTTATCCGTTGAATATACGAACAAGATTGATCCTCATCGAGGTAAGCTTTACTTTCTGCAGTAAGGTCTCCACCTCCTGCATCCCCACCAGTAATAACATTGCAATCAAATGACCCAAAACGGATAGAAAATACCTCACGTTTTGGATATCTTGGTCTTTTAGGGAGATCGGGGTCATCTTCATGATCTCTTTTCTTATTTTCTTCTGCTTGATGAGGAGATCTAGATCCCTGTCTTGCTCGGTCGTTGTTTTTTCCTTCATTTCCACGATCAACATACTTGGCCACTTTTCCTCGTCTGATGAGCGCTTTAATTTCATTCTGAAGAGCTATGCAATTTTTGGTCGTGTGACCCTGATCTTTATGGAACTCGCAATATTTGGCCTTATTCCTTTTATCAGGATCTGTCTTCATTTTCTCAGGCTAGTTTAACTCCTTGTTGTTCTTGATCTCTTCCAGAACGTGGTTTATATCTACCTTCAAAGGAGTATAGTTTCCAAATTTCCTCAACTATTCCAACGCTTGCTTTGCTTTTGACTGCTTGTTACCACCATTATTCTTCTGATCCTTCTTCTCAATCTTCTCGGCCTCAACTTTGGTCTCCTTAGTGTCCATGCTCTTCTTTGCAGCCATAGCTTCCTCAGCATTCATGATTTTGGCTGATTTTGCCATTAATTCTGACGTGGTCCTAGGTGGATCTTTGGCCAAAGTATAGTACAATTTATTTGGCAACAATCCACTCATCAGAGCAGTGATTTCTATCTTTTCCTCGTAATCAATAACTTCGAGCTTCTCGTTATTGAAACAAGTAATATAATCCCTGATGCTCTCACCTGCTTTTTGTCTAACGCTTAGCAAGTGTGCTACTCACTTAACTGGTTTTGCTCCAAAATAGAATTTTCCAATAAAGAGCTCAGCCAGTTGAAAGAAAGTTACAATCTTCCCCCGAGGAAGATTGTTGTACCATATTTGAGCAGATCTAGTGAGAGTTCATAAAAACGCCCTACATTGCATCTCGTCTGGAATAGCATAGATATCAGCAGCTTCCTGATATTGTTCTATATGTAGAACAGGATCAATTTTTCCATCATATTTTGGTGTTACCACTGGGGCTTTGAACTTTGATGGTGTGGGAAAATCCACAATTTCTTGGATAAAAGGTGTACCTTGGACAAAAGCTCTTTGTAGAGGATTTTTGGCCTTAGCCATTTCCCCTAGTCTATCCTCCAACCTCTTAATAGAACCTTTCTATGCATCATTTTCCTCCTCGGGCCTGTTGGTCCGAGCAACTGATCGTGTTGAGTTTGCCTCTAGGGATTTTTCACGACGAGTAGCTGGTCAGGATTGGGCAGAACCTTCCTTTAAATCATAGAATCGTTGAGAGTTCCTCGACACCATCCTAGGGGGGCTTTTATTCCTCCTAGGACCCAAACGATCAAAGGGAGAGACTCTACTCAATCTTTCAAGAGCACTGGTCCTTTCTGGAGATAGAGTGACATTTTGTTCAGTATCTGTGGCTCGCACTGATGAAGTTCGGCCAGGTTGATAAGAAAAATCATTAGATCTATCAGTGCGATATGAATCGACATGTCTAGATCGAGATTCCTCTAGGATTAATGTTCGTTTAGTTCGTGAGGAAGGCAATTGGGTATTTCTCTGAATGCTTCGTTCTCCTGACTGGGCAGGTGCTCCATCCTGGATAGTTTGCATGAGTTGTCGCATGGTTTCTTGCATGGCGGTCTGGCCCTGAGCTAAATTATCCATTATTCCAGCCAGATCTTGGACACTTGGAGGAGTGGATGGATTTGGGGGGTTTTCAGCGTTTTGATTACTGGATTCAGGATTATCAGCAATTGAGGATGAATTGTTTTGGTGAAAAACGATAGTTTCAGTCGTTTCCCACAGACGGCGCCAATCTGTTGATGTAAAAAATTAGATTATCCCTAATTATTTAATCATAGATAAAAAATAAATAAGACAAGTGTTGATACCAAATTTAATCTGCTGACATGGACTAATCATATGAAGACACGTGGCTATCTACATGGCAACAACAAGCACTTCCGAGATGATCACACGCTCCGAGGAACCATGTTACTCCGAGGAACTCATACGCTCCGAGGAACAGACCTCTCCGAGGAACTCTTTAGCACCGAGAACTCAAGCGGTCCGAGCAACTCAGGCGGTCCGAGCTGCACCTCGAAGCAGGATACCAACAGTTTAACTGCTCATTAAATGCTTATCATTCAAATGCACACGCAAAAAGGGCATTAAATGTATTACCCTTTCATGTTTATATCATTTAATGTATTACCCTTTCACATTACAGCCTCAGGGCTATAAATACATTGTACAATCCTCATTAGAGGGGACCCCGAATCCAGACCGAAATTTTTTGATAGAACTTATAATCGAGAATTCCCAAACACTCAGCAACAAAACAACAGTGGATGTAGGTCATTCTTATAAGGCTGAACCACTTTAAAATTCTTTGTCTCATTTATTTATCTGTGATTGAACAATTACAGTGATCTAATTTTTTACATCAACAGATTGGCGCCGTCTGTGGGAAACGACTGGTAATATCGTTTTCTCACCAAAAATAATCCATTACCAATGGCTGATATTCCTGAATCCAACAATCGAAACGCTGGAACCCCTCCAAATCCATCTGCTCCACCAATTATTCCAGATCTGGCTGGAATAATGGCAAATCTGGCTCAGGGCCAGACTGTCATGCAAGAAACAATGCGACAACTCATCCAAACCCTCCATGGTGGTGCATCAGCCCATTCCGGACCACGAAGCATTCAAAGAAATACCCGTGCACCTTCTTCGCATACTAGGCGTACTAATTCATATCGCAATGAGGAATCTGAAGATTTTTCTTATCAACCTGGACGAACTTCGTCAGTGCGAGCCATAGATACTGAACAACGTGTCACCCTCTCCCCATAAAGGACCAGCGTATTGGAAAGATTAAGTAGGGTTTCTCCTTTGGACCGATTAGGCCCTAGGAGGAACAAAAGTCCTCTTAATGCAGCTTCGAGGAGCTTTTAACGACCATCAGATTTAAGGGAAGGATCTGCCCAGTCGCGACCAACTGCTCGTCAAGATAGATCCTATGACCGACCAGCTGCTCGTCAAGATAAATCCCAGGAAGCTACTTCAACGCGATCAATTGCTAGAAACCAATAGGCCTGAGGAAGGAAATGGTGCATGGAAAGGATCTATTCAGAGGCTGGAGGATAGATTAGGGGAAATGGCTAAGGCCAAGAACCCTCTACAACGAACCTTTGTTCGAGGAACACCTTTTGTCCAGGACATTGTTGATTTTCCAACA
Organism: Sambucus nigra; assembly: GCA_949130495.1. Taxonomy (NCBI): domain Eukaryota; kingdom Viridiplantae; phylum Streptophyta; class Magnoliopsida; order Dipsacales; family Adoxaceae; genus Sambucus; species Sambucus nigra. The sequence goes on along the minus strand of OX422217.1, from coordinate 426,281,176 downwards.
CCATCAAAGTTCAAAGCACCTGCTGTGACTCCCAAGTATGATGGGAAGACTAACCCTGTCCTTCATATAGAACAATACCAAGCTGCAGCCGACATCTATGCTATCCCAGATAAGATGAGATGCAGAGCATTCTAGGGAACACTTACCGGATCTGCTCAAATATGGTATAATAATCTTCCTCGGGGAAAGATTTCAACTTTTCTTCAACTGGCCGAGTTATTCATTAGGAATTTCTGCTTTGGAGCAAAGCTAGTTAAACGAGTAGCACATTTGTTAAGTGTTAGACAAAAATCTGGTGAGAGTACCAGAGATTATATAACTCGTTTTAATAACGAGAAACTCGAAGTCATTGATTATGAGGAGAAGATAGCGATTACTGCTTTGATGAGTGGACTACTGCCAAATAAGTTGTACTACACTTTGGCCAAAGATCCACCTCGAACCATGTCGGACCTGATGGGAAAAGCGTCCAAGATTATGAATGTCGAGGAGGCTATGTCTGCGAAGAAGAATATGGACGCCAAAGAAACCATGGAGGAAGGTGATAAAGCTAAGAAGAAAGAACATAAGAACAATGGTGGTGACAAACAATCCAAAAATAGGTCGTCATGGGAGGTCTTGAGGAAATTTGATAATTACACACCTTTGAAGGCAAATATCAACCACGTCCTGGAAGAAATTAAGAACAGCGAGGAGTTGAACTGGCCAAAGAAAATGAAGGCAGACCCTGACACGAGGAATAGGGAAAAATATTGCGAGTTCCACAAGGATCATGGCCATATGACTAAAAATTGCATAGATCTTCAGAATGAGATTGAAACACTCATCCGACGAGGAAAGCTAGCAAAGTATGTTGATCGGGGAGGCGAAAGAAGAAACAATGACCAAATTAGAGAGAGGTCTAGATCTCCTCGTCGAGCAGAGGAGAACAAGAAGAGAAACCATGAAGTTGATCCATAGGATGACCCCGATCTTCCCAAGAAACCAAGGTATCCAGAACGAGAGGTATTTTCAATACGCTTTGGGTCATTTGATTGTAATGTTATTACAGGAGGAGATGCAGGAGGAGGAGACCTTACTGCAGAAAGAAAATCTTACCTCGGTGAGGCTCAAGCTTGCTCGTACATTCAGCGAATAAATCTAGCTGAGGAAGATCACCCGAGAAAGGTGAACAAGGAGAAATTGGTCATCGATTTTTCAAAAAATGACCTTGCAGGTGTTTTATATCCTCACGATGATCCACTGGTGATCAAGATGAGAATGAAGGAGGTAATAATTTCAAGAGTGCTAGTCGACAATGGTAGCTCGGCAAACATTATGTTCTACTCGTGTTTTGATAGTTTAAATCTAAAGCTATCTCAACTGGAGCCTTACCACAGACCCCTCATCGGTTTTGCTGGCGAGAAAGTATTTCCACTTGGGACGATCAAGTTGGATATATTCATTGGTACGTGGCCTGCTTGTCGGACAGAAAGAATACGTTTCTTCGTGATGGATAAGAATGTCCAATCATCGTACAATATCATCATGGGAAGAGTAGGACTGAAGAAGTTTGAGGTTGTACCATCTACAGTGCATCAGTGCCTAAAGTTTCTAATAAACTTTGGAGTAGGAGTTGTGAAAGGTGATCAGAAAGTAGCTCGGGAATGCTATTATTCATCCGTCGAGCAAGAAGAACTGGAAGAATCAAAGAAAAAGACTAATACCTATCAAGTGGATGAAGGTGCAGAAATTGAAACATTGGATCCTCGAGATGAGTCGCAACTCGTGAAGGGTCAAGTGGTGGAAGCTACTTAAAACATCATTCTGGACGACGAGCACCCTGAGCGAACTACTCAAATAGGTTCATCGTTGGAAGCCTCATTAAAACAGGAATTGATAAATTTCCTTAGAAGCAGAAGACAAACTTTTACGTGGAGTCATGAAGATATGCCTGGGATAGACCCAAACTTCTTATGTCACGAGCTCAATGTGAATAAGGAGATCAAGCCTGTGAAGCAGAGAAGAAGAGTATTCAGTCCAGAGAAGAATCAAGCTATACAGGAGGAAGTCGAGAAGCTCCAGAAAGCTTGTTTCATTGAAGATGATAACTATCCAGATTGGTTAGCTAATGTGGTGATGGTAAAGAAGAAGAACAACAAGTGGAGGATGTGTGTAGACTTCACCGACCTCAACAAAGCATGCCCAAAGGATCACTTTCCATTGCCCCGAATTGATCAACTGGTGGATGCTACCTCGGGACACGAGTTGCTGAGCTTCATGGATGCTTATTCTGGTTACAATCAGATCAAAATGAAACTTGAAGATAGGGAGAGTACTTCTTTCATTACCCCTAAGGGAACTTATTGTTATAATGTTATGCCTTTTGGTTTGAAAAATGCAGGTGCGACATATCAGAGGCTGATGAACAAATTCTTGGCTGAACAAATCAGTGACAATATGGAAGTCTATGTTGACGATATGCTGATGAAAAGCAAGAAAGCTGCCGATCATCTAGTTGACTTAAGTCAGACTTTTGATCAACTAGATAAATATCAAATGAAGCTTAACTCGACGAAGTGCATATTTGGAGTACGAGAAGGCATGTTCCTCGGGTACATTGTCAATCAATGAGGCATTGAAGAAAATCCTGAAAAGATCAAAGCTCTATTAGGGCTGCGATCTCCAACGACGAAGAAGGAAGTACAAAGTCTTACAGGACGAGTAGCAGCACTCAATAGATTTGTGTCACGAGCAACTGATAGATGTCTCCCATTCTTCAAGACACTCAGAAAGACTTTTGAGTGGAATGATGAATGTGAGAAGGCTTTTCAAGACTTGAAGAAATACTTGGGAGCACCTCCACTGTTGTCCAGGCCGGTGATGGGAGAAAAATTGTATTTGTACCTTGCAGTGTCCGAGAATGCAGTTAGCTCGGCGTTGATCAAGGTGGAGAATGGAGTATAAAAGCCAATTTACTACACAAGTAAGGCCTTCCGAGGAGAAGAGATCAGATATCCAAGGCTGGAGAAATTGGCACTGGCGCTGATTGAGGCGAGTAGGAGAATGAGGCCATACTTCCAGGCTCATACTATTGTAGTATATACCGATCTGCCATTAAGACAAGCCCTTCATAAGCCATAAAAATCAGGGAGATTGATGTACTGGGCAATAGAGCTCGGTGAATATGATATAATTTATGAACCCAGATCATCATTAAAAGGGCAGGTTGTAGCAGATTTTATAGCGAAGTTCACCTATCCTGATACCGCCGAGGAGCAAAAGTTGCTCGCTGATCAACCTGTGGATGTTACAGGATCAACAAACGTAAGCTCGGACCAATTCCGATTGGTAAAAGAGCGTGTGGATGTTACAGGATGTGACGCAGAGATAGTTGTGAGGACTCCGGACGAGGAACAAGAGTTGCTCGCTGATCAACCTGTGGATGTTATAGGATCAACAAACACTAGCTCAGACCAACTCCGGCTGGTAAAAGGGCAAGTGGATGTTACAGGATCATTGAATTCGAGCTCAGACCAACTCCGGTTGGTAAAAGGGCAAGAAGAAATGATCGACGAAGAACAAGAAAAATCCGAGGAGGAAAGGAATCAGCAAATATTTCACCGAGGAACTCTGACTGATCAGAAATTTGAAGAAGAGTTACCTATATGGAGGCTATATGTATATGGCTCATCTTGTACTGCAGGATGTGGCGCGGGGATAGTTTTGAGCACTCCGGACGAGGTCGACATGGAATACGCCTTGCGTTTCCAATTCAAAGCTTCCAATAATGAGGCTGAATATGAGGCCATGATTGCAGGGCTTAATTTGGCAAAAATTATGGAGGCGCAGCAGGTTGTGATCTTCAGTGACTCTCAATTGATCGTAAACCAAATGATGGGAGTATATGCAGTTAGAGGAGAATTAATGATCAGATATCATGCAAAGGCAAAGGAGCTGGTGTCAGAATTTTCCGCTATTCAGCTGGTCAGAATACCAAGAATGGAGAATGCGAGAGCAGACGCCCTAGCTCGACTAGCATCAGCTACTCGCACCGAGCTACGACGAATAATCCCAATTGAAGTGTTAGTTGGTCGGAGCATAGATGAAGATCTGACGATGAACTTTATTACCCTTGAATTAGGATCATCTTGGATGGATCCCATCAGGGCATATATTGAGGAGGGAGAATTACCAATTGACAAGCTCGCGGCCAAAAAATTAAAGTTTAAAGCTGCTCGGTACGTATTAACTAATAGTATTTTGTATAGGCGAGGAATTATGGCAGGTTTGTAGAGGTGTGTACATCCCTCCGAGGTGAAAGAATTGATTGAAGAGATCCATGAAGGGTCTTGTGGAGCACATGTAGCAGGTCAGACACTTTTACAAAGGGTGATGATGCAAGGATACTACTGGCCGACGATGAGGGCTGATTGTATAGCCTACGCCAAGAAGTGTGACAAGTGACAGCGTTTTTCCTCCATCCGAAGAACTCCACAAGCATTGTTGACACCCATAACTTCCTCTTGGCCATTTGCCATGTGGGGAATTGATTTGGTTGGGCCACTGCCAATGACCCGAGGAAGGTTCAAATACCTCGTCGTCGCAGTGGACTATTTTACTAAGTGGGTAGAAGTTGAGCCGCTCATTAACTTGACGTACGAGAAGGTGTACCAATTTGTTTGGAAGAACATCATTTGCCGATATGGTCTCCCTCATGCCTTCATCACAGACCATGGAACACAATTTGATAACGAGGAGTTTGTCGCCTATTGTCATCAATCAAATATTTTGAAGGTCCACTCAGCACCAGGCCATCCTCAAAGCAATGGACAAACTGAAGTGAAAAACAGAACGCTGCTAAATGGCTTGAAGAAAAGATTGAATGATGCAAAAGCAAACTGGATCAACGAGTTACAATCAGTACTTTAGGCTTACCGAACTACTCCCCGAGTAGCAACTAGAGAATCACCATACATGCTGGAGTTTGGAAGTGAAGCCGTCATACCTCTCGAGTTGGGCCTCCCAACACACAGGGTACTGAATTTCAATTCCCCTGTCAGCGACTTAATGAGAAGATTGGATTTAGACATGCTCAAGGAAGTTAGAGAAGAAGCATCCATTAGAAATGCTGCTTACCAGCAGCGAAAAGCTTTGTTCTACAACAAAAGGGTGAAGAAGTGCAACCTGGAAGAAGGAGACTATGTGCTGAAGAAAGTAATTCAAAAGCACAATAAATTGGAAGCAAACTGGCATGGACCATACCAAGTTACAGAAGTTGTTCGACCAGGAACTTATCGAATAGCAACTTTAGAAGGCGAGGAGTTTAAGAATGCATGGAACGCAGAAGTATTATCAGTGATGTATATGTAACACAGTTCCATCAGTATGAATAAAATGAAGATATTCTTCCAAAGTCTCTCCTTTTTATTGAGAATTTTTCGGGAAATATAAGTGCTACACACTACTCGGCAAAACTCGGCAAAGCTCAGACTGCTCAGCAAAATATTCCTAAAATTGCCAACCTCGGTTGGTTAGGAAACAAAATATTCCTAAAAATGCCAACTTCGGTTGGTTAGGAAATAAAATATTCCTAAAAATGCCAACCTGTTTGGCTAGGAAACAAAATATTCCTAAATATGCCAACCTCGGTTGGTTAGGAAACAAAATATTCCTAAAAATGCCAACTTCGATTGGTTAGGAAACAAAATATTCCTAAAAATGCCAACATGTTTGGCTAGGAAACAAAATATTCCTAAAAAGGCCAATCTGTTTGGCTAGGAAACAAAATATTCCTAAAAATGCCAACCTGTTTGACTAGGAAACAAAATATTAGGAAACAAAATATTCCTAAAAATGCCAACCTGTTTGGCTAGGAAACAAAATATTCTCGCAAATGCCAACTTATGTTGGTCGGGAGGTACATATATTCTCAAAAATACCAACTTATGTTGGTCGGGAGGTAAGATTATTCCAGAAAGTGCAAAAGTTGCTAACTATGGCTGGTCGGGGATAAAAACCCACCAACTGTAGTTGGTCGACAAAGAAAATTTACCGACCTAGGTCGGTCGGAAACATTTAAGAGAAAAATCTACCAAGTATGGCTGGTCGGGGATAAAAACCCACTAACTGTAGTTGGTCGACAAGCATAATTTAACGACCTTGGTTGGTTGGAAAAATTTTAAACATTTTTTATACTCGTGACTTTATTATTAAGTGATCGAGTAATATTATTGAACTTGAATTTTTTTAATTATTACTGAGTGGGTCGACAAACAACACAATATTGTTATCTTTTTAACAAATATGCACAAATATAAAGTGTTTGATAACTACAAGACAATAGCAATCAAGATTTGCAAACAAAAATGAAAGTCTTTCATTGAATTCAAAATAAAATACATTGATAATAAAATGAAAAGTACATTGATATTGAAATGTATACTATCTATTACATCAAAAACTCCTATTCTACTGGTCTTTTCCCCTCTGCTTTTGACACAGGTTCCTCGCCAGCAGGCGGATCATTTAAAGACAGAGGAGAATTGATGAAATTGAGATCCTTCAACATCCTGACATTCATCACGGATAGTCGATCTAAGAGATGCTCAGGACGAGATACCTCGTTTTGAGAATATAAATTGTAATCACCGATATACTTTGAAATTAAGCTCCGAGGAATAGCCCTGGAAGGGATCCAATCCATGTCCAAATTATATGGAGGCACAGGTAGGTCGAGTATCCCGGGATCATAATAGTCCCACAGATAATGACCTTGTTCGAGCTTCAACACACCTAAGGCATTCAACCAGCCTTGCTTATAGCCCTCATTGTTGGCATTCTGGATACGATCGTCCAAGTGGTATAGCGCTTCATTGTATCCAGCCATCCAGAACTCCCTGGGCTGTTTGTGGAATTGATATGGTAGCCTTTCTAGCTGCTCGTGGAGATTTTTGATGAAAAGCTCCTTATTCTCCAAGACTGACTTCTGCGCAAAGAGCTATTTTTCCAAGTCCCTAATCTTCTTTGACATATCAGACAACGCCTGGTTCTTCTCCATTAATTGGAAAGCCTGGTTCTCTAATGCAGACTGAGTTCTCTGTTCCTCGATAAGAACCCGAGCTGCTCTTACTCGTCCCCAGGGAGCTCTTACTCGACCACGAGAAGATGTAGAGGGGCCAGAACTCTTCAAAGTCTCCAACTCGTCCCTCAACTTGGCATTCTCAACCTCTAAGAACGAAAATCCCTCTTCGGTCACTGGGATCGAGGCACTAGAAGTGGAAGCTGCAGACTTCAATTATGGCAGCTCCTTTTGCAGGTTGTTGTTTTCCTTTTCCAGCAACTCAACAATCTGTCTGCATTCTTCGACCTCACCTCTCAAGGTTCTCTCCCTTACATCGTACCCAGCAAAAAGCTTCTCGTAGCCCTTGTCGACAATGATCTGCTGGTACTTCTTCTCGTACCCCTCATGCAATAAGGAAGTGGATTCTTTGTGTTGAAGATGAAGGTCTTCGAGGGTGCTTTGAAGATCCTCGATCATTTCATAATAGGCAACATTATTAGCCACTACTCGATCGAGTAGACACTCCAGATATTAGTATGCTTCAACTGCCTGTTCTGAAGCATCTTGGCCGAGGATGTCTACAACTTGTGCTGCACTCAAGTCTGTATGACCAGCCTTGAAATATTCATTACATTGTCGCAGCAACTTTGTATCATGGGCAGATAGCAGTTCCATCCTGGCAATCATCAATAAGAAGAATAAGCAGAGTATGAATAGAAAATAGACAACAGTATGCAAAAATTTCAAGTTTTATTAGATCATAGTTCAGAGTTACATATTCTGGGTTACATTTGATAAAGAGAAAGAAAATAAAGATAAACACGAACAATTCTACACCTTCTCCTTATCTCCCAAAACCTTCTCGGGAGGCTGGGATGAAGATGTAGGTTGCTCGGAGGGAATGGATAGTTTCTCGGGCAGCATTGGCAATTGTTCGGAGGAAGTGAAGATCTGCTGAAGTTCCTCGGTAGCAGGCTGAATGGCTGGGGGATGATCTCCCATCACCATAGAAGACTCTTCTGAGGTAGCTTCGTCCTCTTCAAGATCTTCTGGGGTTGGAGGGGGACCAGGAATGTGTTGCTGGAAGAGCTCAGAAGACTCGTCGACCTTCATCTCCTGAAGGGCAGCAACCCAACCATCCCTAAAGTACTTTAGACTGCCATAGTCCACTTGCAATACCATGGCAGCCAACCCCTTGTTCCACCCCTTGTCCCAGCCAGCACTGAAGGACTTCTTCACAGCCATTTTCCTCTTGGTCTTTTCCAAGGCAAGCTTCTCGAATAGCAGGTTCTCAGCAGGCTTCAATTTATTTTATGTTTCCTCCTTCTGCCGACCTACTCCCCGAAGTTGAGCCAACTCCTCCTCGGCAGCCTTGAGTTTATCTTCAAACTCTCCTGCAGTTTTGAGCTTCTCTTCAAGCTCCTCATTTGCCTTATCCAAGGCATTTATTCTCTTCTCCAACTCCTTGGAGGCATCAACAGCTCGAGCTTTCTCCTGTTTGTTGGAGGCAAGCTTCTTCTCCCAAATAGCCTTATCAGTGGCATACTTCTGGCGGGATTCTTCCAAAGACTTGATAGCCTCTTCCATAGCTCCCTCCACACTGGACGAGGAGCATGAAGCTTTAATTGCTTCATCCTTTTTCAAGATTATGTTGAAGCATCTCGTCAACAGTGAACAGAAAAATAAAGTAAGTTAGAAACAAAAATGATAAAGGAAATATGAAAAATTTAAAGTAAAGAGACTTACAGAAGCAAGGTGACGAGCAGCTAGCGAGGTGAACATGTCCCGAGTAAGATTGTCTTCAGTACCCTGGACCTCGGGAATGATCCAAGACTTTACCGAGCTCATGGCAGAGCTCGGGGGAACAAAAGTTGGAACCCCAGTTCCAGCAACTGGGGGCTGAATGATGGTCTCAGCCAAATTAACCGAGGAGCTTTTCTTCAGCCTCCTCGGGGGAACAGGAACGGATTGAACCAAGGAAGAACCCTTGGTCGGTGATATTACAATCACCTCTCCAGGAGCAGCAGTGCTACTCGGAGCCACTGCGGGCTTCTCGACAACTTTAGTAGGAGCAGCTGGAGGAGCTGCATCAGTCTTCTTTATCCCCTCCCTTGGGACGTCGATCTTACTCCTTTTTGCCTCTCCAGAACCAGAGGCAGTTTTCTCAAACAGGGTAGGAGGTCTTCTCTTCTTCATACTTTCACTTAAAGGAATATGGGATTCAGGCGATGAGCTGGTGTAAGCTGGTACTGGCTTTGATTCACTTATCACTGGATGAGCAGTGAACGAAGTGGTGTAGCTCTTGTACTGCAGCAGATACGAAGATGATCTAATGTGCTCATCCGCAACACTTTGATGCAGACTCCAGATAAGTTTCAAATGCCTTATATTGACATCTGCATCTTTTGGGCACTTCCTCTTGCTATCAACTTCAAATGAACAAACATTGTTATCAGTGGCACATTTTATCAAACACAAAAGAAACATGATTTCAAAATAAATAAAATGAAAATAACCTATCCCATTGCCATAAGGAGGGCATCTGGGACCCTGGTAAACCTCATCTCCAGTTAATGGAGGGTGTTGCCAATTTTTTATGACAACCCCATGTTCAAAATAATCCCTATTGGCATCAGGGAGATTGACTACTAAGGCTCTATTTAAAAATCTAGTTTTTAAATAAAAAATATTATCATTAACTGCCCATCTATAGCAGTACATGATTTCTGGAAATCCTATTCGAGTTCCATGGATTTGATTTAACCTATGCACCCCATTAACTATTCTCCATGTGTTGGGGGCTATTCTTGCAGGAACAACGTGAAAGTATTGACAGAATTCCAAACACAAGGGATTGGGTGGGAAAGAAAATCCACACTCAGCCATAAAGAGATTGGGGAACCAATGTCCCTCAACCAAACGGAAGTAATCAGAAGGCTCAGAAAGATCTTCCAAAACAACCCAGGAGGGAATGGAAAAATCAGAGCGAAACTTTTTAAGAGACTCAACAGGGTAAACCATGATGATGAATAAAAGAAATGAAGAAGAAAGAAGAAGATCTTATAGAAAAAGAGTAGAGCTGTTGACAACGAACGATGAAAGAGATGAACGCACAAGAGAGTAGAAGACAATGAAAAACTCCAAGATACAAATTTGAAAAGTAGAAGACGATGGGAGTATCTGTGAAGTTTAAATACCTTGCCTTGGGAAATGGTGAAGTAATGATTGCAAAAAAGGATGATTACGTTACTGGCGGCTAAAGAGATGAAAAGTGGCGCGGGAATCAGAGCGAGCAACAGCGGCTAAAAAGACGAAAAGTGACGCGGGAATCGAAGCACGCAGAAAAGTCCAAAAAAGCATGATTCTACGAATTGGGAAGGAGAAATAAATACAAGGGAAACGCTCCTAAAAATCAGGAAGACTATTTAAATCTAAAATATTCCGAGAAAGAATGTTCCACACTCCTCAAATTTCAAACTATGAAACATTGGGGGCTTCTGTTGATACCAAATTTAATCTGCTGACATGGACCAATCATATGAAGACACGTGGCTATCTACATGGCAACAACAAGCACTTCCGAGATGATCACACACTCCGAGGAACCATGTTACTCCGAGGAACTCATACGCTCCGAGGAACAGACCTCTCCGAGGAACTCTTTAGCGCCGAGAAGCTCAAGCGGTCTGAGCAACTCAGGCGGTCCGAGATGCACCTCGAAGCAGGATACCAACAGTTTAACTGCTCATTAAATGCTTATCATTCAGATGCACAAGCAAAAAGGGCATTAAATGTATTACCCTTTCATATGTATATCATTTAATGTATTACCCTTTCACATTATAGCCTCAGGGCTATAAATACATTGTACAATCCTCATTAGAGGGGACCCCGAATCCAGACCGAAATTTCTTGATAGAACTTATAATCGAGAATTTCCAAACACTCAGCAATAAAACAACAGTGGATGTAGGCCATTCTTATAAGGCTGAACCACTTTAAAATTCTTTGCCTCATTTATTTATCTGTGATTGAACAATTACAGTGATCTAATTTTTTACATCAACAACAAGAGATTTTTAAAGTGGTTCAACCTTGAAAGAATGGCCTACGTCCACTGTTTGTATTATTGCTGAATGTTTGCAGAATTCTCGATAATGGGTTTACCAAGAAATTCTGAGTCCCCTGCTAATGAGGAGGTTACAATGTATTTATAGCCTTGAGGCTGTACATGCGAGAGAATATAACATAGCTGTCCAATAGGCATGTACATATGTATGATAATAATCAACATTTATTGCGCATTCAATCCTCTGAATTATTCGGTTATAAATGCTCTGTACAAGGTGCAGCTCGGACCGCCTGAGCTGTTCGGACCCCCTAAGTAGCTCGGTAAACATGAGTTGCTCGGTACAGTAGAGTTCCTCGGAGAACACTTGTTGCTCGGAGCGTTCTGAGTTGGTCGGGGATATTGAGCTCCTCGGGGTCAAGGTGTTGTTCAAAAATGTTTGCGGGTGCCATGTAAGTTGACACGTGTCTCCACATAATCAGTCCACATCAGCATACTAAATTTGGTATCAACACCTGTGGTTTAAATGAAGAAAATCTGAGTTGACGGTTAAATTCCTCTGGAAAAATTAGCAAAGAGTCGTTCTCGAACAATCTTGAGAAATCCCCATTTAAAAATTCAAAACGTGGATTGAAAATAGCTCTCTAATGGAGTTAAGGTTTTGAGGAAGGAAGAAAATGTAAAAGAGGAGATTGCTGCTCTTAGGGTTTAGAAGAATGTGTTTTTAAAAGTACTAAACCTGTCACTTTGTTTATATACCAAAAAGAATTTGAGTCCTAATCAAATATAAACACTCAAAAAATTATTACGGACGATTCGATTGTCAGAATGGTGTGAAATTTTAATATGTTGTAGCGAACGGCGACATGGTGCTGCTGTAAAAAATTCATCTCAGTCGGACGGTCAAATTTTAAAAAATATTATTTTTATACTCCTTAGCTCGAATCCTCCCCCGATTTTTATACGAAATGTTATAATTTCCAATTTTTAATCCCGATTTAAATTCCACTTAAAACCTTATATATATATATATATATATATATATATATATATATATATAAACTAACATCTTTGCATACCAAAATTAAATAGATCCCAACATTATTTTTTTTCAAAATCCGAGATAATTTAATTAAAACCGGTTTAAAAATCACGGGTTGTTACAGGGAGTTGCGCAATCTTCTTAGGTAGACATAAGTAGATAAAGGGGGAGAATTAATTAAGGGGGAGTGTTCATTTTTTACATTAATAATTTTCATATTTCCTATACGTTTGATGGTTTGTTAAGTATGCAAGATTTTCATCTTGAACAGCATCTTTAAACAGGTAAAGCGATTTATCCTTAGGTCGAGTCATTGCGTCTGTATTTTTATTTTTTGAGGGGTGGGATGTTGTGTCTAGACGAGCTTGATGTCCCTATAGGATTTTTTTTGGGGTTTTGTCCTAGAATAGCCAAAGTGGGGGATTTGCAAGGACTAAAATTTCCAATTGAGTCCATATGTAGTATTGGCTTAATTTCGGACAAAACCATTTTGAGTCATAGGATAGAAGTTTGTTCCTATCAAGCCTATGATGTTTGAATAAGTTGAATACGTAGAAGCCAAGATTTAAAGTTTCATACTTGATGGGTTTCGTGCCACATGTTTCACATCATCAACATTTGAGGATTCAAAGTCTCCAAAGGTATGAATGATCTATTATATATATATATATATATATGAGCTTGGTGAATATTTTATGGGTGTTATTTTTGTCTAAACGACTTTTTAATTTCCAAAAATATTTTTAGAAATTTGTATAAAAATATTTCGCTTAAAATGAAATTTTAAAAAAAAATGAATTTTCTGAAAAGTGGTTCGAACGAAACTGGGAACTCGTTCGAACGAGATTCCCAAGTCATTCGAACGACATTACTAACGAGAAGTTTTTCCATGTTTTTGTTTTCTCGTTAGAAGTTTTGGTTTGAACGAAGTTGTCCGAACAAGATATCAAAAGAGATTGAACTCCAATTCTCTGAACTCTCGTTAGAAGTTGTTCGAATGATGTCGTTCGAACAATATTGCCAAATCGTTCGAACGAATTGGGTGCGGGAAAAAAAATTTGAGCAGTTTTGTTTTAACCATCCACTACCCCACTTCTTTACCGGTTTCATACACTTCGGGGCAACAGTTTTTTAGATGACTTTTGGAACTTCTAGAGAGCTTTTTGAGAGAAAAATTTCCAACAACAAAGTCCTTTTATGTGTTATGATTTCTAGATAAAATCTTTCCCCAAAACACATGTTTATACACCCGTAGTTTGTTTTAATCCATGTTCACTCATATATATATATATATACACACACATATATACTAGCGAAATACCCGTGCCTGAAGGCACGGGGAAAATTTCCAAACTACATAATCGCAAAACAGAAAATTTTCGTTCCCCAATAAAATAATGTGTAATTTAAAAAAATGGTCGTAATTTATTCATTGTTCTCTCTTATCAAGACAACATCAGACTTGGATCTAACTATATTACAACAAACGTAGTTAGAAAATTGAGACCAGTTGAATCAAAATGTAATTTTCATTGAACATAAAAGATGGGGAAGTCCCCTACATTAATTGTAACAAATCACAATTACAATGATTCTTAAAAGGTATTAAGAAACCTGGCTGACTTCATTCTAAGCAGCCTCAATAATGCCCATATATTGAATCCGGCCAGTGTTAGCAATAACATCTTGTTTTATCTTCCCTATAAATTTAGCGGCAGCATCATCTTACCCTCATACCTCCTCATCTTCCTCATCAACATCTTCCACCTAGGTAGGGTAACCTGCTTCATATTTCTTAAATATCTTTGAGTCTTATACAACAACAACCTCCATAAAAATTTCATTTGAGACATTCTCAAAGAATATGGTTTTTACGTAGTCAAATGATCTTCATCCTTGGAAAGGAAAGTACCTACAGTTATTGGTGTTCTTAGAACAGTTTTCTTTTGAATGTTAACTGGAATTGCATGAACTTTTCAATGTTAACACGACCCCATTTGGCAAACTGTTACTATAGTGTTGAAGTTAGCATCCATTATAAGGGTCCCCGTCGAGAAATTATCCGAATGAGGCCCTAAACATCATTGGGCACCCTTGTCTATATACTCATATCAACCGTGGCCCGAAGAGAATAAAACCTCACCAACATATCTCCTTTTTAGTTGAATTCACACATCTCGAGATAGTTAAAAGTTACAATTAACATGCCAATATTTTGTAGTTAACCGATAAATAAAAATGAAAGTCATGTTAACAAAACTAAAGTAATCACCAAAAACAGTACAACTTGATCAATTTAAGGACAAACACAAACATTAGTGAACCTCAACACTATTAGGATTTCATCAGTGCTAACCTAATTATGAACTCAAGATTATGAATAATGATTACATTATTAGGATTTCCATGGAATACGTATCCAGAATCTAAAATTAAAGGGCTTAATCTGGAGCGACAAATAAACACTGAAGCAATAAACGTTTAAAGCAATGGGTCGCTAAGTTTGGAATTTAGACCCATTCTAACCCCATAGCTTCACTATTGTGCAAACAAATGCATATACAAAATGACTTGAGTCCCAGCCTGTAATTTCAACTTCATAGCACCAATACCTTGAAAACAAATGCAGTCTAAAGTTGGTTGCAGTTAACATCACTAAGGGTGTGTTTGGGAACATTGCTTTTATGCTTTATAGCCTTAAGTTATATGTGTTCTATTGTGATTTATAAATTGTAATTAGTTTATTTTAAGGAACAATATTTTTTGCTGAAATGAGCATTGATGAAAATGGATTAGTAATCACAGTTAATAGTAACAGAACATAAAGCCACTACATAAACTAAAGTAACTATATTTAATGACATAAAGTCTTTCATATAATTCAGAAATATCTATCACCTTTATTTCTTCTTGAATCTAACATTTACAGAAAGCTTGTTGAATGTTTCTCCTATTTTGTTTATTCACCACCAACTTATATAGATATTTTTTGAGGTAATTGTACTATTTGTAGTTACGTTTCGTAATGAAATATGTTCATAATGTTCATGTCGATTTTATCATCAGTTTTCAAATTTTGATCCCTTTATCATTGAAAACATGAGTATGGAATGTTTTTATTCAGGTTAGCACTGATGCAAACATGAGATACACAGAAGCACTAATGAAAATGAATAAAAAAATAGATTAACTATCACCTCAACATTGTAGAAATGCCATCCACACGATTCTCTATTCCAATATCTGAAAACCTGAAAAGAAAAATAAAAATCTTCAAAAACTTAGAGAACCCATGCTAGCCCTGTAATGAAAAAATAAAATAAGAAGACGATAAACAATAAAGGATGAAGTGGAAATTCGGGTGCAATCACCTCATTTGGAGTTTGAAAATTAAAATCCAGAGAGTTAATTATGAGATAAGAAGTCTAGAGCGGGTGAACGCACCTTCTCTGATACAATTCCATTTGTTCCAACAACTTTGCCAATTTCGGATTGAGCTTTTGCATGAATATCTGGGTGTAAAATCATTCAAGAAAGAGTCCACTCTAGGATAATAGCCACTGTATCAGTCCCCCTAAAGATCATTTCCTAAAATAAAAGAAAAATCCACCTTTATTTCCAAACACATATAATGACTACCTAAAACTAAATACTATAAGTGAATGCTTTGCCAAAACGTGTGGTAAAATGTAGATCAAACAAAAGCATATAATAAAGATCCCAAAAAGATAAAAACAACTTACATAATAGTAAAATATACTCCAAATAATTATTCATAGCTTCCACTGAATTGGCATATCAGTGTCATCTGTTTGAACACTACTAAGTCTTATCTTCACACCATATTTTTTTTATCATATAGCCAAGTTGTACAACAAATGAAATGATGCATAGCCACAAAACTACATAAATAAATTAGCGACAAAAGAGTAATTGAATAGTATTTCATTTACATAGAAGGTCGTAAAAAATATCCTACTATAGAAATCGTAGCCATATAGTCTTAATGACATATCGTGACTTAAAAAAAGTCAAAAACAAATTTAAAAGAAAACCACCCCGATCATTATCTTACACACCAGGTTAGTGAGAACATTGAACATTTCTTTTGTGTAAATCATCTCGATCATTATCTTACACACCAGGTTGTATAAAATGCAAATAAGCTAGAAAAATTGGTAGAAACAAAGAAGAGTATGCAAAATTGGCTTACTACCACCAGAACAAATATGAAAGGACCCCTAAAAAAAAGCCAAACTACTAAGATAGATTTTTGGGGGCTTTGGAGAACAACAATTGAAGGAATTGACTACTATAATGTTGAGATTGAGAAGTTGAATGAAAAAGATATCGCAGACAGAGAAATGGTTATAAGTGATCTTAACTCCATAATTCCTGCAACGTTTGTTTCATTTGGTTCACAGAATGAGTACCAGAACCACATGATGTTTATTGGGATAATCTGGAAAATTTTAAGCTCGCTATCCAAAAACTACTCATGCCTAATGCAAACGTCATATCACGTGCCAATAGCCTTTACGATTGCGCTGCAATTGCGCCGGTTGCCTTTGCTTGCCTCTGCCCCAAGATTGCACTGCTGCGATTGCGATTAGGCTACTGCAGATTACTACTGCTGTATTGGACATATGTTGCAACAGCATGGACATCTTGGATAGATGTTGTAGCAGCATGGACATCTTGGACAGCAGCATCCTAGACAATCTGGACGTGAGTATTGCTACAAAATCACATCAGTTTTAGTTACATTCGAAATATTGATATTATTTAAGTATATCACAACATCAATTCAAACAAATAATTATAGAGCCACACACAGAGGAAAAATAACTTTAATTTTCAAATTCAATTTTAAATTCAAACAAACAAATTCAATTTTAAGTAAATAAAACTCTATCAAACAAATGTAAGTGTTTTGACACGTAAAAACTTCGACAACATGAAATAAGAAACCATAAATACCTTCATAAAGACTCGAAAAAAGAGGGGAGAAATCATAAATACATTTATACATAAATATTATACTTACATTGAGTGCAACAATCATCAATCTAATATAAAGTTACACTTAGTGAAACTATTATCAAATCAGCTATGTATAAAAAGAAAATTAATTCCTTAGATCCATTAACTCAATAGTTAACACCGAACAAATCATATCATTAAGAAGACAATAATGAATCAATAGAAACTCACCTATTCCAAGTAATGTTTATATCACTCCTGACCTGATGATTATGTCCCCTGTTTCCATTTTTTGCAAAAGATAAGATCCTCCTTTGATAAAAAGCAAGTTAGAATCTGCACTCTAAACCCGTTCATAAAAAAAGCAAGTTAAATATAAGTCCTGATAACTGTTACGAATGCCAATGTATGAATTTAGATGAGAAGTGGATATGCAATAATCGTATTCAATGACAAATCAGAAATCTTATCCAGGGTTATCAATTTTCTCTAGGAAATAAATTTATTCACCAGAAAGATGTAGATATACAATAAAGGTGACTCGAAAAGTCAAATTTGTTGACAAAAAAATCGAACGAAATTTGCAAAATTGCATCCAATTCATGTGCTTGTACCACGCATATCCCAAGATAACAGTGTTTGGTTTCTAAAGGAACAAAAACCAAGCATAAAGCTTAGAAGTAGAGCAGTATAATACCTCTGATGCAACTGTTTTACCTGAACCGACAGTAGTAACTGTTGTACCTAAACAATAAATTATAGAATATAGTGTGAAGAATGACTAAGAGAAATAATAAAGAAAAAAAATGATATTTACATGTAATACCCAATGAAAAATTAACTGCTCTAAACGTTCAAATGTAAAACTCATTAAAAGGATAAAAAAGGAGGGGTGGGGTGGGGGTGTTACTCCATTGTTATGATTTATGCCATTAACATATTTTGGGTAAACACAGGGCAATAAATAGAGCTTCATCAAATACCTTTAGTAATGTTTTCCTGGGCTTGGATGCTTTTACCTCCGATTCCTCCAGGTATAACAGTTTCACCTATCCTGGCCTTCTCCTCCATATCCTCTCTGTCCTCCATCTCCTCTCTGTCCTCCATCACCTTTACAGTGCAAATGGTGCTCATAAAAAAATACAACCAGACCTCACACCACAAATTCAAATACAATAATAGTTGTGAGTCTTGACAATTAAATATAATTTCCAATTGGGGCACCCCAAACATAACCTGAACTTACACCACAAATATGTTTGGACTACGGCCGTTTGAGATGATTACCTACATCAACACATAAGCAGATTACATACACAAAATTTATATTAATAAAATCTAAAACACTTATAAATAGTATATGATGCTAACCTGACTACTATAATCTCTCTTGATATTCTAACAAAAGTATAGTCAGGACATGGACATTAGACACAATTTTGAAAAGTATATCATAAAAATTATCAAAAAATCTAGATCTGTAATCATTAGAAAAATTATACCTTTCTTCAACATTAGATTAACATTACATTTTACAAGCCATCATAATAGAAAGAAAAATTCCATTCACTTTAGTCATTAAATGCACATGAGTTCAAAGCTTACCTCTTATATGCCTTCAATAAAAACATTTCACGACCCCTTTGTTATAGGAATAAAGATTTAGGATTACAATGTAAAAATATTACATATGATTTAATATACAAAAAAACTCATATGGGGCTTTGACATATATGGAAAAAATTGGGTCATATAATGGAAATGACAACACATCATTCTTTGGCACCATTTTATATATTGAAAAGAGGGTGATAGGGACATAGGTGATAAACATCCAATCCCATCAGGTCTTGTTCAAAACCTTTATCATTGTGATGCCGGGGGGACCAAAATAATAAATTTCAGATTTGTAAGGAATTCGAGAACAAATTGAATTAACAAAAACCCATCAAATAACTCTAAACAAAATTGTAAAGGACTAAAGAATACCTTGATCTATGGTCGTTGTTTGTCGTTGTGTTGGTCATTGTAAAGGACTAAAGAATAACTCTGCCCAACTTTACGTTCCCGTTTCCACAAACCCCAAAACTCCTTTGTGTTCTCGTTTGTTGCATCAGACAATGAAAAAATTGTTGCAATAGAATTTGACAGTAATGGTATTAGATTACCATAAATGAGTAGAGAAGGTTGAGATGGAAGGGGAATTGAGTAAATAGTGTTGGTGAGGTAAAGCATCTATGTGATCCATGTATGTGGACGCAATGCCTAGCCAAAAACGACTTTAAAGCCACATTTGTAAACAATATAAAACTTCGACTCGCATTCCACCTAATCATTACGGAGATTTTGCAAAATTAAGATTTGAACCAAATAAGAGAGACTAATACAATAGATAATTTTTAATGCTATGTCGTGAACTACCTACTCTCCTTGCTTCAAACAATGAACACTATATATCAATAAATCTCATTAATATTCATGTGTAGTCAGAGGGATGCCATTACTTGAAATAAGTTACAACCAAATACACTTACTAAAACAAAATATATGACTAAAGAGTCAAAATCATAAATATGTGGAAATAATATTATTAAAACATAACTATATTATACATATAAAATAAATTCCTTACCTTCATTAACAACGTGGGACATAAGCATACCAAATAGAGATCCTTGGCACGTTTCTAATTTTTTTTGGTGTCAAGATACCGCTATGTAGGAATTCCAATTTCATAATGAACACATAAATATGTATATATTCCAAGGCAACGGTAAGTTCCATTTCATAGACCAACCGTAGATATATTAAGCATAAACAGATGTGATCATGTCCATTAACAACATCAACCATTTCAAGAAGTTGAGAAGTCGGTCCCTTCAATTGGGGAGCTCGCGATAGGAAAGTCTCGTGATGTTGAATCTTTGAGAAATCTATTTTGTAAGCCCAATATTTTCATCTAACCTTATTTTTTCCCATTGACAAATCCATGATAGTTAATTCCCAAAAGCAACCTTGCATCATCCTCTTAATAATGATGTCAACAGGGAGATATATAATGCATCAAATGCCTAATAAAAGAATAATTTTCCTAAAGAAAAAGGAGTGAATATTGATTTATAAAGAGCATAAAAACATACTGTGACTCTAACCAGACCACATTGTTAGTCTGAGGTGCATCAATGCTTGGAATTATGACATGGATTAGCATAGCAGCTAATGCGCTTTGCTAGGAGCTGAAGTTCTTTGATGGGTTAATAGATCATCAAACTTTACTACATAATGTAGCATGCATGTTATATATAAGTATGAACTAAGAGATGCAGGTAAGAAGTTGGAACTAATAGGTGTAAGTAGGCATTATGACCTAATAGATATAAGTAAAAACGAAAATATTGAAAACTATACTGAAACATCGTCAATCGTATTAAATAAAGCCAAATTCTTTCTCAAGTTCAAACCAAGATCCAACTGACAAAGATCATAAAACATAGTTTAGACTTTTAGTAAATATGATAATTCCCTAGGCCTGGAATTTCTTCAAACACGTCACCTATTAAATAACTTGGGATAAGAGAAACAATAAACCAAGCATACAATCACCATAGTAAGAGGCCATTTCTAACTAACATAGTATCTAACAAATATAATTAGCATATTAAACATCCATATATCCATTCCCAAAAATTCCAAAGCAATCATTGTAATTAGTACAAATAACTCACTAAAAATACACTTTCCCTAGAGCCAGACCTTACATGCATATTCTATCAAGTCTCACCCAAACAAAAATGTTTTTGACCCACACAACACCATTGAAATCCCCAACTCTAACTAAAGTAAGGATTCAGATGATACAAAAAATTTATCAAACAACTAAGAGCTAACAATTTAAGGAAGTCAAGGCTATGCAATAAACTTATTTGTATCAAGGCTATGCAATAAAAATCAAACGACAAAATTTTGCAAACATACAATGAATTACTTACCTGACTTGTGGCGGAGAGTGTGAGGAGGGATTTCTAAAATGGCGGAGAGAGAGGAGTGTAATAAAAAATCATCCATCGGATCTTTAAATCTCCACTTCAGATCTTTACAAAAAATAACCAACAATAAAGATAAGGGATTATATCGTTAAATCTTCACTGAATAATATGTGATGTTGAGATGTGTGTACCTCAAACTCTTCATCAATGAACATTTTGGGCTTTGATAAAAAGGAAAATCGAGGTGTGTACAAGAGAGAGAGAGAGTGATGTTGGGTCCAAAGAGGAAGTGAGAGGGTTTGCGTGTTTGGGGAAAGTGAACGGGAGAGAGAAAATCTTTGTGTGTGATGAGCATCAAAGTACTTTTGTGTGTATTACCAAAATATCCTCTTTATTTGATTCAGATTGAAAATCTAGGAATAAAATGAGAGGGAAAGTATATTTTAGTGGGTTAAAATTGTAAATACAATATAGAGTATATAATGAGGTGAGGTGAGTTGTAGAGCTTATGGTGTGAATTGTGATCTCACCCTCCATTTTTTGCCTTGGTGTCTAAATCCTCACCTCTACTTATGTTATCACCTTATGGAATATATATATATATATATATATATATATATATATTGGCACCGGGTTTTCTCCACACCAAAAATAAGAGAAGTCTTGGTTTATTCTATACCCACAAAGGAGAAGAAGTTTGTTTGCTGCATCTTTATCACATGGTGAAAGTCACCATGTATGTTTGATGGTTGTTGTGCCTCCATTGGTGGGCTCCAGAGTTATCTACAAGGCACAGGTTGAAGAGCAAAGAAAGTGTCGGGGCTTGAAGGAGTCAAGTCGAGTGTTGTAAGTCTTCTTATCATTGTCTTTGTAAACATACCGTAGCTAGTCGTTCGTTAGGCAAGGGTCGTTCGAGGTTTTTCCCATTTGGATTTTCCTCGTACATCGTCATGTAGTGTAATTGTGTTTATTTTTATCTTGAAAAATCACCAGAGATGCATGCTAGGATAAACAAGATAAAAAAAATTGGTATAATCATCACACTTGTTTAATTTGGTCCTAATTTAAGTTTGGGTAATTTAAGTTTAATTTATTTCAAGTTCGGAATTTAATTTGATAAAATTTGATTTGGCCTATATTGAAAATTAGAATAAGACATTGTAATGCAAATATTAGGACTTGGGTTGAATTAATTTTGTTTAAGTGTAAATTAAGTTGTTCGAGTAGTTTAATTTCACTTTTAGTTTAACCTAATTTTAATTTTGAATAAATTAAAATTTGAAGTTTGTTTTTGTTTAAAAGTTGTATTGAAATTGTAGTTGGGAATTTAATTGAACCATCACATTAATTTTAAGAATTTAAAATTTAGGGGCTTTCGCACATTTTCAAGCATCTTGCAAAAATTTATCCTCGAGCAAGAGCAAGCCACTCAATATCAAATTGAAGCCCTTGAACGTCTTGAACAAAGGTTAATTAAAATTGAGTGTGCAAACGAGTCGAATTTCACCCTAAGTCAACCCATTGTTGCACCAATGTGAAACGATGATGAGTCGTCTTGTGCCACAAATTTTGAGTGTGACCAACCCTATCATCCTTAGAATCTCGAAGTTGATCACCCAGTGGTTCGGGACCCAAGTTGACAATTGTATTGACTTATCCATCAATTGTGAGACTAATCCCGATCTTATCGCATTCAAGGAACCCACCATTGAGGTTCATATTTCCCCTCCCGATGAATCAAAAAATACGCCTAAGTCTACACATATTGAGTCCATCCTGTGCGTTCCCGAGGAACCAATTCATCATAGGTTAGCTCTGGCTACGAGTGCTCACCCCTGTCCTGAGATTAAATCCGAGATGGTTTTTACCTCTCCGAATATGGATCATGTTCCACCATGCTTGTCTCACTTTGAGTTATATATTAATGTTGATTCTTCTATCTCAGATTTATATGCCTCGTTGGATTTTTGCACCACCTCAGATGGTTACTTACGAGTGGATAAGTTGATCACTTAATCATTTACTTCCACACCACCTCTTGCGAGTGACCTTACGGATCACTCCGAGCCTCATGAGGAGTGTGTGTGTCTCATGCACTTGAGTTGGATCAACTTCCTACCTTTTGTCCCACCTAACCCACCCATTGTCCCACCCTACACACCATCATGTTTGGACCTTGTTCCCTTACCACTCTCATCTACCCATTTAGGTCCTTACTTAAAACCACCACCCACCCATAAACCCCACAATCCCACTCATGAGTTATCCCCCTATCCCTCCATTCATGAGAGTATATGTGGTTCCACTCTCACCTATGACATTTAGTTTGTTCTTTCACACACACCACTTACTTATGGTGTTGATTTTTTACATTGCCATCTAACCAACGTGTCACGGCGTAATCATTATCATCGTCCATTTATAGAATGGTCGTGCGATTTCTATGAACTCCACCATATACATATTGCTACACCCTTTCGCCTTCCCATCCAATTATAGCATCACGCTTATAGGAACCTTGTTACCCTTACCTTTCGGCTCAATAAGGCTCGTGAATGGTGCCTCTTCACCCTCTCGATTGCCTTTCTTCCATATACCCTTATCCCCACCCAACCTTAGTCCACCGATGCTTTACATTGCGTGAATCACTTTTTCATACAAATTCATTGACCTTTTAGCCGTTATCCAACACGACTGACTCAACAGTCTAGTTTGGGGGTGATTATTGTCACCCAATTTCTCTGCCACCCGTGCTTTCATAGTTCTTATCTTTAAGGTGAGTTCCCTTATGTCCGGCTGAAGACATTAAACTTAGCGCTACTGGGAGGTAGCCTGTTTTTTCTGAGTATAAGTCTTATCCTATTTGGTGGTGGTGTTTCACACCACCCAATTCTTTCCCATCTTTATATACTTGTACACATATTTATGTCATTACTTATTCAGGTTCATCTGGGATACATGTGGTCCTCTTCATTAGCGATTGATTGTGGTAATCTCTTTCCTCCCTTTTGCTCTCCATTTTAAAAATAATTTTATTTAACATCGAGGAGGATATTACTTTTTTTTTGGGGGGGGGGGGGGGGGGGGGTGGAGAATTTTATCAAAATGGTACCTCTTTTGAAAAAATTTCAAGGCCTGATTTTTAAAATTTTTGTGTAGTTTCTTTCATCTCATTCATTGACGTGAATTTTCTATCATCTATCTTTTAAGTTTAGGAACCAATCTAGAGAATTTTTTTAAAATAGCTTATATAATACGTACCAATGAATTTTTCACCATGAATTTCTAGACTCAAAAAAATTTGCGCACTTATCACGTCACTACAGTTTAGAGTTGAAGAGTATTACAATTCTCAAGAAAACCTTAAAGATCACCGTGGAGATTTTAGCTTGTGAGATTCGTTATTTTCACCCTTTTAAAGAGTTTTACGCAATCTTCGAGTCACAAGTTGATTCAACTTCCTTTGGGTCTGCATTTAATCATTGTATAATCTCATTCTTCTTTACTAAATTGTTGGTTTGATCACTGAAAATGACATCACATTCGAGTCGTAAGAAACATGTGTCTTGTAGTTTGTCTCGAGCACTAAACCATTCTTCACCATACACTCACCAATTCTCCATTTCACATTACCATTCACTTCACCTGTTATCTTTCCATAATTTTTTTATCCACATATATTCCTCACATTATCCATATATCATTTCCAATCAATACCATCCATCATTTTTTTGAGAAAAAGAGTGTTTGAAATTCCTATTATAAATTGTCTTCATTTATGTTATGAAAATAAAAATGCATCACAATTAAAAAAAACGTAAAAAATAAAAATAAGAAAAGAAGAAAAAAAGAAGTGAAAAGAAGGAAAAAAAAAAGAAATAAAATATAAATAAATAAATAAAGAAAGAAAGAAAGAAAGAAAGAAAGAAAGAAAGAAAGAAAGCATGTGATCATAGTTTTATAAAATGGAGGCATTGATTATTCAGAATGCGTTCCACTCTTCTAAAAAACCCTACCATCACGCCATCCATCTTCTTCATATAATTTTCCCATCATTCCTTACACATACCCCTTTTAGTCCTTGGTAAGGTGTTAGAGTAAACGAGAAGTATATACGGTGAATGGCTCAACATTCTCAATATAATGATTAGCATTCTTTCATGAGATCATTTTTCTTTCTAAATGTTCGTTCTTTCTTATATGAGTGTGAGACGTTTGACCTTTCTTACAGTTACTCACCTCCTCACACATAGGAGCGATACACTTACCCAAATCTCGTGAGTTCAGTTGAGAGAGCTATATTCGTGAGATTTTGAAGTTGAAGCATTGATTCCAAAAAGGAAATCTAGGAATTACTCTTTTTAGACTTAACCCGTTTTGACTAATTCACACCACACACGTTGAGTCCTAGGAAGGATGTGACTTAAGTATTCACATAGCTAAACTTTTAATACACTTCTAGCTTATATTCTTCAAATAAATATCCACAATGGTTGTGTGATTGTTCTATGTCTAATAAGAGATTGACTGCCATTTTAAAATAAAGAATTTTGTGGGTATATTCCATGCAAACCCTCACGAGACAACACTCGTCCTTTAGGAAAACCTATAAGTTTAACGGATTATTGCACATACTAAGTGCAATCGCAAGTGCACGCGAATGTGGCAGACTTTTGGTTTCTTATCTTTCTGTCTCTCTATTTTTGTCGAGGACTATTAATGTTTTATTTAGGGGTGGTGTGATAAGCACCCAAAAGTGTTTAAATAAAACCTCAAATAGACAGTTTTTAATTGTTAATTCTCGATAAAATTGGTGTTATCCGCGTTTATGTCTATCTTGTAGGTCAAGTCTCACTTGTAGATTTCAAAAGCATTAAATCAAGGCAAAATGAGGCACGGATGCGATTAAAAGTGCCTAAACTAGTCCCATACAAATTCCAGTCACCTAACCTAGCCCGAACTTCCCTAAGCCTATCTTAAAATTGTTTTGTGTGTGTGTTGTATTATTTTTATTATTTTCAATATTTTTAGAGTCAATTTTTAATATTTCATTTTATTTCATTTAGTGTTTTATTATTTTATGTAAATATAATAGGTGTGCATTTAATTAGATTTCTATTTTTTTATTTCTTAGAATAATTATTAATTTATCTTATTCAGTAGGTTTCATTTCTTTAGTCTTTGATTTTATTTTTAGGTTGTAAATATTTTATTTTGTTTGTAAATACTCACACACATAAACATTAATTATCATGTGCCTCCCCTACACCTAATACACCTCCCTAACCTACACACTATCTTACACCCTCACACACACATTACACATTACACATACACCCGACCACACCCTAATAACCCTCATCATCTTCTTCCTAACACCTACCATCCATCCCACCCATCTCTATCCCCTTCATTGATAAAATCGATCCCAAGTAATCCACCTTCAAAATTCCACAAACACCTTAACTCGTTGCTTCTATCCGAGTTAAGTCGGAGCTATCTACGACCCAACAGTCACTAGCGAGATCAAACCGGAGCCATACTCACAGGGTCCAAACCCATATTTCTACCCCTGCTCTGACCTCTAATCCCTCGAACTAATCCACCAAAAAATCTAAACCTCCGGCATGATCTAACCAACCTTCAATTAGCTCCTAAAACCCGTTGTACCTACTACCCTATAACCCGGATCTTCAACCCATGACCTGACCATGCTACACTATTTCGACCAGTACACATAACCACCTGCATATCCAAGATCCTACCATAGCAGCCCCTATCTTCGATCCACGACCATACTCATATCCTAACCCATTTAACCTTTAACCCACTTAGACCCCGTTTCATCCAACCACAAACCCATTTAAACCTTGTCCTGATTCTGTTAACCTGCCTTTAGTTCAAACTAAAATAAAAACCAAAAATAAAATGAAAGCCCCACATGTCTTTTAACCCCTTTCCCATTATACCCTCATGAGCTCACCAAATCCATGCACTTGTCTGCAATGTCTATCCTACCCTCACACCCTTTTAATCCACATCCACTCATGTGCATTACCAAATTTACCCTCACCCAATTACATTACACATCTCATGCACCATTAAAACTCTCAAAGGGCCCCTTGATCAATGGCACATATAAAAGAAAATGAAGGTCATGCTCACGAGGAATGTGGATAGACTAGAAGAACCTAGAGACTAATAGAGAGAGAAACACCTTTGTAAATACTTTTTTTATTTATTTTATTTTTCTTTAGAGATTTTGTGCAAATTAATTGTTGTGGGATTAAATTGTATTGCTGAGGATAGAGTTAAATTTGAAAAAAATTCAAGGAGACTTGTTTGAAGATTTGTTCTCTTTCTCTACTCTTATATTTTAATGCCTTTGTTTATTTGTTTATCATATTTCATATCATGTTAGGATAAAAAACCCTTCCAAGGGGTAGGATGAATGTTAATTTTGATGTTCTTATAATTAATTAGTTCAATTATTCGAAATTCCTTTTGAATGTTAATTTTGATCCTTCGCATTTAAATTTATGCCTCGAGAGAGGTGATTTTTGAGAGAAAATCGAAATTCGAGATATAATACCCATTTTAGAATCGAACTAGAGATAGATGTTTCTCAAGTGTGGAATTATTCCTTGAATTTCTGCTCTAAATTTTATTTTCTATGATTTATATGAATTTTGATGAATCGATCCTATAGGGTGATTTATTAAAAGGAGTAAATCTATTTTCTAGAGTTGTGTGGGTTTAAATTTAATTTTCTAAAATGTTAGTGTTAAAATTGCATTTGTGATGAGAGTTGACTTGAAATTTCAATACTAACTTAGGAGGTTTCAAATGAGTGAATTAATTAATTAGAATAACTAGAATATGCGGTGTAGTCCCATTCCTTGATTGTTCTCACATTTATTTATCTCAATTTATATCTAATTTTAGTGTTTGATTTTGTTTAATTTTTTTATTCACTTAGTTGAGTAGCATAATTATCCCTTGAAAATTATTTTAATATAAAAAAAATAGAAAATTAGAAAAATCTTGAAAGAAAATAACTAGAAAAATAAATTACATGAATTTTCTTGTGTTTCACTCCTTAGAGTTGGATTGACATACTTACTTACCGCTATGCAAATTTATATTATGTTTGTAGGTTTTCAACGATTTTGATTGGAAAGGTTATTCTACAACGATACACAAAAAAATCTTTCTATCAATATATACAAGAAATAATAGAGGAGAAAAAAGGGAACATACATGTAAGTGCATACGCACACAAGCAGAAAATGATAACACCCATGCAAATAGAGTTTAACCCTCTTATGACATGTAAGTCCCCATCCTAGTCGCCATTGTGGCCATCCCTATATCTTCCCCTCCTCCTTGAGGCACTTTTTTTTGTGGGGGTGGGGGTGGGGAGAGGGAGAGGTAAAGGTCCCGCGACCCTTGCTACATCATGGGGTGCTTTGACAGTCGTCGGTATTGGGGTGATGTAAAGAGATAGAGTCGCCAGCCTATTTTGCCCAAAATAGGCAAAGAACATGTCGTCGCCTAGAGAGAGTGATATCAAAGACAAACTGATGCTTGAAAAACCATTAGTTCAAAGGTTCGGGGGCTAAGTTCCGAAACGGGAAGGTGTCAGGAACCCATCCCTCCCTTTCGGTCTATCATGGGCTTATGTTACTATTTTTCTTAATTTTTCTGTGAAGCGTGCGTGCGTGTATATATAAATGGAGATTGGAATCTCTCGACTCTCATCATGGAAAGGATGAAGTGAGGTCATCCAAGAAATGTTCCCAAAATAATAATTAGAAAAATATGGCGTGTGTGATTATCGAGATATTCATCGTCATGATGAAGTGATAATATATGTTTAGATAAGACACGCAAGTATGATATATATGAATAATATATGGATAAAATAGGAAAAAGATGAAAATAGAAAAATAGGTCTCGAGTCTAGGGTTTTAGCCCAAAATGCCTATGTAGTCTATAAAGGTATCAAAGTCCACGTAGTTCGCATGCGGCGCAAATGTGGGGTTTTATCCCATAAAGTCAAATGGGAGTTTTTTATATGTGTGTGTGTAAAAAAGATATTTTTAATTTTGAGAAAATATGGTGAAGAATCCCGTCGGAATTTATGGGTGAAACCCTCTTTTTCTTTGTTTTGATTTTTTTATAGAAAATAAATTATGTGCAATATAACTAATAAAGGGTGGGGTATTAATGTGAATGATCCAAAGTAAAAGCTAAATTAAGAATTTATATAACTAATACGAAAATAAAGAAAATTAAAGAGAGAAGGATGTTTGGACCTTCTTTGGAGACTTAAAACTTGGCCTTGATCCTTGATGAGCTTCCTTGCAAGTTGGGATGAATGTAAGATGAGAGAGAATGAGATTTTTGCTATAATGGGTATGAGAATGATGAGAATGAAAGGTGAAAAGAAATTTCACATAAGAACACTTCGATGATTATAGAAGAATGTTATTGAGTTCATGAGTATTAATGGAACTAGGGTGTCTTTTGAAGTGAGCTAATGCTCTCCTTATATAGGGTAGGGGGACTGCCGATCGACACTATCATTGTCCTGCCTATCGGCAAGGAAGCCAAGACACACTGCCGATAGGCAGGGAAATGAGTTTGCCAATTGGTACTCTCATGTTGATTTTTTGAAAAATTAATCATAAGAAAGTACAAACTATGCACTGGGAATACTGTTAAAAAGGAAATTTAGATACCTTTAACAGTCCTTTAGGCCTCTCTCAGGTCCAGGAGTTGACCTTGGGTCAAACGGGGCTCGGAAGCACCCATTGTTCCTTTAGACGAAAGATTATCGTATGATGATAGATCGTTCGTCCAGACTGTAAGCCCAAATCGTGCATGAGGCACACCGTTGGAAAGGTTGTGCGATGTAATTCGATGTTCCAAAGACCTTCGCTTGGTTCAGAGAGATGACTTTGGTCAAACGTGGCTCGAAAGTGCCCGATGACCTTTCGAAGTAAAATGGATCGTTCGTCTGTACCGTCAGGCTGATTAGTGTACGGGGTGGACTGTTGGAAAGGGTATTCAGTGCCCTTGAAAGATTCATCGAGTCTCGTTTGAGCTTAAGAGTTGACTTTGGTAAAATTGAGCCCGGGAGTGCCTAGTGGCCTTTAGATAAATTTTTAGGGAAAATAGATCGTTCATTCGAACAGTTATGTCATTTTGTGCATAGGGCAGACCATTGGAAAGGGGTTTTAGTGCCCTTATAGGATCCATTATGATATTTCTCTGATGGTGAAGTTGATTTGGGTCGAATCAGGGCTCAAGAGCACTCGATGGCCTCCAGATCAGTTTTTGGAGTAAAATGGATCATTCATCGAAATCATTATGCCAATTCACACATGGAAAAAACCTTTGGAAAGAAGATTCAGAGTCCTTTGAAGATTCATTGAGATTTCTATTTGACGATGAAGTTGATCGGAGTCAAACGGGGCCCGGGAGCGCCCGATGGCCTCTAGATCGGTAGTCGGAGTATGACCTAGGGTTTGTAGTGAATTGGACCTAAGCAGACATTTAGGAGGTCCTATAATGTGGTTTACACAAGAACCATGGCTTCTGACCGTTTGAAATGACAATATTATTAGAGACTAATAAGGGAATTAAGGGGGATTAGTCGACCTTGTCAGAAATATGATCAATTTTTAGAGGTTCACGCATAAACCTAACTATCTTTGTATCTATAGTTTATAGGCCAAGCCACTCTCTTGGTCGATGAACCCTTTAGAATTGAACTTTTAGACACCTCATTATAGTACCTTTCAAACACCTCCTTAGGTCCCTAATGCCATTGTTTTCACCCTCGGGCCCCAGGTCCTACTCCAACCCTTGTCCTAGAGGCCACCAGGCACTTCTGAGCAATGTATGACTTTAGTAAACTCTCTAAATTGAGAGTATCTTAATGGAATTTCATACGTCTTTAAAAACCCTTTCCAACGGTCCATACCATGTAAGAATCGACCTTACGGTTCGCACATACTTGCCTTTTTACTCAAAATCCTGATCCAGAGGCCACTGGACACTTTTAAGATTCATTCGACCTTGGTAAACTCCAAGACACTGGTATTTCTCAATGAACTTTAATAGATTATTGAATACCCTTTCCAATAGTCCCAATCTTGCGTGATTTGGACTCAAGGTTTGTATTATATGCCCATTTTCTGAAAAAGTCCATTTTTGGCTCCCAATAGGCACCCCTGGCCCTCTGCCTATCGGTATAGTGGTACTTTATTTAACTTACAAGACGAATGGTATACGGATATGTAGACCTAGGCCTATGCCGATCAATAGATCCCCTAACTCTAAGACTTTCCTATTTAAGGAGTCCATGACCTCATTCTCAAAAAACCCTTCTCGAAATCCGAAGAGCTCCTGCCTCGAAATCAGTGTGCTGCCTACCAAAAATATCATTTTTCAAACATTCTCTCCATATTTCCTTACATCATTTACACTCCACCTTTTCCATCCACTTCACCACCACTTCATTGTGACAACCGGCAATCCGAAATAAGGGGTGGCCAGCCCGATACTCCAACATAACGGAATCTTTGATGGAAATCATTCTCAGCATCACAACAATAAAATAAGTATACGGAAAACCACCCAATAATTCAGAAAACGGGTTGCCAAAAATTTTAATTTAGTTTAATTTCAAGTAAAAGAAAACCATTTAAACAACCCAAATCTAAAGAGAAAGTGGAATTCCAAAAAGGCTTATATCATCCATAACAAATATACAATAAGAGGACCGAATATACTGTCGGTCAACAGATACATACAACATATTACAACAGTTTAATAAATTACATAATACATTCATTAAACAGTTACAAAAGTTTGGGCCACACGCCCGAGTGAAAGACCCGACCATATCTAGAATACAAAAATGAAGACTTCTAGCAATACATCCTGTAATATCCGCAAAATCTTACAGCTCCTCAAAAGTATTGGAGTGGGAGTATCAAAACGGGCGCCCTTGCGGCGGAGCACCTGAGCGGATACGATTTCATGCACAACAAGGAAAATGAACGGGTCAGGGCTCGATTTTATATGATTACCAGATGAATAAGAAGCATGATAGGTATGAACAGTTATTCATGAATGATGAGGATGAGAATTTAACAACAAAATTTTAAGCATAAGAGTACAATTTAAATGATTATAGCTTTCATTCAATTAAGCGAGAAAATATAATTAAACCTCATTAATTAAAAGTCTCCATCATTATCCATCATTCCAATTCAATTTTCACTCCTTAACAGGAATATGATTACATTAAATGTGCTTATGGCATTTCACATAATTCAAGTCCCATTTGAATTTAGAATGGTAATATTCTTATACATATAAAGATTCTAAGATTTCCCCTCAGAGTTTCCCCACTGGGTGGGCCCCTAACTGACTATCATCTTCCAGGGCCTATCAATAAAGACAACCTGTGCACCTAACGTACGTCGAGAAGTGGCCATATACCTGCGAGTGATTCATAACCACACCTGGAATTACCTCACTAGCGCAGAATAAAACATATAACAATCTCGCATATGGCCAAGGACTATAGTCTCCCTGCATTCATTAGTCAGGGGACATCACCTCATACGCGAGCTTCCCTTATGATAGCATCTAGAGAGGTGTGTTTAAGTAAATTAGCATTTACCATCTAAATTTCATTTTCATTTCCATTATCCATATGTATGTTTCATTTTATTCGAAACCATCATTATAGAATATTCTCATTAATATTCATCATATTTTAAGTCCCGAATCATTCTTCAAGTGATCACAATAATTCTACAAGTCCTAAGGTCTTGTATACCTCCAATGAGTCCCTAAAGTCTCCAAGTATGGGCTTACAACTCCTAATAATGTACTAAGGGAAAGAAATGCCCTAATCTCAAATTGGTACACCTCAAGAACACACCCCGTTTAACCCATTCCTAACGTAGGGTAATGACTCAACTCAACTAAAACTCTAGGACTCTAAGTTTACTTCATTCAAGAAGGTTCCTAAGTCCCTATCAGAAGAAGAGATCTAGAAAGAAAATAAGGTTTGAGGGTGAAAAACAGGGGACCAGTCGACCGGTCCTGAGACCGCGGTCGACCGCATCTCAAAATTTTACCGAAGAAGAAAAGCAGAAAGCTCAGTTCGGAAGGTACGGTCGACCGGTCCGAGGACCGCGGTCGACTGCACACCAAAACTATGCCTTTGTGGGAAACCAGTGTGCCCTCCCCCGAAGGCCCGATCGACCGGTCAGAGGACCGCGGTAGACCAGTCATAGAAGACCTAGACCATTTTCATCTTCCACCAAGCTAAATCGAAGGTCAAATTTCAACCTTTGCCTTTCTCCCCATAACCCCCAAGTACAATATACCAACAACATTTCCAAACCTCAACAAACACACTAAAATTCTTAGAAATCCTACCAAACTAAGATCTAATAATTTAAATACCCAAAATAGGTATCCAAACCTAATATTTACCTAAATCTCCCAAATACACAACTATCACACAAATTATCAACCATAAATCATATATTAGCAAGTAGAAAACTTTCCTTGGGATTGTAGACTCGTGTTTTTCCTTCCGGTAGTGACGAATCCAAAACAAACTCTTCAATTTCTCTCTTTCTCCACAAGTTCTCTTCTTCTCTCTCTCACTCTAGGTTAACAAATGCTCTTAAGAGAAATAAAAGGGCTTAGCAAGACTAAATCGTGGCATTAGTCTAAGATCTCCAATTTAAATGATAAATACCACATTAAAATGACTCCCAATACGCATTATGCTAAAATCAGTCAAAAGTGCCCAAAACACTAAAATACAATATGACACTTATTTCGACTATCTCTCATCATTCGGGACTAACTACACCCTCCAAATTGTCATTTGGAAATGTTATAACTCATTTCAAGTTCCGTTTTCATTTTTAAACCACAACGTCATTTTAATTCTTATGACACAATAAACTGCAACATGGTGATATTTACCCACATATAAGGTAAATATTAACTTATCTCATTAAATTAATACTTACTCCACATTCCAACAAATTATATATAATTACTTCACATAGTAAATAAATATAAAACAGGTTCTCAAAAGCGAGGGTTGTTACATTCATCACCATAAAAACCCCTAGCCTACATCACTTCAAAAATCAGGAGCAAAGCTTCATAGAAGGTTTAATTCTATCATTTTCTAGATCATTTAACTAGTGTCATTTTGTCGTACTTTATTACTTTTAGCGTATCATTTTCTTTAGTTTTACTTTTTCACCCTTAATAATCCTTTTTTATTACTTATATACACAAAAATATAGTTTCATAAATAAAAAAACGTTTAATCCTTAGATCTCAAATTGAAATTTTCCTCCCCTTTTTCCTACACTTTCTCCACTTTTGCACATTTTTCAATAAACTAAAAATAAGAAAATTATAGTTTTGGGTTCATGGGATAAATCTCAACCTTGTGTGTTACTGAACTATGTGAAATTTGATGCCAATTTCGGCTACTTAGGCGTCCCCAATCCACCTCGGGACTCGAGTCCTCTTTTCCATATTACACTATTTTCCTATTTTTTTTACATATATTTATAGTAGTATATCTATTTTTGCTCATTTAGCGATCTCATTTACATGTGTGCTCATTCATTCATAATGATTTCAATCTAGTGCATTGCTCACAATTATATATATATATATATATATATATATATATATATATATATATATATATATTAGCTCTTTAGCGATCCCATCGACATGTGTGCTCATTTGTTCATAATGAGTTCAATCTGGTGCATCGCTCACATTTTTAATCATATTTTTACGTCACTTGTATACACTCCTTGGAGTGATTTGTTCATGTCCTCCACATGACGCGAACACGATGATATCACTCCTTATGTGTGTGTGTGTGTGTGTGTGTGTGTGTGTGTGTGTGTGTGTGTATATATATATATATGAATGTATGTACACTTTCCACACTACCCACTTTATATCTTATTTATGAGAGAAATAAGAATATTTTAATAGCTCATGAGAGATCGAAATGGCAGAATGGGTACCTAACACTTTTCCATTCCATAACTTAGTCCCCGGACTTGTGATTTACATGGTTTTGTATGCATCAGTTTGTCTTGTGATGTCGTTTCTTCGGGGACGGCTATATCTTTTGCCTATTTTGAGAAAAATAGGCTAGCGACTATATTCTTTATATTCTTACCCCTCAACGAGGTCGATTTATGTTTGTGGGAGCCCGCAAATATCGCGCAAGTGGTGGAAAGGGAAGTTCTCTTCCTTGACCCCATTTTGCGCGAGCTATCGAATTTTCCTTTGGGGTGAACCCATATTAGATTTTCCCCCATTTTAATCATAGGATGGCCACATAACCCATAACTTAGATATTGAGCTTCTTACACTAATTAATACGAATACACACTAAGAATTGACATGCTCTCCAACAACTTTGATATTAATTTTTATTATTATTCTAATTTTTTTAATAAAATTCAATGAAGTCTGAAAATATTCTGAAATTATACTATTCTGATTTTTAATTGATGTTGATTTGACATTTTCCAAACTTGTCTGAAGTCATTATGATTCTCTCTTTTTTTTGGAATTTTTTGATATTTTCAAAAGATTCCGATATTTTCAAATTTTTCTTTTTTCAACAAAAACAAATTCTATTAATAAAAAAATTGAAATTGGAATCGACACAAATATTGTTTTGCCTTAAATTTCAGACATACCTTTTATCATTTCAATTCGATCTAGTCGAAACAAAACCATACACTAGAAGAAATAATCAAATATATCTCTCAGTATAAGGTGCGCAGGATAAGTAAGATGTCATGGGGGATTTTACTATCCTAACTAACTGATTATAACTAAATTAAATGAATATTTATTTATTATAATATTAATATAGACAATAAAAAGAGAACAATAATTTCAATTAAAAATACCCATTGACCTTGGGTTGATTTCACGCGTGTGTTCCCACACACATCATTTTCACCTTTTATTTTGGACTATTTGACCACATTTATAAGCATGTGAAAAAAAAATAAGGGTCATAATACCATTTTTTGTTAAAAGAAAAAAAAGAAGAGAAAAACCCTCCTCTGAATATATATTATATGTATAAGAACTCATCACAGTTTAAGACATGAACTCACTTTTTGTCAAAGATCTTCTAACGATTGAAGGTGCAGTAAAATTCTCTACAGTTTGAGTGCAAATGCATTGTAAAACTCACTGTTCAAATACGAACGTTCTTTTGTGGCGGTCTGCCAACCCAATAGTTAAACCCTAGTTATTATTATTATTATTATTATTATTATTATGATGATGATGATGATGATCTTGATAGCATTAAAATCTCAATAATAGTAGGGACAGAGTTTTGACATACATTTAATATGGAATAAATACTCATGTGGAGCTCTAATACTTACTATTTTGAGGCTCAAAACATGCGCCATAAGGACACATGTTATCATTTTCCTTATTATTATTATTATTATTATTATTATTATTATTATTATTATTATTAGGATCATGATAATATGTGCCCTAAGGGCACACATTAAGAACCCAAAAATAACACGGGCAGAGTTCCGACATACATTTAATATGAAAAAAAATATTTATGTGGAGCTCTAATACTTACTATTTTGATGCTCAAAATAAGTGCCCTAAGGGCACATGTTATCATTTTCCTTATTATTATTATTATTATTATTAGGGAGGGTCCATTTAAGCTTCCCCCACACCCTTTATATATCTAAGGACATTAATACCCTTATAATTCTTTTAACACATCTTTTCCCAAACTACTCCCTTTTTATGCTTTTTCCAATTCTCTCCAAAAACTCATTTCATCTTTCCTTTTCCCTTTTCCATTGTATTAAAAAAAAATTATAACTATTTTAAAAAAACATTTCCATTGTCGTAAAAAAGTAGTTGCTTTTTTATATTGTTTATAAAAACTAAAACAATGTTCTATATAATATATAAGACATTTTTATTACAAAAATAAACTGTTTTAGCTGTTAAAATAGTCTTTTATATATAAAAAAAATTGTACAAGAGCGATCCAAATTTTATATTTTTTTTAGTGAAAAACTGTTTATAACACATAAAATTTAATTTCTTAAAAAAATATTTTTTAAAAGAAGTGTCTTTTTTACAAATTTTATTTTTGATTAAAAACTATTTTTTTGTACTATACATACCGCTTGCGTGAACCTTTTTTCTTATATATTAGACCGCTCCAACGGCATGTATAGGTGGTCTGATCACTTATACATACTGTAGACACCCCATTATGTTACTCCCTAAACTCTCCTTAGGTCCCTATCACCTCCCTTGGTCACTACAAACCCAGGTCATACCCCGAGTACTGACCTAGAAGCCATCGGGCACTTCCAGGCTCTAATTGACTAAAAGTCAAAGTCTTCAACTAGACTGAGACTGAATGAATCTTCGAAGGGCACTGAAACCCCTTTCTAACGGTCTGTCCTGTGCGCGATTCCGACTTAAGATGCGAACGAATGACCCATTTTCCCTGAAACCTGACCTAGAGGCCACTGGGCGCTCCTGGGCTCTGTTTCACCTAAGTCAACTCTTCATCTCAATCGAGACTGAATGAATCTTCAAAGGTAACTGAAACCCATTTCCAACGGTTCGCTCCGCGCGCGATTCTGACTTACTGTACATACGAACGATCCATTTTACTCTGAAAGGTCATCGAATGCTTCTAGGGCTCGGTTGATCGAAGTCAACTCCCCGAACTGGATTAAACTCTTTCGAATGTCAAAGTATATATCCTAAACTTTCCAACAGTCCACTTCGTGCGCAATTCTGATGTACCATGCGGACGAACGATTTGTTTGCGTCTGATGATTCCCCGTCTAATGGACCGACGAATGCTTCCGGGCCATATTTGACCCAAAGTCAACTCCTGAAACTGGGAGCGGTCCAAAGGACTTTCTAAGCTTTCTAAATTACCATTCCAATGGTCTGCCCTGTGCATGATTCTGATCAACGGTTTGCATTATGCGGTCGATTTTCCAAAAAGGCCTCAAAAGACACTGCCAAAACCCACCTGCTGATTGGCAAGAATAGGGCTATGTCGATCGGCAATGCCCTGGGCCTATAAAAATGAGGCCTGACCTCACTTGCAAGGAGGGCCCAAATCTAATAGATATCACTCTCAGCAAACCCAGAAAATCTCTCTCGAAGTCAGCGTAATTTCCACACCCAAATCCCTTTCCAACCTTCTCTTTTCATCATCCTTTTCATCAAACTTGGTGAATTCACTACCCTCCATCATCATCCAAGTCTAAGGGTTGCTCTCCAACATTGAAGATCAAGCTAAAGATCTTCAAGAAGGTCCAATTTTCTCAACTCTCTCCTTAAATTCTCACAAATTCACAATAACTTATTTTATTACTTACCACTTTCATTATCTCATCTCACACATCCTAATATACTTTTTATTTAATATTATTGCACATCTCTTATTTTCATATAAATAAAACCCAAGAAATAAGAAAAAGAGGGTTTGCTCATAAATTCCAAACGGGAATTCTCATACATTTCTTACACTTTTCTCACAACTCAAACACTTTTTCCACACACACAAATAAGAGAATCCTCCGGTTGGATTTATGAGATAAACTCCACCCCTCGTTTTTGCATGCGAACTATGTGGACTTTGATGCCTCTATAGACTACGTAGGTGTCTCGAGGTAAAACCTGAGACTCGAGTCCTATTTTTAATTTTTCTCTCATTTTCTATTTTCTCTAAACTCCACTCTCTTATATTATATATACACATACATTTGTTCTTTGTGGCGTATTACTCCACATGCGTTATCGTTCCATCATAACAGTCAACGTAAGGATAATCGTGTAAATCCTATTTTCTAATATTTTTATACCTTCCTACGGATGACTCGCTTTACCTCTTCCATGGTACAAGTCGATGATTCCTATCTCCACTATATATACACATGCACACATATCACGGAGAAAATAAAGGAAAATAACAAAAACCCATGAGAGACCGAAAGGGCGGAATGGGTGCCTAACACCTTCCCATTTCGTAACTTAGCCTTCGGACCCTTTTTGAATCATTTTGGTTTTGTATGCATCAGTATGTCTTTGGATGTTATCCCTCGGGATGGTTCCCTTTCTTTTGTCTGTTTTGAGTAAAATAGACTGCCAACTCTATCTCTCTACATTTTTCACCTCACCCAAATGACGCCGGCCGAAGCGCTCCCGAGAGGGACACGCGGGACCTAGGATCCTCCATCACGCCGCCCGCCCGCCGCAAGGATCGGGGATGGCCACACATACCACTGATGCAGACCATTTTTTTTAAACAGTATAAATATTATTTTTAAAATAATACAAAAAAACAGTTTTTAACAAAAATAAAATTTTTAGACAAAAAAAACACTTTTTTAAGGAAAAAAAATTTAAGAAAATAAATTTTACATTTTATAAACTGTTTTTTAATTAAAAAAAATAGATGAAATTTGAGTCGCTCTAGTACAATTTATATATATATATATATAACTATTTTTACAACTGCAACAATTTATTTTTGTAATAAAAATATTTTTTATAATATATAGACTATTGTTTTAATTTTTATAAACAATTTTTAAAATAGAAATTAATTTTTTTTAAGACAGTGGATTTTTTTTTAAAAAATTATAAAAACCATTTTTTTAAAATACAATGGAAAAGGGGAAGGGAAATATGAAATGAGTTTTTGGAGAGAATTGGAAAAGGCATAAAAAAAGAGTGGTTTGGGAAAAGGGGTCTGTGGATGTAAAAAACTAGATTTGATCTAATTAATTAATCACAGATAAATATGAGTAAAGAAATAAGACGAGATTTTTAAAGTGGTCCAACCTTAATGAAATGGCCTACATCCACTGGCTTGTATTACTGGGTGTTTTTCCTTGATCTCAATTGAGTTTTCTTCTGATAGCTTACCCCGCCATGAAGGTATTACAATGTAATTATAGCCCTTGGGGCTGCTAGTGTGAATAGATAATATGTCGTTATTGAATGGGCATGTACATTTGTACATGGTAAAGAATAATCATTGAATTTGTCTTTGTCGTTTGATCTTCCTAACAAGTTGCTCGGTACGCTGAATAGCTCAGTACATTGAATTCGTGCCACATTGGATGACACGTGTCTTCATATAATTGGTCTACGTCAACTGACTAATTTTTGTATCAACAGAAGCCCCCAATGTTTCACATTTGAGTATTGATATGAGAGAGTGGAAATTTTGCCCAATAGTTGCCCG
This sequence comes from Sambucus nigra, assembly GCA_949130495.1. NCBI lineage: Eukaryota > Viridiplantae > Streptophyta > Magnoliopsida > Dipsacales > Adoxaceae > Sambucus > Sambucus nigra. The sequence goes on along the minus strand of OX422217.1, from coordinate 426,240,673 downwards.
GGCACATTTCTTACATCTTGACTAATTACAGAACTGCAACACTTGTAAAAGTTTTCCATTCTGTGTAACAATTTTGAGTGCAAAATGGCAAATTTGCAAATATTTTGAGTTTTTAACAAACGCTTGGGTATTTTCATCTTTTTCTTTTGATTAGCCGTTGGGAACACAACAGCCGTCATGTGTGATCATTATTTTTCTCATTTTTCGATGCAGCACATATAATGACGTTAAAATCCGATTGTCTTCTACCTTTTTGCTAGCTTGTTTCCAAACTCTTTATCTTCTCATTTTTCTTCTTAAGAACGTTCTTTAAAGTCATCTGCCTTAGCTGATTCCTTAATCTTATGTAAGAATTTATTCTTTCCTTCTTATTTCTTTGCTTTAGCCATCATGGTCTACCTTATCGAGTCATTAGATATGTTTCGGGACGACTTTGAGATTCCTTCTTGGGTTGTTTTAGAAGAACCTCCTTGGCCTTCTGATTTATTTTCTCTAGTGGAGGGACACTGGTTTCCCTCTATTTTTGCAGTAGAATGTGGTTTTTCTTTCCCGCCTAATTCCTTGTGTTTGGAATTTTGCCAATATTTTGAGATTGTGCCTATAAAAGTAGTTCCAAATACATGGAGGATAGTTAATGGCATACATAGGTTAAATCAAATTCATGGAACTCATCTAGTAATTTTTGAAATTATGTATTGTTATAAATGGGTCACTAGCGACACCAGATTTTATTTAAAAACTTGGTTTTCTAATAAAGCTTTAGTGGTCAATCTCTCTGATTCTAATAGGGATTATTTTGAACATGGGGTTGTGATGAAAATTTGGAAACACCCCCCCACTAAAGGGGAAAGACGTGTACCAAGGTACCAGATGTCCACCTTATGGTAATGGGATAGGTTGTTTTTTATTTTTAAGCCAACTCTATTTTTGTTTGATAAAATATTTCACTGACTTTTTCTTTTTCATATTTGATTTGCAGTTGACAGTAAAAAAAAAACTCAAAAGAGAGTGATATTAATATAAAAGATTTGAATCTCATCTAGGGTTTTCATCAATCAATTGTTGGGGAGCATGTGAGGTCTGCTTCCTGTTTACTGAGATATAAGAACACCACTTCCTCTTTTATTGCTCGACCTCTTATTCCTCCTTTGGTGATTGATCTTAAGCAGGCTTCAATATCTTATTCAATTATTAAAGAATCGTCCTCTGATTTGGGCACTTTATTAATGGCCTGATGATGAAGAAGAGTAGAATACCTGATCTCTTTGCCAACGTTGTCCCTGGTGGTGATGGGGAAAAAAAGAGCAAACTAGCTGAAGGGACTAAGAAAAAGGATATTGCTCCATCTGGCGGTGCAGTCATAGCTGTCAAGGAGATCAGCAAGAACCCCTTATTTCTCCAAAAGAGGCATCACCTTTGATTGAAGGGGTTGCTATTGTTCGAGAAGAGACAACACCTTTGATTGAAGAGGTTGCTCCTTTGAAAATATTAAGAAGGGGTCTTGTTGAGAAGACCGTTGATGCTGTTGCTCAACCTACTGGGGTTGAAATACCTTCCTTAAAGGCTAGTTCTCCAGCACTCATTACTCCTGGCTTGGCTAAGAAATTGATCTGGTCTGGAACTCTTCCTGATTGTCGAGCTGTTGAGACTTCTACTCTTCGGAGAAAGTCACTGACTTGGCAGCCCAACACCTTGCATCAGTAAGTGTCGTTATACTTATCATTTCAATTCTGCATGCAATCTTCATATTCTGATTTGATTTTCTCTTCTTTCTGTAATTTTTAGTGTATTTCAATAATATCTTGGAGAAGGATGAAGCTATCAAAGTTGTTTCCTCTTCTAGTGAAGTAGAAGAAGCCCTTGCTGGGTTATCAAAATATTTAGAGGAGTCCCGACAAAAGTATGAGAATGACAAAACTTCTTGGGAGAATAAAATCAAGTCTACTGAGACAGCTCAACAAAAAGCTATGGATGTTGCCAAGGAGGCTGATCTAGCTCGACAACAAGCTATAAAATCTTCCAAGGAGGCAGAGGAAAAATTGAAGGTCGCCGTTTCCATCAAGGAGGAAACTAAGGAGAAATTGAAGTTCTCCATTTCCAACAAGGAGGAATTTAAGGGCAAGCTTGAAGAGGCTGAACGGCGTAAGAAAGATCTTGAACATAAAGTAAAATCTGTTGAAGATCTTCATAGGGAAAATGCTTCTTCGGAAAGGGTGAAGAGAAAAGCTTTTGTGAAGAAGTACTTTAGCTCTGACTAGGATAAAGGATGGAACAAGGTTGTAACTGCTGCCTTTACTCAAATGGAGTATGCAAGTTTGAAGTTCTTTAGGGATGGATGGGTTACAGCATTAAAGGAGTTGAACGTTGCTGAGGATTCTGAATTATTTCGAAGACATGTTCACGGCCCTCCTCCTGCTATTGAAGAAGAAGAAGAAGAAGAAGAAGATGAAGATGAAGATGAAGATGATGAAGCTGGATCTGATGAATCTTCTTTGATGATAGTAGAATAAAAACCTACTGGCACTATCCCTTAATCCTTAGAGAAAGTTTTGTAAACAATAACTTCTACTGAGCAACTTCAGCTGACCACCGACCAACCAATCCCTTCTTAAAAATCAGCTGAGGATGTTGTAGGGAATAATGAGAAGGTGTAATGTTGTTCGGCAATTTTTTGCTTTTCTCTGTTTTCCCTTTTGTTTTGTATTTTTGGTTGTACACTCCTCTATTATGATCAATAAAATGGACTTGTTATTTATTCCAAATTTCTCCTTTACTATTCAATAAAGTTGTGCTGTTGTTGATCTGTTTTTACTTATCTTTGCTAGTTTATTGCCAGGATGGAACTGTTGTTAGCTCATGATATAAAGTTGATGAAGAAGTGTACAGATTACTTTAAAGCTGGTCGTGCAGATTTCACTGAAGCATAAATAATTGATATTCTTGGATCTGATGCCTTTGAACGAGCAATTGAGGCATACCTGTATTTAAAATGTCTACTTGATCGGGTTGTAGCAAATAACGTAGCTTACTACGAAATGATTGAAGATCTTCAAAGAATGATTAAAGAACTTCAACTTCAACACAAGATTATGAGAAGAAGTACCAATAGTTGAGCACGAATCGTGGTTATGACAAATATATCTCATCCCATAATAAGAGAGAGTGTGTGCTAAAACTTGAATTTGAGGAACATAGAAACATTTCTAAGATGATGGAGGAAGAAAATATTGCTTTAAGAGAAGAACCGAGACAGCTAAAATCTGCTTCTTCCTCTGGAGCTCTGGTCCCAGTTAATGATGAAGGTTTTTACTTTTTGGAGACTGAGAATACCTCATTAAGAGAAGAATTAGAAGCTTTGAAAAGATTCAGACCTGCATCCACTTCCCGGGGAAAACAAGAGTTGATCGGAGCATCATTAAAGAGACTAGGATTCAACAGGCTTTAGAAAATCAAGTTACTCAACTGAAGGCAAAAAATCAAGCTCTAGATAAGATGACCCAGAAACTCTAAACTCTTACCGAGAAACTTTCCAATCAGAGTTTTGCATTACAGAATAAGGAAAGTTTGGTGAAGAGGCTTCATCAGCATGTTGAACGATTAACTTATCAATTTCATAAGTATCCCAGAGAGTTCTGGATAGAGGGATACAATGAAGCTTTATATCATGTTGATGCTAGGTTGAAGCAATCAAATAATGAGGGATACAAATAGGGGTGGTTGAATGCTTTAACTGTGATGAAGGTTGAGCAAGGAACCGATCTGTGGGATTGGTATGAGCCTAGGTTAATTGATCTGCCAGTACCACTATTTCAGCTAGATGTTAGCTGGATTCCAGATAGCTATATTCCTCAATGTTTGATTTCCAAATACCTTGGTGATTACAGTCTCCATGAAGAATTTGAGATATATAGACCTCCTCATTTGCAAGACCGACCATATTCAATTAACACCAGAATGCTGTAGGACCTGAACTTTATCAATTAGTCTTTTGCTTTAGATGATTCTCCAACTGTAATGGATCCTGTATCTAAATCGAAAGGAAAGAAACCAATAAAATAGGCTATTTGTATTTTGTTAGTAAATGAAGAAAAAGTATCTCTTTGTAATTTTGTTTCCTTGGAAATAAAATAATTGCATGATCAATTATAATAGTACTGTATTTTTCAGTCATTGAGTATATATATATTTGAATGGACATTTTCCCCTTTTTGAATTCGATTGCCTAGATAATGGAACTTTTGCCCCATGTATTTGTCTAGTTGTAGTGACTTATCACCCATAAGTGCCTAAGCAATGGAATTTCATCCCATGTTCTTGCTTAGTTGTGACAATCATTTAAGTAAATAATTGCCCTAGTGCCTAGGCAGTGGATATGTTACCCATCTTCTTGCCTAGTTCAGATGCCTTTTGGGTCACCCATAATCAATCAGACCTTGCCTTGCTCAATTAATTTATCAACATTGTTGGTGTTTATAGTGATGTCGACTAACTTTGTTGGTGTTTAGTTGATGCTGACCAACTTTGTTGGTGGAAAAAAGTTATTTTGCTACAAAGTTAAGTATAGTGTGTAGCACAAGTACTCCGAAAAAAATTAATGGGAAAATCATCATTTTCATTCATACTGAGACAATAGGTTACATAGGCAGTTACATTACTGGTAGTATTTTAGCAGGTGCTCAGCATTATTGAATTCTTCCCCTTCAAGAGTTTCTATTCGGTAAGTGACAAGTCGAACAACAGCTGCGACAAGATATAGACCATGACAATTTGCCTCCAACTTATTGTGCTCTTAAATCACTTTTTTGAGCACATAATTGCCTTCATTGAGATCGCATTTCTTGACCCTCTTATTATAGAAAATGGCAGTCATTTGCTGATAGGCTGCATTACGGATCACCGCATCTTCTCTGACTTCTTCGAGCATGTCCAAGTCCAAGCATCTCATCAAATCACTCACTGGAGAATTGAAGTTAAGCACCCTATGAGTAGGTAACCCTAGTTTAGCAAGTATCACTACTTCACTCCCAAAGGCCAACATGTAAGGAGATTCCCCAATTGCTGTTCGGAGAGTTATTCGGTAATCCCATAACACTGAGTGCAACTCGTTGATCCAATTCCCTTTAGTATCATCTAATTTCTTCTTCAACCCAGTCAGTAGAATTATATTCATCACCTCAGTTTTGCCCATTACTTTGGGGATGACCTGAAGCAGAATGGATTTTTTGAATGTTGGACTGTAGAAAGTACGTTGCGAACTCATCATTGTTAAATTGGGTTCTGTGATCGGTGATAAAATCATGGGGTTGATCGTATCTATAAATAATATTCTTCCAGATGAATTGATAGACTGTTTCGTAAGCCATATCGATGAGAGGTTCAACTTCCACCCATTTTGTGAAATTATCAATAGCCACCACCAAGTATTTGAATCGTCCTCTTGTAGTTGGCAAAGGCCCGACTAAATCTATTCGCCACATAGCGAATGACAAAGGTGAAGTGATTAGTGTTAGCAGCGCCTGAGGAGTTCTTCGTATAGTAGAAAATCGCTGACACTTGTCGTATTTCTTGGCATAAGCTGCAAAATTAGCACGCATTGTTGGCCAATAGTACCGCTGCGTGTTTATTCCCTGTAAAAGATTTCTACCTGCTACGTGAGCCTCACAAGATCCTTCATGAATTTCTTCTATTAGACCTTTAACTTCTGCTGGATGAACACACTTTTGTAGACCAGCTATCACACCTCTTCTGTACATAACTCCATTGTTCAAGACATATTTGGCAGACTTATACTTCAACCTCTTGGCTGCAAGTTGGTCGGCTAGTAAAGTACCTTATTCGATATAAGCCCTGATGGGATCCATCGAGGAAAGTCACATATCCAAGGCGATAAAATCCACCATCAAATCTTCATCAATACTTCTGCTTGCAAGTACTTTAATGGGGATTGTTCTTTGTAGCTCGGTGCGTGTAGGTGAGGCTAGCCGAGTAAGTGCATCTGCTCTTGCATTCTCGAGTCTTGTTATTCTAATTACTTAGAGAGCTGCCAAATTAGATACAATCTTCATAGCTTTAGTTAAATACCTCGACATAAATTCCCCTTTTGCTGCGTAAAGACTTAGCATCTGATTCACCACTAGTTGCGAATCACTGATCACCAAAACTTGCTCTACATTCAATGATTTAGCTAAGTTGAGGCCCACAATTATGGATTCATACTCAGCTTCATTGTTGGAAGCTTGGAAGTGAAAATACAGAGCATATTTTATGTCTATCCCATCTAGACTGTTGAGAATAATTCCAGCTCTGTAACCTACTGCACACGAAGAACCATCGATATATAAATTCCGTATAGGGATATTATCATCAAACGCTTGGTCTGATAAAATCCCTCGATGAAATATCTTGTCCTTCTTTTCTTCATGCTTCTTTTTTGAATCTCGCACCTTACCAGAGGATTTTGGTTGATCGGTGACCATCCCTTATGGCAATTCTGCTGCTGGGAGTTGCTCGGGGATATTTTATGTTGCTCTCTAACATCTTGAAGTTTCTCTGCATTAGCCCCCAGTTGATCGGAGACATCTGGGTAGGTAAATTCAGCAATTAAATCCACCACTGCCTGCCCTTTGAGAGAGGATCTTGGCTCATAGATAATGTCGTACTCCCTAATTCCACTGCCCAATACATCAATTTTCAGACTTTTTTGGCTTAAGTAAAGCCTATTTGAGTAGCATGTCAGTGTATACCACTATTGTATGGGCTTGAAAATATGGTTTCATCCTCCTACTCGCTTTAATCAACGCTAGTGCTTCCAATTTTGGATACCTGATCGTTGCTCCCCTAAATGCCTTGCTCATATAATAAATTGGTTTTTGCACACCACTTTCTATTCTTATCAAAGCCGAACTGACGGCACTTTCTGAAACAGCTAAGTACAGGTATAATTTTTCTCCCGCCACTTACCTGGATAATAAAGGAGGTGTCCCCAAGTATCTCTTCAACTCTAAGAATGCCTTCTCACATTCCTAATTCCACTCAAAGGTCTTTCTGAGCACTTTGAATAATGGAAGACATCTATCACTTGCTCGAGAGATGAATCTGTTGAGATATGCCACACGTCCCGTAAGTCTTTAAACTTTCTTCTTAGTGTTTGGAGATTGTAAGTCCAGCAATGCTTTTATCTTGTCGGGAGTTGCTTCAATACCTCTTTGATTCACAATGTACCCGAGGAACATGCCTTCTTGTACGCCAAAAATGCACTTGGTCGGGTTTAGCTTCATCTGGTACTTCTCCAACTGATCAAATGTTTGGCTCAAATCATCTATATAGTCATTAGCTTTATATCTTTGGGTCAACATGCCATCGACATATACCTCCATATTTTTTCCAATCTGCTCTATAAACACCTTGTTCATCAGTCGCTGATATGTAACACCTGCATTTTTAAGACCAAAGGCATAATTTTGTAACAATATGTTCCTCATGGTGTAATTAAATATGTACTCTCCCTGTCTTCTGGATTCATTTTAATTTAATTATTTCCAGAATAAGCATCCATAAAGCTTAGCAGCTCATGCCCCAAAGTTGTATCTACCAGCTGATCTATCTTGGACATAGGGAAATGATCTTTCCGGCAAGCTTTATTCAAGTTTGTGAAGTCCACACACATTCTCCACTTGTTGTTCTTCTTCTTTACCATCACAACATTAGCCAACCAATCAGGATATTTGATGTCTTCGATGAAAGAAGCCTTTTGTAGCTTTTCCACTTCTTCTTGAATAGTCTGATTCTTCTCCGGACTAAAGACTCTTCTTCTTTGATTCACTGGTTTGATCTCTTTGTTGACATTGAGCACGTGACATAGGAAGGTTGGGTATATCCCCGACATATCTTCATGACTCCACGCAAATACTTATTTTTTATGCTTCAGAAATGCCACCAGGTCTTGCTTAAGTACTAGATCAAATGAAGCACCAATCTGAGTTGTTCATTCTGGTTGCTCGTCATCCAGGACAATACTTTCTTTCGCTTCCATTACTTGGCATTTAACGAGTTTCGTTTCATCTCTTGGGTCTAAGGTTTCAATCTCAGACTCATCAAATTTATCCACTTGATAAGTGGTTATTTTCTTTCTAGCATTCTCCAATTCTTCTTGCTCGGCAGAGGAGTAGTAGCATTCTCGAGCTACTTTTTTATCGCCTTTCACAATTCTAACCCCAAAGTTGCTCAGGAATTTTAAACACTGATGTACAATGGGTGGGACTGCTTTAAACTTTTCCTATCCTACTCTCCCCATGATTATATTATAGAATGATTGGACATTTTTATCCATAACGAAGACGCATACATTCTCTGTTCTGTAAGATGGCCAGGTACCAATCATCATGTCTAACTTGATCGTTCCAAGTGGAAAAAAAATTTCTCCGAAAAACCCAATGAGTGGCATGTGATACGTCTCCAATTGACCAAGTTTCAAGTTTAAACTATCGAAACAGGGGTAAAACATGATGTCTTCCGAGCTACCATTATCCACCAGCACTCTTGAAATGATTACATCCTTTAGTCTCATTTTGATCACTAGAGGATCATCATGAGGATATAATACGCCTTCCAGATCACTTTTAGAAAAGCCAGTGACCATCTTATTTTTATGAACCTTCCTCGGATGATCTTTCTTCTGCCAGATTTATCCGCTGTATATAAGAACGCGCTTGAGCCTCATTGAGTAAGCTTTCCTTTTAGCGGTATGATCGCCCCCTCCAGCGTCTCTACCTGTAATCATGTTACAATCGAATAAACCAGAACGAATTGAAAATACCTCACGTTCAGGTTGTTTTGGACTTTTTTGGAGATCGGGATCATCTTCATGGTCCCTTTTCTTCTCTTCTCTTAGTCGATAAGGAGATTTGGATCTCTGTCGAGCTCTGGTGTTCGTCTTCCCACCATTCTGGCGATCAACATGCTTGTTCAAATCTTCGCATCTAATGAGTGCCTCAATTTCATTTTGGATATCTACACACTTCTTAGTTGTGTGACCGTGATCTTTATGGAACTCATAATACTTGGATTTATCCCTTATTTCGAGAGCTGATCTCAGTTTTTCTGGCCAATTCAGTTATTCGTTGTTCTTAATTTCTTCCAGAACGTGATTTATATCCACCTTTAAGAGAGTATAATTCATATACTTCCTCAAGTGTCTTACGTTTCTTTGTTTTTCGACTGCTTGACCCCACTATTATGTTTGTTATGTTTTCTCTCTGACTTGTCTTCAGCTTTAGCTTCTACCTTTGACTCGGCATTCTTCTTCGCAACCATTGCCTCCTCGGAATTCATAATTTTGGATGCTTTAGCCATCAATTTAGCCATGGATTTGGGGGGATCCTTGGCTAAAGTGTAATACAGTTTGTCTGGCAAAAAACCACTCATGAGAGCCGTAATGGCTGTCTTCTCCTCATAGTCTATGACCTTCAATTTCTCGTTGTTAAAACGAGTGATATAATCCCTAGTAGTTTCTCCTACTTTTTATCTAACACTCAACAGGTGTGCTATCCTTTTAACTGGCTTTGCACCAAAACATAAATTTCCTATAAAGAGCTCTGCCAGTTGATGGAATTTCGCAATCTTCCCCCGAGGAAGGTCGTTGTACCATATCTGAGCAGATCCAGTAATTGTTCCTGAGAATGCTCTGCACCTCATTTCATCTGGGACTGCATAAATATCTGCTGCATCTTGGTACTGATCTATGTGGAGAACAGGATCGGTTTTTTGTCGTACTTAGTCGTGACCACAGGATCATTGAACTTTGATGGTGTGGGAAAATCCATAATTGCTTGTACAAATGGAGATCCTTTGATAAAGGTTCTTTGGAGAGAGTTTTTGGCCTTAGCCATTTCCCCTAACATGTCTTCCAATCTCTGAATAGATCCAGTCCATGCATCATTTACAGCCTCTGATTTATTTATGTTTACATGAGCAACAGATCACGCAGAATTCTCCTCTTGAGATCTTTTAATGCGAGCTGCAAGCCTGGGATCTGGATGTGATTGGGCTAAGCCTTACCTTAAATCATTTGGTCGTTGAGAATTTCTCGATGCAATCCGAGGAGGATTTATGTTCCTGCTAGGGCCCAAACGGTCGACGGGTGAAACTCTGCTCAACCTTTCCAGAGCGCTTGTTCGTTCTAGAGTTAAAGTGACATTTCCTTGAGAATCCAAAATTCTTATAGGAGAAGTCAGACCAGGGTAATAGGAAGGATCACTTGAATTCCCTATATGATGGTGTTCAGTATGTATGGATCGTGAAGGTGGTGGACGCATGCTCATGTGAACGCTTCATTGGCCTGGCTGGGCAGATGCTCCATGTTAAACAGTCTGAATGAACCGTCGCATAGTTTCCTACATAGCCGCTTGTCCCCTGGCTAGACTTGCAAAAATTCCAGTGATATCGTTGGCATTTAGAGGGAGGGAAGGTTTATGCGGATTCCCTTCATTATTCCTATTGTTGTATTCTGGGAGATCAGCCATTTATGATAAGTTTTTAGTGAAAAACGCTACGTATAGTCGTTCCCACAGACGCCGCCAATTTACTGATGTAAAAAACTAGATTTGATCTAATTAATTAATCACAGATAAATATGAGTAAGGAATAAGACAAGAGATTTTTAAAGTGGTTCAGCCTTAATGAAATGGCCTACATCCACTATCTTGTATTACTGGGTGTCTTGCCTTGATCTCAATTACATTTTCTTCTGATAGTTTACCCCGCCATGAGGGTATTACAATGTATTTATAGCCCTTGGGCTGCTAGTGTGAATAGATAATATGTCGTTATTGAATGGGCATATACATCTGTACATAGTAAAGAATAATCATTGAATCTTTCTTTGTCGTTTGATCTTCCTAACAAGTTGCTCGGTACGCTGAGTAGCTCGGTATGTTGAGTAGTTCAGTATGTTGAGTAGCTCGGTACATTGAATTCGTGCCACGTTGGATGACACGTATCTTCATATAATTAGTCCACGTCAGCTGACTAATTTTTGTATTAACAGGGTCTTATAAGGGTATTAATGTCCTTCAACATATAAAGGGTGTGGGGCAAGCTTAAATGGGTGTGAGAATAGACCCTCCCTTATTATTATTATTATTATTATTATTATTATTATTATTATTATTATTATTATTATTATTATTATTATTATTATTATTATTATTATTATTATTGTTGTTGTTGTTGTTGTTGTTGTTGTTGTTGTTGTTGTTGTTGTTGTTGTTATTGTTATTGTTGTTGTTTGTGGGGGTGGGGGGGGGGGGGTAAAATAAGTTCTTTTTTTTACCAAATAATTGTATATTTACATACTCAATTAATGAAGAATGAGAAAATGTTTCGGTTACATTCTTTTCATTTGTTTGAGAAAAGGAGTATTAGGGTGTGATTTGTAGGACTTTATTCAAGGTAACCGGTTTAGAAAAACTTGTTTCTTATTTTTTTTATAGAAATAACATAGATAAAATAGGAGAAAAGCCCTCCACCAGTGGCTTACATCAAATATGAGTAATAAAAGCACCTATGCTATGAAAAGCTTGAAAAATATCCAAACAATAACGAGTTTTAGCACCTTTAAAAGGGATAATGCGAAAAGCCATCTTAATCTCTTCACAAATGAGATCAGAAATCAAAGAAACCTTCATAAGTACACCCTCGTAGTTGGATTTGTTCCTACCACACCACAAGTGTCAACAAATAAAGGCAGGAATGATACTGCAAAGTATACTCCTAATTTTGTTGCCCTTGGAGTTAATCCACCAAATCATCAAATTGCCTCCAGACAGCTTGAGCAACATCGCTTTTCCAAAAAAGGTGATCTTTGTCTTCCTTGCAATAAGTGTCACAACATCTACATTTGGAAGGTAGAGAGATTTGGATATTTTTAATATACTCATCAATAGCTATCCCCTTATGAAGAAACCTCCACATGAAAACTGATATTTTAGGACAAATCCTCTTATCCCATATAAGAGAGAAGGATCTTTGAATACAACCTTTCGCCCTCACTAAATGCCAATCCAATTTGATATCGAAAGCACCATTTTTATTTAAATCCCACTTCCTTGATTCGAAATCAAAATTATCTAAAAAATCCTCCCATACACTTTGCATCCTTTTCCACACATGGGAAGTTATAAAAATCGAACCCTTAAAATTATGAGATAACAACTTTTTGTATTTGCTATGCATGAAACAAGACCACAATGAGTTGGCATTAAAAATTTCCACCATAAATTGTGCATATAGGCAAGGGATAAATCAAACATGCACCTTAAATTTAATCCACCTTCTTCCTTAATTCTGCAAATGACATGCCAATCTACCCAATGAGACTTGTGTTTGAATTCTTGTTTATCCCAAAGGAACCCAGCCAGAAGTTTGTTAATATGATTAAGAACCATACCCGGGGGATTAATGGAAGCCAACAGATGAAGATGTATAGATTCTGCCACTGATTTAATGAGAGTTAATCTTCCTGCTTGAGAAATATTTTGATTATTCCAGAAATTAAGCTTTTCCACAAGTTTGTCAATATAAGGAGAAAAAAAAGCTTTCTTTTTTCTACCCACAAACAACGGAATCCCCCAGTACATGATAGGAAGATTTTTTTGACGAAAACATGTAATGCATTCAACTACCCTCCTCGTGCCTTGAGATTCATTACCCGAAAGATAAAAAGAACTCTTCTCACAATTAACTACTTGACTTAAAGCTTGCTCATATATAATCAAGAATTCCATCAATCTTCTAAGTGATCTCCTTTGCCATTAGTAGAAATAAGAGTGTCATATGTAAAAGAAAGGCATGAAATAATAGGACAACCTCTAGTTAAAGCATAATGAGACATCTTCCCTTCCTCCATTATCTTTTGAATCCCCCTATTAATAACTTCTTCCTCAATAACAAAAAGAGACGGGGAAAGAGGATCCCCACCCCTCTCATGGATTTGAAAAAGCCATAATTTTTCCCATTGACACCAATAGAATATCAAAATTGGAAATGATTCTCCAAATTAAATCAATCAACGTCTCAGAGAAACCAAAATTACGAAGCGTTTTAAGAATAAAGATCCATGATATTCTATCATAGGCTTTAGACATGTCAAGTTTGAAAATGATGTTTGAAACTCTGATTTTTCTTCTAAAAGTTTTCATCAATTCTTCGGCTAAGAGAACATTATCAAAGATGGATCGACCCTTAATGAAACCAGATTGAGAAGGAGAAATAATTTTAGGAAGAATCAAACCCAAATGATTCTCCAATATCTTTGAAATAATTTTTGAGGAGAAATTGCAACGGCTAATAGGATGTTATTCTCCACAATTTTTTGGCTTGTCAACTTTAGGAATCAAATTGATGTTGGTGGATGTCCAACTCACCGGAAGAACTTCGCCTGAAAAAAAAGAAATAATTGCTTAGTAGAGATCCTCTTTGATAATGGACCAACAACTCCTGAAGAAACACCCGTTAAAACCATCTGGGCCTATTGCCCCTTCACTGTTCATTTCGAAAACCACCTCTTTAATTTCCTCTAAAGTTGGAATAGCACACAACAAATCATTGTCTGAAGCAGATACTGAACTTGGCATGTAGTCCCACAAGTCAATACTGTTATGACTCTGATTAGTAAGGCTGATAGCTTCATTGCTCCTCGTGTTTTCATTAACTGCCAAAAAGTATTGAGATGAGTTGCTGATATGACCTGTTGACTGCATTACAATAACTTCATGTAAATTGTTAGTGACCAGACTACCCAAAAAGGACTGAAGAGAGTTCACAATAACAGTTTCGATTTCAGATTTATCTTCAACCCAAGTACTATCATTATCTTGGATACGATTAATGTTAACAACTCTTTTTTCTTGGCGATTCCATGAAAAAAATTTGGTATTTGCGTCTCCCTCTGCAGTCCGTTTAATTTTCTCTTTCTGCTTCCAAAAGTCTTCTTCCACCTTCAAGGCTCTTAGATATTCCGCTTGTTTTCTATAAAATCTAGTTCTATTTTTCGGTGAAGGGTCCGCATCAAATCCAACTTCTAGTCTTAACATCTCATCCTCCGCTTCTCGTGCCACCTGAAAAAAGTCACCATATTTTTAAGAGGACCAAATTTTAAGAAAAGATTTGACCCTCTTAAGTTTCTCCGCAAAAACATAAAGCGGTCTGCTTGTTTCACCATTTGAATGAATTCATTATCTTTCGCCCAAAAGGATAAAAATCTAAAAGGTTTTGGAGGTTTAGAAGAAGGTTCTTTGAGTTTGAGACAAAGGGGACTATGATCCGACTTATTCCTATGAAGATGGTCAACTGAGCTAATGAAGCCACCATCAAACCAATTATAATTGCCCACAATTCTATCCAATTTAGCCCAAATTCGAGCGGAACCTTCACGATTATTGCACCAAGTGGATTTAGAGCCATTATAAGGAATTCCTTGAAGACCAACATTAAGGAGCGCTAAATTAAAATACATCATACCTTCCCAATTAGATTCATTCCCCTTAATTTTTTCTTCATGATTGGCCACTATATTGAAATCGCCTCCCATAATCCATTTCACATCCCCAAGAGAAGATAAATATTGCTTTTTGATTCTTAGAATCATGTGTAACATAGAATAAAATAATAAGTTGATATTTAGTCTCGTATAATTCGCAAAAATAAATACTCTATAGACTTTAAGAAATTTTTAAAGTAGATCTTGCCCCAAAACTTTAGGGGCGACGTGCTCATTATATAGTGAAATTGCATTATATAAATCTATTATGGGTACAAACTTATAGTATAATTGAGCAAGTGTTCCTAAGTAATTGTCACAACATATTTTCAGCCATAAAAAATGGGCAATAGTTAATAAATCCATTGAAAGTCTATCTATATAAGATCTCCCTAAGTGACAATCTTGTTGTTGTTTTAAATTTATAAACTTTTCAATTAATTAATGATAAGTCCAAACGATATAACAACCAGTTACAAATATATATGTACCACAGTTACAAGTGTATCTATATTTACATTAATAAGGGTAACTATAACTACATGTGGACTTATTGACAAATCATCAATTGGGGCGCATTGGATTTTTTTATTCAAATTTTTATATTTTGGTTCAGTAATGGTTCTAAAAAATAAAAAATAAATTCTTTCAGTTCAGTTCGATTCCCGATTTTAATACTAATCCAAATTGAATCAATTTGGAACCGCACAGGTCCCGAACCGATATTACATCCTTGTATATATACTAATTCTAAGTTAAAAATATGATCATAAACCATTTTCACTTCACAACCATATGGTGCTCTCTCTCTCTCTCTCTCTCATCATTCATTATTTAATATGTTTTGTACTTATGCCAAAGTTTTGACAAACATTTTAAATGTTATAAAAGGGTGTCAAATCGAATGAAATATTTCTATATCAAAATGAAATTATTTTTATCATAAAGTACATTTGAAGATGACCAAAATCAAAGGGTACACGTATAGTTTTATTAGGTTACTTTATTGTTTTTTAATATATAATTGTAATCGAGAACTGATTCAAACCAAACCAAGAATTATCAATTCATTTTGGTTTAAATATTAACCACAACGGCTCAGGTTCCGTTTCCAAAAACCTCAAAGTAGTCCATTCCCATTCTAGTTGTAGATTAGTATTAAAACCGATCCAAACCAAACCACGTGCACTCCTAGTTTATATTGTGAAAACGTCTTTTCTATGGTATGTTAATGAATTGCTTAAAAATTGACATGAACTTTTCCTGAAAAATTGTGGTTTCACTTTTACCAATTTGATTATTAAGAGAGTTGCTCAAATATTGAGTAAAATTAGACCTGTGTTGGGTCGTATTTATGTCGTGTGATATACGGTTCGTAGAAAAAAAACATGTGCTCATACATGATATGTTAACAAATCGATTCTAAATAATAAATCTAAACTCGAATCGTTAATATTAACAACGCACAACCCTAGCCCTTAAACACCCCTTCAGTAAATAAAATTCTTCATAAAAAAAGAATATAATTAATTTCTACACCCTAAATTCTAAATGTTAATAGTAATAAGATTTCAAACACAAAATGCTCTGAAGCCAAGTTTACAAATATAACAAAATTTATAAAATGTAGCGAATATAAGTTCTTAACAAAAATTTAGAGTAGTGTTAAAAAAAATTTAATGAGTACAAAGGGGTCTAATCGTGTGTATCAAAATTTATAAACTCGAATCATTATCTTAACGTGTCTATCGTGTTAACCTAATATTGACTTAAACTCGATAACCTAAATCCATTAACTTATGATTTCGTATTATTTTGTACCGTGTATCATTTTGACAGATCTAATTAAAAAGTCTGCAATTGTTTTTTTCTACATTTGCTATATCTTTCTGGGTATTATCATTGGCGGATATTTTTTTTTTGAAAAATGATGTATACACCGAAACTGTGCACCGAAAATTTACCGAATGTGCTTTAACAGTATTGTACTATGATGTGGGTTCCGCCAGGGTACAACCACTTAAAGCACAATTTCGATAATTTTGGGGTAATTTGTGTGTGTGTGTATCATTACTTTTTTTTTTAATTGATGAGGATCCTAAAAATTAGTCTCCAAGAAAGCCGCGCAAGTATTTGTTGAAAGTTGAGCTGGGCCAAGGTAAAGCATCTGATTGTAAGGAGGTTGAGTAGAAATCAGCAAATGGGTAAAATAAACATAAAGAAATGAATTTTCATTTTTAGCATGTATAGTAAGGAAAACAAAACAAGAAAGGTATGAGCAAATAGCATATACCAAGCATCTAAGGTCAAGACGGGGGTGGATACTGACGTGGTAGGATTATTCCATGAGAGGATTTTGGCGGGAAAAAAAGATTCGTTTTGTATCGAGGTAAGCAAAGCAACAAAAAGTCGTTGATAATCGAGGGTGAGTCAGTCCACATTGGTAAATGTGCTTTAAATTCTCACTTTGGGAATGAGAATGAGAAAGCCCGAAATTAGGGAAAAAATGGGATTATTAGAGATAGTATCATCCTTAATAGAATTATTCTAACATATAACGAAAAGGACGGCTGGGCTTAGGTTATTCATATTCAGCATTCCAAGGAACTTATCTCAAACACAATTTTGTTATGATTAGTTTCTCTCTCTCATACTAACACACGGGTGGGTACCTCTATTAATAATGAAAACTGAGGTGAAAAAGTAATCAACAAAAAAAAATAAGGGTCCGTTTGATAGCACAAAAATTTCAAGACAAATTTTCAAAAGTTGGAAAATTCTGGTATTTTCCTGCTTTTAGGCTGTTTGATAGCCTTAATTTGCCCTGGAATTTGATTTCTATGTACAACACCCCTTAAGCACAATTTGTCACCCTAGGGTGGAATTCAATTCTTTGGAGGGGGTCAGGTTTTTGTTTGCCACCTTTGGGTGGCAAATCACTTAAAACCAATTTTTTTTTATAACTCTATATATTTCATAAATATATAAATATATATGGTTAATAAATATATAAATATATATATTTTGTATATTTTAATATATATTCGTATATTTTATATATTTTAGCACATATATGTATATTGCGTATATTTCGTATATTTATATATATTTCATATATTTATATATTTCGTACATTTATATAATTTATATAATTCATATATTTTAATATATATTTATATTTCGTAAATTTTGTATATTTCATATATTCCTTATATTTAATATATATTATTTACAAAATATATATTCATAAATACATATAGTATATAATATATATATATTATTTACAGAATAAATACATATATAATAAGAATATATATGTATATATTATGTATTTATGAATATATACATATATATAATAATGTATATTATATATATATGTATATATACAATATATATGTATATATACATAATATAATATACATATATATTATATATATATGTATACTAAATATATATTATTTACAGAATATATACATATATAAATGTAAATATATATGTATATATGTATATATTTACAGAATATTCAGTATATATATACATATATATATATGTATATATGTATTCATATATATGTATATGTTTATATATATATACATATATATATATATATATATATACATATATATACATATATATATATATATATATATATATATATTCTGTAAATAATATATATTTAGTATATTCATTATATAATATAATATATGATCATATATTCATTTTGTACATTATTAAATGTACAAAATCTATTAAATATACAAAATCTATGAAAATATGATAGATTTAATAGATTTTGTATATATAATAGATTTTGTACATTTAATAATGTACAAGATGAATATATGAATATATATATATTATATTATTTGCGGAATATATATATTCCGTAAATTATTATTAATTTTTGAAAAAATATACTAAATATATGAATATTCCGGAAATTAATAATAATTTACGGAATATATATATTCCACAATTTATATTAATTTTTGGAATATATATATTCCGCAAATAATATAATATATATTCATATATTTTGTATATTTAATAATATATATTATATATATATATATATATATATATATATATATATATATATATTTCGTAAACAAAATTTTCACATTATATCTATTTTCCAGCTTTTGCGTTTGATAGAAAATGTGGAAAATTGATGATTTTTCAACTTGTATCAAACATACACAAGTTGGAAAATATTCATTTGCCTTGGAATTGTTTTCCCTGGAATCAAATGTCCTGGAATCATTTGCATTTTCCCAGTTTTCTATCAAACGGACCCTAAGAGTAATGTTTTATGTATTCTTATTCAATGTTTTTAGTTGATACTTTTTAATAAGATAAGGAAATAAGAGATTGTGATTATTGTCTGTCGAGAGTTGTTTTGTCTTAAAAGACGGTACCAAATAAAGGTACACATAAATTTATTAAAAAAATAATGGGCTTTTTTTTTTACTTACGATGGAATATAAAGTTAAAATTATACATAAATTCACTGTTTTCAGAAAAATTAGATTATACATATAACGGATATAAAAATAACATTAGTAACAACTTCATTGTCTTCTATGAAACACTAAACTTTTATTTTTTATAGCAAAAATTAACACATTATTTACAACTCCATTTTTTGTGAAAATCAAAACACATATGATCAACAACGATTAATAGCAAAACGAACAAACATGAATCAAGTTAGAAAACCAACTCAAACCAACTTGAATTTGAAAACCAAATTGAACTATCTCGCTGAAATTGAACAAATCTATGGCTACAATCTAGATTTGTAGAACTCGTATCCAAATCCAACTCGAATCTGAACCCACATCAAATTTGAGTCCCATTATCATAGCGTTCTATATCTCGACCCCTTCACCCTAAGTTTGAGTTTAAAATCAATTGAATGTAATCTATATATGTGAAGGAATGATTCATATGTTGAATGTCTGATTCATTGTTAGGTCAAGTAATTATGATTAGTCATTGGTTTAAGTCTAACTGGTTTGAGTGTAATGGAAATAAATCAAACGATTTTGGGATGATCTTTGAATAGTACTACGTTTTGGGATGATTTTAATTCTGATTTATAAATTTCATTTGGTTTGTAAAAGTTTGAGTTATTGTGTGGTTTAGTTGTCAGATTTGTTTAATATTATTTATGGTACTTTGGAATTGGATTTGAGATATAATAATTGAAAGAATAATTATAGTTTCTGAATTGGTGTTGAATTTTATGGAAAAAGGTAAAATGGAGAAGAACAAATCTAGGTTATTTTTGGTCCATAATAATACAAGGAGAAAACTCTAAATATAAATTAAGGAGTCCTTCTAAGGGTATTAAGCGTAAGGGGATATGTTTATTTTTTTTTAAATCGGAGGATATGTCTATTTTGATATTATCTAAGGGGTAAAGTAAAAAGCCCATATAATATACACAAAATACGAATTATGTTCTTCAATTTAAATACATTAGTTTTAAATATATTATTATTATTGGAATTTTATTCTTAAAACCATGTATGACGTCTATATTTTTAATAAAAGTGTGTCATGTTCAATTTGATATGAGAATCATGTTTGTGAGAATGCTTTATATTTGTTTTAAATATATTATATGCACCGTCGAACAATTGGACTTAATAGGAATTTTAATGAGTTGTGTTCGGCCTGATAATGAAATATCCGAATTTCGATTCTAGTACAATCGAACAATTCACACTTTATATAGGGAGTTGATATCCTAGCGATAAAGTTGCGAGTGCAATCCTAGTAGTCTATCTTTGTAATAATATAGTTCTCCTTGTTGTCTAAATTTCGGATTCAAAACGTATTTTAGGTGTAATACCCCGTATTTTTATTGGTTTTATTTTTGGAATTAATTGAATTAAATGGGATAAATAATTGGAAATTAATCCGAATTTAAATACTAGCGAGACGAGAGTTAGTATTTGATTATGTTAATAATGTTGAATATTACTGAGTGAATATGGTAATATATGATTAATGAATTTATTAATATTGTCGCGAGTTAAAAATACGGCAATTTTAAAAATAAAGTTGGGACGCGCGTTGATATACCAAAATATACCCTCGGCTTGGTCGAGGGTAGCCTCGTCTAAGACGAGGGCTCAGCTCTACTTTTACCCCCAAGGGGTCATCCTAAAGATAGGGGTCGGCCAGGCCGACCCCACCATGGGCGATACAAGTATGCTGGATGGCCCAAATCAGCCTCAACCATGTAGATTGAAGCCTCGGTTGGGGGACAGCTCAGACGATCATACGACCGGTTTCAACAATTGGGGCTTTCACAACGTTAGCATCCACCTCGGCCTGTCACTATAGGCCGAGGGTGACATCATCATGGAACATGATTCGGGAGACGCGTGGGACTCATGTAGCACGTGGACTAAATCGTTATAACAAGATCATTCCCTCATATGAGGGAATATTATGTCATCATTACCTTCAAGTGGCCCAACCAGGTGTTAACGGAGAATTGGCTAGATCATCATTCACATGCTCAATGCATGCTTGGAGGAGTACACTACAACCTCCAAGCCCTATATATACTTGTCTCCTTCAACCTTGTAAGATGATGGATAATTGAAACCCTAGCTAAAACTCTATTTCTACACACAATAGAGAGAGAAAGCTTATGTGCATTGTATCTAAGGCCATTAGTGCCCATATTTAGTGGATCACACACTCACAGTGGATGTAGACCTGATTGGCTGAACCACTATACATCATTGTCTTCATTCCTCTTCTACTCACCTCCTTCTTTATATATATATATATATATAACTCTGTTGTTGCCATTGTTACTACTATTTGAGATCTATTACCTGATTCTTTGCATCATCAGTTTGGCATTGTCTATGGGAACGAGAAGCTATCTCTTCCTTTCTATAATTTGACCTCACCAGAGACTCTGGTGGTGAACCAGTTCTCCCCCTTTGCGTGGAGTTGTTTCACCATTGGAAGAGATCCATCAAGGTTCTTAATCCCTTTTAATCATCCAGCTCATCACAGCTCAAACATATGGCACCGGAGTTACCACCACCACCTCCTACACTGGCTAGTGGAGTAGGACCTAGTTCCATCCATGTACCACCTCAGTCTATGATGGCTGAGGTGGCTACCGCCTTAAAGTATTTGGCAGCAAGCCAGCGGGTTATGCAAGAGCAATTTGTAGCTCTTATCCAAAACGTACTGAGACCACCAAGAGTCTCACCAGAAATGATTACTCTGGCAGCTGTACCAAGACAACATGAGGCCAAGGGACTACCCCAAGAGCCACGTAAAGACTTGCCACCTCCACAACAACGGAGGGATATTACTGACTGTAAGGACACAAATTTTCAATTGAGTCCTCTTATAGTTTTGGCTCAATTCCGGACAAAAATATTTATTCATAGGATTTTATTTAATTGTAATATTCAAGACCTATGAAGTGTTTGTTGAAGACGTAGCGGCAAAGAGTATAAAGCATCATCAACATGCCGTAGTTTATGTGCCTCGTTTGTACGTCATCAACTTAGGTTCCATGCTCCCAAGGTATGAATGTATTAATATGTATATAGGAGCTTGGAACAATATGTATTGGGTGTTAGGTTAATAAAAACTGCATTTTATTTTTCAGAAAGAATCAATTAGAAACTTAAAAATAAGTATATAAAAGTTTATAAAAGTTTCTGGGCCAAAATCGAATTTTTCAATCTTTCTGGCTGTTCGTTTGAAATGTCGTTCGAACGAGTTTTTTCGTTCGAACCAGATTTCGTTCGAACGAGTTTTGTCGTTCGAACCATGTTCGTTCGAACGAGTTTTGCCAACGACCCTAACTGGACAGTCGTTCGATATGTCGTTCGAACGAAGGTTCGTTCTAACGAGGTATCTAACGAACCTCTAACGAGCCCAGGCTGGTCACTCGTTAGAAGTCTCGTTCGAACGAGAATCACGTTCGTTCGAACGAACTTCCAGCGGGAACAGTTATTTGGCAGTTTTTTTTACAGTTTTTCCCCACTCCTCCACTTGGTTTTCAACCAACATTTTTCATGCAATATTATGTGCGGGAAACACATTTTCCAAGACAACTTTTCCATTCCATATCCATCTCTTAGAGAGAGTTTGAGAGCAAATTTATTTAGGGAAAATGTTCAAGTTTTTTGAGTGTTAATTTTTAATGGAAAATTCATACACACTCTAGTTTACACCCATTGTTGTTTATTCCAAGTTCTATATATACATATCCTTACTTGGAGTTTTTGGCACCGTTTTTCTCTACCGAATTCAAGAGACGTTTCGGGTTTGCTTCTACACCCCATCACAAAGAAGACTTTTGTTGAGATTTTACCCAAAAGGAGAAAGGCTCCATGCTTGGGTGACGGTGACCATATAAAGTCCCATCGGTGTATTCCGAGACCACGGTGGAGCTCCGTTGGTTATCCGCTAATTGGAGGTCGATACAAGAAGAAGCATCACGGCTTGAGAGGGTTCGAGTTTAGGAAGTAAGTCTTTTGTCTTGTATTTTGTAATTCCGTTTTTAGTGGATTTGAGGCTAGGGCCGTCCCGAGGTTTTTTCCCGTTAGTGGGTTTTTCCTCGTATATCGCGGTGTAGTGTGACTGTTTATTTTATCTTGCTCTATATCACTTAGAACGCATGCTAGATTAATTTCAAGATAAAATTTGGCTTTACAATCACACGCATTTAATTTGGGACTTAAATTAAATATTGGGTTAATTTGGTTTATTCAAGTCATTTGCTAATATTGGTGTCGCCTAACTTTGTTTAAATGAATAATCATGACTTAGGCAAATTCTAGGACTTGAATTACGTTGTTTTAATTCGATTTGAAAGTTAAAACCATCTCAACGCTTCCGCATTTATTTAAAAGGAAATTTATATTTTAATTGAGATAATTAATCACCGGGGATCCAACCTTGGTCTTTCAAATTGGTATCAGAGCCAAAAACGATAAATTATTTCGTTAAAGATCCTTTACTTTTTGGCTAAATATGGATTTTTCCCCATTTTCAAAATTTCCTATTTTTGATGGTTCTAACTACGCGTATTGGAAAGCGCGAATGAAATCGGCGCTTAAATCTATCGATGAACGTGTTTGGATGTCTGTTGTTAACGGTTGGACCCCACCAACACATTTAATTGAAAATGTACATGTTCCCAAACCCGTTGATAGATGGACTGAAAATGAGTTTAAGCTAGCAAACTTTAATTCCCGAGGTTTAAATGCCTTGTTTAGCGCTGTCGCACCGGATGAATTCCGACGTATTATGACGTGTGAAACCGCTAAAGAAGCTTGGGATATTTTACAATTAACTCATGAAGGAACGAGTGTCGTTAAAGCTTCTAAACTCCAAAACCTCACTACTCAATTTGAAACTATCAAAATGGATGAAAAAGAAAATTTTGATAAATTCTATGCTAGACTGTCTGATATTGTTAATTCATCCTTTAACTTGGGAGAGAAAATACCTGACGACCGTGTTGTAAAGAAAATTTTGAGGTCACTACCCGATAGATTTATTCCAAAGGTGACCGTTTTAAATTCTTTACCCACTTTAGCCTCTACGAAATTAGAAGAGCTTGTAGGTGATTTACAAACCTATGAACTAGATATGTTTCCCTCTAAAACTGAAAAGAAAATTGAAAAGGGCGTTGCTTTAAAAGCCCGAAAAGAGGTCAAACAAGTAGTAGAGAGCGATAGTGATAGTGACTCGAAAGATATGGCTTTGTTTGCTCGTAAATTTAGAAAATTTCTTAAATTTAACAAAGATAAAGTTAAAAATGATTTTAAGAAATTTGAATCTTCTAAACATGATAAAAATGAGAAGATTTCTAAAGCCGATAAGATCCCTAAACCTAGTAATGAAAATATTGATAGGGACGAGTCTAATAAATGTTTTGGTTGTGAAGGTTATGGCCATAGGGCTTTTGAGTGCCCCACTAAACTAAGGAAAGAGGGTAAACGACCCATTTCATATAATGCGACCCTTAGTGATAGTGATAAGGAAGAGAAGCCCGAATCCCCCACTAAGAAAAATTTTGTGGCTTTTATGGCACATGTGAGTGATAATGAAACTCATCGGATGATGAAATTATAGCACATGCCACTTCCAAGGTCATTGTACATGATTCTCTTATTTTTGATGATAGTAAGAGTGAAGAAGAAGAAGAGAGTGAAAATGAAGAAGAGGTTGATATGAGTGAACTTCAAAATGCTTTTCATGAATTATATAAAGAATCTATTAAATTGAAAAGAGCTAATTTGAAGTTAGAAGCGAGTTAAAGAGAGAGTGTCAAGGTCATTGATGAAAGTGCCTTAATAGAAGACCTTAGGACACATGAGAGGACTCTTCAAGAGAAGCTTAACTATGTAGAAGGCGAGAGAGATAGCCTTAGGGGTTTAATGGAATCCTTGAAAAAGGAGCTTCTTGCTTTTGAAGAGCGAAATGTTTTACTAGAATCTAACATTTTAGAATTGGAAAATAAATTAAAAGATTCTAGTAATGTCAAATTTGATTTGGAGTGTCGTTCGGAAAAATTAGATAAAATGTTAGGAACGGTCCAAATTAAAAATGACACTTTTGGTTTAGGCTTCAATTCTTGTAATGATTTTAACCCTAAAGTCAAAACCAATGTTTTAGGAGAATCTTCTAGGAATGCATTTAATGATCACTCCTTAGATAAATCTTTTCGACATGCTCTTACTTGTACACATTGTGGTCGACAAGGTCATCTTAGGAAATTTTGTTTAGATCTTAAACGAATTCCTAGAAAATCCCATAGTAAAGTAACCACGATAGCTAACGTTCCTACACCCCAAGATAGTAATTCTTCATTAATTTGGGTTAGGAAATCCGACTTGGTTGCCTTACAAAATAGGGATTTTGATTCTCATTTACTTACACATGCCTTCTCCCTTGCTAAATCTAAAGGATAAATGTGTTAGTGTTTGCATACTTTAGCGTTTGTAATTCATGCTATATTCATATGCTAAATGTATGCTTGTTTAGTCATTTTCTAGTCATTGCCTATTTTCATATCTCATGCTAGAAATCATGACTTGTTTATCTTTTTGTATTATATTTTGTGTTTGATTTAACTGCATAATATAAAAAGATTTTTTGTTTATCATTTGTGTTTTATTTATTTCATTTAAGCTTAATGAAAAATACAAATGATTTTTGTTTGTCCTTTTGAGTAAATATTTATTTTTTGACATATGTTAAAAACTCAAAAAGATTTTGTTTTGTGTGTATTTTTGTTTGACACACTTTATGTGGCATATATTTGTGTTTGAATCCTATCGTTTACGCTTCCATGTGGCTAGAACTTTTGGTTTAGATTTTCAATCCTTAAAATGTTCTTTACCATGTTTTATATGGAGTAGTTGGATTTTGTATTGTTTAAATGGATTATATTTCTATATGCCTCTATTCACACATGCACGAGCTCTTTTGAATTCTTAATGTCACATGTTATATTTGAGCTTTTTGAGGTGTTCTCCTATCAATCTAGTCATCTACATATCTATGACCTAGGAGGACTAGTGCATGTCAAAATCCGTTGCATGTGAGATTTGTGAGAAAAATGAAAACATGATAAATTAATATATGCACGGGGAAGGGCTCCGAAAGGATGAATTAAATCCTTTGCGATTGTAAGTCACCGTTGATTGGATCTAAAAGAAATACGTGATCCAAAGGCCTAAAAATAGAATATTTGGCATTAAAAGAAAGCAATTGCCAAGGCCTATGTTTGTTTGATATATTCATTCAAAAAACAAAAGAATATATATGCTTATTGAGGGAGAATTGGATGGTATATCAACGGTTTGCACAATGTCCATTTATCCTAGTTGTCTTTAATGTCATGACTCTATTTGGTTTGTAGAATCATCATCATGCTAGGCTTGTATGCATTGTGTATGTTTGTTCATTGAGTTCAATCTTTATATTGTCACATGAGGTTATATTTAACTGTGATGAAGTTTGCAATCAAATGAGAACTCCGTGAACGTTTCTTAAGTGTTTGGGTCTAAATTTAATTGTTGCTTGTTCACACCCCTACACTTCCGTTTCCATATGACACATTTTTGCCATACGAGTGTGCAAACTTATTGTATTTTGTGTCATGTGTGTGTTTCTATCTATATATATATGCAAGTGGTTCATTGATATATTTCTAGTATATATATATATGATATTTGTTTGTCTTTGCCTTGTTTTTAATTGCCCATATGCTTTCATGTCTTATCACTTCAAGCTTTCACTTGCTGTTTCTTAGTTCTTTATCCTTTGCCTATTCCCGAACAAAAAGGGGGAGAATGATGATAGGGGGAGAAATGGTATCTAATCCTATTATTATCGTATCTTCGTTTGGGGGAGATTTATCTTAGGGGGAGACGTCTTTCTAAGTAGGTCATGTGTTTAAAGGGAGAATTAATTTAGGGGGAGTAATTAATTAAAAATTGCATTTAATATTTTGATATTCCCTATGCATTTGATGAGTTTGCTTAAGTGTGCAGGAATTATTCTATAGCGGCATCTTTCTATGGCAAAGAGTTTAATCCTTGGGTTGAGTCAAGATTGGGCGGGTTATGTTTTGAGTCTAGTAGAGCTTGACGGCCCTTTAGGATTTTTGTTTGGTTTTTGTCCCGGAATAGCCAAAGGGGGAGATTTGTAAGGACACAAATTTCCAATTGAGTCCTCTTATAGTTTTGGCTCAATTCCGGACAAAAACATTTATTCATAGGATTTTATTTAATTGTAATATTCAAGACCTATGAAGTGTTTGTTGAAGACGTAGCGGCAAAGAGTATAAAGCATCATCAACATGCCGTAGTTTATGTTCCTCGTTTGTACGTCATCAACTTAGGTTCCATGCTCCCAAGGTATGAATGTATTTATATGTATATAGGAGCTTGGAACAATATGTATTGGGTGTTAGGTTAATAAAAACTGCATTTTATTTTTCAGAAAGAATCAATTAGAAACTTAAAAATAAGTATATAAAAGTTTATAAAAGTTTCTGGGCCAAAATCGAATTTTTCAATCTTTCTGGCTGTTCGTTTGAAATGTCGTTCGAACGAGTTTTTTCGTTCGAACTAGATTTCGTTCGAACGAGTTTTGTCATTCGAACCATGTTCGTTCGAACGAGTTTTGCCAACGACCCTAACTGGACAGTCGTTCGATATGTCGTTCGAACGAAGGTTCGTTCTAACGAGGTATCTAACGAACCTCTAACGAGCCCAGGCTGGTCACTCGTTAGAAGTCTCGTTCGAACGAGAATCACGTTCGTTCGAACGAACTTCCAGCGGGAACAGTTATTTGGTAGTTTTTTTTACAGTTTTTCCCCACTCCTCCACTTGGTTTTCAACCAACATTTTTCATGCAATATTATGTGCGGGAAACACATTTTCCAAGATAACTTTTCCATTCCATATCCATCTCTTAGAGAGAGTTTGAGAGCAAATTTATTTAGGGAAAATGTTCAAGTTTTTTGAGTGTTAATTTTTAATGGAAAATTCATACACACTCTAGTTTACACCCATTGTTGTTTATTCCAAGTTCTATATATACATATCCTTACTTGGAGTTTTTGGCACCGGTTTTCTCTACCGAATTCAAGAGACGTTTCGGGTTTGCTTCTACACCCCATCACAAAGAAGACTTTTGTTGAGATTTTACCCAAAAGGAGAAAGGCTCCATGCTTGGGTGACGGTGACCATATAAAGTCCCATCGGTGTCTTCCGAGACCACGGTGGAGCTCCGTTGGTTATCCGCTAATTGGAGGTCGATACAAGAAGAAGCATCACGGCTTGAGAGGATTCGAGTTTAGGAAGTAAGTCTTTTGTCTTGTATTTTGTAATTCCGTTTTTAGTGGATTTGAGGCTAGGGCCGTCCCGAGGTTTTTTCCCGTTAGTGGGTTTTTCCTCGTATATCGCGGTGTAGTGTGACTGTTTATTTTATCTTGCTCTATATCACTTAGAACGCATGCTAGATTAATTTCAAGGTAAAATTTGGCTTTACAATCACACGCATTTAATTTGGGACTTAAATTAAATATTGGGTTAATTTGGTTTATTCAAGTCATTTGCTAATATTGGTGTCGCCTAACTTTGTTTAAATGAATAATCATGACTTAGGCAAATTCTAGGACTTGAATTACGTTGTTTTAATTCGATTTGAAAGTTAAAACCATCTCAACGCTTCCGCATTTATTTAAAAGGAAATTTATATTTTAATTGAGATAATTAATCACCGGGGATCCAACCTTGGTCTTTCATTGACCCCTGGAGTTTACGCCTGGGGAGGTAAGGAAACCCTTGCCCGGAGGATAGGTATGATGATGTGGAAGTGGAAGATGCTCCAATAGATTGTTGGGAGCCATATGAGGTCTCCAATAATACTGTGCGACCTATCCAGGAAAGTCAAGGTAGCTGCAGGAGATAGAACCTTAACGATCACCCCAGAGGATCGGATTTTGACCGTCTGAGCAGAGGGTCGACCTTTAAGAGGCTGGACTCAACTAATGACCTGACGGAAAGATTGTACAGATCGAGAAGTCTCGCAAGGTCCAGAAGAGAGGCAGTAGATGGTCGACCCCATGAGGGCCGACCACCCTCATGGATGAGACGAAGGTCATGGAAAAGTAAATATCCGACAAAGGTCGACAACAACGGAGCCCTCAGTTTATCCCAGAGAAGCCGCAGGGGATAACATCGGCTAAGCCGACCCCTTGAGGCTGTGGAATGACTTGATTCAGAGTCTGGAGGATAAAATTGGTGATATCCTAAAAATTTGAAACCCTCTTCAAAGAGGATACACTGAGGGTTCACCCTTTATGGCGAAGATATTCAACTTCCCAATGCTGGCCAAGTTTAAACTGCCTGTGGTCATCCCCAGATATGAAGGGAGCACCAACCCAGTCCATTATATCGAGATGTACCATTCAGCAATCGATATATACTCTATCTCAGATGAGATGAGGTGCCGAGCCTTTTCGAGCACCTTGACTGGGGCTATACATGTTTGGTATACCTCTCTTCCGAAGAACTCCATTGAAAACTTTAAGTACCTCGCAAAACGGTTTATTCATAACTTCTACTTCGGAGTAAGGTCGCAGAAGAAGACCACTCACCTTCTCTATGTTAAGCAAGGGAAAAGCGAAAGCATTAGATACTACATAGCCAGATTTAACAAAGAAAAGTTAGAGGTCAAAGACTACGAAAAGAGTATATCCATGTCGGCCCTTATTAGAGGAGTCCAAAAGGGGAAGTTATTATGGAAGCTTGTCGAAGACCCCTCGAGGTCAATGGCCGAGCTACTGGCGACTGTAAGAAAGGTGATGAGTGCCAAAGAGGCAATGACTGCCAAATATGCGAATGAAAAAGGAAGTACTAGTGGGGGTAAATACCAGAAAAAGAATAAGGATGGGAAGAAAAGACAAGCACACGACAAGTTTGCAGATTACACCCCTCTGACGGTCAGCCGCGAACACATTATGAATGAGATAAAGAGCGACTAATCTTTAAAATAGTCTGAGAAGTTGAGAGCTCCTCTGCATAAGAGGAACAAAAATATTTAGTGTGAATTCCATCAAGACCATGGCCATTTAACCGATAAGTGTTTTTCTTTAAAAGATGAAATCAAAAAGATGTTAAAAGAGGGGAAGTTGAGAAAGTATGTGGACAAGGGTGCCTTAAAGACAGGCCGAGCCAGCCCTAGGAAGAAAAGAAGTGATAAATGCAGAGAAGATTCCCCAGACAGGCGTGATGAACCCTCAGAGGATGATGATGATCCTGACCTTGCACCGAAGGATGACCATGGACCGGTGAAGAGGCTTAATATGATTTCATTCGGTGTTGAAATGATTTTAGGGGGCCTAGCTGGAGGAGGATCAGAAGTGGATGACAGGAAGTCCCATGTAGCTAAGGAAAAGGCCGTAACGAAGGCTGAAGCTGTGCACTCAACCTCTATCGAAGTCAAGCCTGAAAAATAAAGAAAGTTGACATGGATACCCTGATAGTGGGCTTCTTAAGGTTAGATTTTAAGGGCCTCCTAGCCCCACAAGATGATCCTCTCGTCATCACCGCCAAGGTGCACGGATGTGAGGTGCCGAGAATCTTGGTAGATGGGAGAAATTTTGCAGACGTGATGTTTTGGACGTATTTTAAAGCCCTAGGATTTAGCCGCACTAGGCTCATGCCATACCATCATCCCCTGATCGGTTTCATTGGGGAAAAAGTTCATCCTCGGGGGATGTATAAGACTGATGTAAGAATGGGAGATGAGTGGCCAAAATGGCTTACCAGGAAGATTAACTTTTTTGTGATGGATGAAAACGTCTTCTCAGCCAACAACCTCATACTGGGACGAGTAGCCCTCAAGGAATTTGAGGTCGTGACTTCGACAGTTCACCAAATGATAAAATTCCCGACTCCTTATGGGGTAAGGGAAGTTCAGGGTGACCAGATGATGGCACAAGAATGCCACTTCAATTCGACTGAGGAGAGAAAGACATACAAGAAATCAACCACTACTTACAATATTAACATCCTTGATCCCAAGGATGAGATGAAGTTAAAGAAAGGAGAGGCTGCGAAAGAGGTAGAATCCATCGTCCTCAATGAGGACGAACCAAAAAAACCCGTCCAGGCCGACAAAGCCCTCAAGCCTGAAATTAAAGGGGGGATGATCAAGTTGCTGAAGGAGAGGCAGAGCATCTTCGCATGGATTCATGCAGACATGTTGGGGATTGACCCTAAGATTATGTGCCACAAGCTCAATGTGATAAATATTCTAAGCCGATAAAGCAGAGGAGGAGAATTTACTCGAGAGAGAAGTATGAGGTCATAAGAGATGAGGTCAAGAAGATCAAAGAAGCTGAGTTTATCAAGGAAGTCATTTATCCCGAATGGCTATCTAACACGGTCATAGTCCCCAAGGCTAATAAGAAGTTAAAGATGTGTGTAGACTTCACAGACCTCAATACGTATTGCCCCAAAGATAGTTTCCCTCTGCCTCGCATAGACCAAATGGTGGACGCTACTGCACGCCATGAGTTGATGAGTTTTATTGATTCATTCTCGAGCTATAATCAGATCTTCATAGACCCTGATGACTCAAAAAAATAACTTTTATAACTGACAAGGGAATATACTATTATAGGGTCATGCCCTTTGGCCTAAAGAATGCTGGAGCGACATATCAGCACCTTGTGAATAAAATATTTGAAGACCAAATAGGGAAGTCTATGGAGGTCTATGTAGGCGACATGCTGACTACAAGATTGAAAGTTAAGGATCATATGGTAGACCTTGAGAGAACCTTTGACATGATGGACAGGTACCGAATGAAACTCAACCCGTCTAAGTGTGTCTTCGGCGTGGGAGCAGGAAAGTTCTTGGGGTTCATCTTAAATCAAATGGGTATTAAGGCCAACCCTGATAAGATAAAGTCTTTGCTAGAAATGAATACCCTAAGACCATTAAAGATGTACAAAGACTCACAAGACGGGTGGCTATTTTGAATAGATTTGTATGCAGAGCCACAGACAAATGTCTACCATTTTTTAAAGTTATCAAAAAGGCCTTCGAATGGAATGAATAATGCTATAGGGCTTTCAAAGAATTAAAGTACTACCTAGCGTCTCCATTTCCTTTATCTCGTCCAGTGCAAGGTGAAAAGCTATATATGTACCTAGCAGTCTCAGAATCAGCCATCAGCGCTGCGATAGTAAGAGAGGAAGACGGGGTACAAAAGCCAGTGTATTTCAATAGTAAAGAACTTTAAGGAACAGAGAAAAATACCCTAGGATAGATAAGTTAGCCTATGTATTAATTCACGCCTCAAGGAAAATGAAACCATACTTCCAGGCCCATACAATGGTCGTTCTAACTGACTCTCCTCTCAGGCAGGTCATTCACAAGATAAAAAAATTGGGGAGGCTAATGGCCTGGGTAATTGAATTGGGAGAATTTGATATTGTATATCAAACCAGGATGGCTATCAAAGGACAAGCCTTAGTGGATTTGATGGCTGAATTCACCTGGGAATAGGCCGAGACTGGAAATAAAGATCTTAAAAAGATAGATAGCCAATAAGAAAGGATCGTTGACCCTCCCATAGATAAGGCTGAGACCAGCACAGTTAGAGAAAAAGTTGTTAAAAATAAAGAAGGAAGATACCTCTTTAGATAGGGGTCCATGTTTGCGGGTAATTTCTCAGAAGTAGGTGCTGTGTGGAGCCTATTAGTGGATGGGTCCTCCTGTGAAAATGTGAGTGGGGTTGGATTGATATTATCAGTGCCAGACAGCATAAACATCGAGTATGCCCTAAGATTTAACTTCAAAGCCTCCAATAATGAATCAGAATATGAGGCCCTGATAGAAGGCCTCTATCTGGCCAGGGCTCTTAGTATCGATCAACTCTTGGTGCATAGCGATTTGAGGTTAGTAGTAAATCAAATACTGGGAGTGTATGAGGTCAAAGATGAAAGGATGGCCAAGAATCTTGAGAGGGCGATATCAATGCTGAAAAGCTTCAAGGAAGTAAAGTTAAAGAGAGTCCCTTGGCTAAACAACACACGAGCTGACGCACTTGCAAGACTAGCCTCATTAACCAGAACACATATCAGAAGAATAGTGCCAGTAGAAATTCTGCTTCGGCCAACGATTGAAGATAAAGATAAATCACTTAACTTCTGCTTAAATGTAAACATGGAAGCCTCATGGATGGACCCTCTATGCAGATATATTAAAGAGGGGAAGATGTCAGAAGCGAAATTCGAGAGGAAGAAGCTGAGATAGAGGGCTACAAAATTTATCACTATTGGGGATACCCTATACAAGAAAGGGTTCTTACTCCCATTGCTCAGGTGTGTTCACCCATACGAGGTTCCATACATCTTACAAGATGTGCATGAGGTGTCTTGTTCGAGTCACATTAGGGGAAGATCGTTAGCCAAGAGGATAGATACATAAGGATACTGGTGGCCGACCTTGGCCAAGGATGTTGCAACATATGTGAAGACGTGTGATAAATGCCAAAAGTTTGCTACCATACCCCATTAGCCTCATCAAACTCTGACCTACATCACCTCACCGTGGCCATTTGTAGTATGAGGAATCAATTTGGTAGGACCCCTACCCAGGGCAGTAAATAACTATCGATATTTGATCATCGCGATTGGTTATTTTTAAAATAGGTGGAGGCCGAGCCAATGATCACTATCACTGAGCAAAAGACCATCCAGTTCATCTGAAAGAATATTATATGCTGGTATGGTCTCCCCAACACCCTCATCTGAGATAACGGGACTCAATTCAAGAATGTTTCCCTTTAGAAGTACTGTGAAAGGGTTAGGATCAATCAATTATTTTCTACCCCAGGCCGACCCCAGGCTAATGGGAAAACTGAGGTAAAAAGCCGAACAATTTTGGATGGGATTAGGAAAAAACTCAAAGAGGCAAATGGAAGATGGGTCAAAGAAGTATATGTTGTACTATGGGCCTATAGGACGACGACGAAAACTCCTTCAGGGGAAACCTCCTTCATGTTGGCGTATGGCTCAGTGGCCGTCATTTCTACTGAAATTGGGCTTCCCACTTATAGACTTGAAATGTATGACCCTCAGAGAAATACGAAAGAAATGAGACTTGATCTTGACTTAATTTAATAGAGAAAAGAAGATGCTGAGATAAGACAAGCATCTTATCAGCAGAGGACAACTAGGTTTTACAACCAGAGAGTAAAGGAAAGGCCGATAGCTGTGGGGGATCTGGTCCTCAAAAAGACATGGAAAAATCCTAACAAGCTTCACCCAAATTGGCATGGCCCATACAGGGTCATCGATGAAGTTGTACCAGGAACCTATAGGCTAGAAAACCTTGAAGGGGCCCTTTTCAAACCCCTGGAACGCAGACTATTTAAAGAAGTATTACAAGTGAAGCTGTAGTTAATGTCTTATTCGTTAACAATTGTAATGAATGTATTATTTCATGGAACACTTGGAAAGTTAATGAGAATATCCTATTGATCCCCCATCTTATTGTTTTTCAATTTAGGTGTTTGCAGGGGTAATTCATGTTAAGATACAAAACATCATTCGTGGAGAAGTAAACTCAAATGCTATTCGGTGATACAATAGTATGGATGGGGACAACCTCATCCATATATTGTCAATAACATCTAGGGACATTTAATGAAAAAAACATCATTAACTTGGTGGATTATCTCCCTCGGGTAGGATGAGGGTGAATGGTAGGGATGACCCTCCATTCACTCTCAAGAAAGACGAGGGAGGACTTTAATGCAAAAAACATCATTAACTTGGTGGATTATCTCCCTCGGCTAGGATGAGGGTGAATGGTATTCACTCTCAAGAAAGACGATGGAGGACTCACATTTAAAAAACATCATTAACTTGGTGGATTATATACCTCGGCTAGCATGAGGGTGAATGGTAGGGACGACCCTCCATTCACTCTCAAGAAAGGCGAGGGAGGACTTGCATATAAAAAATATCATTGACTTGGTGGATTATCTCCCCCGGCTAGGATGAGGGTGAATGGTAGGGATGACCCTCCATTCACTCTAAAGAAAGACGATGGAGGACTTGCATTTAAAAAATATCATTAACTTGGTGGATTATCTCCCTCGGTTAGGATGAGGGTGAATGGTAGGGATCCATTCACTCTCAAGAAAGACGAGGGAGGACTTGCATTTAAAAACATCATTAACTTGGTGGATTATCTCCCTCGGCTATGATGAGGGTGAATGGTAGGGATGACCCTCCATTCACTCTCACGAAAGACGAGGGATGACTTGAATTTAAAAAACATCATTAACTTGGTGGATTATCTCCCTTGGCTAGGATGAGGGTGAATGGTGGGGACAACCCTCCATTCACTCTCAAGAAAGACAAGGGAGGACTTGCATCTAGAAACATCATTAACTTAGTGGATTATCTCCCTCGCCCAGTATGAGGGTGAATGGTAGGGACAACCCTCCATTCACTCTCAAGAAAGACGATGGAGGACATGTATTAACTCGGAAAGTGGTTGGTCAAGTTACTGAAAAAATAGCAGACAGAAAGACACAAATGGAAAAAGGGTATTCTCATTAAACATATAAGAAGTTACAATATAATGAGGGGATGATACCCAAAGTGTCCAAAACAAAGGTAAAAAGGAATATAAGACAAAATAAAGTTACAGAGAGAGGATACAAGCCACAGACAACCACCTTAAGGAGCTGTCTTAGAGGGTAGAATCTCAGCATTCCCTTACACGGTATCTTCAACTGCTGACCGACCCTTCGATTTACCAGTTCCCTCAGCAGCTATTCGAGACTCCACATAAGATAGAGCCACGGTCATTAAGGTGTCTTCTAGATCTACAGCCTCCAAAGTAGGGCGAATGGCTAAAATCGCATCGACAAACTATAAGACGACCCAACCACATGCCTTCTTAATTCCCCTCTCCAAGTACTCAAGGCCCAAGCCTTAGAACTCATCAGAGAGTTTGTATGCCTCCATAGCAACAATCCCAGCCATCTGAACTGCTGCATCAAGATCTGACTTGAATTATGTTGCTTGAGTGGTCAAATCCTTGTCCTTGGCCGACAGAAGCTCATCCTTTTGCCTCAGCTGCTCAATATGCTCTCTGTTAAGCTCATCAAGAATGCTCAGATGGTCAGCCTTCACATCCTCCAGCTCTTTCTTCATGTTTTCCAATTGAGTCTTCAAGTCGGCCTCATTTTGAATGGCCCTCTCAGCCTCTTAAAATTTTGGATAGTTGTCGGTCATCCATTTCATTGCTGAGGTAAAGGCACAGACAGGCTGAAAAAGACGAGAGCAAAGTTAGTGATGAAAATATGAGGTTACAGTTGATATTTTTTGAATTATGAACAAATGGGACATGAGAAAAGTACCCGAGCCAGACTGTGAATCCCAAAGTCATAGACTCTGGGTGGGGGCATCTTAGCCAAGAAGTCGTAGTCAGCCGATTATGGAGAGGAGAACATAAAGACCTTGGCAGCCTTCATATGGGCAATCAGAGAGGAAGGGTCAACCTTTATCATAGACAGATTGGCCAACCAGAAGGCATCTAGAGATGAGGAAGAGATCGTCCCCTCAGTGTGTGTTTCTAGAGCCTCCACCCTTTTCCTTGTAGGGGCATCAGGCCCTCCAGTAGTAGGAGCTTCTTATGCTTCCTTTTTCTCAAAGCCTCAGTGGTCGTCCCCATAGATGTTGTCTTCTTATGGATTTATTGGGGCTGCTTGCCCTTTTTCTTGATCAGACCAACCAATAGAGTTGGGGAAAACATTTTCCAAAGTGAATCAGATATGTTTGGAGGCCGATCTCCAAAACTAAGACGACATGTCATATGAAAAAAATTAAAGAGGGAACACTTAAAGAAATTGAAACAATAACTAACTCACATAGTTCTTTCAAAGGGCCGAACCTCAGACCAACTTATCTGAGGAATTTAGGGGTCATTAAATCTTCAAATTGAGGAATGGCACCATTCTCCCCCTGCTCCCTCAGATAGTCATCTATAACCTTTTCATCTAAGCTAAGTCCAGGGTCTGACCTTGCTCTAATGGAAGGGTTGAACCATGCTCGAGGGACCTTCGGGCTGTCTTCAGAAGGTTCAACCTCGGTGGAGAATTCCCAATCCCCAGAGATAAAGAAAAACCTCTTCTTCCAGTCATGATTTGAAGTTTGTGCAACGAGGAAAGGTTTATTATTAGACCTCCTAGCCCTTAGATGGAAGTATCCAACTTGTTTTGATGAAGAGGTTATATTGTAACAAGCCAGGAACAGACCAGCCGATGGTTCGTCAATGAATATGTTCTTTCAAAATGAAATGTAGCCGAGGATGATACTTTAAGAGTAAGGAGGAAGTTGGGTAGGAGCAACCCCAAGATCAGAGAGTATGTTAACTATGGAAGGATGGAGAGGAAACTTGACACCGACCCTAAACATCTACTCGTACATGGCCACTTTTCCCTCTATCCCTTAGAAGACCTTTTCATCTTCATCTGGGATCCTCATAGTGACGTTGGGCTTTACACCAAAGGAATGTCTCCATAGTAAGAGGTCACGATCCTTAACAGATGAGGCTCCTAAGGTGTCAACTTCCTCGTTATTTGAATCCTCACCCTCGTCCTCGTCCTCAGCCCCATTTCCCCTGTCCTTATTTATCTTATCCCCAAATCTCTCTACATCATCATTTATTGGAGGGCCATCTAGAAAAGTGGCTTGGAATACAAGGGGGGACATGATTATCACAGGGACAACCTTAGGATGAACTGTTCCCTCGGCTTGTCTATTTTAGCTAAGGGTTGATGGGTTCCCAAAGTCCCAGCACCCATAGGAGACGATGCTTTAGCGTCCATTTCTTCCTCTTGCCTCTGGCTCTCGACTGGACAATAGGACGATCGAAAAGGATCAGAGGGTGATGGTAAAATTGTAGCTAATGGAATTGGGAAAATGGGTCATACCCAGACCGAGTCAGCCCTACGTTTAGAATCGTTCTCTTTTTCTATCCTCCTAATCTCTATAAAACACCTCTCTCTCAAAGTTGGAAACTCCTCGGCTAAATTATAAAGCCTTTGGAGCATTAAGAGTGGCAAACAAATTAAATAGTTGAGCAAGTTGACTTGTAGATTGAATCTAGAGAAATGCAAGGTTTTATGAATGAAAACCCAAGAATAAGAAGAACAAGATTC
The DNA here is from genome assembly GCA_949130495.1 of Sambucus nigra. Classification (NCBI taxonomy): domain Eukaryota; kingdom Viridiplantae; phylum Streptophyta; class Magnoliopsida; order Dipsacales; family Adoxaceae; genus Sambucus; species Sambucus nigra. The sequence continues at coordinate 426,202,362 of OX422217.1, read as the reverse complement.
ATTGGAGAAGAGGACCAAAAAGTCACCAGAGAACCTCAATATGCCAAAATTTAAGACAAAACCATCGCAAAATGGTGGAGAAGGAACCAGGGAAAGCCTATTAGATGATGTATAGCCCTACAACCACCAGTGGATGACAGGTTCACATGCTGAAAAAATATAAAACCACCCAAGAAAATGTGCAAAAGCTACCCAAAGCAGAAACCAAAGAAAATGGAGGATAAAAGGGAAAGGATGACAAAGACGTTACATGGGAAGAAGATTGAAGATGAACAAATCTTGGAACACTGGAGAAAAGGAAGAAATGGCATTTGAACTGCTAAAGCTAGAGAGAGAGCGCGAGCAAAGAAGAAGGTAGAAGAAAGAGAAATAATTATTTGAAAAGATTTCAATACATTGTCATCATTGGGCTCAATAACTTGGGCGGTGCACAACCCACGAGGAAAATCATAATTAAGGCATAATATTCGTAGCCGTCATTCTTAGGGAACAAAAAACAATGATTGACACCTAAAAAATGTCATTCATCAACCTGACCACTCATCAACTCAACATCGAAAGAAAATATTACCCCTCATCCACCTCAACAGCATCGATGACTAAGGGCTAGAGGTGATTGATATACCAAAATATAGCCTCGGCTTGGTCGAGGGTAGCCTTTTTAAGACGAGGTCTCAGCTCTACTTTTACCCCCAAGGGATCATACTAAAGATAGGGGTCGCCCAGGCTGACCCCACCATGGGCGATACAAGTATGCTGGATGGCCCAAATCAGCCCAAGCCATGTAGATTGAAGCCTCGACTGGGGGAAAACTTAGGTGACCATATGACCGGTCGACCCTGCATGGGCCAATAGTGCAGATGTCCTACGTTTAGTAATCGGGGCTTTCACAACGTTAGCAAGAACCTCTACCGATCACTATAGGCCAAGATTGACATCATCATGGTGCGTGATTCGGGAGATACGTGGAACAGTGCGCGTGGGACTTATGTAGCACGTGGACTAAACCGTTATAACAAGATCATTCCCTCACATGAGGGAATATTATGTCATCATTACCTACAAGTGTCCCAGCTAGGTGTCAATAGGGGATTGGCTAGATCATAATTCACATGCTCAATGCATGCTTAAGGAGTACATTACACCCCCAAGCCCTATATATACTTGTCTCCTTCAACCTTGTAAGAGGATGGATAATTGAAACCCTAGCTAAAACACTATTTGTACACACAGTAGAGAGAGAAAGATTATGTTCATTATATCCAAGGCCATTAGTGCCCATATTTAGTGGATCACACACTCACAGTGGATGTTGGCCTGATTAGTTGAATCACTATACATAATTGTCTTCATTCCTATTCTACTCACTTCCTTCTCTCTCTCTCTCTCTCTCTCTCTCTCTCTCTCTCTCTCTATCTATCTATATATATATATATATTATATATATATAACTCTATTGTTTCCATTGGTACTACTATTTGAGCTCTATCACCTCATTATCCGGTGGTGCTGATTCTTAGCATCATCACTCATATCAGTCATGTCAGGAACTAATTTAATGGATTTAAAATTAGATTATTTTTATATCATCCGTATGGTCATTTTGAGTGAGCCAACGTGTCCGAAAAGGTTGAGATAGTCAGAAAACACTAGACGAGGGTTTAGTTTGAGTCCCGGGGCATTTTAAGCCTAACCAACAACCCGAGAGGATAGTAACCCATGAATTTTAGACTGATTATATCAGCCAACACTTGATTCCCTTAGGGTTTCACAACTAACAATTGTAAATGGCCATTAGAAAGGAAGAGAATGAAGTTTCCCAAAGGAAAACCACCACTTAGAGGCTTTTGCACAACTGTTATTACTACCGGATAGATCAGAATGGGAAGATCACTCCCATACCATCTCCTTCAAAGGATCATAATATTTAATTCAAGGTAAGTGATTTATCTTGCAATGATTTAAGGCATATATTTTACATGATAGTTTAGATTTGAAGACAAAGCATGAAAAATTTGTAATAATGTGAAATTGGAGACTAAATTATTGAACTTGGATAGGTTTGCATGTAGTGGATCTTCTGTAACTATTAAGTAAACGAATTTACAAATTAAGAGTTAGGAAATCACGAAATTAAATTGAGATTTATGATTATTTTTGAAGAGATATAGAAGAATTAGGGTTGTAGTAATATTCATGACTTTTGATCCAAGAGATCGATATTCTGCAGTTTTTTTGATGAATCTTCAACGTTAAAACTAGTTTAGTTAGGATGGTTTAATGTTTAGTATACTCATTTGGGAGTTTGGGACGTTGTAATGAAGAATTGGAGGTGTAAAAATGGTAGAAACCATAACTGTTAAAGTAATTCTGGGCGGTTAACTGCTTGATCGATCAATCGATCCATTTCTTTGATCGATCGACCCCTGTGGAAAAAGTGAAAAATTTCCCTTTAAATAATTAAGTAACTTCCAACCTTTAGAAGTCTTTAGTGATGATTGATTGAACATATTGGCACTTAAGGAAGACCAGTAGGGTTATATTTGAAGCCCGAAAAATTATTAGATTTAATTGACATTAAGTAGTAAACTTACGAATATCCGACTAGCGAGACACGATTGGAAGTTATGGGAACCTGAATATATTTTGTCCCAATTATAACTTAAGGTTAAAGACTGAAAAGGGAAACCTTAATTACTGAGATAACCTTTGAGACTAGTGGGAGACTTAGTAACCTTTTGGGATAGGGTTTGCACTCGAAACTATACGATGAGAATTATAGCGCTAAACTTATTGTGTATAATAAATGGGACGATATTATTATATGTGTGAGACTTATGATATAGGGATGTAATATACCTATACCAATATGATGATTACCTAAGTTGTGAGAATACTTAGTATATGGATGATTATGTGTATGACATACCTACCATACTTGCTATCACGGGAGGTTGATTTTCGAGAAAGGACCATCTTATCTTTGTGTGCCTTCAGGGGGAATTTAGATTGGTACCCTAAGGACATAGGACTGTGAATGACTTATTTGTGAGTTGATAAGTCAGTTGACCATGGGAGCGTAGATATGAGCGTGACCCATGGATATGTGAACTTTGTTCACCTATAATATGTGTGATTTGTGTTGAGACGGTTCTTGAAAGATTCGAAACACGTGATCCTTATGTACGAGATGTATTGGGATTCGATAGTAGAGTATGCCTGCACCGCAGCTTAGCTTTTGGGTGCCATATTTGTATAGATGTAATGAGACTGACTTATATTTGTACTTGTGACTGATTTAGTGTTACTTAGTAGATGCGAATGACTAAGAGATTTAAATGGGTTAAGAATAATATGAACTTAACTAATGCTTAAGCTAAGTAATTTGATTAATGAATGTGTGAGTTATGAATATAATTTAATTGAATAATACGACTGGCATCTAAATTAAGAACCGTCTAGATAGGGGTAGAATAGACTAGTCTGGCAGTGGTATAACTAGGTGGAATTTAGAAGATGCGTTAGGCGTGCACAATAGTTGAGGGGTGAGGATCTCAAGTGAGGGCACGTGACTAACATGTTTAATCTATGTGTTGTTTAATATTGTAATTTAAACACTTAATGTTTTTAAAATATTTTCACCTCGGGCTCTGACCCGTTTGTTTTCAAATCTATTTCTTTTTGTAAAAACCTTTTAGGTGCCCAGCCACAGGGACGCCAAGCTTAGGAGTTCCATTCCATTAATATGCCATAGCTGCTATGGAAGTTACAGGATCTCATTACTAGACGCCTCCTCATCTATCCTTGCTTCTTTTGGGAGTCATTTATTACAGCTAGGGCCTGTTGCCCATTCTATTCAGAGACAACAATTCTAAACTTTCATTTTATTTCAGTCATGGGATTTTATTTATTCAGACTATTATACTCGGTTTATTTACATTGCTACTATTATTGGAGTGTTTACTCCAGACATCAGTTATTTCATTCTGTTGATTACCTTATGAGATTCTTCATGTGATGGTTGGATGATGATTCAAATTATTTTGTTGATGGTTAATTTAAACATTAAAATTTGACACTTCACTATTTTAAATATTAGGTGGTTAGTAATTAATTAAATATTTTTGACAGTGATGCTATTAACTGGAACTTGACATTTTGCATTAATTTAAATAAAGGAGTAGATACTCGGTATTTAATTAGTCGGGGTGTCACGGGTGGTGTCAGAGCATCAAATTCTAGAGTCCTTAAGATTTGTACGGCTTGTTATGTTTTCGCGTAGAGTCCTTTGATATAGAGCCCTATATTTCAGTATTGTTGTACTCTTTTGTGTATCATACGTTCTTTAACTATTTTGAGATATTAACTGTGGACTTACAAGACTTCTCTCTCATTTCAGATGCCTCCTCAATGTGCACAACAAGTTCCCGGGGGTTCCAGCTCGAGCCTCAGCCTGCACCAGTTCACGGTTTTATAAATGCTATTAAAGTTGCCACCATTGTAGCCCAAGAGGTAAATGCCGCGTTAGCAATTGTGTAGTAAGCACCACCTTAGGCACCGGTGGTAGCCCCAGTTCAGGCTCATGCATTCCCATTGATATGCCCCAAGTGTAACCTCGGCCCAGAGACACCAACCTCGGCCGAGATGATGGCCGAGACATTGATTGACCCTATGTAGGCCATGGGCCCACGATATCATCCCTCGGCTAAACCAACCTCGGCCCAGGCCGACACTACCATATACACTTCAATGGACACTACGCGCATCGCAGGCATCAACAGCATCCTCATGTACCTGGGTATAGCAACCTCGACCAATAGTAGGCCGAGGTGACAAGGAGCCCTGATAACCATCAACATGGAACCAGTCCTACCTCGGCTTGGGCCGAGGTGACAAGAAGCATTAGTAATCACCAGCATGCTATATGTCCAACCTCGGCTCGGGCCGACCCCAGCATATGTCTCGGCTGAGATCAGGCCGAGACTCCTTATGACACATCTCAGATTGAACGGACATTAAGCCTTTACAGCTCGGCCTCTCCCAGGCCGAGGTCATTCACCAATATGACTGTCGAGCATCTGTTGACATTTGGATAAGGACACCTGGGCACAAATCAGTTGTAACAAGATTATTCTCCACACATGGGGAGAATATTTCATCATCATTCCTTACATGTGATAGTGACAGATGGCACTCCCACATTGGTGAGGATATCACACTCATGCTCATTGCATGCATGGGGGGTACACTACACCCCCTTGGTACTATATATAGGGGTCATCCCCTACCTTGCAAAGGGATCCCCAGCTATTCAACCCTAGCCAAAACTCTGTCTAAATATACAATAGAGAGAGAAAGCTTGAGAGAATTGTATCCATGGCCATTAGTGCCTTCATTCAGTGATATTACTCACACACTCACAGTGGACGTAGGGCAGATTGGCTGAACCACTTATATTCCGGTGTTGATTCCTCATATCCTCATATCCTTCTCTTATCTCTTTATATAGCTGTGTTGAAATTGTTATTTATATATAGAGCTTGGAAACACCTTATCCGGTGGTGCTGATTCTTAGCATCATCATTTTGGCACCGTCTGTGGAAAGTCAAGAAGCTATCTCTTCCTCTTTTTCTGCTTAACCTCATCGGAGACTCTGGTGGTGAACCAGGAACCACCCCTTGCGTGGAGCTGTTTCACCATTAAAAGAGGTCCTTTAAGGTATTAAGCTCACTTGTTGCACAAGATCTTTATTGTTAACACATGGCACCAGAATTATCACCGCCTCTTCCGCCGCCCGGAGGTGGAGGGGCTAGCTCCAGTCAGGCTCCTCCCCAGTCCGAAATGGCGGAGGTAGCAGCAGCCTTGAAATCTTTAGCTGCAACACAACAGGCCATGAAGGAGCAATTTGCCCAGCTCAGCCAAACCATGATGATGAGGCCACCTGGAGTCTCACCAGACATGATAACTCCGGTGGCAGTTCAGCCTCATCCCGATGCCAGGGGACCACCCCAGGCGCCCATGAAGGACCAACCTGCATCTCAGCGGAGGAGGGACGTTGCTGACCCTAGGTACTTGCGCCTGGGGAGGCAGGGAAACCCTTGCCCAGAGGACAGGTATGATGACCTAGAAGCTGAAGAGGCCCCAAAAGACTGCTGGGAGCCGTATGAGGTGTCAGATAACACTGTACGACCTCTTAGGCAGAGTCAAGGATGTGTCGGCCGAAGAAGAGACGAGGCCCAACAGAGGGTCGGCCTTTGATAGGTTGAGCCGAGGGTCAGCCTTTGGGAGGCTGGGCTCGGTGAATGACCTAAGACAGAGGCTATCGAGGTCAAGGAGCACAGCAGGCTCTCAAAGGGGGGTAGGCAAGGTCGGCCAGACCAAGGCCGACCCTGTGGAGGAAGATCCAGTGAACAGGAAGAGGTCAACAGTCAACGTGTTGTGGCTGGGAAACCCTCTGTCCATCGCAGGGAGGTGGCAGGGGATAACCTCGGCCAAGCTGAAGACAGAAGACCCTGGAATGATTCTATCCAACACTTAGAGGAGAAGATAGGAGACCTCATTAAGAACAGGGACCCATTATAGAGGGGTTACTCAGAGGGATCCCCATTTGTGGCTAGGATAGTGGGATTCCCAACCCCAGCCAAGTTCAAGCCTCCTATAGTGACTCCTAAGTATGATGGCAGCACTAACCCTGTGCACCATATCGAGATGTATCAGTCGGCGACAGACATTTACTCGATACCTGATGAGATAAAGTGCAGGGCCTTCTCAGGGACCTTGACAGGAGCAACTCATAGTTGGTTCACCTCCCTCCCGAAGAACTCGATTGAGAACTTCAAAGGCTTGGCTGAGCGGTTCATCCACAACTTCTGCTTTGGGGTAAGACCTCAAAAGAAGACCACCCACCTGTTGTATGCCAAACAGGCTAAGGGTGAAAGCCTAAGAGACTACATAGCAAGATTCAACAAAGAGAAGTTGGAGGTGGAAGATTATGAAGAGAGCATAGCCATGACAACCCTGATAGGAGGCCTCCAGAAGGGGAAGCTATTGTGGAAGCTGGCGGAAGACCCCCCAGGTCTATGGCAGAGCTGCTGTCCACCGCAGGGAAGGTGATGAATGCGGAAGAGGCAATGGCAACCAAGTATGAGGAGGAGAACCGCGGTAGCACAGGAAAGTCCCAGGGTAAGAAAGAAGGGAAGAAGAGGTCAGGAGATGACAAGTTCGCTCATTACACTCCTCTGACTGTGAGCTGTGAGCACATACTCAATGAGATTAAGACTGACCGTTCTCTGAGCTGGCCAGAGAAACTGAAGGCCCCGCCACATAAGAGGAACAAAAACCTATGGTGTGAGTTCCATCAGGATCACGGCCATGTCAGAAATAGATGCTTCACTCTAAAGGATGAGATTGAGAAGATGCTGAAGTCTGGAAAGCTGAGGAAGTATGTGGGTGGCAAGGCTCCGAAGGGTGGAAGAGAAGACCCTAAGAAGAGAAGGAATGACAGATGCCGTGGCGATGTCCCGGATAGAAGGGACAATGATTCAGAGGGAGATGATGAAGACGACCCATATCTCCCGCCAAAGGATGACAACACCCCAGTGAAGAGGGTCGGCATGATCTCCTTTGGTGTTAGCACCATATGTGGGGGATTTGCAGGAGGTGGCTCTGAGGTAGCCGATAGGAAGGCCCATATAGCAAAGGCCAGGTCAGTGGCCAAGACCGAGGTTGTGAATCTAACGTCTTATGACGCAGCGCAGAAGAAAAAGAAGGTAGACATGGGCACCCTCATAGTGGGGTTCTCCAGACTCGACTTCAAGGGCATTTTAGCCCCCCATGATGACCCTTTGGTCATAACAACAAGGGTGCATGGGTGTGAGGTAGGGAGAATCTTCATAGATGGGGGAAGCTCAGCAGATGTGATGTTCTGGCCTTGTTTCAAAAGCCTGGGTCTTAACAGGGCGAGGCTGGTGCCCTACCATCACCCATTGATAGGCTTCAGTGGTGAAAATGTGCACCCCTTAGTCATGTATGAAATGGATGTACGGATGGGGGATGAGTGGCCTAAGAGGTTGACCAAGAAGATCAACTTTTTTGTTATGGACGAAAATGTCTTCTCGGCCTACAACCTCATCATCGGAAGAGTGGCCCTCAAAGAGTTTGAAGCCGTGCCGTCGACGGTCCATCAGATACTAAAATTCCCGACTCCTTATGGAGTAGGGGAAGTTCAAGGGGACCAGACCACGGTGCGGTAGTGTTACTTAAACTCAGCCGAAGAGAGAGAGGCCCATAAGAGAGCAACCACCACTTACAGCATTGACACTCTTGACCCGAGAGATGAAACAAAATTGAAGAAGGGCGAGGCCGTGGAAGAGGTAGAATCCATCATCCTCAATGAGGACGAGCCAGAAAAAACCATCCAGGTCGGCAATGCCCTAGAGCCAAGGATCAAGGAAGAGCTGATAAACTTCCTCAGGAGGAGTCACGCAGATATGCCTGGTATCGACCCTAAGATCATGACCCACAAGCTCAACGTGGACAGAGATGCCAGGCCTATCAAGCAGAGGCGAAGAGTCTACTCCAAGGAGAAGTATGAGGTCATCCGGGAAGAGGTAAAAAAGTTGGGAGAGGCCGAGTTTATAGGAGAGGTTACCTATCCGGATTGGCTCTCAAATGCAGTCATTGTGCCTAAGGCCAATGGAAAGTGGCGAATGTGTGTAGATTTCACAGACCTAAACAAGTCTTGCCCGAAGGACAGCTATCCCTTACCTAGGATAGACCAGATGGTGGATGCAACGGCAGGGCACGAGCTTATGAGTTTCATGGATGCTTATTCAAGATATAACCAAATCTTCATGGATGCCGAAGACTCTGAGAAGACATCCTTCATTACTGACAAAGGGACGTACTGTTACAAGGTGATGCCCTTTGGTCTGAAAAATGCGGGGGCAACGTATCAACGTCTTGTCAATAAGATGTTCGAGGAGCAGATAGGTAAGACCATGGAGGTGTATGTGGACGATATGCTAACGAAGAGCCTGAAAGCGTGTACTCACGTAGCAGACCTTGAGAAGACCTTTGATGTCATGGACTCGTATAGAATGAAGCTCAACCCAGCGAAGTGTGTCTTCGGGGTAGGAGCCGGGAAGTTCTTGGGGTTCATTGTTAATCAGAGGGGGATTGAAGCAAACCCTGAGAAAATCAAGGCCTTGCTCGACATGAAGACTCCTAGGAGTATCAAGGATGTCCAGAGACTCACGGGAAGAGTGGCAGCCCTTAACAGGTTTGTTTACAGGGCGACGGACAAGTGTCTTCCGTTCTTTAAAGTTCTGAGAAAGGCCTTCCAATGGGACGAAGAGTGTGAGAAATCCTTTGACCAACTCAAGTCCTACTTGGGGTCTCCCTTGTTGCTGTCTCGGTCCATCACGGGGGAGAGGTTGTTTGTGTATCTGGCAGTCTCTGAGTCAGCCATCAGCGCAACCATCGTACGGGAAGAGGATGGAATCCAGAGGCCTGTGTACTTCAACAGTAAGGCCCTTCAAGGGTCTGAACAAAACTATCCCCGGATGGAGAAGTTGGCTTATGCCCTAATACATGCCTCAAGGAAGATGAAGCCTTACTTCCAAGCTCATTCCATGGTAGTCCTCACTGACTCCCCACTAAGGCAGGTTCTGCACAAGCCTGAGAAATTCGGAAGATTGATGACCTGGGCCATCGAGCTAGGAGAGTACGACCTCACCTACAAGCCCAGGACAGCCATCAAGGGGCAGGCCTTCGCAGACTTCGTCGCAGAGTTCAACTGGGAAGAGGCCGATAGGGGTTTGGAAGAGTCCGAGACAGAGAAAGGTGCAGATGACGGCGAAGAGACGAATCGTAGTGTCTTCTGAGATTCGGAAGAGACTGTACCTAACGTCTTCCGAGGCCGAGAAGAGGTCATCCCATGCAAAACCCAGAGTAGAGTAGAAGAAAACGAAGAGGATCGATACCTCTTCAAAAAGGGGGTTATGAGAGAAGGGGTCTTCTCATCAGATGCAGACGTATGGAGCCTCTTCGTTGATGGCTCTTCCTGTGGCAGTAGAAGCGGCGCGGGGCTAATACTCTCGGCTCCAGATGGCACCAACATTGAGTACGCCTTGAGATTCAACTTCCAGGACTCCAACAACGAGTCTGAGTATGAGGCTATGATAGCAGGTCTCTTATTGGCAACAACTCTTCTAGTAAAGCGACTCCTACTCCATAGCGACTCAAGGTTGGTTGTCAATCAAGTGTTGGGGGCATACGAGGCCAAAGACGAAAGCATGGCCAAATACCTAAAGAAGGTAATAGGGTTGCTAGAGTATTTTGAAGATTGAAGAGAGTGCCTCGGCTGAGCAACAACCACGCTGATGCATTGGCAAGGCTGGCCTCGGCAATAAAGACAGATTTGTGAAGGACCATTCCAATCGAGGTCTTAGGAAAAGCAAGCATCGAGGAGGACGAGGTATGTAGCCCTTGTCACAATGTGAACCTGGGAGACTCATGGATTGACCCGCTCGTCAGATACCTAAGAGACGGAGAGCTACCTGAGTCGAAGATGGAAAGGAGAAAGTTGAGATACAGGGCTGCCAAGTTCTCAATAGTAGGAGACGTCCTGTACAAAAAGGGGTTTCTATTGCCTCTCCTCAGATGTGTGCATCCCATGGAGGTACCCCAGGTCTTATAGGAGGTTCATGAGGGTTCCTGCTCTAGCCACATAGGGGGAAGGCCCTTAGCCAAGAGGATCATCACTCAGGGATACTGGTGGCCTACCTTGTCTAAGGACGCTGCAGACTATGTGAAGAAGTGCGACAAATGTCAAAGGTTCGCCACTATCCCTCATCAACCTCATCAGCCTATGACGTCAATCTCTTCTCCATGGCCATTTGCGGTATGGGGAATTGACTTAGTAGGACCTTTGCCAAGAGCTGTCAACAACTATAGATTCTTGATATTTGCCATTGACTACTTTTCAAAATGGGTGGAGACAGAACCGATGATAACAATTACAGAGCAGAAGACCTTCCAGTTCATTTGGAAGAACATCATATGCAGATATGGCCTCCCAAACACTCTCATCTCAGACAATGGGACCCAGTTCAAGAACTCCTCCTTAAAAAAATATTGCCTAAGAGTGGGGATTAAACAATTCTTCTCATCTCCTGGTCTTCCTCAGGCTAATGGCCAGACCGAGGTCACAAGCAGAACCATCTTGGACGGAATCAAGAAGAGGTTAGAAGATGCGAAGGGTAGATGGACAGAAGAGGTCTGCGCAGTGTTATGGGCCTACAGAACCACGGCAAGGACTCCAACGGGAGAAACCCCATTCATGCTGGCACATGGATCAGAGACCGTCATACCAACGGAGGTAGGACTGCCGACTCATCGGATTCAGACCTACGACCCTGACAGCAATGGGGAAAAGAGAAGGCTAGACCTGGATCTCATCGAAGAAAGAAGGGAAGACGCAGAGGTCAGAAAAGCAGCCTACCAACAGAGGGAAGCAAAATTCTACAACCAGAGGGTGAAGTCAAGACCCATTGCAGTGGGAGACCTAGTGCTAAAGAAGGCACTAAAGAAAGAAAACAAGCTACACCCAAACTGGCATGGCCCCTATAAAGTGACAGAAGAGGTTGTGCCTGGCACTTACAGGCTAGAAAACCTAGAAGGAGAACCTTTCACTAACCCATGGAATGCTGATCACCTCAAGAGATACTACATATGATGTTGTATAGAATTTTATGAAAATGTACTATCTTACTGAGAAGGGGTTATTAATAAAGATCAGTTTCCATATCAGTTCTTGCTTCATTCTTTAGACCAGAAATTTATTGTGGGGATAACCGCTTAGGTGATGACCTCAGAACCTCATAACATCACTTGGTGGTGATGAGGTCAGAGCTCAGACACCTCGGCAGAGGACCTCAGACTCTTAACATCATTAATTTGGTGACATTATTATGGGGATAACATCTTAGGTGATGACCTCAAACCCTCATAACATCACTCAGTGGTGACGAGGTTTGAGCTCAGACACCTCGACAGAGGACCTCAGACTCTTAACATCATTAATTTGGTGACATAATTATGAGTCTAACCCCTTAGGTGATGACCTCAGACCCTCATAACATCACTTGGTGGTGACGAGGCTTGAGCTCAGACACCATAGCAGAGGACCTCAAACTCTTAACATCATTAATTTGGTGACATTATTATGGGGATAACCTCTTAGGTGATGACCTCAGACCCTCATAACATCACTCGGTGGTGACGAGGTCTGAGCTCAGACACCTCGGCAGAGGACCTCAGACTCTTAACATTATTAATTTGGTGACATTATTATGAGGCTAACCCCTTAGGTGATGAACTCAGACCCTCATAACATCACTCGGTGGTGACGAGGCTTGAGCTCAGACACCTTAGCAGAGGACCTCAGACTCTTAACATCATTAATTTGGTGACATTATTATGGGGATAACCTCTTAGGTGATGACCTCAGACCCTCATAACATCACTCGGTGGAGACGAGGCTTGAGCTCAGACACCTTAGCAGAGGACCTCAGACTCTTAACATCATTAATTTGGTGACATTATTATGGGGATAACCTCTTAGGTGATGACCTCAGACCCTCATAACATCACTCGGTGGTAACGAGGTCTGAGCTCGGACACCTCGGCAGATGACCTCAGACTCTTAACATCATTAATTTGGTGAAGTTTATTATGGGGATAACCTCTTAGGTGATGACCTCAGACCCTCATAACATCACTCGATGGTGACGAGGTCTGAGCTCAGACACCTCGGCAGAGGACCTCAAACTCTTAACATTATTAATTTGGTGACATTATTATGAGGCTAACCCCTTAGGTGATGACCTTAGACCCTCATAACATCACTCGGTGGTGACGAGGCTTGAGCTCAGACACCTCGGCAGAGGACCTCAGACTCTTAACATCATTAATTTGGTGACATTATTATGGGGATAACCTCTTAGGTGATGACCTCAGACCCTCATAACATCACTCGATGGTGACGAGGTCTGAGCTCAGACACCTCGGCAGAGGACCTCAAACTCTTAACATCATTAATTTGGTGACATTATTATGAGGCTAACCCCTTAGGTGATGACTTTAGACCCTCATAACATCACTCGGTGGTGACGAGGCTTGAGCTCAGACACCTCGGCAGAGGACCTCAGACTCTTAACATCATTAATTTGGTGACATTATTATGGGGATAACCTCTTAGGTGATGACCTCAGACCCTCATAACATCACTCGGTGGTGACGAGGTCTGAGCTCAAACACCTCGGTAGAGGACCTCAGAGCCTTAACATCATTAATTTGGTGACATTATTATGGGGATAACCTCTTAGGTGATGACCTCAGACCCTCATAACATCACTCGGTGGTGACAAGGTCTGAGCTCAGGCACCTCGGCAGAGGACCTCAGACTCTTAACATCATTAATTTGGTGAAGTTTATTATGGGGATAACCTCTTAGGTGATGACTCCAGACCCTCATAACATCACTCAGTGGTGACGAGGTCTGAGCTCAAACACCTCGACAGAGGACCTCAGACTCTTAACATCATTAATTTGGTTACATTATTATGGGGATAACCTCTTAGGTGCTGACCTCAGACCCTCATAACATCACTCGGTGGTGACGAGGTCTGAGCTCAGACACCTCGGCAGAGGACCTCAGACTCTTAACATCATTAATTTGGTGACATTATTATGGGGATAACCTCTTAGGTGATGACCTCAGACCCTCATAACATCACTCGGTGGTGACGAGGTCTGAGCTCAGACACCTCGGAAGAGGACCTCAAACTCTTAACATCATTAATTTGGTGACATTATTATGAGGCTAACCCCTTAGGTGATGACCTCAGACCCTCATAACATCACTCAGTGGTGACGAGGCTTGAGCTCAGACACCTCGGCAGAGGACCTCAGACTCTTAACATCATTAATTTGGTGACATTATTATGGGGATAACCTCTTAGATGCTGACCTCAGACCCTCATAATATCACTCGGTGGTGACGAGGTCTGAGCTCAGACACCTCGGCAGAGGACCTCAGACTCTTAACATCATTAATTTCGTGACATTATTATGGGGATAACCTCTTAGGTGATGACCTCAGACCCTCACAACATCACTCGGTGGTGACGAGGCTTGAGCTCAGACACCTAAGCAGAGGACCTCAGACTCTTAACATCATTAATTTGGTGACATTATTATAGGGATAACCTCTTAGGTGATGACCTCAGACCCTCATAACATCACTCGGTGGTGACGAGGTCTGAGCTCAGGCACCTCGGCAGAGGACTTCAGACTCTTAACATCATTAATTTGGTGAAGTTTATTATGGGGATAACCTCTTAGGTGATGACCTCAGACCCTCATAACATCACTCGGTGGTGACAAGGTCTGAGCTCAGACACCTCGGCAGAGGACGTCAGACTCTTAACATCATTAATTTGGTGACATTATTATGGGGATAACCTCTTAGGTGCTGACCTCAGATCCTCATAACATCACTCGGTGGTGACGAGGTCTGACCTTAGACACCTCGGCAGAGGACCTCAGACTCTTAACATCATTAATTTGGTGACATTATTATGGGGATAACCTCTTAGGTGATGACCTCAGACCCTCATAACATCACTCGGTGGTAACGAGGTCTGAGCTCAGACACCTCGACAGAGGACCTCAGACTCTTAACATCATTAATTTGGTGAAGTTTATTATGGGGATAACCTCTTAGGTGATGACCTCAGACCCTCATAACATCACTCGGTGGTGACGAGGTCTGAGCTCAGACACCTCGGCAGAGGACGTCAGACTCTTAACATCATTAATTTGGTGACATTATTATGGGGATAACCTCTTAGGTGCTGACCTCAGATCCTCATAACATCACTTGGTGGTGACGAGGTCTGACCTCAGACACCTCGGCAGAGTACCTCAGACTCTTAACATCATTAATTTGGTGACATTATTATGGGGATAACCTCATAGGTGATGACCTCAGACCCTCATAACATCACTCGGTGGTGACGAGGTCTGAGCTCAGACACCTCGGCAGAGGACCTCAAACTCTTAACATCATTAATTTGCTGACATTATTATGAGGCTAACCCCTTAGGTGATGACCTTAGACCCTCATAACATCACTCGGTGGTGACGAGGCTTGAGCTCAGACACCTCGGCAGAGGACCTCAGACTCTTAACATCATTAATTTGGTGACATTATTATGGGGATAACCTCTTAGGTGATGACCTCAGACCCTCATAACATCACTCGGTGGTGACGAGGTCTGAGCTCAGACACCTCAGTAGAGGACCTCAGAGTCTTAACATCATTAATTTGGTGACATTACTATGGGGATAACCTCTTAGGTGATGACCTCAGACCCTCATAACATCACTCGGTGGTGACAAGGTCTGAGCTTAGACACCTCGGCAGAGGACCTCAGACTCTTAACATCATTAATTTGGTGAAGTTTATTATGGGGATAACCTCTTAGGTGATGACCCCAGACCCTCATAACATCACTCAGTGGTGACGAGGTCTGAGCTCAGACACCTCGGCAGAGGACCTCAGACTCTTAAAATCATTAATTTGGTGACATTATTATGGGGATAACCTCTTAGGTGCTGACCTCAGACCCTCATAACATCACTCGCTGGTGACGAGGTCTGAGATCAGACACCTCGGCAGAGGACCTCAGACTCTTAACATCATTAATTTGGTGACATTATTATGGGGATAACCTCTTAGGTGATGACCTCAGACCCTCATAACATCACTCGGTGGTGACGAGGTCTGATCTCAGACACCTCGGCAGAGGACCTCAAACTCTTAACATCATTAATTTGGTGACATTATTATGAGGCTAACCCCTTAGGTGATGACCTCAGACCCTCATAACATCACTCAGTGTTGACGAGGCTTGAGCTCAGACACCTCGGGAGAGGACCTCAGACTCTTAACATCATTAATTTCGTGACATTATTATGGGGATAACCTCTTAGATGCTGACCTCAGACCCTCATAACATCACTCGGTGGTGACGAGGTCTGAGCTCAGACACCTCGGCAGAGGACCTCAGACTCTTAACATCATTAATTTGGTGACATTATTATGGGGATAACCTCTTAGGTGATGACCTCAGACCCTCATAACATCACTCGGTGGTGACGAGGCTTGAGCTCAGACACCTAAGCAGAGGACCTCAGACTCTTAACATCATTAATTTGGTGACATTATTATGGGGATAACCTCTTAGGTGATGACCTCAGACCCTCATAACATCACTCGGTGGTGACAAGGTCTGAGCTCAGGCACCTCGGCAGAGGACCTCAGACTCTTAACATCATTAATTTGGTGAAGTTTATTTTGGGGATAACCTCTTAGGTGATGACCTTAGACCCTCATAACATCACTCGGTGGTGACAAGGTCTGAGCTCAGACACCTCGACAGAGGATCTCAGACTTTTAACATCATTAATTTGGTGAAGTTTATTATGGGCATAACCTCTTAGGTGATGACCTCAGACCCTCATAACATCACTCGGTGGTGACGAGGTCTGAGCTCAGACACCTCGGCAGAGGACCTCAAACTCTTAACATCATTAATTTGGTGACATTATTATGGGGATAACCTCTTAGGTGATGACCTCAGACCCTCATAACATCACTCGGTGGTGACGAGGTCTGAACTCAGACACCTCGGCAGAGGACCTCAGACTCTTAACATCATTAATTTGGTGACATTATTATGGGGATAACCTCTTAGGTGATGACCTCAGACCCTCATAACATCACTCGGTGGTGACGAGGTCTGAGCTCAGACACCTCGGCAGAGGACCTCAGACTCTTAACATAATTAATTTGGTGACATTATTATGAGGCTAACCCCTTAGGTGATGACCTCAGACCCTCATAACATCACTCGGTGGTGACGAGGCTTGAGCTCAGACACCTCGGCAGAGGATCTCATACTCTTAACATCATTAATTTGTTGACATTATTATGGGGATAACCTATTAGGTGCTGACCTCAGACCCTCATAACATCACTCGGTGGTGACGAGGTCTGAGCTCAGACACCTCGACAGAGGACCTCAGAATCTTAACATAATTAATTTGGTGACATTATTATGGGGATAACCTCTTAGGTGATGACCTCAGACCCTCATAACATCACTCGGTGGTGACGAGGTCTGAGCTCAGACACCTTAGCAGAGGACCTCAGACCCTCAACATCATTACTTTGGTGAAGTTTATTATGAGGCTAACCCCTTAGGTGATGACCTCAGACCCTCATAACATCACTCGGTGGTGACGAGGTCTGAGCTCAGACACCTTAGCAGAGGACCTCAGACCCTGAACATCATTAATTTGGTGAAATTATTATGAGGCTAACCCCTTTGGTGATGACCTCAGACCCTCATTACATCACTCTGTGGTAACGAGGTCTGAGCTCAGACACTTCAGCAGAGGAACTCAGACTCTTAACATCATTAATTTGGTGAAAACTATTATGAGGAGAGCATATTATGAAATGACTTCAGAGCCTAATAGCAATTCAGTAGTGAGATCAGAATTATTGACAATGTAAACAAGAACACCGCAACAAAATAAGAGAAGAGATTGCCATTCAAATAAAGGAAGAGATCACCATTCAGAGGTGTTACAAATTACAAGTTCAGTTACAAGCTACAAGTTACAAGTTACAAAATACCAATTTGTTTCAAGTTAAAGGTCTAAGGGGGGAGCATTGATAGTCTCGGCTGGGTCGACTTGATCAGCGTTGGTCACCTCGGCCACATCATCAGCAGGGTCAGTCCCTCCGAGCTCAGTCCCTCCCAAAGTAGCAGTCTCACCAGGGGCAGCAGCCTCGTCTTCTACCTCTTGCAGTGCCTGGGCAAATTGAGGGTCGGCAAAGCCGAGGCCCACAAAGTCAGAGGCCTTCAGAGTGCCGACCTCCTTCTCTCTGACCTCAGCCCATTTGGTAGTGGCTTTGATACCTCTTTCGAGGTATTCAAAGCGAAAACCCACGAACTCCTCCGAGCCTTTGTATTCAGAAATTATTTTGTCCGAGGCATATGCAAGGGCAGCCTTCACAGCCGCGTTGACCTTCTGCTACAGAGCATCATCTTTATCCTTCAGGTCCTTGGCATGGTTTTGGACGATCACTGAGATATCTTTTTCCAAACTCTTGGCCTTATTTTCAGAGTTCTTGGCCTTATTCTCAGAGGTCTGTAGTTCTGACTTCAGACGTTCTACCTCGGCATTCAGGGCACTCTCTACCTTCTCGGCATCTTACCCCTTCTGGATAAGGGGCAACTTCCTCATGGCCCAGTTAGACAATTGATACATGGCAGTCACTCCCTGCGCATTTGATGAAGAGGTTAAATGGGAGAAAAGTCAGAGGTTGCACTTACGGAATTTTGTAAAAGGAACAAGTCATACCTGGACGACTCTGTGAAGGCCAAACTCAACCATCACGGGAGTGTCCATGGCTCTATAGAAACGCTTGTCTGCATCGGTCATTACAGAGGCGAGTGCGTTCATGGCCTATCTGTTGTTGCTGACCACGCTATCGGTCAACTTTAGCTGCTCCAGACGAGCCGTCAGGATGTCGGCTAAAGAAATTAGAAGTGAAACATCTGAGGCTTTCTTTTACCTCACAGTCGGCCTCTGATCCTCAAAGGGATGGGCTTCAAGGGACCTCTTCTGGGATTTGGATGTAGTGGGAGCTGGAGGAGGAGCGTTCAGACCAACCTTCTTTGCAATCCTTGCCAATCTTAGAGCTTCCATCTCCCACAGTTCGTCTGGGATACCTGGTTGTCTCTCTACAAAAGTTAAAAGATAAGAGTCAGAAATCAGATATGAATGATCAGGGGTTAGACTAGAAAAAAAAATGAAAAATCCTTACCGAAGTCAACAAGGGGGCTCCCACCCAGGCTCGTCCTTGAGAGAAACTGAAGGGTCAGCAAATGCTTAAACTTAACAAACAAGCCGTGTGCCCCTTGGTCTTGCAGGGCCTTCGCCTTTTGGATATTTTGAAGACTTAGACCAGGATCGGACCTTGCAGACATGGTGACCTTACCCCATCTGAGGGGTATCCTCGGCCCAAGAGTGGAAGAAGGAACAGATGAGCCAAACTCCCATGGCCCCGAGGCGAAAAAATATCGGGGCTTCCAATTGTGATTCGAGGTCTGAGTCACCTGGAGCATCTTATTCTCAGGCCTCCGAGCCACGAAGTGATAGTAGCTCGGATGATTTTTGGCCGAGGTAGGGACATAGCAACCAGCAAAGACCTGAACTGGGAGGTCAGAGTGGTGGACTGCCCTCCACAAGATGATGGCCCCAATAATGACTCTCCAAGCATTGGGAGAGAGCTGCGAGGGGGCCAAGTTGATGAAGGAAAGAATGGATATGATGATAGGATGAATGGGTAGGCAAAATCCTAACTTAAACATCTGCTCGTACAAGCAGATTTCTCCATCTCGGCCATGATAGGCCCTCTCCTCCCTCAGAGGTCTCCTTAATTTGATTGAGGGGCTGATGGAGTATAAATATCTGAAGTGCAAAAGATCCACTTCAGTGACTGTGCTCTCAAACTCGGCTGCTTCAGAGATGTCAACATCACTTTCAGCATCCTCATCCTCGTCAGGCTCAACATCGGTTGGAGCAGACATAGATGGGTGACCAGGGAATCTCTAAGAAAACTCAGCCCCTGTAACGGCCGACAGAGGGATGGCATCAAGAATGGGTGGCACAGCCACACTTGGCTCAACAAGTTCACCCTCTGAAGAAGAATCGGAGGTGCTCGAGCAATTTTGGGATGAAGCTCGGCTGGATACCTCGACCTGATCAGGGTCCTGATCAGGCCGAGGTGTAAAATCCATGGATTCTTGGAAAGAGTCCACAGACATGGGGTCTGAGGTGGAAGACTCAGACTCAGACATCGGTAATGGGTTGGCAGAGACGTCTGTCTGATAGAAGTTCTCAGGAGGATCAGGATATACCACCTTGAGAGGTGGGGGAAAGATAGGTCTAATAGGAAACTCCTGTGACCTACGAGCTTCCTCTTGAGCTCTCTCTATTTGCCTAATCTTTTCTAAGGTCTTCTCTCTAAGAGAAGGGTAATCCTTAAGAAGCTGGTATAGGGGTCTGAGCATCAGGGGATGACCCTAAACTTAAGAAAAGCTCCTAAAGCTACAAACACGACTGACTTATAAAATAGAGGAGTTTAAAGATCAAAACTTAGAAGTTTATAGAAAACACAGTTCGTCAGAGTTAATGGAGCTCGCCGGAAAACTCAAAATCTCGCCCGAAAACTCAAAATCTCGTCGGAAAATTCAAACCAAATACCAAAAACAAAGGAAATGGAAAGGGAGAAGTACCTGAAGATGAATCGATGGATGAAACGAAGAGAACTCGCAAGAAAACTAGGGGAAATCCTCTGCAGAAGGGCGTTGAGTGGAGGAGCTTAGAGAGAGAAAATCGCAAGAACTTTGCGTGCGCGGGAAACGAAATGAAGAAGAAGAAAGAGAAAGGAAGGGTTTAAACCCTTAAATACTTGGGAACACTTCCCAAGGCCCATCATTACCTTGGGAAACCCAAGGGATAACTGACAGCTCACGCCAGCAAAATTTGCACGCTCTAGCTTGGGACAGATGTCATACAGGTGTTAATTTGGGACGGACAGGCCTCGGAGGGAAAGTAATCCCCTAGCCACTCGCTCTCGCATATGACTAAGGGCTGGGGGTGATTGATATGCCCGTAGTGTAACCTCAGCCTAGAGACACCAACCTCGGTCGAGATGATGGCCGAGACATTGATCGACCCTATGTAGGCCATTGGCCCATGATATCATCCCTCGGCTAAACCAACCTCGGCCCAGACCGACACTACCATATACACTTCAATGGACACTACGCGCATCGCAGTCATCAACAGCATCCTCATGTACCTGGGTATAGCAACCGCGGCCAATATTAAGCCGAGGTGATAAGGAGCCCTGATAACCTTCAACATGGAACCAGTCCTACCTCGGCTTGGGCCGAGGTGACAAGAAGCATTAGTAATCACCAGCATGCTATATGTCCAACCTCGGCTCGGGCCGACCCCATCATATGTCTCGGCTGAGATCAGGCCGAGACTCCTTATGACACATCTCGGATTGAACGGACATCAAGACTTTACAGCTCGGCCTCTCCCAGGCCGAGGTCATTCACCAATATGACTGCCGAGCATCTGTTGACATTTGGATAAGGACACCTAGGCACAAATCAGTTGTAACAAGATTATTCTCCACACATGGGGAGAATATTTCATCATCATTCCTTACATGTGACAGTGACAGATGTCACTCCCACAATGGTGAGGATATCACACTCATGCTCATTGCATGCATGGGGGGTACACTACACCCCCTTGGTACTATATATAGGGTTCATCCCATACCTTGCAAATGGATACCCAGCTATTCAACCCTAGCCAAAACTCTGTCTAAATATACAGTAGAGAGAGAAAGCTTGAGAGAATTGTATCCATGGCCATTAGTGCCTTCATTCAGTGATATTACTCACACACTCACAGTGGACGTAGGCCAGATTGGCTGAACCACTTATATTCCGGTGTTGATTCCTCATATCCTCATCTCCTTCTCTTATCTCTTTATATAGCTGTGCTGCCATTGTTATTTATATATAGAGCTTGGAAACACCTTATCCGGTGGTGCTGATTCTTAGCATCATCACCCATCTTCTTAGGAATGTGTTCATGATGCCTTTCAGGATGCGCATCCTCCGGAGTTTATAGGGAGCTCTGATCTCGTAGTGATAAGCCAATGGAAGAAGGACTTCCAAGGGAACTTGAGGCTGTATGAGTGCACATATGTACAGAGGCAGATATTGTCTACGTTTAACCTGGTAGGAGTAGCATTGCAGTGGTGGGAGTCCATTACCACCGCCGAGGATAGAGATATTCTTTCTATTCAGGAGTTCTTGGTGCGGTTCGACTGCAAATATTTTCCCTCAGCAGTTCTGACAGAGATGAGGCAAAAATTAATGAACCTTAAGTAGGAAGGGAGGACACTGGCGGAGTACAAGGCCGAGTTCACCAATATTCTGAACATAGTTCCCGATGAGATCCCAACTGAAGAGAAGAAGATCCAAAAGTTCATGGATGGGTTGACATGGAGGATTCGCCAGCACCTGCTAGGGAATCTCTCGTTGGCCACCTATTCAGATGTGGTTAATGTAGCGCTACTTCACTGCCAGGACCATCGCTTTCATCTATCAGAGGGTAGGCAAGTAGGGAAGTTCTGCCAGTAGGGTAGGACATGAGGTAATGGTGACACTGGGGCACAACCAGCTCATGGTCAGCATAGGAAGGGTGATCAGAGTTCCCACAAGTGGGATTCTAAGAGATTTAGATCAGGAGGTTTTCGACATGGCTAGGGAGGTTTTATGCATGGCCAGCTGTATCAGCACGGCCATCAGGGCTAGCAGTAGTTTTAGTAGGGCCAGCATAGCCAAGGTAGACGTGGTAACAGTCATTAGGGCCGTGGGAAGCAGGGTCATAGAGGGGGAAACTTTGTAAGAAAATGCTTCATATGTGGCAAGATTAGCCACAAATGCCAGGAGTGTCATGGGAGGGGCAGGACCCCGCAATATCAACAGTAATAGGGTGCTCGATAGGAGCCCTAGAGACCGATATTTCTCGCCGCCCTTCTAGTACCACCACAGATGCCAGCACTGCCACCTATTCCAGCGATCCTAGTTCAGCAGGGGCAGCTCCAGTATGGTCGGGTTTATAACCTTCAGCAGGCCGCAGGACCACAGGATCCACCCGCGATTGAGGGTATGTTTTCTATTCAGGGGAATATGGGGTGCCTTTTATTTGACACGGGAGCCACGCATTATTTTATTAGCATGAGATTTGCACACGCTATGGGATTATTAGATACTATAGAGAGCACTGTCACTTGTGTAGATTCATCGTTGAGTAGAGGTTCTGTGATTTCCTTTATATGTAAAGGCATGGGTGTAGAGATTGGGAGATTTACTTTACCTGTTGACATGCTAGTATTAGATATGTTAGAGTATGATGCGATTATCAGTATGGATTGGTTGGTTACGTATAGATCCATGATCGATTGTTTTAGTAGGAGTATTATTTTTTCCATACCCGATCAGGAGATGTTCCTAATGGCGATGCCTCGTCCTGAGGGAGGATCGTCCACTTACTTGTACTACATGGAGGAGGAGACCTCTAAGGAGGTGGTGGTACCACTTGATTCGATTCCAGTTGTTAGGGAGTTTGCTGATGTGTTCCAGGATATTCTGGGATTACCTCCTAGTAGAGAGATAGACTTTGTTATAGATTTGGCATTGGGCACTCAGCCAATAGCCCATGCACCTTACCGTATGACTCTAGCGGAGATGAGGGAGCTACGGGATCAGATAGAGCACCAGTTGGGTCAGGGGTTTATCCGTAGGAGTACTTCACCGTGGGATGCTCATATGTTGTTTGTTTTAGAAGAGGGATGGATCTTTGAGGTTGTGTGTCGATTACCGGGAGTTGAACAAAGTCACGATACGGAATAAGTATTCGTTGCCCCGAATCAATGACTTATTCGACCAGTTGAGAGGAGCTGCCTTCTTCTTAAAGATTGTCTTGAGATTGGGATACAATCAGTTGCGTATCAGGGATCAAGATATCTTAAAGACTACCTTCTTGACGAGATATGGTTTTTACAAGTTCAGGGTTATGCCTTTTGGCCTGACTAATGCCCCAGTCATGTTTATAGACTTGATGGATAGGGTGGTCAGAGAGTTCCTGGACCAGTTCGTCATTGTCTTCATTGATGACATTCTGGTTTACTCCCAGACCAGGGAGGAGCATGCCGAGAACTTGAGAAAGGTTTTGCAGATACTGCTTCAGGACAAATTGTATGAAAAATATGAGAAATGCGAGTTTTGGCTAAAGGAAGTTCAATTTTTGGGGCACATCATTTCTGACAGGGGGATATTTTTTGATCCGAGAAAGGTATCAGTGGCGAGGGAGTGGTGATAGACCATAACATCGATGGAGATACATAGTTTCTTGGGCCTAGAAAGATACTACAGGAGGTTTATTTGGTGATTCTAAAAAATAGCGGGTCCATTGATACATCTAACTCGCAAAGGGGTACCATTTATCTGGAGTTATGCTTGTCAGTTGGATTTTGATGAGTTAAAGGAAAAGATGACCTCAGCACCAGTGTTAGCATTGCCCAGGCCGAGAGTTGAGTATCTAGTCTACACTAATGCGTCCTTACTAGGACTTGGGGGTGTACTACAGTAGGAGAGTCAGGTTATAGCTTATGATTCTCGTAAGCTTAAGACTCATGAGGGGAATTACCCCACCCACAACTTAGAGTTAACGGCAGTCGTATTTGCACTTCGGATTTGGAGACACTATCTCCTAGGAGAGAGATTTTACTTATTCACAGACCACAAGTCCTTATAATACCTCTTCACACAAAAGGAGATGAATACGTGTCAACGTCGGTGGCTGGAGTTTGTGAAGGATTACCAGTTCGATATCTAATACCACCCACGGAAGGCTAATGTGGTAGCAAACGCGTTGAGTCGTAGACTAGTAGGTGAGGTGGCTGAGGTGTGGAAAGCAAAGTGGAAGGAGTTGGGACACTAGGATGCAGTGGCCCGATCATTCATGTTTATGATGACAGTTACGCCCCAGATCATTACGAGAGTAGTACAGGCTCAGGGAGCAGACCCGTTTTGTCAAGCAGAGGGGGGCGAGTCTTATACTGTTGGTTCAGATGGGGGCTTACACTTCAATGGGAGATTGGTTGTTCCTAAGGGAGAAGACTTGTGACACGAGGTAATGACAGAGTCGCACAGTTCACGATTCGAGGTACATACTGGTGGGGATAAGATGTACCAGGATATGAGGCGATAGTACTGCTGGAAAGGGATAAAGAAGGATATTGCTAAGTTCGTTTTGAAATATGCCACTTGTCACCTAGTAAAGTGGACCATCAGAGACTGATAGGACTTCTATAGCCATTAGAGGTTCCTATGTGGAAATGGGAGAACATTTCCATGGACTTCATCATGGGATTACCTACATTGCAGAGGGGTCATGATTCTATATGGGTGATTATGGATCAATTGACCAAGGTTGTTCACTTTTTTCCAGCCCGGACAGACTACACTATGGGATAGTACGCCCAGATCTTCATAGATGAGATAGTGAGACTTCACGAGGTGCCTTTCAATATCATGTTCGAGAGGGACAAGAAAGTTGTATCACGATTTTGGGAGAGTTTCCAAGAAACTATGGGTACGAAGTTGTGGTTGAGTACAACCTATCACCCGCAGACAGATGGGCAGACCAATTAGACGAATCAGATGTTAGAGGACATGTTGTGTATGTGCATCCTCGATTTTGGCGGAGGTTGGGAGAATTATATCCCACTGGTGGAGTTCGCTTATAATAACTCCTACCATTTTACTATCGGTATGGCTCCATTCGAAGCATTATATGGTAGGCTTTGTCGTTCCCCAACATGTTGGTTAGAGGTGGGGGACAATAAGCTACTTGGGCCAGAGGTGATTCAGGATGCTTCAATAAGGATAAAGATGATATAGAGCCGTATTCGGGTTGCTCAGGACCGACATAAGAGTTACGCTGATGCTAAGAGGTTCTTTCGAGAGTTCAATGTGGGGGACAAAGTGCTTCTCCAAGTGTCTTCTACGGAGGGGATTATGCATTTTGGGAAGAAGGGAAAGTTGGTGCCTGGATATGTGGGGTCATTCCCTATTATCGAGCGGATTGGGCTAGTTGCATATAGACTTGGGCTACCGGAACACTTGCATAGGATCCATGATGTGTTCCACATTTCCTCACTAAGGAGATATCTTCGAGATGATTTGGACCATACTCACATTGTTTTAGAGGATATTAATCTGCAACCAGATAGTTCCTATGAGGAGGATCCGATTGCTATCCTAAACCGTAGCGAGAGGAAATTGAGGTCGAAGATAGTACCGCTAGTGCGTGTTCAGTGGCGACATCATAATGTCGAGGAATTTACCTGGGAGCGCGAGGATGAGATGCACGAGCGTTATCCAGAGTTATTCTTTCTAGGTATATTTTATTTCTGAATTTTGGGACGAAATTATGCTATCAGGGGGGAAGTATGTAATACCCCGTATTTTTATTGATTTTATTTTTGGGATTAATTGAATTAAATGGGATAAATAATTGGAAATTAATCCGAATTTAAAAGAGAGATAAGAGTTAGTATTTGATTATGTTAATAATATTGAATATTATTGAGTGAATATGGTAATCTATGATTAATGAATTTATTAATATTATTGCGAGTTATAAATACGACAATTTCGGAAATAAAGTTAGGACGCGTGTGTCAGTCATGCCAGGAACAAATTTAATGGATTTAAAAGCAAATTATTTTTATATCATCCATATGGTCATTTGGAGTGCGCCAACGTGTCCGTAAGGGTCTAGATAGTCAAAAAACACTAGCCAAGGGTTTAGTTCGAGTCCTGGGGCATTTTAGGCCTAACCGGCAACCCTGGAGGGTATTTTAGTCATTTTAACTTTTTGAGGAATAGTAACCCACGAATTTAAGACTGATTATATCATCCAAAACTTGATTCACTTAGAGTTTCACAACCAAAAATCATAAACGACCTTTAGAGAGGAAGATAAGGAAGTTTCCCAAAGGAGAACCACCACTTAAAGGCTTTTGCACCACCGTCACCACCACCGGATAGATTAGAAAGAGAGGATCACTCCCATACCATCTTCTTTAAAGGATCATAATATCTAATTCAAGGCAAGTGATTTATCTTGCAATGATTTAAGGCATATATTTTACATGATAGTTTAGAGTTGAAGACAAAGTATGAAAAATTTGTAACAATGTGAAATTCGAGACTAAATTATTGAACTTGGATAGGTTTGCATGCAATGGATCTTCTGGAAATATTAAGTGAACGGATTTATAAATTAAGAGTTAGGAAATCACAAAATTAAATTGAGATTTACGATGATTTTTGAAGAGATACAGAAGAATTAGGGTTGTAGTAATATTCATGACTTTTGATCCAAGAAATCGATATTCTGTGATGTTTTGATGAATCTTGAATGTTAAAACTAGTGTAGTTAGGATGGTTTAATGTTTAGTATACTCATTTTGGAGTTTGGGACGTTGTAATGGAGCATTGGAGGTGTAAAAATGGTAGAAACCGTAACTATTAAAGGAATTCTGGGCAGATAATTGCTTGATAGATCGATCGACCCAAGAATGTCGATCGATCGACCCATTTCTTCGATCGATCGACCCATCTAGATAAAGTAAAATATTTCCATTTAAATAATTGATTAACTTCCAACGTTTAGAACTCTTTAGTGGTGATTGATTGAACATATTGGCACTTAGGGAAGACCAGTAGGGTTGTATATGAAGCCGAAAAATTATTAGATTTAATTGAGGTTAAGTGGTAAACTTACAAATATCCGACTAGCGAGATATGATGAGAAGTTGTGTGAACCTGAATATATTTTAACCCAACTATAACTTAAGGTTAAAGACTGAAAAGGGGAACCTTAATTACTGAGATAACCTTAGAGACTAGCGGGAGACTTAGTAACCTATTGGGATAGGGTATGTACTCG
Organism: Sambucus nigra; assembly: GCA_949130495.1. Lineage (NCBI taxonomy): Eukaryota > Viridiplantae > Streptophyta > Magnoliopsida > Dipsacales > Adoxaceae > Sambucus > Sambucus nigra. Next base: position 426,174,603 of record OX422217.1, on the reverse strand, counting down.
AAACTATACGAAGAGAATTATCGCGCCAAACCTATTGTGTAGAATAAATAATACGATATTATTATATGTGTGAGCCTTATGATATAGGGCTCGAATATACCTATAGTAATATGATGATTACCTAAGTTGTGTGAATACTTAGTATATGGGTGATTATGTGTATGACATACCTACCATACTTGCTATCACGAGAGGCTTATTTTCGAGAAAGGACCATCTTATCTTTGTGTGCCTTCGGGGGGAATTTAGATTGGTACCCTAAGGATATAATACTGTGAATGACTTATTTGTGAGTTCATAAGTCAGCTGGCCATGGGAGCATAGGTAAGTGCATGACTCATGGGTATGTGAACTATGCTTGCCTCCAATATGTGTGATTTGTGTTGAGACGGTTCCCGAGCGATTCGAAACACTTGATCCTTATGTATGTGATGTACCAGGATTCGATAGCAGAGTATGCATGCACCGCAGCTTAGCCTAGGGGTGCCATATATGTTTAGATGTAATGAGAGTGACTTATATATGTACTTGTGACTTATTCACTGTTACTTAGTAGATTCGAATGACTAAGAGATTTAAATGGGTTAAGAATAATGTGAACTTAACTAATACTTGAGCTAACTTATTTGATTAATGAATGTGTGAGTTATGAATATAGTTTAATTGAATAATACGGGTGGCATCTAGAGTAAGAACTGTTTATATGGGGTAGAATAGACTATTCAGGCAGTGGTAAGATGCGTTAGGCATGCACAATAGTTGAGGGGTGAGTAACTCAAGTGAGGGCACGTGACTAACATGTTTAATATATGTGTTGTTTAATATAGTAATTTAAACACTTGATATTTTTAAAAACTATTCACCTCAGGCTCTGACCCGTTTGCTTTCAAATATATTTCTTTTTGTAAAAACCTTTTAGGTGCCTAGTCACAGGGACACCAAGCTTAGGAGTTCCATTCCATTGACGTATTGTAGTTGTTGTGGAAGTTACAGGATCTCGTTACTAGACGCCTCCACATCTATCCTTGCTTCATTTGGGAGTCATTTATTCCAGTTTGGGCATGTTGCCCATTATTTTTAGAGACAATAGTTTTAGACTATCATTTTATTTCAGTCTTGGGATTTTATTTATTCAGACTATTGTACTCGGTTTATTTACATTGCTACTATTATTTGAGTGCTTACTCTAGGCATCAGTTATTTCATTCTGTTGATTACCTTATGAGATTGTTCACGTGACGGTTGGATAATGATTTAAATTATTTTGTTGATGGTTAATTTAAACATTAAAATTTGACACTTTAATATTTTAAATATTAGGTGGTTAGTAATTAATTAAATGTTTTCGACTGTAATGGTATGAACCGAACCAACTTCTCATATTGCATTAATTTAAATAAAGGAGTAGCTACCCGGTATTTAATTAGTCGGGATATCACATTAAGTTTGTATAAATTTTATTGAAGATTACACAACCAAATTTTATGTCATCAACGTAACGATACGAATGGGACACAATTGTTGCATCACACCAAAGTTCCAAACCACACAAATAGGTATAACATGTGGAAAAACAATTTTTTAACATATAAAAATCATTTTGCTTTGGTGAATTTTCAATATGTTTTAGAATATTTTTTTAGAGTTTATCTAAGTTTTTATGCTATAGAATTTTCACTGACACAACTTTAGCAACATTTTAAATTGTTCCTAAAAGAATTCTACCTACAAAGGTCCTTTGAAAATTACAAAAACGAAAAATTATTTTAGTCCCCGCGTTCCTCACGAGCCGTGACCGCACCACTTTTTTCCATGACCGCGGCTTAGTTTTGGTCACCATAGCATCATTTCCCCACAACTATAGTGGGTGAGAGTCATCTATAGTGGGGAGGGTAGCGGGTTGGTACGCATGACTTTTATCTAATTCTTTTTGCTAGTTTTTTCATTGTTGTTAATGGTTTGTTTTAAAAACTCTTTTATTAATTATTTTCTTTAATCAACAGTTAAGTCTTTAACTTAGCATATGAAGGTATGTGGGCTATCAATGATAGCCTATCATGCATGGGTCAGTAGACTTTGGCCTGGTTTTGTGTGTTTAGTGCACGTAGGTTTTAGTAGCCTGATTCTAGGTTCCCCATATATGGTTGTGATGTTTTTTAATAACATACTGTTGATATGAGAAATCGGAAAAATATCATTCTCATACCATCAAGTCAAGTATAAAATAGATATAAAGCAAGTAAAGAGACAAAACACAAGATATTGAGTGGTTCAGCTATTAAAATGAGCCTACGTCCACTTTGTTGCCCTACTCTCATTATACACATGTTGTAGTACAAGTTTACGATGTCGTGATAGGCGTACAAGATAGATGAGAGAGAAGAATACATGTCTGTAGTGGTTTTGGGTGAGCCGAAAAGAGGACTGCGAGATAGATGAATAGTCCCCAAGCTGTAGCTATGTAGAGAGTTTGACAGGGCTTCGCCTAGTGTAGTTATCTCGGGATCCTATCTCGAGGCGTGGACCACTATTTATAGGGTGTATAAGCTGTGTCACATGCCATGAGCACGTGACATGTAATAAGTCTGAAGGGTAAGAACTGTGATGGTAGCAGCTGTGAATAAAGGGGATGTGTTATTAGGGAGATAAGTGTTGTGGGTGCCTCACCCTTTATAGTATAACTCTCCGGCCTGTACATGAGGAGCTTGATATACACGATATGCGACCTATAAACTTCGGAGCATTGCTTGTCAATAGGGTCCACGGCAGGAGACCATATTTGTCATATCAATAAGCCTCCAAGTCATAGTGCCAAAGGGTGATTTGGTGTTGTGGCTTGATATCATGACTGTCGTGGCGTGCAATCTCTGTAGTGCAGTTATGGGCAGCATCGTTTCATCTTCCCGTGCCCTCTTATATAAATGGATTTGGCCGTGGCCTTCATTATGTTTTCCAAACTTTTGCGAGAAAATCGAGAGTGAAACTCTATCAGTACTTCCTTTGAAGTTTTCGGCAAAATTGTAACGACAATTTGAGGCGGTGCAAGGCGATTAGAGGTTGAGCAACCACCATAATCTTCTGAATCAATTTTTAACTTTTCTTCCATACTTCATAGCATTCAACCCATAATTGACGAATTATATGTTTGCAATGATAAACAACTTATCTGAATCTATAACTAACAACTAATTCTGATATGAAGTCGTTTTCAAATTGAACTAATTGCATAGATTTTCGAATCCTTTAAATTTATGTAGGACTAGGTCTTGAATCGAATTTGCTGATTTAGACTTGGATTTTTAGGTTTCTCTATTTTCTATTTGGGCTAAAAGCCTAGATTTCGTAGGTTAAAACTATACCACGTACATTCCTTGTTCTTAATGTTCTTCATGTTCTTGGGCCAAACCCTTTGAATTTTAGGCTTTCAATTTTTAGGCTTGATATATTACAACATTAACTTGTTTGTATGTCTAGCCGCGGCTGGTAGCATGACTTGTGCTATTTTACTGCGATAATATGTCAATACTTGCAATAAAGTCTCTCTGCCCTTAGGGTCAGTTTTGAGCTAAATGGCTGCAACCTTTCATTATTGAATTGAAGGGATGTTTCTTGTAGAGTTGTACTAGCCATTCAACTTTTCCCAGTTAGGCATCACATCGCGACATGTAGCTTGAACTTGTAGTTGGACTTGATCGCTGCCCCATGGTCTTCATTTGGTAGTAACAATTGCACCTAGTTTCAAACTTTAGACTAGGTTTGACTCTTAGTGCAGTTGGTTGCAACCCTTGAAACCTCTTCATTTTAAATTTCAAAGTTGTACTTACTTTATGTTGTCCCTGTCGCGACTTCTAAGAAACTTCTCTGATCGTATTGGATGCAGCACTTAACAACGAAGTCTTTTTGCTTTCCAGGCCTTGTTGCACCCATATAAGTTGGAATCCTAAAGAATTTTTGAAAGACTTTTGGAACACACACTTTGGATTTTCTCCTCCTAAAATTCCATCTATGCATCCTTTGAAGACTATTGAGCCTTGCTTACTAAACAACTACCCCAACTGTGTTATCTTTTACTCTAATTCTACAGACTCTACTACCTGTAGGGAAACTACTGAGGCTGTGGCTATAGAGGAAGATACCAATTCCAACAACCACCCTGTTTATCCTGAGGCCACAAAAATTGGGCCTTTTGAGGCCAGAGATGCACCGAAGGGCCCATCTGATAGAGTTGAGAGGGCTCCCACAGCTTTAAACGTCCGTTGTATTATGACTGAAGATTAGGTTGACCAGGTTGCCGTAGCCTTCAAATTTCCAAATGGGGTAGTTTGTCCAGCTCCTTCGGCAGAGCAGAGACCATATTCCATGGTCCCTAATGATGGGGTTTGCTTCCCCCTTCATGATTTTATATACGGTCTACGATTCTTTATGCCTGTCCCAGTCAGGAATATATTTAGCACAATGAAGTTAGCCCCATCCCAATTATATCCCAATGGCTAGAGGGCGATTCTTGCATCTTTAGTGCCTTGGATGGAAAAGTTCAGCAAAGATATAACTCCCACGGAGTTCTTCCACTTTTATAGACCAAATGAGAACTCCATCAAGTTTGCTTCGTATTACTACTTTGCCCTTTGTAAGAATGAAGAGGTCTTGTATACTAGAAAACCCTCCAGTGTAAAGAACTAGAAGGGTAAATACTTCTACATTTCTGGAGAAGGATGGGAGACTCATCCAGAAGAGTCAGAGAGAGAGAGAAATCTCATAGGATGCCGCGGTAATGGGGACGACCATCTATGCTAGGTTTGTAGTACTGCAGCCTTTACACCATGTCGCGTCTAGCTCTATAGTTTGCACTTTTTTATTTCCTTTATTGTGATATACTAATATTGGTCCCTTATGCATCTCTTGATCATTTACCCCTCAGTGAGAGGCAAGATATAAGAGTAAGGAAGGTCGCGGCATATAGTGCTGAAGAGAAGAATTTTTACACACTAGTAACCTCTGCTTCTATATTTGAAGGAGGTTACTTCCCCAACAAATTTTTACCCAAAAGAATGGATGCGAAAGGTAATAATCCATATTCTTTATTTTTTCGCGGAATGTTCCTTCATATAATTCTTTACTTTGTTATTTTTTCAGGTGAGGAGATAGACAGAGATCTCTTGGATGCCTAGCTAGCTGAGATGGATGAGGATGCAGATGCCCTCAATAATGCTGTCAGGAAGTGAAAAAAGAGGAAGAGAACAAAGGGTAAACAACCTACTGCGATCAATGAAGGCCCCAAACCAGATCCTACAGCACAGACTGTGCATGCTAAAGACGCCATAGCCCAAGAGAGGCCTGAGGGCCAGTTTGACAATGCCATTAGTGACCATCTGGACACAGCAGGACGTCCCTCAAACTACCACCTCCAACTCTCCCCCTCTACAAACTATTATGGTTGTAAATGCCAATTTGCCACCACCCCAAAGACACTCCAGTGTTGGCCCTGATGGCCGTCCATGGCCTCAATTGAGGACTCCAAACCCTCAGTGTTCCAAGGATACAACTTCCAGGGCGATCTATAAGATGCAGAGGGTGTCAGGAAATATAGACTTGGACCGCCTGGAGGAGTATGCCTTCCATAGCCTGAAGCGGGTAAGGGTTACTTCTTTTCCTTTAATTTCACTTTTCTGCAGTATATTTTTCTAACATTTATAATTTTTTTGTAGGCCATGAATGTTGTCATGTCCCAGAGGATGAAATATAAAGGCCTTTATAAGCTGAAGCAGGCCGCATATAGGGTTCATATAGCTGACCTGGAGAGTGCCAGGACTTCATCTTTTGAGACAGGCAAATAATCTTTTACCATGACACTCCAATATGCACAAATGGACCTAAATGCGACCATCAAGGCAAAGGATGAGGCTAAAGGGAAACTTATAACGACTATAGCATCTCTAAAAACTTCCGAAGCCAAGGCTGCAGAGGATGCCATACAGGCCTCCATCTTTGAGACCCAATTAAAGCAGCTTCAAGAAAAGTACGACCAAAGGGAAAGTGAACATGTTGTAGCTATGAAGAAGATGGAAGAATCTCATACCTCGACCCTCACTCAAGATGTAGATACTTCCATGGCTGCTTACAAGAAGTCCAAGGATTTCTATCTTACAAATAACAAAGATTATCTCCGCGACTTTCAAAATCTCAAGCTCAGAGTGGTCAAGAAATTACCCAACATTAAGGAGCTTATCATGTCTTAGAAGTTGGGAGATGATGAACATAATTATTGTGTGGCTGAAATAAGGGCTGCAGCTGAGGAGAGGGTAAGGAAGCAATTGGAGGACACCGTGGCAGGGGATGATGGAACAGAGACTGCCGTAGAGAGTGAAGGGGGAGATAAAGATAATGATGCAACCTATTAGGCTTGGAATTTTTTATTCTTGTAATTTCTGATATGTATACAGGGCTACAGCCTTTTCTTTAAACTTTGAACATCATACTAAAGGTTGCAACCTCTTCTGCAACACATGATAATGAATATTCATTTCTGCCTACATGCTTCTTTTGCCTTTCGATCTTGAATAACTATTTTTTGCAAAACTGAGAACTATTCCTCTTCAATAATGAATGCATGGAACATAGGGCCGCGACAACATCTTATTAAGAATTTCTTGAACAAGGCTGCAGCCACTTGCCTTTTCCTTGTGATTTTTCATTTCATATTTATGCACTTATCATCCCCCAAGACGTGGTGCCAAAGGAAAATGACTTTAGGGTTGCAGTTGTATTCTTTTGCCCTGTTACTTTATTTTTCATCCCCCAAGCATCAATATCTTTAGGGTTGCGGCATCTGAGGAGGCTTGGACTCTATTCTGGGAGATGACCAACTATTCTTTATAGCTTTATAATGTTTCATGATGTGCCAAAACATCTTTTAGTCATTTTAATTGCATGGAACATCTCCTATAGTTTCCTTTAGTCGCTTTATCATGAAGCCACTTTTGTAGCTGCTCTCAATCGCTTTAATTATCATGAAGCCACTTTCATAGCTTCTTTCAGTCGCTTTATCATGAAGTCACTTTTGTAGCTTCTCTCAATCGCTTTACTTGGTATGAAGCCACTATCATAGCTTCTTTCAGTCGAAGTTGGGTTATTATCAAGCCTCCCCAGTCTAGATATTATAAAACTTCCCCAAGCTATAATTATATATATATATAAAGCCTTCCCAGGTTGGGTATTATGGGGCTTCCCCAAGCCAATTCATGCCTCTCGAAAGTGATGAATGGGCATTAGTATCCCCCGTGGCTAATTGAATCATCCAGAAGCATATAGTTGGCATTAGCAGCCCTTGTGGCTAGTCGAATCATCCTGAGAGTTGCTTTTGCGATTTCCAAATATCATATGCCTTCAGATGCTTGGGCGTCATGGCGAGCATTAGTAGCCCCCGTGGCTAATTGAATCATCCAGAAGTTGATAACGGACATCATCAACCCCCGTGGCTAATAAAAGCTCCTTGAATACTCAAATGCTTTCGATGTTGCCTTTATGATTGTAAATATCATGTGCTTCGATATGCTTAGGCATTATGAGGAGTGTTGTTAGCCAATTAAGATAATTATCTCTGAGATAATATGTTATCTTCATTAGAAATATGTCTGTATATGACAAAAGGTCTTTTATGAGATAACAAACAATGAAAACAAAAGAAATGAGATATGACAAAATTAGCACAATTTCATATATTCATGTATTCATATATTCATGACTTTGTTAGAAAAATACAAAGTCTAATTAACATTTCAATAGATTTCCTGAAAGATAAAACAGAAACTTAGTGTAAACTAAGGCATGTAGCTTGTCAAATTAGGCTGCATCCCTGATGCATCCTTTAGGAATCGCTGCAGCATTCCCTGCCTCACAAGCCTTTCTATTTTGTCTTTCAACACGAAACATTTTTCAGTGCTATGGCCATGGTCTTAGTGAAATTTGCACCACTGGGCCCGATTCCTGTTGTGGGAAGGAGCCTTCATCTTCCTAGGCAACTTGAGTAGCTTGTCTTATTTGGTGCACTAAAAAATATCTTTAATTTCACAAGTCAGTGGGGTGTAGGATTCAAAACCTCTCTCTTCCTTATCCATCTTCCTCTTTTGGTTCTTGTTTGCATACTTTGGGGTTGTGTCTTTTACGTCTACAACTATGATGGTTGGATCAATAACCTTTGGTACTACAGCCTCCAACATAAGAACCCTTTGGGTCAAAAAGTTGACCCGAGTCTGGAGTGAGGCATGGCTGTCATATAGATGGTTGAGATAGTTGTACAACTAAGAAATCTCATCTTTCATATCTGCACTTTGGCTGGATTATCCTTCCATTTATGCTTTATTAGTCTTTAAAATCTATATATTCTGAGACAAAACTAGCAAGAGTGAGTTATGAAACAAACGTAGCAGAAATGACCAAGTATAGTAGCAAGGATGTAGTCTTTGAAAATCTGCCAGTCTATACTGTTGTGGTTGCAGCATGCTGAACATATGGAGTTACTACCAAGGCCTCTTTATGAGGGAGCACTAGAGTTCAAGTCCAAGGACCATTTTATCATGCCTTCTCCAGGTGGTGAAATGAAGATATTCAGCATACAATATAAGGGCTATGGCACTCAAGAAATTTACTTTTCAGGCCGCATCCAACTTGCTACAACGTATTGCAATTCCAAGGACCCACGAGCTGGGTTCAACCCATATGGCGATATAAAAAAATAATCCTACTAGGGGTCTACCAGGGACAAATTAGTCTTCGAATGCCTAAAAAATGGCACAACCATGGTAGAAAAAACTAGATTATAGGTTGAGAAATTAGCAAATGAGAAAATCAAACTCATCCCTAGTTACCCATCTTTGCGAGACTAGATCCTTTTTTGCGTTTTTCAACACTATCTAGGTGAGGTAACATCATCGAGGTATGTAAAATAGATCCAAGGTCATAAAAGGAGACCAACGAACATATATGAAAATGTGTGATACCCATTTAAGGGTGTATATACAAAATACGAGCATAATAACCAAAACTCACCCATGAGATGATGACCTAAGGGGTCCCCAATAATGAAATAAGGTGCTGAGAACCCGAAATATAGACAAACAATATGGAAATACCTCGTTTCCCATAGACGGTGCCAGATTATTGATACGAGATATTGGACACATGTCATTCTCGTACCAGCAAGTCAAGTATTGAATAGATATAAAGCAAGTAACGAGACAAAACACACGATATAGAGTGGTTTGACTATTAAAATGAGCCTACGTCCACTTTGTTTCCCCACTCTCATTATACACATGTTGTAGTATAAGTTTACGACGTCATGATAGGTGTACAAGATAGATGAGAGAGAATAATACATGTCTTTAGTGGTTTCGAGTGAGCCGGAAAGATGACTACAAGATAGATGAGTATCCCCTAAGCTGTATAGGGGTTGTATAGAGAGTTCGATAGGGCTTCGCCTATTGTAGTTGTAGCGGGATCCTATCTCGAGGTATGGACCTCTATTTATAGGCACTATGTAAGCTGTGTCATGTGCCCTGAGCACGTGACACGTAGTAAGTCTGCAGGGTAAGCATTGCGACGGGCTGCAGTTGTGAATGAAGGGGATGCGACCTGTTGGGAGACAAGTGTTATGGGTGTCGTACCCTTTATACTATAAGGTTGTGGCCTGTACATGAGGAGATAGATATACACGTGCCACAACCTATAAACTTCTGGGCATTGCCCATCAGTAGGGTCCGTGACAGGAGACCATATTTGTCATATCACATACCATGAGGTGTTCGTGCCAGATTACGCGCACCTCGAATAATCCGAATTTGCGGTTCGTGGCTTCCTCTGGCCAAGAATTATTTTGACAGTGCCGGGGATCGAACTGGGAACCAAACTCAATCCACTTCCAAGGGCCAAGAGAGTTGGTTATTTGTGGTTGTGATTGTGTTTGGTAGGTAAAAGTATTTTTATATACGCACCTGTTAGTGTGTGTCTTTTACTTTGGAAATTTGTGTTAAGGTAGTTTCTTTTCTTTTCTTTTTTCTTTATTCCTTTATTTGTTTCGTAATCAACAAGGTTTTTGTTAACCTTTTTTATTTAAAATTCTTTTATTTATTGAAATGTTTTACTCAGTTAGGACTCTTTTATTTTTTTAATCGATTTTTTATAAAAAAAGAATTTTCATGAGAGTCTTTGAATATAGATCCTATTTATTTTTTCAAGTAGAATCCTTTAGAGTTTCAACCTAAAAAATCTCACAAACAAATTGTTTGGTTTTGGTTCCTTTTAATATTTAATAAAATCCATTTGCACATAAAATAATATATTTTAAGTGGTATTAACAAAAATTCCCACATTTTCTTTTAAAAATTTATGGAGGTTTTGGCTTTAGTTGTGATAAAAGCTTGAGGAGATTTTATAGATGGGTGAGACGGTTGACTTGGGTTTCGATCCAAGGAACTTTTGAGAGACTAGTGAGCTAGGTATTAAAAATACGATGGAAATTCGAGCATCCGCATCTATTTCAATAGATCGGTGGATATCGAGACCTAAGGGTGTGGATACCCAAATTTACACTTGGGGTGGCTCATTTTATTTTCCACTTGGTAAAATACCCGAAAACCGATTTCATCAAAGTCCCGGAGGGAAAACTACATAAAAGGAAACCCAAGAGGACCAAGTCTCCATAAAATAAAACTTGTTGGGGTCAACTTGTAAAAATAAAAAAAATAGCAAAAAGGCCCAAAAACTATCCCATAGACCTTCTATTGACAGGCAAAAGGCCCTAGGGACCTTACACCATTCGGTCATACCCCTCCCCAGTAATCATTACAAAATCCAGCGTATCTCCTCCTTAGCCGTCCATGTGTCATCATTACTCGGATCAACGACCCTCATCCTTATGCCATTTGGTCAAAGGACCGATCAAGACCCCTAAAATATAGGTCCCCACAATTCATTCAAAAGGAAATAAAACCCGCCTTCGATCCAATTTTTTCACTTTATTCTCCCTCGAGCGTTCGAAATGCTCATGCTCAATCTGAGAAGTCCTGAAAAAGTTTGTGCTTCAGAGAAGTACCTTCTTATGGGAAAGTATGTAATTCCAAAAAGTAGAATATATCTCAAAAGATGCTCGTACTTTGGAAAAGTCTCCTCTGAAAGAAAAATAAGGAAAACTTTTTTGCACACTTCGCGAACGTCGACACTTCTAAATGAATTTTTGCCCCACTTTCATCACTTACTGCAGAGAGAAAAATGGTCAGATGTCTAACCGCCCCTTGAATATAAACCGATCGAGATCGTAATCCGGAACCTCCAGAAAGAAGTAAAAAATTAACTCGGGCTCACTTGGATCCCTAACTTCAAAGCACTCAACCACATTCGGCCAATGATCGAGGAGAGTTTTGTCGAGCTCCAAACCAGTTATTTTCTCGAAAGAACTCACCTTATACGACCACCCTCCCAGTTAGTCTAAAACCAAAATCACGCCCAGTTTCCAATACCTCTAAAGCTATGGTAGTCACTATTGTACCTTTCAATAAGGACCCTTCCTAAAAATAAACAAGTTGTGCCTCCTCCCAGAGTTCAAAGCTCTGCCCAAACAACTCATTAACTTTAGTCTCCCCTCAGCCGAGTATACGTCGCCTTAAAAATGGATGGTTGCCTTAGACCTCTCAACCCTATACCACCCACGCATTCCTAGACAAAAATTGGCGGGTCGACGCCCATTACGACTTCCATCAAAGACTCGATGAAATTATCGACAATTTCTAGGCTCTGAGGTTTTCCATCCAAGACCTCATTGATGTTGGGATCCTTATCTTGACAAAACCTAATATCACCAATAACCCACTACCATATCATCCTAACCCCAGTACCAATGCCCTCTCAAACACTCCCATTTCAAACACCTACCTACCTACCTTGACATCCCTCATTCATTACAAATCGAGGATGAGGACACACTCCTAAATCATAAAAGCCACCCCTTTGGAGGCATCACCACCCTCCCTAAACATCATTGTAAATACCAACCCTACCATCGACCATGTGGTATTTTTTTTTATCATGAACATACACTTCTTGGGAACTAACCACTATAGACCAAATTTACTCCATGTCATAAAATTCATGCTCTTAAAAGAGCTTGGACTCCTCACTCCATCTCCATAAGAAGCAGACCACTCGATCGGATAGGAAGAGATGTATGATGAAGATTTCTAACCACTGCTCATATCTCTTTTGCCAATAATGCATAAACCTCGACATCCTATCCCTATAGAACAAATAAGTGAATGAGACAGAAAACTCAAGGAAGATGACCACATTACTTGGAAATTCTGAACCTACCACCAACTATTATAAGAAGAGGAAAAAAGATTCAGGTCCCATGTCGATCAAATGGATGAAGCTTAGAAGTATGAATTGAGGGCTAACCCTTGCCTAATCGCATACGCCTAGCACACGATCCTCCGAATAAGAGATGGAACCTCCTCTACGAAGTCTAATGGGTCGTGGATGTGCAATACTATTCCATTCCCACAAAAGACAATGAGGAATGACTGCCTGGTCTAATCTCGTGGGAAATGAGTAATGAGTTATCCCCTTGGTTACCATTTACATGATGAGAACATATGTTGAAAGTGACATCGATACTTCTCGATTAATGGGTCCAAAACCTATGCTAAACCTCATTGTGCGAAACACTACCTCCGGAAGATCGGAGTCTGCTCTAAAACCTTCAGCACCTGAGCCTAACCAGACCTACTACACCCACTTAACCAAATAAGGAATATATTATTACTTTAACCACCTCTTGATCACCGAGGGTAACATCTCCCCAGGATCCGGAGATGAGTACAACCTCAACCTCCAAATCTAGAAGACGATGATACAATGGGACTACTTTTATAAAAAAAAGGCTCGAACTCCATGAACAAGGTCCTACGTCCTTTAAAGATCCCAGCATATGGGATTACAAGTTTGGGATTGAGTAGAGAGCTATCATGGAAGCATTTAACTGATTCAAACATCATGAGCATTGGATTTGTAACATAAAAATGTGACTACATGATCGACAATTTATAGATAAGGCTCTCATACAAAGGGAGACCCCTCCAATTATTAACCATCTATAGAGAACTCAGATACCCCAACATCAACACATACCATAACATCCAACCTATCAAATGGGGAGACTCACCTTTAGTAACATAGAACACCATCTACGGGACCATAGAGATCGATTATAGTGAGCTTGACCTGCTTGTTCTTCAACTAGCATTTGACCTCTTAGTACTTGGAGTATCACCTTGGACCCACCACTACACTGATGTCGGATGCCACCATGGGAACATTTACCTGTATTCTTCCCATATAGTGGGAATAATTGAACTCAAAGAGAGATGACCTGCAAAGGACGTCCTCCACAGAAGGTATCCCCTCCCGGATATACTCATATATTATCGAGATGGAACTAGTTAACTTTGATCCCCTGACCATGCATAAGGAAAATTCGACAGCCTATAGTATGTAATGACTGCATTGGTCCAAGCTAGATTCATCTAAGAAGTCTCACTCTGGGGGTAGAAATATTATGAGTGTTGGTAATACTATGGATACATCGTTTGCAAAACCGTTACCATCGTGAAAGAGATGGACCTTAGATAACCTGAAACTTCCTCCTACAAGGATGAGCATCAGGAGATAGCCTCTAATAATGACTTCTTCTCGAGGTCATCTATGTCTATGAAATAATAACTTGATACTCCAAATTCGATAGATAACCAAGTCCTAGTAATAATAGCAGAAATCCTTACCTCTGCCCAGGACTCAGACGTGGCCATACGATGGATAGATGACTCTATGTCTCGAATTTCTTCCAAAACTCACAACAGGGCTCTTAAAATCCTAAAACTATCCCTCGCCTTAGATTGGACCAAAGCGATGGCCCTAAATTCAACACCACCTGCCAACATCCCTGCATCCTTAGTTTATCTTCTACTCCATCTAAAGAAAACTGAACGTAAAGACCAGCCAGAACTCGTGCTATCTCCAGATAAAGAGGTCGACTTCCTCACTAGATTAGGATAAGGAGAATCCCCCCTAAAAAAGTTATCACACCACCTCCTCAAGAAAATAATAAGATCCAGGGGAAACTCTGGTGAACATCGACGAACATCACCATATGGGAACTTTTAGCTATGTCCTGAGAAAACTGAGCCTCCTTAATCCATATATTACGGATCTAACTCTGATTAAGATATTAGCTACCATCGAATCCATAACCATGAAGCACCACATCAACTTATTCGATATACTCCTCCTTGTGTAGGGACACAATCATCTCGTAAAAAGGACCTCCATTTTGGCAATGAATTATGGATTCATACTTCTTATCTTCATTGTAGAGGGGTAAGAAATCCATCTTGCAATCTGAGGGGTTTTTGGACTAGCCTATGGCTATCTGATAATTTTTGAGAAATTTCGTCAGAGCGATTAACCCGTAAGTATCTTATTCTTTTTGTGAAATAAGGTGTGTTCCTACAGATTTTTCTAGATGCAAAAGGGCGATGTGACCTGGTTATCGAAGAATCGCTTTTCATCGCTATGGTTTAAGATATATCAGGATGCTTGGATGTAACACCCTTTAAGGTACGAGTGACACCACTTTACCCTGGTAGTAAATATATGTGAAAGCCTATTCGATATACCCCAGTACTTAACAAACTTCAAACATTCACTATCACCGAGACCCTGGGATGAAGAGTGAAGTCGTTTGATATACTAGACGGGTGGGCAAAAAAAGTGAGGACACTCATTATCAACTAGGCTTTTAGGGAAGCGACTTTTCAAAGTACGAGATTTATCTTTGGAAGTAACTTCTCCAAATTAGGAATCTCTCTTTAAGTATATGCGACGTTTTTAATGTATGAACTCTCTTTTGAGTAAAGAGACTTACCTAAATTACTAACTTCTATCAACTAGCCGCTTTTGGGGGCCTCGAGGGTATAAGGTTTAAACAATATGAAAATCAAGACTACGCAGTGCGTGATGAAAACAGGTAATCTTTAAATTTTACATACTTTTATGTTCATTTTATCACGAGGTACTTTGCACGTACATATATATTTGGAAAAATGTGCTATCATGTATATGGGGACCTAAGCACGTATCTACGTTGTGAAGAACCCTAAAAGCAAGACCTCTAAATACTTCTAGAATTTGCATAAATAGTCATGCCGGAGAGCAATATTAAGCATAATAAAAAGGAAGTATATTCATAGTTTGTTTTTCTTGATTTATCCCCAGCATAGTTGCCACTATGGTGTTTTGGAACCCGAATCGTGATATGCTTGGGAGGAAATAAGTTGCGTGAAGTTAATGACAAATGTGAGAGTGCTTGTCTCTCGGTTCGCCGCCTCCCCTTGAGGTTAAGTTTTTGGTTTGAGGTGAAACTCAATGACTTGCCTATGGATGTAATTTGACACCATGTCCAGTTTTTGCTGCATGCTCCCATTGAGTGTGTATTTTGTGAGAAAAAGGAGGTTTTGTAGGTTGTTCAAAGTGGTCAGTTTATTTTATATAAAAATAATCAAAAAGGTTCAAGCTAACCCTTTTCGGAGAATCCTAAGGCAAATTTTAAGTATGTGGTTGGTCTAAATATTATTATTATGTGGGTTTGGGAATTAGGTTACGAGTGGATAAGGTGTTAGGCACCCCCACTTTTTCTATCTTCTTCCTTAATTCTATTCTTATTATTGCTCTTTACATCAATTGATTACTATTGAGATATTTAGAATATATTTAGAGACCTTAGCATGAGGGTTCCTTAAAATGTAAATGGGTCCTTACATTGGGAAATGGTCTTAGTGAGAGGTATAAGAACGTCACTTTAATCGATACAGGTACACAAGATTACTTATGCAAGACTCCATGATTGTATTCATATAAAAAATGGTCGTAGTTGTAGATGCGCGAGAAGGCTCATCTTTGAGATAGTTTGATATCTTATTCGGGTATTAAGGAGAGATAAAAAATGGATAGGATATGGGAGAATCTCTATGGTATAATACATCAAGAGATATTATCGAGGCTCGAGCTCACAAGAGGGACTCAGTATTGTGACTACGTACCCAAAAGACCTGGGATCAAAGTCTACATAGTTCGGTCGTATAATCGATGTATACGTGTTTGCCTGCTTGTATGTGAAGATATGTTTAGGCGGTCCCACCTTAAGATAGTTTGATATATCTTTCTAATTACTTAGGTGTAATGGATTGAAAGTTTAGAGATGTGTGAATCTCAGTGGAGACAACATATCATGAGATATAATTTTAACTCTTTGAGCTCATAAGAAAGATTTTGTATTATGACTATGTACACAAGAGGACTTGTGATCAAAGCCTATGTAGTTTGTTCCTACATGTGTTCCATTGTGGTGTGTGTGAAAGTGTAGTACTTGGCTTGGAGAGGGAGAAAAGGGAGTGGGACCTAAGATCACTGATATTTTCATATAATATTACTATCGTTGGGTGATCACTAGCCAGAAGGGAATATCCTTCAAACTAGTTTGGGGGTATAATGGCTAAGGATGTCATGTTTTAAACATCCGCCACTAGGGAGGTAAAGGTAGAAGTTGGGGGAATTTGTACTAGGGATTGGGACATCTCTAAGACATAATAAGTTAAGAGGCATGTTATAAGGTTTGGGCTTCAGGAATTTAGCTTAGTATAATGCCTACGTACCTAAGGGGACTTGGGATCGAAGCTAATGTAGTTCCAATAAATGGGGGATATTTACCGGTATGGGCAATAGGATACCGAGTACACAAGGTACATCATTATAGTATTTATGGATTCTAGTCCTTAATATAGCATTTTCGTTGGGTTGGATAGATATATTTATATGTTAACAAAATACGTCGATAAAATGTCGATGTTTGAAAAGTATTTGTATGAAAACACATATATTTGGTGCCATTTGCTTGACGGGCTTTGTTTTCTCGAAAAAATGGTGAGAGTCACCAAATTTTAGTCTTTGACCTACAAAGTTTCTGACTGACACAACTTAGTGGCACTTTCTTGAGAACAATTTGGAAAAGTATGTTTTCATGTTGATGTATTTTAATCATGGCCTTTGATTATAATTTGTTTAACATATGAGCATGTCAATAGAATATACAAATAGACGTATTGGGTTGGAA
The DNA here is from genome assembly GCA_949130495.1 of Sambucus nigra. Taxonomy (NCBI): domain Eukaryota; kingdom Viridiplantae; phylum Streptophyta; class Magnoliopsida; order Dipsacales; family Adoxaceae; genus Sambucus; species Sambucus nigra. Next base: position 426,157,388 of record OX422217.1, on the reverse strand, counting down.
ACTAGACTTTTGATATATATATATATATACAGAGAGAGATATATATTATCATAATATATACACACACACACGAGTATGCCCGAATTTTCCAAAGTATTAAGTCTTGTATAATTTAAGTCAAATTTCTTATATAACATAAATAATTAGAAAATTTAGGTAAAATTTTCTCTATTTATTAGACTGCTCACCCTATTTAAGAAAAAAAAATACTCTAATAATAGTACCAATAATCCGTATTGGATCTTGTATGAAATTAAGAAATGCACCCTATTTACAATGACACCGTTGACCAAATAATATAAATATTCTTATCGTCAACAAACCCCAAATCCCTATTACCTCTCCCAATAACAACAGATAGTTCACCGCCCGCATATCTTCCTACATTTAGTACGAACAATATATTATTATTCATTATCTGAATGTTCGACAGATCGTCCACCCTGCATGTTTTCCTACATCAATCCAATGAGAATATCACGGTATTAATTTCATTTACTAACATACTTATTTTTTTGTTCCGATGTGCAGCATGATCATGCCGCACTCTTAGAGGGGGAAATTTAAACACACGGCAAAACACAAAGCAAACTAAAAAACTAATTTTTTTCTTAATAAAACAAATCCTTAAATCACACAGATGAAGAAATGCTCGTCTAATTTAAAATTAACAAAAAGCTAGAAGGAACAAATTTAATATGTGTTTATTTCGAATCATACGCCATATTAAAAGTATAAAGTCACATATAAGGTAATAAATAAATGTTTTATATATTGTAAGTATAAACAATTTAGAAAATTTAAACATAATTTCCTCTTTGTGGTGTTTTTAGACAGAAATGTACACAGAATTTTGACGAGAAATTTGGAAAATTTATAAGTATATATGTAATTAATAAATCTTTGTGGTGTTTTTAAATTGGACACAGTTTAGAATGGTTGTCTTTGGTGAAATTTATGCAGAGGTTCGACTCGATTTATTTCTCGTAGGTGACTTTTCAGAAGTACAAAACTCTTTTTGTCACTTGGAAGTGACTTCGCCGAAGTACAAGCTTTCCTTAAGGGGAAAGAAACTTTTCTGAAGTACAAGATACTTCGGAACTTTTCAAATGAGCTCGAGTATCTAGGATGATGGGAGAAGAGGAAGTTAAAAAAATCGAATCGATTTCAAGTTTTATGATGCTTTGAAACAGATGGCGGGGACCTTTAAATGTCTGGGCCAGGCCTTTAACTAATTGGTTAAAGGTTTTGGGCCCTCAATTTTTGGTAGGTACCACGTGTATTGTTGAGTATAGATTTTTAAATATTTTGTAATGATTATTTTCTTGGATAGATAAATGATCATATATATCAGGGGAAACAATTAACCGATCGGTTAATTATTTTGAGGGCCTTTAACCGAACGATTAAAGGTCCTAGAGGGCCTGCTTGTTTGATATTTATTGGATTATTTAATTTTTTATTATTTTAACTTTGGACCTATATACTTTAACTCTTGGCATTTTTGATCCCTTGAAGTTTAGTTGGAGGTTTTGAAAGTTAGTTTTTTAGCAGGTTTTTTCGAGGTTCATGCACGGGGTTTATTTGTGAGGGGACAAAGATTTCTCGAACCTCAATTGGAGATCGAGGTGTCTAGAATAATGTCAAGCATTACATGTTTTCAAACTCTTATTATGAGATGAAATGTATGATCGAAGTCAACACTCGCATTATCAAAGCTTGGGTAAATTACACCAAACCTCCTGATCTATAACGGTTTTACATATATCCCCCTAATATAAAAATTTTGATAAAATTCCCCCTAAATTATTAAATTTTGACACCTAGCACATTTTCAGTGAAAACGAGTTGATAAAAATAAGATTTTATACTTAAATTTTTTATGCTTATTTTCTAGGTGTCAAAATTCAATAGTTTAGGGGGATCTTTATCGAATTTTTTATATTAGGGGGCTATTTGAAAAATCGTTTGTAACACCCCGCCTAATTAAATACCGGGTGGCCAGTCCCATACCAAATTAAAACAGAATATACAGTTGGCTCATTCTTAGCATCACTGTCGAAAACATTTACAACTCACCCAATACTCAATTAAGCTGGTGTTAAAAACTTTTCAAATTTTAATTTAACAAAATCCATTTCCAGTTTAAGAATAACACAACACATTTTATTCTACAACACTGATAACCAATTAGATAACACAAAATAATTTGAATGCAATTGGAATAAACATTCCCAAATAATATTAATCCATTACAGTAATCCCAACAATATCAAATGTATTAAAATGACACGAATACCATAGTATTTGACCCCGATAGAAAATAAATTTCCTTTTCAATTTAATAAATTAGTCCCGACACGTCCCATACTGCGTCTGACTAAAAATTTAAATTACCGAATTTATATCATACCGTCATATCAATGACATCACATTCATTTATTACCTAAATATCTTTAAGTAATATTCAGAATCATCCATTTTAATATCCTCAATTCGGATAAAACCCAAATGAATTAATTAATAATAAAATCCAATTAATCCATTAAGTTAAAATATAATACATTTTAAAAGTCATTAAAATCACGGGGCATTACATACTTCCCCCCCTTATAACAGAATTTTGTCCCGAAATTCAGAAAAATGAACCATACTGATAAGGTAAACTCCCAGTATAAATCTCACATCGCAAGAAACCTAAAACGTACCGCCCATACAGTACATTAACGAAAATCCCTATCGATGTTATACGCCAAGCCTCACCATTTAGTTTCAACTGAATCGAATTTAAACTTTACCCAATCTTTCCTATACTGTCCTCGTGACAAAGTTTGGGAAAAATGATCCTCACTTATTAAACAAATAAATCCTAAAGTCACAACTACTTACTGTTTCACAATTTTGAAAACTACTACAATCCAATCATCCAGGGCGCCCATACACCCTATCGTACAACTTTCATTATAATAGCAAAGGTTATAAACTCATATCCTAAAGACCTATCTTATTTCGACTCCCAATGGTTATTAGTTTCATGCGTGGGGTGTCTCGCAAGCGAAATCCAAACAAGGAACCACCCCGATAGACTACTTCCTAAAGTAGTCGGTCGTCGAAACTCCTAAGGTCCTTAGTCAATTATATAAAAATTTGGTTTATGAAAAAAAAATATCAGGTTTATCGATTTAAAAAAAATTTAGATTTTAATGATTTCAAATAGAGTCTACTCATCTACTCTTCTCTAGAAGACAAGATGCTGGTTAATAGTAGTACATACGCTCTCGTATACCACGAGTCAATGCATGCCGATAGGCACCTCATGCTCGGACATGCCCAAAGTAAGTAATCCCATGATAAAAATCAGACCCACGTGATAACATGTAATATATAGGTGTCCCACACCCCTCAGTGAGTCTACGTAAATAACGATTCTATAGGCTAAGTTTAGCAACCCTTTTTGCCCACACAATATTAATTGCTACAAAAATCAATACGCCTCATAATTCCTTAGATAGGAAACATACCCTCATTTGCGGGTGATGGTTGTTGAATCCCAATATTATAACTTTACTCCGATGAGTCAAGAAAAATTTTACACCAAATTTTCCAGTTCTAGTTAACCACACTCCACTATATGCCCAAGCCTTTGAATATATTGCCTTCGTTAGGTAACACACACAATTCCCGCATTTCAAGAACTTCTACTGATGTCTCTCCTCAATTTTCCATAATAGGGGTGACCTCGACTACGGTCATCATACTCGAACATAGTTCATAACCTCCTAAGTACGATCTTCGCTATCCATTCAATGGCCCTCATATGCCATACTTCTTTGTTAGATCACTCCCGAACGTAAATAAGATTCACTGATATATATGAAATCTTACCAAAGAGATCAACAATCCTAAACATAGGGCTCTATATCAAAGAACGCTAAGCTGAAAACACAGTAAGCCGTACAGATCCTAAAGGACACTAGAACCTGATGCTCTGATACCACCTGTAACACCCCGCCTAATTAAATACCGGGTGGCCAGTCCCATACCAAATTAAAACAGAATATACAGTTGGCTCATTCTTAGCATCACTGTCGAAAACATTTACAACTCACCCAATACTCAATTAAGCTGGTGTTAAAAACTTTTCAAATTTTAATTTAACAAAATCCATTTCCAGTTTAAGAATAACACAACACATTTTATTCTACAACACTGATAACCAATTAGATAACACAAAATAATTTGAATGCAATTGGAATAAACATTCCCAAATAATATTAATCCATTACAGTAATCCCAACAATATCAAATGTATTAAAATGACACGAATACCATAGTATTTGACCCCGATAGAAAATAAATTTCCTTTTTAATTTAATAAATTAGTCCTGACACGTCCCATACCGCGTCTGACTAAAAATTCAAATTACCGAATTTATATCATACCGTCATATCAATGACATCACATTCATATATTACCTAAATATCTTTAAGTAATATTCAGAATCATCCATTTTAATATCCTCAATTCGGATAAAACCCAAATGAATTGATTAATAATAAAATCCAATTAATCCATTAAGTTAAAATATAACACATTTTAAAAGTCATTAAAATCACAGGGTATTACATCGTTTTGGTGCAATTTACCTTTAAAGCTTTCATCTTTCATATAAGGCTTACACCTTGCATGTTTAACCTCTTGCCTAAGTTGGATGTGACCATTGAAACAACTTTAATCTTAATAGCGCAGATTCACATATTTCAAAGGTAAAAAAATGATCCACAACCTCCCTCGCATCCAACACTACACTAAAAAAGGGTTTTTGTCCCCTTTCCCTAGCAAGGAGTTGCCACAGTTAAAAATCTTGACCAAAAAATACGAAGCTCTTGTCATGATCTTTGATCCTGACATGACCATGACAACGAGTTGATACGGTCATGTCACGATCAAAGATCCTGATAATAAGGTTATCACAGTTGTGTCAGGGTCAAAGACCGTGACAATAGTTGTTTTATTATCAAAATCATGTCAGTGTCAAAGAACATGTAGGCCTGTTAACGGGTCGGAGACGGGTCGGGTTTAGGGAGATCCAGATCCGTGTAATCGGGTCTTCATCGGGTTCGGGTTCGGGTCCGGGTCTTTATCGGGTCTACAATATTGGATCCAGACCCGGATCCATTCGGGTCTTCGGGTCTCGGGTTCGGGTCCGGATCTGGTCAAATATGTACATTTATTTTATATTTATTTTATTTTATCACCCTTCTTTATTATTTAATCTTAAATTAAAATATTTTGTAATGTATTGTAGAATATTATTAGTATAAATAAAACATATATCACTTATATTTATTAAATACATAAATATATATTTTTATATATAATACTTACATGTTATATTGATAAGATATATTTATATATATATATAAATTTATAGTATATATGTGTGTATATACAAAATAATAATGTACAATTCGGGTCGGGTCTTTGGGTCCGGGTCTTGTGTAAGATCCAGACCCTACCCGTTTAATAAACGGGTATTCGAGTCTTCGGGTCTCGGGTCCAAAAAAATATGCTCAGACCCTATTATACGGATCGAGTTCGGGTCGGGTCTGGGTCCAGACCCGATCCATTGGGAGGCCTAAGAACATGATAACGAAATGAGATTAAATAATGCTAGTTCTTTCTCAATCGGTATCTCAAGCAGTTTTGTTCTCTATCTCACTCTCATCCCTCAACCACCCACCACCTTCAACACCCATGCCTCCACCACAAGCCCCTAAGGGATTCTCGTGCCTCCACCATAATCCCCTCCTCTAGCGTTCTCCCTCTGCCAAAAAAATTACACTGCATTCTCTCTCCTCTCTGCACTCTCTGCACCACTGCTCCACCACCACCACCAGCATTCTATCAACCACCGCATTCTCTCTCGTCAAAAGGTATACATACTTATGGATTTATTTGTCATTTTTTTCATAGAATTTGTTTGTAATTTTATTTATCTGAATACTTATGAATTTGTGGGTAACTTGGGTTCAAAATTTAAGGACTCTTAATTTTGTGCAGAGGGAGTAACTATGGTTCAAATTTTCTGTTAGCTAGTTGAGAACAATTTTGGACATAGGTGCAATTTTAGGCTTGGTCTCTTTTATAGACAATTCTTCTAGCTGTAGAGGATTTATTTTTGTTATTTTGAAGTAACCCCATTAAGTGAAACACTGAAACTTTTATCAAACAAAATTAATGATGTGCAGATAAATAAATTCTTGAGAACAATAATTTATTTTTTTAATGGGAATTATTTTGAAGTTTTATGACTTTTTGCTATTATATGCACTCGAAATGTATATGGGATTAAGATTAGAATATAATCAAGGATTTTATGGAAGAAATCGAATGATATAAAACAAATTGAGATTTTTTAAATCAAAGAAAAATTATGAGGTTTAATAGTACATGTACGGTGTAAGATGTGAATGCAGATTTGGGAAAGCACTGCGTTGATCATGTTTTAGACTTGAGCAACGTGGTTGCGCCTACGTATCCGTCTCGTTTGTAGAATCAAAGTCTATGCAGTTCGTGGGTCCATACAATACGTGAGAAAACTCATTTTTTTTGGTGGTTTTGAGGGTTTTGGTGCGCGCGGAGTGCCAAATCCGGATAGCCGCCTCCAAATGCCCATATACCATAATGAAACTATGAAAATCCTCTCGTAACTATCGAACCCATGATGGAACTCAATAGGTTCGTGGGGGAGAAGAGTTAGGTTTTCTCTCCTTACTTTTCCGCCAAGACCATCATCCATTAAATGAGGGGGAAACCTTTTTTTTAAAGAAAAAGTGCCTCCAGTGGGCTTGACACATGTCATATTTTCTATGGAACCAAGTGTCCAATATTTATGGTGCCACTTGTTACAATATATGTGTTGGCATCTTAAATGAATAATTAAATAATTACTAAAGTGTTGTCTAGTATAATCCATCAAACGCGGATTATATGCAATATAATAAATCGTGCGTAATCATATCTCAGCCCCGTGTAGGGTCTGGATTGTAGTAAAACTTGATAAATCATAAATCAATATTTGATCAAATCTGTGGGGTTAATTGATTTAGAGTGTTGGTGGTTAATTTATTTAGCCCCACTCTACATATGTCCCTTGTACGCAGAGTTGGTGTGTTGATGCTTCGGCTAAGACATATTAACTGTGTGTACGAAATAATCATTTATCATGTTTCAAATAGCAAATCATCATATGACCATGTTTGGTCTGTTATCATGCATGTATATTCGCATGTCATTTGCATATAGTTTTGAGGGTTATCTTTACTGCCTCTATTTTTTATTTTGGAGGGGTATTTTGGGGGTTACACCCATTCCTCTCGAATGAGACTACACCAAAAAGGCCAATTTGTCACCTTTGAGCCAACCAGCCTTGTCTCGGTCATTGACCGTGACAAAAAAACACGCATTTTTTTATCACGATCATTGATCGTGACAAGTCGGTAATAATAGTTTGTCACGATCAATGACCGTGACAACTTTAGAAAGTTGTCACGGTCAAAGACATTGACAGGTTCGTGACAACTTTGTCAGTAAAAAACCCCACCACCTCTTTTTTTCCCACTGTTTCCAATTCCCTCCTTTTTCCTTTCCCTCTCTATCTCTGGTACATTTTTTCTCTCCCGCTCTCTTTCCATTATATGTGTGCATATGTGTGTGTAGAACCCTTATTTGTGTGTGTGTGTGTGTGTGCTATGGTGTGTGTGTTGGGGGGTGGGTGGGTGGGTGGGAAGTGTGTGTGCAGTTGTGTGTGTGGGAGGGGGCATGGGTGAGGGAAGGTGGTGGGGGCATGGGGTGGGGCAAGGGAGATGGGGGGAGGGAAGTGGTGGGGATGTGTGTGTATGCGTGTGTGTGTGTGTGTCTGCGTGAGTGTGTGTGTGTGTGTGGGGGGGGGGTAGGCAATCAAAATATAGAATTAATTACTTCGAGACCTTGTTTTTAATACTGGTGAATAGATTGGTAGATAAAGAAAAAATTGATTTCTTGAGAATTTAAGTTGTACTCAATATATAATTCATGTAGGAGTTGATTAGTTAATGGTTTTGCATTTAGGTATTTGATTTACCAAATTTTCTTACTATTCAATCTAAAAGGTCTGAAAACATAAATTTTCCATTATATTTGGAGTCATAAGGTTTTTTTGATTGTGCATATATTGTGTTATGATCCTTTTATAAAAATGGAAAGGGTCAATTTGGATTTGTGGGCCACTAGTTGCTATTAGGGGGTAGGGTTCATTAGTGTTGGTATTAGTTGGTTGTGATATTTAGAGAGAGATATATGATTAAAGCTAAACTTAATGGTATAGTATCTAATTTTTTTGTCAAACATTGACATGAGCTTTTTTAGCTAACCTCCAACTAGATTCCTATATCGACATTCTTTTTCTTGCTTGAGTCTCATACCGGCATTATTTATGATTAGAATTCATGCATTAGAGTAATAAAAATTCATTATGAAATATGAAAAATTATATGGTTTAATCATATATCTCCCACATTCATAATAATAATTCATGGTTTAGGTATAAGTTTTAGTTCTTATTCGTACTTTAAATTAAATGTAACATACTTTAAATTACATAATAAAATGAAATCTCTCCAATTTTGATAAGACATAATTAAATGAGATATACTTTAAATTACTTATAGTGCATATAGATACTAGCCTTCTAGTTGTTATGTGTACGCATTCAATGGCCCTTAGACCCATTCGAGAGTCATTACTCCTGTAATGAGATCTCTCTAATTGTCTCGTTTGGACAGTTTGGGACTGCATAGGTTATGTATAATAATATTCTTCGTGGCTTAAACTTGTTACTTTTGGGGGAAGTTCTGTATTCATATCTTAATGTTCTCTGGGTACATACTAGATGATGCGATGTTAAGTGTTATTTCAATTGATAAATTGAAAGAACACTCACACTTGCGAATCTATGTCGTTTACTTGGAGAAACATGGGAATATGCTGCCGAATTTTCCTCAAATTAGAACAATGTGAATGAGCTATTAAGTATATTACAGAAGTATGCGGTCTTGAATGGGATAGGACCACTCACCTTTTAGAGGAGATGGAGGAAATAGGAATTAAAATTATAAATTGAATTTTAATTTCAATTTCAAATTAAAATATAATTTGAATTTAAATTTGAATGCACGAAATAAATTTATCCATCGAACCTAGCCTTCTCGTTGTTATGCGTACGCATTCAGTATTTGATTGTTTATACTAATGGGAACTAAACATTCACACTCTTGTTTATGCTATTTTAACCATAATATGTGATTATTTGTAGTAGCTATGATGGGATATCCTAAATACAAAGAGTGGATGGATGAGACAAATAGATTAGGGGATGTGTTTAGCATAGGTGCTAATGAATTTATCAAATACGCAAAGAGATGCAATGATAATGAAGAGTTTCTGTGTCCGTGTGCTAGGTGTAAGAATGGTAAGGTGTTTGAGTGGAAAAAAGTTGAACTACATTTGTTAAGATGGGGTATGCAAGATAGTTATCGACGTTGGGTTTTTCACGGGGAATCGAAAGTTCCTTTTATCCCCGAGAAACCTTCACAATAACCTTCAACAAGTAGGATAGATGTTCAAGGGGAGGATGACAATGTAGATCATAATATGCTATGGATTTATTGAAGTGGAAGAGAATGAGTTCACTGATGATGTACAAGGTACATGCGCTCATGAAGATATTCAGATAAGACTTGGTGATGACTACCAAAGTTTAAAATCTAAGGCGAGCCTTTCGTTATACTCTGGTCGTGAAAAAGATAAAACAACTTTACATTCCCTAGTTGGTTTGAATAATTTTAAGACTCAATATGGTTTGCCTGGAACTAGCGTGACATGAATTTTGAATTTGGCGAAGGGCTTGCTATGCAAGAATAATACACTTCCAAACAGCTATCCTACTATAAAAAATAGCTTGAAAGGTTTAGGAATGAAGTACAAATCAATTAATGCTTGTGTGTATGACTGCATACTATACCGAAAGGAGTATGAAAATATCGATCGTTGTTCGGTATGCGATGAACCTAGATATGTCCAATATATTGGCAAAGAAGGCGCAAACTTAAAAGTGCCTCAAAAAGTGTTGAAATATTTTCCCGTTGGGTCTAGATTAAAGCGGGTTTTCACAGTACCATGGATAACGTAGGCAATGAATTGGCATGCTTGGGCCAAAGCAGGAGAAAATCTCATGCACCATCCTATTGATTCTACAGTTTGAAAGAGGAGGAATTTTGAGTATTTCGATTTTTCTCGAGAACAGCATAATATTCGCTTGGGAATATCAATAGATGATTTCAATCCATTTGGAAATCTAAGTGCCAATCATAGTGTATGGCAAGTGATCCTAGCCCCACTAAACCTCCCTCCTTCATAGTGTATGAGATCTGAATTTTTGATGATGTCTTTGTTGATCCCTTGGCCAAAGGCAAAAAGTGAGGACATCATGTATACATGTATCCTTTGATAGAAAAATTAAATGAGTTGTGGGAAGAGGGTGTGTAAGAATTTGACTCTTTTAGAAAAGAAGAGTTTACGCTGCAAGATATGTTAATATAGGCAATTCATGATTTTCCAGCTTATAGGACATTATCCGGATGTGTATTACATGGTTATTTGGGGTTTCCTATTTGTGGAGAGGAAATTGAATCTTTTCGTCTCCCCACTAGATAAAAAAATGTATACCATTTCCATAGGAGGTTTTTACTCCCCCTCACATAGTTTCAGATTTGCGAAAGGTTCCAATTTTTTACCAAGCGGGGTTGAACATAGGATACGACTGAGAATACTTTCAGGCTCAGAAATTGAAAGTAAATCTTCTAATTGTGGCCCTAATATGACAGGTAAGATTCCTAAATTTAAGAATGTCAAGCATAAGAAGACACCGATTGGGAATGAAACTGAGACAAGAAAGGCATGGTCTAGGAGGTCGATTATATTTGACTCGCCTTATTAGAAGAATAACTCAGTGCACCATGTATTAGATGTGATGCATGTAGAGACGAACATCGCTGAACATATTTTGGGAACATGCCTTGGGGTGAGTCATTCGAAGGATGGAGAAAATGCATGAAAAGATCTTAAAGCATTGAAACTTAAGCCATAACTATGGTTGAAAGAAGATAGTAGGGGAAGGAAAATAATTCCCCCTAGTGCATTTACTTTGACGAGTGAGGAAAGGAAGGTGATTTTAGACACAATATATAATTTAAAAGTTCCATCTAATTTTTTGTCCAAGTTGTAAAGGATTGTTAATTATGCTACCCATGATTTACACAAGTGTAAGTCCCACGATTGGCATGTGATAATGCAATTAGTTCCATTATTATTTAGGCACTATTTCTCCAAGCACAAAGATTTGTGGAGGGCTATTATGTAAATTAGTATCTGCTTCTCACTTTTATGTGAGAAAGTAGTCAATCGAGATCACATAGTGGCCGCAAAGTTAGTTGTGAACGAAGCAGTTTGTGTCTTGGATAAGTACTTTCCCCCATATTTCTTTGACATAAGTCTTCACTTGTCAGTACACCTACGCGATGAGGCACTTCTTTGTGGCCCAGTAAGATATCAGTGGATGTATCCATTTGAAAGATTGATGAAAGTTTTTAAAGATTGTGTCAAGAGTACACGATACATTGAAGGATCAATTGGAGAGGAATGCATCATCGCTGGGTCATCAATCTACACTCGGGAATATATGCCTGACTCAACCAGCGTGGATGACAATGATGAGTTCATAGATGAGGGTGGGCATGTGATGGGCAAACGAGTGAAATTAACGAGTTTTCAACATGAACAAGTAGCTCATTATCTTCTTGACACACATGAAGATGTAGAATAATGGAAAACGTAAGTTTAAATTATTTTTAATTTGTAATACTTTTGTCACGATTAATGTAGAAAATATGAAGCTTGTGAGAACAATAAAAGACAAAAAATAATGGCACAATCACAGTGATTTTAGGTTGTGGTTGTCACGCGAGGTAATTATAATTAATATAGATTGTTATCAAATGTCACATTACAAGAAATATTTACAACTAACCTAATTAATTTATCTATATTCTCATCTCTTAAAAACGAATGATGCGACATCAAGGCTTTCTCGTCTTGCCACTGGACCCTTGTTCATGGCACAAAAGTACAAAAAGTATCGACTGAACGGTTACATATTCGGTGCAAGGGTGTACGAGGAAAATACAAATGTATAGAACTCGGGCATTCATAAAAGTCTCTTACTTTTTTTTGAGCGAGCACGAAAGATAAAAATCTCGTTGAAGCTGAAATGACTTATTATGGTGTAATTTCAAATATATTTTGATTGGACTTGTAAAATCCAAAGAGGTTGTATTTCACAGTGATTGGGTAGGAGTTGAGGATAAAAATGCTTGTAAAGTTGATCCTGACACCAATTTGATAATGGTTGACTCGTCCAAGTTGAAGATCAACGAACACGTGAGCGATGAGCCATTTTTTGTTCTTTTCAAAAGGTCAAGCAAGTGTTTTACTCTGAGTATATCAACAACGAGCTGTGGTCAATCGTCCTGCATGCGCCAAAGGATCTAAACAGTAGTGTGGATGACTTGGGTGCACCTACTGAATATCAATCCATTTTTTACGATAACAAGAATTTGAAATAATTTTTTGATTTGTAATAATTATTCAAATTATTTGTAATGACCAGTGGCTGTATTATTATCAGACGACAATTTAATGTTTTTTTTATTAATTTGTACTTGATATTTTAATGCTTGTAATAACCAAGTGAATATGATAATTAGAATTTTCATCAATTTAATCATTAATTCAAAGTACATGACCCGAGAGTCTGTGTAAATTAAAATTGGTATTGGTATAAATTGAAATTGGTATTGGTATAAATTAAAATTAGTAAAAATTGATATTGGTATAAATTGAAATTCTTATAAATTGATATTGGTATTGGTATGTATTTTTATTATCAAATTTGAGCATTAATTCAAAGTTCATATACATCTTTGTACTAATAATGACAATTTTTGCAGAAAATGACTTCATCAGGATGTGGTAGCAGAGGCGATGAGGGCTCCTCGAACAGTAGCCCCCAAAATGGGGCAAATTAGGGGTCGTCGTCGAAAATAAGACAACTTTATTAGCTAGAGCGCTAGAGTTGTTGAAGGCGATTGTCAGCCTGGGGTACACTGATTGGAGGGTCGTGCCTATTGACCTCAAGATGAACATCTGAGGGGCACTACAGGTTGTGTATTTAATATTTATATGTATATTTATAACTGTAATAATTACTTATAAGATGGTTTGTATTTGATTGACAGGAAAAATTTGGCCTGCCCGCATATCTCCGCGACCCAACGTCGGAGCAATTGAGGGATCAATATAAAATGGGGAAGAAGAATTTATGGGCACGATACTTTGGGAAGATCCGCGAGTTCATTCTGAGACTCCGTGAAACCATCCCCCCAAGGGTCTAATCTCATTGGCACAGTGGCAAAAATTTATCGACAATGAGACCAATGAGAGGCAATTAGCATCTCTCCAATCGTGGAGGGACAACCGGATGAAAAAGTTGGATGTGCACTACTCCGGGCGGACATCTTACGCCGAGGTGGAGCACATGATGATAATTTTTTAACTTTCGTTACTTTTAGTTAGTATAATTTAGCAGTAATTTGTGTTACTTACTAATTGTGTATTATTTTATTATAGGAGACGGGGAGTGGCCCTGGGGGTAGGCCACATAGGCTCGATGCCTATGTGGAAATTTAAATAAAAAGGGTAAGGACAAGGAGGTTGCCCCAAGCGTCGCAGCCACCATTATAAATATAAATGTTTAGTTTTTTTTTACTTAATTGACTAATAATGTACTTTTTATTTTTTCAGGCAAAACTTAAGGAAGTGCATGAGTCACAGTCTGATGCCGACAAAGCATCTTTGTGTACGGACGCACTCAGCCAAGTGCTCTGGCCGGATCGCAGTGGGAGGACTAGGGTGTGAGCTCATGGGTGGGGAAATCCAGGATCATCGGCGTGGAGACTAGAAACAACGTGTTGGCCCATAAGGAGGAATCCCATGAGGATAAGCTATTAAGGTTGGAGGCGACAGTCCTAGATATGTACGCCTTCATGAAGCATCATTTGGGAAAAGGCAAGGGCAACGAAAAGGAGAAGGAGAAGGTGGTAGAGGAGGACGAGGACACCGATGCCGACGTGGACTACATTGCTTCATCGCTGATACGCATGTACTTGGCGCCATATGATGATCCATTTCCCATCATGACCCCTCCTAGCGGCCTATGTTAATTCTCGGTTGGTCGAGCGCGCATCTACTCGACATATATTGTGGGTTGCCGATAGTGAGGGAGTTAAGGGATCTGAGCTTCCTCCCGAGTATGTCAGTTCATGGGCGTCCCTTCTAAGACATTGAGGTAAGAGTGCGCATCATACATGTGGTGGAGGGAAATGAGAACTCACTTGTGTGGTTGCGCTAACAATGCGGCATTTAGCATATTGCGGGGTGTGTCAATTCATATGTTGTGTGGCCTGCCTTCCTCCCCTGTCTTACTGAAGATTGACATTATTTTTATCTCTTTTTATTTTGAAAATTGGTTTGTATTTATATTCTTTTTATTTTGGTACAATTTGGTCTGTATATGATGGATATTTGCATTTCTATTTTATTTGGATATGGACTATAAATTCCTTTATTTGGTATATATGATTTGTATTTTATTTGAATATATGCTGTTTGAACAGGTACAATTTTGTTATACCGAGTATAAATATACTGCTGGGCAGTGGCAGTGGCCATAATGCCCAGCAATTGTTTTTAAATTTTTTTTACCCAGAATTGTCACGATAAAAAACTGTGATAATTTTTTTGGTTTTGTCACGGTCTTTGACCGTGACAAAAGACCTTGACAGGACCGTGACAAGTCTAATGAACTTATCGCGGTCAATGACTGTGACAAGTTCGTGACAAAGATGTTGTCACCCCCAGACTTATCACGGTCAATGACCATGATAATCCGATAATTTTGGTGTAGTGTGAGCATGTTTCAACAATTTTATTATGGTTTTAAACATTTTGAACAACAAACTTGCCAGATGTACTGGCCTGAGAAACCAATTGATGGTTATCTAAGTACAGTGGACCTTTTACAATCATAAGTTCAAAACTTGTCAAGAGTACTCGTTTGAGCAGCCATTTGTGCTTCAAATGAACTGGGTTTTTTTAAAACCAACATATTTTGCAAGTGTGCTCAATTTTTTTACTTAGTCGAGAAACAATAGAGGTATTTTGAGTAAATTGGGACTTTAGGCGTGCCAAAAAATTAGGGTCTTTAAGCGTGCCTAGTAATTTTGGACTTTAATCTCCCATAAGCAAGGGTTAAGCGCACCTAGTATTATAAGACTTTAATCTCCCATAAGCGAAGGTCAGGCACTCCTCGTAATGTAGGAATTTAAAGCTCCCATAAATGAGGGTCAAGCATTCCTAGTAATATAGGTTTTTAATCACCCATAAGCGAGGGTCAGGTTCACCTAATAATGTAGGACTTTAAATCTCCCATAAGAGAGGGTCAGGCGCGCCTAGTAGTGTAGGACTTTAAATCTTCCTTAAATGAGGGTCAAACGTGCATAGTAATATAGGATTTTAAATCTCCCATAAGCGAGGGTGGTCAGGCGCACCTAGTATTATAGGACTTTTGTGACCATTTAGGTCAAGGTTTCTCATAACTATGATGCACCACTTAAGGTGACTTACTAAAATACTGGCAAGGTTTGTGAGAATTATAATGCACCTCTGTGGGTGACTTACCGTGATACTGATAAGGTTTGTAAGAACTATAATGCACATCTATAAGCGACTTACCACAATACTAGTAAAGTTTGTGAGAAATATGATGCACCACTTTGGGAGACTTACCAAAATACTGGAAAGGTTTGTGAGACATATAATACACCTCTGTGGATGACTTACCATGATACTGGTAAGGTTTGTGAGAACTATAATGCACCTCTGTGGGCGACTTTTCATAATATTGGTAAGATTTGTGGGAACTATAATTCACCTCTGCGGGTGACTTACCACAATACTGTTAAGGTTTGTGAGAATTATAATTCACCTTTATGGGCAACTTACCACAATACTGGTAAGGTTTGTATGCAAAATCTGTATCCATGCTTCGGGTTTTGTGGGCAATTTTCTTTCCTCCAATAGCTTACTGGAAATAATGTCATGTAGTCAGCGCTATATGTGAGCTGATGGGTGGCTATTCTGAACAAGTCTGGAGTCTGATTCTAGTGATGCCTCAACAATGATGGCTATTATATGACCAGATCTGAGCACGCTTATCACTCGGGCTCCCGTGTAACCAAATATTACATCATACAATGCTTTTCCCCCTCTTTACTTTATTTTAGCTCTTAGCTTCAAGATAAAGTAAAGCAAAGAAAATATAGCTATTAGTTACAACACCATCTAAAAGTTGAAATCATTTAAATACATTTCAAGGGGTATTTATCCCCAATTTAAGAATCTCTTGAGCGTTTGGCTTTGACATCTGTAAGGACTAATGTAATTTCTTGAGCTTGATTTTCTCATGTGCGTATAATATCTGCAAGGATAAAAAATCATCTATGACTCTGGCAAAAAATAATTAGTAACTTGTGAGGCATATTATAATGTCATATATAATCCTGTGGGGTATATCTTGCCCCCTTTATTTTATTTTATATCAATAGAATAAAATAAACTCAGAACTATGCCTCAAGTAATCGTAAAATATATTGTTTAATGCAATTTCATCATTCCAGCTTGATATGCTACAATATTCAGTTCATACTATCATAAAATCATAGAGTGCAAATATATCATCTGGTAAGCTATTTATCTCATGCCCATTATTTTATCAAAGCCGAGAAAACTCAAAAGTTTTGGGATCTATTTAAATCCTATGTAGAATAGTTTCGTCAGTAAGCATGCTGAGTCACCTTGAGGTGGATAATAAATATCATACTTGAATTTTCATGTAACTAATATTACAATGTAAATAAATTATATTTCTACATAAATTGAATACAAGGTAGAGAAAAAGGTTGCTCCAAGCGACCATGGTTGAGGTTGCTTAGAAGCTTACTCCGAGCAACTGTGACTGAGGCAGGTCGAGTTGCTATGAATGAGGCATCTCGAGTCACTATGAGTGAGGCAGCTCGAGTCACTATGAATGAGGCAAGTCGAGCTACTATGACTGAGGCAACTGGAACTACTATGACCGAGGCAACTCGAGTTCTAAGTTTGAGCAAATTTCTAAGTTTTTAGCAAAAATATTATTTTGCCATGGTCACTCTAAAAATATCATCTTTGATAAGGTTGCTCGAAGGATGTCATTTTTGACATGTTTGTTCGAGTACATGTTCGTACTAATTTGAGTTCAATCTTTAAATGGTCTCATTTAAGACAACATAACATATTCATCTAATTTCAAGAGGTATATGGATTCTCCATTTTATTTCTTACCCGAATCATTCGAATTTGTGCGAGGCCATATATATATATAAGCCTTGAAGAGTATTTTCCAGGGTGTGTAAATAAAACACGCACAAACTAAATACCATAACATCCTAAATGGATGAAATAATAATCTTTAGCAACTGTTTAATGTCAAGCTATTCAAATGACATATAGTTAATTATTGTGCATAATTTTGAAAATATGTCACATGTGGTCCATTGCCACTATTTGGTTAAAAAGAGGTACCTACGAGAGCAAAACATTAAGATGTCTTTGTTCTTGGCTTTAAAAAAAACACTATAACCACCTTGGGACTTGGAGTCTCTTACTGGTGTGGGGTTTGTCATATATCATGTTTCTCACAGTTTTAAGAAAAGAATGAGGTGGCTCAGGTAGAACCACCTCATATTCCAACCATCAGTACATTTTTAGAGTTAGTATAATTCTTAATTGTTTAAATCCAGAGGTTGAGTCAAGGGTGTTATTTGCTGACCCGAAATTAATGGGAAATTGATTCAATGCTGGAGGTCCGTTGGAGGTCACTAAGGCCTAAATCCCCCATAATGGGTTGAAATTTGAACAGGATCAAATTTTTTGAACTGCATCAGAGGTAGTTGTTTGGATGGGATCACGTTTATCAGAGTGAGGTTCCTTGGTCCCAGAGTTTTAATTTTTTGGGTAAGTAGCTCGGAGGTCCAAGGTTGTTTGAGTCTTGATCATTTCAAGTTGGTCGGACTTAGGTAGGTCGTAGGTCAAGGTAGATTCATACGTTTGTTTGTTCGGAATACCTATTAGGAGGTCAGGTTGTTTAGAGATACCTGTTCGGAGGTTAGGTTATTTAGAGATACCTGTTCAGGGCAAGGTTGTTCAAAGTTTGAGTATGTTTGAAGATAATTCATGGTTTCTTGGTGTTTTATTTAATTAAAATCTCAATGAGTTCCTTCGGAGGCCAACATTATTCCTTGGGCTATGTCACCTCGTAGGTCACTAGATTTGCTCAGAGGTTTTGATTTCGTTGTTGAGTTTTTACAGTTTGAACATGTCCCAAATTGTTTTGTTAATTTGATCTCTTATAATGGGTCGTTTCATACTCCGTATAAACAGATTGAGTTGAACTTCAAGGTGGCTCGATGGTTCGATGTGATTCTGGCCAACTAGAGAAATTTTGCTACCTGAGGTGGGTCGGAGTCAATAGTGCTCTCGTATTATATCTGATTGGGTACCTAAAATTGTTTGATTACCAGGTTTGTAAATAGAGTGCTAGAATATTTTAGTTAAGAATCTTAGTATTTGAAATCAATGATTCAATAAAATGATTTGGTTTAACCGCACAGTTTATATTATATAGAAATCAAATATCATGGTTTTAGAAAGAGTTCATAAAAAGTATAAAGAGAAAAACACACAAAAATTATAGAATATATGATCCGACCTTACTCCTTCAAACTGTGACACTATGTCATCATTGTAACCGCCATTAACAATTTTTATGTTGTTTCTTTACACTTGGTTAAGAATGACGAAAATAGTCCTAATAAATTTAATGACTTGAAGGGCTTAGATTAAGGTGACAAAACTTGTATGCCTAATTTTACTTGAGGAATGGGTTTTAATTGAAGGGATTAGAATGTGTACTGTTCCAAGAATATGTCTTACACCGAGGTGGATAATATGATGGTATGTTTTGAATGTTATTTCATTTTACTTTTAGTTTATTCTATTTAGTGGTAATTATATACTAATTCACTAATTTTTCATTATTCTATTTCAGAAGATAGGGAGTGGTCTTGGGGGTAAGCAGCATAGGCTCGATGCCTATGTGGAAATTCGAACGAATAACGGGAAGGGTAAGGAGGTCAATCTAGTTGTGGTTGCCACTATTGTAAGTTATAATTGTATTTATACTATTAATTCATTATTTATAATGGAATACTTTTTTGTTATTTCATCTAATCGTGTACTTTTTTGTTATTTCAGGAAAAGTTTAAAGAAGCCCATAACTCGTAGAGTGATTTAGACAAGGCATCTCTGAGTGCGGATGGACTTAAGCCAAGTGCTTGTGCATCATCATAAAGGTTGTGCTCGATGTGGGGAAATTGAGGCTCATTGGGAATACGTCGATCAATAATGGATTAGCATGCAAGGTCAACAAAATAAAGATCAATTTGAACCAAAAGTTTGACAACATCGAAAGAACATTGAATAAAATGTTTTCGATGGTTAAGCAATATCTTAAAGTTCAAGTCAGGTGTATCTTAGGGAAGGGCAAGGAGAAAGTAGTGGATGAGGGGACCACTGCTCCTTATTTCTCACCTTCATCCTCACAGATACACCCTTCGTCTCCATATGCCTTATTCGCCACCACCTATCCCAACTGTCCAGACTCCATCTATAATTTGTTAGGATAAAGTCTATTTACTAGACATAAGGGAGGTGATAGAATTTCTAGGGGGTTGAGGGATCCGAGTATATGCCTAGGTTCCTTGGTGCATAATCGTCCGCTATAGTCTCACGAGACTTAGGTCTGCATCACTAAAGTTGTGGTGGGGGAAAAATAATGAAGCCCTGTGGTTGAATGAACAGTGTAGTGTACGACATATTGAGGGCTATATTGGTTATTATATTGTATGACCTACCTTTCTCCCTCAACCTGAAAATCAACTAACATTTACTTTTTGTGTAATAATTTGTAATTGGCATTCAAATTTGGGTTTATATATTGTGTTTCTTATATGTATTTCGTTAGTGATTGGTTATTATGAATATTGATGTTGATTGCTATTAGTTATTATTAAAATATATCATTTATTGCTCCTACTGGTGCAATAGTATACTGCTTGGCAATGGCAGTGACCATAAAACCCAATAGTATTTTTATTTTTATGCCCAGTATTGTCACAAACTTTGACCATAACAAGGAAAATTTGTCAAGGAATTATAACGGCCAAAGTTTGTGACAAGTTTTTCTTTATCACGAACTAGTCAAGGTCAAAGTCCGTGACAAGTTCATATTATCAAGAAGCTGTCATGGTCAAAGTCTATGACATATAAGATATTGTCATGAACTTTGACCATGATAAGACCGTGA
Organism: Sambucus nigra; assembly: GCA_949130495.1. Lineage (NCBI taxonomy): Eukaryota > Viridiplantae > Streptophyta > Magnoliopsida > Dipsacales > Adoxaceae > Sambucus > Sambucus nigra. The sequence continues at coordinate 426,136,710 of OX422217.1, read as the reverse complement.
TAAAAATCGTCGTCACGCCCATTCATATCACGATCTTTGACCATGATAAACTGCTACTTATCAAGGTGTTTTATCATGACAGATAGTCTGATTTGGTATAGTGTAATTACAAGTTAAACTCGTTCAAATAACTTAAGTCACCAAAAACAACACAAACTCATCATGTTAACTAACTTCTTTTTGATACATTTTAAACAGCAAATCAAAGTAGTTTTAAAACCATTGTTGCCTTTCAAGTTCCCGTGGATTCAATACCCTACTTACTACTATATCCATATAATGTATTTTTTTTATGAATTAAGTCCGTAAACTGATAAACAATGACTAGTGTCTTGATGCATCACTCAGTTTCCACTTGATTAATAGTTCTCCTCATTATCTATATTCCAAATTCGAAACGTGTTTTAGGTTTATGTCAATTTTATTGAAGATACTCGACACAATCAAATTTTACATCATCAACACAATGACATCAACATGATATGATAGATCCATCACACCAAAGTTACAAATGATACAAACAGGTATAACACGTTGGAAAAATAATTTTTTTAAATATAAAAATCAGTTTCTTTAATCAGTAGTTAAGTCTTTGGCCTAACATGTGAAGGTATGTGGGCTAGCATGTGTATGTGTCTGTAGACTTTGACTTAGGTTTATGGGTTTAGTACAAGTGGGTTTTAGTATCCTGGTTCTTAAGTTCCACATATATGGTGGTAATTATGTTTGTAAGGTAAAATTATTTTTATATACCCACGTGGAAGTGTGTGGCTTTTACTTGGCAATTTTTATTAAGTTAGTTTCTTTATTTTATTTTTATTTTATTCCTTTACTGGTTTTGTAATTAACAAGGTTATTGTTAACCTTATTTATTTATAATTTTTTTTTTTGGTTGAAATGATTTACTCGATTAGGACTCCTTTGTTTTTTAACTCAATATTTATAAAATAATTTTCGTGAGAGTCTTTTAATACAACTCTTTATTTTTTCAAAGAGACACTTTAGAGTTTTAATCCTAAAAAAATCACAAACATAATGTCTGGTTTTGGTTCCATATTAATATTTTATAAAAACCCTTTTGCACGTAAAATAATATATTTCAAATGGTTTTTTTCTTAAACAAAAATTCCCACGATTTCATTTAAAAATATGTGGAGGTTTTGGCTTTGATCATGATTAAAGCTTCAGGATATTTTCGAGATTGATGAGTTGATTGACTTGGGTCTTGATCCGAGGCATGTTTTCGATACTTATGAGATAGGAATCAAAGTCAAGGTGGATATTCAAACAGACGCATCTATTTCAATAGATCGGTGGATACTGAGATTTGAAGGTTATGGCTGTCAAGTCAAAGCTGTTGTGGAAATTGACAGAACAAGAATTGCAGAATTTTAAAGTTCATAATGACAACAGTTTATGGCTGCGGTCAAATAAAGGATTGTAAGTCATGTTTGTCCTTTCTGTAAACCTAATTATTTTTTGTACTAGTGGACTTGTGTGTGGGGTGGATGCTAGTGGTTTCTCTCGAGAGGGTTCCCACATTAAATGATTATATCCCTATTTTTGTGATTGATTTTATTTTCTTCCATTGTTAATTTCTACCATCTCATATGAATTTGGACCTAATTAATTAATTGACAAATTATAAAATTTACTTCATTAATTTGATTAGGAGAAAATTATATCGGTTATTTAATTTGCACCATATTTACTTTTTCTTAGTTAATTTGAATTTGAATTAATATTTTGACCTTATATAAATAATTAATCGAGATTAAAATTGAAAACGATTAATTTGATATTAATTCATTTTATCGACCTGTAGGATCATTTTCAATATTAGTTATGGGAACTTGTTTGATGGTTGAGGAACTTGTTTCATAGTTCAAATAGGATTGTGATCGGTACATCATGAATGTATTAAATATGACCACAGGTAAAATTTAGGTCTAGGTGCTGACTAGATTCAGTCTCACAAGTTTACAAAGGGTGCTTATGCTCTTAATCATGAGGGTTATAAGGATTGGGATGCTTGCATAATTATTTCTTTGATGGTTATGAAAGTGATCCAATTTTAGTTGGATCTAAATCTTCGTAAGATAGGCAATCATTGTGTAAGTATGTTTGAGATCATATTTCAAAGGAATTATCTTGGATTATGATATCCCCTTGATAGGCTTATAAGTTTTAAATTTAATAATAAACCTGGCCAATGAATTTATATCTGGTAGAGTATAAAAAAAGTAAGTCCAAGATTAAGGAAAAAATAAGAACTTGGTTAAAATTGATTATCGGCAAATTTATTTAACCAAGTGCTTGATGCAATGAATCATATTATATACCATATCAAATATGCAAACAACACCTCATCATTCGAGTAATTTTGAGATAGTAAAGTCGGATTGCAATGATTATTTAATTGAATTAGTTGTGATTAAATGGAGTAAGGAAATATAATAGAGGAATGAAATATATGATTTAATATTACTTATTTTGAAGTTAATTTAATTATTTACTCTTGGTTCCCTAACGTAGTCCACTTACCCGAAGAGTAGTCTCGAACTCTCTGAAAATCTAGTTTAGCCCAAGCCCACTACTGATATATATGTGTGTGTGTGTGTGTGTGTGTATTGTAATAACAAAATTTATTATTGCTCATTCTTTCTTTTTTAAATAGCTTATCCCGTTACAGCCTCCTGCACTTTTATGAACATTCTCAAGCCTTCAAAAGAAGAATTGTTACTGACCTTTTACAAGGATTAAAGATCGAGTGTCACTATTTTACCTGAGATGGTTTATGAGGTGTTTTTGGTAAACTTAAATTATTCAAGGGTCATTTCCAAGAGTTTTTTTTTGAAATTTTTACATGTTTGTTAGGACGACATCACGTGTCATTAACATGAGTGTTCACATGTCATTAAAATGATTCACAATGTCGTTTGAACGAGTTTTGAGGCTTATCTTTTAACAAGGCTCTGGAATGCCATTCGATCGTTCATTCAAAGTTTTTCAAACGAGAGTGAGTATTTCGTTTGAACGAGATTTCATTTCATTTGAACGAGTATGCATGTTTTTTTTTATCTCAAATCAAATTCAATATTTTATCTTTATCCTCATGTGATCTCATTCTCTATAAATAGAGATGTGTGGAAGGATTTGTTTTAAAGTCTTTTAATAGATGTTTTTGTGATCAAACTCTTCAAGTTTTTCATCAAAAATCTCAAAATCTTTTTGGATCACTTTCCCAAATTAATAAGAACACAATTTGAATTATAAACCCTTGTAAAGATTATTCTCTACAACTGATTTGTGGAGTCAAGGCTCTACAGCTGAAGAAGAAAGGAATTGCGAATTCTTGAGGCATATCACTGAATACCGAGGCAAGAGATGCTTGTTATGGACGATGCTCGACTATGCTATATCGGTTGAAGATTTGGAGATCATTATCACATTATACATAGTGGATCTGTAAGTAGTTTGTAAGTCATTACGTGCTTGTTATATCGTAAATAAGGATGAAAACAAAGGTTTTGCCCACAAGGGATTTTTCCTCAAATCTTCTTCTATTTTATTTTGGATATTTGGTTTGTAATTTGGCTTCACATTATCTTGAATGCTCACTAAAGTTTAATGAAGATTAAATTTGGTAAAAAGTGAATCCATATAACCCTGCATTTTCACACACACACACACACACAGACACACACACACACACACACACACACACATATATATATATATATATATATATATATATATATGGTTGCATACTCATTATTAAGGGTTAGAGAGGGAGAGGAAAAGTACTATTTATGTTTTTTGAAGATGTGTGGCGAGAGAAGGTTATATCTCACTCAAAACACCAAATAATTATTTCAAAGAGTGTCCACATACATAGTCTTCTTTAGGAGGATTATATGCTATAAGATCTGAGGCTTTCTGTGTTTTTTAAGAAGGTTTTGGAGAATAATAGAAGGAAACCCTATCGTTTTCTCCTCATTCGGATCATCTATAATATCTTCAAAGGTATTGTGATTCGAAACCCTAGGTTTATGCTTTAAACCTACTTTTGTTTTTGTTTTTGTTTCGAATGCATGATAAATCAAAGTGTTTGGACAACAAAGATTCTTTCCTGTCTACCACCAATAATTGATATCCAATCTCCAGTTATAGATTGATAATGTTTTAGAAAGGTTTATATTGTCCACCAATGAAAGCTATGTTGCATGTTAGAAAATATGTTACATGGTTTTGCAGGGTTGTAATGATTATAGCTATTTCATTGTCATCAAATGAGTCTTGTTTTATGTGAATGGTCCTATATTAGTTTATCCGTAGTCAAATTTCTTGATATATTCGATTTAGTGTAATAACCGGGGTTTTGTAATTACTGCATTTAATCATTGTAATGGAGGAGTTTATAAGGGGATATAATTTTTTTTTTTTTTATTATTATTATTATTATTATTATTATTATTATTATTATTATTATTATTATTATTATTATTATTATTATTATTATTATTATTATTATGTATTGGTTTAATCTTCGAGGAAATTCAAGTATTTATTTCACAAGCTTGGAGGTATTCTATTGATGAAATGAAGTATAATGAATAAAGAAGGAAGAAGAAAGAAGTGACAAGATTCAAGATGCTAAGACGCTATAGCGAAACCTTAAAGGGCGCTAAAGTGACCCTATTGGGCGCTTTAGTGACCCATTGAGGCGCTATAACGGATCCTCCTATCAGTGCACACTTTTTTTTTAATGTGGTTTTGATGTTATGGAACTCTTTCTTCCACATAATTCATTTTGGATAAGGACTCTTCTTTAGGTAGTTTCTATCCTCAATGAGTCTATTTATAAAGAGGTCTAGGCCATGATGGATTGGGATTATTGTGTCCTATTTGATATATAATTGCTAATGTTTGTGTTTGATCATATATTTGTTATCTCTTAATTAAATATTGCATATTTCTTTGTGCTAATGTTAATTAATTAGGGACCCACATTTTATGGACAATATGGTTTTTAATTTTGAGACTCACCTAGATTAACATTTTTCTTGGAAAATATGTTTTTATTTATTCTTATCTAAATTGGATTTCAATCCAGTAATTAATTTAGAGTTATAATTTAAATGTTTGATCACCGAGTTTTATTTTAATTTAAAAATGATTTTATTTTTGAAAAACTAAAATAATGAAATGGTGAATTTAATTTCTATAAGAAAATTGGGAATTGCCAATGAATTAATTCGGCATTTAGAATGCATTAGATTATTTTTCAAAATACCTTTAAATTTAAAATATTAAGTGGGAGGGATGTTTCGACATAAACCCCACGGTATCCATCAGTTGTTTAGGATTGTAATGTGATTAAGTCCTTACATTAGCTTTATCTGACTCCCAATGAATGAAATTATTCACGACATTCGCTATTCTTAAAACTCTTAAGTGATAATTATTAGAATTTGAATGTGAGTGAGTTCAAACCCCCAATGGAAACGTTCTACACGAGCGAATTCAAATTCGAGGAATGAACTAATGGTGCACAATATAACATAATTAATGATATCCACCCTAATTAAGTCACTGTCATTTATTGTGGGCCAAAATACGCTGGCTATTGAATTATGGAGAATAGAGTTTTTTGAACTTTTCGGAGAACGTAATTGAAAGATTAAAATCGATCTAGTTCAAGGTGGGATTATTTAGATCCCAATTAGAAATATCACTTCACAAGGGAACTAGGATACTCGAAGGGATTAAATCTAATTAATAGTGGAGGGAGGCAAAAATAAAATTTAATCGAAATTAATTCTCACATATTTAGTTGAAAATTAATTTTTCAATAATGATTCTAAGATTTTAAAAATGGATTTAATTTTTGACGCATTGGTTTTAGTCTTAAAGTAAAAAGGTTTAATTAACATAAAATTGAAGGATAAAGAATGTAATTGAACATTGTTACAACTACAGAGGATAGTAAATTTACTTAACCCATGATTCCCATAACTATCTTAAAATTGTGATTTGATTGATTTCTCGCATGAGCTTTGGATTTCCTCTCCATCAGATAAAATTAATCACTGAATCAGGGTATTTAAAAAATATATAGTAATTATTTTAAATTAAATGCAAATATTTGCAGTCCCCTCATCGGGAAAGTTCTATATGAGTATTTTAATTTAAAAAAATTAACCGATGGAAATTTATAGACATCAATTTTGGTTCATGAAACTCTAACAAGGATCATGTTATTAAAATGGATTTCATGTTGGTTGAACATTTTAATTTTAAAGAATTAATCGATGGAAATTTATAGACATCAATTTTTGTTCATGACACTTTAACAAGGATACCTTGGATTACAAACTAATGGGGGAACTCGGATCCATTTCCTAATTCAACAATGAGTATCATCAGTAGACAAGTCATGGTGTTAGATGTTAAGAAGAGATTGAATTCTTTATCATAAGGTAGGTAAAAGGACAATACTAAGACTCAAGTGCAACAATATGAGGCTAAGATAGTTCATATTCCTCGAAAGTGAAAAAAAAAAGCCGAAAGCCGAAAGCCATGTGTTTTCACTACAAGTAGTTAAAACATTGATAGCAACATGTTCGGTTTTCCTAGATTTATAAGTATAAGGATAATGTAATTGTTTTTCTCTTACAAGTAAACATAATTTATGATCCGATCTACAAGAACCCGATGTGTAGATTGGAGAGACAAATCACGACTGAACTATTTCCAAAGGTTCCAAGTGATTGATCTAATACTTAAAAGGAGGGTGTTCCTAATAACCGGTAATAAGAATAAGGCAACACCATTAGCAGTAAGGTATTATTTTTGGATTTTGATGGAGACATGAAGATAATGTCGAAAAATTGTTTTTATGAACCTTATTTTAGAATAAAATTTATTTTTGGTTTCTAAATTGGTCTTGAACAAATATTCAATTATTTTATCAAAATTGGGAAAACTTTATCTATTTCGGTGCATTAGAAAGTAATTTATACATTATAAGGTCTGTGTCACTAATACAACTAAAAACTGAAGTGAATAACATTAGTGGACAATCATTAAATATAAATTTTCCTTCTTAGTTGAACCAAATATAATTTCAGAACTTACACTTAGTGTTGTACCCTAAATATAGCGTACTACATTGACCTATCAAAGGACAACATATGCCACAAAGACTAACCAAGTAAAGTAACTTAGTATATATGGTGAGCCGGAGACTCTTTATGATGTCGACTTGTCATGGGATAGACTCGGGCCTAACATGAACAGAAGGATAACTCTGTTAGTTGACGTCGTCTCGAAGAATGTGTACCACGTGACTAGATGACATTAGATTCCAAATGCACATGCAACATAAAAATATATGAAGATATACTCCCCCATGTGCCATAACTAACTCGTGATTATTCCCTTACACAATCTGTAAAATGTGATCTCACCTGACTTATAAAGGTGATACATGTGTCCCTCCTCTCTTACTTTTGGTAGCATATAAATAGTGGCTTGTTAATATAAGTAGAGGTATAAGATATTATTGTATTCTTACGATGCCCGATTTTAGAGAGAGATCTATACGCAACTGTATTTCGATGAAGATTGTAAAATAGAGAATAAAAATCACAACAACTATCTATGTAGGCACTTAGTTAGGTCGAACCACGTCAATTTAGGTCTCCCTCCACTACACCAAATCTGCCAAATTGTCACGGTTATTGACCTTGACAAGTTGGACTTGCCAAGGTCAATGACCATGAGAATTCTGGGGGTGATAACTTTTGTTGTCACGGAATTGTCACGAACATTGACCGTCACAAGTTCATTAGAATTGTCACGGTCAGATCACGGTCTATGACCTTGACAAGTTTTGTCATGGTCATAAACCATTACAAACCCGTGAGATTCTTTAAAGAATTGTCACGGTCAATGATCGTTATAATTCTGGGCAGAATTTAAAAAAAATCTGCTGGGCAGTATGGCCACTGCCACTGCCCAACAATATATTTGTACCTATTATAGCAACATTGTACCTGCTTAAACATCATATATCCAAATAAAATAGAGATAATGCAAATATACATTCAAAACAATATGCATCACGATATAATCCAAATATAAATCAAATGTAACAACTTAAAACAATTGGATTCAAATGATGTCACTACATGTCTGGGGTAAGGTTACCTCTGAGGAGGTGAGTAGGCCACACGCTATACAAAGTGACATACCCAGCAATATACATCGTGCGATATTTTGCGTGCGAACACAAGGGAGGGCTATCCTTCCTGGGTATCACATGCGTGACGAGCACCTTGGACTCGATGTATTGAAGAAAATATCCATGAACTGGCATACCCTGGACGGTATTCGGGTCCCTCAACCTGCGCACTATTCGCTGTCCATTAAATATGTCCAGTAAAAACATGCTCGGCCAACCAAGTGTCGACATCAGTCAGTCGAATGGACCCAAATAGGAGAGTGGATCATCAAAGTCCGCACATGTCGGCAATAAAGAAGAGAGGTCCACATCCTCGTCATACTGCATCTCCTCCTCCACCACCTTCTCCTTCCCTTTACCCTTATGGTTTCCACCCAACGAACGCTTCATGAATGAGAACATATCTTGGACCGTCGCTTCCAAATGGGACAGATTCGCGTCATGCGAGTCCACCATTCGAGCCAACCCGATGTCACTCGTATCCAAGCCGATGATCCTAGATTTAGCCACCCATGAGCTCGCCCTCCTTGTCCTCTCCTTGCGATCAGTGCCAAGCACTTGGCTGAGTGCATTTGTGGACAAATATGCCTTGTTGGCATCAGATCGCGACTCATGCACTTCCTTAAGCTTTGCCTGAAACGACAAAAAGAACATGATTAGTAAAATAAGTAAATAAAAAAATTATAACGTAATTAAGAAAAAGTAAACTGTCGGATTACTTATAATCGTGGCCACGATGCTCGAGTGCACCTTCTTATCGTTCCCATTCTTCGTCCGAATAGCCACATAGGTATCGAGCCTATGTGGCCTACCCCCAGGGCCACCCCCTGTCCCCTTAAATAAAATAAAGTAAAATTAGTATCGACCCCGTAAAGTAAAATAATACAGAATAATATATTTTTTTAGTTATAGAAAAATTAAATCTTACCATCATCCTAAGCTCCACCTCGGCATAAGACGTCTGACCGGAGTCGTGAACGTCCGTCTTTTTTGCTCGATTTTTCCTTCTCGATTGGCGAGATGCCAATTATCGCTCCCCGATCTCATTGTCAATGAACTTTTGCCATTATGCCAATGAGATTGGCTCCTTCGGCGGGATGGATTCATGCATTTGGATAACGGACTCTCGGGTCTTCCCAAAGTACCGAGTCCACATATTTTTCTTCCTTGTGTTGCTCCCTCAACTACTCCAAGACGGAATCGCATAGCTTTGGATCCAGGCTGAATTGTTCCTATCCAACAAATACAATATCAGTTACGAATAAATATAAATATAAATATAAAATGAAATCAAAATCGAAATTGAAATATTCATATAAATATAGATACATTACCTGTAGTGCCACCCAAATAACTAACTTGAGCTCATTTAACACCTCCCTCCAAATAGTATACCCCGGGCCGATGATCTTCTTTACCAGCTCGAGGGATCTTGATAATATCCCCGTCTTGTTCTCGATGGCCGTTCCCAATTTGCCATATTTGGGGAGCCTAGGGGCCGAGGAGCCCTCGTCGCCTCCGCTACCACCGAGCCCAAACGACATCATTAAAATCCGCATCATCATCCTCGCCTTAATACTTGAAGGAGACATTTGCTGTAAAAAAATATTGTTATTAGTACAAATCAATATGAATTAGAAGAAGACATGAAAATATGTACAATTATTACAAATCCAAATGAATTGTTACTGTTTAACACCTCAATTATGAATTCCAAAACAATAGCATCTCGCTCATAATATGTACAATTACTAAAAATCCGAAACATCCGAACCCCCACCCCTACTGCCCACACACACGCAAACTACACAAGAGTGAAATTGATAAAGTGAAAATCAATTAAAAGCATTAAAAATGAATTGATAAAGTCCAAATTGGAATATTTATTACAAATTGAAAAATTGTTTCAAATTCGGGTTATCATAAAAAATGGATTGATATTCGGTAGGAGCAGCCAAGTCATCCACACTACTATTTAGACGCTTTGGCGCGTGTAGGACAATTGACCATGGCTCGTTGTTGATATACTCCGAGTAAAACACTTGGTTAACCTTTTGAAATGCACAAACAAACGGCTCATCGCTCACGTGGTCGTTGCTCTTCAACTTGGACAAGTTAACCATGATCAACTTGGTGATATGATCAACTTTACAAGAATATGTATCCTCAACTCTTACCCAGTCATAGTAAAATACAACCTCTTTGAAGCTTATATAATCCAATTCAAATATATTTTGAATTACACCATAGTAAGTCATTTCAGCTTCAACAAGGTTTTTATCTTTTGCACTCGCTCGAAAGAAAGTAAGAGCTGTATATGAAATGCTCGAGTTCTGTACATTTGTACATTCCTCGTACACTTTTGCACCGAATACATAACCGTTCAATCGATACTTTTTGCACTCTTGTGCCACGAACAAGGGTCCAGTGGCTAGACGAGCAATCCTTGATGTCGCATCACCCGTCTTTAAGAGCTGAGAATATAGATAAATTAATTAGATTAGTTGTAAAGTTTGAGTGTAATGTATGTAACACCCCGACTAATTAAATACCGGGTAGCTACTCCTTTATTAAATTAATTCAAAATGCCAAGTTGGTTAAGTTAATAACATCACTGATGAAAACATTTTAATAATTACTAACCACCTAGTATTTAAAGGGTAGCTACTCCTTTATTAAATTAATTCAAAATGCCAAGTTGGTTCAGTTAATAGCATCACTGTCGAAAACATTTTAATAATTACTAACCACCTAGTATTTAAAAAGTAAGGGTGTTACAGGTGGTATCAGAGCATCAGGTTCTAGTGTCCTTTAGGATCTGTACGGCTTATTATGTTTCCGCTGAGCTTTCTTTGAAGTAGAGCCCTATATTTTAGGACTGTTGTATTCTTTTGTATATGCTACGTTCTTCAGCTATTTTAAGTTTATAACTGCGAACTTATAAACTTCATTCTTATTTCAGATGCCTCCACAACGTGCACAACGGGTTCCCAGGAATGCAACGCCAGAACCACAGCCCGCACCAGTTCAGGGCACGATGAATGCCGCCGAGGTTGCAACCATTGTGGCCCAGACGGTAAATGCCGCACTTGCCATAGTTCAGCAGGCACCAGCTCAGGCGCCAGTAGCCGCGTCGGTTCAGGCACATGCGTTCCCGTCTGCTTGGGAACGTGTTCGTGATGCTTTCCAGAAAGCACAGCCACCGGAGTTCGCAGGTAGCTCCAATGCCGTAGTTTCGAGTCAGTGGAGGAAGGATATTCAGCGGCACTTGAGGATGTATGAGTGAACTGAGGTTCAGAAGCAGATACTAGATACCTTTAAGCTAGTGGGATCTGCACTGCAGTGGTGGGAGTCTATTACCACCGTGGAGGAGAGGGACACTCTCACTATTCAGGAGTTGTGGGTGCGGTTCGACCGCAAGTACTTTCCGTCAGCTGTTCACACGGAAATGAGGAGGAAGTTGATGAGCCTTCGACATGAGGGTAAGACTGTGGCCGAGTATGAGGCCGAATTCACTAATCTTCTGAACATTGTTCCGGATGAGATACCGACAGAGGAGAAGAAGATAAAAAAATTTACTGACGGGTTGACATGGAGGATTCGTCAGCACTTGTTAGGGAACCTCTCGTTAGCCACTTATTCTGATGTGGTTAACGCTGCATTGCTCCATTGTCAGGATCACCGCTTTCACATGGCTGAGGGTAAGAGATATGGAGAGTCCATCCATCAGGGCAGGACTGGAGGGAATGGTGCCAGTGGGGCACAATCTGTTCAGGGGCAGAGATAGAGCGACCACGGTTCCCAGCAGGGGGATAACAAGAGGTTCGTGTCGGGAAATTTCAGGCACGGACAGGGAGGTTTCCGGCAGGGCCATCAGGGTCCGAACGGCCATCAGAACCAGCAGGGTCAGAATGGTCAACAACAGTTTCAGCAGGGCCAGCAGGGCTAGTGGAGGAACGGTAACGGCCACCAGGGCCGGGGGCAGCAGGGGCAGAGAGGGGGGAACTTCTCGGGGAAGTGTTTCATTTGTGGCAAGACTGGCCGTAAATGCCAAGACTGTCCTGATAGGGGCAGGGCCCCACAGCAGCAGCAGGGTTCTCGACATGAGACACAAAGGCCACTTTTTCCACCTGCTCTCCCAGCTCCAGGCCAGGTGCCAGCACTTCCATCCATTCCAGCAGTTCCTGTGCAGCAGGGGCAGCTACAGTATGGACGTGTCTATAACATCCACCAGGCAGCAGCTCCACAGGCACCACCCGCGATTGAGGGTATGTTTCCTATCCATGGTACTATGGGTCGGGTTTTGTTTGATACGGGGGCAACGCACTGTTTTATATCTACACATTTTTGCGAAAGCCTTAGGGTTGTTAGCCACAGCAGAGAGCACAATGACGTGTGTAGACTCACCATTGAGGAGTGGGTCACCTATTTTCTTTATATGTCGGGGAGTGGGAGTAGAGATTGGTAGTTTGGTATTACCTGCAGACATGTTGGTATTAGATATGCATGTTCACGATGTGATCATCGGTATGGATTGGCTCGCGGATTATAGAGCCATGATTGATTGCTTCGGTGGGAGCATTGTTTTTGCCATTCCGGGGTAAGAGATGTTTGTAGTGGCGATGCCTCGCCCAGAGGGAGGTTCGACCGCTCATTTGTATTATTTAGAGGAGGATACCTCTAAGGAGGTTGTGATTCCTTTAGATTCGATCCCAGTTGTCAGGGAGTACTCAGATGTGTTTCAGGAGATACCAGGCCTACCCCCTAGTCGAGAGATAGACTTTGTCATAGACTTATTGCCAAATACGAGACCTATAGCACGCGCACCGTACCGTATGGTTCCAGCTGAGATGAGGGAGTTATGGGATCAGATTGAGCAGTTGTTGGGTCAGGGGTTTATACGGAGGAGTACTTCGCCATGGGGCGCCCCTGTGTTATTCGTGAAGAAGAGAGATGGTTCACTGAGATTGTGTGTGGATTATCGAGAGTTGAATAAGGTCACGATACGAAATAATATCCGTTGCCTCGAATCGATGACTTATTCGACCAGCTGAGAGGAGCTTCTTTCTTCTCAAAGATTGATTTACGATCGGGATACCATCAGTTGCGTATCAGGGAAGAGGATGTCTCGAAGACTGCGTTCTTATCGAGATATGGATCTTACGAGTTTCGGGTTATGCCTTTTGGTTTGACCAACGCTCTAGCAGTGTTTATGGACTTGATGAATAGGGTGTTCAGGGATTTCCTAGATCAGTTTGTAATTGTCTTTATCGATGATATTCTGGTTTACTCCCAGATAGAGGAGGAGTACGCCGAGCATTTAAGGCAAGTTTTGCAGACACTACGTCAGAACAAGATGTATGCAAAATATGAGAAATGCGGGTTTTGGCTGAAGGAGGCCCAGTTTTTGGGACATATTATTTCCGACCAGTGGATATCCGTTGATCCGGGGAAAGTATCCGCGGTGAGGGAGTGGGGACAGCCCACGACACCAACGGAGATCTGTAGTTTCTTGGGATTAGCAGGATACTACAGGAGGTTCATTCGGGGATTTTTGAAGATAGCAGGTCCTTTGACACATCTGACTCTTAAAGGTGTGCTGTTCATTTGGAGTGATGCCTGTTAGTTGGCATTCGATGAATTGAAGGACAAGTTGGCCTCAGCACCTGTGTTAGTATTGCCGAGACCGGGAGTTGAGTATCTAGTCTACACCGATGCGTCCTTGTAAGGACTTGGAGGTGTATTACAGCAGGAGAGTCAGGCCATAGCTTATGCTTCCCGTAAGCTTAAGCCTCATGAGAAGAATTACCCCACTCATGATTTAGAGTTGGCGGCAGTTGTATTTGCTCTTCGTATTTGGAGACATTACCTTTTAGGGGAGAAGTTTAGACTGTTCACGGACCACAAGTCCCTACAGTACCTATTCATGCAGAAGGAGTTGAATATGAGGCAACGGAGGTGGCTTGAGTTCATGAAGGATTATCAGTTCGATATCCAATACCACCCGGGGAAGGCTAACGTGGTAGCAGACGCGTTGAGCCGCAGACCTGTTGATGAGGTGGCAGGGGTGTGGAAGGCCAAGTGGAAAGAATTGGGACACCAGGATACAGTGGCCCGATCATTCATGTCGGTAATGATTGTTACACCACAGATTGTCACGAGAGTGGTAAAGCCACAAGCAGATGACTCGTTCTGTCAGGAGCTGATAGTTCGATTACTAGCAGAGGGAGTTGAATCCTATACCGTTAGCTCAGACGGGGGATTACGCTTCAATGGGAGATTGGTAGTTCCGTAAGGGGAGGAATTGCGGCACGAGGTGATGGCCTAGTCGCACGGCTCGCGATTCGCGGTACATCCCGGTGGGGACAAAATGTACCAAGACATGAGACGTCAGTATTGGTGGAGCGGGATGAAGAGAGATATTGCCGAGTTTGTTTCTAAATGCGCCACTTGTCAGTTAGTAAAAGTGGATCATCAGAGATCGGCAGGACTGCTACAGCCGTTGGAGGTCCCGATGTGGATGTGGGAGAGCATATCCATGGACTTTATCACGGGGTTGCCTATGTCACAGAGAGGTCACAAATCCATTTGGGTAATTGTGGACAGGTTGACCAAAGTCGCTCATTTTCTACCCGTAAGGACAGACTACACTAAGGGATAGTATGCCCAGCTCTTTATTTCAGAGATAGTGAGACTTCACGGTGTGCCCTTAAATATCGTGTCTGACCGAGACAAGATATTTGTTTTACGGTTTTGGGAGAGTTTTTAGGAGGCCATGAGCATGAAATTGCGATTGAGTACGGCGTATCACCTGCAGACCGATGGGCAGACCGAACGTACAAACTAGATGTTGGAAGACATGCTACGTATGAGTATCATTGATTTTGGGGGTGGATGGGAGCAGTATCTTCCACTGATGGAGTTTGCTTACAACAACTCCTACCAGTTCACCATTGGCATGGCTCCATTTGAGGCGTTGTACGGTAGACCTTGTCGTTCCCCAGCATGTTGGTTGGAGGTGGGGGACAACAAACAACTTGGGCCGAAAGTGATTCAGGATACTTCGGCGAGGATAGAATTGATACGGAGTCGCATTCGGGTAGCTCAGGATCGGCAGAAGAGCTATGCTGATGTGAAGAGGTTCTTCAGGGAGTTCCAAGTGGGGGACCTGGTTTTGCTCAGAGTATCTCCTATGAAGGGGATATGTGTTTCGGGAAGAAAGGGAAGTTGGCACCGAGATATGTGGGACCATTTCCTATTATTGAGCGGATTGGACCGGTTGTGTATAGGCTTGGGTTACCGGAGCATTTGCATCGGATTCACGATGTGTTTCATATTTCCTCGCTAAGGAAATATCTTAGAGATGATTTGGCTCATTCTCACATTGCTTTGGAGGACATAGATCTCCAACCCGATAGCTCCTACGAGGAGGGGCCGGTTGCTATTTTGGACCGAAGTGAGCGGAAACTACGATCAAAGATAGTTCCGTTAGTGCGTGTTCAGTGGCGACATCATAATGTCGAAGAGTCCACATGGGAGCGCGAGGATGAGATGCGTGAACGTTATCCAGAGTTGCTCTTACCAGGTACTTTCTAGTTCCGAATTTCGGGACGAAATTCAGTTATTAGGGGGGAAGTATGTAATACCCCGTATTTTTGTGATATTTATTTATGGGATTA
The DNA here is from genome assembly GCA_949130495.1 of Sambucus nigra. NCBI lineage: Eukaryota > Viridiplantae > Streptophyta > Magnoliopsida > Dipsacales > Adoxaceae > Sambucus > Sambucus nigra. Next base: position 426,120,783 of record OX422217.1, on the reverse strand, counting down.
ATTGAATTAAATGCGTATTAATTGGAATTTAATCCGGATTAAAATACTAGCGAGATGCGAGTTGGTATTTGAATATAATGTGCATATATGAGTATATATGAATATTGAATTATGAAATTTGTCGTGAGATTGAAATACGTCAATTTGGACATTTTGTGAGACACGTGTGACAGTCGCGTCAGGAATATATTTATTTTAATTAAAAAGTGAATTTTAGTTCTATTAACCGTATGGTCGTTTTGAGTGCGCCAACGCGTCCGAAAGGTCGAAATAGTCAGAAAACACTAGCCGGGGGTTTAGTTTGGGTCCCGGAGCATTTTTAGGCCATACCGGCAACGTATAAGGGTAATTTGGTAATTTTGGATTTTTGGGAATTAAAACCTACAAAAATTGGGAATTAAAAAGCTGACTTGGTGATTACCCACTAAACCCACTAACCACATCTTAGGACTTAATGGGCTACGGGGGTTATTAGAAATTGTTCCAAAAGTTCCTTAGGCAAAAACCCTAGCCACCATTGTTACTTGGAGAAGAAAGCTTGGAGAGAGAGAGAGAGGAGGAATTCTGCAGAAGAAAGAGATAACCATTCATCAGATTCGTCTTCAAATCAGAGATTCAAATAAGGCAAGTGGTTTAATTCCAATTAATTTTAGAGAATGCTTCTTCCATGTGTAGGAATTGATAAAATCTTATTGTTCTTGGGAGTTAATGAAAAACCCATTTTAATTGGAAGTAAAAAAATACATTTTTGATGAGTAATAGCATGTAGATTTGTATTTAGATGATTATTCTGATGATATTATAATTTGGATGAACTGAAAACGGATTTAATTAGGCTCTTGATTGATTTATAAATTCTAGGGTTCAGGTTCTTGAAATTGGGGATAAATGTATGGATTTGATATTTGGATGAGGTTTATAATGATTTAACCCCATAAAAACGTTATTAGGTGACCTATGTATGTTTAGGGACAATTAGGAACCTTGAACAATTGTTGGACTAATGTTTAGACGAGAATGAGAAGTGTACCTCCAATATATTATGGTAATTACTAAGAGGTGTGCATACTTAGTATATGTATTGATTTTATATGTATGACATACCTACCATACTTGCTATCACGGGAGGTTTACGTTCGCTTAGGGCCTTCTAATCCTTGTGTTGCCTGGATTAAGATTGGTTACCTCGATGAACATAGGTCAGAGAAGGACTTATTGGGATGTTAATAAGTCTGCTGATCGTGGGAGCTCAGGTATGTGTGTGACCCATGTGATGTGACTGTGTTCACCTCCATTATTTGTGATGTTGTTATCTGAGAACGATTCCTGAGAGATTCGGAATACGTGATCCTTATGTACGTGATGTACCAGGATGGATAGCAGAGTATGTGTGCACCGCAGCTTAGTCTCGGGGTGCTTGTATTGTATATTTATGATGTGAATAATATACACTTAATTAATGGGAACTTTCATGATTGGTATTGTGAATAATATTATGGTAATGATTTGAGAAAAAAAAACGGGTTAACTGATAGTGAATGGTATTTCTAATTGAGAATCTGAGAGTAAGTAAAGCCCTAAATTTATTTGATAACGCTATAATGTAATATGGGAATCGAGTAGTAAGGGGTAGAACTTATTATGGTTTGGTTAGATATGGATGTCTTATAGATGGGTACGGTACGTTAGGAGTGCACATGTAGTCGAGAGGTGAGAATTTCATGTGAGTGCACGTCCTAACATGTATTTTGCATTTAATGTTTTAATGTTATTAAAACACTTGCTGTTTTTAAAATGATTTCCACTTTCGGGCTCTGACCCATTTGCTTTCAAATCTATTTTGTAAAAACCATTTTAGGTGCCCAGCCACAAGGACACCATGCTTAGGATTCTCATTCAGGTGACGAGCTGTAGCTGTTTGTGGAAGTTACAGGACTTTGCTTGTAGACGCTTCATCTATCTTGACTCGATATTCTTCAGTTATCAGTTGTAGGGCATGTCGCCCATTTCTTTTAGAGACATTTCATTTATTTCAGTTATTCAGACTTCTGGCATGTAATTATTCAGGATTCAGACTTGTCGTATTATTTTTCAGTTGTGGGATTGTTGTGAGGAGTTTTCCTCCGGATTTATATTTATGTTGTTGGTTATTCATTACTTCATTATAGTGAATGGTTGTTATTCTTTCATTAACCTTTTACTGCATGTTAATCAGACTTAACTTAAAATTTGGCACTTACTTTTTAAATACTAGGTGGTTAGTAATTATTAAAATATTTTCGTCAGTGATGCTATTAACTGAACCAACTTGGCATTTTGAATTAATTTAATAAAGGAGTAGCTACCCGGTATTTAATTAGTCGAGGTGTTACAATGTAACATTATATAACAGACATTTTCATTATAATTACCTCTTGTGATAACCATAGCCTAATTTCGCTCTCTGATTGTATCATTGTTTTTTGTCTTTTATTGTTCTCACAGGCTTCATATTTTCTGCATATTACAAAATTAATCATGTATAAAATTATCTAAAATATTCTAAAATAATGTTAAATATGAAAATAATTTAAACTTACTTTTTCCATTCTTCGACATCTTCACGCATGTCAAATAGATAACGAGTTACTTGTTCATGTTGTAAACTCGTTAATTTCACTCGTTTTCCCATCACATGACCACCATCATCGACGAACTCATCAATGTCATCAATGCTGGTCGAGCCAGGCATATATTCTCGAGTATATATTGATAACTCCACGGTGATGTATTCCTCTGCAATTTATCCTGCAATATATCGCGTATTCTTGACGTTATCTTTAAAAACTTTCATCAATCTTTCAAACGGATACATCCACCAATATCTAACTGAACCACAAAGAAGTGCCCCAGCGCATAGGTGTACCAACAAATGAACACTCATGTCAAAGAATATTGGGGTAAAGTACTTCTCCAAAACACAAATCGCTTCGATCACGACCAATTTTGCAAAACTTTTGAGCTTGTGCCTTCTTTACTAGTAGATTGGACATATCTAGGTTCATCGCAAATCGGACAACGATCAAGATTTTCATACTCCTTTTGGTATAGTATGCAATCATACACATAAGCATGGATAGATTTATACATCATTCCCAAAACTTTCAAACTATTCTTCATAACAAGATAGCTATTTGGAAGCGTATTCTCCTTGGGTAGTAACCCTTTACCCATTTCAGAATTCCTGTCACGCTATTGCCAGACAAATCGTACTTCATCTTTAAACTGTGCAAACTAACCATGGCATGTAAAGTTGTTTGATCTTTCTCACAGCTAGATTATAACGGTTGGGTCACCTAAAATTTTAAACTTTGGTAGTCATCGTCAAGGTTTATCATGATATCTTCACGATCACTTGAACCTTATACATCGTCAGTCACCTCATTCTCCCCTGCTTCATAAACTCCTTACGCATCATCAACAAAATCCTATAATATATTATGATCTACGTCGTCCCCTTCTACATCTATCCTACTTGTTGAAGGTTGTTGTGAAGGTTGTTCGGGGACAAAAGGAACTTTTAATTCACCATGAAAACTCCAAAATCGATAACTATCTTGCATACCCGATCTTAACAAATGTAGTTCAACTATTTTTCACTTAAACACCTTACCATTCTTACACCTAGAACACGGACAAGAAAACTCTTCATTATTATGACATCTCTTTGCGTATTTCACAAATTCATTAGCACCTCTGCGAAACACATCCCCCATTCTATTTATCTCACCTATCCACTCTTTGTATTTTGGATATCGCATCACATCTACCACAACTAATCACCTATTAAAGGTAAGAAGCGTATATTCATGGATCAGTATAAACAAAACTTATATTTATAGTATGTTTCATTTAATTATGTCTTATTTATATTCGATTTTTAAATTTCAAATTGAAATTCAATTTATAATAGAAATTTATATTTCCTTCGTCTCCTCTAAAGGGTGAGTGGTCCTATCCCATTCAAAACCGCATTTTTCTGTAATATACATAATATCTCATGCACATTGGTACGATTTGAGAAAAATTCAAAAGCATATCCACGTAGTTCTCCTAATACACGACGTAGATTGATAAGTGTGAGTGTTATTTCAATTGATCAATTGAAATAACTGTCACACTTGTCAATCTAGTATGTACCCAGAGAACATTAGGATACGACTGCAGAACTTCCTCCAAAACTAACAACTTTAAGCCACTAAGAATATTATTATACATAAATTATGTAGTCCTAAACTGTCCAAATGGGACAATTCGAGAGATCTCATTACAGGGGTAATGACTCTCGAATGGGTCTAAGGGCTATTGAATGCGTACGCATAAGAACTAGAAGGCTAGTATCTATGCGCACTATATGTAATTTCAAGTATGTTTCATTTATTTATCATACTATATATACATATATTGTTCGTTATACAAAGTAATTTTTAAAAAAAGTTGAAAAATCCCACCCCCATATGGACAATAATCCAGTGGTCATGCCACTTTTAAAATTAACCGACCCAATATCGATCCACTATAATCTAACCGCAATGGCAACAACAAATGTGTATCCCACACTCCTTCTAATTCATCTACTCAATTAATTATTTTCATCAATTAAACTAACAATTAAAGGATACAATTATTAATTTACTAATTTACAATGAGGGGTAATCCTACTTGCATATGAAAGGAGCACTAATTATTAATTTACAAAAAAAATTAACAACCAATCAATATTAAATCAATCAATTCTTTTACAAGGGGCACTAAAATATGAGGGGAAATATCTAATAAACCAATACAAATTTAATTAAAAACACACACACACGCACATATACACACACCCCCTCCTCCCCCCCCCCCCCCCCCGCTGCCCCCCACATGCACACACACACATATACACACATACGCATATATACACACACAAACACACACACACACACACACACACACACACACACACACACAGATGCACATACACCCCCCCCCCTTCCCCCCATCCCTTCCGCCTCCCCCCCACATGCATATATACACCACACACACCCACACACACACATATTCACACACACATATATACACATATGCACATATACATACACATATACATAAATGGAGGAGAAATAGAGAGAGAACATACCAAAGTTGTAGAGAGAGAGAGTGAGTAGTCGCTAAAGAGAGAGAGAAAAATGGAGGGAATAGAATCGGTGGGAAAAAAGAAGAGGGAGGGTTTTTTACTGACAATTGTCACAGACATGTCACGGTCATTGATTGTGACAACTTTTCGATATGGTCACGATCATTGATCGTGACAAGCATTTTCCACGGCCTTGTCTGACCGTGACAAAAAATACGTATTTTTTTGTCATGGTCAATGACCGTGACAAGGCTAGTCGCTTAAAGGGTGCCAATTTGGCCATTTTGGTGTAGTGCAAATTCCCTCTTTATTCTATACTTTATTTATGCCTTAGTCTTTTTGTATTTTATTTTTTAATTTTTTTGGGTTATTTTCAGGTGGCTTGAGAATTAAAGTTAATTAGGATTGTGAGCATATCAGGCAAGATTTGTTGTAAGGCCCTAAAACATGATTAGGAAGGTTAATTACATGATTAATTATAACTTAGGAGTTATAAGTTATAGATTGGTTTTGTGTGTTAAACATGTTAATTATCATGTTTAGGGTATGCATGCTCATGTGATATATGTGTTGTTTACATTAGGTATTAATTGAGCTTATGATCGAGGATACCATGTTTAGAACATATGATTGGTTATGTGGTTAAATGCACCATAAATTAGGTTTTTAACGTATGATTATGTTTATAAAAGTAAATAAGGGTGTTGATACGAAATTGGCAATGTTTGGTTGCCAAATGTGAAAGTTTTGAGATTTTTGGTAAATTGCTACTTTCCTGTTTAATGCCCAAATTAGGTGTATTAGTTTATGATTTTGGGAAAACATAAATTATGAAAGTTGTAGATATATGAATTAATATTATAACACAACAAACGGTGGGTTAAACGGAGGCTCGTACAAGAAGTTATACTGAAAGTACGAAACAAGGGCAAATATGTCCATCCCTTAAGTGACAATTGTCTTATTAGCACACCATGTGCTATTTTTTGATTGGTTAAAGGGTGGGTGATGGCTTGAACGACTTAAACTTTATAAAACAACTAATTTGTTTAGAAAATGCATCCATGAACAAGAGTTTTGCCTAAAGAGAGAGAAAGAGAAAAAAGTTAAGGAATAAATCTTTGGAAATTTTCCATAAATCAAGGAATCCTCGTAAGGTAATTACATCTTTATTAAAGTTGGTCACATGGATGAGTTTTATAATTATCATGTTTTTATTTTTGATTTGGATATATATTTTAATGATACCCATATTTCTGAATTGTGTTGGAACAATGATGGGTTAAGAACATAAGTTAAAACTGGAGCTAGGATCGTAAATCCATACTTTAAAGTCCTAAATTTACATCATCTTTTCGTAAAGCATTTTGATTTAGAAAATTCATGGTTATGATGTGTATTTATGCTAAAACATGTTTATTATATGTTTCCATGAGTTATACTCAAGGTCAAGGTTATGTATGCCTAAAAATGTTAAGTTATGCCTTAATGTTGTATTTTGACCTAGTTATACAAAAAATGACATAAATCATGGAATACTTATTGGAATTAAGTCATTCAAGTTGGAGAGTAAAATATACTCATACATGTATAACATATCCGAAAATTGTGAAAAAATACAAAGGAATGAACCCTTGGTGATAGTTTGAAGTCTTGGTTTAAAATCTGCCATAAAGGGGCAAGAATGCATACCAGGTGTTTGATGTTTTCCTCGACATAGAAAATGAGCCCTAAAAATTATGATACATTAAATTTGTATTATTCAATGTGTTTAATGATATTGGGTGGAATATCATGGAAATTTATGTTGTACAAAAATTATGAGAATTCCATGAAGTTGAAGTTGTGTTGTTGTTTTTCTTGAAAAATGATTTGGAAAAGGCTGTAATAAAATGGGCATAAGTTTGTCTAGCAAATTCGTAATTTAATTCTGTAAATTGTGTTAGAACCCTAATTAATTCGATGTTATAGATATGTGAAGTGTCATATTTAATTACTCCTTAGTTATTTCTGATTGACAAAATGATGTGATGTATTATCGGGTTTGATGTTGATCGGTGTATTCAAATACTAACGACATTGACTTGTTAGGTGGGGAAGCAGCTAATACTACCATACCAAGGAAGTAGTTGGTATTAATCTTAGAACTAAATCCAAGGTGAGTGACCATAATTATGAAATAGAAATGCTTATAATTTCATATCGAAATGTGTAGTTAAACACATGGGTTAAAATGTTTATGGGAGTGATGTTATATTTATGAAACATATGCATATGATTAAAAATGTTAAGCGATGTTATATGATGATATGGACTAGTGAGTCCTTTATCTAATGTTAAGGACTGTGGTGGGTCCTACGGGATGTGGTGGTCCTTTTAATTCAACTTAAAAGTTTGTGTACTCGGGCCTAATAAAGGGATGTGGTGGTCCGTAATAACTGTGGTTGGTTAATTGGACTGTGGCGGGTCCAGGCTTGCGAGAGTTTCACAATTCCTATTGGGTTATAGCATTAGAACAAAATAAAAATGGTTATTCAAATTGGTTAAATGTGTGGTATGTGTTCATTCATTAAGCCTTTATAGCTTACACTCCTGTAATGTTTTGTTTCAGGTATGCTTATAATTTGGAGTTCACTGCCAAGTTAGGACCTTAAAACGGGGGAGTGACGGATATTTAGTATGGTTTGAATATCAGGATTTCCTTTGTGTAATTATTAAACTAAGGATCTTGGTTATGTAAAGTTATGTAGTACTTATTAGTTATAAGTAAAGGCAGTTATGTTTTCATCTACACATACCTTTGGGGAAAAAAAATTCTTATGCTATTTTTCCTTAGAGATTTAAATTAAAGCATTGTTTAAGCCAGTTTATCTCTAATTAAAAGGATGAGTTTAACAAAATTAAGTCGGGGCGCGACAACTTGGTATCAGAGCGTGGTTATTTGGTTCTAGATAGGGTTTGAGGGTCTAGATTGGCAGTGGACACTAGAACGTGAGTTTTCTATGTGTTTGGATTTTGACTAACAATGTTAATATTAAATTGCTACTATTGTATTTTGTTTAAGTTAATTATATTTCAGTGAGTGATGGATCCATGCGAGCCGCATGATGGAGCAGAAGGTGAGGCATGTTATGTTCCTAATAGTCAGCAAGGACATAGACATGTTCAAGTGGAGGAACCAGAGGTGCAACAACAACCTATTGATGACGTGGGAAGAATATTACGTGTTGTGGCACAACTTATGGAACAAGAAAGAGGTGGAGAACATGGTGGGGATAGGGACAAATTGCATGAGAGGTTCATGAAGTTAAATCTGCCAGCATTTACTGGGACTACTGATCCGTTAGTGGCAGAGGGGTGGATTAGAAAGATGGAAACAATATTCAAGGTGATGGAAGTGAGGGATGAACAAAATATTTTGTTAGCAACCTTTAGGTTAGAGGATGATGCAAAGTTATGGTGGGACGCAACAGAAAGATTACTTACTACAATGGGGGGAGTGGTGCCAATAAATCCTCCACAAATTACATGGGAGAGGTTTGTAAAGGTGTTCTTTGAAAAATATTTTCCAAGGCTTTATAGGAAAGAGAAAGAGGAAGAATTTATCACATTGAAACAGGGGAATCAAACAGTGGCAGAGTATGAAGCTTTATTTATATCCTTATCTAGATTTTCACCTGACTTGGTGAGGACGGAAGAAAGTAAATGTGATCGGTTTCAAACCGGGCTGAGTGTAGATAAAAAAAGCATGGTTGCTAATATCAAGATCACAGATTATGTGGACTTGGTGGATAGGGCCATGGTGTCAGAAAAGTCAATAAAAGAATTACAAGTTGAACACTCGAAGAAAGCTAGACATGATAGTATAAGATCATATGGATGGGAGGCGGGAACCTCAACTCAGAGTGTAGCACGAGGAGTACCTAAGGGCCAAGAATTTAAAAATAATAGAAATGCACGCGGAAGATTTCAAGCTCGAGGTGGAAGGACTGGGATGAATCGGTCAGAAAATGCATCTATGATGGGATCGAGGGCCATATTTTGTTATAGATGTGGTGGTCAAGGGCACATGTCTCGGGAGTGTACAATAGCTGAGACGAAACCTTTATGTTTCCATTGTCATCAATCGGGGCACTTACGAAAGAATTGTCCAGCGATGGGAGCTACAACTTCAGTTGGGAGTGTGACAATAGGAGATAGGATTTCTACACCGAAAGTACACAGGGGAGGTAGAGGAGGCGTGTCTCAAAACCAAGGCCAAGGCAGAGTGTTTGCACTGACGCAACCAGATGCACAAGCTATGCCTAATGTAGTGACAGGTACACTTCCTATTGGTGATAAAGATGCTTATGTGTTGATAGATCATGGTTCTACACATTCTTTTGTGTCTTTGCTTTATCTGTTGCATCTTAATAAAACCATTATCATCATTAGATTCTGGTTTTGCTATTGTTACTCCAGTTGGGGGGTTGGTTTTTATTGAGAGGGTATATAGGGAGTGTGTGGTACGAGTGGGTGAAAAAGAATTACTAGTTGACTTATTACCTCTCGATATGCGTGACTTTGATGTGATACTGGGTATGGATTGGTTAGCCTTATATCATGTATGTTTAGATTGCTTTAAAAAGGAGGTAGTGTTTTGATTACCTGGTGAACCTGAATTTAAATTTACTGGGGAACGAAGTATCACTCCAACATGTTTGATTTCTGCTACAAAATGTTATGAACTTCTAAAGAAAGGATGTGAGGGTTATCTTGCTCATGTGGTGGGCGCATGACAAGAGGCTGGAAAACTATCAGATATACCAGTAGTTAATGAGTTTGCAGATGTCTTCCCAGAAGAACTCCCAGTGTTAGCACCAGAGCGTGAGGTGGAATTTTCGATTGAGTTTGTACCAGGAACTGCACCAATATCTATTGCACCATATCGTATGGCACCTGCAGAATTGAAAGAGCTAAAGATACAGTTGCAAGATTTGTTAGATCGTGGTTTTATAAGGCCTAGTGTATCACCGTGGGGAGCCCCAGTATTGTTTGTGAAGAAGAAAGATGGAACCATGAGGTTGTGCATCGATTATCGTCAATTGAATAAGGTGACTATCCGTAACAAATACCCACTACCCCGAATTGATGACTTGTTTGATCAGTTACAAGGAGCTAAGGTGTTTTCCAAGATCGATCTCAGATCCGGATATCATCAATTGAAAGTAAGAGACTGTGATATTTCTAAAACTGCTTTTCGTTCTAGGTATGGACATTATGAATTCCTTGTCATGCCATTTGGGTTAACAAATGCACCAGCTGTATTCATGGATTTGATGAACCGTATATTTCACCCATACGTGGATTCTTTTGTTATTGTCTTTATTGATGATATTTTAATATATTCTCATACGAGGGATGAGCATGAACAACACCTGCGTGTCATTTTACAGACCATGCGAGAAAAGCAGTTGTATGCTAAATTTTCTAAATGTGAATTTTGGCTAGACAGGGTAGTATTTTTGGGGCATGTTATTTCTACTGATGGTATTTGTGTTGATCCCAAGAAGGTAGAAGCAATAATGAATTGGGAAAGTCCAACTAGTGTGACAGAGGTACGTAGCTTTTTGGGATTGGCGGGCTATTACAGAAGGTTTATACCGGGGTTTTCTTCTATTCCATTTCCATTAACTAAACTTACCATAAAGGATAACAAGTTTGTGTGGAGTGATGATTGTGATAAGAGATTTGAAAATTTAAAGGGTAAGTTGACATCAGCTCCAGTATTGACTATCCTAGGAGGTATAGAAGGTTTAGTTATTTATAGTGATGCTTTGTATCAAGGACTTGGATGTGTATTAATGCAGCATGGAAAGGTAATTGCTTTTGCTTCTCGATAGTTAAAGATACATGAACGTAACTACCCTACTCATGATCTCGAGTTAGCTGCAGTAGTTTTTGCATTAAAGATCTGGAGACATTACTTATATGGTGTTAGTTGTGAAATTTTTACTGACCATCAAAGCTTAAAATACTTGTTTACTCAAAAAGACTTGAACTTGAGGCAAAGAAGGTGGATGGAACTTATAAAAGATTATGATTGCACGATACATCGCCATTCGGGTAAAGCTAATGTTGTTGCCGATGCTTTGAGCAGAAAATCTCGAGGCATAGTATCTTGTATTCATTGTATTCGAGTTGACCTGCTGAGAGAGTTAGCTTTAATGGGGGTGGAATTAACTTTGAATGAGTCTTACGAAATAGTAGCACATTTAAATGTTAGACCCACGTTGATTGACTGGATTAAACAAGCACAGGCAGGAGATGCAGAATTGGAGAAAGTTAGAGATAATATGAAAAAGGGTAAAGCAAATGAATTTTCTACTCGGGATGATGACATTGTTATGTACGGTAACCGTTTGTGTGTACCTAATGTGCCTGATTTAAGAAGAACGATTTTAGAGGAAGCGCACTGTTCTTTATATGCTATGCATCCAGGGAGCAGAAAACTGTATAGAGATTTGAAACAATGTTATTGGTGGTCGGGAATGAAACACGACATTGCAGATTTTGTTGCTAGATGTTTAGTTTGTCAACAGGTGAAGGCAGAGCATCAAAAGCCAAGTGGTTTACTACAACCATTGCCTATTCCTGAGTGGAAATGGGAACATGTTACTATAGATTTTGTTGTAGGTTTACCAAAATCATCCCGAGGGTTTGATTCTATTTGGGTTGTCGTTGATAGGTTGACTAAGTCTGCACATTTTCTTCTTGTTAAAGCTACTTACTCCATGGATAGATATGCAAAAATATATGTGGATGAGATTATTAGATTGCATGGTGCACCAGTTTCTATTATTTCTGATCGAGATCCTAAGTTTACTTCTCACTTTTGGCCTAGTTTACAACAAGCTTTGGGGACTAAATGGAAATTTAGTACATCTTTTCATCCTCAAACTGATGGGCAGTCAGAAAGAACGATCCAAACACTTGAAGACATGTTACGAATCTGTGTGTTGGAGTTTAAGGGGAGTTGGGATGAATACTTGCCACTAATAGAGTTTGCTTATAATAATAGCTATCATTCGAGTATTGACATGGCTCCTTATGAAGCTTTGTATGGAAGAAAATGCAGAACTCCAGTGTGTTGGACTGAAGTAGGAGAACGAAAACTTCTTGGGCCAAAAATTGTACAACATACTACTGAAAAGGTCAATGTTATCCATAATCACTTAAAGGTGGCGTAAAGTAGACATAAAAGTTATGCAGACAACCGAAGGAAAGAATTGAAATTTGAGGAAGGTGATCGAGTATTCCTACATGTTTCTCCTTGGAGAGGGGTTATGAGATTCGGGAAGAAGGGAAAGTTAAGTCCCAGGTACATTTGCCCTTATGAGATAGTGAAACGGGTTGGAGCTGTAGCTTATAAATTGGCGTTACCACCAGAATTGTCCCGGATACATGATGTTTTTCATATATCCATGTTACGTAAGTATGTGCCCGATCCTTCACATGTGTTTGTCTCACAACCGATAGAGCTTCAAGATGACTTAACCTATGTGGAGGAACCAATTGCTATTATAGATCGAAAGGAGCAAGTGTTACATAGTAAAACCATTTCACTAGTTAAAGTGACATGGAGAAATCGAAATATGGAGTATGGCACTTGGTAAAGGGAGGATAACATGAAGAAGCAATATCCTCGTCTATTTGGTAAGTTTCTTATGCGTTAAATTTCGAGGACGAAATTTTTATAAGAGGGGTAGAATTGTAAGGCCCTAAAACAGGATTAGTAAGGTTAATTAAATGATTAATTATAACTTAGGAGTTATAAGTTATAGATTGGTTATGTGTGTTAAACATGTTAATTATCATGTTTAGGGTATGCATGCTTATGTGATATATGTGTTGTTTACATTAGGTGTTAATTGAGCTTATGATCGGGGAGACCATGTTTAGAACATATGATTAGTTATGTGGTTAAATGCACCATAAATTATGTTTTTAATGCATGATTATGTTTATAAAATTAAATAAGGGTGTTGATACGAAATTGGCAATGTTTGGTCGCCAAATGTGAAAGTTTTGAGATTTTCGGTAAATTGCTACTTTCCTGTTCAATGCCCAAATTAGGCGTATTAGTTTATGATTTTGGGAAAACATAAATTATGAAAGTTGTAGATATATGAATTAATATTATAACATAACAAACGGTGGGTTAAACGGAGGCTCGTACAAGAAGTTATACTGAAAGTACGAAACAAGGGCAAATATGTCCACCCCTTAAGTGACAATTGTCTTATTAGCACACCATGTGCTATTTTTTGATTGGTTAAAGGGTGGGTGATGGTTTGGCCGACTTAAACTGTATAAAACAACTCCTTTGTTCAGAAAATGCAGCCATGAACAAGAGTTTTGCCTAAAGAGAGAAAAAGAGAAGAAAGTTAAGGAATAAATCTTTGGAAATTTTCCATAAATCAAGGAATCCTCGTAAGGTAATTACATCTTTATTAAAGTTGGTCACATGGATGAGTTCTATACTTATCATGTTTTTATTTTTGATTTGGATATATATTTTAATGATACCCATATTGCTGAATTGTGTTGGAACAAGGATGGGTTAAGAACATGAGTTAAAACTGGAGCTAGGATCGTAAATGCATACTTTAAAGTCCTAAATTTACATCATGTTTTCGTAAAGCATTTTGATTTAGAAAATTCATGATTATGATGTATATTTCTGCAAAAATATGTTTATTATATGTTTCCATGAGTTATACTCAAGGTCAAGGTTATGTATGCCTAAAAATGTTAAGTTATGCCTTAATGTTGTATTTTGACCTAGTTATACAAAAAATGACATAAATCATGGAATACTTATTGGAATTAAGTCATTCAAGTTGGAGAGTAAAATATACTCATACATGTATAACATATCCGAAAATTATGTAAAAATACCAAGGAATGAACCCTTGGTGATAGTTTGAAGTCTTGGTTTAAAATCTTCCCTAAAGGAGCAAGAATGCATACCAGGTGTTTGACGTTTTGCTCGACATAGAAAATGAGCCCTAAAAATTATGAAACATTAAATTTGTATTATTCAATGTATTTACTGATATTGGGTGGAATATCATGGAAAGTTATGTTGTACAAAAATTATGAGAATTCCATGAATTTGAAGATGTGTTGTTGTTTTTCTTGAAAAATGATTTGGAAAAGGCTGTAATAAAATGGGCATAACTTTGTCTAGCAAATTCGTAATTTAATTATGTAAATTGTGTTAGAACCCTAATTAATTCGATGTTATAGATATGTGAAGTGTCATATTTAATTACTCCTTAGTTATTTCTGAGTGACGAAATGATGTGATGTATTATCGGGTTTGATGTTAATCGGTGTATTCAAATACTAACGACTTTGACTTGTTAGGTGGGGAAGCAGCTAATACTACCATACCAAGGAAGTAGTTGGTATTAATCTTAGCACTAAATTCAAGGTGAGTGACCATAATTATGAAATAGAAATGCTTATAATTTCATATCGAAATGTGTAGTTAAACACATGGGTTAAAATGTTTATGGGAGTGATGTTGTATTTATGAAACATATGCATATGATTAAAAATGTTAAGCGATGTTATATGATGATATGGACTAGTGAGTCCTTTATCTAATGTTAAGGACTGTGGTGGGTCCTATGGGATGTGGTGGTCCTGTTAATTCAACTTAAAGGTTTGTGTACTCGGGCCTAATAAAGGGATGTGGTGGTCCCTAATAACTGTGGTTGGTTAATTGGACTGTGGCGGGTCCAGGCTTGCGAGAGTTTCACAATTCCTATTGGGTTATAGCATTAGAAAAAAATAAAAATGGTTATTCAAATTGGTTATATGTGTGGTATGTGGTCATTCACTAATCCTTTATAGCTTACACTCCTGTAATGTTTTGTTTCAGGTATGCTTATAATTTGGAGTTCACTGCCAAGTTAGGACCTTAAAATGGGGGAGTGACGGATATTTTGTATGGTTTGAATATCAGGATTTCCTTTGTGTAATTATTAAACTAAGGATCTTGGTTATGTAAAGTTATGTAGTACTTATTAGTTATAAGTAAAGGCAGTTATGTTTTCATCTACACATACCTTTGGGGAAAAAAAATTCTTATGCTATTTTTCCTTCGAGATTTAAATTAAAACATTGTTTAAGCCAGTTTATCTCTAATTAAAGGATGAGTTTAACAAAATTAAGTTGGGGCGCGACATTTGTGGTATTGCCAGTCAAAGATTCTAGCCTAATGACAATTATCAGGCGATTGTATTGTGTTCGATGCCTCAATTAAAGGGACTTATGCTTCCTTTAGGTAAGACATTGATGTGAGTGCTAAGTTGTAGTAATTATGTAGGACAAAAGAAAATGAATATTGCATGGACTAAAGAAAAGTAAAGCATTGTAAATAAAAAGAAAAATGCCATTGAGGTAAAAAATTACAGAAAAGTAAAGTTCTTGTAAAGTAAATAATTACACGAAGGAACTGTAAAGCAACAAAGTAAAGGACAACGAAATCTAAAGGCAAGAAACTTTGAATAAAAATTGAAGAAAAAGGTTACAAACTACCTTACAATCTACTTACGAAATGAAAGAAATGTTCTAAATAAAAGAGAGAAAAGAAAGATAAAGAAAAAAGAAGATAAAAGTAATATAAATGCGTTTTTGGTGATTGAATTATCTCTTCCTTGTTGGGATCGTTGATTATTTATAGTGTTTCTTTTCATGCAACATAACTGCTCATAGGTAACTGCTGGGTGGTTACTCCCCCATTCTATTTTTTCCTGCTTTGGTGCTCTAACCCTCCAATTTGAATTTTTGTATATCCTAATCTTGAATAACAAGCCCCAAGTTGTGACAAATGTCACTCATGCATGCTACCCACTATTTTTTATTTTTATATTATAATTCACCTATTTTTTTCGATTTAAATATTAAATGGTAGCAACTCATTGGTTAGTGTCGACATACCCCCACACTAATTGATTTTTGGAGAAGAATAATTAGTGGATTGTTGAGTTTCGCAAGGCCATAATCTCATGTTGATCATAATTTTTCTCTACATAAATACGTGTAATATACTACGCTTGCCGGACTTTAACCGAATTGCAATTAAACTACTCCAACACAGAGAAAGAGTTGCTAGCAATAATGTTCGCTCTTGACAAATTCTGTTCATATCTTATTGGGTCACCTATTATATGCTTTACCTACCACGGAGATATCAAATATCTCCTTTCCAAAAAGGATACAGAGCCGCGCCTCATTAGGCAAATCTTGCTACTCCAAGAATTTTACCTTTCCATCAAGGGCAAGAAAGGAGTCAAAAAATTGTACCCAATCATTGTTATAGGATCTCGTTCGACGTGCCTCAAGATCCCATACCCATAGACGAGTATTTTTTGGATGAGAATTTTTTTTCTACTTCATCTCTACCTTGGTTTGCAGACAACGTTAACTATCTAGTGATGGGGGTCATCCCCTCCGACTGGACTCTGCAACAGAACATGAAGTTTTTTACTTGGTCGTGCATGTTCTTTTACGACGATTGTTATCTATTTAAGTATTGTTCGGACCAAATAATATTAAATGTTTACTGGACGATGAGATCCAGAGTGTCATCCGATTTTGTCATTCAAAATCACGTGGAGGTCATTTTTTCATGAAAAAGACGGTCGCAAAGATTGTTTAATGTGACCTCTATGGGACAATTATCTTCTAGGACGTGAACGTGTCTTTCCAGTCTTGCGATAGATGACAAAAGTTAGGTGAGATTATTAGACATGATATGATGTCATTGACCTTTATTCTCACCATTAAGATGTTTGACTGTTGGGGCATCGACTTCATGGGACCCTTTCGTCCCTTTTTTATTTTCTATACATCCTTATTCCAGGAGACTGTGTGTCCAAATGGGTAGAGGCAATAGCTATAATCACGAGTGGCAGTAAGGTGGTGGTAAAGTTCATCCATGAACACATATTATCTCGTTTCGGTGCTCCAAAAGACATCATTAATGACAATGACACACACTATTGCAATGGGTCATTTAAGAAGTTAATGAGAAAGTATGGGGTTTTCTATAAGGTTGGGAAAACTTACCACCCGCAAATGAATGGACAAGTCGAGTTAGAAAATCAAGAGATCAAAAATATTCTCAAAAAGACCGTTGGTCCTAATCATCGAGATTGGTTTACCCGATGGGCTATCGGACCGCGTATAAGAAACCCATTGGGATGTCCCTATTTATCCTTGTGTATGGTAAGCCTTGCCATTTTCCCATTGAGTTGGAACACAAGGCGTATTAAGCGATTAAGAGGTTGAACTTCAACCTAGATAAAGCTGGTGAAACTCGAAATCTCCAATTGAATGAGTTTAAAGAAATACGCAATGACGCGTATGAGAGCACCCTCATCTCAAAATAACGGATGAAACTTTCCCATGATCGGAATATAAATCGCAAAGAGTTTCATTCGAGCCAAAAGGTGTTCATTTACAACTCTCATTTACACTTGTTTCCCGAAAAGTTATGGTTGAGATGGTCCAGACCGTTCTTTGTGAAGGAAATGTTCCCATACGGTGCTATGGAAGTGGAGGATCCAAAGGATGGGAGAACATTTAAAGTTAATTGAAGACGTCTAAAGCCATATCTAGAGGTGCGTATCAAGGAAATGGAGACAATTTTATTGTCGGACCCTATGCACAAGGATGATTAGGTTTTGGACAGAGGTCATCGCACCTCCAACGTGTACGAAGTGAGTTTTTTTCTACATTTAAGTCATGTGAGTTCGTCGTGTATTTCATAGTGAGTCGTGTGCGTTAGCGAGAGTGGATTTTTTAGATTTTTCAAGACTCATTCGAGAGTGAAAAATGATCGCGTGGTGATATTGAAGATTTTTTGTAAAATAATGTGGATTTCAGGTTGAATCTAGTGAGACTTTTAGGAAACCTAGCACCCGTGCCCAAGGGAGCATGAAATTTGGTCTAAAGTGGAAACATAAAATTTGGTCTAAAGAGGAAAAAGTGGAAACGTAAAAAAATTATGTTAAGAAAATCGAATCCTCAACAAAGGGGTTTGATCTAAAAATCGAACCATCAGAGCTAAGGGTTTGCTTTTAGCAGACATCAAAACTGAGACAGTTCGGTACTTGAAGCAAACTGTTTCGTTGATTGAACTTGTTCATCCCCTAAAGCAAACAAGTTCGCTTTTTTGAGTGTGTAATCCGAATTTTGCTATTTGTTTCCTCTTTTCCCTCCACCCAAAAACATTCCCCTTCCCTCCAATCACGAAAAGTAACCCAAAAACATTCCCTCCACCTTCAGACCCTTTCATTTTCCCAAATCCATGCATTTACCACCTACACACCCTTTCATTTTCCCACCCTTTCTCACCATTTTTTACTTATAAATACCCCACCGCTCCACCATCCTTCCTCACACCTTCAAATCCTATATTAAAATTCTACTATTCTCTCTCTAAGTTCCATATTGTTTCCAATGTCACCCAATCTATTTTTCAAAAACTACAAATCTACCAATGTCACCGAGGGGGAAGATCGAGAGACATTCCATTCCCCACAAGAACAAAATTGGTACACTATAACCATTTCAGCGCTCGACGCACGTTGTTCATCTAAAGAAAAGTTTTGTGGAATAATATGGCCGATAATGTGGTCTCTCTTTTCTCACGCTTTGGTAGCAAGGATTGATTTCCCAAAGACACGAACCCCGTTTACGAGCCCATTGTCAAAAAACATTATGGGTCCCTTATTTACACTTCCAATGGAAAATATGAGGCTTATATTGATGGGGTCATCCTTCCCTTCTCTCTTCAAATAATTAAATGCAAAATGAAAGCGGTGGGAGTGAAGTAGTTTAATCCTTATACCTATCCTTATCGCCAAAAAGACATTCCTCATCTTGTGCTTTCTAGATTGTGGGATTCGAACTCGCCTTCGTCAAGTGAGACCTTCCCTTTTGGAAAACATTCGGCCCGCACTAGGTTGGTAAATATCATTACTTATGGCACTATACTCCTAACTAATAATGATTCCTGCATTTTCTTGCGACACAAGACCATTCTTTAATTATTGTTCGACATGGATTCTAAAATGAGCCATGCATATATTTACTTCGATGAGATCACCGCCGCGGATTATTATCCTACCGACACGAGCCCTCTTCCCTATGGCCATTTCATCACATCATTTTTCCTTGGAGAGGGGGTCAATACATGGGGTGACAAAGTCGAGTACCCATTCCCATAAATGCCGCAATGTTGGACCGACGTAATAAGGAAGCTCATAACCCGACCCCTCCTCCCGAGATGATTTTATAAGATGTTGAAATGAGGTATGAGAGTGAAGAGGAGGAAGAGGCTGAAGAAGAAAAAAGTGACTAGGAAGGCGGGGATTTTGACCAAGGGGAATAAGAAGATGACGATCAGGTGAACCCAAATTTTGAGGGTGATTTCGATGAGCATGCTTATAACATGACGTCAATAAATAACCGCATGGACTAAATCAAGTCCCATCTTATTGGTTTCATACCGGAGTACCACGAAGAAAGTATCCATTAACACCGGGATACCTCAATGATGATATGGCTCCAACCTGACCTCTAACGTCTTAGCACGGGTCTAGGCGTTGACTTGTCCAGCTACTTCATGGATCCTTACGTTTGCGACCCCAATGCCCCTTGTCCTTCCCATTTAGCTTATTGTGGACATGCATTCCTTTATGTAGTTTCTTTATGTTTCATTGTTTTATCTTTCAAAATAAGCTAGGTAGTATTCTCTCTAGCTATATATGAAAGTTATGGTTGTGTTTGATATTGTCTTATTGCATTATAAATTTTATTTGATATTTATTTTGCACTCAATTCTTTTTTTCTTTGGATTTTAGTCATTTACATTGAGGACAATGCAGAGTCAAAGTTGGGGGGTACAAGTGTGTAGTTTAAACTTGACAAATTCTAAAATTCCCCTAAAATTGAAAAATGTCAAAAGCTTCAAAATAAATGAAAATTTCTTTTCAAAAAAGTCAAAAATATTTTTCCAAAAATAAATAGAAATTGGAATTTAAAATCCTTAAAAATATGACTAAATTTTTGCTTGAAGTATTAATTTGTAAAAATTCCATGCACCAAGCCGAAATTGATCAAAAACAAAGTCGAGCAAAAATTCGCGACTTATACGAATAAATTTGGAGATTTTAACCTTGTGAGATTTTTTTGCCTATCCTCATTTTCGAGTAATTAAATCAATTCGAGTTAAAAATAACTCAAAAGTTTTTTCAGTGGTAAATTCGTCTTTGGTCTCTAAATCATTGTTTGATCGGTTATAGGAACCAAGTGGAAATGTTATTTTGAAAAGGCGCCTGAAAATGTTTCAAAAATAAAAATGAATCTTGAGACGCATATGGTAATTTAATTAGTAATTTGGACATATAAATTTAGACCATAGTTTGTTCACCCAAAAATATTACCCATTAAAATTTCCAAAAAACAATCCAACTTTTGAAAGCCAACTTGAGCCTAAAATAGTATCTCTTTTGTTTGTTAACCCGAGAAACCCAAATTGGCCCGGACTTGTGAAATTCAGAAAATTTAGAGATTAAGTCTAAATGGTACATGAAAAGGGCCGAAAAATGGAAAAATGCTCAAATAAAAATAGAAAAAAATAAAATAAAAAATAAAAAATGAGAAAAATAGAAAGAAAATGAAATGAAAAAAAGAGAGTAAAAACCCGAAAAAGTACCAACGGACATTTATAAGAAATTTTTAACTACAAAAATTCCTAAATTTTCATTAGTACCAAAAGCACATTAACTCGAAAAAGTCCTAACCGAGTCCAAATAACGAAGTCAATCACCGTGTGGGGAGATAAAAATATAATAAAGAGATAAACGATGCGAATAAAGAATGATGTTTCCCATTTTCCAATGACTATAATCCGTTCATGAGATCTTTTCACTATAGAATTTTTGTCTTTCAATTTGTATGCATTAACTCATGTCCATTACATTTACTCTTAATTTTGTTGATACCGAAAGAAAAATCCACTGTTCAAGTGATTCATTTATGAGTGCATCCTGCGAGAAATTGAATCAAACTGAATTTTCAAAAACTAACGTATGATCAATTGGTGGAAGTTAGTGGTTAATTTTCGGCTTCGCACACACACTATGAATTGAGATTTATCCAAATAAATTATTTCGATTATTTTTATGGAATTTAAATTATACAAGTTTTTATTATTTTGATTTATCTTTGAGACTTAACATGTGGTACAAAATGAATTTTATGGGTAAATTCACTCCAAACCCTCACGAAACACAACTCGTCCTACTAGGGTAACCTAGGTGTTTAACGGCTTGTTGCATACGCTAAATACAATCGCGTTCCCGCTAAAAAGGTATTCTATCCCATAGTTGGTAAAAGGTATTCATAGACCCTATTGCTGATTCTTTTATATTGCTTGGAACTAGCAACGTTCTAAGTTAGGGGGTTTGATTCGACATAAATATTCTATATTTATCCCCTTAAATTAGGTACTTTTATCGTCTTGAACATTAAATTTATCCCAAATTTATCTTATATTTTTTGTTTTTGTAAAGTATTCCGTGTTTTGTGTAAATCTCATGTGTTTTACATGTTAATCGTGCAATTGGATGAAAGAGAAAGTCAAAACAATGAAAGTTTTTCTAGAAAGGGAAGTTAAGGGAAAATAGGTAAATTTTTAACCAGAACCCAGAGAAGGAACCAACATGAAAGTCAAATATCTCAAGTTTATGAGAACACCGGAAGAAATGATACCGCAATCTGAGCTACGCTGAAGAAGTTATGACCATTTGAAGTTAAAGAGAAATCCAGATGTAAAAATGCAGATAAGGAGAAGAACCAAGAAAAACAACAATTTCCAAACCCATAAGCCTAACCGATTCAGTCCTAGATGCAAAAAAATTTACATTGCCTAAGGGTTTCATCCTAAGGGTTCAGTTTGGTCTGATGGTTTGGTTTCTAGCAGGATTTCTTTTCTTTTCCTATATTTAAGCTAAAGTAGTTTGGGTCAATGATAACATCTTTGACCGAATTTTTGCATTCATTTAAGTCATTTAGGAGTATAATTACCATTATTATACACATTTTGATGCAACTAATTAATCATTATTGATTGTAGAAAAAATCTTGGACCTTTCGACATCAAATTGATGAAGAATTGTTATTTTTCAAAAAAATTCATTAGTGTGAATTCTATTCATTGCATCTTTGTTTCTTCAAGTTTGGTATAAAATTCTCTACTCTTTTCTCTTATTATTCAATTATGAAGACTTGAATGATGATGATTATTAGCGTAGAATTTGAATCCAGGTTTAGCTAAACTGTTAGTGGGTTGGAAAACTTGAACCCAACCTAGAGTTTTTGAAGTTAAATATAAAATTCAACATCATTAAATAATTAATCACTGGAGTTTGATATGTTAATCGGAAATAATAGTGTGTACCTCTTTGCTCCGTTTGTTGAAAGAAACCAGAGTGTTTGTGGATGCATTATATGTGTCGGTAAATTTATCATTTGCATTAATTAGTTTGTTGAACAATTATCGCGCGGGGGGGGGGGGGGGGGGGGGGTAACACCCACTCATATTTTGTGCTTCAAATCAGTTTGTTCTCTTCTATTAATTAATTAGACAATTTTATAGAACTTTACATTTAACGGAGATACTCTACAATTCTGGGAATTGGATCTCAACCCAATTTTCCCAAAAGTGTTTTCAAAACCAAAAATTCAAGTTTTTGCTTTTAGTAGTTTAATTTTCATCTGCTTAGTTTAATTTGTGTACATAAATCAAAATTCTCTAAATAAAAAAAATCACATTTTTCATTCTTTTTCGAGTTGAAACTTAGATCTACAAATCCAACCTTACATTCATCATCATCATCTTATGACATATTCCCTGATTATTCGACCCCGTTTTATCGGGTTATTACTTGAGCAGTCAGCCTGCACTTGAGCTGTAGCTACACATGTAGCACACACATTCTGTGTCGTGTCCTGGACACTCGCGAGAATAATGCCCAAATTCTTAGTTTTCTGATCAAAACTCTTATCTTTTCTAATCTTAAGAAACTTCTTGAATTTAGTAGAAAATCTAGCGATCTCTCCAGCATCAAGCTCACTGTCACTGTCGAAATTCGATCCATCCTCCTTTGGGGCTTTCGAAACAGCACCTTTCTCTTTCTTTTCATCCTTTTTCTTTTTTAGGACACCTATTAATATCATTATATTAAAGTTCACCTACAAGTTCTTGGACTCGCATAGTGTCGACACCACCTAGGGAATCTAGGATCGTGACATTGGCATTAAATCTTTCGACCCTGAAATTTTATGCACCACTCTAAGTTAAGAGATAGGCTCTCTTAAGTTGAACAAGGAATTGACGATATGTGATATCTTGGCATAAAACTCATAAAAAAAATCATTCTCTAACATCTTAATAAACTTAAAATCTAGTCATCATATTTTGTAATGTTGAAACCCTAATGGTATTGGTACTCCCGTGTGTGGATCTAAAAATATACAAGAATCCTTTGCGCTCTCACAAGTTATAATACGTCTAAATTCTTCTACAATGATAACATAAAAGATAGCATTCACACCCCTGGAATTAGACGTTGAGGTATTCTTTTCAGCTGTTGTCCAAGAGGCATAAGCTTTTAGAGCACCACCTTCGGTGGGAGGAATCCACCCTTGTACAATCGAGTTCCAAACATTATCATTAATTGTAAGGACATAATTTTATAAATGTCCGGGGTAGATTCTAGAAAATTTCTATTTTCTCCTAGATCATAGTTCATATGTCTGATACCGCTACATTCGGCACGTCAACACGATCATCCTCGACGGCCTTTATCTGAATTCAATGCATCCACTTTCTTCACGTGCATCATGCTACATGCAACGTGCTGCTCAGCTCATTCCCACTACTCCACTATGCTCTATCAGTAATATGTTTTGTAGGAGCTTTAAATATTTGCATAAATATTTGGGAAATGTTTTTGAAAATTATTTTTGAAGTCTGGTTTTATTTTTTATCAAAAGCAGAATTTTTCTAAGTGTAGAAGCGAATTGCCTTGATCTACGAGATCGCTCAAACGACTTTGAAAGTCGTTCGCACGAGATAGGCATGTCGCGCGATATCATTCGAACGACTTCTGTCCTTCGTTCGTGGAACATGGCTATCTCATTCGAACGAGCCACCGCCTCGATTTTTATATAAATATCTGATCTCCTTCTACACATTTTTCAAGTCTTTCTGCAATCTCAAAATTCTGCGAAAATAGCCCAGAATAAGACTTCACTTTTTAAGGTTTTCTAAACCTTTTTTATTCACAAAACCATTCCCATATATGTGTGTGAATCTTTAAACCTTCAAGAGGATCATTTACTCATCTGGAGTAATTTGTGAGGAAGTCGCTCTCTTCTTCACTATTGCCCTACAGGAAAGGGATAGTTCTAGCCGTCGATAACAGAACCGACACCCGAGGGTATTTCTGTGTCATATATTTTCATTGTAATTCGTGTAAACCGTACTCTTACAAAATTATTGTGAAAATAAAAGGTTTTGCTCCTTTGGGTGATTTTTCCTCATATATGTGTTCTTGCATGTTTCATAATCGTATTTAATCACATATAGATGGATGTTTAGGACTTGAGTGGTAAAAACTGTGTTTAATTAAATAACTTCCTTATTTGAACGCAAGCGCACTCTTATCAAATTGGTATCAGATCCAGTTACACAAATTTACAGTGTAATTTTTCGCAAAATTTTTCTAAGATATCAATTTTCTGAAAAATTGACTTTTGAAAACGAGTGTGTTCATAATGGAGAAGTTATATAATAAAATGCCAGTTTTTGACTGGACAAACTATGCATATTAGAAAGCCCTCATGAGATCTGCATTAAAAGCCATTGATGAACATGTCTGGATTTTGGTTGAAAGAGGGTGGACACCTCCCTCCGTCACTGTTGATAATGTGATCAATTTAAAACCTGTCATTTCTTGGACTGAAGAAGAATTTAAATGGTCATCATTAAATTCTAAGGGTCTATGTGCTATTTCTGGGTCTGTCACACCTGATGAGTTTAAACGCATAATGATGTGCACCACGTCAAAAGAGGCTTGGGATGTTTTACAACTCACCCATGAAGGAACTAATGCTGTGAAAGAGTCTAAATTGCAAAAATTGACAACTCAATTTGAAACCATCACCATACATGAGACTGAATGTTTTGATGATTTTTATGCTAGGATTTCGGACATTGTTAATACTAGCTTTAATCTTGGTGAACATATTCCTAATGCTAGAGTTGTTAAAAAGATTCTTCGTTATCTGCCTAAGTGTTTTATCCCTAAAGTCACTGTGCTAAATTCTATGGGTAATTTAAATACGCTAAAGTTGGAAGAACTTGTAGGAGACTTGCAAACATATGAAATTGATATGTTCCATAAAACTGCTAGGTCTAAAGATTAGGGAATTGCACTTAATGCCCAAGAGAGAAAGAGTGAGGGGTCGTCTAGAAAGAGGGGAGAGTCAACTAGAAAAAGAGAGACAGGTTCGTCTGATTCTGAGTGTGGTTTTGATTTAGATGATTTGGCTCTTTTTGCAAAAAATTTCAAGAGGGTTCTGAAATTCAAGAAAAATGGCAATTTTAAAGATAAAAAGAAATTTGAGAAAAATAAGGTTGAAAAGAAAAATGAAAAAGATTTTAAAGATACTCCTAAGAAAGAAAGTGAGAGATGCTTTGATTGCGACGGTAGGGGTCATAGAGATTTTGAGTGTGCTACTAGGCTGAACAGAGAAAAGGGCAAAGCTGTCCTTAATGCTACCCTTAGTGACAACAGTGAGGTCGAGTCGGTGGATTCTGGAGTCGAGTCACTGCATGAGTGTAACTTCACCGCATTCATGGATAGTCATGTGAGCAATTCTAGTTCTCCTCACGACGATGAGGATGATGCATCACAGGGACACCTCGACAGTGAGAGCGATGTGAGTGAGGGGGAGGATGACATAAGTGAGAGCGAGAGTGATATTCAACGCGCCTACGCTGAGTTATATTCTGAGTCATTTAAAACTAAAAAGCATAACAAAGCGTTAGTTCTTAAGATCACCAACTTAGAGGAAGATTTAAGAAAAGCGAGAGAGAGAGAGTCCTCCACTTGCACCACCTTGAGAGAGAGAGAGAGTGTCTGTTGAGAAAGAAAGTCTATTTAGAGAGAGAGAGTTGTTTTGAGAAAGAGAGAGGGGACTTGACTAAACAAGTGGCTAGTCTTACGAGTGAGCTTCATTCCTCCATGGAGACTCGAAAGAAACTTGAAGCCCTTATTACCCAGCTTACTTATGATCTGGAGAGAGCACGGGAAGTCAAGGTACAAATCGAGGATAGAACTGGGAAAATGAGAAAGATGCTCCTCGACCCCGCTTTAGGTTTTTGTGATAGGCAAGGAATAGGTTATGATGGTGCCTCCATGTCCCAAATTTCACCCGGACCAGTTCCTGAGTTTACTACGACTCCTTATGTCCATCGTCAAAAACCTCGAAGGAGAGTTCGATCAAGAAAAGCAAACCAAGGTCCGCCTTTGACTATTCTTTTGTACTTATTGCAAAAGAAAAGGCCACCTCAGGGAGCTTTGCTATAGTATGGGTCGGACACGACATACTATTGCTCCACCTCAGCATACTGATGAATTTACCAGTCTGAGAGAGCGAGTTGAGTTTTTAGCTACCACGTCTCAGTGTTTGATGAAGGAATTCCGACGGATGTCTTTGCCGTCAGTGAATGATTCTCACATTCCAGCTAAAACCAACAACAATAAAGGTAAACAAAAGGTCACCACTTCTTGGGTACCTAAGAAAGATAAAAAGGCCTTTGTTGTTCATGTCTCTATCAAAGCACATAATACCTCACAGTGGTATTTTGACAGTGGGTGCTCCAGACATATGACAGGTGATGCCTCATTTTTTAAATCTCTTGAGGATTATCAGGATGGCAGAGTCACCTTTGGAGATAGGAGAAAGTCTAGAATTATAGGACGTGGTACTGTCGAGCTACCTGGATTTCCTAAGCTAGAAATTTTTTTGTACGTCAAAGGTTTGAAAGCAAACCTCCTCAGCATTAGCCAGCTGTGCGACGCTGACTTTGCCGTAAAGTTTGACCGGGACGCTTGTAAAGTCTATAATCAAGCCGGTAAACTTTTAATGCTAGCGGTGAGGACAAAGGATAATTACTATGGGACTGAGCCCTCATCCTCACTTGTCTGCAGCAACGCCACGATCACTCCTATGGATATATGGCACCAACGTCTAGGTCACGTAAATTTTTAAGATCTAACTCGCTTAGCTAAAAAGGACCTAGTACGTGGCTTTCCATCTCTTTGAAGGCCAACTTCGATGGTTTGTACCCTGTCAGTTGGGAAAACAAATTCGTAGTCCCCATAGGAAGTTGCATTCCATTACCACCTCTCGTGTTCTTGAGCTTATACACATGGATATTATGGGTCCCAATCGTACCGAGAGTCTGGGTGGTAAGAGGTATATCATCGTGATGGTGGATGATTTCTCCAGATACTCCATCGTAGGTTTTCTGAGAGAGAAATCCAATGCTGTAGAATTTTTAACGACCAAGTGTCATGTCCTGTAAAATCAACACGGAGTCACTATTAGCAGGATACATAGTGACAACGGCACTGAATTTTAGGAAGCAAAGGTAGATTCTTATTGTGATAGCCTTGGGATCAAACATGAGTTTTATGCTGTGAAGACTCCTCAGCAAAATGGGATTATTGAGAGAAAGAATAGAACGATCCAGGAGATGGCTAGATCTATGCATCTAGGTCGTAAATTTTCTAGGAGATTTTGGGTGGAGGAAGTATCTATTGCATGCCACACGATGAATAAGGTTTATCTGCATCCACACACACTTCAGACTCCTTATGAGTTGTGGACTGGAAAAAAGCCCAACCTTGCATATTTCCGTATTTTTCGGAGTAAATGCTACATCCTACAGTATAGAGAGCAATTAGGAAAGTTTGATTCTCGAAGCGACGAGGGAATACTGCTGGGATATTCATCGAATAGTAGAGCGTACTGAGTTTTCAACCTGAAGAGCTCTAAGGTTATGGAGTCAATAAACGTCACCGTGCAAGATGACGAACCTTCGGCATTTATTGACTCAAAACTTCAGTGTGAAGTTGAGGATTTTTCTAGCAGTGATTTAATTGTACCTCATCCACACTCTGTGGACCCTACTCCTGTGTTAGGGGACACACCCGCTTGGGTTCGCAAGAGTCATGACGCTTCTGCCATTGTTGGTGATCCCACTCTAGGGGTCAAGACTCATGCTCAGCTAGAGAACGTTGTCAGCCATTTTTGCTACACGTCCAATGTCGAGCCCAAGAATCATAAAGAAGCACTCAAGGATGAACACTGGATATCTTCTATGCAGGATGAGTTGCTTCAGTTTAAAAAGAATAATGTCTGGGAACTTTTCCCCCGACCTAGTGAGACATATGTGATAGGTACCAGATGTATCTTTAAGAATAAAATGGTACCATAATCAGAAACAAGGCTAGGTTGGTCGCTCAAGGCTATACACAGATAAAAGGTGTAGACTTTGGGGAGACATTTGCTCTTGTTGCGAGGCTCGAGTCCGCCCGCTTACTACTCGCCATCGCATATCATCTACGCTTCAAGTTATATCATATGGATGTCAAGAGTTCCTTTCTGAATGGCATTCTATAGGAGGAGATTTACGTGGAACAACCAAAAGGGTTTGAAGGCCCTCAGCGCCCGAAGTACGTCTACTATCTGAGGAAAGCCTTGTATAGTTTCAAGCAAGCACCCCGTGCTTGGTACGAGAGGCTTACTTCCTATCTCTTAGCCCGTGGCTTCAAGAGAGGGGGAGTTGATATGACGTTATTCGTCAGGAGAGATGACGATGCAATTTTGGTTGCCCAGGTCTATGTGGACGACATAGTCCTTGGATCCACGTGCTCTCAACATGCTCATCACTTTGAAGAGGAGATGAAAAGTGAGTTTGAGATGAGCATGGTTGGTGAGCTTACTTTCTTCCTTGGTCTCCAGGTTCGCCAGCTAGAGGATGGGATGTTCATATCCCAATCCAAGTATGCTAGAGACCTAGTGAAGAAATTTGGGTTAGACTCCGCTAAGCATGCATGTACACCTATGAGTACCACTACCAAGCTTAGTAAGGACACTTCAGATAAGGATGTAGAGAAAAACTTATATCGGAGTATGATAGGTAGTATTCTCTACTTGACTACCAGTCGTCCCGACATAGCCTTTAGTGTTGGAGTATGTGCGCGATATCAGGCGTCCCTGAAAGAGTCACATTTACTTGCTCTAAAATGTATTATTAAATACGTGAGTGGGACTCTCTCATACGGTATTTGGTATTCCTTTGATACTGATGACCGTTTGTTCGCCTATTCAGATGCCGATTAGGTCGGGGATGTAGATAGTTAGAGGAGCACTTTTGGTGTGTGTTTCTATTTTGGTTCTGCTATTGTCTCCTAGCTGAGCAAGAAGCAAAATTCCATGTCTTTGTCCACTGCAGAGGCTAAGTACATAGCCATCGAGAGTTGTTGCACGCAACTCTTGTGGATGAAGCAAATGCTAGAGGATTATCGGATTTCACAGGACACCATGACCATTTCCTGTGATAACACGAGCACGATACACATATCCCATAATCCAGTCCAGTATTCGTGCACAAAGCACATCAGGATACGTAAGCACTTTATACGACAGTTAGTTGAGGAGAAAGTCGTATCCCTGAGTTTTGTTCCCACCGACCGTCAGTTTGTCGATATTTTCACGAAACCTTTAGATGCCCTTAGATTTGAGAGTCTTAGGAAGTCTTTGGGGATTTGCATAGTTGACTGAGGGGTTGGTCTATGTATAAGATAGGATGCTTTTTCATGTTCATATCATATGCTTCCTATTGCTAGTTTGTTTTATATGTATTTTTGCTTTGTTGTACAGCTATTTATTTATTCTTTTGAAAAAGCCAAAAAGATTTTCTTTATATATAAAATTTTTATAAAAGCCCAAAAAGATTTTTGTATTTTTTATGCACCTTTTATTGATGGACATTTAAGATAGCCAAGTAACAATTTCATTCCATCTTTTCATGTGACTGTTTGATAGAGATTTGAGATGCTATATCATTTCATCCATGTGCTTTACACTACTTGGAGTCTTTGAGATGTGATTCGTGATATCTTGTCGACATGTTTGACTCCTATCTCCTTTATTGCACACATGCACAGCTTTATTTGATTATTGTGCTTGTCTATCACATGTTGGCTTGAGTTTTTCCATCTCAATCCTATCTATACAACTAACAATATGCGATAAAACTTTACAAGATTGGAATGCATATAAAAACCATTTTTGTGAGACTGAATGTTTGTTTAAGAATGGGGAGGGGCTGTGAAAGGTAATTATCTATTCTTTGCGCAAAAGCCACCATTCAAAAGGACCTAAAAATGGAGGAATTTTATTATCCGAGGTCCAAAGAGGTTAAAAGAGCCCCAAAAAAATGTAAAGGCAATAAAAAGAAATTCATGCCAAATATGGGCCATTAGGTTTCACCATCAATTCTCCAATGTTTGAGAATTTAGAAAGCCTCTATTCGAAATTAAAATCCGAGGGAGTTTGGTTGGAGAATATAAACGGGTTTGCACTTCCTTGAAAGTCCTGAAAAAGCATGAAATAGTTTTGAACGTTATTGGTGTGGAAATCACTTTGAGCTTTGATTTGTTGATTTGATTAAGTCAATGTCTCATATTACCACCTTTTTTACACCAAACTAAGACTTTGAGTTCATGCATTTGGAGTATCCGATATTCATCGTGCACATATGTCATGTTTGTATGCATTGATTCTCCTATCGAATTTGATCACACCCCTTCATTTTCTCTATCATTGACTTGGTTGTTTTTGTGATCTTTCATGGTGTGATTGTTTATTGTATACTATGTGTGAAAATTTTTGAAAAATACAAAAATAGCAGTTTATTCCCGTGTGTCATTCTTCATGTGCATTCATTTATGCTTCTCATATCTGTCTATTTGGGGACATCATAAAAAGGGGGAGAAGAATTATGGGGGAGAATTGTTTTGTGTTTGGTTGCTGCATGAATGATTTTCTTAAGCTTAATTGATCATAAATTTTTTCATATCATTATATTTTAATCTGTTGCTTGTCACGGGTCTTTGCTTTATCTCATGTGTGTAGGTACATCATTTCTCAGTATTTGATTACACACCCTGATGAGAAAAGCTTTGGAAGGTACCAGAGAGCTGAAGTTTTGAAAGACATGTCATTTAGTATTCTCAGTTTGAGGGTTTAATGGGGATATTATCTTGTATGTCATTTGATTGCATAATTCGGATTTTTTATGTATGTACCGGCATAGACATAGGGGGAGATTTGTAAGGACATAATTTTATAAATGTCCGGGGTAGATTCTAGGAAATTTCTGTTTTCTCGTAGATCATAGCTCATATGTCTGATACCGCTACATTCGACACGTCAACGCGATCATCCTCGATGGCCTTTATCTGAATTCAATGCATCCGCTTTCTTCACGTGCATCATGCAACATGCTGCTCAGCTCATTCCCACTACTCCACTACGCTCTATCAGTAATATGTTTTGTTGGAGCTTTAAATATTTGCATAAATATTTGGGAAGTGTTTGTGAATTTTTTTTTGAAGTTTAGTTTTATTTTTTTATCAAAAGCATAATTTTTCTAAGTGTAGAAGTAAATTTCCTCGATCGACGAGATCGCTCAAACGACTTTGAAAGTCGTTCGCGCGAGATAAGCATGTCGCGCGATATCGTTCGAACGACTTCTGTCCTTCGTTCGAGCGACATGGATATCTTGTTCGAACGAGCCACCGCCTCGATTTTTGTATAAATATCTGATCTCCTTCTACACATTTTTCAAGCTTTCTGCAATCTCAAAATTCTGCAAAAATAGCCCAGAATAATACTTCACTTTTTAAGGTTTTCTAAACCTTTTGAATTCACAAAACCATTCCCATATATGTGTGTGAATCTTTAAACCTTCAAGAGGATCATTTACTCATCTGGAGTAATTTGTGAGGAAGCCGATCTCTTCTTCACTACTGCCCTACTAGAAAGGGATAGTTCCAGCCGTCGACAACAGAACCGACACCCGAGGGTATTTCTGTGTCATATATTTTCATTGTAATCCGTGTAAGCCGTACTCTTACAAAATTATTGTAAAAATAAAAGGTTTTTCCCCTTTGGGGGATTTTTCCTCATATATGTGTTCTTGCATGTTTCATCATCGTATTTAATCACATATAGATGCATGTTTAGGACTTGAGTGGTAAAAACTGTGTTTAATTAAATAACTTTCTTATTTTAACGCAAGCGCACTCTTCTCATTAATCAATTACAAGAAAAATTGCGTTGGCGTCTTCCATTAGGGATAATTTGTCCCATAAAACAACAGAGGTTAGGTAACGAAACTCCCTTCTCGGTTAAAATCCGTCTAAACACTAAACTTGGACAAAGACGGGGATCAATCATAATAAACTAGTGTAACCCGCTCTGATAATAATTTGAAAACACAATAGTGCCCTAGGGTTATACGGATTATCAAACACACATCAATTTTTAATTTTTTAATTTTTTCTTTGCACAAATTTAAATCAGAGTGTTGTCTAAATATTTTTGCCAATTTAATTTGGAGCTAAGCATGCATCTAAGTTATCTAAGAACGAATAAAATAGGAAATCACAACAAAACGACATACGACAAAAGCCCACAATTGGAAAAATCTCGAACGACCCTGTCCCACAAGTCCACTAGGATATATGTCTATATACAAGGACAAATTAGACTTACATAACGACTTGATGCCTTCAAGTCTTGACGCGCTTCCTCGTCCCTTGTTATGTTTTTTGTCGCAGCTATTGTACGCCTTCCAATAGTGGCACAACGCACGCGCTTTCCACGTTTGGGTATCCTATTGATCTTACTTGTCTCATGACCAGTCTCATCATCGTACAATATAAACGCGTTCTCCACCATTTTGAAACACTCATAATTTGAAGATCAAACAAATTAGTGTAGTCCACAAGGGATATCAAGCGACATATGTATGTGAAACTTGGATCTCGAAATGATGGGTTTAAATTACGGTTCGGGAGGCTTTAGATTTGACACTCAAATTCATTTTCATGAAAACCCTTCATAAAAAATTGATGACATCCTTAAGTATATAAAGGAAACACGAAAAATGAGGAGGTGCAAAAATTGAGAAAACGCGTTAGAACAAAAAACTTAGGGTCGTTCTAACGAAGTCTACATTCTCATTTGAATGAAATTGAATCTCGTTCAAACGAATCTGTAGAACTCGTTTGAAATGACTTTGAATGAAATTTTTCTATAAAGAATTTTTTTTTAACCTTATTAGAAAAAAAAATCATTTCTCGCTTGAACGAAAGGAACACTCCTTCAAATGATCATTGTAATCTTTTTTGAACGACAAAGAAAATCTCATTCAAATGACACAATTCAAAAGTATTTTTATTTTGGATTTTTTTTATAAAAATGCCTCAAAACACATATTTTAAAGACTAGCATCCAAAACAATATCCATGTATCAAACATAAATATGCATTCGTACCTCGTTGAGGCCCCTCAAAAGTTGAAGATGAAACCCGACACGAAACTTGATGTGTACTCGATGTTGCTTTAAATTGTCCACTACGGTCTTTATTTACACATCATAGGCTCGAAGGATAAATAACTTAAATCCTAACCTATGACTAAAACAAATTATATCCAAACAAAATTAAGCTAATTTACATACAAATTGACTCAATTGAAAATTTGTCCTTAAATCTTCACTATCATCCCACTCTTCGTACCCCATATCTAGTTGGTGTAATTCAACAATGTTTCGTCGCCTCATGTTATAGGGGTCAACCATTCTAGGGGCATATAACACCCCATTAGTGGGGTTATGTCTTCCCTTCATGGTTGGAGTACAAGGATTGACATCCACATCCTATTGTGCCCTACCCACCGGCGTTTAATTGAGAGTCAACATCAAAGGTTTCGTTTTGATATTATTTATTTTAGAGATCCGATGAACTAAACTGTTGAACTAAACTATGTCAGAAGGAAAATTTCTTGATGAGGCTTTCGTATTATTGAGGGAGGTAGTTGATATAAAGTTATCGTGAACAACATATTTGTTGATTAATGATGATAATCAACTAAAAAATATCAATTTAAGAGGATGAAAATTAGTGATGATTTATGAACAAAGTGTTGAAAGTCCCCCAAAAGTTAAAGATCTTGAGAATAAATAATACTAAAATTATTTACATAATGGTCAATGCTCGAGCTATAAGAAATGTGTGGATCAATAATAAATGTTACCCAGAAATCTGCCCAAATGAAGATTAAGTAAGAATAAATTAGACATGATTTGTGGATGAGCCAGAGTGAAACCTCTATTCAATCCTTAAGTTAAAAGACTTCACTTTTGAATTAAATCTTTCAGGCAAGGACCATAAGAATTTATTGATTATTAAGTTTTTGGGTATTCTCTTTATCAAGTTAAAAGACGAGTTCACAATATCGAATAATCTAGCATAGAACTCATCGAAGGTTTCATTATCCTTAATGGTTTCAAACTGCGTGGAGAGGTTTTGGATTTTGTAAGCCTTAATAGCGCTAGTACTATCATGGATGAGTTGGAGTATTTCCCAAGCCTCTTTTGACATTTCACATGTCATAATACGACAGAACTCCTCCGGCGTGACGATACAAAACAAAGGATTCATATAAAGAGAATTATAATTGCATAACTTATGCTCTTCCTCAATCCGTCTTTTTATGGGTTTAGGAACATGAACTTCACCAACTAATGTCGTGGATGGGAACCATCCTTTAACAACCTCTTGCCATACCCGCTCATCTATTAACTTAAGTGATGATTTCATGCGCGCTTTCCAGTATGTGTAGTTAGAACCATAAAAAATAGGAAACCTAAAAATTATTCAATCTTCATAGTCAAGCCCAAAAAAATCTAAGATGATAGATTTGGGCACATGCTTTGATACTAATCTGCTGGGAGTGGAATATGGAAAGATATATGGTTCAAATATACACAAGGCAATTTTTATATACAATTTTAAATTTAAACTTTTTCTTAAATAAAATTAATTCAAAGAAATTATGCACCAATTAGATAGATTTATGATTAACAAATTTTAGTTTTAGCTTAAGCATGCAT
The DNA here is from genome assembly GCA_949130495.1 of Sambucus nigra. Lineage (NCBI taxonomy): Eukaryota > Viridiplantae > Streptophyta > Magnoliopsida > Dipsacales > Adoxaceae > Sambucus > Sambucus nigra. The sequence goes on along the minus strand of OX422217.1, from coordinate 426,085,234 downwards.
CTAGATGAGTATAGAAAAATAAAAAAAATCAACCACATTGCCCGATGTACGAGAAAAATCCAAACGGGAAAACCTCGGATGGTCGAGCCATAAAAAATCCACTAAGTACGGAATTACGCAAAAGTCACAAAAAAGACTTACAACACAGATTTGATGCCCTCACAAGCCTTGATGATGTACATTCCTTCGACCTCTACTTAGTGACACAAAAGAGTCCACCCGCAAAGCTGCAACAACTTGTGAGTCCACACATGTCTCAAAGTCTAGTGATAGGGCTCAGCAATCATCATCTATATGTAGTCCACTATATGTAAACCAAAGAGCATGGAATCCACCGCAAGAAACAATTCTCAACAAGATGTAGAGAATAAACTATGGTGCCAAACCATGATCTCAAAGCATATTTAATATGAATCTTGGATCATAAATGATTTAGGTGTAAACTATGTTTTATGTTTGGAAAAATTAATCATAAATGATTAACAAAACATCGAGGACTTTTGAAAGAGTTTTTTCACTTAAGGGGTTCAAAATCTTTTTCTTAACTGCTACTCCGTATTACTTAAAAATGAGAGAAAACTGAAATCATGGGAGTAGTGTAAAAAATTATTATTTTTTTAAAAACACCCCATCTCGTTTGAACGACTTGGCACCTCGTTCGAATTATGGGCCTTGTCTTGTTAGAATAAGTATCGAATGAGAGTTCTACAAAGATTCCACAAAAGGCACGATTTTGAATAATTAACCTCGTTTGAATCTCCTTTGAATGAGGGTATCGATCTCATTGGAATGACCTTCAAATGAGGTATCCAACAAGATTCCAGATGTAGTAGACCTTGCGAAAATTTACCTCGTTTGTTATCTCATTCAGACGACCTTAGAAAAGTCATTAGAACAACCTACAAAGAATCTCCTTTTTCAAAATCATTAGAAAAATTATTTTTCCCTAAAAAAATATAGTCATTCTAAAATAATTTAAAATAATCCTAACACCCATTAATAAAATATCCTAGGGTCAACGTAAATATGCATTCATACCTGAGAGATCCTTGGAACATTGATGATGAAATACGACATGAAACACGACATGACTATGTCTTCTCTTTATCTTGGCCATTACGTCTTCATCAAACATATCATAGTCTTGAAAGGTCACTAATTCAAATCCTAATATGTGACTCAAAATGTTTTGTCTAGAATTAAGGTAATACATATAAATTGACTCAATTGAAATTTTTTCCTTACAGAATGTTCAAACCTAGGTTTTTCCCAAATGTTTTCTAACAATATTAAAGCCATACATGTAGATGCAATTATTTCAAAACAAACAACCACATATATTCAAGCCTAAAAAAATACTAAAGTTAAATATTCACATTATAATAAAGATTGGTTTAAATGTTCATACATGTGAATACAACTATTTTACAACAAATAAAAACACATACTCAATGACTACAACTACATTTATATATATATATATATAACAAAACCTAAAAAACTCGGTAAAAATGGGTAAATCATACCCAAATTGAGTTTATATATATATTTATATTTATATACATCACATATATATTTGTAAATCATACCTTTGGGTGAAAGAATATGGTGGGTTTTTTTTACCTAGGAGAGAGAGGGTATTAGGTTAATGAGAGAGAGGAGGGAAAGTGTAATGTTTTGGTAGAAAAAGGGGCTTTAGTGGATGAAATCCTGATAGAATAGTTACAGACCTTGTCACGGTCAAAGATCAATACAAGCCCATGTAAAAATAATTATCATGCGTGTTGTCGTGGTTAAGGACCACGACAAGCCCACGACAAACCTTGTCATGATCTTATCACAGTCCTTGACAGTGACAGCACGTGCGTGTTTTTGTCACGATTTTTGATCGTGACAATACCCGGCCAGAAAAGGGTAATATTTTTTTTCTCTTTTAATGTAGTGATCAACGTTCATCTTCATAATATATATATATATATATATATATATATACTTTATTATTCATCTTGTACCATATTTCTTAGGTATTTGGTCCCATTTTTGTTTGGATATTTGATCTGTATCTATTTCACATGATTCTTATGATGCTACTTTTTAACATATTTGGTTCTTGTCATATATTCTCATGTTCATCATATATGCCATGTACATTACCACATGATTTCAATATATCTCTTCATGATACTCTAACTCCCATCATGTTTACATGCCTTTCCATGATTATCTCCTTGCATGCATAACTTTATAGGGTGATATTTGATTTAGGGAGAGTGATATTTTCTTTAGGGGAGAAAAAATTGTTTTAGGGGGAGTATTTGTTTCTCTGTTTGAGATGTGATTCATTTGTTAATTTTTTTCATGCTACTATTTTTATACTTCATGATACACATTCTTTGATTCTAATGTGTGTTTCTTGTGTGGTTTATAAATTGATATCATATGGTCATTCTTGCTTTTTCATTAAATATATCTCTATACCTTTGATATCTTGTGATTTATTGTGTTGGTTATCCTACATGTGATTTGGGGGGAGAAGAGATATTGTGTATATCTTGGATATGATTTATTATCATATTCTTATTTATGTCACATATGTGTTTTCTCTCCGATATTTTATTCTTTATGGCTTAACTTGTCCTAGTATTGTTTTTACTACCTTTGTTTATTCATGGAAAAAAGGAGGAGATAAGATTATCTGCTATAGTCCTTGTATTCAGGGAGACTTCTATGTAGGAGGAGCAGTGCCTTCACGTTTAGGTTACCTGCTTGATGGTTTTGTGTTGTTTTTTTAAGATATCTCACCATTGGTTCTGAATCTTGGCTGTCTCATTTATAATCATACATCGAGCATTTACATTTTATCCAATATTAGTAAATGTTGTCCTTTCTAAGTTGTGGGTGATGTTACTTTGATAGTAGGGCTTTATTTTACATGGTGGTATTTGCATGTATTTTTGGCTTTTAGTTTATTTTGGGATTTTGCCATGAAATAACCAAAGGGGGAGAATGAAAATATATAGAATCCTTTCTTGGCTTATTCTGTATAAAATATTTTATTTATCGAACGTATATGAGTTTTTATTTTAGTCCAAAAATATATCCTTGACAATCCTTGCGTATCTAGATACTTGATAGCCTTGCATACCTCTATTCTCTTCCGTGCCAGCTCGCTTTGCATCTCGTCATCAACTCAGAGACTTCGATTGACTTTTGGACCCTTTCTAAATATAATATATGACCTTGATACACTTTATGATGACCTTTGTAATCCACTTATTTCCCCCACATTTATTGCACTTATTCTTATCCTTAAGAATCCATATTTTTAGAATGCGTGGAAATTGTGCCTTTTAGTTGGGATTTTTTTAAAGGATTTATATTCTTCCCAAAACCATGTGCATGGTTGAAAAATACCCCATCTGCACGGTTATGACTAGAATGTTATTTTTTACCCATTGTTAACATCCTTGTGCACGTCTAAAAAAGCCTCCATGCGCACGGATTTTACTGAAGCGGAGATACAAATTTTTCCACTATAAAAAGCACATTGGCTCCATTTTTCATTAATAAATCTTGCTTCTTTTCAAAAAAATTTTATATCTAATATCTTCTCTTTCTCTCTATATAAACCTTAAATGATATTTTATTTTTTCTCCCTTTGATTAAAACATTTATGAGAGATTTCTAAACGATCCATCAAATCAACCTTAAAAAAAATATCCTTCATCGTCTTTCATTGAATATCTTCAGCTAAAAGGTCAATAAAGAGGAATTTGAGGAATTGATGATGTGTTCTTAAAATTGGATGTGTGGAAGCTAGTTGGAGTGGATTATCCTTTCTCTAAAAAGGAGCTTTGGATAAGAGTGGCTAGATCGAGTGGAGTATTGAAGATTAGTGCACCATGAAAGCTTGTAAGGGAACTCAAGCTAGGTTAGTAGTTGATATCTTATCACGTCTTTATTTTTGTAGTTGATTAGTTGTAGTGTCCTGAGGTCTTTGCCCTATGTACAATTTTTCCTTATACATCTTAGCATTGTGCTCATTTTCGCAATTACTTTTATTCTCAACACACAAAATCACATAATTTCATATATATAAATGATTTAGGTTGCTAGAGGTTTAGATCTCACATAAAGGCAGTTGAATTGAACTAATTGGATATATCTCACCTAATCACAAATTACCTAGAATTTGGATATACTTGGATCTAGGTGTATATTTCTCATCTTTTTATCTTGCAATTCAATTATGTCTTTTGAATCAGATTTGAATGATCATGTTACACTTTTCATGAACTAAAATTGGATCTAATCATTTTACGGTTAAGTTTTTTACATATTGCCTAAGTGGGTGTGAGTTTGAATTTAATTGTGAAAATTAATTGTTATTGTTGTTGTTGCATTTTAAACTAAGGAATATTTTAATTGCCTATTAATTTTGAGTGTGTCCTATACACCCCCTAGGACATTAGCACACTAAATTAAACATTTTTAAGCTTCCTAGTTATGAGTTTCAATATGTTTATGACTTAGTTAAGAGGGTTTTCCACGTGATGTACCCAAATATGTTTAAAATATTATATTCTTGTATGTGTTTGACTTGAGCAACTTCGGTTGCACCTACGTATCCGTTATACTCGAATCAAAGTCAGCGTACTTCATGGGTTCGTACTATTCGCCGAAAAACTCATTGTGGGGTTTTTTTTAGAGAGGTGGGAGGTATTGAAACTCATCTCAAAACTCTTTTCCAAAAACTCTTTTCTCAAACTCTATAAAAACTCATAAGACAAGAAAATGACTCTTCTACTCCCAAGAAGCTCTCCCTCAAATGTATGGGGGCGAGGCATATTTATAGCTAAAAGAAACACAAGTGGGTCACCACATGTCAAATTACATGTGGTGACACATGTCCTATTTTAAGTGGCATGTGTCCCATAACATATGTCAAACTCTCAACACTAAAATATTGTCTAGTTAATGCATAAATAATACACAAATATGCGTGATATGTCCGATGCGCATAATAATACTCCAGTTGCATAAACGCATGGACTTTTATCAATTTTAATCATCTCTAATCTCATTTAATAATTAAATGAGAGGCTTATCATTAAGCCCCTCCTACATTTCCCCCCTCATAATATAGTTGATATATTGATGCATGTCTGAAATATATTGACTGTATGTACGAAACACCATTAATCGGTTTTGATATTTTCAATCAACCTGTGAATCGTGGCTAATAATCTCATATCTCATTTCATCTCGATGATATAATTTTATCTCATATTTCATATCTTAAATCTCATATTTTAGGTTTTGATCTCAAGGGTTATTCCGAAGGACCTCGTGATCAATCTTTTCATACAAATGATATATTATGAGTGTTGCCCCCATTCCTATTTAAATGAACATGCATCCACGATTTTATTGTGGTTATTCGTAACTCTGCTTTGGTAAAAAATTATTATCATGGACACATAGTAACTACTTCATCATTTTCTTTCATTATTCTCAACAAAGATATTTGGAAGTATATTATGATCCCATAACAACTACTTCATTGTTTAGTTTCCTCATTCTCAACCAACCTTGGTGGAAGTATGTTTTATGGTTAACATAATAACTACTTCTTCGTTCTCTATTATCATATAGTGTATGCACGTGTTTTTGACTTACCCAAATTACAACAAGGTTTTTTGTGCATGTACGTATTATTGACTCACCCAAATTACCACTTTTTAATATTTTTTTGCAAACTCACACCTATGAGGTGACTTAATAATGAAAATACACATGTCAAGGTTTTTCTTCCACTGTTAGAGGTGACTTAACAATGAAAACACAATTGTTAAGGTTTTTCGGTAATCTCCACCATTAGAGGTGACTTAACAATGAAAACATACTTGTTAAGATTTTTTGGTAAACTCCACCGTTAGAGGTGACTTAACAATGAAAACACACTGGTTAAGATTTTTCTATCAACACTTAACTGGACCATTCCCCTCAAAATGCCCTCTTGATGTAGTAACCTTGTCTTTGGATCCCGGATTTATCACGAGTTATGGTTAATCTTATTGATTAAGGGGAGACTACAAAGTAAAGGTATAATTCTTCATTCAAAACTTATTTTGTCCAGAGTGGGGCTTCAGTTACCTTTTGATATATCCACACAAAATCGTTTTTCATTATCTTGAAAAAAGGAAGGCATTTATCAATCGAATAAGAGATGAACAAATTAAGTGTGTGATCTTACCTATTAGGAGTTGTATCTCTTTAATCATCCTCAACTCCTCATGTCTAGCGCAACTTGGACGTTTCCTAAGTTTTTTTTAATCCTTCGAATCATTACCATAAATCCCAAGAACTTTCCAGATGACACCCCAAAGTAACACTTGTCCCATTTATCTTCATTCCAAATATGTTCACGGTAAAAATGTATTCTTCAAGTCTACTAAGTGGTCCTCAAACCTTACTCCTTTAATGAGAAAATATTCTTGTGTAGTTCCATGGTTCATCCTATTTATTTAGTGAACATGGAATTCACTAGCCTAGAATAAGTAGCACCTTGATTCTTTAGCATGTATTCTATGACACGACAATAATACACCTCTCTTTTCATGACAAGTGAAGTTTTTACGCATTGGCTAGATACTTGTGTATTTTGTTGGAACCCGAGCCCTGAGTATATATCCATTAACATGAGGAGTTCATCTCATGAAATAGTGTTGAGGATGGAGTCTATTAGTGGGAGTGGGTATAAATCCCCTTAAGATTTTGATTTGACTAGTCAGTGTAGGGCCTCAATTTATTGTTCAACTTTTGGACCAGGTCAACATCAATCATTCGAGATATATCACTTCACGAAAAAACTAAGAATATAAAATATTCCACACTTTAACATGTGTCGTGTGGTTGAATTTTGGAGCAAACTACCTCTTCCTCTACTTGACCAGATTGAATTTCAAGTCGGCGTTCAATTAATGAGTCTCTACCGAGGCATCTATGTCTCGTATGCCCATGTGGCTCCATGAAAAAGTTTTTTGTGGTGTCAAAGGAATGGTGCTAACTTTTTTCGATGCTCCATACTTAAGGATAATCCTACATATTTCATAATATCTAGTTGATCCTTTTTGAAAGGTATGAATACTAAGTCTTCAATTGGGTAACCATGTTCTTGTCATCTCTATAATCTAGTCCATCAGCATTAAATACCTCTTTTTTTATGTTTCTAGGAGAGGTAATGTAACAACTATAGGCTCATAACTGACTCCCACAAGAAGGACTTATTTCGTTTGGTCTGGGGATCTAAAGGGTGAGGGATTTTTAGTTATGGATGCATTTGGTTAGCTTAGTGTGGTCAAACCGAGAAAAAACATTTGACGCTGAATGTGATCGTACGATAAAAAATTACACTTGAAAGTTTATCGATCTAGGGATTTTTCCCACCACGAGGGGTAACATAATATTACCCTCCAGGTAGACCTTTGAGATTGCAAACACGATCAAGGATCTTTTTATTGATTTAATCTTAACCCCTTCATATTTATAAAGTAATTATTGAATATCATGTTCGTTGAGATCCTAGTACCCATCGTAGTCCTTCTGGTGACCTACTTTAATATATTTGCCTCTATTTATAAGGGATTGTTACGTGGGTGATTATTTCACGTGAGATGTTGGGTGTGAAAATAATGTTTTCATAGTCTTCTGGTGGTTTAAGGCATTTGATGTACATTGTTTCTCTCTTTGCCCCCTATTTTCTATCCATGTGGAGTTAGACTGTTCACCATTGCAAACCCTCTGATTTGGGAAGCTCCTTGGGATGATAGAGAAGGTACTTGAAGAGAAGAAATTTGGGGATTTTAGCATGGTTCTCTCCATCTAAATAATTGAGCCAAGTTTATATAGAATTAAATTATGATTTCATATGTGCTAAGATTATATGTATTCATTAAAATCTCAATTTAATCATGTTCTAAACCTAATTTGAATGATTTAAATTGATTAATTTTGTGTTAACCTAATCATGATAGTAATTATGTTGTATTCCTTTTAAAGTTGATTGATTCTCTCATGAAATGGAACTGAACTTCTTAAAAAAACTATTAAAATATGGTTTTATTATAAACTAACTAAAAAACCTATGATTATGTGTATAAATAAATGGAAATATAAGTTAGTTAAATAAATCTATAAATCTAGGATTCTTGAATTAGAAATTTGGTTTGTCCTTTGAATCTTGATATAAACTTGGCATTTGATGTTAGAAATAGGTTCCAATTATTTATATGATATGATTTTATTATTTGGATGTTGGTTGTTGGCTTGGATGAAGCCTTTGAGTTCATTAATGAAGTTTGAGAGGGAGAAATTTGGGTTTTGAAGATGATGAATCTCGTAACAAATTAGATTTGTCGGATAATTGATCGATCGACACCTCCAGATATTACGTCATTTAAAATTTTGTTTGTTGTGTTAGATTTTTCGGTTTTGGGACCTTGGGTTTTATTGGATTGGCCTTAGGTTTTATTATAAATATAAAATAGACCTGGATTCCAATGTTTTGGGGTTTGGAAATTGGTATTCAGACTATTTAGATATTTGTGAAATTGATTAGATTATAGGGGTGAAATTGAGTATATATGATAATTTATTTGCGAACCCAAGAGTAGAATGGGTTGTTATTTGGGAAAATGGAAGTTTAAACGATTAAGGATTATGGGTGGGGATTATCAGAGTCATTGTGATAGACTAATAGGGAATTTATACTTTGGGTAAGATTAGGAATGATTTAAGAAATCCTAAATACGGGTAGTTATCAAATTTGATGGTTTAATATAAATTAGGTGGGAGTTGGTACCTAGATGTGTAGCCTTGAGAGATTTCAGATAGAATTGTATGAGCCTTAAAATAGTTATTGTGCACATTTTTAATATAAGTTATGTGTGAAATCATAACAAGAATTTATAAGGCCTTGGGATGTAGGTCTGCTAACATATAAATTTAGATAGGAATAACGGGTCTATTACCTTTTATTTATTTGGATTACTATGGATGATTCGATAGTGATGGGTTTATATCTACGTTTATGTTGATTCAGCCCATTAGTGACGGTTGTAAATGTGACCCATTAGCATCTAAGTTATGTTTGTATATATTTATTTTATTAGATGCTTCATGTGTAATTCATACCATGCGTGAATGTTCGTAGTGATAGTATAGGAGGTATTCCATTATGAGACACGTGATATGTCGATTGTGATGGTGCCTCGGTGAGTAGATGTGTAATATATGATCATTTTATCCCTAGGTCCTATGTCTAGGTATATGTGTACTGAGATGGCTTCACGAACATAGTTCATCATATAGTCTTGGGTATGGTAGGCTATATGTGTAACATATAGGAATAAAGATTTATCTCCCAATCGTGATGAGGTCTTAGGTTTGGGGTGACCTAAGACTATATGTTGTGGGCATGAGTGATCCCTAAAGGTGATAAAGATAAGCCTTCATTGTGGGAAGGCATTTGAGGAGCACATTTATATGTACTTGTCTCGGACCGTACATATGTATGGATGTAAGATGTAAATATTGTCTTTATCCCACCTTCTATGATTATATGATGTTATCCTAGAGATAGTTGTACTGATTTATGTACTATACTAGAGATGTATGTGACTTTTAGTAGGGATGACTACCTACATACTTATGACTCGAATTTTTGTATTAATTGTAATAGAGACGTTCATATTGTATTCTTGGTGTGACATAGCCTAGTATGAATAGACTTGAGTTATAAGTTTGTTATTTTTTTAGACGTACCTTAGGTTGAAGACCTTAGTATATCACGTGATTCATAATGAATGAGACTAACCTAATGTTGTAATAGTAAAGATTAAATAATGATGAGGTAAAACTTTAATCACATGGGCTATATATGGGTTAGGGATTTGGAACCACATGTTATTTTAGGTTATTTGGTTGGGTAGCTAATAACTTAAAATCCACTAAAAGATGAGAGGAGTATGTGCATCTATAATGTGGCCCATATTCAGTTATAATCTTTTTATATATAGGCTTGTTGTTTACATTGTTATTATATATGTTTTCACAAGTCTTAGGTTGTGGTGGTTCGTGTAGACCAGATTTGTTACAGGAGCATCTCTAGAGACATTCCATTCATTACTCCTAGGTTATAGGAGTAGAGAAATTATAGTTCATCCTCTTCTTATACTTTTTAGTTTTAGTCATTTTTGTATATATGATTCTTGTATTCAGAGATTTTGTGAGATACATTTTATATTCTAGGTTTGGTTTACTTGTGTTGGCTGTGATTGGTATCAAAGTTGGATTTGTGTTTTGTGTTATTCAGTATTTCATTATCTTGTCGTAGCTTATTTGATTTTAGCTATTTTGTATGCTGTGAATATCACCAAATGTTTTTTTTATTCTCGTGATTTTTATATTAGACCTTATCAATCTATTTATGAGTTTTATGGGGTGTCACTATTGGTGTCAGAACATTCCAGGATCTAGTGTCCTAGGGATCTTGAGTGATTTTCTCGCTATTTTGCATTACATTATTTAAGTACTTTAGATCTTTACCATTTAGGGTTTTTATTCTTTATAAACCATCTAGGAGGTTTCGTGCCATTGTTTCCTGACGAACTATTCGAATAGACAAAGTGTATCGGGTGGGTTCTTTCTTTGGATTTTTCTTGTGAGATGTCCCACGCATTAGGTCAGCTTAGGTCGAGAGTTAAAGAATTTTGGGTACGAGACCTTTATCATGTTCTTAGAGTATAGTTCGAGGAGAACCATTATCACTCACCATCTATAACGGCATTTGAAGTAAGTTTCGAAGGCCTCGTCTACCTAATCGTGTGGTGGACAGTATGAGGAGGATTTTTATTATATTTCTCTTTCTTCATCGGGAGAGATTGATACAAAGGTGAAGAAGGATTTCCACGTTATCATTATAGTGAGAGAAAGACTTTTTAGCATTGGAAAAATCCTTGTGTGAAAGGTTTGGCAGGTGGTATCATGTAACCTACTCTTCACCACTAAAACGCAGGTGGTTGAAGTTAATCTAAAGATTGGTAAGAACGAGGCCAAATTAAGCCAAATGAATATAGATGGTGTAGTGTGGACTGAGTAATGGGACCTCACCAACAGAAAGAACTGTATAAGGGGAGCTAGTCCTAAGAGGTTTCCAAGAGTAGATAATGTGATCTATATTTGCCAGTAGGGTCATGATAATTATGGCTAGTGGAGCCATGACCTGTGAGAGTATGGAAAACTAACCATATTTTAGGAGAAACGACCAAAGAATTAAGATGGCCGCCATTTCGAAAGTTTCTTTAGAGTAAGGTGTTCTCATGACAAGTGAAACCACCTAATTATTAGATTCCTTAGAGGCAACCAACGTTCTAGGGTACCTCTGGGAGATGGTTATGATTACGTTTATGGATCTCATGTATGAGTCTGGCTTTGATATCAAGGGTTTTACATTCTTTAGTAGTAGTGTGTTTACTATGATCATGAGGTATATAGATTTTATTTTTGAGCTATACATATATATGGTTACCCAGCAGGTAAGGGGATGCTTTCTGTCATGATTGTAGAAACATGGTAGTTTCTTTACTTAGCTTGGTTTTTGACCATTTAATTGATTTTCAGATGATAGACCGTTGTGTTATTAGTAAGCTTGTGCGTATAGTTATGTTTTACACTTATATCGATGATCAGGGGTTTGATTTTATGTGTTATTTTTGGGCCATGATTTGCTTTGGGTAGTAGTGCTTAGAATTGAAAGAAGGTCTAGGAAAATTGTTTATGTATGGACGAGAGTATATTATAGGGGACTACAGTTGTGTAGAGGTGTCACAGATAATCCGAGGTTCTTCTGGTCTTTAGTTTTATGGGTGTTAAATTATCACCTACATAAGAGTTTAGTTTTACCATGGAGTTCGCACTAGCATTGGATTTGTCACGAGAACATTTTGCGACACAAACTTCACTAGGGATAGTAGAAGTGTTATGAGAATAGAAAACTTAGTTTTTAAGTCAGCAAAGTATTGGAAATGGCATTACCTTGACAAAATCCAAAAGAGCGATAGTTCAGTAAGCGAATGTGCAAACCACCAAGATCAGGATAGGGTCAAGATATGTGATGAGTGATTGTTGTCACGTTGAAATGACTTATTGGAATAGTTAAGGAAAGTTTTTCCTCCCATGAAGTAAAACATAAGAGAGTTATCATCAGTGGTGCAATCGGGTGGATAATATACCAAAGGAATCTTTCCATCACAGTGTGGAGCGAGAGAGTCATTAGTGGACTTATGTCTGCGTGAAGGGGTAATTCAGTATAATTTGCGATGATATCTTTTTGAAGAGGGAATGGTATAGTAGGGGTGTTTACCACACTCGCATCTGTGATTAGGGTGGTTTATGCCCCAACGTTGAAGTTTATCGAGAGTGGGTATGAAAATAGTATTAGGAATAGGTCCTTTCTCCATTTCATGACACGAGAGGGTTACATTTTTCAAGAAAATGTTTTTATCGGTGGGGGGGGGGGGGATCGTAAACTAAGAGAAGTAGTTTTAACTGAGGCACGCTTTTTGTGATCTTCTAAATATTCTTTTAGTGACTGGATGTACAGTAATTATGGAGTTCATATTATTAATACGATGAAGTAATTATTGGTATGGTTTTCTAAGATGGTGTTGATGCTAGTCGATACGATAGAGTACTAGGGAAATTTTAGGAGGTTAAGTGTTTGACATCTCATCGTAAAAGTGGGAGATCAAATCAATTGATTTTTATGAGAATCAAAAGGTATAAATACGGCATGGGACCATTTGATGACATCTGAGTTAGTTTGAACAAACATATTGGAGGAAAGAGTGGCAAGTTATTCGTATTCGTTCGTGTTCGGAAAACCTTGAGGATAAGGTGTTTATAGTGGAGTGTGAGCTTTGTCGAAGTAGGCTAAGGAATTTGAGGATGAGAGAAATCGTGGGTTTGAGTTTCGAGTGAAATATCGGGTCTTGTTAGTGATCTCTTTGGAGTGGAAATTATGGATTTCGAGTTCCAATATGGAGTAGGAAACCCGTTAGGAAGTTCCTCCTAGAAGGTTTAGATAGGGTGAAGCCGATGTCATTTCATGAAACCTTATCATCGACAGTGTGCACGATGTTTCCCATGGTTACAGGACAGAGGGTGTCCTTGAGTGAAAAGTTGATGTTTTAATAATTAGTTTTGTTTGCTTTAGAGTATATCCAAATGCACTTTTTGATGAGAGAGGGGATATGATATGATAGGTTGTAGACTGATTAGATTTTTTTATATAGTGTGAGGACGCTACTGGTAAGACATTCTTAGAATTTTGACTAAGAGTTATGGACACCTCGATTTGCAACCAAGGTACCATGATTTTTTGTCCCCCTCTAAAAAACCTGGAGCACGTATCCGGAGAGAAATCTCGGGAAAACCCAACTTTCGAAACCTACACTAAAGTTTTGAGTGTAAAAAGATAAGAAACCCGAGTACATGGCACCAATGTATAAATAAATAAAAAACCAAAAATATACTTAATCCATTAAAAAACAAATAAACAAAAACTCTAGGGACTTTCGCGATAGATTAAAGGCTTCTCTAGTAATGGTTGATTGGTCAAATGGTTTAAGCAATTGGCCAAAGCACTCTAACACCAGATCTTATTAAAATATTTTCTTGATCATTGTTCAAAATTCAACGGCCCTATACCATTGGTTATCGTCTAAACCTCCCTCCCAAACCCCTATAAATAGAAGTACCCATCCATCATTTAAAGCCATTCCAGTTTGAATTCAGGGAAGAAAACCTAATGTTGATCTGGTTTTCTATATTTCTTAATCCCGAGTGCTTGAGATACTCGAGCTCATTATTTAAGAACTTTCGAAGGGCTCGTCCTTCAGGAAAGTCTTTTTTTCGCAAGGAAAAGCTCGTACTTTTGCGAAGTCGCCCCCAAAAGAGGTTCATACTCTAGAGAAGTCGCCTCCAAGAAAAAAATAGAGTCAAACCCCGTAAAAAGTTCATAAAAGTCAAAACTTTTAGCCGAAGCTCTGCCAAGTAGAAAAGCACAAAAAAAATGAGCTTTCTCCAAAAGGAAAAAGTCAGCTTTCACTGCAAGGGTAAAGAACCTCTGCCCAAATTTCAAAGCAACATCCCCTCGACACACATACACACACACACACACACACACACACACACATATATATATATATATATATATATATATATATATATATTGTTATAAACTGTGCATACTTGTGTACCCCATCTATCTCGACCCCTATTAAGGGTACTAGGTCTGTAATTTATAGCATTTATATTTGTTTATGCCTATTTTTTAACCCAGCACCTCCACTTGTGTCCTGACATACTCATATGCAAATTAATACAAATAAAATGGCATGATTCCAAAATACAAACATGAAAACATAATTTTTTAAATAAATTCTCAATAGAATTCCATTGAGCTACATTTTTTGTGAAACTTTGCAGGTCAAAGTCTGAAATTCGGCTACACTCATCACTTCTCTAAGAAAAAAGCCCGTACTTTCAAAACACTCCGAGTATGTGTTTTCATTTCAATGCTCTTTAAACATTTTCATTTGATTAACTTATTATTTTATTATACAAATATATCAATCCAATATACCGAAATTAGATAATAAGGGCTAGGCTATATAAATAATGCATCGTTGTTCCTTATATACCCGAAATCCTAGTGTCAATCCTTGTAAATATACCATGTTGAGTGAACTACGTTGGCATTGAACCTGAATCTTCATGGGTCACAAAAAATAGATGCAACATGACATTTACAATTTCTAAGATTAAATTAGAATTTCAAAACGTTCTGAAACACGCACAATTTCAGAAATTTGTGCATTTGCATTTTGGTGTGCATGTATGTGTGTGTGTGTGTGTGTGTGAGAGAGAGAGAGAGAGAGAGAGAGATAATTACCTTAAGAAGTTAGGGGGACGAGTGGCGGCAGAGGTGGCACAACAGTGGTTGCAGAGGCATTGTGGCAGATTTCGTGTGGGAGGTAGAGGAAAAGAAGTGGGAGGAGGAAGAGGTGATCGGCGCTTTGGGGTGGGGTGGGGGGCAAGAAGAAATTGATGTGGGTCCGGGTAAGTGAGGAGATCGGGGGGGGGAGGGGGGGAGGGTTGAGGAAGGAAAAAAGTTTGATGTATTTAAGACATCAAACTTTTTGATATCTTGAATTATGAGTGGTCAATATTATTGGTGGGGACTTACATCACTTATGGAAATGGGTTCGCGCCAGCGGTATTAACCAAATAGAATCCAAGACATCAAAAAGTGTGATGTCTCATATACGTCAAATTTCTATCCGCTGGGGAATGAGAACAAAGGTTGGGGAATAGGAGAGGGAACAAAGAGGGAAATGATGGGAACGTGGTGGATTTTTTAGGTTTTAGGAATTTTTTAGGCAACAAAATTTGCTAATTTGTGGCCGATGTTTACTTAATGGCCACAATTTAAATTTCGTTCCTAAAAGTGATCATTTAGCCACAAAATTATCTTTGTAGTCAAATAAATCGTTGTTAAATGTAATATTTGTTGTAGTGAAGCCCATATTTCCCAATGATTAAATTTTATTAATATTAATGGTCTTAAGCTTACCAATTCTGGTTTTAGTCATCTTCTACATCATAATTATAAAATCATGAAGCCAGAGCCTTGTAATAATTCTCTCGACATATTATTTCCTAGGGATGCCTCTATCTATAGTACCAACCCATTTCTCAATGAACCCGTTGTCCAAACTACATAGGATTTGATCCCATGTCCCCTTGGGTACGTAGGCGCAATACCAAGTCCTTTTCGTGAGCTCGAGCCTCGACAATATGTCTTTTGATATATTCTCTCAACCAAGACGCACCCATCTCTTTACTTTCATCCTTTATATATAAGTAACAAAAAATGAGATATAAAAAAATCTCAAAGTCTTCTTTGGTACATAGGTGTAATACCGAGTCTTTCTCATGATATCGACCCTCAGTGATATGTCTCTTTTTATATGGCCTCCCTTGAGACACATCCATCTCTCGACTTTCACCAATTACACCTAAATAACTCAAACGAGATACCAAACTGTAGAGGAAGGTTCAAGCTCATGGTTGATCGAATGACTAATCTTTCACACATAGGAGGATTAAAAGAAGAATCAAGATTGTTCGAAAAAAGGTCATTTGCTAGAGATACCACAACCAGATTACTCGCTCACACACTCCCAAAAAGTGCACGGTCACTCGAGAGAGCTCCCCATAAGAAAAAATCTTAATCGAAGATGCCCCTGGAAATACTCCTATAATTATAACAGTGATTTGTATTTACTTCCTTTTCTTCTTAAATACTTGGAATAAATTTGTAATAATTTTGAGGTTGTTCGGTACCTGCGAAAGACCATGTCTGGTAGGACATGGGATAGGTCACATGCTCTATCGAATGAACTCATTTAGGTAATCTCACAGGGGTTTGGTTTGGAGGATTGGGAACAAGGAAACATTGGGGAATAATCCAAACCTCTTTGGTACACTTGGTCGAAAACCTCTATTAAATAGGTTCAAGGTAGTACTCCGAAATATTTTATTTGAGAGACCTGACTTAAGGTACCTCACCAAAAGTAGTTCGTCCATAATGTCCCTTACCCCTCAAACACGACTTCAGGTTGTTTGAATAAACATATCTCAAAAGACCTCATTTGGCTGATATGACAACGTATTTTATAACTACTATTCAATATCTTTATGACATCATGATCTCCGATACTTTAAGAGCTCGAGAAAGCTAGTACTTTAATAAGTTAATTTCTTGGACCATTGGCCCCCAACTTGAGTAATGTCCCATCAACGGTCATAAAATAAACCCTTGGTCCAACCTGTCATATCCCCATCAATGTAAAATACATTTTGAGAGCATGAACAAGAGTCTCGCCAAGAAATAATAATCAAGAATTCAATACACCATCCTTGGTATTAAATGCACATGTCTCTTAACATTAGACGAGGTCAGAACATTTAATAAGAGTAAGCTCGTTCTAAGGATCTTTCCCTCATATAAATAATTTCATTTGTCACATTTGTTAAGGATCTTCAGATATTTATTCTCTTAGACTTGATAGCTTCTTGAAAGATTATCATCATTAGAGTTTATCCTCTTCATTCTCAGGACTTAACCTATCTTTATTACTAATCATTCACATTCATTGTACAAAGAGGTTTACTTCCTTACCTTTATTGTGATAAAGTACTTGTTCTTTCTCCATCCAATCAAGTTGATTGGTGAGATTCACTTCGTTTATTGTATGGAAATAGTATTTATGTTGTAAAGTTTTATTTAATACATGCTCTATGAATTTAAAGGCCATTTATTGCAAGTTTCGAAATTCCCATTTATTACGTTATTCTTCATGCATTAATCATAATTGTGATAGGGGTTATTCCTAATTAAATACTAATTGTGTTTCATGAACCCACATCTTACATTTGACGACTCTGTTGGGGAGGTATACTCTTTGAAGAATTACTAAAGATGATGTGGCAAAAAATATTGACTTCGATGCTATACAGTGTGAATAAGAGGGTGATCTTACTATATTGGTGGAGGCCAGCAGAGCGGTGAAAATAGAAGCAGTACTACTAGTCTCTACCACAACGGCAGGCATATGTCACAGACAATTGGAAGGATTAATGAGCCTATTCACTGAATTCATCAAGACCCTAGGTTTTCAGGAACTGCTGGGTGTTTTCGGAGGATCAAACTACTTCGTAACACCATCGGTGGTATTATGGGATCCTTTTCTCTTAGGAGGTGTTGCTCAGACAAGTGCCAATAATGTTGCTACCCAATAACCTATCCTACCCATTGTAACCCCTCCTACCAGTACAGAAAATGTGGACGCCGGTACATCACGACATGTTGTTATTCCAGTGGCACTTCCCACATAAAACACACCTACCCCACCTAGAAATAGGAGATGAAAAAGATCTCCCGCGGGTGAGGGAACCCACTAGAGCGAGAGGGGGTATCTTCCTAAATATACGATAATTTTTGTACACCATACCCGAAAGGGAATGTCCCACCCATCTTTGATAAATACACTGGAAAATGGGGAAATCCAAAAGAGCATGTGAAAAGGTTTGTGAAAAAACTTGGTGCACATTGTAATGACATAAAATTGAGGTTGATAGAGTTTCCTAAATCTTTGATAGAGAAAGCCTATACGTGGTACTCTCACCTTGCACCAAGAAGTGTAGCATCATGGGAAGATCTCGATGTCCAGTTTGTTCAGAGGTTGTTCTTAATAGAAGATGAATTTACTCTCACCCGAATGGTGAGAGAGAAATAGAAACTTGGATAAGATGTGGTCGTGTATATTATGAGGTTTCGTCAATGATCTCCAGACATTAGGAAAAACACGAGATATCAAGCTTTTGCAAGTCTGTAAAAAAGGTTTTCTATTGGAGTTTATCTGCCATATGATCATTGAGTCTAGAGAAGGAACATTTACAACATTTATAAATTATGCTAGGAATATCTCTCTGGCAGAAAATTCTTTACCACCACCAGCGTTGTCAAGTCTGGTGCTGAGACCACCACCTACTTTGGGGAGATGAATGCCCTCGCGAGTGAACTATGTGGATAAAGGAGATAGAAGGCAAGGGGTGAAAAAAATTTCAATGGGGGATGAGTTAGTAAGAAGAAATTTAAGACCAAGGATGATCCATTGGAGCTACGTTACACGGTGGAACAAGCTATGTATCTTTATGATCACATGGTTCACGATAAAATGTGTAGGCAAATAAGTTTCAACGCAGATCCTGTGACGTAGGAGCAAAATAACAACTTAAGGTTTTTTCACATCCACAACAAGGTGGGTCATCCAACCAGTATGTGTTTTTCCCTAAGAAGGCTTATCTGTTCACATGTTGATAAAGGGTACATTAAGTTACCCCAAACAAATGTAAACTGTTATTCCTTTTCCAACTTATGGAGACAACATGACCAACGATTAAGATTAAAAAGCAAAGAAAATCTTAAAAGAGCATAGGTTCTTTGAACAAACCTTTGAGGAGTCTTTGGAGGAATGCGTAATTGAAATGGGTCAATTAATGATTTGGGTAAACAACTGGAAGCCTGCTTGCTAGGTGTTGTGAATGCAGTAATAGCCTATGATGAATAAGCATACATATATGTTGAGGAAGTTTATAAGCAGGAGGAAGTCCACATGGATACTTAGGTAAAGTATGTTGTAGTAGCGCGATCACAAACTTTGAGTTGTTTTTTTACCAAATGGAGCTACCGAATATTTCTAGGATGGAGATTAATCGAGAAATTCTGGAGATTATGAAGAAGAGCGCGACTCCAAACCTACACTAGAAAGGGCCTATGGCTAAGAATATTCCTCTTAGAGGTCACATTCTGTAAATAAGACCACTCAATCATATATCCTCATAATAGACCACTGTACGTGACAATAACCATGTATGGGTGTAGCTTTAACCGTATTATAGCAAATGGAGGAGCTTCCATTAATATCATTCATATCACGTCCTTTTATACCTTCAACCTTGTTGAAACAAGGATCGTTTAGGATCCTTTGGCCATATCAAAATATGATAATCAGTCTTCTAAATTAATTAATTATGTTAACATGGGAATTACCATGGGGAATATCGCTTCCCATATCAAATTCCATATAATGGAATGTGAGCTATCGGACCATTCGTTAGTAGGAAGAGTATGGATGCATAACCATGGGTTAGTGACCTCGACTTACCATCAGCGTATTGAGGTGAATATGAAAAGTAAGGAGGTTGTTATCCGAGCATCTAAAAAGTCATTCGGACATAAGGAAGTACATTTGGTAGATGCTGCATTTTATATTGAGTTAGCTAAAGAAGCTATGGTGCTCACCAGAGACAGTGGTGGCACTAGAGTTCTCAGCACCAGGGAAAGGTTGCGTGCAAGGGCTAGACCAATTGACAACCAGGAGGAGCGAAAAGTAGACCGAGAAAGGGTGAGACTGCCCAGCTTGTCTAGGAAATTACGAGATAGGATGATTCCACAAATTGATCCGATTGAGCATCTCATCCAAAAGAAAAGTGTGCATAGTAAGTTTGAGAGAATTGAAGGAAAATTACTGGAAGAGGCCATAGAAGGACAAAACCCATAAATAGTGAGAGAGTGATGATGCCGAATGGCAAGATCATTTACAAATTATAAAGATGTGAGAGGTAAACTAAAGGTTTAGGCGATGAGGATGACCCAATCTATGAATGTTTCTTAGTAGGCAACGAAGGACACTGTATAGTGATTGATAACTCCAATTTCTAAGAATTTATGGAAGAAGTGGCGAAAGATCTAGAGTGCATGCATGATAGGCCAATGCCTCAAATTCAAGAATTAGACCGAATGAACCTTACGGGGGGAGGTAACGATACTATACCAATCATTATCTCAAAACTCCCGAGTGGAGAAATAAAAGGGGCATTGATTGAGTTAATCGAATAATTCAAAGATGTATTTGCGTGGAAATACACTGGGATACCTAGGATTGACAAGGAAGTGAGCTTCCACAAGCTGAACATCATGCCATAATCTATCCCGGTCAATTAGGCCATTCAAATGTACAAGGCAGAGCTTGATTTGCAGATCATACAAGAGGTCCAGAGGCTGCCCACAATAAGCTTCATCATCCTGGTACAACATCCTATATGGTTTACTAGAATTATGCCCGTGGGGAAGAAAGTTGAGAACCAAATGAGGATTTATGTGGACTTCAGAGACCTAAATAGAGCATGCACAAAAGATGAGTTCCATTACCATCTATATACAACCTTATAGATGAAACTGTGGGTCCTGAGATATACAACTGCATGGATGGCTTTGTAGGCTATAACAAGATCAAGATGGATCATAATGACGCTGAGAAGACTGGCTTCTGCACTCCATTGGGTAATTTTATATACATGGATATGCCTTTTAGACTAAAGAATGCAGGTGCTACGTATCAAAGGACTATGATGGCTATATTCCATGATCTCTTTCAAGATATTATCGAGTTTTACGTGGATGATTTGGTCATAAAGTCAAAGAAGGAGCCATCTCATTTGAAATATTTGATGTAGGCCCCTTTTTCTATGCGAAAAGTGTTTTTAAGGACGACAGAACAATTTTATTTTTTTGAAAACCCTTTTCCAATTTTAATTTGGATCAAGTTGTGAACCAATTTTAACTTAATCAATTTTATCTTGATTAATCCTAAACATGCATATAGTGATTAAAGAAAATAAATTAAGGAAAAGAATGCTCACAACTTCGGATGTACGAGGAAAACACTAAGGCAAAAAACATCGAACGAACCAAGCCAGACAATTACTATGATGTGGAATTACAAGGAACAGACATAAGTCTTACTCAACGACTCGATCCCCACAAGACTTGACGCTCTTATGATCTTCAACCACTCCTCCACAATGCCTATAGAGAAAGTTCTTCTTCTACGATGCTCGTCCATAACACACGTGTCCACGTATGTCTCAGTGTCCACCGATATGGCTTTGTGTAGCCTACGATGTTAAACACAAAATGCTTCGCTTTTTGACCACAAAACTCAATGTTCAAGTTTAGAAACTCTTATTGGTTCCAAAAAAAATCACTATATCATATATTAATGAAAACTCGGATCTTTGAACCTCTAAGGATGTTTTAGACTAAGAAAACCTCAGAAAACTTTGTGCAAAAAAGGTATTGGTTCGTAAACTGTATTTCAGACTGAATATCTTTCTAAACTCTGAGAAAACACGCCTTAAATAGTATATTTAAAGTTGGTGTCTCTCTCGAATGACATAGGCATGTCGCTCGAACGACATCCCATTATTGCTCGAACGACTGACATAGTCGTTTGAATGAAAAAACATGTGTGTTTGATTTTAACACAACTCTAAATGATGTTTATCTCAGAATAAACAAAGTGCAAACATTTTCAAACTCTGTTAAAAACATTTTGAAAACATTTATTTTAATAAAATAACATCCTTAAACGTTTTGAAATAAATTTTGAGTCCCATTAAAATTACGCATTCACACCTAAGTGATCTCGGAATGCAATTTGACTTGAAGACAAAATATGCACCATCAACCGGAATGAAAAATATTTGAAACTTTTTCGCAACATCTTCAATTATCTTCAATACGTCATAGTCTGTTTGGGACAGTGACAATAAAAAATACGACCTAACACGCAAACGTGTTTTGTTTCGAGAATAAGTTAAATAAACATACAACGAACTCAATTAGAAATTTTGTGCTTACAAATCTCCCCCTTTGACTATTCCAAGACAAAACCACCAGGAAAATGCCTAAGCCGGGTCGTTAAGCTGTATGATGCCTATATCCCATCCCATAAACCCAAAATAAAAAATTCAAGATAAGACTAGTAAATGATAGTTCAACAAGCATGAACTGTTTGAATGTGATATAGTCTTGAAATATCCAATCTCTACAGCATACCTACACACATGAAATAGTCAAACACCATGTGAAGTGTGGAGGAACAAATGATATAAACCAATATGTGAAATCAAATCCAAATCATTTTTTATGTGAGCAAAACATGATACCAATTTGAAAACAACATCGAAATTAGGTACCAACATGTACAAACTAATTAATGATGACATGTAAACATGAAAGAATATGATATCAATTTGTAATGCAGAAAAATATATGTTCTTAATAAAAAAAAACTCTCCCCCTACATCACATACATCTCTCCCCCCTTTCTTTATTAGATAACCCGGTGAGAAGATAAACATATCTAGCATGAGATAAATCAATGAAGTGTAACCAGATATCAATGTAACAACCAACTAATAATGATCAAAAGATGTTAAATCTATGCTAGCAAACATTAATCACACAATAGGAATCAACAATCTAAGTAGGTGTGACTAAATGAACATAACCCACAAAAATATGATCAATGATAATATGCATATAACAAACTATCTAAAAGCAACCCATCGGTACTAAAACAAATGTCAACTAAGAATAGGGTACTGAAACAGAAAAAAAAATCCAAAGGGTTGGTCGATCAAAACAACCCTAACATTTGAACGACAGAGGGTTCTTTCTTGAAAGCATCACGCAAGATCCATATCTCGCTCGAAACGAGAGAATCAACCTCTCACATCCAGTTCTAAAAATTATATAGTTTCACCCAGCGAAAAAAAATCGTGAAAAAATTAACTGGAAGTGGCAGAAATATGCAAAATAGTAACATAATTGACAAAAACAATACGAGTTACATGCTAACATAATACCAATGTGCTCAAACATGAGCATGGAATGTATGGGCGTAAACTATAACAAATGAATCACAATTCTAACACATCGAAACGATCAAGAAGCTCGAATTGATAGTTATAAATCATTAAACTTTAGTTTAGCCATATGTGATAACGAAAGTATGAGATAAATGAACTAAACAATCAAACATTCACTAAAATCTGGAATTTTGATGATTATACGAACAATAGCATCATGATACAAATTTTCAATGTTAGGATTTTTTATGCAAACCCATTTGTTATCCATCCAAACTCCCTCAAATATATCATATTTTTTCGTTTGGAATGAACATAAACTAATTGGACCATATTTTGGCATATGATTATTTTATTGCCTTGATTATCTTTTGGGCTCTTTTAAACGGTGGCTTTTACGACGAGTCAATTTTACACTCTCGTTGCCCTTTCCCGTGAACACTCATCATTTTTTTAATTTCAATCCTCATGGTAAACGGTTCTTACATGCACACCGCCTCCTTATGTCTACTTAGGCATAGATGAGAAAATTGAGATTATAACATCTCACCAAAATCAAATATGAATGAGATGTCAAACATCCATATAAACTCGTGCATGTGTGCAATGATGGCATATATACAAAGTTGAATCAAAATGCATATCAACTTCAAACCAACCCCGTAATACAATGGTTAAGATCATTCTAAGCATTAATAATTATCACCAAATGTCCTGGCCACTTGGATAATCAAAGGATGGGGGTCCAAGCACACCAATATGCCACATCAAACATGTAAACTCATGACAAAAAAGGAAAATCTTTTTGGGTTTTCAACATATTTTGACTTAAATAAAAGAAAAATCTTTCTAAAAAAGTTAAAAACCGAAAATCTTTTTGAGTTTTTTTTCAAATAAGACTCCATAAATGAAAAAATATCATACATAAGGATACACATGTTATAACACTAGCATGAAATATAAATCATGATGAAAAGACCAACGTATGACAATCATGGTAACATAATCATCCATTAGATTTAGCATGGGAAGAATCAAGTGCAACCAAATGAGAACCATGAAGTTTTACTCCTAAATCCTATAAATCTTATTTCCTAACCCAAGTAGGTGTGACATGAGGCATGGGAGTGTTGGGAAGCAAAATGTATTTATTCCTAAACTTCCTAGGAGCATTCCTAAGGTTGTAGAAAAAAACGTCTAAGGTGACCTTTCCTACCGCAATATGTGCAAGTGTAAATATGGTGGGAATGATTACCAAAATATCGACCTATCCTCACGTTACTAGTGGGCTCTCTCACATGATTGGTATTGGCTTTGGGAATGGGAATAACTCTATCAGCGTAGCCTATAGCACACCTATCACTTCTGACTTGGATGGTGACTAACATCCCATCCAACTTTTCCAACCTAGATTCCAAGTCAAACTTAACCTTACTCGAGTCTTTCGAATTCTCCTCTAACTCATAAATCCTAGACTCTTCACATTCTAGAATCTCCGTTTTCAATGCCTCCATAAAACCACGAAGGCTATCTCTCTCTTTCTCCACATATTCTAGTTTCTCCCTAAGCATCCTCTCCCGTGCCTTAAGATCCTCAATTAAATCATCATTATTTTCTATGGCACGCTCATTCAACTTAGCTTTCAATTTAAAGTTTGCCTTTTTCACTTTCACCACGTTGACATACAACTCGTTTAATGCAACTTGCAACTCTTTCACTCCAACCTCCTCTTCCTCACTCACTTGGTATTCAATGGCCTCGAAAGTGTCATGCACATGAGAATCTTCGTGGGAAAATTTATCATTGTCACTCACATGACATTCTAAGAAAGCAACAAACTTTCTCTCATTAGGGGAAATCACTCCCTCTTCCGGATCACTATCACTTAAGGAGGCACTATAGGCTATCAGTTTCTTGCCCTCTTTCTTAAGTCTAGTGGGACACTCGACAACTTTGTTACCATACCCCTTACACCCAAAACACCTATTCGACTCAACCCTATTATATTTCTCACTATTATCCTTAGGGGTGGAATCTACCTTGATGTTCTTGAATTTCTCAAAAATTTTGGCATCTTTCGATTGATTTTGAAAGTTAAGAAACTTTTTGAACATCTTTGACATCAAGGTGACACACTCAAAATAGAAATTGGAATCATCATATGAAACTTTAGTCACCTCCTTTCGGGCTTTCAAAGCAGTGCCCTTTTCTTTCCTTAGCACTTGCTTAAAAATATCGAGTTCATAGGTCACCTACAATCTCTTCAAGTTTCATCGAATCAAGCATACCTAAGGAGTTTTAAACGTTCACTTTTGCATCAAACCTACTCGAAAAAGATCTTAAAATTTTATTTATCACACGGTTGGCGGGAATCTTCTCTCCTAAGTTAAACGACGAGTTGACAATATTAGACAACGTACCGTAAAACTCATCAAACAACTCACTCTCTAAGATCTTAATCGTCTCAAACTGTGTAGTGAGGCTTTGTAGTTTAGACGCCCTAACCATGCTAGTTCTCTTGTGATTAATTACAAGTGTATCCCAAGCCTCTTTTAAAGTTTCACAAGTCATAATTCTATTATACTCTTCCGGTGTGACATGTGAGGAAATTACGTGCAGAATTTTAGAGTTGTAAAGTGCATGCCTATGTTCATCCTAGGTCCATGAATCAAAGTGTTTCAAACTAGTGACCTCACCCTCTCGTGTGACTGGTGGTGACCAACCCTTTTCAACCTCTAACCACACACGCTTATCAATGGATTTTAAATAATTTCTCATTCGCATTTTCCAATAAGCATAATTTCTGCCATAAAAAATAATAGCACGAAAACTTTCAAAACCACTAAAATTCATCCTAAAAAACACAAGGGATCAACACAATAAAAGTATGTTTCAAGATCTGATACCAATATGTTGGCCCTTTTTCTATGTGGAAAGTGTTTTTAAGGATGACAAAATAATTTTCTTTTTGTGAAAACCCTTTTTCCAATTTTAATTCGCACCAAGTTGTGAACCAATTTTAACTTAACCAAATTTTATCTCGATTGATTCTAAACATGAATATAGTGATTAAAGAAAATAAAGTAAGGAAAATAATTCTCACAACTTCGGATGTACGAGGAAACCACTAGGGGAAAAAAATGCGGATGGACCAAGCCACATAATCACTATGATGTAGAATTATAAGGAATACACACAAGGCTTACTCAACGACTCGATCCCCACGAGACTTGACGCATGTATGATCTTCAACTACTCCTTCGCAATACCCATGCATAAAGTTCTTCTTCTACGATGGTCGTCCACAACACAAGCGTCCACGTATGTCTCGGTGTCTACCGATATGGATTTGTGTCACCTACGATGTTGAACACGAACACTTTCGCTTCTTAACCACGAAACCCAATGTTCAAGTGTAGAACAAAATCTTTTTAGTGCCATCAAAGATCACTATATCATATAGTAATGAAAACTCAGATCTTTGAAACTCTAAGGATGTTTTAGACTAAGAAAACCTTAGAAAACTTTGTGCAGAAAACTTATTGGTTTCGTAAATTGTATTTCAGACTGCACACCTTTTGAAACTATGAGAAAACACACCTTAAATAATATTTTTTAAATCGGTGTCTCACTGGAACGACATAGGCATGTCACTCGAACGATATCCTTATGTCGCTCGAACGACTAACATAGTCGTTTGAACGAAAAAACATGTGTTTGATTTTAACAGAACTCTAAATGATGTTTATCTCAGAATAAATGAAGCGTAAATGTTTTCAAACTCTTTTAAAAACATTTGAAAAAACATTTATTTTAATAAAATAACATCCTTAGACATTTTAAAATAAATTTCGAGTCTTATTAAAATGACGCATTCATACCTGAGTGATCTCAGAATGCAATTTGACTTGAAGAAAAAATATACACCATAAACTGGTATGATATATCTTTGAAGCTTTGTCGCAACGTCTTCAATAAACTTCAATACATCATAATCTGTGTGGGATCGTCATAATAAAAAATACGACCTATGACTCAAACGTGTTTTCTTCAGAGAATAAGTCAAATAAACATACAACTGATTCAATTGGAAATTTTGTCCTTACATTTGAGAAAATTATTCAAAAGGTGTAGAAAGTACAAACTAAAAATGAACCCCCTCAAGTGTGCCCTCAGGATAACTAGCGAGAAATTACAAGGATTCGTGGTGAATAGACAAGGTGTTAAGATTGATCTAGACAAGAATAATGCCATTCTCAATATGCCATGTACAAAGATTAAAAAATAATTAAAAATATTCTTGGGGAAAGTCTCCTAATTAAGAAGATTTGTGCCTGGAATTGATGTGGCCAGCTGATGGAACTGCTACGAATGGGGTTTTCATGGGAGCAACCACATCAATAGGCCTTATACAAGTTGAAGAATCTCCTCATAATACCACAAACCATGATCACTCCCAACCAAAGTATACAATTGCAACTTAATCTTGTCTCCAAGGCCAGATCTGTTGGCGCATTACTAGCGTAAGAAGTGGAGGGAATTAAAAAACCTATTTATTTTCTTAGCTGTATTATATATGGGCCTAAGGCCAAATATACCAGCATTTAGAGGCATTTTTAGTCCTTATTTTTGTTGTTAAAAAACTTGGGCACGACATATTTTCTTTCATGATGTACATTATAACACATTGGGATCCTATCAAATTCTTGCTAGCTTGAATTGTTCTAATTGGTAGAGCAACTAAATGGTTCCTCATACTCTAAAAATATGATCTTAAGTGTGTGGACCCTAGAGATATCAAAAGTTAACCTTACTCGGATGGACTGTCCAGCTTCCCCTCTGGTACGTTCGAACCACGACACGAAGATCTCTGAGGTGATGATCTTTTAGCCAATTATCTAGAAGCCAGATTGGAAGAGTGGAGTATGGAATTCGATAGATTATCTGCCCAAGGCAAATGAGGTGAAGGGGTCATCCTAAGCAAAGGATAGGAAGAAATTTATTTATCCTTGAACTTGAACTTTGGCTACTCCAATAATGAGGCTGAGTATGAGGCATTGGTGTTGGGTTTGTTGAAGGCCTTGCGAAGGGGCATTCAGGTACTTACCCTCAAAGGTGACTCTAACCTAATAGTGAAACAGGTGAATAGGGTGTACGCTCTCAAAAATATCAGTCTGGTGCCTTTTCGAATAATTATTAGAAGGTTGTTCAGACAATTCCATGAAGTAATAGTGAAAATTCACCCAAGGACAATGAATAGGCATGCGAATGCCTACATGATGATTGCCCAGAAGATTGACATAAAAGGTTATTCGATGATAATTCGGTTCACTAAGAGGACAACTCACTTTGCTACAACCAAAATACTACCCATTGATGACAGTAATGACTGGAGGGGAAAAGTAAGGAGGCAACTTGATACTGGGGAAGGACCTTTAAGCTTGGTAAAATTATCCCAATATTTTTCCATGGACGATAACTCTTATTATGAATACAAAGAGGGTTAGTTGTCAAGATCTATTGATCCGAAGGAAGCTAAGAAGAGGTTGCGGGAAGCCCACTAAGACAAATGCAAAATTACTAAAATTCATTTGTACCAAGGGAACCAAAGAGATGGCTACTTTTGGCATAGGGTGAAGCAAGATGCTTCAATAATGCAAAAAAGTTATGATAAATGTTAATTGTACTATAAGTCAGCTGATTGCAACTTCATCGAGCAACTACATGATTGGAGACAACCTTATGTTGACATGTTAGTAGAGAGTATGGTACCAAAAAACAAAGATGATACTACTAGGCTCAAGCGAAGGATCTCAAGGTACTATATTAAGAATGGCCAGTTGTATCGAAGAGGTTACTATAATAAACCTCTATAATACTTTAGGTTAGAAAAAGAAGAAAAGGTACTAAAGCAGTCTCATGAGCCAGGACACATAGGAGGGGAAAATAAGTAGGACCAATTAATGACCATTTGATTTTATTAGCTAACTATGGAAAAGGATACAACCCAAATCGTTGAAAAATGAAGGGCATGCCAACTCCACGAAAATATGATCCATACTCCTTCAGTAGACCTACACTTACTTTTCACTCCATCCCCATTCCACACTTGGGATTTTTCCCTTTACACTTAAATAACTCAACGAGTCTTTCTCGTGATCTCGACCCTCGACGATATGTCTCTTGATATATTATCTCTCCCGAGATGCATCCATATTTCGATTTTCACCCGTGATACTTAAATAACTTAAACGAGATACCAAAATATCTCAGGAGGAAACCTTCCAAATGTATACCTACTTATAAACGTGCAAACACGTATATACTAATCACAACAAAGATGCACCCATCTCTCATCAAACCCTGAACTACAAATAAAGTAATGAGTCATACACAAGCAATCTTGTGTACCTGCATCTGTTAAAGTGATGCTCTCATATGTTTCATTTATACCATTTTCCAAAACTAGCACCTATCTAAATTTATTATAGGGATCCTCATGTCGAGGTCTCTAAACAAATTCTAAAAGAAATAAAAAGTAATCAATTAATGTAAAGAGAAATAATAAGCAATGAATTAAGGAATCATAATGAACAAGTGCAGTGCCTAACACTTTCCCCACTCATAACTCGGTTCCTAAACCTGCGAAACGAGTATCTCTAGACTAATTACAGACTTAAAAACCTTCCTAGGATTATCCTGAAAGGGCAAGCTTGAATATTTTTTTCTTGATTTATATAAAACAAATTGGTGACTCTAAATAACCGACAAAACACTTTTCTTATGCACGTATGCCACACCTACCAAGGGGCATGCACCAAACTTAGGCATGGCATCATACATCATCCAGGGAAAGATCATCGACGACGAACGTCGAACAAATAATTTGACCTCGGGGGGACTCAGCGGAAGCGAAAGGTAAGCACACCTCGCATCTCCATGACTAAGTTACCTCCAAACAACATCATACACAACTTTCTCGCGACCCACAATGTCATAGTGGCGACTTTGTCAGGACTACTTTTTCTTCTATTGGAATGCAACATTGTGTGTCATAACCAAACCTCTCCATCTACGTTATAGTGGTGACTCCACCGAAGATAAATCAAGAGAACTGAGCTATTTTTATGCTTTTTTCTACTATGTTTAATATTTCTCTCCCCAATGACTACTTTATGTCAATTTTAAAATTTTTTAGATTCCTTATTTTTAGAGTCTCTCACAATGTAGATACATGCTTAGTCCCCAACTACAAGATTGCACAATTTCCCAAACACACAGGTGCGCACGAAGTAGCTCACGATAAAATTAAACATCAAAGTATGTAAAAGGATAAGATTAGCTAATTGAATCATGCACTAAATAGTTTCGATTTTAATGTTGTTTAAACCCCATACCCTCTAGCACTCCCAGAAGACGCTAGTTAAAAGAAGTCCGTACTTTAGGGAATTCACTTTATTTAAGGGAAACTTCGTACTTCAGAAAAGTCATCTCTCCATAAAAGAGAGATTCGTAGTTTTGAGAAGTCATTACCTCGAATAAAGCTCCTACTTTTGTAAAGTATTTTCCCCTAAGGCTAGTCACCAATTGGTGTCCTCACTCTTTTCATCCACCCATATGGTATATTGAACAACTTCTCTCTTGATCTCAAGGTCTCGATGATAGGGAATGTTTGAAGTTTATTTAGTATCGAGGTATATTGAATATGCTTTCACACCTGTCTAGTACTAGGGTAAATTGGTGTCACACAGACATAAAGGTTGCTCAGTCCAAGCAGCATGGCATATCATAACCCATGGCATTAAAAAGTAATCCTCCGATAAGCGAGCCACATCGCATGCTTGCATATAAAAAAAGTCTAGAAGCAAACCATATAGCACGAAAGAGAACAAAATACTTATTGTTCAAATGATTTGATGAAATTTCCAAAGATGTCAGATAACTGGATACTGGTGAGAAACCCCTCAGATTCCAGGTTGAATGTCTTCCCATCTCAAAGGAGATTAATAGTGTGAATCTTTAAGTCATCGTCAAAACAAGGGTCCCATACGTTGAATTCCCCTACCACATTTTTATTCTATAAAAGTACTAGACCTATATCTATTATTTCCTTGCTCCTTATTCTAACAAAATGAGATATCATCCCCCCAAATCCAATGGGAATCAGTTAAAGTTCTTACCCTTTGAAGATACTACCAAATGAAAGAACTCAAAAAATAATATACTGTCCAAATACAGTTAAAAATATACAAATGAATTGCATAAAATTAAGTCATTGCGTATATGAGTCCTTCTCCCCCTATGTATTGTCCTTCTGTCAGTATTTTAGTCTCCAAAAACCTGAACGAAAGTGCCCCAATTATTTTTATAGAGGTTATCACCACCAGCAGAAGAATCGCACTAAGTCCTTACCCTTAAAACAATAGTTTGTGCATCTTGCGGTCATTAAGTATTCATAAGTGTGCTCCCTACCCATAATTTTCATATCTGGATTGTTGTACGATCCATGTCTATCGAAGAAAACTAGATACCATCAATTATGGATCAGATTTTGAGAGAACTTAAGAACATCACCACTTCTGAGAACACCATACAATCAGAGATCATGGCACTAGGCCAAATCAAATCCTTCATATAGGGAACCCATGCCATAATAGGAGAGAACATCCTTCCTCCTCCAATCCCCAACCTTCGTACCCTACTTGCGTTAGCTGTTAAGGGCATGCCCAGCAAGGATCCACTTCTCTAGTTCCACCTTCAGCTCCCCCTATTAATATCGGTGCTCCCTACTTCTAAGTACCATTTCCCCCCACATGGTTACTTTGAGACTTACCATCAGTACCCCTAGTAGTTGAACACCACTTTCCAAAATCCCCCACGAATTGAATCTATGCCCCCCGCTAGTCGAAGAGTTCATTCCCTTGCCACCAAACTAAGAGATAACATAAGTCCAATCAAAACTATGTCTCCTCTAGAAAGCCGTCAGTAAAATGCTAACCATAAATGATCTAACCAACATTAAGAAGTTCATCTCCTAGAGAAGTTCAAGATGACGGTTTGTAAAACCTACAAGAGTTAGTCTCTCCAACTACCCACTTATCTAACTATTACCTCCAAATATAGGTCTAAAACTTTAACCTAGGGGTATTATAAACATGTTCTCAGACACCCTAGCATGAGGATCCCTCACTTGGTACGTGGACCTTAAACATGAGGGGCCTGCCAAGACCTGGGATGATGTTTGTTGCACTTCTTAAATAAGTAAGAATATAATGAAAAACTAAGTGTCACCTGTAAGGATCTAAAAATACTGAAGCAGGAAGAAGGGGAGGCAATTAACATTTTCATCATTCATCTAAGAGAGAAATCCATTTATATGGGTCAATCATCCTATAGAGAGGGACCATATTGAGATCATAATTGAATAGCTTCCGAAGGAAGTACAAAGTGAACATGGATTCACCTGGATCTCATATTTCAATGCCCTCAGTCATAGAGGGTGTAAAATTAAAGAAAGCATGGCCGAAAAATCTGCCAAAATAACTAAGGAGCCTCGCTGAACTACTAATAAATTCTTGACCCATAAGAACCTACTAGGGGATTCCATATATCACATCACCACCCTCATAGTCATTCCATCACCAGGATCACGCATGATTGACAATACTAACCCGTC
Organism: Sambucus nigra; assembly: GCA_949130495.1. Classification (NCBI taxonomy): domain Eukaryota; kingdom Viridiplantae; phylum Streptophyta; class Magnoliopsida; order Dipsacales; family Adoxaceae; genus Sambucus; species Sambucus nigra. The sequence goes on along the minus strand of OX422217.1, from coordinate 426,052,152 downwards.
TATGGTAGCCATCACTGCACCTTCCCATCGGGACCCCTCCTAAAAATTATTAGCCCATGCCTCCTCCCAAAGAGTTTCGTACTCGATCAAGTACCTTCACTAACTGAAATGACCCCCTCAGTTGGTTCTTCATCACTCGAAAGTTATATGGTCATCTCACAGTATAAAAAAAACTGCATTGTGAGATGGCGCTCCAGCCATCTCAAATGGTACTTTAGTCGTCCCAAATAGTTTTGAGATATCTTAAGGGGGTATTATTAGACACCCATTCTAAATACTTTTTGAGATGGAAATATCCGTCCCAAAATGGTTTTTTGATATGGGAACTAAGCCATCTCAAAAGTTCATCGTTTATGGGAGCTTTTAAAGATGGTAGGGAAGTCATATGTTAAATAAATTCTATGAGGTGGCAACAGAGGTCCAAAAAGAATTTTTAGAGATAGGAACTTAGCCGATCGGAAATCTTATCATCTATGGGATCCTTTTTAGATGGCGAGGAAGACGTCTTTAATAATTTTGGCACCAAAATTAGAATTACATCCATTCCAACATAAAATATATTAAAAAAATAAAATTCATTCCATGTTTTACATCCATTCCATTATATAATCTATATAATCATAAAAACATTCTTAAAAACAATATATAACATCTTTCACATTAGTTTCAACATTGAACATATAATTCTCCATTCAACTAAAATTAGAGTTCATACAAATTAAATCTCTTTATACAATTAATAATTCCAACATTATTTCCACCAACCTAAATCAAAGTTGCTTCAATCAAAATATTAATGCTAATAATAGGTTTTTCAAATATTCCACTCATGTCATTAGAAAAAAATACATAAAATACATCTACTCCTAACATAAAATGATGTCAACAAAGTAAACCAACGATCTTAAAGCATACGACCTCCAACATATTGACCATAACGATTTTCCGTGTCCACAAAAGGTTTCCACCTAGAATAAGATTTATTTACTATCAATTACCTTAAATAAGTAGGAATTTTTTAATAGTTCCTATAGATGACAATCTTTAAAAACATTATCAAATTTGTATATCTTCATATTAACTACCTTGAAAAACACTTAATATTATTAAAAAAATCGACAGAGTCTTCTTTGTTTATTCATGAAAACCAACCTATTTATGCATATACATTAACTAAAAAAAAAACTACACTAATCGCCAGAACACTTCAAACAAGTAACTTCATACGGGATAAATTTTGTCCAGAAAATATTAAAATATATACAATATATCATAAGGGAATAAAATATCGATACATATATTCTACCTAACACTCCCGCGCATACATATATAGAAATAAAATAAATATGTTTTAAGCTAAAATACATGTACAATTAGCAAATATCTTTCTATATACATAACAAGTAGTGTTTTAAATCGCATAATAATAAAGACGAGTTATTACCTAGTCGGTATGGATAATTGAGGTACTCGAAGTATGACGAGGGATAATACTTTGAAACAATCTCATTCATCGCTTCTTGATCATTTTGCTTCTCTTATGGTAGCTCATTCAGTCATCTCTCAAGCATTGCGTACCAATTAGACATATATTAGAAATTAATAAATGTAATTTACATCCACAAGAACATTATGGGGAGCAACTAAATTAGTCGCATAAATTAAGTGTGGAAAGGAAGCGTCCCTATGAAGAAAATTATTCAATTGATGCTTGAAAATTGCAATATTAATCTTGATGCTTGAAAATTGATCAGTTTTAACCCTCCACCACAACTCCGTTTAGAGTTGTAACAAAATAGATACTTGGGTATCCTTATATATAGCATCTTATATCGAAGGTTATTAAAACATAATAGAGAGTTGGGAATACTTTATGGCATCTTATATTGAAGGTGATCATGTAATAAGCGCTGGATTTTTCATTAATTTTAGGATTGGGAAGTGATATGGGATAAAATTGATTAATTTCTAACCATTAGATATAACATTGCATCTTTTTTAACTTTAAATCCAACAATGAAAATGGCCCCAAACTTCAAGGTTAACTTCTCAGTTTTCCCTCAAAATAATAATTAGAAGGTGACATAATTTGTTAACACATTTTAACTCCTGACTCATCTAGAGATGTATGTCCATGTATCTTCAATGAATAGGTCAGTTCCTCACACATTAAGACATTGGACTATGTTAGAATAATTATCCCTGTATAATTACTTTATCATAAAACATATTATGGTGACGTATAGTGATTCAACGTTAATATTTCATATTTATTCCCTTAATTTTGGTAATTTTACGGAACCTTGCATTGTAATTAGACTTGATTTATCTCATAATCTTGCTAACCTTTTTGACAAGTATTTCTTAGTTTGTGTATTTATCTCATATTTTACAGGTATTTCGTGCAAGTGGATGCGAGCGAAAAACTGAAAAGGTGAAAGAGATGAAGGAAAGGAGAGTCAAGGGAAATTATGTAATTTTCCAACTAGAACTCAGGGGAGGATCCAAAAGGAAAGTTGAATAGCTTGAAGCTACAAGAATAATGGTATAAATGGAACACAAATCCGAGCTACGGTGAGGAAGTTACAAGAGTTCAAAGATGGGAAGAAATTCTAAGGGAAAAAGTGGAATATAAAAAATTATCCCTAAGCAAACCTATTTGGCATGCAGTAGAACTAGTTCGCTAGGGCACACCGGTATGGGGACAAGGTTAACCAATTTGATGTACCTGTTACATGATTTTTACTTTTATCCTCATTTTAGCTAGAGAGTCATATGGTTTAAAAACACTTCCAAAATGAGACAAAGACTAATATAACCAAATTAGGGTTTTAATGCTTTAGTTTTACATAGTTCTTGAGAGGTAAATAAGGCTAAGAAAGGAGTGAAAGAAGAAAATTCATTTATTGTCCATAATTGCATACAAATTCAATGTAAGACCATTCTGCTTTTCGGTTTGTCTTCCAATACTCGTTTGTGAATCTTTTTCGTTGTGTATTTATTCTTTGCCATTAAATATATGTGTTCTTGTTATATATTTGTGATCATGTCTTCATGCTACTTAAAAATCACATACATAGTTTGAATTGACTTGTCCGACTAGGTGTTTAGAGAGTTGGGGCACATGAACCCAACCAAGGTATTATGAATAAATACAAAATGGAATAGATTTAAATAAAAAATTATGAGGTTTGAAACTTTGTTGGAACAAGTATTATATACCTTTTAACATCATTTGCCCTTGGTAACCAGAGTATTTTAGGATATAATACGCATGTAGATAATTTTGGCATTTGTATTAAATTTATTTTTGACTTGATATTGTGTGGAGTAAAATGCTCATATGTTTATTACTTTGATAGATTTTAGTTTTTTGATTAATTGAATATTTAGTTCTTAAAAATCTTATATCCAACATAATTACTGATGATTAGGGAGAGTGTATCCCCGCCCCATTTTTCTCATATAGTTTATTTCAAAAATTAAAGCTTTTGTCTTGCATTTATTTAGTTAATTTGAATTTATTGGTTAGCCTGCAATACTTCGTAGAAATTCTCATAAAAAGTTTCATCACCTTTTCTTATTTCTTTTGTGAGTCAATAATTAGGTTTTGTACGCCTTTCCTTAGTAGTCATCACCACCATCATCCTATTCCCTAAGTTTGACACCTGACTTGCTGGGATTATTACTTGAGCGATCCGCTAGCAGTTGAGCCGTATGTACATGCTCTACACATACTTTTTCAGTCGCATCAAGTTTTTTTTAGTGTTACCAGGGAGTAGGTAGACATACTAGGTTAGGTCGAATTAATCTAGGAATTTGACTTTAATTTCTAAAAGCCAAAAAAAAAAATCATAAAACACCTTTTTTTTTCAAAAGATCCAAAAATTGAAAAAAATCAGAAAAATAAAAATATTCTTTCATGCTTTAAGTGAAAAATACTCAGACCAGTCCCAATCCAAATACCAATAGTCCTATGATACACGAGAATCCTACAATTGAACTCGCCCCTGCTATCCCTCACACTACAAACTCTCCAAATTTCTCGGTACCACCTCCTACACCGCGTAGTCACACCACGAGTCATACGTCTAGGAAATCCAATGAGTAAAGTGATTCTATAAGTGTGAGTGCCATGTTTGATCACTCTTGTTTTAGAATGGGTGAGTGAGTGATTTCATATCGGACCATAAGAGACCTCTTATTCCCCTGGTGAATCATCGCTCCAAGATGCATTATATTCCTGTATAATGAGGGGCAGTTTCACTTTAGGAATGCGATGATTCAGATTCTCCTAACACTTCATGGTATGGATTCGGGAATCCTTACCTCCATATTAGAGAGTTCTAAGAGGCGTGCGAGATGTTCAACGATCAATCTTGCACCCCAGACATAGTGCGTCTCAAGATTTTCCCAGTTTCTCTTAAGGATAAGGCCAGGCCTTGGCTTTGGACATTAGCAACAAACTCAATTGGACCGTGGAGGGATATGCAGGCTAAGTTTCTCGAAAATCTCTTTCCCACACTGGACCAATTCTATTAGGGCTCAAATTTAGACCTTAGTCAAAATGAGAATTAACCCTTCGATAGATGATAGGAAAGGTTCATGGAGTTAATTAACATGTGACGACACCACAGTTTTGAGAAGTGGAAACCCATCTCCTACTTCCACCATTAGTTAAGCTTAAGCTCCAAGTAACACGTTAAAACTATGTGCTGGGAGATTTTTTTTGGTTAGATATAGACGATGCGAAGGCCTAATTTAAGTATGTCATGGAGACTACTCAATATTAGGACACATTAGATCTGAACAACCAACCCAAAGCTAGACACACATCACGGTGCCTTGCTCGTCCAGAATCTATCACTTGGGCAAGTAAGTCGAGTTAAAACTTCAAATTAATCAACTATCCAAGACATTAGAAGACGTGGTCTAAGCTAGGGGGAGAGATGTATCCGTATCCTCTTGAGTAATTAAGTAGGAGATTTGCACCATTTGTGAAGTAAGATATTTAACGAAGCAATGCTCGAGGATACCCACCTAAAAAGTTTTCTTCAAGAGTAATTTGAGGTGGTGGGATCCTATAAGGGTAATTTTAACGCCACACACGAGAGTCCTTTAAATCCAACGTGGCAAAACCATTTTGGTTTTAGTTATGGGAAACCGAATGCATCGTTGAATCCCAATTAACAGATTTCCTAACAATCGCCACCACTCCCTATTTATTAGCAAGAACCACCAATGCAAGAGCCTAATCTCTTTCCTTATTTGATCCCATAGAGGAAGAGTCTCGAGGACACTCTTTCCAAATTTATGCAAACCTAGTCAACAATAAATGCCCAAAATGCCTAAATTTTTACCGACTTAAAGGCATCGCTTTCTAAGTTGCACAATCTTCCTTAAGTTTTTGAGATAAGGGAAAGTTTCGCGCCCAAGGATAATGACCTCTCCAAGGTAAAAAATGTGTTAGCTCTAATCTCGATAAAAATTAAGGGCAATGTAGCGTGGTAACCACTCTACGTAGTGGAAGCGTTGTTGACTTGTCACCTCCTCCACACAATATGTAGAAAGACAAGGAGGTTTTGCCCGACACAAAATAGACCTAAGATTCCCTCTTAGAAGAGAGTGGAAAGAAAGACACGATTAGGCCTGACACAAAAGCGTTGTTATAGCCGCCCCATATCCTCCACAATTCCCACCTCTTCCTAAAGAGGCTATTCATGATTACATTCTTGATGTGCTTAAGGAAGTCAAGATTAATTTTCCTTTTCTTGAGGCTACAAAGAAAATTCCCACATATGCAAAGTTTCTTAAGGACTTGCTCATGGTGAAACATAAATTAAAGGTAAATACGAAGGTGTTCTTAGCACAAAATATGAGTTCGATACTTTTGAGTAACCTCCCACCCAAGTATAAAGATCTGAGTGTGCCCACCATTCCGTGTATTGTTGGAGAGAATATAATCGATAGATATTTATTAGAATTAGGGGAGGGTGTCAATATGTTACCATATTTCATCTATAAAAGATTAATTTGGGAGATTTAAAGCTAAAATTACTCTCCATCTTGCGGATCATTCCATAAAGATATCACGTAGGGTAGTTGAGGAAGTGATCATCCAAGTAGGCACTTTATAATTTTTGGTAGATTTTGTCATTTGGGACACGGAGTCCTCCTCCCCATTGAGTCATCATGTTCCTCCATTTCTTAGCCACGGATAATGCGTTGATTAAAATTCATAATGGGCATATGCAACTCACATTCGGTGATATGACACTTTAAACTAATATCTTCAACATCACCAAGTAAGTGGGTGATGGGGATGATTTAGAAGAATCGGATCTTATTGAGGAGGTAGTATATGAATGAATTGAGGGTAATAATTTTGGTTATCCATGTAAGACATGTTCAGTGAAGGTTATTGAGAGAGGGAGAGAGCACGTAGATGAGAGAGAGAGAGAGAGAGAGAGAGAGAGCACTTTAGATATGATTTTAGAAAATTTTGAGAAAGAATCCAGGCTGGTGGATGAGGACCTTAGTGTTGAATTCCAACCATTATTGGACTTTTTTAGTCACCTAGAAGAGAGAGAATGGAAAGATAAGATAGATCAATTCCTTCTTTAAAAATGTCGACCCATACCTTTTCAATTCTCAGATGAGATCGATGACATGGCTAGAGTTTCGTCTGATTTCGATCCCGATCCATGCTTTCTCGACTTTAAAGGAAATTTAGGGGGCTTAGCATGTCAGTCGATATTTAATCATGACAGTCTCTCCATGTCGAAAAAAATATGCTATAAGGGTATTCGACACCTCGATGATTTTACTCACCTCATTCATCATGCCCCTTCGTGTGTCCAATTTTTCTTTTGGGTCGATTCCCAATTGTTTCGACTTTTGATTTATAACGAGGGAGAGATGGAGACGAGGATAGTATTGGACCCCGTACACGGGGTTGGGTTCATTTTAGGAGAGAGAAAAAGGTCATTGCACCCCCGATGTATATGGGGTGAAATTATTATATAGTTGAGAGTCATGTGTATTTTAGGGTGTTAGAGAGTCAATCGAGTCTGCATTAGAAAGGGTCAGGAGCACGAAATTTGGCCTTATAATTCCCGAGTGAGCAAAACTCATGAAACAAAGAGATTTCATGGTAGCCCGGTGACCAAGTTAATAGGGAGGTTTTAGGAGTGATTTTAGAGGAAAAATAACCTTCTTAACACTTAGCCTATGAAAAATGGAGCAAAAACCAATGTTTGGGCAGAAGGTTCAATCGAACTGGTTCGCCCTCGAAACCTGCTCGAAAATTTGGATTTTCCTCCCATTTTACCACCATATTCACCCCCCTTCCCCCACCTTTTCCCTTTTATCCTATCCAAAATTCCCAACCATCAAACTCCCTCTCACCCCAAAAGAAACCCAATTCACCCCTCCTACCACCCAAACTTTTCACCTTCCCACCCTTCCCCCACGTATAAATACACCACCCATCCCCACCATTTCTCCCACACCAAACTCATACTCTTCTCCTCTAAGTTTTCTTCAAAGTCTCTTCCACCAAATTTCGACCATGATTTGCCTCATGAAAGATGAACCCGTCGATATTATCGACATCGACAAAAATAGATTCCGCTCTTGTCAAGAGTGGAATTGGGTCGAGTATTACTTCGGGCAAACTCGAATGGTGTTCATCAAAAGGAAATTCGCATGGGAAGACATCCCCAAAGAGGTCACCATCCTCTTCAATTGTCTTGGGTGGTGTCGTTGGTTGACCCCCCCAAACTCCATCTACGATCAAATCATTTGTCTCTTAATCCAAAGGCTAATATAAGGCCTATGTCCGCGGGAAGCGTGTGATGTTATCCCTCTCCATCATTCAACAGAAAATGAGGTTGATGGAATTGAATATTTCACAACAACATACCTATCCAAATCATGCCCCCATTTCAAAGAAAGAGTGCGTCGGTCATTGGGCACTCGGGGAGGAGTGGACCACGTACACTTTCCTAATTGACCGACTTACCAAGCGCATACGATACTCCTACCTCATCACATGTGGCACCATCCTTCCAACCACCAAAAACTCGGCCATCCGTCTTCGACATGGAAATTTTTTATACCATTTGCTCAACGATCGAAGCCACATAAGCCACGTCCACGTTTACTTTCAAGAGATTATTGCCACTGCTTTTACATAAAGGGCAAGACGTCCCTCCCATACACGAGGTTTATTTTCGATATTTTCTTCGATGCACGTGTCCCCGGGGGAGACGCTTTCATCCGTATTTATAAGACTATCAATTACTCGTCCATTGATCGTAATATAAGGAAAATGCAGGTCGTGCAACCTTATCCTCCGATTTTCGAGGACATAGAAATGGGGGAGGAGGAGGGTCATTAGGGGGGAGGTGATGATATTGAAGTTGAGGGCGGGGGTGGGTTAAGGGGGGTGACTCAAATTACGAGCCCAATTTTGATGAAATCACATAGCAATCGGCGATTATCAATCGCCGAATTGATGATTTGGAAAATCATATTGACAAGTTCAACACTGAGTACATGACGGAGCGGGAGGTTGACAGGTGGGATTATCGGTGAAATATGATCTTAGTGACGTGCCTCCAAGTGGACATATACCTCTTGTAAGTGGGGCCTGACGCGTAATTCTCAAGCTATTTTTACGACTTATACTCTCATGACCCCAACGCTCCCGAGCCTTCGCACTAAATCAAATGGTTTATTTGTGGTTCTCTTATTATGTAATTCCTATGCTTTTATTGATGTATTTTTATTTTAAAGAACTATGTAAGTTTCCATCCTTCTAATGCATTGTAATTTAGTGGTTTATTAATGAAATATGCATTTTCATTAATTGCTCTTTTTTATTTTTGCATTTTTTCTTTTCTAATTTAGATTTTAATCCTTTTCATTGAGAAAAATGCAAAAGTCTAAGTTTGGGGGGTGTGAAAAGTGCATTTTTTAAAACTTCACAAATTTGGAAAATGCCCAAAAAAAAATTGAAAACGTCAAAAATTCCAAAAAAATTTGAACATTTCAAATATCTCCAAAAAAAATTGAAAAAGTCGACAATTTTTTTCTTCAAAATCGATAAAATTTGGACTTCAAATTATTCAAAAATATCATTAAATTCTTGTTTGAAGTCTCAGTTTGTAAAAATCTAATGCACTAAGCCGAAATTGAGCAAAAATTAAAAATTTAACGAATAAGTGTGGAGATTTTTTAATCCGGTGAGATTTTTGAGCCTATCACTTTTTTTCCAGTAATTAAATCAATCCGAATTAAAAGTTAACTCAAAGTTCGTTTCACTATTTAAAATGTTATTGATGATCCCTAGATTATTGTTTGTTCGATTATGGAAAATGAGTAAGATATTATTATGAAAACGCGCTTAAAATATCTCAAAATTAAAAATCAACTCGAGACGCATATGGTAACATAATTAGTAATTTTGATAAAAAAAAGTTGGGCCATCGTTTGTTACCCAAAAGTATTTTTCATAAAAAGTCCATGACAAAAAAATCCTTTTTGCAAGCCACTTTAAGCCGAATAATTTATACCATTTTCGTTTGTAACCCAAAAAACCTAATTCGCTCGGAGTTGTGAAAATTAAAAATTCATAAAACTAAGTCCAAATGGTGCATAAAAGGAGAAAGAAAAATTGAAAACATATTCTCCACAAATATAGCAAGAAAAAAAATAGTAAAATGAGAAAAATATAAAAAAATAGAAGAAAAAAATAGAAAAAGAGGAAAAGCCCAGAAAAGCACCTTCGGACATCTCAAGAAAATTTTCTAACTCCGAATTTCTCATTCCTATTTTTATCCAAAACACCTTAACCCGAAAAAGTCCTAACCGAGTCCTAATAACAAAATTAAATATCGCGTGGAGAGCTAAAAGACGAAAAGATAATAAAAGAGAAAAAAACTAGTGCGAATAGAAGATGATGTTTTCCATTTTTCAAAGACCGTCACCCGTTCATGAGATTTTTCCATCCTAAATAATTTCGTCTTTCAATTTGTGCATGTGAAATTGTATTCCATTACATTTACTCTTAATATCACGCACATCGAGACAAAATAACCACATTTCGAGTGATTCGTTTGTGAGTGCATCCCGTGAGAAATTGAATCAAAGTGAATTTTCAAAAACTAGCATAATGATCAATCGGTGGATGTTAGCAGTATCATTTTTGGCTTCAAGCGCGCGCGCGCGCACACACACACACACACACTATGAATTGAGATTATTGATTAAAAAATTTAAGTGACTATTTTTCTAGTATTTAAATTATATAATTTTTAATTATTTTGATACTTTATTTGAGTCGAAAAAATGAATTTTATAGGTAAATTCACTACAAACCCTCACGAGACACCACTTGTCCTACTATGGTAGCCTTGGAGTTTAACATCTTATTGCATCGGCTAAATGCATTCGCTTGCCCTCGAAAGAGGTATTCTATCCCAATAATTATTTGGTAATCCATTTAAATCATACTCTTATTCTTTTACATTGCTCGAATTGAGCAACATTCTAAGTCAGGAGGTTTGATTCGGTGTAAATATTTCATATTTATCCCCTTAATTTTGGTACTTTTATGGTTCCGTTCTTTGTAATTAGATTGAATTTATCTCATAATCATGCTAATAACCTTTTCATAAAATATTTCTTATTTTGCGTATATCTCTCTTATTTTACAAATATTTCGTGCAAGTGGATGTGAGAGGAAAATCGAAACGGTGAAAGAGATGAAGGAAATGTGAGTCAAGGGAAATATGTAATTTTTCAGCCAAAACTCGAAGGTGGATCCAAAAGGAAAGCTGAAGAGCTTGAAGCTACGAGAATATAGGAAGAAATGACACTCAAATTCGAGCTACGATGAAGAAGTTATGAGTGTTTGAAAATGAGAAAAAAATTCAGGGCCAAAAATGGAATATCAGAAATTCTCCCCAAGTAAATTGATTTGGCATGCACTAAACTGGTTTTCTGGGGCGAATCGATTCGGGGACAAGGCGAACCGTTCGACGTACCTGTTACAGAATTTTGACCTTTATCTTTATTTTTAGCTAGAGAGTTATATGGTTTTAAACACTTCGAAACGACCCAAGACTAATGTAACATGAGATTAGGAGTCTAATACTTTAGTTTTACATAGTTCTTGAGAGCATAAGAAGGCTAAAAAGGAGAGAAAGAAGAAGACTCATTTATTGTCCATAATTCCATACAAATTCAATATATGACCATTATTCTTTCTGTTTTGTCTTCCAATACTCGTTTGTGATTCTTGTTCATTGTGTATTTAATCTTTTCCAGTAAATACATGTGTTCTTTTTATATATTCGTGATCATATCTTCATGCTACATAAAAACCACATGCATAATTAGAATTAACATGACCTACTAGGTTGTTAGAGTGTTGGGGTACATGAACCCAACCTACGTAATTGGATGGATACAAAATTTAATAGATTTAAATAAATAATTAGAAGGTTTGACACTTTGTTGGAAAAAGTATTATAGACCTTTTAACTTCGTTTGCCCTAGGTAACCGGAGTATTTTATGATATAATACGCATGTATATAATTTTGGCATTCGCGTTAAATTTATTTTTAACTAGATATTGTGGGGAGTAAAATCCTCATATGTTTAGTACTTTGTTATATTGAAGGTTTTATCTTAATTGTATATTTAGTTCTTGAAAATCTTGTATCCAACATAATGACCGCTGGTTTGGGAGAGTGTATCCCCGCCTTATTTTTCTCTTATAGTTCGTTTAAAAAATCAATAGTTTAGTCTTTCATTTGTTAGTTAGATTGCATTAGTTCATAGTAATTCTCATAAAACCTTTCGTCGCCTTTTCTTATTTCCTTTGTTGGTCAACAATTAGGTTTTGGACGCCTTTCCTTTGTAGTCATCACAATCATCATCCTATTCCCGGACTTCGACACCCGACTTATCGAGATTATTACTTGAGTGATTGACTTGCACTTGAGCTATAGGTACATACACGGCACACATTTTTTGAGTTCGTCATATAGCAACTGATCTAGAATCCCGTAGCAACGCCTATACACATATATAATATGTGTAGCAATTTTTGTAAATTCCTTTATCAATATAACCATATACATAATATGAAGGATTATAGGTGTCAAGAATGGGTAATTCATTTTGGATGTACGCCCTAGAGTATCCCATCCCCGACGTATCCCATCCCCTGGTCTACTTGTATCATCGAACATATGCATGTTACCCTAAAATTATTAATCAAATAAAGCTAATGGGAAAACAAAATTGACACAAATAAACATAACCCAAATTACGTATCATCACCATGTGTGCTTTCATTTGAGCATAATATACAATAATTCTTAATAACCGTGATGTTGGAAAGTAAATTTGTGGTGCCATTATCAATCACCATTGATTAACGAGATAAATGTTATAGCAAGAATTCTCTAAGCCACTTGCATTATTAGTACATAGTAGCCTTTGAGAGTTATTTGAGTGTCTCTCTTATATACTCTGCATTCAACTATTAAAGAAATTTGTTGGTTCAGCTAAATATTTGAATTTTGAAGCCTATCTCACTATAACGAAACAACCTTCGGAATGAACAACTGCATGTGGTTAAGAAGCAATAAGAGTTGCACCAACCTAACTAATAACTGATCTATTAAAAAATCAACTGAGATATGCAATTAGAAAATATCAATGCCCTCCGAAGTCAAGAGTGCCAATTGAGTTTTTTTACAATTGAACTCATTTTTGTGTACATCTTACCCCAGCCTTAAATGTTAATTGTAAAACAAAAATAACCAATCCATTTTTATACTTTTCAGGCAATATAAGGATCATACACTTGAAAAAGAGCTAGTAATTAATATTTTACGTTCTACATTATATAGTTTACCCACATCTTACGCACAAAAAATCAAATGTTACAGGATCAATGAAGGATTTTACCAAGATTAACTATCTTTCTGCGAATAAGGGGTTTTGTAACTAACCTCCACAATATCACCTTATTGGAAATAATTCTTTTAACGAAGACATCATCATTAGTGTATCCTATTTCCTGTAAGATTGGAGGGCTATTAAAGTTATAATATCATTTGGAAATGTCTTTCTAAAATAGTAAGTAACCTGAAATTATTAAGTAACTATTAGTAGTATCATTGACTTCATTGAAAATGATGAAGGAGAATGTATTACTTTATAGTGTCTTGAAATGAAGACCAACCATTCATGATTATGCTAGTATTCAAGTAGTGACACAACCGTTTACTCTTATTCAAAATAAATTGAGCATTTGTAATGCTTAACATAGACGTATTTTTCTCTTACTATGAAATGATCCAACCAAACATTTCAAACATACAAAATTTGAAGGTCGGAACTAACAAACTACTGTAAATCATAACTGCATTGTGGCCATCCCCGATCCTCGCCTCGCGGGCGAGCGCGCGAAGGGAGAAAGGATTCCTCGGGTCCCGTGCATCCCTCTCGGGAGAGCTTCGGCCGACGTCATTTGAGATGAGATGTAAAGATGTAGAGGGATTCAGAGTCTCCAGTCTATTTTACTCAAAACAGATAAAATAAAAAAGGGGAAGCCATCCCGAAAGATGGCATCCAAAGACATACTGGTGCATAAGAACCCAAAATGATTCGAGAAGGGTTCGGAGGGTTAGTTACGAAATGGGAAGGTGTTAAGCACCCATTCCTCCCTTTCGATCTCTCAGGGATATTTGCTCTTTTCCTTTATATTTCCCCCCGTGATATGTGTGCATGTGTATACATATAATGGAGGTAGGAATCCTCGACTTGTATCATGGAAAAGATAACGAGAGTCATGCGTAGGAAGATATAAGAATAGTATTAGAAAAATAAGATTTACGCGATTACCCATACGTTGGTCATTATAATGGAACGATAACGCATATGGATTAATACGTCACTAAGGGCAAGTATATAGAATATAAGAAGATTAGATTTAGAGAAAATAGAAAATAAGAGAAAAAGTGAGAAAAGGACTCGAGTCTCGGGTTTTACACCGAGACGCCTACGTAGCCTATAAAGTCATCAAAGTCCACGTAGTTCACATATAAAACGAGGGGTGGGGTCTATCCCATAAATCCAAATGGGGGATCTCTTATTTGTGAATGTGTGTGTGTAGAAAAAGTGTTTTAGTTGTGAGAAAAGTGTGAGAAAAGTATGACAATCCCATTTGGAATTTATGAGCAAACCCTATTTTTCTTATTTTTTGGGTTTTTATTTATATGAAAATAAGGGGTGTGCAATAATACTAAATAAAAAGTATATTAGGATGTGCAAGATGAGATAATAAAAGTGCTAAGTAAGAAAACAAGTTATTGAGAATTTAAGAGAGAGTTTGAGAAAGTTGGACATTTTTGAAGATCTTGAGCTTGATCTTGAATGTTGGAGAGAAGCCCTAGAACTTGGATGATGATGGAGAGTGGTTAATTAACCAAGTTTGATGAAAAGGATGATGAAAAGTGGAAGTAAAAAAGGGATTTGAGGGTTGAAATCACGCTGCCTTCGAGAGAGGTTTTTGGGATTCGTTGAGAGTGAATTTTATTAGATCTGGGCTCCTCTTGCAAATGAGGTGAAGGAATCATTTTATAGACTCAGGTCACTTCCGATCGTCATAGACCTCATCCTGCCTATTGGCACCTGCCGATAGGCAAGGTCTGGAACCTGCCATTTGACAGTGTGTTTTAGGCCTTTTCGGGAAATCAGCTGCCAAGGGCAAACCGTTGGTCAGAATCATGCACGGGGTAGACCATTGGAAAGGTAATTCAGAGACCTTAGAAAGTCCTTCGGACCCTTTCCGGTTTAGGGAGTTGACTTTGGGTCAAATATGGCTCGGAAGCGTTTGTCGGTCCATTGGACGGGGAATCGCTCGAACGCAAACGGATCGTTCGTCCGAATGGTAAGTCCAAATCGCGCACAGGGTGGACCGTTGGAAAGGTTAGGAGATGTACTTAGACATTCCATAGATTTTGACCCGGTTTAGGGAGTTGACTTTGGTCAACCGAGCCCTGGAAGCATTTGGTGACCTCTTGGAGTCAAACGGATCGTTCGTCTGCATGGTAAGTCGGAATCGCGCACGGGGAAGACCGTTGGAAAGGGTATTCAGTTCCCTTAGAAGATTCATTCAGACTCGGTTGAGCTGAAGAGTTAACTTTGGTCAAACAGAGCCCGGGAACGCCCGGTGGCCTCTAGGTCAAGTTTCAAACGCAAACGGATCGTTCGTCCGCATGGTAAGTCAGAATCACGCACATGATGGATCGTTGGAAAGGGTATTCAGTGCCCTTCGAAGATTAATTCAGTATTGGTTGAGATGAAGAGTTTGACTTTTTGGTCAAACTGAGTCGGGGAGTGCTCGATGGCTTCTAGGTCAGTACTCAGGACGTGACCTGGGTTTGTAGTGATAAAGGGGAGGTACTAGGGACCTAAGGAGAGTAGGGGTTAACGGAATGGGGTGTCTACAGGCATAGGGGAAATTATTAGTAAATATAACTGTTACAAATCAAAAGAACAGATTGGGGGTGGGTTTAAAACATAAGAAGTAAAAAGAATTTAATCATCATTTAATGTGGAAGAATTGAAATTTGATACTTCCATTTGATCAATCTTATGGGAGAAGAATTCGGTCAGACCATATAGTGCCAGTGGCATTACATCATGATAGTGATCATACACACGACATTTTCTTAAGGATCCAACATCATATATCACTAAGTAATATTGCAATATTAATGTGGTACTTTATGCGATATTAAATGCACCCTTGGGTTTTCTACTTGTAAGGAACTTTTAACCTCTGTGGTACCAGACCTGCTACCATATCTTCCCAAATCATATCGGAGAGTGCCATAATCAATTGTTCCACCATTCCTGTATGAAAAATAATATGATAAACCCTTCATAACTAGTCTTAAAATATTATCTGATATAGTCTCAAAACCCTTTATAATAATATGATGCTTAAAATCTTTTAAGATATAGTTAATAAATACATTTTAACGGTTCATTGCAAAAACTGAATAATGCAAAGTGGTTTCCATAATTTACCCTTATATAGAATCCATGGTAAGAGTTTGAGATGAATAATGTTAAATAATTTCAAAATGCTATCATTTTTCTTGAGGAATCACCAATTTACATTTTAAGAAACCATAAAAACTTAAATAAAGCGATTACTAAAGGCAACATGTGTAAGAATACATGATGATATGGATCTTTCATTACCATCTCTCTAACTCATCCTAGCCTTCAGGATATCTCTTCCCCTAATCTTACATGTGGACTTACAAATCTATCCATTGCATTTTCCCCATACTACATATACACCCATCAAAAGTTTGAAAAAGTGCAAAGGAATAAAGCATAGGACAGTTCATACTATTAAAGGGACAATATTTGAGTGTGTACTGAACCAAATCAACCCCATCTAATTGAATTCTTCTTATTCCTCGACAATCAGTGACCCATTAACTTACTATTATACAATGAGAAAACCTCAGTGGGGATGACTAATACTTCGAACTGTTGGGACCGAAGACAATTGATACCTCTTCATTATGATTTTGTAACATATCTTCATTATTAATCCTAACATTGGACATAACACTTATTAATCCCATCATTGGATAAGTCGAGAAAGGAGAGTTGCAAGCACAAACCAAACAATGTAGGGGAAACCTGTAACAACCCGCGTAATTTTTGGCTATTTTAATTAATTTTTGGAAAATGGAGGAAAATAAAGTTTTTGATAAAATTATTTTGATTGCTCAAATATGTTGGTTATTATTTTTAAAGGAGAGAATTTCAAACGATTTCGAAAACGGAGTTAAAACGGATTTTAAAATGATTTTTAAATGTTTTTAACTCTTGGAGTTGTTTTAACTTCCAACTCTTCATTTCTTTGCCTTATTTAAAGGAGTCTTTTGGATTCCAACTCTTCATTTCTTTGCATTATAAAATGAAGTCATGGGCAACCATTTTAACATCAAATTTTGGCAGTGAAAATATTTTATATTCCTCTTCTTTTTATATACACATTGGCCCTTGAGATTTGTGAGTTCCAACCTTAGATTAGAGGTGTTCTTGGGGCTATTTTGTTGGCGGTTCTTCGAGGAGATTTTGTAGATCTTTTGAGTTGATCTTGAGGATGTGATCATTGGTTTCTCATCATGGTTTGAGGTATGGAGTTTTACACAATATGCTCCTTAAATCTCGCGAGTGTCATTATCTTTGAATTCTTGTTTAATTGAACTCATATTTGAATTGATAAATTCATTGAAATCTAGAAAATAATTGTTGAAATTATTTTGATTCATGTGGTATCATTATATTATTGATGAGCATGTTTTCATGAGATTTTAATATGGCGCGGAAGTTGGGCACCCGCCAAAATTCCTGTTTCCCGGGCTATGGCTTGATAAAGCATATACGGATGTGGTGAGGCCTGGTGACCCGGTTAAAGTGTTGTTGAGAAATTATACTGATAAATGATTTGAGATTTGCATTTTGATTTGAATATTCGTACTCGTGTTGTTACACTTTGTTCATCGTTAATATATTTGTTGAGCATCTTTCTTGTCGTATTGTGTACTTCCCCATATTTTCTTTTAGTGGCAGGTTAGCGTGGATTTGGGCGCTATGGATTATTGAGATTGATTTTATCTTGGATATTTTGGGAAGAATTTTTAATACATTTGAGAAGATTTGTATTATTTTGATGTATAGAGCTTTGGAGATTTGTATTTATTTTCGAGTTAGTTGTTGTATGTAATTCGAGAGATTTGGTATTTAATTTGAAGAGATTGAGATTAGTAGTTTCTCTTTTGTTGTTGTGGGACTTAGATGCTCTATACCTTATCACTTGTGGATTTGGATTTATTTTATCGCATTAGCGCTCCGTTCGCTCTCCCCGGTTGGGCGGGGTGTTACAAATGGTATCAAAGCTTAGGTATACGTCAACCCTCGGGGCTTGGGTTATGGGTTCATTGCGTGGTTAGCAATTTTTGGAGACAGAAAATTTTAGGTGATATTCGTGATAGGTTTCTAGATTAGAGATGAGTAATTTATTTTTGGGAGACGTGATTTATTTTTGGAGTTAGTGTAGTGGCCTGATTTTGAGAGTTAGGCATTCGGCGAATTTCGAGGGTGAAATTCCATTGTTACTGGCGAAGTGTAACAACCCGCGTAATTTTGGGCTATTTTAATTAATTTTTGGAAAATGGAGGAAAATAAAGTTTTTGATAAAATTATTTTTATTGCTCAAATATGTTGGTTATTATTTTTAAAGGAGAGAATTTCAAACGATTTCGAAAACGGAGTTAAAACGGATTTTAAAATGATTTTAAAATGTTTTTAACTCTTGGAGTTGTTTTAACTTCCAACTCTTCATTTCTTTGCCTTATTTAAAGGAGTCTTTTGGATTCCAACTCTTCATTTCTTTGCATTATAAAAGGAAGTCGTGGACAACCATTTTAACATACTTTTGCCACAAATTTTGGCAGCGAATATATTTTATATTCCTCTTCATTTTATATACGCATTGTCCCTTGAGATTGGTGAGTTCCAACCTTAGATTAGAGGTGTTCTTGGGGCTATTTTGTTGGAGGTTCTTCGAGGAGATTTTGTAGATCTTTTGAGTTGATCTTGAGGATGTGATCATTGGTTTCTCATCATGGTTTGAGGTATGGGGTTTTACACAATATGCTCCTTAAATCTCGCGAGTGTCATTATCTTTGAATTGTTGTTTAATTGAACTCATATTTGAATTGATAAATTCATTGAAATCTGGAAAATAATTGTTGAAATTATTTTGATTCATGTGGTATCATTATATTGCTGATGAGCATGTTGTCATGAGATTTTAATATGGCACGGATGTTGGGCACCCGCCAAAATTCCTGTTTCCCGGACTATGGCTTGATAAAGCATATACGGATGTGGTGAGGCCTGGTGACCCGGTTAAAGTGTTGTTGAAAAATTATATTGATAAATGTTTTGAGATTTGCATTTTGATTTGAATATTCGTACTCTTGTTGTTACGCTTTGTTCATCGTTAATATATTTTTTGAGCATCTTTCTTGTCGTATTGTGTACTTCCCCATATTTTCTTTTAGTGGCAGGTTAGCGTGGATTTGGGCGCTATGGATTATTGAGATTGATTTTATCTTGGATATTTTGGGAATAATTTTTAATAAATTTGAGAAGATTTGTATTATTTTGATGTATAGAGATTTGGATATTTGTATTTATTTTCGAGTTAGTTGTTGTATGTAATTCGAGAGATTTGATATTTAATTTGAAGAGATTGAGATTAGTAGTTTCTCTTTTGTTATTGTGGGACTTAGATGCTCTATACCTTGTCACTTGTGGATTTGGATTTATTTTATCGCATTAGCGCTCCGTTCGCTCTCCCCGGGCGGGCGGGGTGTTACAAAACCGAGTGTAGAAAGGTGGAGAAGCACCTATTGTTATGCAAAGAAGACGAATAACACTTAATTCTCAAGGTCGTGGCATTGTCCCAATATGTGGAACAACCAACGTATGTGTTTCAAGCGGTAACACATCATATTTATTTCTGGGATACAAAATAATATTCAGCAAGAGTGGTGAGGATAGTCATAAGTCTTCTGATTGTCAAAAAGCAACCTACAATTTACTAGTGAATAAGGACGATATGATGAATACATTGTGTACCATATCTATATGGAAATTTTTGGTTATTTATATTGAATCCATTGTATAATTATGAAAACGTTTGGCAAAACATTGTTCTACTCAAGTAGTATCTTTAAGATAAGAAGTTTGGTTCACTAATATTTTAATTATCAATTAATTTAGGTTGCTTGTGAAACTTTACTAATAAGTGTTCTATATTCTCTAGCTTGCAAATTGTGACATTGCAAATTTATAGCATTAAAAGGTATATTTTCATTTTTCAATATTTATCTGATTATTTGTAATGATTAGATGCTTACAATTGTTATAACAAATTTTCAGTGCGTTCTTTGATGTTCATATATTCCTGGTCAAAGTGTATTAGGACGATACATTTAATCTTTTTATTTTACTTATTTAAATTAGTGAAGTTGATTAACTTTCGGATGATAGTTTGGTACATTTGAAGATAATTTGGTATTGTTTGTATACAACATAACGTTTTTCCACTAGAAAGTTCAATAAAGGAATTAATTGGGTCCATCACATATATCACAAAATAAAATCGAAATCGAATGGTAAATTGACTTCACGAATCTTGAGTCTGAAAAACCTAAAATACAATAAAATAGGTTATGTAGAATTCATATTAATGTAAACTTGAAATTCACTCATTTACCATTTGAGCATATTAAAGCTAAACTTTATATGGATAGCTAAGTGTCCCTAATCACTATTTATTTTACTTATTTTATTAATCAGTAAGAATATGGTCTACTTATTATCATAGAGTCTTTTGTAAACTTGATATAGATAGGAAAGTTGGACCAACTAGGCAACTACAATTGTTCATATCTAAAAAATGGATTGCACGGCTATAGTAAACCCATAGTAATACGCCAAACTAACATATATATAGATTTTTGGAAGCTTCCTTCTCTATGCATGTTTTGTTGTTGATTAATACATTCCGACCATTATAATTAAGAAATTCACACCAAGCCAGCGTCTAGTAATTTCAGGGATATAAACAAAAAAATTAATGGCAAACAAATTATAATTAAATGACCATTTCTTGCACAAACCTGAGAGAAATTGGGAAGCTGAGTAGTCATCCTACGCTACTTTGTCACTCTAAGAAATAAGTAGTCAATTTTTAGTCTGCACCAAATTCATTGAGAGAGTAAATTAAAAAAAAAATGGGCCTATAAAAGTCATAATACAATCTCTTGAATTCATATATTAATGAAGTTGGTTGACATTAAAAATGCTCTTTGAGATGAATGGTATACAATTCTCATAAAAATAGAAGTTGCATATTTCAAGTATAACATGAATAGAAATGGAAGTGGAACACCACTCAAATTTCTTTAAAAATAGAAACTCCTCTACTTCCTGCATATAGACATGTACGTCAAAAAGGATTGTATGCATTAAGAAAGTAATCATTCATTGATAGTTAATTTGAAATTCCATACAAAGCATCTCCTAGCATAACAAAAATCAAGCTACTATAATATATTATTGGAAGACCTTATAAGTGAAAATTTCAATGCAGGAGGGAAAATTTTAATGCACATAATGGGCTTATAACGGGCTGATAATTAAAAGTGACATCTAGCAGGAAAGATTTCAATCCACATAAAAGACCACACGGTACTTTTACAAGAAGTTCTCAAAGTATATAGATAGCAAGTAACAAATAATTAATATGTTGATCATGACAAGAATTCATAGTCAATAGCAAAGGTCCTGGTATCAATAAAAGTGTAAACAATAAAAAACCAAAATTTATTGTAATAAAAATCATATTTCAAAGGAGATGGAAAGTCAATTATATCAACTTCAACTTTGTCCTTGTGGGTAGGCGCTCAAGTTGTGCACCTAGGCGCTTAGGTCTTTGACATGATTAATATATATTTTTTAAAGTGCAACTAACTCACATTTTTTTCAATACATACCATTGCATGGATTACGTCTAATAGGTCATTTATTCTTTTTAATCATCGTGTATATCTTGAGAATTTAAATAAGTACATTTAATTATTAGAGTCAAATTCTATAAGAGAGAAAAAATTATTATGTATCTAAAGCAAATTATCATGTAAGTTTTTTCAAGGATTTCCAAATGAGGAGCACGTGGAAGAGAATAGAAAGATAGTAAACAAACAAGAACTACATCCATTTAACTATATTATTCACAGATGAAAAGTGAAAAATACATCTCTTAGACCTACTACTACTATCAGACCCATATTTAATGTTGCATTGATTCATTTGATGTAAACACGCGCAAGCATATTACACTATGCCGAGTCAACAACACACATGATTTAGAGTTCTCAATTCTCTATCTATTTAATTGAGGCATTGGCCCCTAAAATGAGAAAGAAGATTTTTATAGTAACCAATGGGCTTAAACTACAAACAACCTGATAGGTAAATAGTATAAACAAAAACTATACTAATTGATGAATATCCCAAATGAATGATATCATTTTTTAAGTAATTGGGGGATGACTTGCATTCAACAATTTAAGGAATTCGTCCAGTGCGTGCTACAAAGATAAATATATAGTTTAATATTAAGTGTTATCCTTTACTAGGGCGCATTCAATTATTTATCCCAAATTGGAAAATTGAGTATACTAATATAACTACCAAGGATGTTTTATGTACATCCGAAACAAGCCTCAGAAAAATACATTCATCATGTCGATATTACATCCTCCTAAGTGTAAGGGTAAGAACTTCCACTAATTTTATCATACATAACAGAATCATTATAGGCCAAAATTACTACACTACTACTTTCATGAGATATGAATTGCAAAAACTAGAATCATAAATTACCTAAAATATAAATCCAAATAAAAAATTATAATTATTACAAAATTAAACATAAAAGTTCAACACTAATTGAGAAAAACCTTTTAAGTGAGAAATAAAAAACCACATGCCCATCTCCAAGTGCAAACATTAGATTTAACATAATTTAAGACAAGATTGAATCGAATATACCCGAGTCCTTATATAAAATCAAGGTCGAAATAGATGATGAATCAATATCACACTTAACACCAAATGAAGATTCAACCCATGAAGTCAATCCAAAACAAGAATTTGACTTCTTGCCCAAATTAAATCCTAATCACTCATGAAATAAGAAATCGAACATATATATGGAGATAGATATAGATAGACCGATATATTGGTAGATAGATAGATAAATAGATAGAGGGGGGGGGGGGGGGGGAGAGAGAGAGAGAGAGAGGGCGACGCTGGGGAGAGTGAGGGCTAAGGGGATCTAAGGCGAGTGAGGGGTAAGGGAGGCTAGGGCGACGAGTGTTGGGTGGAGGGGATTTTTCCTAGTGAAAAAATGACATCGGGGTGGGGGTGGGAGTTTTGCTTTGTTTTCCTTTCTTTTTTGTTTTCTTAGGCTAATAGTTAGAAACTGCTAATAGCAAAGCTAGAAGAGGGAGAGTTAAAATTGTTAGGGGGGAACCCAAATTTGTTTTATGGGGATCATGAGGTATACTATTTGGGATGTCTACTAATATGAAGTTCTTTAGTATTACCTTTTGGGACGGGTAACAAAAGGGTTAAAAACTAGTAGTTTTTAAGACCGCTCATTTCACTTGTCCTAAAAGATGTGTTTTAAGGACTCAAATTTTATCCATTTTAAAACATTTCTAGTCTCAAGATGTTCTTTTTTTTTATAGTTTTGAACCACTTAACCCTAGGCCACTCCCAGCCACTATGGCTAAAAACTATAAATCGAACTTACACTGCAGGTACCACCAGAGACCCTTTCACATCACTAATAACTATTAGGCCTTAAGGTACACCATGCAAGACCTGCTCGATGCCAAGAGACTCATCCCACCAAGGATTGGTGTCACCAACAACCCCTTGCTATATTATCCCAACCCTGGCATGAATACCCTCTTATATGATCTAGTCCTAAACATTGATCCCTCCACTCTAATAGTCCCTATCCATAACAAGACAAGGATGAGGATGCATGCCACCTTATAAACAACAACCCCCTAGGAATGACATTACATTCCATAAAAATAATATTTTAGAATAAGCCCACCATTGACCACATGACATTCTTTATAATGGTTATACACTTCCTGCAGAGAAACCATTGCAGCTCATACCTACTCTTAATTGCGAAATTCATGGTTTGTAAAGAGAGAGGACTCATTAATCCCCTATTAGTAGAGGCCAATCACTCTATCAAATGGGAAGAAATGTACAATGAAGCTATTCGAGAAACTAAGCACATCACTTGTGCAATGACGATTCGTCCACTAGATGGGAGGAGTAAACCTCTGAGGCTCATATGTTTACTCTCTCAAATTCAGAAACTAATGAAAATACTCACTCACCCATTGCAAACACATTCTCGGTTAAAATTTTAGGAAATAACAGAAGAAGCACATTAGCCTGCCACCAAATAGCAAGACCCATTAATTAGCCACCATAATATCCTAGCCCCCACTACAAATGAGTAAAAAGGATCGATAGCTCGGGAAAAGGGTCACAATACTTGGAAGTTCAAAGGCCATAACCAACCATTATAAGACAAAAAGAAAGAATGAGGGTCCAAATCTCACAATAGTATGCTACTTGGAAGGCTGAATGATAAGTAAACCATGCCCGAGTTGATATAACCAAATATAACCTCGTACAAGGACGAGACCCTCAACAGTCGAGCTTCTTCCAGGGGTCTTTGGACATCTCCAAGACACATTTCAAAGTAAGGTCAGCTTCACATGAAAGCTCGGTTGATAAGCTGGCCGAGAGCATAGGAAGAGGGTTGCAGCACCAAGGGAACCTGTCATCCACTCACTAGCCGACGCTGGTAGAGTCCTACCTGAATGACCTTGGCCTAGGCATACCAATCGAGGTTACACTTGCCAAGGTTCATCATGAGATCAAGAATTCATTTAGAAGCCTCATACTCGGCCTATTTGAGACCTCTGCAGACGACACTACATTTGGCCGAGGTCGATAAAGTGCCCAAGAGATGTGTTCCACATGTGCGGATTGGTTGCAACTGAATTATCGCCCCCACCCATGGGGGGAGGTTATTCTATGATGATTACAAGCCTGTAGTAAGATAGGTGGCCAAACCTCATTGGTTGGTACCACTCACCTACAGGCCTATTCCGTACTTAGAGGAACACTACACCCCTAAACACTATAAATATGCTTCTTCCCCATAGGGTGGAAAGAATTCGAAACGCTACTGTTACTCTGTTAATTTATGCAGAAGAGAGAAACCATGATTGATTGTATCTATGGAAGTTAGAGCCCATATTTAATGCAATTCTCACACACTCACAGTGGATGTAGGCCATTTTTAGGCTGAATCACTTACATCTGGTGTTGTCTTCTTCTTTGCCTCATCTCTTTCTACACATTTATACTTATTTATACTCTATTGATTGTGCTAGTTTGAGCTTACTTATCATACTGACTTGGTTATACCAATTATGGTATCATCAATATAGCACCGTTTGTGGGAACGAGAAGCATCATCTCTTCCCTTTTTTAGTTTGTCCTCACTGGCGTTTCTAGTGTTCAACTAGTCCTCCCCTCTTGCGGAGCTATTTCACCATTGAAAGATTTCTCATTGAGCTATCAAGATTTTCAATCTTCAATTACAAGATCATCTACCATGTTTAAACATGGCCTTTAAATTTCCACCATCACCACCACCACCACCAGTTGGTGGTCCTAGTTCCAGCCATGCCCCTTCACAGTCAGAAATGGCTGAGGTGGAGATGGCGTTGAAATCCTTGGCGGCTAGCTAACAAGTAATACAGGAGAAACTGGTCGTCTTGAACTAGAATGTGATGTTCAGGCCAGGAGGAGCCTTGCCGGAGACGATTACTCCAGCAACTGTCGAGCATCACCAAGAGGCCAGGGGACCACCCCAGGAACCTAACAAGGATCTACCTCATCCTCAATAGTGGAGGGATGTAGCTGACCCTAGGCGTCTATGCCTGGGGAGGCAAGGACGACCCTGTCCAGAGGACCAATACGATAATTATGATGCCGAAGACGCTCCGGTAGACTATTGGGATCCCTATGAGATCTCAAGAGACACCGTACGACCTGTACAAGCAAGCAAGGGTGGTCTGCCAAGAGGCTTGACCTTTGACAGATTGAGCAGAAGGTTGGCCTTTGAAAGGCTCGGCCAAGGGGGTGACTTAAGGGATATACTATCTCAATCAAGAAGCATCGCAGGTTTTGGCAGATAGGGTCGTCCACCACTTGGCCGAGATGACGATCGGAGAGAGGTTAGCAGTCAATGTAGGCCAGCAGTGAGGGAACCCTCAGTAACGTATGTGGGAGTGGCCGGTGATAACATCAGCCAGGCCGATGTTGCTACCGCAGTCGATAGACCTTGGAACGATTCCATCCAAAGATTGGAGGATAAGATATGAGATATCCTCAAAAGATGAGAACCCTTGCAGATGGGCTAATCTAAAGGCTCTTCTTTCACACCTAAGATATTTATCTTTCCAATGCCTGCGAAGTTCAAACCGCCAGAGGTAACTCTAAAATATGATGTGAATGCAAACCCTGTTCACCATGTAGAGATGTATCAGTCGGCTGCAGATATTTACTCGGTCTCAGATGAGATAAGGTGTCATGCCTTCTCTAGAACTTTGACAAGAGCAACTCATGTATGGTTTACCGCCCTCCCCAAAAGCTATATTGACAACTTAAAATATCTCACAGACAGATTCATCCATAACTTTTATTTTGGGGTAAGACCCCAGAAGAAGACCACTCACCTGTTGTACATCAAGCAGGGAAAGAATGAGAGATTAAGAGACTACATCAAAAGATTCAACAAAGAGAAGTTAGAGGTAGAGGACTATGGGGAGAACATAACTATGACAACCTTGATTGGTGGTCCACACAGGGGAAAGCTACTTTGGAAGTTGGCTGAAGACCCTCCGTAGTCAATGGCCGGGATTTTAGCAACAACTAAAAAGGTCATGAATGTTGAAGAAGAAATGACAAAAAAATATGAAGACGAGAAATGGGGAGAAGTGGAAGTAAGTTCCAGAAAAAAGGTAAATATGGGAAGAAGAGGTCAGCAGATGACAAGTTCACAAACTACACTCCCCTAACAGTAAGCTGTGAGCATATCCTAAATGAAATAAAAAATGATCGGCCTCTGAGGTGGCCTAAGAAATTGAGGGCTCCTCCTCTTAAGAGGAATAAAGATATATGGTGCGAATTTTACCAGGATCACGACCATTTGATCGACAAGTGTTTCTCCTTGAAAGACAAGATTGAGGAGATGCTGAAGGAAGGGAAGTTGAGAAAGTAAGTAGATAAGAACACTTCCAGGGGAGGCCGAGTCGACCCCATGAAGAGGTGGAATGATAATTACAGAGAAGATGCTTTGGCTAAGAAGGATGACTCACCGGGCGATGACGATGACCCCGATCTCTACTAAAGGATGATAATGCCCCAATAAAGAGGCTCAACATGACCTCCTTTGGTGTCGGCATGATTTGTGGTGGAATGGCAAGAGGAGGCTCGGATATAGCCGACCGAAAGGCATATGTAGCTGAGGCTAAAATAATAACCAGGTCCGAGGTTGTGAATTCAAACTCCATTGATGTCAAGTAGGGAAAGAAGAAGAAGGTGGATATGTAAACCCTCGTAGTCGGCTTTTCAAGACTAGACTTCAAGGGTATCCTAGCACCCCATGACGACCCGCTTGTCATTACTACTAGAGTGCATGGTTGTGAGGTGCCAAGAATTTTAATTGATGTAGGAATCTATGCAAATGTTATGTTCTGGCCATGTTTCAAAGGCTTGGGTCTTAGTCGAGCTAGACTTGTCCCATATCATCATCCTTTAATAGGATTCAACGGGGGAAGGTTCATTCCTTGGGAACGTACGAGATGGATGTCAGACTAGGGGATATATGGCCGATGAGGCTGACTAAGAAGATTAACTTCTTTATACTGGATGGAAACATTTACTCCGCTTATAACCTCATAATTGGACGAGTAGACCTTAAAGAATTTTAGGTCGTGCCTTCAACGGTCCACCAAATGATAAAATTCCTGACCCCTTATAGTGTAGGGGAAGTGCAGGGTGATCAAATGTCGGCTAGGGAGTGTTACTTTAACTTAGACGAGGAAAGAGAAATGTATAATAGGGAAATAACCACGTACAACATTGACACCTTTGATTATAGAGACGAGACAAAACTTAAGAAGGGTAAAGCCGCGAAAGAGGTAGAATCCATCGTCCTCAATGAGGATGAGAAAAAAAATCATCCAGGTTGGCAAAACCCTAAAATCGGAGGCTGAAAATGAGTTGATCAAGTTATTGAAGAGAAGACATAGCATCTTTCCTTGGAGTTATGCATACATGCCAAGCATCGACCCTGAGATCTTATGTCATAAGATGAATGTGGCTAAGATGTAAAACCGTCACATCAGAGAAGATGAATCTACTCATGGGAGAAGCATGACGTTATCAGAGAAGAGGTTAAGAAATTGGAAAAAGAAGATTTCATTCGTGAGGTCTTTTATCTAGATTGGTCAGCAAACGCTGTCATAGTCCCTAAGGCCAATGACAAGTGGAGGATGTACATCGACTTCACGAACTTGATTAAGGCATGCCCTAAGGATAGCTTCCCCTTACTAAGGATTGACTAAATAGTAGATGTAACGGGCGACCATGAGCTAATGAGATTCATAGACGCCTACTCCGGTTACAATGAGATATCCATGGACCCAGCTAATGAAGAGAAGACAACTTTTATTACTGGCAAGGGGACCTATTGTTATAAGGTCATGACTTTTAGGTTGATAAATTTTAGGGCGAAGCATCAGAGGTTGGTTAACAAGATGTTTGAAGACTAGATCAAAAAGACAATGGAGGTATATATCGACGATATGTTGACTAAGAGCCTCAAGGCCAACACTCATGTGGTCGACCTTGAACGTACATTTAATACCATGGATAGATACATAATGAAGCTCAACCCCACCAAGTGTGTCTTAGGCGTGGGGGTAGGAGAGTTCTTGGGCTTCATAGTCAATCAGAGAGGTATAGAAACCAATCCTGAGAAAATTAAGTCCTTGTTGGAGATGAATATCCCAATAACCAATAAAGACGTGCATAGACTTACTGGAAGAGTGGCAGCATTGAACATGTTTGTCCCTAGAGCCACTGATAAATACCTTCCTTTCTTTCAAATCTTGAGAAAAGATTTGGAATGGAATAAAGAGTGTGAGAGAGATTTCAAGGATTTGAAGTCCTACCTCATCTTCCCACTCCTCTTATCTAGACCTGTCTTAGGAGAAAGGTTGTATATTTATTTAGCTCTATCTGAGTCGGCCATCAGCGCGACGATTGTCAGAGAGGAAGAGGGTGTCCAAAAGTTGATATACTTCAACAGTAAGGCACTCGAGGGGGCTGAGCTAACGTATCCCAGGATGGAAAAACTGGCCTATATGCTGATCTATGCATCAAGTAAGATGAAGCCTTACTTCCAAGTGCACACCATGGTCGTCCTCACTGACTCACCCCTCAGATAGGTGACTCATAAGCCTGAGAAGTCAGGAAGACTTATGGCTTGGGAGATTGAATTGGGGGAATTCGACATCATCTACTAGCCTATGACATCCATCAAGGGTCAGACACTTGATGATTTTATGGTCGAGCTTACTTGGGATGAGGCCGACATTGGGGATGACCAAATAGAAATTGATGGACCCGAAGGCATAATGCATCCTCTTTTGACTAAAGCCTTGACCATTCCATTAAGAAGTAGATTTTCTAAAAACTAAGAGGAATATTACCCCTTTAAGAAAGGTACCCCTGCAGAGGGAGAGTTCTCGTTGAATAGAATCGTCTGGAGTCTCTTCGTTGATGAGAACTAATGTGAAAGTGAAAGCGAAGTGGGATTGGTTGTGTCGACCCCATATGTGACTGATATTGAATATGAACTGAGGTTCAACTTCAAAGATTCTAATAATGAGTCTGAATATGAGGCTCTACTTTCAGGTCTCTCCCTTGCCAAAGCACTCAATATTACTCAACTTCTTGTCCATAGTGAATCCAGGTTGGTTATCAACCTAATTTTGAGGGCCTACGAGGCTAAAGATGATAGAATGACAAAATACTTAGGGAAAATGAAGACAGTGTTAAAGTAGTTTATTGAAGTGAAGCTGAAGAGGAGTCCCTGGCTGGAAAATAGCCATGTCCACGCTCTTGCAAGATTAGCTTTAGCAACAAGAACGAAAATAAGACGGACGGTACCTGTAGAAGTCCTCCATCGACTAATAATAGAAGTGAAAAAAAGCACTGTGGATTTTTATCTCAGTGTGAGATTGGAGGCCTCATGGATGGACCCCATAGAACGATATATTAGAGATAAGGAGTTACCGAAGTCCAAATCAGAAAGGAAGAAGATGAAGTACAGAACTTCCAAGTTCTCCCCTTTAGGAGACGTTTTGTACAAAAAAGGATTTTTACTTCCTCTCCTCAGATGTGTCCACCCATTCGAGGTGGATTATATCCTAAAAGATGTGAACGAAGGGTCGTATTCTATCCATATTAGAGTAATACCCTTGGGTGAGAGTATTGTAACGCAGGGGTGTTGGTGGCCGACGCTGGCAAAAGACGTAGAAGCCCATGTTAGGAAATATGACAAGTGGTAAAGATTAGATAACATACCCCACCCTCACCAACCTCTTATGTCCATCACCTTTCCTTGGCCCTTCAGGGTCTGGGGGATTGACCTTATTGGACCACTACCTAGAGCCGTGAACAGTTAGCTATTTCATCGTGGAAATTGATTATTTCTCCAAGTGGGTGAAAGCTAAGCCGATGATATCAATTACAGAGAAGAATACCTTTTAATCCATATGGAAGAACATCATCTGTAGGTCCGGTCTAGAAAACACTTCAATTTCTGATAATAATCGATAGTTCAAGAACATCTCCCTACTGAAGTATTGTGAAAGGGTTGGCATTGAGAAGTTCTTCTCTACCCCTGGCCGACCCTAGGCCAACGGTGAGACAGATGTCACAAACAATATGATCCTTGATGGGATCAAGAAGAGGTTAGATGATGCTAACGGATGATGGGTGGAAGAAGTGTATGCATTCTTAAGGGCCTACAGAACAATGGCAGGGGAGACCCCATTCGTGCTTGCCTATGGTTCAGAAGAAGTTGAGCCAGCAGAAATAGGTCTGCCTACTCATAGGATTTAGACCTATGACCCTGAGAGGACTGATGATGAAAGAATGCTTGACATGAACCTTTTGGAAGAAAAGAGAGAAGAGGCTGAGGTTAGGCAAGCTGCTTTCCAGTAGAGAATGGCAAAATTCTATAACAAAAGGGTCAAGGTAGGAGACCTGGTACTAAAAAAGACATGGAAGAAGCCTAAAAAACTTCACCCGAATTAGCACAACCCATATATAGTGATTGAAGAAGTTGTTCTGGGAATATATAGGTTGGAGAATATGGAAGGGGAACCGTTTTCTAATCCATGGAACGCCGATCACCTTAAAAAATACTACCAGTAAGCCCTTATTTGTCAATATCTTTTTGTTTGTACCCATGTATACGATGAAACTCGACAATGAAAGACGTTTAATAAAAGAAGTTCTCTCATATGTTATTTATTTGTGTGCATGAATGTTTCTTGTATGAATTAATTTACTTCAAGGCTGTAAAATATCATTCGTGGTAAAGTAACATTAGTCTATTTTTGGTGATATGATAGTTAGGATGGGGACAACCACATATAAGGGATGTCAAGATAATCGTAATATAATCATTAAATTAAAAATCATTGTGTTGGTAGCAGATATATCTCTCGATCGGGACGACAGTGTATGGACAAGACGACCCTCATCTATACATTCTCAAAATGACGAGAAAGGGTATGTGAGATGAAACACCATTTATTTGGTGATCTCAGACCCCTAACATCATTAATTTGGTGAGTATGAGATGAAATATCATTTATTTGGTGATTTCAGACCCCTAACATCATTAATCTGGTGAGTATTAGATGAAACATCATTTGTTTGGTGATCTGAGATCCCTAATATCATTAGTTGGTGAAGTTAAACATCATTAATTTGGTGAGTGTGAGATGAAACATCATTTCTTTGGTGATCTCAAACCCATAACATCATTAGTTGGTGAAGTTAAACATCATTAATTAGGTGGATATGAGATGAAACATAATTTATTTGGTGATATCAGACCCCTAACATCATTAATTTGGTGAGTATGACATGAAACATCATTTATTTGGTGATATCAGACCCCTAACATCATTAGTTGGTGAAGTTAAACATCATTAATTTGGTAGATAAGAGATTGAGCATACCCCTAACACCATTAGTTTGGTGAAGTTAAACATCATTAATTTGGAGGATATGAGATGATACACCATTAGTTTGGTGATCTCATACCCATAAACATTATTATCTTATTGAATTACGATGTTAAACACCATTTATTTGGTGATCTCAGACCTTAAACATCATTAATTTGGTGACTAATGAGATGAAACATAATTTAGTTAGTGGTTTTAGACCTTAAACATCATTTATATGGTGATCTCAAACCTTAAACATCATATGATTATATAAAATATCATGGTGAGAAGACAGTAGCAAACACAAGATATAATGGAACAAAATAAGAGTTTCAGTAAGAACGAACAAAAGCTTACATAAAAGTTCCATAGCCTATGAGGTTATAGTTGTTCATGTCAAGACATGTGGTAACAAAAGCTTCATACACAAATAAAAAAGTAGATAAAAGCCCTCAAGGCTGAACTTATTTTTCGGTTGGGGCCGATCTGTCACCAGTTGGAGCTGTTTTGTTTAGTCCAACATTGGTAACCTCATCCTCATCCTCAAGATTAGTAGCGTTCTCATTTTTTGTAAATTTGAGAGGGGTCGTCTTTGTAGGGGTAGCCCCAGCATTCTCAACCTCTCTCAAAGCATGAGCAAGGCGAACATCACCAAAGCTGAGGTCAATGAAGTCTTTCGGAGATAAGATCCCAGATTCACTATGATTTAAGGTAGCCCATCGACCAGTAACCCTCAAGCCTCTATCGAGATATTCAAAGACAAAACTTACAAACTCATCAGAAGTCTTGTAGTTATTGATGATTTTTTTCTCGGCCTCGGCCAATGAAGATTTAACCACCTAATTAATTTTGGCATGGATGCTATCATCTTTGGCCTTTAGAGCCTTATTGTGCTCTTCCTTCAAACGGATGATCTCTTCGTCCCTCTCCTTCAAAGATACTTTAACCTTCCCAACGTCGTCCCTTAAACCATTCCTAAGCTTTTTAGTGTCCTGGCCCTTTTGGATCAGAGGCAACCTCTTCAGGGTCTAATAATGCTTCAAAGTACCTGAACAGTCAAGTGAAGAGCAAACTCGACTAGCAGAGGAATGTCCATAGATTGTAGAAATTTTTTGTAAGGCTCAGAGACAATCTCGTCGATAGCGTCGGTGGCCTCCAGATTGTGTCCAATCACACTGTGGTCATTAATCTTCAGCTACGAAAGCCGAGCAGCTAATGTGTCATCCGTCGAGATCTAAATGGCACGATCTGAACATTGGGCCTTGTTTGGCTGAGTAGAAGTGGGATCTGCTGGAGCCTTCCTCTTTTTGGCAATAACATCGTCCTTGGTAGTGCTGACACTCTTCTTGGTATGGGCTAGAGGCGGAGCGGTCTTATTACATAATCTGTCAATAAGCTTGCTGAGATTAGCAGCAGACATTTCTGAAAAGTCATCTGATAAATCATCTAAATGCTCTCCAAAAAGAAAATCTTAGAGTTAGTACATCAGTTGTATACAAGTACGAGACATCACTTGTAATTTTTGAAACCTACGAAGCTCGGACGAAGGGCCACCCCCTAAACCTATTTGGGAGAGATAATAGGGGTCATAAAATTCTCATACTGGATTTGACGAACATTCTAACAGCCTTGATTATGAAGCTCTTTGATATCTTTATAAATATCTACATTTAATCCTGGGTCAACTTTAACTAAAATAAAAGATTTCACCCACCTCAGAGGGGTTCCCGGCTCAGATGTCCCGCATGCCTGGTTTGGGCCAAACTCCCAGGCACCCGAGACAGAGAAGTATTAGGGTTTCCAATTGTGTTTGAAGGTCTGAGTGACCAAATGCAGTTTCTTCTCAGACTTTCGGGCTACGAAGTGGTAATAGCTCGGATGGTTCTTAACGGACGAAGGGGTATAAGAATCGATAAATACCCTAACTGGAAGGTCGGTATGATCAATAGATTTCCAGAGGACGATGGATCTGATCATAACCCTCCATGCATTAGGGGATAATTAGGAGGGATCAAGGTTTATATAACAAAATATGGCTCAGATCTCAGGATGGATGGGTAGACGAAAACCCAAGTTAAACATATTCTCGTAGATGTAAATCTCATCATCTCGGCCATCAAAGGCCCTCTCATATTTAAGTGGCCTTCTTAGGGAGATTGAAGGACCTATTCCATAAAGGTGTCTAAAGGATAAGAGGTCGAACTCTGTGACAGAGCTCTCATACCCAGCGGTTGTGGAGGTGTCCACATCACTCTCTTCCTCATCGTTATCTCCAGCAACCTCAGCTTGGGTGCTGGTGGGGATACCGGTGGGAAACCTCTTGTTAAAATCCGACCTAGTGGCAGCCAACAGTGGAATGGCATCCATCACAGGAGGAAAGGAGACATTGGGCTCTATAATTTCAATAGAGGTGGAATCATGAGAAGACCTAGAATCCTTAGAGGATAAGATATGAGAAGATATCTTCTCATCCTCAGACCCCTGATGATGAGTGGGGGAATAGTCCATGTCCTCTTTATATGAGTCCACACCCTTGACTGGAGAGGTGGACATAGGGTCTACAGTCGACGGCTCAGATATCGAATCACCAGGCTCTGTAGACGATAAGGAGTTCACAAACATTACGTCCCCAACTTCAGATGTTTTCTCCTCAACCTCAGATGTTTGACTTTTAATTTTTTTAGGAGGTTTCTCAACCTCATATGTTGTTGCCTCGGCTTTAGACGGTGGCACATAGGCCTCAGTTGCTAGGGTGTATATTACATACAAAGGATGTGGATATATGGGATAAAGAGGTAAGGCTTAAGACTTACGTCTCTTGGCCTGCTCAATCTCTACCTCTCTGATACGGTTAAAGAAGCTCTCTCTTAGGCTTAAAAACTCCTCAGCTTACTTATATAGGTGCCTCAACATCAACTAGATGAGGTTGAACTTGGAACATGAAAGCTAGAAAAATACAAACCAGTTAAAATGTTGACTAAAGTTGACTAAGGATCAAAAGGGAAAGTTAAAGGCTTAATGACCAAGAACTCCAAGAATAAAGCCTTGAAGCTTATAAGGGGGCTTGAAGATAATCTCGAGATTGGAGTTAATCCCCCCATCTAACACATTAGACTCAAGGGATTAAGTGATGGATGAAACATAGCAAGGTATCTAAAGAAAAGCAACTCAGTAAGGCAGGGATGTAGCTCAAATCGATGCAGCTCAGTAAGGCAGCGATGCATCTCAAGCGATGCAACTCAGCAAGGTAGGTCAACATAGTAACCTAGAGGGATCTTCCAGCAACCTGATGTCTTACTTAGTCATGTTATATCTTTTGTTCACATTGACTATGAGCTATAACGACTTTAATGATGTAACGATTGTAATTTCACTTAGCATAAGGTCGAACGATACTCGTGAGAGACTAGGCTTGGCAGGGCCTAGGAGAGATTTCATGCCCTATCGAATGACCTCACCGTGGGAACTTTAGACGGAGTTGGTTTGAAGGATTGAGAAGTGAGGCACCGTTGGGGCTTGTCCTGACCATCTTAGATACACCTAGTAAAACACCAAAGGACCATGACCATGGAACCTTGGGTCAAGTATCCTTGAGTTCCATCAAGTGTTGATTTGTGAACCACTCAACCCTCTACTTAATGTCATATCTGCATTGTGAGGTGTCATTAGACAACTAGGCAATATCAAATCTTCATTTGAGTAAACCACCGTGGTATTTGGGGCTGTCAAATAGTTGGTGAGCCACCTCTGTGACGACAACCCTCTGACGCACAGTGTTTAGGCCAAAGGCATGTCTTAGCATTTAATGTTTATAACGTGGAGCTGACTAGTCCATTAGGCATTTAATGTTTTTGACATAAAGTATGAGGGATGCCTTTCACATTTATTAATGACTGAGATATCTCGGGAGTGGTGTGGGGGTTATTTAAGGACCTCAACCACCTATGAGGATGGGATGTTTTTTTAGAGTTTAGAAGTTATTGCTAGAGAAAAAATGCATTAGAGGGAGAGATTTATTACAAACTAAAGTTCACTCACCCACCATTATGATTTATTTCGAAGCTTTTAATACCTAACAGAGATCTTTGAGGGTGTTTGGCTTTTTTCTATCTCTAAATGAGTTACTTTTGAGTTTCTTTATTGTTTTCTTGATTTATACATGAGAGTTCTTGCGAGTTCAAACTGACTTCATCACTATAGATTTGTGATTGTGTGTTTTACTTAGTCAACGGTGTTTCTTGATTAACTGATCATTACTTTACTCCAAAAGGGCTTACACCTCCGTCTTATCTAAACTACCCTCTTACATTTGGCAACTCCACTGGGGAGGTATTATTATAAGCAAAGAGTATGGTGCAGGATAATGGTAATGAAAGACTTAACTTTAATAAGAAATGAAGAACAAGCGACGAGAGAGCTGGAGGGTTCTAGAGACGGAGCCTCTCGGGTGGAGGTACCTCCAGTTCAAATGGTGACAAGGTGACGTAAGCTTCCAGCGCCGGGTTGGGATCAGCTCAGGTGGCACTCCTCATGAATAAATTATACGAGTTTTTTCAAACTCATGTAGTTTCAACGGTGTTGGGGGGATTTTAGGCCAACTCCTTCATAACGCCATATGTAGCCCCAACGACCCCACTAAGCGCAGTTCAAACAGGAACTTCCCCAATAGGCATACCCCCTATTGCGATAAAAATAGTGGGAACTCTAGGAGTAACAAGAATTCCAACTATGGTGGTTTCTCTAAGTGCAATGGGTGTACCACCTATGGTCCTTCTAGCCGTTCCATCAACGTTATCGGCTATGGAGGAAATGAGAGAAGAGATGCAGAAAGAGATGCTGAAGTTTATGCAAGATTCCTCCCAATCTACTGGTGAGGTAGCTTCGGTTTATGATAAATTTTGGACGCCTTACCCTCAAGAATTTAACGATGAGCCTTACCCAAAAGATTATATTCCTCCCATCTTTAAAAATTACACAAGAAAGGGGGGGGGGGACCCGAAGGATCACATCAAACGCTTCGTCGAACTTCTAGGGGCTCAGTGCAAAAATAAGAAGCTCCGGTTGAGGGAGTTATTAAAATAATTAACCGACAAAGAATATATGTGGTACTCTCATTTGGTGCCCAAGAGTGTTTCAATGTGGGAAGAGATGCATGTTTTATTTTTCCAGAAGTTCTTTCTGGCAGAAGATGAATTCACGTTAACACAATTGGGCAGGGAGAGGCAACGACCAGGAGATGATGTGGTCGCTTATGTTCAAAGATACTGGGAAAGGTCCCTCAATAAGAGGGAAGAAGCTAAAGAGTCCAAACTATTACAACTTTGCGCTAAGGGTTTTCTCCCAGAGTACATCTGTCACCTAATTAATGAAACTCCCGAAGGGACTTTTGCACCATTTCTAAAGGTAGTAAGGAAAATATCGTTGGTAGTTTGGATGAACCTCGTTGTGTTACCAATGATGTTAAGGAAGCCTAGGCCACCCATTACAGCTCGCGGCCAGTCCCCACGGGTGGGATACGTTGATGGAAATGAAGGAAGTAAGCAGCCGAAAAAGGATAACAAGAGAAAGTTTGGAAGAGATAGGGAGGAATCACCACCGTTACCCGGTACAGTAAAGAAGGTTGTTAGCTTTTACAATTCCATGGTTCAAGGAGGAACGGTGTATGAACCTAAGGGCATCCCTTCTGTGGAACTAGATGTGGCGACCAGAGCGGATCCTAAGTATTGCCAGATCCATTGCAAGATACAACATCCAACATCCAACATCCAAAGAAAAGTTATTTTACGCTAAGGAAAATCATTGACAAACATGTAAAGGTGGGGACACTAAAAATACCTCCACAAAATGTTAATGACAACCCACTCCCAGCATATGGGACCAACCTGGTGGTGGCCTACGACGATGAGGTAGAAAGAGAAGTGAGGGAGCTGACGACGAAGTAAGGGAAGTTCGAAGAAGCTCTGGAGGACTGTACCAAAGGAATGGGTAATGTGGTGTTATCCTATGACGAAGCAAGTGCCATAGATATGGAGGACATATACAATGTTGAAGGTGAGGAAATGGACCAAAGCTTGGAGTACTGCGCGGTTTCACGATCCCCAAAATTTGCTTGGTTCTTCGACCAGATGGGAATGCCAAAAGAAAGTAAGTTGGAGATAACCCAAGCAATCATGGATATTGCGAGGAAGAATGCAGTCCCTTCGCTGAGATGGAAGGGACCCATGGCCAAGCTAGTGAAGAAATTTCTGTCAAAACTAACGTTCAGCGATGCTGATAGAGCTATGAGATTTCCTCACAATCGACTGCTATATGTGACTGCCAGCATCAACGGAGTTAGCTTTGCGAGAGCCCTTATGGATGGAGGATCATCCATCAACATCATTCCAATCAGTTCTTTCCACGCAGCCAACATTCCAGAGGAAAGATTGATCCCCATGCCTTTAGCGATTTCAGGTTATGACAAATAGTCTTCCAAATCCATTGGTTATGTGAATGTTGTGATCATAATGGAAAATCTGAGTTTCCACATCAAGTTCCACGTGATAAAAAGTGAAACTTCCTACCATCTGTTGATAGGAAGAGTGAGGATGCACAACCAAGGACTAGTTCCCTCGACATATCACCAATGTGCCAAGGCAAATATCAAAGGAACTGAGATCACTATACGAGCTATGAAGAGGCCCTTCACTGTCGAAGAAGCTCACCAAGTGGATGCAACATTTTATATAGAGTTAGAGGAGGACATCAGAGTCCTAACGAGAAGAATGGAGGGAGCCTAGATTCCCTCGATCAGAGAAAACTTCAAGCGGCAGAGGAGTAGCAGAAAAATCCCACCAAGTGGTCCCTCAACCTGAGAAAATCTTGAAACAATTAAAAGATAGGATGCAACCCAGAATGGACTTGATGGAACACGAGGTCACACGACAAAGTGTGCTGAGTTGATTCTCTACAGGAAAAAGGGAAGAGGCTCCAAGAGAGAGGAAAAAAATAAGTTGCAATGGCCAACAGACAATGCAAGAAGATTGTTACTAAGGAAGGAAAGGTGTTTTATCGCCAATGATGGTGTGAACGGGCAACCAAAGGAGCTATGACAGAGGATGACCCGATATATGAATGTTTTTTGGTGGATCAATGGGGACAATATATGATGATAGAAAATTCTAACATACAAGTGTTCATGGACGATGTCACCGAAGAACCAGACTACATGACAGACCAACCAAAGCCAAAAGCACAAGAATCGGAGTAGCTGAATCTGGCAAAAGAAAGGGAGGAGCCAAGGCCCATTTTCCTCTCGAAGGATTTCAGCACGGAGAAATGGGAGGCTTTGAATGAGGTAATTCAGGAGTTTATAGATGTTTTTGCATGGAAGTATACGGAGATGGAGGGGCTAGATGAAGAAGTAAGCTTCCAGAAGTTATACGTAATGCCTTCAGCCATTCTAGTCAATCAAGCAAGGAGGACCTACAAGCCTAAACTGGACTTAAAGATCAAAGAAGAGGTCCAATGTTTGTTGGCAACAGGATTCATTAAACCAATACAACACCCACTCTGGTTGTCTAGCATTGTCCTAGTGGGTAAGAAAGATAAGAATCAGATAAGGATTTGCGTGGATTTTAAAGACTTGAATAGGTCTTGTCCTTAAGATGAGTTCTATCTACCCTCCATCGATAGCTTGATAGATGAAACGACTGGACATGAGATGTATAGCTTCATGGATGGGTATGTAGGGTACAACCAAATCAAGATGGACCCCACAGATGCAAAGAAAATAGCATTTAGAACCCCGTTGGCTAACTTCATATACAAGGTAATGCCATTTGGACTAAAAAATGTTGGGGCTACTTATCAAAGAACAATGATGGCCATTTTCCATGACTTCTTTCACAAATTTGTGGAGTTTTATATGGATGATTTGGTCATCAAATCGAAGAAGGACGAGTCACACTTGAGCAATTTGAGGAAAGTATTCGCCAGATTTAGTAAGTATAAACTGAAGTTAAACCCACTGAAATGCATTTTCTGAGTAACCAATGGGAAATTTCTAGGATTTGTGGTAGATTGACAGGGGGTGCAGATGGGACAAAACAAAAATCTAGCAATCTTGGAGATGCCAGGTCTAAGAATGACAAAGGAGCTCAGGAGTTTCCTCAGCAAGGTTTCCTACCTTAGGAGATTTGTGCCTCAATTGGCTTAAATAACACACCCGTTGATGCAGATTTTGTGAAAGAACACAAAGTTAAAATGGGAGGAAGTTCACCAAGGGTCTCTCATCAGGATAAAGAAGCTGCTCGTTTCTCCTCAGACCATGGTCCCTCCAAAAGTAGGAATACTGTTGCATCTATACCTCACATCCACCACGAGGTCCATTGGATCTCTGTTAGCATATACGGTTGATGGGAAGAACGACTAGTCTACTACCTTAGTAGAATCATACATGGGCCAGAGTTTAGGTATAGTAGCTTGGCAAGTCATTGTTTAACCTTAGTCTTTGTAGCATAAAAACTTAGACATTATATGTTGTCTTTTACAATTCATATTGTAACATGATGCGATTCGATTAAGTTTTTATTGTCAAGGAATATATTAATTGGTAGGACATCTAGCTGGGTCCTCATTCTTTCAGAATATGACTTAAAATGCATGGTCCCTCACGCAATCAAGAGTCAGGCATACGCATACCTCTTGGCAATCTTCCCATATGGGATATCTGAGCCATCATAAGAAAGAATTCCGAGAGATGACTTGCAGGCCAATCACCTGGATGCAAGTGATGAAGAATGGACGATACACTTCGATGGATATTCTGAAGAAAAGAAAGGAGGAGCATAGGTTATTTTGTCAAGAGGAACGAAAGAAATTTGTCTCTCTTACAAACTAGAGTTTAGTTATTCCAACAATGAAGAAAAATATGAGGCGTTGGTATTGGGGTTGCTGGAGGCCCTTCAAAGGGGGATTCATTCACTTTGCATTAATGGTGATTCAAACTTGGTGATTCAGTAAGTAAATGGGGAATATGTGTTGAAACACCTTAGTCTGGCACCTTACAGGATAATCATTCAGAGGCTTCTCAACCAGTTCCATCAGACCAAGATCAAGAGGCATCCCCGAATGATGAATCGCCATCCAGACGCCTATGCCACCATTGCCCACAATATGATCATGAGAGACGATACAACTACAGTCATAATTCAGCGAAGAATAGCTCCCTCAGTGGTACAATTAGTTCTATCGATGGAGGATGACTCGAACTGGAGGCCAGATATTAGAAAAAAATTGGAGTCTGGGGGAGGAGAGATGGAACTAAGAAAGTTAGCACAATACTTTACAAATTAGGGAAACTTTTATTTAAAAAATGCAGGAGGATGGATTTCAAGATGCATCGGCCTAAAAGAAGCAGAGCAGAGATTAAAGAAAACACATGAAGAGCATTGCGAAACAACTGAGATCCCTCTTTACAGAAGAATTCAAAGGGATGGATACTTCTGGCCTATAATGAAATAGGATGCAGCAGAGCTACAACGAAAGTGTGACAAGTGACAACTTTTCTTCAAGACAGTTGAATGCCATTTTGTGGAAGCTCAATTAGATTGGAGGCATCCCTACATTGACTTCATTAGAGTTGGAGTTGTCCCAATAGAGAATATTAATGTGATGGGACTCAAAAGAAGGGCCCCAAGGTTCTACGTTCAAGAGGGGAAACTTTATCGAAGAGGGTTCTTTAAGAGGCCATTGCGTTGCATCACAAAGGAGGAAGCTACCGAAATCCTCAAATAAGATCACGACCCAACCCACATAGGAGGAGCAAGACCAACTGATGACGTTGGGGTATTATTAGCTAACGATGGAGAAAGAATCTACTGAGTTCGTTCTAAAATGTAGAGCTTGCCAACTACATGGAAATATAATCCATGCCCCATCGGTGGATCTACACTCTCTAGTAACACCTTATTATTTTCACACTTGGGCGTTTGACCTGGTAGGAGCGATACATCCTTCTTCAAGAGGAAAAATTTGGATACTAGTGGCAAAGTAGTGCTTTACAAAGTAGGCTAAAGTGACACCGCTAATAAGGAAAATAGCGGGGGTGGTGAGCAAATTCATCAGAGAATACATCATTTACTATTTTGGGATTCCAAAGGTTATCCTCTCTGATAATGAAACCCCATTCGTCAATTCAGACGTAACGATGCTCATAGATAATTACTCCATTATTCATCATACTTCAATAGTGGCCTACCCAAAGGGAAACGATCAAGCCGAAACAACTAACAGGCCAAGATGATGGAGGATTTCCCAGGATCATGGGATGATAAGATACCATCTGTATTATGGGCCTATCGAATAACTACAAGGAAGGCCACAGGATATACCCCATTCTCCCTTATGTATGGAGCTAAAGAGATTCTCCCGGTGGAGTTGGAAGTTCCCTCTGCCCGATATGCCTTGCTAAGTAGCATGCTCCCTTAGAAAATACATGTGCTATTGGAAGCGTTGGACGAACATAAAGATAATGCGATGCAGCATTTTTAAATGTACATGAATCAACTCTCAAGGGCATACGATAACTTGGTGAGACCAAAAAGGTTCGTTGAAGGGGACCTTATTTTGAAGGCAACAGTGAAACATATCAGAGGGCTTCCCCTACCTAAGCTTGCAGCGAATCAGGAGGGATCTTTCATTGTAAAGGAGGCTCATGATTCAGGTTATTGTTTGATTTTTAAGATGGAAAAAGCTAAACCATTTAAGATTAACAATAAATGGTTGAAGGTCTATCATGTAAAGAAAGTAACCTTAGAACATCGATGTATCTAGCTTTTTATTATGAATATATGTAAGTAATTATTTTTCTCGAAAGAGGTCATTTGTCGTAACTAGAATGAGATGGAATTTGGCAAAGTTGACATTTTATGCAAACAGTTATAAAACAAAGAAGTAGTATGAGTACAAGATATAAATTCTCTTTCATTCATAAATGGGGAGGTTTTGCAAAAACAGGAACTATTGCTCAGGAGTTACATAAGAAGGAAAATTGAAAATTTATGTAAGTATGTGGGAGGTCATCAGCCCAAGAGGAACCACAAGTTCGGAGCAGAGAAATAATCTCTAGGTAGACCTGAGGAAGATGTTTGACATGATTGTTGAGCGTTGATGGAGTCTTCCAGCCTTGTCTGAGCTTGAGCACGCTCAATGAGGAGTTTCTCTCACCTCATCTTTGCTAGACATAAAGTTTCTTCGATATCCCCCACCTCTTTATTAGCAGCTTCAAGTAGAGATGTTAGTTCAGCCAGTCTAGCTTCCTCTGCTCATTGAGCATATTGATGCTTCTACAGTAGTTCCCTCTGACTTGCCAATTGCTAACTCTTCAAGGTCTTCAAGTGTCCAATCAGCCAGCTAAATCGGAACCCATCTTCGCCCAACTCCTTTATATAACCCAAGAATTGGTTGAGGAAGGTCCTGGTAATATTTGTAGAAGGAGTACTGATGATATCATTAACAACGATCGCCATACCTTGAAGCCTATGGCTCATTAGGGTAATGTTTGAACGCAGGTAGTCGACAGTAAAAGTATGAGGGTGATGAGTCGCAATATGTTCAATCACCAATAGATAGTTGACAAGTAGTTAGGGAGAGTGATGAAGGACTATGAGAAAAAACTCATAAGGAGCTAGAGCTTGCATAGGAAGCTCACAACCAGATTCACTATCGGCCTGAGCACCTGTCATGGAACCTTGGTCATTGGACTCGTTTCCTCAGATACAGTCGGTTCATGATTTAGCAAGGTGACAGGCGAAGGAATCGCTAGAGG
Source organism: Sambucus nigra (assembly GCA_949130495.1). NCBI lineage: Eukaryota > Viridiplantae > Streptophyta > Magnoliopsida > Dipsacales > Adoxaceae > Sambucus > Sambucus nigra. The sequence goes on along the minus strand of OX422217.1, from coordinate 426,008,219 downwards.
TTGCTCTCCAACGCGAGGGGACTCCCCAGCAGCCAGAGGACAAATCAAGTAAATGATGAGTTTAATGAGAAATCTTAATAAGTGTTTATCATTATTAAGTCATCATTACTAGTGGAGTTTGACGAAAAATCTTAACAAGTGTTTATCATTGTTAAGTCACTGTTACTGGTGGAGTTTGACGAAAAATCTTAACAAGGGTTTATCATTTTTAAGTCGCCATTACTGGTGGAGTTTGACAGAATATCTTAACAAGTGTTTATCATTGTTAAGTCACCATTACTGGTGGAGTTCGACAAAAAATCTTAAACAAGTGTTTATCATTGTTAAGTCACCGTTACTAGTAGAGTTTAGAAAAAATCTTAACAAGTGGTTGTCATTGTTAAGTCACCATACTCGGTGTCACCGTCATTGGTGGAATTTTACAAAAGAAAAATCTTAACAAGTGCTTTTCATTGTTAAGTCACTGTTACTGGTGAAGTTTGAATGTTTGAAAATGAGGTTCTTCTAGATTGTACATTATCAAGATAAAGGATAAACAATAAGGAATGAAGAGAAAATAAAAAAAAATACCTCAGTAATGAGTGGAGCAAGAATGGGAGTCACTAAAGAGGCTACAATGGTTGGAACTATTGAGGGCATATTCATCTCCTTAGAAGCATCCACAGTAACCTCAACTAGAGGAACCCCACCCAGAGGAACCTCAACATTGGATGAAGCTCCTGCGTTAATAAAAGGAACTAAGGCCAGTATTGGGGGAGAACTTAAAAAAGCCATTGGACCTTCCACAGATGCACCAACATTAGTAGGGGCAGAAGAAGCACCAAGAACTGGTAGAATCCTGAAGGATAATGGCAGGAAAAGACTTGGAGAAAGCTGTAAAAATAAATTTATGTGTTAGAGGATGGGAATAATAGATAAAGAAGAAACACACTTCACACTTAACTCACCTTAATAATATGACTGAAAGGGGGAATGACAACGATGGGCCTTGTCAATAGAGGTAGAAGAAGGATGTTAGCCAATGAAGTAGCTAGGAATGAAACTGCCTCGACCTGAGATACATAAAGAGGATAATAATATTCACAAGAAAAGATAAAAAAGAAAGATTTAGAAGTGTTTAGAACTTGTTACCTTGGGAGAGCTTGGTAAAACTGAAATCACAACCAGAGGAACCACCGGCAAAGAGGGTGTACTGGAATAATCTGGGGGAGTCTCCTCTGGATGAGAGGCAACCCCTACAGACTCAACGAGAAGAACATGACTCTGGGTAAGTAAGACATAGCATGGGTGAATAGGGAGGAGATGATTCGATCATAGATGCACCAAAGAATCCTCCCACGAAAGGGCTGACTGGAGGAGAAGGCCTTTCTTCATCGACTTCCTGATGAAAATAAGAAAGAAAGAACAAGAGTCAGAAAAGAGAAGAGAATTCACTAAGCTATAAACAACTAAGTATGGGAAGACTAACTTCATGCTCAGAAGAAGAATGTGATGGTATGACAATGGGTGAAGTTAGAGGAGATGATCGAGGAGAAACCCTCTCAGTGAGATCAGCTACAGTCTCAGGGCTATTATCAACTAGTATAACTGCATCGAGAGAAGGAGAAGTAGAATTCTTCGGAGTAGAGATAACTGTTGTGGGTTGCACTATAAAGGATTATTTTTTACTTGCCTTGGTTCCCAATGTTTTCTTCCTCTTACCAGAAGTTCCAGTACCTGAAGGATAACTTTTTCTTCATGAAGTCCCTTCAGTAGGATCCACCAAAATAGTGGAAAATGACACAGGAGGAGGAACTGATGGTGCAGTTTGCCAAAATATTTATTGAAGCCGTTGTACCTCCTTTCTAACTGCCTCCCGTATTTCCTCAGGCACATCAGCATTGGGAGGAACGGAGGCAATGGGAAAATCATCTATAGGGGCTTGGGACTTGCATGTGGACTTGGGCTTCAAAGAGGCCTCGCTCCTGCTTTTTTTTGTTTTTTACGAAAGGGGTTGTGAGGGACCTTCAACAGAAGCTGCAGCGGCATAAGTAAATCTAACTTGGGGTTTAGGCGTTAAAGCTTTCTTGGCTTTGGCTGTAATAACGGGGAGTGCTGGACAATATGGAGGTAGCTCGCTAAGAGGATCCTTCAGTGTTTGGCTGAGCGGGAACTCAATTCCCAGAACGCAATTCCACTTTAGCCCCAACTCCAAAGGGGGAAAACTCTGAATAACTGGGTAACCAGAGGGACTTTGGATGAATTCATGAATTTTGGCTATCTGTCTTGTCCAATACTTCATCGAAAAATCACTGGTTACATCCCCCTTCCTAAAAAGTGTAGGAATGGTAACACGACCACTTCTGGTTGAGAAAATCGTGGAAGCAGCTGACATAGTGCAAAAGGCACAAGCCTTAGGGAAATATGCCTTGGGGTGAGAATCTTAAAACATCAGATGAGGAATCCCTTGGTCGTACCCAAATTGACGCTTGCAATAGTTGGGGTTGTAATGTTCGGACGTATACCCCTAGTCAATGTAAGAGGGTAGATAGCTAGGAGTCAAAGCCAAAACGATGGAAAAAGAAGGGTCCTCCATTATAAGATCCTCCGAAGTGGGTCCTACTACCCTAGGTATCACCCAAAAAAATTCCATGTATTGGCAAAAAAATCTTTGCTATAAGGCCTCATCATGAAGAAACTTGCTTTGTCAAAAATGCCAAGAAGCTCCTTCCTACTCTGTTTCTCGTGGAAGGAAAAAAGTCGATGGGGCTTGTTAATTTCCCCAGCACGAAGGGGAATACGGTTGGCAGATATCTTGAGAAAAAAAAAAGTAAAGAAAATCAGTCAAAATGATGGAATTGGCAAAATTAGGCAAGTTATATCTGCCTAAGGACTGTTCCATATCCAGATGGGTCCTTTCCAACCATGTATAAAGTGACCCTAAGGCCATGGCTGCCAGAGGAAGCTTATATCCTCTAGATAAATGTACAGAGAGATTAATCAAGTCCCTATGCGATTGATCATTGGGCTTTCCAGGTAAGATAAAATGAGACAGAATCACAATTATGTACGCTGGAAACTCAAGAGATGTACCTTTGCCTGGGCCAAATTCAATAGTGGGGTTGGTACGATAGAAGTGGTTTATGAAGGGAGTGAATGTAGCCTTATTTGAAGTATCGATACACCTCCTGCAAATCTGATCCATGTCTACTCGAGACTTTGTCTCTCCGACATCCAAAGCCTCATCGTGATAAGCCAAAATCCATATGGGCTCAAGCCCAAGTAACTCGCAAACATCCTCAAGTGTAATGGTGAACTTTCCCCACGAAGCAATGAATGTGTGAGTTGTAATGTTCCAATGGGAGACCAAGATTTGAAGGGCAACATTGTGTTTGGAGAGAGTAAACTCCCCAAACCAGGAAGCTCGATGGAGACAAACCTTGGAAAGAGCGTTAGAGTAAGTGGTCTGTATAAACGAGTTCCAAGAAGTAAAGTGGGAAGGGAAACCACCAGCTCCTTCCAAGTCAATATATGACCAACGGAAGTCACCTCTATCAAGATGGAACCTCATAGTCCCCTCTGGAGGAAAATATCCCCAAGAAGTGTAATCTTGATCTTCATCACCTAGCAACAAAAAGTCATATTTGGCTGAAAAATGGCAAGTCCTGCACCCCTCAGAAAACTCATCATATTTGCCAGAGATAGGAGATCGATGGTAAAAACGCAGTTATTCTTAGCGTGTTACCACTAAGGAGGTGACGTTCAGAGTAGTTAAAGGCAGGGAACTAGTGGTGGACGTGCTGGAAGAGGCCATAGCAGTGGATGGTGGAAGAAGAAAATCTTAAAAAAGCGGAGAGGGGGACGAAAATAGAGGAATACAACTACAAGTGGTGGTGAAAGAAATGATAAAAGGGAGAGAGCTAGAGAAAACCTTGTTGACAATGGCGGTTTGAATCTTTCTCTCTTTAAAGAAAAAGATCTGGGAGTTTGAAGAAGACGAAGTGGCTAAGTGTTTTTGAAAAATAAACGTTTGCAATCCTTTAAACCCATTTTTTGAGTTTTCCCACTAACAGACGTGCAGAGTCGCCTGTAATCATTTCAAGTGGACACGTGGCACTTCGGGGAGTGTCCTGACAGATAGCACCATGTCATTAATGAAGTGACACATGGGGAATATAAAGGGTTTTCTTCCTAGGCAAGTTTGAGTTTTGGTGCCAGAATTTTTATCAGACATGTCCAATCGCTCCCAACGTAGAAACTGTCCTAAAGGTTCAAAAAGATACGACGTCCCCTTGCCACAAGTCCAAATGTTATTTAATTGTGACTCAGATACATCGAGGAGAATTTTACTTTTTCCTAACAGTGATAACGGAAGAGGACGTAACGAAGACAGAGACACCAAGGTTAATCGGATTAAGAAGTTTTCGTGAAGACATTTCTTGTTCCCATAATAAATCTCTCCACGAAGGGGAAAATGTAAGGGGTCTTGAAGATAATCTCGAGATTAGAGTTAATCCCCCTAGATAACATAATAGACTCAATTGGGATTAGAGTTGGCCGAGAGAGCTCACCCTTTAGTCCTATTGTCTTACTTAGTCATGTTTTATCTTTTTCTTATATTGACTATGAGATGTAATGACTATAATGATGTAACGATTGTAATTTCACTTAGCGTGAGGTCGAATGATACTTGCAAGAGACTAGGCTTAGCAGGGCCTGGGAGAGCGTTCATGCTCTATCGAATGACCTCATCATGGGAACTTCAAAGGGACTTAGTTTGGAGGATTGAGAAGTGAGGCACCATTGGGGCTTGTCCTGATCATCTTTGATACACCTGGTAAAACACCAAAGGAGCTTGACCGTGGAACCTTGGGCAGAGTAGCCTTGAGTTCCATTGGGCGTTGAGTTATGAACCAAAAATCCCTCTACTTAATATCACTTCTACTTTGTAAGGTTTCACTAGCCAGCTAGGAAATGTCAAATAAGAACTTGAGTAAACCACCGTGGTATTTGGGGCTGCCATACAGTTGGTGAGCCACCTCTGTAATGACAACCCTCTAACGCACAGTGGTTAGGCAAAAGACATGTCTTGGCATTTAATATTTATGACGTGGAGATGGCTAGTCCATCAGGCATTTAATGTTTGTGACATAAAGTATGAGGGATGTATTTCACATTTATTAATGATTGAGTTATCTCGGGAGTGGTGTGGGGGCTATTTAAGGGCCTCAACCACCTCTGAGGATGGGATTTTTTTTAGCGTTCAGAAGTTATTGCTAGAGAAATATGCATCAGAGAGAGAGATTTATTACAAACTAGAGTTCACTCACCCACCATTGTAGTTTATTACGAAGATTTTAATACTTGATAGAGATCTTTGAGGGTTGTTGGTGTGTTTGGTTGCCTGCCAAGGTGTGTCTAGGGTGCTCACTTTTCTCTCTCTCTAAACGAGTTACTTCTGAGTTTCTTTATTATTTTCTTAAGTTATACATGAGAGTTCTTACGAGTTCAAACTGACTTCATCTTTATTGATTTATTAATATGCGTTTTACTTAGTCAACGATGTTTCTTGATTAACTTATCATTACTGTACTCCAAAAGAGGTTACACCTCCATCTTATCTAAACTACCCTCTTATAAAGCTCACCGGAGAAGGTGATCGGAGTCATGCCGAAAAATGAATATACTTGGAAAAATGAACAAAAACCACTCAACACCTCCCTCTGCCACCTAGAAAGACCAAAACCTCACAAATAACAGGCTGGCCTCAGCCCTAATATTCCCTCAAACTCACCGAAAAAGCCCTACACAGCGGTTGAAAAACCCAAGTTTAATAGAAAACTCAAAAATCTTAGAATTCCTAGCTCTCAATAGTAAATCTATGATGGTTGTAATGAAATAAGAGGAGAATAAAAAAAGCAAAGAGTACCTGAAAGTGGTTGAGGTTGGAGAGACGAAGAACAACAGCGGTCTTGCTGGAGAACAGGAAGCTAGCATGAGAGAATGGGATAGAAAAATATGAGAAGGTGGAAACAGTAGAGAAAGTTTGAGATTTTATACTCAAGTAATTATGAGGCACAGGTTCCAAAGAAAAGACATCATTTGGGGGACCAGTTTACCAAGAATATAGCCATTCTGTTGAACTTAGAAGACACGTTAACTAATCATAATTGTGACACATGTCACTCATCCATAACATCCCCTCATTAGATAGAGCCGATGCATATCCCCCAGCTATCTCTTCACATAAAAAACTAAGGGCTAGAGGGTGATTAATATGATCAAATATAACCTTGTACAAGGGCGAGACCCTCAACAGTCGAGCTTCCACCGAGGGTCATTGGACATCTCCAAGACTCGTCTGAAAGTAAGGTCGGCCTCACATGCAACCTCGGCTCAGAAGATGGCTGAGACCTCGGGAAGAGGGTTGCAGCACTAAGGGAACCTTTCGTCCACTCACCAGTCGACGCTGGTAGAGTCCTACCTAAATGACCTCAGCCTCAGCATCCCAATCGAGGTTACACTTTCCAAGGTTCATCATGAGATCAAGAAGTCACTTAGCAACCTCATACGCGGCCTAGCCGAGACCTCTGCGGATGACACGATAGTTATCCGAGGTCGACAACGTGCCCAAGAGATGTGTTCCACGTGTGCGGATTTGTTGCAACTGAATTATCCCCACACGTGTGGGAGGTTATTTAATGATGATTACACGCCTATAGTAAGATCGATGGCCCAACCTCATTTATTGGAACCACTTATCCACATGCCCATTGTGTGCTTGGGGGTGCACTACACCCCCAAACACTATAAATATTCTTCTTCTTCCCGATAGGCGGGGGTGAGAATTCGAAACCCTACTGTTACTATTTTAAATTACATAGAAGAAAGAGAAACCATGAGTGATTGTATCTATGACCGTTAGAGCCCATCTTTAGTGCAATTCTCACACATTCATAGTGGGCGTGGGCCATTTTTAGGCTGAACCACTTATATTATTTTTATCTTCTTCTTTGCCCCATCTCTTTCTACACACTTATACTTGTTTATACTCCATTGCTTGGCCAGTTTGAGCTTACTTATCATACTGACTTGGTGATACCAATTCTGGTATCATCACCACTGATATACACCCCATACATAATCGTTTCCAAAGAAAGGTGGAACCTCATTCGCGAGGACTAAAAGGTCATCGACATCCAGATAATATTTTCCCCTATATATGACAGACAACGAGGAATAACACCTAGGCCGACTGCCTAGGAGATGAATCATGAATTCTTTCCATTGTTACCATCCATATAATTGTGTCACCCCGCCTAATAAGATATAGGGCGATCACTCCAATATTAAATTAAAACAGGAGTCTCATATGGATCATTCTTAGCATCACTGTCAAAAAATCATTTAATTACTAATAACCTATTAGGACGGTGTCAAAATTGTACTTAGCTACTCTTTTTAACAACTACAATTAAAACATCCACACAAATTTTGCTGAAATGAAACTGAAATGAAATAAAATAACCGAACACTCGGTCAAAAATATACAACCATATCGAATGATGCTAAAAGAATAACTAAATGCATTTGGGCCATTGGCCCGAATATTTATACATTACCTCCTATCTAGAGTACAAAGGTAGAAGCGGCTATCGAGAACCTGAACGCATCCACAGCTGCTGCAGTTGACGTCTGACTCGAAAGAAGTGTCATCCAGGCTTCCCTATGTCTTGACACACACACACACACATACACACACACACACACACACACACACACACACACACACACACATATATATATATATATATATATATATATATATATATATATATAGTATAGCAAGAAAGGAAAAGTAGATAAACGGGTCAGAGCCCGTGTTTTGAAAATATTTAGCAAGTACATAAATGCTTTATTTTTTAGAAAAAGGTTTTATCTCATATTTAAATTTGGTATCACACTCCCATGAGATACCCCTCACCTCTCCACTAACAGTGCACTCCTAGCGCATCCCTCTAAACATCCTAGTCAAGCTACCCTGCTAAACTAGTCTATCACCCAACCACTATCAACCTAGATAGTCCAAGTAATGTACTAAGGGCTAAACTTCACCCCAGTCTCAAAGCTATGCTATGTTCGTGCGTGGAGTGTCTCGCAAAGCGAAATCCAAACAAGGAACCCCCCCGATACACTACTATGCGGCAAGGTCGATCGTTGAGATCCACCAGCCCCTCAGTACAGAATATATATAAATATATATACCAAGAAATATTTATATTAGAGCACTAAGGATTAAACTTCTCCCCAGTCTCAACACATTGCCATATTCGTGCGTGGGGTGTCTCATCCAAACATGGAACCCCCACGATACACTACTATGCATCAAGGTCGATCGTCGGGATCCATTAGACCCTCGGTACTTGATTCATCCATATATATATATATTCATACTACAATATACATCCGGATCTATCTCCCGGAATGAGAATTCATTTAATTTATTTCCATTTATCTCAAAACTTTTCATTTCCCTTCCTATATCAAGGAAATGTATATATAAAAGTCAATTCATTATCATGAATTGTTTTAACATATCATATACTTTTGAAAGACAGTTTTATTATCATAAAAATGCTTTCCATTTCAAAACATCCCATTTCCTTTCCTATATCCAGGAAATGTATTTAAAAGCCATTTTTAATATCATAAAAATGCTTTTACCATATCATATGCTTCCACATCCCTTCTTCCATCTGGGAGTGTTACCGAAGCCAAAACCTTTATCTCATTTCCTTTCTTCCATCCAGTAAATGTAAATTAAAGCCAATTTATTATCATAAATTTCTTTAATATATATAACCGTTCTAAGACCGCCCGTACGACGCGCCCCTAAATGCCCATCATCTTCCAATGCCTATCAATTACGACACCTGGGCACCTATACGCAACACGTCGGGAAGCAGCCATATGCCTGCGGGCTAGTCATAACCACACCCCAAGTTACCTAACCATCGTAGAAAACATAACATAACATAAACGCTCATATGGCCTAGAGGACTATATCTACCCTGCATTCATTAGTCATGGGGCTTCACCTCACGCACGAACATCCCTTATGATGTCATTTAGAGAGGGTGTTGACTATAAATCATTAATTATGAAAATCATTGCTTTTTCCATTTTGAAAACATTCGTATTTTATTTTCAAAATCATTTACATCATATCATATATTCTTTAATCACATAGTATATATCTATACCATATATTCCTCCCCGAATATATATAAATGGCCATATTTGCCAATTTCATCTTGCGATGACCAATAATCCCAAAGATTCTCTCAAAGAATCATAATCATGCATTCATATACACATGATACTAAACCCAACGTATTTTCTTACTTTGATAAATACTAAATACCTAAATCCCATCTAAGGACTTATTGGATATCTCCAAGTATACCATTATACACTAATTGAATATATCTACGCTATCAATTTCATCCTAATCACCTCATAGGATTCGCCCTACACCAATTCAATGCATTCTCTTTCATCTAAAGGTTTATTAACCCTCAAAACCATCATTTAGGAGTCCTGAATTCATAACTAGGAACCCCCATATAAAACCCCAAATTGTAATTTAACTCCCCATACTCTTAAGGGGAGAAAACTGGCAATTCTGACCAAAGCGAATCGATTCGCCCCAAATGCGAATCGATTCGGGTGAGCGAATCGATTCGGCTCCCAATCCGAATCGATTCGGAAATGGTTCTACAAACAGGTCCTTAATGGCGAATCGATTCGGTCTAAATCCGAATCGATTCGGCCCATTGCAGAAACCCAGATCTCCTTAGGAGAATCGATTCGACCTGGACCCGAATCGATTCGGCCTGTTCGAGGGCCACAGTTTGGGCGATTTCTCAAACTCCAAAATACCCAAAACTCAATCCAATCTCTATTTAATTCATAACTTGGATTTATTCCTACAAGCTCAAAGTTTTAAGATCTCCTAAAATTCTTTAGAGGTCCTAACAATCCTTTTGAGAACCCTTAATATTTATCTCCAATAAGTTCTAACTAATGATTTCGATCTCAGACAGCTTTTCGTAGAAAAATCACTATAAATCCAAAAAAATCAGAAAAACATGCGGTCTGCGCCCACGCGACCGCATCGAAAAGAGCTACAATTTTTTTTTTGACCAGGAGCCGAATCGATTCGCATCAAGGCCAAATCGATTCGGAAAGACGCAGGTCAACTATTCATCGTCTTCTTCGAGACGGTTTCGGCCATTAAAGCTTCTCCCGAGCATTTGTCGCCTCACCCAACGTCCTAGAATCTCAACCAACTACAAATACACATATATTAAGGGTTCTAAACATCCTATAACCCAAAACCACCAATTAATTTCAAATAAATTTCTAGGTATCTCCAATTAGAAAATTTTGGGGTTTATTCTTTTTATCTCTCGAAAACCCGTTTTATCCACGAATACCCAACCCAAAATCTTTAGGGTTTGTTTATACCAAACTATGGTATGATATATTTATGCACAAAGGAAATAAAGTAAGTAAACACTTGCCTCGTGGATAAAATCCGACGATCCCGAGTCGCGTCTGACGGAGTTTGGCCGGAGTTCTCTTTTTCTCCTCCTCTTTCTTCTTCCTCTCTCTCTTCTCTCTCTTTCTTTCTTTCTCTTCTCTTTTCTTTCCCTTTCTCCCTCTTTAAATAAGAAGAAAAGGGTTTAAGCCCTTAAAACCCAAAAATGACTGGTGTACTAAATTACGAGCCCAATTAACTATAAAATTCCCCGAAATTTAATTTCGACAATCGGACACTATTTTCCGACTATCTCGGACATTCTGAGACTCACGGTGCAGTCAAAATTTCCATCCGAGGTACTTGACCGCAAATCACTATTCTAACCCATATAACTTAATGCTGGTTTTCCAATTAAAATCTTGCCTTTTTGTCGCTTTACTCCATGAAGACATATAATTAAAATACTTCGACCTATTTAGTACCAAGAATAATCTCAACACCCATCGAAAATCATTAAATCCTCGATAATCCCCAAAATCACTATTTTGAGAAATCCCTTAAATCTCCAAATTTACAATTTATACCCAATTATGGAATTTTTTTGTCTCCAAAAGGACGGGTTGTTACAATAATGCGAATAAACACAGGAAGGGATATTCACCCATCACGATTAATAGAACCAAAACCATACTCTCCCCATTTGCAAGGGACACCGCCTTTGCGATGCCAAATCTTACTCAGAGACCTCCAGTACCCAATCTCCACCCTATGTACTACGATGACCTACCAATACTGGGGATCATAGATTAATTTTACTACCTCCTCATCATCAAAGGAAACACTTCACCATGTCGTAGAGACAAGTTCACCCTTAACCCTCAAGTTTGGGAAATGATGGAATAGTGGGACTACTCCTAAGTAAAAGTACTCGGGATAAATTAGAAAGGTTCCACATACTTCGAAGCCCTTGACCTTGGAGATTTAAGATTTGGGATCAGTTACAAAGCTATAGAGGAAGAGCAACATGAACTCTCGACTTGTCGCATGAAAGAAAGATGTTACTCAGCAGACAACCTATAATACAAGCTTTCATACGGGGGACCACCTCTCCAATTTTTTGATATAAAGGGAAGGCTCCAACATGCTACCATTGACATATATCAAAGCGTTCGAGCCACTAGGTGAGGCAATCTGCAACACCCCGCGTCCATGAAAAGAGAACGCGGCGTTCTACTACGATTAAACTAAACTAAATCCATCAATCAACAAATATAGATCCACTAAATGTCCATAATATAAATACAACAATTCCACAATTTTTTATTTCCACAATAAATATTACAATAATTTTCTCTCGACTATAAAATTCTCCAACTAACAACTACAACACTAATTATCTATACATAAAAAAATACAAATCTTCCAATCCAATTCTCTAAAAGGATTCTCCAAATAATCCATAGCGTCCCAGTCCACGCTAACCTGCCAACTAAAAGAAAATACGGGGAAGTACACAATATGACAGGAATAGATGCTCAAAAATAATTACCACGATGAGTAAAATGTAACAATATGAATCCACTAATACAAATCAAATGCATTGCTCATGCATTATATCAATATTAATTTCTCAACAACACATCGATGAGTCACCAGGCCTCACCTCACCGCGCCTATGCATTCTAAAGTATATCCGGATTTTGGAATTTTAGCGGGTGCCCATTCTCCGTGGTATATTAAAATCTAATGACACTATGCTCAAATCACAATATAATTTATTACAATGAATCAAATTTAGATTCCAATAATTATTTCATATTTCAAATGAATCACAATTCAATATAAGTGCAATCGACACAAAAATCGAACAGAATACTTTCGAGAGAATTTAGGAGCATATTGTGTAAGTCCTGTACATCAAAATCATCACATAATTTCAGCCTCAAAATCTAATCACACCATCACGTTTTTCTCACGAAAATAATTAAAACTCGTTCTAGCCCAAACTCGAGAAAACACCAAATAAGCCTTCTAATCTAAGGTTGAAATCTTGAATAAGTTTGGGGATATGGTTTGTAGATGAAAGAGAGTAATTTTGGAGAGATCTTTTGGTTGAAAAGTTTGAGAAAAAGGTATTTAAAAAGTCCATCCACGAATTAGTGGTGATATATAAAGGATTAAGAGTTTGATTATGAACATAGTTCTAATCAGATACAAACACCAAAATAATCATTCCAGAAGATTACGCTATTGGAATTGGATGAAATTTGGGGGCGTAGTAGCTGAGACGAGAGCAAGCTGCACAAAAAAAATTAGCTTGATCGGACGGTCCGATATTTTTAAATATTTTTTTTACTAGAGAGTTAAATGTTTTGAGAACTCTTCTATATAATAAAAATTAAATTAAAACTCCATTTTAATTCCGTTTAATTTTTTTTAAATATAGAAACCAACATTTTAAATTATAAAATCCAAAATTTCATTTTCCTCCGATTCCCAAAATTAATTTAAGAATTCCCTTTTAAAATATTTGGGTTGTTACACAATCTACTACTAGAAATACAAGATACTATGTGCAACTTCATAGCAGTAGACAATGATCCCCCTGAGGCCACCCCACTCGATGAAGATCTCGATAATCCTCATGATAAACTAGACCTGCTAGTCTCATAGTTTGCCTTCGACCTCTTTATCCTCGAGATATCTCCATGGTCCCACCATTACACAAAAACATGGCATAATTATGAAAATTTGTACCTAAATGTATCCCATATCATTGGTATCATCAAATTTCAAGATGAGATGACCCGTTAGGGCCATCTCCCACCAGAAGGCCCTCCCTCACGAAAATACTTATACACGAATGAAATGGAACTTATCCACCCTCTCTCCCCATGATTATGTTGAAGGAAAATTTAATAGCCTTCAATACGTGGTATCTACACTAATTATCGCTCAGTTTGTGTATGAGATCTCTCCATAGGGGCTCGCATACGCAAAATACCGATACAACTATGAAAATATCTGATGTGAAGCCACTAGCATTTTGAAAGATATGGATATAAGAGAGATAGAACCACCCGCCAATGATGAAGGGAAATAAAAAAATTACCTCGGACGATGACATATGGCAAGGATACTCCATATTCGCAGAACCTTTACTCATGAAACCTAACCAGACATCAGAGATTACTACTGTCGCTCCTATATCGAACTTATCTGTTCGAATGATAGAAAACTCCATGTACCGATATCCCTCAAATACCACGAATAAGGATAAAAAAAACTCGATACAGAACCCCATTCTAGACTAGACCGAGGTGATGGTCCCAAAGCAAACACCATTTTCTTTGTCCTCGTATCCCTAATTGATCTGCTGATATGTCTATAGAAAGTTGAATGGCATATTAGTGTAAAACCTGTAGCCACTCTAGACAAGTAAGTCAAACTCCTCACCAGGTCAAGTCGACACTCCTTTCTGCCTAACCATTTTGAAAAGGAGAAAGGTTCCCCCAAGGTGATCATTGTACCTCCTCCCCGAGAAAATAAAAAAAAATTGGGAGAAACTCTGGAGAACTTAAGCTAATATCACCATCTGGGAATCGCTAGCTATTCCCGTGAGCTTCAAGTTACTCTTATTCACCTACTGTCTCAGGCCTTTGTGCCAAAAGATATAACTCCACATGAAATTTCAACCAATATTGGCCCCATCACCTTAAAATAACACATTATCTTCTCTAATGAGGACCTCCCCATGTAAGGATGTAACCACTGATTCACATTGTACATCACTATTGAGACCCACCATTTGGTAGTACCCTTATTACTTATAGATAACAGGTCCACCATTCATGTATGCCCTCTTTGCACTGCTAGCAGTCTGGGATACACTCGCTTGGAATTTACACCATCTTCCATGACCATCAGGGCCTATGATAAAACATATCGAAGGCCCTACGAGCCATAATCCTTACTCTCATTATTGGGCCAATTAAGTGCGATGTCAACTTTCAAGTACTTAATGGCGTGGCCATCTTCAACCATAAACTCAAAAGAGTTTGGATGAATACCATGGTGGCCTTATCCTAACCACTCCACATGAAAATGAGGTTCACATTTGACACATAGGTCATCACCATTCAGGGAGACGATAGTTTGGCCATTTTGGCTTGTACAAACACTACCCTCTCCTAGATACTCACCATGATGATAACGACATCTACCTCAGTGGATTCGGGGTTGTCCCACTCACAAATTTGATAGAAAAGGAGCCATTCATTCATGATGTAGCCACACGAATCATCCAAATGATGAAATACATGTCGGGGTTCGTCATGGGTACATCCAAAGCTATCACCGCTACAAAACACAAGGGAAAATTCAATCTTGGTTACACCTTTAATAAAAAAATCCATAACCAAAAGCCTCAAAGACCTCCATTAAGGGTGGAATGGCCATTTCCATCTCCAGGGAGAAGGGTTCCTACATCAGGGGCTCCCCTAGCCGTAGTGGGATGAAATAAAGAGATCCCTACAACAAGGAATGTAAATTATCTATGAAGAGGGACTGTGCGTAGATTATGGGAAAATCCACATAGTCCATTGGGGGAACTGAATATATCATGAGTCACCTGTAACACCCCGTATTTTTAATGATTTAAATAATTATGTGATTAATTATTTTTGTTGGATTAATTGAACTAAAATGTGAGAATTTAATTATTAATTAATCCTGATTAAAATAATTATTAACTAGCGTGCCAAGTGTTAATACTTATTGTTGAGAATCTTATAATATATACGTATGTAGTCCGTCCTCGAGAACTCTCCAAAACTCCATCCCAAATTTCTTAGAATTTATAATTTTTTAAATAAACAAAAATCCAGATGTACACATTCCCGCATTCATGGGGAGGTTAGAGAGGTTTACACACACACACACACACACACACACACACACACACATATATATATATATATATATATATATATATATATATATATATTATTTTAAAAACCAAACCCACGATCTACATTTTAAAAACTTACAAACCATAACTGTCCAATCCTATTTTCTTAGAGACCCACGTTTTGGTTCTCATCCCCTTTCTCACCTGTATATGGTTCCACGACCTCTTCGTGACCACCCAACACTGTAAAATGAAATCAAACCCTCAAATCTCTCTCTCTCATACCCTCCACAAAACCCCACAACCGTGTCCACCCAATGTCGCTAACCATGGTTTGGAAACCTTCCCACAACAATAGATTTTTTCTTGGGTTTTGTTTTGGATATGGTTTCTGAACTATTCTCTCACCCTTTTCTCCATATATTCAACTCAACATCCACATCATTATTGACAATGATGATGGTGGAGAAATCAATAAAAAAAAAGAAAGAAGCAAAACTAAGGAATTTTTGTTGGTTGAAGATACCCAGGCATGTAAGAGAATTTTTCAAATGGACAACCTGAAAAGTGAGACAAATTGTGTGGTCTCTCTCTCCAAAGAGTATCACCGTAATCGGTTAGTGAATTTTTTTTGGTCAATTACTCTTTAACTGATCTATGGTTTGTTTTTGATACGAGTGAAGGGTGGGTGAGAAGTTGTTAGTGCTTGCCAGGTTTGGGGGTATGTGTTAGGCAGGCCAGGTAGAAGGGTGGTTGACTATGGTGTTAGGGTCATCCGAGTAGTAGCTGAGATGGGCGGTCGACTTTGGTGGCCAATTTTGAGGTATCTCTGGGGTTGGTGGTCAGGAGGTTGTTGGCCGTAGTTATAAGGGTGGATGGTCAGGGCTACGTGGTATGGAGGGTAGGCAGGTGGTAGGAGGGTTTGTCCGGTATGGAGTTGAGATGGAGGTAGGTAGCCTGCGCTTTTTATTTTTTCGGCGAGTATTGATTTGCTCGGATTTGTGGTTGGTGGAAGTTGGATGGTTCACAACTGGGTACCGTTAAATGGGGGGTTAAAGGGATGGCTATGGTGTTTGTATAAAGTGTCTCTTAAAATGAAGGAAGAGGACAGAGAATTGGTGATGGGTTAAGTGATGTGAGATGAGACGAGAGAGAAAAATGAAATCTAAAAGGATTTTTATGGGTTTTGAAAATGTGAGGGTATTTAGTGTGTGTGTGTGTGTGGTGTATGTATTCATCTGACACATATTTATTGAATATGTTTTTTTTTGTATGGTATTTTATTTTAGGCAAGTTATATGTATTTTTTATTAGTAGTAGATATATGTATTATCATTTAATATGATTTAACAAGAAGAAAATGTGATATTTAGAGAGGTTGTCGATTCGTGCTTTTGGAATATGTTTTGATACAACAAGAGTTTTTTTAAAATGAATACAACATGATATGAATTTGTGTTTTCTTAGTTGACACGAACACAATTCAAATAGAACACGCAGTATAACACGGCATACAAATAACACGATTTCTTATAATTTACACTAAATTAAATATAAATAGATACGTTACCCCGAATAAAAACATGATTATCACAATAATACACGATGACATGACTAATACGTCTCATAATTTTCACACAAAGACGACACGATGCGACTTTGTATAAAAAAACGATGCGTTTTGGGGTCAATTTCGTGTCGTTTTGTTTCATATTTTTGTGTATTTTTAAAATTGGCACTCCTACATTTTGATATTAGAAAATTCATGCATTTATACCTAGATTTATTATAGCACAATCTAGACATTTATTTTGAAGAAAAATGAAATTCTTAAATTTTTAGCGTTTCACATTGACATCAATCCTCTTTGTTTATTACAATACGGTGCAATTAGTAAATGAGATGCAACCACCTAAATAAATACGCATATAACCTAATCAAGTTATGATATTTGTGGTGCTTTAATTTTTGGTTTGGATGTGATAAGATAAAACTCTTTTGCTTTGTAAATCCAATAGTATATGATAAAAAAATATATAGTCACTATTATTAAAATATATTACTTTTGACAGTTCAAAAATGCATTATTTTTATGTCCAATCCTTAAAATACAAAATAAACACAAATAGATTTTAAAAATATTTTTCAATTGTTAAAAAATAGTGTGTTAATAAAAAATCATTTTAAAAAATAGATAAAAGCTAAAAGTCCAATCCCCACCCTAAATGTTAAAGATTTTTACATATTAATACGTTTGAATATCAAAAGCCTATGTTTCAAAAGAATGATTTCCAAGTATGATAATAAATAAGACCCCTAATTGTCATTATAGTGGGAAACATGTGGGACACGTATCGCATCTGTGTGTTATCACTTATCCAATTAACACATGCAAACACTCTCTTTTTAATTGAGTTGCGTTCGTGTTGGGTTAAAAAAAATTAAGTTCACAACTACTGTACTATATCTTAGAAATTCATGTTATCTTAGATAGATTGCATGACATAAAAAAATGTGTTTAAAAGTCAAATTTGTATGCAAAATTTTTTTGTTTTAAGGAGAGTGCCTTCCCAAGTTGTTTTATTTTATTTATTGACTATCAATAAAATAGTTATTGTATTTATCATGAAATGTCATGTAGTTTCTAAGATTCTTGGTTTGTCTTCCAACATGTCAAATTTTGCGTTAAGTTTGCAATCCTAAAAGTGGGGGCAAAAGACAAAATGTAAAGAGTACTAATGATATGGATGAATATTTGACATAATGATGGTGTATTGTAAGTTTTTTAAATCGTGAAAGTGTGTTGGATAACTGGTCATAAAATCGGGGAAAACTCAAAATAATACTTTTTTTTTTACTTATTTAGCTGAGATCATTTTTTAAATACTAATCAAAATTATATATTAGAATAATATAGTTCAAAATGCGTTACACCCACCGTGCATCGCGCGGGTCACCACTAGTTATTGAATATTACTATGTGATATACAATATGGAATTATGATATTTGATAAATTGTTGAAAGTGAGAAATACGACAGTTTGGTAATTTTAAGTCTGATGCGCATGTGAGTCGTGTCAAGACTAATTGACTGGAATAAAAAGATAAATTATTTTTATTAACTTGTATGGTAATTTAGAGTGTGCCGTTGAGTCCGAGAGGGTCAATATAGTCAAAATAGTATACCCGGGTGTTTAGTTTGGGTTCCGGGGCAATTTTAGGCCTAACCGGCATACCGAGAGGGCATTATGGTAAATAGTAGTTTTGGGTTTAATTAAGGGACGAAAATTGAGAGTTATTTTATCAGCCAAGAAAAGTCCTTTAGGGTTGAGAGATACAAAAAGTAAAGAGAGGCCATAGAGGGTGTGAGGGAGAACTAATTTCCAAGAGGGAAGGCCAAATTATCACCACCTTGCACAACCACCACCACCAACGTGTAGATCAGGAATAGACGAATGACTCTATACTAACATCACCAAAGGATTCAAACCTTTGATTTAAGGCAAGTGTTTATTACTTGATTTCTTTTAGCAATAATCATACTCGTGTTAGAGTAGGTGAAATTAATCATTGATTTACATGTTAATTGGGTGAAAATTGGAGTTTCAATGATGATTAGAGCCTGGCCTAATTAGTTGTTGATATTCCTTCATGTATGTAGAGGATAAAGTACAAAATTGAATTATATATTGATGAACGAATCTGGATTGATTAGGTTCTTTAATTGAAAATTCAAAAACTAGGGTTCATATGAATTAATTTGGGGATTTCATATAATTATGATGATTGATGACGAATTAATGATCCTACGATGTTAGGAATCTTATATAACCTGTTATGGCTTGATTGGGATTAATGATGAGGTGTTGTGTGATGAATCTTAGAGGTTTTTAGGACAAAAAATGGTGAAAAACGCTGAAAATCTGGAAAATAATACGAAATAGTACATCTCGCGTGATGTGGTGCGTAGTTGTTCGAGCGAGACCTGTATGTCGCGCGAAGTGGTTCGATTGACACGTGGCAGTCGTTCGAGCGACAACCCATCTGGTTCGAGCGACGTAGTGAATTTTTGGGGATTTTCTTAGAGTCCAGTTTTAAGGTTACCGGTTTATTGGAGTGAGAGAAACTTCCCGATGGTAAACTTAAACAAGACAGAATTTCGAGAAAAGTATGTGAGAATTAATACTTTAACTATTTCGGTATAGAGAGAATGTACCTTGGAGATTACGAGAGAAATAGTAATCTAAATATTTATACTATACGTAGTGTTGAGATTAAAATACGTATGAGAAGTATATTTGTAGGTTTGGGAAATAAGTATAAATTTTAATAGGACGTGTGTATGCCTATTATGCAATATTATTGCTAAGAGCACTAATGGGTGATAACCCGGGGGTGCAAGAATCTTATAATTAAGCGCACTAATGAGTGATAACTCGGGGGTGCAGAAACACTATTGTTAAGTGTACTAACGGGTGATAACCCGGGGGTTCAAGGATATTATTGTTAGATGTACTAATGGGTGATAACACGGGGGTAAAAAGATGATTATTGTTAGGTGCACTAATGGGTGATAACCCGGGGGTGCAGGATTATTATTAATAGGTGCATTAGTGGGTGCTAACCCAGGGATGCATGATTCTCTTGATAGGTGCACTAATGGGTGATAACTCGGGGGTGCTGGATTATTATTGATAGGTGCATTAATGGGTGCTAACCCGAGGATGCAGGATTTTCTTGATAGGTGCACTAATAGGTCTTAGCGCGGAGGTATAGGATTAGTATATATATATATATATATGTATAGGGATGATATGACAATATATATATATATATATATATATATATATATATATATATATATATATATATATATATATATATATATATATGAACTTGTGAATATTTCTACCGTGTGAAATTAGTAGACTTAGTAATAATAATAATCATTACATTGTGCAAATGGTATTAACCTAAGGGTGCAGGATTAGTGTATATATATAGGGATAATGAGACATATATATATATGAACTTGTGAATATTTCTACCGTGTGAAATTAGTAGACTTAGTAATAATAATAATCATTACATTGCGCAAATGGTATTAACCTAAGTGTGCAGGATTAGTGTATATATATAGGGATAATGAGACTATATATATATATATATATACATGAGTGTAGTTGGGGAACTTCCTACTTGATGAAATTATTAGATAAAGTGGAAATGAGAAATAAAATAATCTTAGTGGATAAAAGATTAACCATTCGAATGGTGTATAATGAAACTTAGTATGTGAGATAAACTATTTGAATAGCGTATTGAATGGGAGATACGGAAATACTACTACTAAGCATAGATATTATTAGTATGGTTTCTGACTAGTTGGACTGGGTGGTATAACTAGGGGGAGATTAGATGTACGTTAGGCGTGCATAATAGATGAGAGGTGAGAAACTCATGTGAGAGTTCAATAACTAACATGTGCATAAGACTTGTTTTAAGAACCAGTTTTAAATACTTGCTAAATCATTTTTAAACCTCGGGCTTTGACTCGTTTCTTGTATCTCTTCTCTATTTCGCTATATATATATATATATATATATTATATCAGGTGCTCAGCCACAGGGGTACCAGAATTAGAGATTGGAGTGTCGGACGTGTTGCAGTTGTTATGGAAATTATAGGTCCTTACAGTAGACGCATATATCTTTTCCATTTAGACTTCTTATCTAGGGCATGTGTCTCCCACGTATGGTTCCTTCATCAGAGATATTGTATTAAGTTTAGTTTATGGTTTGGAGTTTTGACTGGGAGTTTTACCCAGTCTTATTTATTTCAATATTTGATTCATGTTCAGTATTTATTATATTCCTATGTGTGGTGAATGGTTTATATTTTAGGACTGAATGAAAATGAATTAACTTGGTTTTCTAAATTGGAAATGTTTTAACACCTAGCTTAATTTTACATTAGGTGATTAATATGGTTTAATTATTTTCGACAGTGATGCTAAGAATGAACCAACTGAATATCCTATTTTAAATTAGTAAATGACTGATCACCCTATATTTAATTGGGCGGGGTGTCACATCACCGTTGAGGACAGAGAAACCTCAAACACAAAGACTGAATGGGATTTACCCATGTTATTCTTTGATTAGACTATTCTAGTAAGTATGTTAGAAACCACCAACCCAACCCCGTTGAACGCTTCCATGATTGGTACACCGCCTCGACCGATCAAGACAATATTGTAGAGAAAAGACATTTGGTCAGCATCCATGAATTCAATCTCTACCTCTATGTACCAAACTCTACATTCCCCCACCTAAAACACTGCCTTTGGTATAACCTCATGACACACCCATCAAACTCTCATGGTACTATAAATGGAATGAGGAAAACCACTATCGCTTACTAAAAGCCCTATCTGAGGCACCTCCCTGTACCAACCATACTATGGATTCCGTTAAGGGCCCTATAGCCACCTGCAAAGGAAAAAGGGACCACCCCAAGAAACAGTGCCTGTCCCAGCCTATAGTTAGTAGAGGTTCGTCACGTCTTACCTCATTTTCAACATTATGGGAACCACCTATCTAAATAATTAGACCTCTATTGGGTGCATCCCAGTGACCGTCATATGGGGGGTCCTATGAGTTTATATTTTTAGGTAAAGAGTCCCCCATTTTCCCCTCTCCTGATGTATCCCTCTATAAAGTAGATTTTTCTTCTATTATCAATGTTGTCCTTCTTCTTTTTTATGGAATAATAAATGAACTTTTCTAGAATTTGCCTATGTGTGTTACTTGTGATGATAGTGATTCCAGTGATTGATTAGAATTCACCCCTGATAATGATGACTCTGCAAACTTAAAATACTTAAATCACTTATAAAAACTTGACCAAAGTCAAAACAATCGTATGTTATCCAACGTGGAGGACATGATTTCCATAACCATAGGCACTCTAAAAAACCCTAAGCACTTACAAATAGGGTCCTCCTTAGATAAAGGTGAATGAAAGGAGTTCAAAGACCTACTCACCATCCTTATGGATGTTTTTCCTTGGTCTTACATTGACATACCCATCATCTATTATATACTCTAAAATGCTCTACAATTCTTAAATGTTGTTCCATTTCTAACCTATCCATGTGGCGCTCCTCCCGTTTACACTTTTAACCACAAGACGTCTCTCTCTCCTCTCTCTTGGTCGTTCTCTCTTCCCCATAAATGGACTTTACAATTTCTCTTTTCCATACCCACCTCTTAATCTACCATACTCTCACTCTCACTCTCACTCTCTCCAACGGGTCCACATTCGATCTTTCACTCTCTAATGGAATATCAACCTCTTAAAACCCAACTACAAATTTTAAACCCATCACCCCATTTGAATCTATAGCGAACTACAAATCCAATTAAATTCACCCAAAATTCTTTCTTCTACATTTATCTGCTTAAGTCCCCTCTGGATTTTCTCGGTGTTGAATATTAGATCTGTGGTGGCCATCCAGAGATGGAGGAAGAATCATCTGGCTGTATTCAGTTTTCAGACACTTCAACCACTTAAATTTGTGCACACAATGTTTTTTTGGGTCAAACTTTTGGATTATAACGTCAGATAAATTGGAAAGGTGTTTTATACGTTCCATACTCCGTAGTCGAACTAGATCGATTGTGACACCCCGCCTAATTAAACATCGGGTGATTAGGCCTTTATTAAATTAAAATAGGTTTCTCAAATGGTTCATTCTTAGCATCACTGCCGAAAACTTTTTAATTACTAATCCCCTAAGTTAAATTAGACCGGTGCCAAATTTTATCTTTCTTAAAACAGATAAATCAACCATGCAAAAAATAGTAAAGCAAATACCATGCTAAAACCCAAACCAACAAAGTATAAGTACAACAGCGCAAAAGTATTACCGAATAAACCATCGGCTAAAAATGCTAAACAACAATAGAACAACTACTAATCTGAAACTAACATCTGAGACTGATACCGGACTACAAGTCCATACATGGAATAATGTGACATCCTGTACTAGATCTGAATGAGAGATATCGTCTAGTCAAAATCCTATAAGCATCCACTGTGCTATAGCTGCGAGTCCCTGGAATAGAATCATCATCCATGGCGTCCCTATGGCTGGACACATAAAAGGTTTTGAAAATATTTTATAGCAAGAGTTAGTACTCAAAACATTTTGAAAATATTTAGCAAGCATTTATCACAATATAAAATGCGGTTATTGATTACACATGTTAGGTTTTCGTACACTCTCTTGAGTTCACTCACTTCTCATCTATTGTGCACACCTAACTTTCTACACTTAGCCTACCTAGCCATGTTCCCCAAGTTAATTAGGTCTAAGTAATCATCTGAACTTATCAAAGCTTAAGTTCTCGCATCGCCCACACCGTGCATTCATTTCAATAACATCTCGCAAAGGTTAATTAATACTCAAATAACATTTCACCTATGTTATGCTTCAAAGCTATTTAGTTTCACTACTAAATTTCTAGGATTCTCACAATTGTTATCTTTCCACTTATGTAATTAAGTTTCACTACTTAAGTTACTAATTAGATATTCCCTATCTAAAGATACATTCCGTAATTAAGTTTCACTACTTAACTTACCAATTTGATACGTAACATTAAACACATCATATTTATCTACTTATTCACAACGGTATAATATCATTAAGTGTATATATTTCACACATAATATATACGAAATATCAGTCATTACTATTTGTCCTTTTTACACACATAAAGAACTCTTGGTTCGGAATGATTCATCGACCCTAAGTAAGAATTGGTTCGGAATGATACATCGACCCCAATTATTTATATACACAAATTCTGGCTCGGACACTTTCATCACGCCACCAGTTCAAAGGTTTGGTTCGGCATTTTACATCGACCCCAAACATATAATAACCCTATGTTAGTTCGGAATGTCTCATTGACCCTAACATAGTTAATTTAAGTATATATCAATCTAATAATACACAGAAGTAGAATATCATTAAATATATATTTCACACACAATATATATTAAATATCAGTCATTACTATTTGTCCTTTTTACATACATAAAGGACTCTTGGTTCGGAATGATTCATCGACCCCAAGTAAGAATTGGTTCGGAATGATACATCGACCTCGATTATATAATAACCCTATGTTAGTTCGGAATATCTCATCGACCCTAACATAGTTAATTTAGGTATACTTCGCTTAACCTAAAAGTTCATACAATTCAGTAGGTACACGCCCGACCTATCAACCATGTTCGTACGTAATATTTTATTCTCTTATATTTACCGTACAATATTCATTGTACGATTTATCTCATTAATCTCATTTATTTGAGTATTCACAACAATCTAAGGGACCTAGTTACCCCTAACGTAATATCAATTCAGTTCCTACCCTTGTTAACATACTGACCCAATAAATTTAAGCTCGCTCATGATTTTTCGTAATTATATTCTTATCATCTCGAATTAGAATACGTCACAATCAAGCCTATGAATCTCCACTTTAATTCTCTCACAAAATTAAAGTCCAATGCTCAATCATAGACCTACTTCCATAACATTATTCCAAAAATATATTTCATCAAGGTCCCAAACACTTCCCCGATAAAATTTTAGGCATTCGAGGCTTAAAATTAAATATCTTACATTTTCTCGCAGCCTAACGAATCATAAAATTTTCTGGCAGATTAAACACCTTCTAGTAAAACTTCGATTTCTCCCTCTACAGAACTCCGATTGACCTGATTCCAAGTTCATTGGAAATATAAGAGATATACCTTTCCATAAATCTATGATTCACACTATAATTATAAGTACAACTCAAATCGTACATGTTTAAAATCACATCAAACTTCTGGCAGATTACTATGCTGGCAGATTAAACACCCTGTAGTAATATATCTATTACTCCCTCTACAGAACTCCGATTGACCTGATTCCAAGTTCATTGGATAGCTAAGAGAAATACCTTTCTAGTAATGTATGTTTCACACTATAATTAGAAGTACAACTCAAATGGAACACGTTTAAATTTGTGTAAAAAATTATGGCAGATTGACATCTTGTGTTCATCAATTAAACCCTAAGTCATTCAAGATTCATGTTCTTTAACCAAGAACTCACAAAGATTCTATGTTAATCATAAAATATATTCAAATTTCATTTTACCTTTACTTAGGGATTCATTCTACATGCAATCCTACCCAAACATGTGATCAATTCAAACATTTATTTCATGGTTTTTCAATAGAATTAATTAATTCTTAAAACTCCCTACACATGGGTATTATAACTTGAATTTGATATGCAATAAACACTTGACTTGATAGAGGAGTTCTGATTTTTTGATTGTTGTTGATGATTTATTGTTTTTCTCCTTCAATCTTCCTTCCCCACAAGTTTGTGGTGAAAATCTCCTTTGAATCCTTCCCAATTCTTCCTTTTGCCTTGAGAATTGTTTCTCTCTTCTCTCTAATGGCTATGGTGTGTTTTTTCTTCTCTCTAACCCTAGCCTCCAACTCTTATAATCTGACTTAGAGTTATTAAATTCGTAGGTATTCTCACTCCTATAATTTAAAAGACTAAAATGCCCCTGAACGGTCCCGGCTTAGCCCAAAAACATCCCGGGACCCAACTAGTACCCCTGGGTATACTATTTTGACCCTTCCGGGGTTAACCGTGACCTATAAATCATCATTTGAGTCACTTAAAAATATATTACTCGTTCTCGCCCCAAAACGATCTACATGCGTTAAGTAACTATTTACTACTCGCACTAAGTAAATATAATGAGGCAATATAAATCGGTAAATATCTCTCGATTAATATACTATAATTACAATTCTTAATAAATATCATTAAATTACTCCTCTTACGTAATTTAAATTAAGACGTATTTTCTCATTTAATTTTCCAATTTAATTAAATAGAATATTCAGAAATACAGGGTATTACATCGATGTGATATGTTTTCTATTTTTTTCTCTGTGGAGATGAAGCTTAATTTATTTTGAAAATGTATGTTATTTAGAAATGTTAGATTCTTGTATTCTTTTTTTTAAGTTAAAGAGGCTATAACAAAGATAATTTTTATTTTATTTTGTTAGCAACTGCAATTTTCTCATGATTTGCGAGCTGAGTTATTTGTGCATGGGGAGATAGTACAAAGGTCTCCTCACAGACAGAGGAGAGTGGAGCCAGTTCCCCAAAGATGATAGACCCAAATATAATGATCGAACCCGTTATGTGAGGAAACGTGAACTAGCCCTAAAGTGGCTGAGTTGTAATCTTCAATTTTGTACTTACACATGTTAATATTTGGGTCGGATTTTGATTATCTGACCCAAGACTGACAATTTTTTACTAAGAACTCGAAATGATAGAATGTTGGGGATGTCATTGCTATAATTTGTATGATTCTTTCTTTTGTGTTTATGAATTTATAGGTTTATGTTTTATGTGGTTGGCTTGGTTAATAAGGTACTAGAGGTTCATATTATATGGCCAAGGAGGAGGAGGGTGGAATTTTGTTTGTGTCTTAGAGATTTATTTGACACTTGTGAGTTTGACACGTGAGTTTGACACATGAGTTGCTTATCACCACATTTCTTTGGATCTTTTACTCCATTATTCAGTAAGGAAGGAGTTGGGGATAATTGCAAACAATTGAGGTGACTAAATTATAAAAATAAAATCCTTGAAAATAGACTAGCATCTTAACAAAATGCCAAAAATTTAATGGACGTTTTTTTTACACATTCAAGGTATATTTCATTAGCAATTACAATGTTATTTTCTGTGTTTAAATATTATATAATTTGCGACTTCGACTTCTTTAGGGCATCTTAGGATTTTTGGCGTATAAAACTTTTAAGTACAAATAAGTTTTTAATTTAGTAAAACTACTAAAATTTCTTTAGCATTAATTTTTTATATTTTATTTTGTTTTGAAAATAAGCTTTGTTCCAAATAACTACTCACAATTATAAACTAGAATTATATAAATTTAATTTGCGTATTTATGTATCACGCCCGCGCATCGCGCGGGTTTACAAATAGTTGATCCTTACATTGTCATGCATGAGAAATCCACTCACCCCAACACGAAACCTATAAAGTAAAAACACTGAACACTCTTACCCAAATGGTTCTTGAAAGTAAAGGAGTAAATAGGCTCAGTGTTGGGTTCATCTGAGTAATCGAATTCCCCACTTGGCTAGCCATCATCATACCAGTTCCCAAAACGAATGACAAAGTTATAATGTGTTTAGACTATAGGGATCTCAATTATGCCTGCCCCAAAGATGATTTTCACTACCGCATATCGACATGTTTGTAAATCGTATAACCAAAAATGCGTAGAAGTCCTTTGTGGATGGATTCATTGGATACAATCAGATTAAAATGCACCTTTACCATCAAGAGCAAATCGATTTATTACCCCTAGGGGATGTATTGTTATAAAATTATGCCTTTTGGTTAAAAAAATGTTGGTAAAAATTACAAAGATCATCCATAACCATCCTATACGAATTTATACATAAGGAAGTGGAAGTCTACGTGGAGGATATTATCATTAAATCCAAGGATCAAGAAGGACACTTCGAAAATTCTTCTAAAGGTTATGCCTTTTCCAAATGAAATTAAATCCACAAAAGTGTGTTTTTGGTGTCAGTAAAGGTAATGTTCTTAGCTTTGTCATCAATAAAAATAAAATTGAGGTAGACCCCTCCAAGGTCAAAGCCATATAAAAATGCCACCACCTAGAACAGAAAAGGAAGTCAGAGGATTCCTGGGCTAAATGCAATTCATAAGTCGGTCCATCAACCAACTTACCATCATTTGTGAACCCATTTTCCAAACACTAAGTACTAACTCACTCAAAATATGAAAATGGAATTCTCAAAGCCAAGATGCATTCAAGAAAATACAATAATACATCCCCCATCCACTGTTGCTAGTTCCTTCTCAAGCAAGACAACCTCTCCTGCTCTACATTACCATAATCGACACGGCTATCAAAGCCATGTTAGCACAGTACATCGAAAGCTATCAAAAATAATATGCCATCTATTATGTTAATAAAAAAAACTAGTACCCTATGAGCTAAAATACACTGCTTTGGAAAAATCTTGTGGTTCCCTCGTATGGATCACTCATAAACTCTGACACTACATGATGTCATTCAGCATAAAACTCATATCGATAATGGATCCCTTAAAGTATCCAATGGACAAAATCAGTCTCTCTAGTAGAATGTCCAATTTCCTTCTCATGCTATCAGAGTTTGAGATCTACTAAGGGGCAAGCTATCTTCGACCTCCTTACAGACCAAACCCTATCTTCGCTCTAAGCGATAGAGAAACTTAGTAAATATACTTCAAGAGAGCCTCCAACAAAAGGGGATTTGGAATCGAGATGCTCCTCTATCCCCCGACTCACAATGACTCCCCACATCCATCAAGATCACATACAATTGCACTGGTAATATGACAGAGGATGAGGCTTGCCTCACAGGTCTCAAAATTATCGTGGAAATTGAGATCACTGACCTGAAAGCTTATGAAGATTGCATCCTAGTTATCAGTCAAATATTGAGTAAAAGGAAAATTCGAGAAGACAAACTATAACCATACCATTCCTACTTAAAAAAGTAGTTACTCGATATGAACACCTCAAATTTGACTTCCTCCCAAGGGACAAAAATAACTTTGCCAATGCACATGACACTCTAGCCTCTATGATAGACATTAAAGGTCACTACATAAATCATGTTCATTGTAACCATCGAAAACACCCCGTCGTATTACTTTGAGGTCGTGGCCATAAAAAAAATAGCCGTATGACTGGGAGTATGGTACTATGACATATGAAACTTTCTAAATAGAATCTTGTGAGCACTTTTGATGATTTTAAGGTACGTGGTTTACGAAATATGCTCATTGAATCCCTCGAGAGAAGTCGTTTTGTTCCCCATTTGTTTTTACTCATATTGTTGATATCAAGATGTTTATCAGAATATAAAATATTGATTAGATTGAGATATTGTATTTGTTGATGGGCATGGTGTCATGAATTTTTTATATGGCATGGAGAATGGTTACCCTCTAATAGTTCCAAAGTCTAATAGCTAAGATTAGGCTTTATGAAGATTAGGTGAGGTAAGGTGAGGCCTGGTGACCTATTGA
Organism: Sambucus nigra; assembly: GCA_949130495.1. Taxonomy (NCBI): domain Eukaryota; kingdom Viridiplantae; phylum Streptophyta; class Magnoliopsida; order Dipsacales; family Adoxaceae; genus Sambucus; species Sambucus nigra. The sequence continues at coordinate 425,978,544 of OX422217.1, read as the reverse complement.
CGTGTTATTGAAAAATAAATTAGTATAATGCTCGGATGTCGTATTGAACTTGAATTTTGATTCATTTTGTTGCACTTATTCATCGTTATTGTTTTGAGCATCTATTCTTGTCATATTATGTACTTCCCCGTATTTTTCTTTTAGTGGCAAGTTAGCGTAGATTTGGTCGCTATGGATTTTTAGAGGATTTTGTAGCACGACGTTTGGAGGAATTTATTTTTGTACAGCTTGGCACTGTAATTTATTTGGAGAAGCTTAGTAGTATTTTCGAGTGAAATTTAATTGTAATTATTTTGGAAGTGTAAATTTTCAATTCATTATATTTATTTTGTGGAATATAGATGCTCTATACTAATTATTGAGGGTTTAATTTATTTTTAATTGTAGTAGCACCTCGTGTTTTGCACAGGGTGTTATAAATGGTACCAGATCTTAGGTATACGGCAACCTTCTGGTCGCTGGGTTTGGGTCTAACATTCGGGTAAGATGTTTTTGTTGAGGACGTGGTAGGTATCGAGGATAGGATTAGTAATCTTGATTGAGGATATTTAGAATTGATTTGAAGACTTTAGTTTTGTGATGATTTTTGAGAGATATAATCGAATAGTGATTTGTGAGAGAGCACGTGGGGACTATACGGGTAGGATTGGGTGTATGGGCGCCTAATTGTAGTTTTTATGTAACAACCCGTGATTTTTAAACTAGTTTTAATTAAATTAACTTGGATTTTGAAAAAATAATTTTTGGAATCTATTTAATTTTGGTGTGTAGAAATGTTTGTTTTTATATATAAAAACAAGTTTTTAAGTGGAATTTAAATCGAAAATTAAAATTTAGAAATTATAACTTTTGTTTAAAAAAGGGGGGAAGATCCGGCCTAAGGAGGAAAAAATAAAAATCCAAACATTAGATTGAGCTAAATTATTTACAAAAACTCCATCTCACCGTCAGCTACAACATACTAACATTTCAGCCAATTATGATGGACCAATCATCTGTAATAAATTTTTGAGTGTTTATGTTTGATTAGGACTCAAACTCTTTTTGGTATATAAACTTAAAGTGGCGAGTTTAAGACTTTTAAAACACATTTTAGCCTTCTCAAAAATCAGTAGCCTCCTCTATTTTCATCTTCTTCCATCTACAAAATCCTATCCCCATTTAAACCAAGATTCAACCCATTAATCGCACGAGGAACACACTGGTATCATCAAAATTTAGAGGTAGAATCTTATGAGTTTCTTGTGATAATTTCAAGGTACGAGGTTTACGCAATATGCTCCTTGAATCTCTCGAGAGTAGTCGTTTTGTTTCTCATTTATTTATACTCATATTGTTGATATCTTGATATTTATTGGAATCTAAAATATTGATTTGATTGCGATATTATATATTTTTAATGGGCATGGTGTCATGAAATTTTTATATGGCACAGAGAATGATCACCCACCAATAGTCCAAAGTCCAATAGCTAGGATGAGGCTTTACGAAGCTTAGGTCAGGTGAGCTAAGGCCTGGTGACCTATTAATGTGTTATTGAATAATAAATTGGTATAATGCTCAGATGTCTCATTGAACTTGAATTCAGATTCGTTTTGTTGCACTTATTCACCGTTATTGTTTTGATCATCTGTTCTTGTCATATTATTTACTTCCCCGTATTTTTCTTTTAGTGGCCGGTTAGTGTGGATTTAGAGACTATGGATTTTTGGAGGATTTTAGAGCATAACATTTGGAGCATTTTATTTTTGTATAGCTTGGCAGTGTAATTTATTTGGAGAAGCTTAGTATTATTTTCAAGTGAAATTTAACTGTAATGATTTTTGAAGTGTAAATTTTTGTTTATTATATTTATTTTGTGGAATATAGCTGATCTATACTAATTATTGAGGATTTATTTTAGTTTTATTCGTAGTAGTGCCACATTTTTTTGCACAGGGTGTTACAAATTCGAGAATGCTTTGGGCTGCTCTCGAGTCCAGGAGTTGACTTTGAATCAAACATGGCTCAGAAGTGCCCGTCCATCATTTGGACAGGAGATCGTCGAATGACGATGGATCATTTATCCAAACCTTAAGTCTGAATCACACATTGTGCAGACCTTTGGAAAGGTTATGTGAGTTACTTTAATGTTACAAAGTGATTCACTCGATTTGAAGAGTTGACTTTGGTCAAATTGGCTTGGAAGTTCTCGGTGAGCTTTTGGAATGAAAAAGATCATTTGTTTGTACCGTAGGGATGATTCATGCATGGGGAAGACTTTTGGAAATGGTATTCAGTGCCATTAGAAGATTCATTCAGTCTCGTTCAAGCTGAAGAGTTGACTTTGGTCAAATGGAGCCCAAGAGCGCTCGGTGCCCTTTAGATAAGGTTTTGGGAGAAAATGGATTGTTTGTTCAAATAGTTATGCCCTTTCGTTCATGGGGTTGACCGTTGGAAAGGGGTTTTAGTGCTCTTCGAAGATCTATTGAGATTTTGCTTTGATAATGAAGTTGTTTGGGGTCAAATTGGGGCTCAAAAGCGCCCGGTGGCCTCCAGATCGATTTTTGGTAGTAGGATGGTCTGTTTATTAGAACCATTATGGAAATTTGCACATGGGGCAGACCATTGTAAAGGTGATTCAGAGACCTTCGAAGATTCATTGATCTTTTTCTCTGAACATAGAGTTGACTGGAGTCAAATGGGCTCCAGGAGCGCCCAATGCTCTCTAGATCGGTACTCGGAGTATGACCTAAGGTTTGTAGTGAATGGGGAGGTGATGGGGATATAAGGAGAGTCTTAGTGGTCCTAGAAATTGGTTTATATAGATCCCCTTAACGGGTAATCTTAGAACAAGTGAAATCCATCGAATAGACACTACATTATGCTTGGAAAAAAGGTAAATTTTACGAACTTAAAGGGACGAGGAACACCGTTTCAGAGGGTCAAGGTCAATTTTGAGGACCTAAGGTAATGCTGGGGATGGTTGATTCTACGATTTGAGGAATGGACCTATGGTTGTGGTTACTAATTTTGAGGGTCGAGGTTAATTCTAAGGATTTAAGTAGGAGCGACTAATTATAAGGGTTGAGGTAAATTATGTAGACCTTAAGTTAGAGCGACAAATTCTGAGGGTCGAGGTAAATTCTGAAGAACTTAATTCAAAGCGACCTATTCTGAGGGTCAAAGTCAATTATGAGGACCTTAAGTGAGAGAGACCAATTCTAAGGGTCGAGGTCAATTCTGAGGACCTTAAGTAGGAGCGACCAATTCAGATGGTTGAGATTAATTCTGAGGACCTTAAGTGGGAGCGACAAATTTTGATGGTCGAGGTCAATTCTGAGGATCTTAAGTGTGTGTGTGTGGGGGGGGGGGGGGGGGGGACCAATTCTAAGGGTCGAGGTTAATTTTGAGGATCTTAAGTAGGGGCGACCAATTCTGCAGTTTGAGGTCAATTCTGAGGACCTTAAGTGGGAGGGGCCAATTCTTAGGGTCGAGGTCCATTTTGAGGACTTTAATTAGGGGTGACCAATTCTACTATTTAAGGTCAGTTTTGAGGACCTTAAGTGGGGGCGACCAATTCTGAGGGTTGAGGTCAATTCTGAGGACCTTAAATGGAAGTGATATATTCTGAGGGTCCAGGTCAATTATGAGGACCTTACGCGGGAGTGACCAATTCTGAGGGTGGAGGTCAATTTTGAGGACCTTAAATAGGGGCAACCAATTCTGAGGGTTGAGATCAATTCTGAGGACCTTAAGTAGTAGCAACCAATTCTAAGGGTCAGGGTTAATTCTGAGGACCTTAAGTGGGAGCGACCAATTATGATGGTCGAGGTCAATTCTGAGGACCTTAAGTGGGGGGGGGGGGGGGGGGGGGGGGGACCAATTCTGAGGGTCGAGGTCAATTCTGAGGACCTTAAGTAGGGGTGACCAATTCTGAAGTTTGAGGTCAATTCTGAGGACCTTAAGTGGGGATGACCAAATTCTTAGGATCGGAGTCAATTTCGAGGACCTTAATTAAGGGTGACCAATTATACGATTTGAGGTCAATTTTGAGGACCTTAAGTGGGCGCAACAAATTCTAAAGGTTGAGGTCAATTATGAAGACCTTAAATAGGGGCGACCAATTCTGCGAGTCGAGGTCAATTCTTAGGACCTTAAGTTGGGGCAACCAATTCTGAGGGTCGAGGTCAATTTTGAGGACCTTAAGTAAGGGGGCAATTTTTAGGGTAGAGATAAATTTTGAGGACCTTAAGTAGGGGCGATCAATTTCGAGGATCGAGGCCAATTTTGTAAACCTAAAGTTGTAATGTGTGGGATTGCTCTCTGGCGAGTCTTTGCCTTACCTTTTTTCAGACTGGACTGGGGAAGAGACATCTGTCTGGGGATTATGTCTTTTTAGAAGAGATAGGTTTGCCGGGGGGGAGCTAAATTCTTAGTCTAGAAATTTCACTAGGGAAGCAGTTGATGACTTGAGGTTTTAGGATTCTATCGGGGAATGTGTTTGCTGGGGAGAGATGTCCTGTTAGGGCTTCAAGCTCTGTTTGGGGAAATTGGAATTTTTTTGGAAAAAGTTTAATTAGGAATTCCTACTTGGGAAACGAGTATCTCTACTAAGGACGCATTTGATTTCTACTGAGGATGAGGTTTTGGGATTCTGGTGGGGATTTGTAGTGAGTTTTGGGGACGCAGGTGCGTTGACTTTTAGTGTTTAAGATGGGGATAAAATGTGCTATTTATCCGGTTAGGAATCGTATTTGGGAACTTGAAAAATGATTTTCTTTGGTGAAGAAATGTTACAATATTCATTTGTCAATTTTAAGAATTTTCTAAAAAAACTTTTGAATTTTCTGGGAATTATGTATGAAATTTCGAGGGTATTGCCGATCGGGGGGTGGAATGGATTGCTAATTGACAGTGGAACGGTCTTCTGGGTTTCCTTGGGAAGGGTAATAGGTAGGTGCCAATAGGAATGCCCCTTAACCTCCTATAAAAACGGGTGAATTCTCTTCAATTTTCACAGCTTCTAGCTTTCCTATCTTCTTCTTCTCTCTTCTGCAATGTTCTCTTGTGTTCTTTCCAGATTTGAGACTAGAAAATGGCGTATTTCTCAAGTAGAGAGACTCATATGGCATGGTTGGGCATTGGAGATTTGGAGAATCTGGAGTGGCGGGCTAGGGTGCCCCTAGCTTTGGGTAATGATAATGCTTTTGATGAGTTTGAGTTCAACCGATGATCAAACTCTTCTACATGGGCCTTCGCACCATCGGTCATCTAGGGTGAGGAACCCTAATGGCTAAGTAAGTACCACATGACTTTTGGTTATTTTCTTCTTCACATTTTATTGCTTCTCTAAATTTTAACAAACGGTTTCTTTCTTGTTTTGGCAGGCTGACATAGCTACTACGAGTTTTCGCTCCCGGTGGACAACGGGATTTAGGGATGTTTGGGAGAACCTTCCTGCGGTGGTGCACTGGGTAGTCTCTTCCTCCGATTTCAGTCATTTGGCATCTTCTTTGGATGAGATTCCACACTCTATGGTCGTTCTGTGTGTAATGAGGGAGAGGTGGTGGGACACTATCCACACCATACACTTGGGATTCGGGGAGATGATGGTGACTCCCATTGATGTTTAACAGCTGCTAGGGATCAATTGTGAGGGTATGTAAATAATGGTGGACAGTATACTTAGAATTACGTCGGAGATGGGGCTGGCAGCATTGAGTAGGATTATTGAATCTTTATGGGGGTAGGTGGAGGACAACTCTTCGAGACTTTCTTGCAGATTCATCATTAATCTATGGAGCTCGGCGTTGACCATGTTGCATGATTAATGTAGTGGAATTGTACCTAAAAATTGACTCAAAGATGGAAAAAAGAGATGCATATTTTATTTGATTATCTTGATTTAGTGGCTTACTCTACATGCACTTTAATTTGTTGTTGAATACTTGCTTTGAGAAAGAGTAGGAAAAGTGTGTTTTTTGGAAATTTTTGAATATATTCGAGTAGAAGATGGTCTCGGAGGCTTGGTTGAAATATGGATTAGGTTATTGAAAGATTGGTTGTAATGTGCGGCTTGTTGCCTTCATTGGATTATGCTGAATCTAGTGTGTTGAACATACTATAATAATGTTGGTTTTGCTGGAGCTGCCTGCTTTAGGCCTAAGTTTGAGGCTCTTGCAGGAGACCGGGGGACTTAATGGTGAATCTCCAATTTGTTGTAATCACAGTGTGTATGTCATATCATCACGATCATGCGACAGTGATACTAGCAGAGACCCTGAACAATTTAGATGCTTAGCGAGAAAGTTGTTATAATTTTCAAAGAGGTAGCCCGATTATGTTGTTTATGTGGCTAGCAGAGAGATTTTGTTTGGCGGTCCCGCTGAATATCCTTTGGTGCCTATACTGAATTTATTTACTCATTATTTCATCAGCTTTGTCCCATCCATATAGAACTAGGTAAACTGGTTTGTGGATTACGGAGCTCGATGTCTGCGCTAGTCGGTGCTGTGGTGGGGGGAGTTGCATCCTATTCTAGAACTGGGGTAGCACCAGTATGTTTGATTAGTTGGCCTTCGATAGACCTCATTTTATTTCCCTTGGCGTATCCTGAATCAAGTCAGATGGAAGCAAATTGTGCCTTCCCGTACCCTGGATTTCTTTCCTATAGAGGATTTGACTGAAGGCTTGCAGATGCGATTAGGATCTCTGTGGGAGAATCAATAGCCATAAACCAATCCTTCTTAATCTCTTGGCAGGGTTTGGCATGTTTCTATAGACTATATGAAATGGTTGTGGAAGAGGGTAGTGGCCAAGATCTTAGCACAGGAGACTGAGCAAAGATGGTTTTACACGTTTGACACTATAGAGGGGCGTAGCGGTTTTCTTTAGGCTATTCCGGGAGTATCATTCCATGGATCACCTTCGGCATACCATCCAAGCAGGGGGAGTTCGGGGGTCTCAAAGAGTACATGATGATAGGGTTGGGTCTTTTGGCAACTACGGATATGGTATTTTGTGAAGCTGTTTGTAAAGCTTTTATAATGGAGATGTATTTAGTTCGTTTATTTTTGGCTTTTGGGAAGGTTTGCTTAGGTTTATTTTTAGTATTATATTGGTTTGATTTGTTTTTAAGACAGTCAGGTTGGCAGTGGGTAGTTATTTTACTCCCTACGCTGATATTTCGTGTAATCATATCGGATTTTCCCTTAATGGAATAAAAGGGATTTTAATTATATGAGTTGTGCCTCTTGATGAGTTTTACATTTGAATTATCTATACCAATCTTTAAGGCATACATAATCCTTTTGTTCATATAAATGATAAAATGAATTGTCATTTTGGGAGGTAAGAAAAGAATAGCATTTTATGAAAAAAGGGGACCGTGGCCATGTAAAGCGTATGAGCTGCCTACTTACCTCCGGCGGTTTTGAAAATTTTCTGAGTTTCATTTTTGAAAACAAAAGGTTTTTAGAGGATTAGGCCCCACCTAGTTGTGAGTAGAGGAAAAAAAATTGAATAGATGGGGGATGAGAGCGTAGCGAGCGGAAATTTTGGAATAAGGGTAAAACTTCTTGAGTAGGTCCGAGTTGATTGGATGCGCCATCTCTTCTCCGTCATGGTGAGTGAGCATAGAGGTCCCACCAGAAAGGATCTTCTTCACGATGTAGGGGATACTCCATTTTAGATTGAACTTCCCTCTGTGGTACTAGACGGGTTCTATAATTTCTGTGAGGTCTAAGTCCCTTTCTCACATGCTATGGTTCTTGACTCTCCTATTGAATGATGACGCTATCTGACGATGGTATCCCTGTATATGATATAAAGCCTTTAGCCTCCTTTCATCTAAAAGTGACAACTCTTCGATATGGATCTGATGCCAGTCTTCCTCATTGACTTTGCTCTCAAGCATGATGCGTAATGAAGGTATTTCTAGTTCAACGGGAGGGACTTCTTCCATGTTGTATACCAGAGAGTAAGGGGTAGTCCCAGTAGATCCCCAGATTTAAGTACAATATCCCCATATGGCATAAGGGATCCGATTGGCCCAATCTCGATAACTCTCGATCATCTTCTAAATGACTACTTTGAGGTTCTTATTAGCAGCTTCAACTTTACTGTTGGTTTTTGGTCAATAAGGAGAAGATTTGTGTCCAAAAATTTCTTACTTGTTGCCAATTCTATGACTTTTGAGTCTAAATATAACCCATTATCTGACACTAGCTCATGCGAAAACCTGTATCGATAGATAATATTCTTCCTAATGAATTTGGCTAACTTTTTGGCATTGAACACTATGTACGATTCGACTTCAACTCATTTGGTGAAGTAATCAATGGAAACCAGGATGAACTCAGGCCCATTGGAAGCTTCGGGTGTGACTTTACTTACGATATCAATGCTCTATGTGGAGAACGACTAGGGAGAGGTCATGTTGTATAATTCTCGTAGAGATAAGTGTTGGAGATTGGAAAATTATGGGCATTTAAGGCATATCAAAACATAGGCAGTGCAATCCTGAACCATGGTAGTCCAATAATGCCCCCGTCGAATAATATTCATGATGAGCATATGGCCATTCATGTTGTGTCTTCATTCCCCGTTGTGGATTTTCTGCATCATATCTTCAATGTCAGCCCCTGCGATGTAGTGTAAGTGGGTTCCATTAAAGTTTCTCTTAAAGAGTTCTTTATTGTAAACAATGTACTAGGGAACCATTTTGTGAAGGGTTACTCAGTTTTTCTTGTTAGCATCTTGGGGGTACCTACTGTGATTGATGAGGTGCCAAATATCGTAGTACCAGTGCTCGATCATATCAGAATCCTCTTCTATGATGAGTTAAATGTGGTAGTAGTAGGTCAATTTAGCTTATTTTTGGACTGGAAAAGGACCATCATTATTCCCTCAGGATATCGATAATATAGGCCATGGTATCAAGGGTTTAAGCTAGGATGTTCTTTGCACGAGGAAGGTAATGGGAGGTGATATCTCCAAACTGGTAGGCCATCTCTTCTAGGTGGGTGTGGAGGGGTAAGAGATTTTCATCTTTGACTTTCCATCTTCTAAGGACCTAGCTGATGATGAGGGAAGAATACCCGTAGAAATCTCGGGACTTGATTCCTTTCTTGAGGGTGACTTTGAGGCCTACGGTGCATGCCTCATATTCAGTCATGTTGTTAGTGTAGGGAAAATCTATCTTAATGGAAATGGGAGTGAGAGAGTCATCAGTGGGGATCAAGAGTATACCAGTTCCATATCCTTTCTTGTTAGTAGCACCATCAAAGAACATTTTCCACTGGAGGTTTTCCTGAGAGTTGCAAAGGATATCTTCGTCCGAGAACTCAGAGATCAAAATGTCGGCGTCCTCCATAGAGTAGTCAGTAAGGTAGTTGAAGATGGGTCTCCCTTTCATGGCTTTCTTCGTGACATACATAATATCAAACTCGGATAGTAGTATCAACCATCGGTCCATTTGGCTAGACACGGTGAGTTTCTCATGCACGTATTAGAAAGTATCCATTCTTGACACAAGTCTAATAGGAAAACCCAGCATGTAGTGCTGTAATTTTTGAGTGACCCTGACAAGGGAGACACATGCTTTCTCCAAGGTAGTGTAGCTAACTTCGTACCCACTCAATTTGTGACCGGCGTAGTAGATGTACTCATCTTCAAGGTATTAAGATAGCAAAGCCCTAATTGCGGTGTCTGTTATGATCAAGTATAGGAGTAAAGGGAGACCAGGCTACGATGGCATGAGTATCGGAGGTTGAATTAGATATTGCTTGATTCGGTCAAAGGAATCCTAACAATCCTCATTCTAGACTTTGGTTGAATCCTTTTGGAGGAGTTTGAATATGGGTTCACAATTAGAAGTCAACTAGCCGATGAACTGTATGATATACTGTAATTTTCCCAAGAATCCCCAGACTTCCTTCTCTGTTCGGGGTGGTGGAATTTCGAGTATGGATTTAAGTTTGGCAGGATATTATTTAATCCCCTTCTAGATAACCATAGATCCTAAAATATTTCCTTTGGTGACATTAAAAATGCATTTATGTGGGTTAAGTCGCATCTGATATCGTTGTAATCGTTTAAATAACTTCTGGAGGGTGAGAACATAACCTTCCTGAGTATTAGACTTGATGATCAGATCATCTACGTAGACCTCGACCTCTTTTTGTATTAAATCATGCAATATGATTGTGGCATCCCTTTAGTAGGTAGACCCTTTATTTTTTAGACCGAATGACATAAGTGTGTAACAGAAGGTTCCCCAAGGGGTGATGAATGCAGTTTTTTCTTAATAATTAAGGTGCATCTTGATCTGATTGTATCCGTAACCCATCAATGAATGATTTGAGAGAGTTAATTGCTTTGTTATCCATGATCATGTCGATATTAGGTAGTGGGTAATCATCTTTTGGAGATGCCTTGTTCAAATCCTAGTAGTCAATGCACATGCGGACTTTTCCTCCTGGTTTTGGTATGGGTACAATGTTGTCTAGCCATGTGGGGCATTCAATCACTCGGATGAAGCCTACGTTCTAGTGTTTGACCACCTCATCTTTAACCTTGAGAGACCATTCAGTGTAGAGCTTTCGTAGTGTAATACCTCGTATTTTTATGGCCTTCAATTAGGGGATTAATTAAATTAAATTAAGATAAATTAATTTAATATTAATCTAGATTTAAATTAATATTTACTAGCTTGATGTGAGTTAGTAATTATTGATGAGAATTATTTTAATTATTACTTAGTGAGCAAAGTAAAAATGTGATGTGAAGTTATTAAAATTGTCGCGAGAGAATCATACGACATTTATAGAAATTATGTCGGGATGCGTGTGTCAGTCGTGTTGGGACTAATTTAATGAAATAAAAAGTAAATAAATTCTAAGTCACCCATATGTTCATTTCTAGTACGCTAATGTGTCCTAAAGAGTCAAGATAGTCAGAATTGTGTACCCTGGGATTTAGTTTGGGTCTCGGGACGATTTTAGGCCTAACCGACAACCCCATAGGGCATTTTAGTAATTTTTAATTTTGGGCCTTGATTAATTACGAAAATTAAGAGGTTATATCTGATAAAAACTAGAGCCTTCGAGGGTTAGAAACATTTGAGTTCAGAGAGTCTAAGGAAGGGAGAAGAGAGGAGGTTTCCAAGGGGGAGAGCCATCAATCCTACACCGTTATCACCAATTTCACCATTAACGTGTAGATCGGAGAATGAGGAGTATAAATATACCTATCATCTTCTACAACTCGGACCTTTGATTTCTAAGCAAGTATCTATCTTGCTAATCTTGTGTTGATAAGACATCCATGTTAGATTAGGATGAATAATTACATGTTTTCATGAGGATTTAATGTTCTTTGGAAGATTAAATTCATAATTTGGGTAGGAATCATGTTAAGTTAACTTCCTTGATGTATGTAGAACATTAACCACAAAATTTTGATACCCAGTATGGACAGAAATCTGGAAAATAATGGAGTTCTTGAGAATGTAAGATAATCTTGGGTTTACATGATAAATTCTTGAATTGAAATCCTTTGATGATGATTCTTGGATATTTACTGAATGTTTTACGTTAGAAATCATCTATACCTGTCTATATTATGTTTGTGATATTTGGTTGGGAGTTTGGGACTTTTTAAATGGAGATTTGAGGATTAAAATGGAAGAAACCCGTAGGCAAAAATATGCAGAATCGCAGCCATACCTAATGGATCGATCGATCTATCGATTATGAATATCGATCGATCGACTCACCTGGAAATTGTAAAGATATTTTCCTTTACGTTTTGATTTAACCGCAACCTTATCAAATCCTTGGTGTTAATTAATTGAATATAATATTACTTAGGGAAGATCAGAAGGGTCGTGATTAAGACTTGGAAAATGTGATTATGAACGGGATTAAACGATAAATGAATGATTTTCCATCGAGTGAGTTACGATTGGTAATAATATAATGCGAGGTTTAAATTGACAATATTATAACTCAAGGTAAAACCCAATAGAAAGGGGATCATTATAGTTACTGAAATAACTTAAGTCGTGGTTGGGTGACTTAGTAACATCTTTGTGAGTAGGGAAAGATAATTTAAATTATACGATGAAAGTGATTACGATAATTATATGTTATGTAGGACAGTCCACAGTTATACGCTACGTATAGATCACGTGTGTGTAGGTCGTGAGTGTTCCTATCCTAATTAAAATCAATATATACATAGGTGTGTGAATATACCTCTTGTATGAGTATTATTTGTGATAAATCGTACCCGTGCTACTTGCTATCATGGAGGTTTCTAAGTCAGGACAATCTTATTTTGTGTGCCCATTGGAGGAATATTAACTTATACCCTAGAACATAGAACATTAGACGAAAGTCGTCATAGAACGAAGCTACCTCACCCGCAGATTGTGAGGAGGCTTGCATGAATTTTAATATCTCTTTTTGCATCTCCTTCCTCATCTCTTCCATGGGCGACGCCATTGAAGTGACGACCAATGGGAATATAGGCCGCGTGACCGTTGTAGCTCGAGAAATCATCACAGTTGGAGCCGTTAATACTCCTGGGGTTCCCAACACTGGATTTACAATGGAGGCTGTACTTGTTGGAACTATTCTCGTTAGGACTGCACTTAGTGGGGCCGTTTGGGCTGCCCCTGGCGTCACAAAGGAGTTGGATTCAAATCATCATAACACCATTGAAGCTACGGGAGTTTGCAAAAACTCATAGAATTTATTCATGAGGAGTGCCACTTGGGCTGGTCCCAACCCGACGCTCGTTGAAGCCTATGCCACTGCCGGGACACTTGTTGCCGCTTGGACTGGAGGTACCTCCAGTCGAGGGGCTCCGTTTCTTGAAGCTTCTAGCTCTCTCATCACCTGTTCTTTATTATGTTGAATGTCATCAAAGTTAAGCCTTCGATTAACATTATCATGTGCCATACTCCTTGCTTAGAAGAATGCCTCCCCAACGGAGTCGCCAAATGTAAGAGGGTAGTTAAGATTAGATGGAGGCGTAACTCCTTTTGAGTACAGTAATGATAAGTTAAACAACAACACTATTGGTTAACCACAGGACATACAAACACAACTCAATGACGATAGACTTAGTTTGAACTCACAAATCTCTCGTGTATAACTCAAAAGGTAGTAATGAACTTAGAAGCAACTTTCCTAGAGGGAGAGAGAAAATGAGCACCCTAGACACACCTTGACAGGCAACCAAACACCCTCACCACCCTTAATGATCTTTGTCAAGTATTAAATGCTTCGTAATAAATGATAATGGTGAGTGAGTAAAAACTCTGGTTCATAATAAATCTCTCTCTGATGTATATTCTCTCTAGTTAATGACTTATGAACTCTCAATAAGGAACATGATGCCTCCCCAGAGGTGGTTGGGGTCCTGAAATATCCCCCTACACTACCCCCGAGGCAACTTAGTCATTAATGCTTATGAAAGACATCCCTCATACTTTATGTCACAAGCATTAAATACTTGATGCACTAGTTATCTCCACGTCATAAGCATTAAATTCCAAGACATGCCTTTTCCCTAACCACTGTGTCAGGGGCTGCTGCACAAAGGTGGCTCACCAACTCTCTAACAACCCCAAATACCACGGTGGTTTACTCATGTGCAAGTCTGGCATTGCCTATCTGGTTAGTGACATCAGATAATGTGGATGTGACATTAATTAGAGGGTTGTTTGGCTCACAACTAAATGCCCGATGGAACTCAAGGTTTCTCCCCTCGAGGTTCCACGATCAAGGTCCTTCAGTGTTTTACCAGGTGTATCTATAATGGTTAGGATAAGCCCCAACGGTGCCTCACTTCTCAATCCTAAAAAATAAGTCCCTCTGAAGTTCCCACGGCGAGGTTGTTCGATAGAGCATGAAACCTCTCTCAAGCCATGCCAAGCCTGGTCTCTCGCGAGTACCGTTCGACCTCACACAAAATCATTATACTCATTACATATTTATAATCATTATAGCTCATAGTCGATATAAACACAAGATACAACAAGACTAAATTAATCAACATGACTAAAGGACGAGCTCTCTCGGTCAGCTTCTTCGCTAGAAGGTCCCTCTTGACTGCCACACTGAGTTGCCATGCTGAGCAGCCTTAATTCCAAACACTGTTGTAAATGGGGGCGAGGATTATCTCTAATCTCAAGATTACCTTCAAAAGCCTTCTACATTTGCCCCTTCGTGTAGAGATTTGTTGTGGGAACAATAAATGTCTGCACGAAAGCTTCTCAATCCGATTAACCTTCTCTGCGTGAAAAAGTTCGGGCATCTTTTCTTTCATCCACTACAGTTACCGTCTCTAGGAAAAAGTGAAATTCTCCCCAATGTATATGAGTCAAAACGCCGCGGCTTATTGGCACTTTGGTGAAGGGACATCGCCATTTTTTTCTGTTCACTGAGCTTCAACCATTCTGGTCTGACTATTTTAAATTCTCCCGATACACCTGCTACGTTTTCAAATACATGTTTTGACTTTTGGTAAGTGAAATTCTCCCGTTTGTGCCGTTGTGGATTATAGTTGTAGGTGGTGAGTTTGTTCCTAGGACTTCCCCTATCATTGTGACTTATGAAATTCTCCGTTGTAGTGTTTCACCATGTTCAAAAAAGCAAAAATTATCCCCGATGTGGCTGAGTCATAATTAAACAACGTTCGGACTTGTGGCGAGCGAACATCGAAGCTTTTTTTATAGTTGGGATTGCTTATTCGTTAGGGGTTTATTGGATATGTCTGACAAAAAATTCTAGCGCCAAAACTCAAACTTGCCTAGTAAGGAAAACCTTTCTATTCCCCATACGTCACTTCTCTACTGACGTGGAACTTTCTTTTCGACTATCAGGGCACTTCCCGAAGTGCCACGTGTCCATTTGAAATGATTTACAGGCGTTTTTGCACGTGTGGTGGTGGGAAACTCAACAGACGGGTTTAAAAGATCTCAAACGTTTATATTTCAAACTCTTCTCTTTCCTTTGTCTTCTTTAAGCTTCCATCTATTATAGAGAGAGAAACTTTGACAGAACTCCATTGTTACTAAACTTTCACATAGTTTTCTTCTTCCTCTCGTCTGTTACACCACCGCCTGTGGTTGCACCTCCCCTTTTCATTCCTAGGCATTTTTTAACAAGCTGTGTCTTTCATCGCCATTTACTAAGGCTTCTTCAAATGTTTCAAAAGCTACCGCCACTGCTGCTCTGCCAAGCTCCCCTTCTGCCACCTTCGGCGCCGCTGCTACCCTTAACATTGCTTGCCAATAGCAACTATGGTTTTACAGCTGGTCTCCCATATTTCACCAAGATGATGAGTTCTCTAATGTGTGCAAGACCAGCCTTTTTTCAGCCTAGTATGATCCTTTACTACTGGGTGATGAAGATGAGGATTTATTGAAGTGGAGCTTTCTTCCTTCAGATGGGACTCTACTCTTTCGGTTGGATCGCGGTGACTTGCCCTACTCTTAGATCGATTTTGAGGAACCTAGGGGATCGCCAACTCATTTTGTTGCCTAGCATGCACACATGCAGAGCTCTCACGCTGCAGCTCTTGCAAAGGTTGGTCTTCATCGAACCAGCTGATTTGGAGAATTCACTCTTTCCAAGCACAAAATTGCGCTCCAAGTATTAGTTTCTAAATTGAACGTTACAACTCACACGTTCTTTAGTGCATGGGGGGATTTCACCATTACATTGGAGGATGTTTTTTAACTACTTGGGTTTGAGCCCATGGGTATGTTTACATATCATAATGAGGCCTTGGATGCCGTAGAGACTACTGATCGAGTAGAGCTTGATTGAATCTGTCATCATTGCACTGGGTCTTCAAACAAGGCCACTTTTACTCCCCTTATCAGCTATTTTTTTCTAAGCTCCTACTGTGAAGGACATCACTGTTGTAACTGGCCAGGGTAAAGGTACATTTTTGGAACTTCGAGCCTACATTCTTATGTTGCTTTTGCATTTTTTTTTACCTAGGAAACCCAATGACCAACCCAGGAGGGACCTTATAAAAATTTCCATCCATTTAGCCAGGGGTTTCAACCTTCCTCTAGCCTCCATTACTTTGCGATCCCTCTACACTTGGTTGATTCGAACCCATATTGACATGGAACGGTCACTGGCTCATTACAACTTGGCCAACTTTGCTAACACTCTTATCTTAACGGGCTTCCTTTATACCCAATTTCCAGCCATTACCGCCAAGTCTATCCCTTACCCTGTGAGTCAAGGCATTAAGCCTCCACGCTTCTTATGCTTCCATAAAAAATAGAGCCAAAATGAGATAATGGGAGTTTTTGATCATTTTGATTCTTTTGTCATGAGACCATATAGCGAGTCTACCTTTGCCCACACTTGGGAACTTTTTCCCCTCTACAGCTTCAACGGTCACTTTCATTCCAGTTGTAGAAGATCCTTCACATGAAATGGTACTTCTGTTTACTCCTGGGTTTCTTCCTTACTTTACTGAATGGGGGTACACTTCTGAGCCTTATAACCCCGATATATGTAGGAGGTAGTTCGAGTTTGATTAGGGGGCTCCTCGGCTTGTGTTTTAACTGAGCCACAAAATTGCTACTTTTGCTCAGGCTTGCACCTTCTACCTTGTAGCAGTAGTACTTGGTGTGACTTCTACCATGGATGGTCGAGTCACCCTTCCTAGTGCCACTAGGAAAGTGGACGTATCTACTTCTTATGCCACCAAGTTCCATTTGAGGCAACTGGCCCTGATTCATAAGTTCATACAGATTCTCCCCCAGTATCCCCCACTCCTTTCCTTATCGTCCTTGGAGTTGGGTCTCAAAGGCAACTCCATCCTTGGAGTTGAGTTCCCTCTGAGTAAAACAGTTAAAGATCCTCCCCTCGAGCTACTCCCTTATTGCCCAATGATCCCTACTACCTGTGACACCCCGACTAATTAAATACCGGGTAGCTACTCCTTTATAAAATTAATTCAAAATGACAAGTTGGCTCAATTAATAGCATCACTGTCGAAAACATTTTATTATTACTAACCACCTAGTATTTAAAAAAAACAAGTTGCTAAATTTTAATTTAAGTCTGATTAACATGCAAGAAGTAAAATGAAGAAATAGATAACACCATTCACCATGCTGAAGTAAAATGAATAACCATCACAATAGAGTAAATAAAGTCTGGAGGAAACCCCTCACTATAATCCCATAACTGAAATAAATAAACTGAAACAATACATGCTAAAGTCTGAAAACTGAAATGTAAAAGATGTCTCTAAAGAAATGGGCAACATGCCCTACAACTGATAGGTAGTGACTCTGGAATCCAAAGAGATAGAAGCGTCTACATGAAAATCCCTGTAGCTTCCACAAGCAGCTACAGCTCGTCACCTGAATGAGTACCTATGCTTGGTGTCCTTGTGGCTGGGCACCTAAAATGGTTTTACAAAGAAAAAGATTTGAAAAGCAAACGGGTCAGAGCCCGAATGTGGAGTTATATTTTAAAAACCTGCAAGTGCTTTAAAAACATTTAAAACATTAAATGCAAAGTACATGTTAGGACGTGCACTCACATTATATTCTCACCCCTCGTCTAACTGTGCACTCCTAACGCAAGTACCCATCTATATCTATCCATACAACTAGCTAAGTGACTACATAACTAGCTAGACTGCCAAAGGTTCTACCCATATTACTCAGTTCCATTTAACATAACAACGCTCGTAATTAAATAGGGGTTTAACGTGAACTCAGTTACTAAATATACCATTGATATAACTATCAGTTAACTCATTATATAACTCGAAATAATACCGTAATATTTTTACAACATTAACATGAGGATTCCCATTAATTTAATGTATATTATTCACATCATAAATATACGATACAAGCACCCCGAAATCTAAGCTATGGTGCACACATACTCTGCTATCCATCCCGGTACATCACGTACATAAGGATTACATATTCCGAATCTCTCAGGAATAGTTTACCGATAACAACATCACAAATAATGGAGGCGAACACAGTCACCATCACATGGGTCACGCACATACCTACGCTCCCATGGTCAGCGGACTTATTAATATCACAATAAGTCTTTCTATGACCTATGTTCATCAAGGTACCAGCCTATATCCCCCCCGTAGGCACACAAGGATTAGAGGGTCCTAAGCGAACGCAAACCTCCCGTGATAGCAAGTATGGTAGGTATGTCATACACACAATCCATATACCAATACTAAGTAAACACACATCTTAGTAATACCATATTTTAATCGTAGTACATATCGCATTCTCGTACTAACTATAATTATCACAATTCGTACTATACCGGTTTATAATCATACGTGTCATAATTAATTCTCACGTCGTAGTGGACACTCACGTCTCGACCCAAACCGTCCATGTAATACAACTCTCGTATGTAAATTTCTCCTCATAAATACCCAAATGTCCCAATCCTATCATTACTACATCTACGGAATGATATATATATCCTCAAATCAGTTTACGGAACTCCAATGGTCAAAACAGTCAAAAATGGCCCAAACTGCCAGCTCGTTAGAAGTCTCGTTCGAACGAGTGTTCGAACGAGTTTGGACTGTCATCTCGTTAGAAGTCTCGTTCGAACGAGGCTGTTCGAACGAGATCCCAGTTCGTTCGAACGAACTATCCCTTCTAACGATATCTCGTTCGAACGAGATATCGAACCAAATCCCTACTCGTTAATAACGACTGGTCAACTCGTTAGAAGCTCGTTCGAACGAGTTCGTTCGAACGACCTGGGGTCTGCTTCTAACGAGTGACCAGTTTCGGCCCAGATTTTTCCCCAAATCGTTTTTCACCTTTTTTACTCCTCAAACCTCTTCTAAAATTCGTTCCTACAATATATTGAGTTCTCTAATCATCCTCAAACATGCCAATGTGCTATACTAACATCATTAAAGGGGTTTGATACCTTCTAAACATCCTTAAATCACAAGGTTTCTACATAAATTCCCAATTTTCTTCAAGAACATAAACCCTAGATTCTTCTCATCAAAATTTCCCAGATTTTAATCCGTTTATACATCACATAGATATGAAATCTCTGAATTAAATCTTCAAACAATGTTTCTACATGCAAACCTATCCCAAAATTTAAACAACAATCTTCCAATTTCATGGGTTTTCTTTTAACTCTTATATAAGATTGATTAACAATGTTTCTAACATGGAAAAAGCATTCACTGCATAAGGAATGTAATTTAAATCACTTGCCTTGGTTTGATTCCGGATTTGATGTTGATTTGATGAAGAATTTCTTCTCTCCAAGCTTCCTCTCTAATGGTGGCTTAAGGTGGCTAGGGTTTGATTTGGGGAAACTTAGAAAACCTAAATGACAACCTACGTAGCCTTCTAGGTTAATATGGGTTGGTTAATGGGCTTAATGGGTTTAATCCACATCAGATTTACATCTCTAATTTTCGTCACTTTTAATTCCTAAAAATGAAAAATTACCAAAATACCCTTTAAGTTACCGGTATGGCCTAAAAATACCCCGGGACCCAAACTATACCCCCGGCTAGTGTTTTCTGACTATCTCGACCCTTCCGGACGCGTTGGCGCACTCAAAACGACCATACGGATTACAAATTTTAAATTCATTTTTATTATCAAAATATTATACCGTGACGCGGCGGTCCCACGCGTCTCAACAAAATTTCTAAAATGCCGTATCTAAATCTCACGACAAATTTTATAATACCAAGTACATATATAATCAAATATGCACATAATCAAATATCAATTCGCATCACATTAGTATTTATAACCCGGATTAATTTCCAATTAATACGCATTTAATTAATTAATCCCAAAAATAAATATAGCCAAAAATACGGGGTATTACATACTTCCCCCCTAATAACTGAATTTCGTCCCGAAATTCGAAACTAGAAAGTACCTGCTAAAAACAGCTCTGGATAACGTTCGCGCATCTCATCCTCGCGCTCCCATGTGGACTCCTCGACATTGTGATGTCGCCACTGAACACGCACTAACGGGACTATCCTTGACCGCAGTTTCCTCTCGCTTCGGTCCAAAATAGCAATTGGCCCCTCCTCGTAGGAGCTATCCGGCTGGAGATCGATGTCCTCCACAGCAATGTGAGAATGAGCCAAATCATCTCTAAGGTATTTCCTTAGCGAGGAAATATGGAACACGTCGTGAATTCGATGCAAGTGCTCCGGTAGTCCAAGTCTATACGCAACCGGTCCGATCCGCTCAATAATAGGAAACGACCCCACATACCTCGGTGTCAACTTCCCCTTCTTCCCGAATCGCATAATCCCCTTCATTGGAGATACCCTGAGCAAAACCTGGTCCCCCACTTGGAACTCCCTGAAAAACCTCTTCGCATCATCATAACTCTTCTGCCTGTCTTGAGCTACCCGAATGCGACTCCGAATCAACTCAATCCTTGCCGAAGTATCCTGAATCACTTCCGGCCCAAGCAGTTTGTTGTCCCCCACCTCCAACCAACATGCTGGGGAACGACAAGGCCTACCGTACAACGCCTCGAACGGAGCCATGCCAATCGTGAACTGATAGGAGTTGTTGTAAGCAAACTCCACCAGTGGAAGGTACTGCTCCCATCCACCCCCGAAGTCAATAATGCACATGCGTAGCATGTCCTCCAACATCTGATTGGTGCGCTCTGTCTGCCCATCGGTCTGCGGATGATAAGCCATACTCAACCGCAATTCCGTGCCCATGGCCTCCTGGAAACTCTCCCAAAACCTCGAAACAAATATCTTGTCTCTGTCAGACACGATATTTAGGGGCACACCGTGAAGTCTCACAATCTCTGAAATGAAGAGCTGGGCATACTGTCCCGTAGTGTAGTCAGTCCTTACGGGTAAGAAGTAAGCGACCTTGGACAACCTGTCCACAATTACCCATACGGAGTCGTGACCCCTCTGCGACGTAGGCAATCCCGTGACAAAATCCATGGATATGCTCTCCCACATCCACACCGGAACCTCCAACGGCTGTAGCAATCCTGTTGGTCTCTGATGATCCACTTTTACAAGCTGACAAGTGGCGCATTTCGAGACAAACTCAGCGATATCTCTTTTCATACCGCTCCACCAATATTGCCGTCTCATGTCTTGGTACATTTTGTCCCCTCCGGGATGTACCGCGAACCGTGAGCCGTGCGACTCTGCCATAACATCGTACCGCAATTCTTCCCCTTCCGGAACTACCAATCTCCCATTGAAGTGCAATCCCCCGTCTGAGCTAACGGTATAGGATTCGGCTCCCTCTGCTAGCAATCGAACTATCTGCTCCTGACAGAACGAGTCATTAGCCTGTGCCCGTACTATCCTCGTGACAATTTGTGGGGTAACGGTCATCACAGACATGAAAGATCGGGCCACTGCATCCTGGTGTCCCAATTCCTTCCACTTAGCTTTCCACACCTTTGCCACCTCATCTGCTGGCCTACGGCTCAACGCGTCTGCTACCACGTTAGCCTTACCCGGGTGGTACTGGATGTCGAACTGGTAATCCGTCACAAATTCAAGCCACCTACGCTGCCGCATATTCAATTCCTTCTGCGTGAACAGATACTGTAGTGACTTGTGGTCTGTGAACAGCTGAAACTTCTCCCCCAAAAGATAGTGCTTCCAAATTCGTAAGGCAAATACTACCGCTGCCAACTCCAAATCATGCGTGGGGTAATTCTTCTCATGAGGCTTAAGCTTACGGGAAGCATAAGCTATGGCCTGTCTCTCCTGCTGCAATACACCTCCCAGTCCTTGCAACGACGCATCGGTGTAAACCAAATACTCAACTCCCGGTCTCGGCAATGCTAACACAGGTGCTGAGGTTAACTTGTCTTTCAATTCATCGAATGCCAACTGACAGGCATCACTCCAAATGAACAGCACACCTTTACGAGTAAGATGTGTCAAGGGACCTGCTATATCTGAGAAACCCCGAATAAACCTCCTGTAGTATCCTGCTAGACCCAAGAAACTACGAATCTTTGTTGGTGTCGTGGGTTGTCCCCACTCCCTCACCGCTGATACCTTCCCTGGATCAACTGATATTCCCTGGTCGGAAATAATGTGACCCAAGAACTGGACTTCCTTCAACCAAAACGCGCACTTCTCGTATTTTGCATACAACTCGTTCTGACGAAGTGTTTGCAAAACCTGCCTCAAATGCTCGGCATGCTCCTCCTCTGTCTGAGAGTAAACCAGAATGTCATCAATGAAGACAATGACAAACTGATCTAGGAAATCTCTGAACACCCTGTTCATCAAGTCCATAAACACTGCTGGAGCGTTGGTCAAGCCGAAAGGCATAACCCGAAATTCATAAGAACCATATCTCGACAAGAACGTGGTCTTCGAAACATCCTCCTCCCTGATACGCAACTGATGGTATCCCGACCTCAAGTCAATCTTCGAGAAGAAAGAAGCTCCTCTCAACTGGTCGAACAAGTCATCGATTCGAGGCAACGGATACTTATTCCGTATCGTGACCTTATTCAACTCTCGGTAGTCCACACACAACCTCAGTGAACCGTCCCTCTTCTTCACAAACAAAACCGGAGCGCCCCAAGGTGAGGTACTCCTGCGAATAAAGCCTTGTCCCAACAGCTGCTCTATCTGATCCCGTAGCTCTCTCATCTCAGCTGGAGCCATACGGTACGGTGCGCGTGCTATAGGTCTCGTACCTGGTAGCAAATCTATAACGAAGTCTATCTCCCGACTGGGCGGTAAGCCTGGTATCTCCTGAAACACATCTGAATACTCCCTGATAACCGGGATCGAATCTAAAGGAATCACAACCTCCTTAGAGGTATCCTCCTCAATGTAATACAGATGAGCGGTCGATCCTCCCTCTGGGCGAGGCATCGCCACTATAAACATCTCTTGCCCCGGAATGGCAAAAACAATGCTCCCGCTGAAGCAATCAATCATGGCCCTATATGCTACGAGCCAATCCATACCGATGATCACATCGTGAACATGCATATCTAACACTAACATGTCTGCAGGCAATACCAAACCACCGATCTCTACCCCCACTCCCCGGGCTATAAAGAAAATAAGTGACCCACTCCCTAATGGTGAGTCGACACACGTCACTGTGCTCTCTGCCATAGCTAACAACCCTAAAGCTTTCGTGAAGTGTGTAGCTATGAAACAATGTGTAGCACCCGTATCAAATAACACCCGACCCATAGTGCCATGGATAGGAAACGTACCCTCGATCGCGGGCGGTGCCTGTGGAACTGCAGCCTGGTGAACGTTGTAGACACGTCCATACTGTAGCTGCCCCTGCTGAGCTGGGACTGCTGGAATGGGTGGCAATGCTGCCATCTGTGGCGGTGCGGGAAGAGCGGCGGGAAATATAGGTCTCTGTGGCTCCTGGCGGGCACCCTGCTGCTGCTGCTGTGGGGCCCTGCCCCTATCAGGACAATCCTGCTTCTTATGGCCAGTCTTGCCACAAGTAAAGCACTTCCCTGGGAAGTTCCCTCCCCTCTGCCCCTGCTGTCCCCGGCCCTGGTGGCCGTTTGGACCCTGATGGCCCTGACGGAAACCTCCCTGTCCCTGCCTGTAGTTCCCTGACCGGAACCTCTTATTATCCCCCTGCTGGGTACCCTGCTCATTCTGTCTCTGCCCCTGACCCGATTGTGCCCCGCTGGCACTATGTCCTCCAGTCCTGCCCTGATGGCTAGACTCCCCCGACCGCTTGCCCTCGGCCATATGAAAACGATGGTCCTGGTAGTGCAATAATGCAGCGTTAACCACATCAGAATACGTGGCCAACGATAGGTTCCCTAGCAGATGTTGACGGATCCTCCAATTCAACCCATCGGTGAACTTCTCTATTTTCTTCTTCTCTGTGGGAATCTCGTCTGGAATGATATTCAACAGGTTAGTGAACTCGGCCTCATACTCGGCCACTGTCTTGCCCTCCTGCTTCAAACTCATCAGTTTCCTCCTCATCTCTGTATGAACTGCGGACGGAAAGTACTTGCGGTCGAACCGCACCCAGAACTCCTGAATCTTGAGGGTATCCCTCTCCTCCGCGGTGGTGATAGACTCCCACCACTGTAGCGCAGATCCTACTAGCTTGAAAGTAGCTAGTACCTGTTTCTGAACATCAGTGCACTCATGCATCCTCAAATGCCTCTGTATGTCCTTCCTCCATTGGCTCGAGACTACCACGTTTGAGCTACCTGCAAACTCTGGCGGATGCGCTTTCTGAAAAGCGTCACGTACACGCTCCCAAGCAGACGGGAATGCATTAACCTGTACTGGCGCGGCAACCGGCGCCTGAGGTGGTGCCTGCTGAATCACGGCAATAGCGACATTTACCGCTTGGGCTACTATAGCAGCAACCTCAGCGGCGTTCATCATACCCTGAACTGGAGCGGGCTGTGGCTCGGGCGTAGCATCCCTGGGAACTCGTCGTGCACGTCGTGGAGGCATCTGAAATAAGAACAAAGTTTATAAGTTCACGGTCTATAAACTTAATATAGCTGAAGAACGAGGCATACACAAAAAGAGTACAACAGTCCTAAAATATAGGGCTCTATATCAAAGAAAACGTAGCGGAAACATAATAGCCGTACAGATCCTAAAGGACACTAGAACCTGATGCTCTGATACCACCTGTGACACCCCGACTAATTAAATACCGGGTAGCTACTCCTTTATAAAATTAATTCAAAATGCCAAGTTGGCTCAGTTAATAGCATCACTGTCGAAAACATTTTATTATTACTAACCACCTAGTATTTAAAAAAAACAAGTTGCCAAATTTTAATTTAAGTCTGATTAACATGCAAGAAGTAAAATGAAGAAATAGATAACACCATTCACCATGCTGAAGTAAAATGAATAACCATCAAAATAGAGTAAATAAAGTCTGGAGGAAACCCCTCGCTATAATCCCATAACTGAAATAAATAAACTGAAACAATACATGCTAAAGTCTGAAAACTGAAATGTAAAAGATGTCTCTAAAGAAATGGGCAACATGCCCTACAACTGATAGGTAGTGACTCTGGAATCCAAAGAGATAGAAGCGTCTACATGCAAATCCCTGTAGCTTCCACAAGCAGCTACAGCTCGTCACCTGAATGAGTACCTATGCTTGGTGTCCTTGTGGCTGGGCACCTAAAATGGTTTTACATAGAAAAAGATTTGAAAAGCAAACGGGTCAGAGCCCGAATGTGGAGTTATATTTTAAAAACCTGCAAGTGCTTTAAAAACATTTAAAACATTAAATGCAAAGTACATGTTAGGACGTGCACTCACATTATATTCTCACCCCTCGTCTAACTGTGCACTCCTAACGCAAGTACCCATCTATATCTATCCATACAACTAGCTAAGTGACTACATAACTAGCTAGACTGCCAAAGGTTCTACCCATATTACTCAGTTCCATTTAACATAACAACGCTCGTAATTAAATAGGGGTTTAACGTGAACTCAGTTACTAAATATACCATTGATATAACTATCAGTTAACTCATTATATAACTCGAAATAATACCGTAATATTTTTACAACATTAACATGAGGATTCCCATTAATTTAATGTATATTATTCACATCATAAATATATGATACAAGCACCCCGAAATCTAAGCTATGGTGCACACATACTCTGCTATCCATCCCGGTACATCACGTACATAAGGATTACATATTCCGAATCTCTCAGGAATAGTTTACCGATAACAACATCACAAATAATGGAGGCGAACACAGTCACCATCACATGGGTCACGCACATACCTACGCTCCCATGGTCAGCGGACTTATTAATATCACAATAAGTCTTTCTATGACCTATGTTCATCAAGGTACCAGTCTATATCCCCCCCGTAGGCACACAAGGATTAGAGGGTCCTAAGCGAACGCAAACCTCCCGTGATAGCAAGTATGGTAGGTATGTCATACACACAATCCATATACCAATACTAAGTAAACACACATCTTAGTAATACCATATTTTAATCGTAGTACATATCGCATTCTCGTACTAACTATAATTATCACAATTCGTACTATACCGGTTTATAATCATACGTGTCATAATTAATTCTCACGTCGTAGTGGACACTCACGTCTCGACCCAAACCGTCCATGTAATACAACTCTCGTATGTAAATTTCTCCTCATAAATACCGAAATGTCCCAATCCTATCATTACTACATCTACGGAATGATATCTATATCCTCAAATCAGTTTACGGAACTCCAAAGGTCAAAACAGTCCAAAATGGCCCAAACTGCCAGCTCGTTAGAAGTCTCGTTCGAACGAGTGTTCGAACGAGTTTGGACTGTCATCTCGTTAGAAGTCTCGTTCGAACGAGGCTGTTCGAACGAGATCCCAGTTCGTTCGAACGAACTGTCCCTTCTAACGATATCTCGTTCGAACGAGATATCGAACCAAATCCCTACTCGTTAATAACGACTGGTCAACTCGTTAGAAGCTCGTTCGAACGAGTTCGTTCGAACGACCTGGGGTCTGCTTCTAACGAGTGACCAGTTTCGGCCCAGATTTTTCCCCAAATCATTTTTCACCTTTTTTACTCCTCAAACCTCTTCTAAAATTCGTTCCTACAATATATTGAGTTCTCTAATCATCCTCAAACATGCCAAGGTGCTATACTAACATCATTAAAGGGGTTTGATACCTTCTAAACATCCTTAAATCACAAGGTTTCTACATAAATTCCCAATTTTCTTCAAGAACATAAACCCTAGATTCTTCTCATCAAAATTTCCCAGATTTTAATCCGTTTATACATCACATAGATATGAAATCTCTGAATTAAATCTTCAAACAATGTTTCTACATGCAAACCTATCCCAAAATTTAAACAACAATCTTCCAATTTCATGGGTTTTCTTTTAACTCTTATATAAGATTGATTAACAATGTTTCTAACATGGAAAAAGCATTCACTGCATAAGGAATGTAATTTAAATCACTTGCCTTGGTTTGATTCCGGATTTGATGTTGATTTGATGAAGAATTTCTGCAGAATTTCTTCTCTCCAAGCTTCCTCTCTAATGGTGGCTTAAGGTGGCTAGGGTTTGATTTGGGGAAACTTAGAAAGCCTAAATGACAACCTACGTAGCCTTCTAGGTTAATATGGGTTGGTTAATGGGCTTAATGGGTTTAATCCACATCAGATTTACATCTCTAATTTTCGTCACTTTTAATTCCTAAAAATGAAAAATTACCAAAATACCCTTTAAGTTACCGGTATGGCCTAAAAATACCCCGGGACCCAAACTATACCCCCGGCTAGTGTTTTCTGACTATCTCGACCCTTCCGGACGCGTTGGCGCACTCAAAACGACCATACGGATTACAGATTTTAAATTCACTTTTATTATCAAAATATTATACCGTGACGCGGCGGTCCCACGCGTCTCAACAAAATTTCTAAAATGCCGTATCTAAATCTCACGACAAATTTTATAATACCAAGTACATATATAATCATATATGCACATAATCAAATACCAATTTGCATCACATTAGTATTTATAACCCGGATTAATTTCCAATTAATACGCATTTAATTAATTAATCCCAAAAATAAATATAGCCAAAAATACGGGGTATTACACTACCATGCCAAAACCCAAGACCGTTGCAACCCCTAAATAGCCTGACCTACAACCGAAGCAGCTAATGGCGAAGGGACTTCCCAGACCCTGGCCAAAATAACTAGGAAGTCCAAGAGTGGGACTTCCTCAAAATCTAAGTCTCAAACTCAGCCTCAAACCCCTTTAGAGGCATTCCCCATCTCATCCGTTCCCCCTCCCATGTCTGCAGAGGTAAGTGAGGAGCTAAGGAGGAGGGTTTAGGCTGGGGTGGAATGGATAAATACTGAGTTTCAATGATGAGCTCTTGCCATTCCTCCTTCTGTTGCATTCCCTACCATCCTAGTTGATCCAATGGAACTAGGGTCAAAAAAGAAGAAAAGTTCAAAGGCTCCTCAAAGTACTGGCACTGTAGGTGTGAGGAAGAAGACTCTGTGTACCAAGTCCCAGAGGAAACGAACTCCAGACGTACATCTCTCCCCAGTTCCCTCTATTGATGCTTCCTCTCCTCCTTCACCAGTAGTTATATCCTCCCATTCTCCCTCTTAATCCGAGGAATGTATGTGTGTTATTGATTTTATTCGTATTTTTTCTAAGATAAACTGCATATGTTTAACCCTTAATCACTTTGGTGCAGGAAGTTGGAGAAAAAAGACCTAGCCCCCTATGAGCTCCTCCCCGATCCCCCATGACCGGGCTTACTTACTCCCGCCGTTCGACCTCTCAATGTGCAAAGGATGTTGCTGTGGGGGATGAGCCCATTGAGTCTGTGGGCATCTCTTCTCAACTATAGACAACTCCCCCAGCCCTTTCTAAATTATCACCTCAGCACGAGGTCCCTCTGCCCATCGTTCCCGATGCGAAAAATGCCCCTCAGGTAACATATTATCCATTACTTATTAGGTATCACGTATTTTTTTCCCAGCCCTTTTTTCTGTTTGGCCTGCTAAACTTTGATATGTTGGGATACCTTAGGTTTAAATGGCATCATTGTTATCTAACATCCTTCTTCCCCCTGTGTTGACAAGACCACTAGCTGCAGTTTCTATTTTTGGTGCCACAACTGAGGTAAGTAACACTTTATAGGAATTTCTCACTTCTTATGTACTTAATCCTCATGTCTAACACTTGTCTTTATGTTTGTAGATTTCTCCAAGCCTTACCCCACCCTCTTTTCTTGGTGGTTTGCATGCTTCTAAATACAAGATTGATGCTTCTGCCCAACGTGGTGGTTCTTCTATACCCACCCATGCTGGGGCATCGTTTGGAGGTCCATCGTCTTCTCCCAGTGAAACTCCTACGTTGGCCTTGGTACCTTTTGTTGGCAAGGGAGCTTTACTGACCGTTGAGGCTTTTGCAATTGAGCGTGCCGTTGAGGCCTCTGAGGAAATAATCCTGCCTCTAATGGTTCCTACCGTTATGGCCTCCACGGTGACTCCCATTTTTGCTCTCACTACTGCTGAGGCACTTTGCTAGTTTCTCTGCATTTTTCAACCTTTCAAACTTCACCTATAATGGTGGCTTAACACTGACAACACTTGTAAAGATTTTCCATGAACTCTACCTCTAACAGTGACTTAACAACGAAAACACTTGTTAAGATTTTTCATAAACTCCACCTATAACGGTGACTTAACAACTAAAACACTTGTTAAGATTTTTCATAAACTCCACCTATAACAGTGACTTAACAATGAAAACACTTGTTAAGATTTTTCATAAACTCCACCTATATCGGTGACTTAACAATGAAAACACTTGTTAATATTTTTCAAAAACACCACCTATATCGGTGACTTAACAACGAAAACACTTGTTAAGAATTTTCATTTTAACTCATTGTTTCTTCTACCTATTCTCATGTTATACAGGAGAATTCTCCACCAGTTCTTTCGCCCATCGCTTCACCTCATCAGGAACCCATTATCTCAGAAGATTATAGTCACAACGATCAAGGTTCCATGACTGGTGATGCTGCCGAGAGAGAATCTAGTTGTGAGCTCCCTCTGCCCTACTTAGCTCCTTATGACTTTTGCCTCATTGTCCTTCAGTATTCCCCTTAAATGAATGCCAACCATCGCTTAGTAGTTGAGAATCTTGCAAGCCACCATCCTGAGACTTTTACTATGGATTGATTGAGTTCCAACATCCCCGTGATGAGCTATAGGGTTTAGGGCAAGGCGATCGTTGTTGCTGATATTGTCATTACCCCCACTTCAAACCTTACCAGAGCCCTCCTCAACCAATTCTTAGGCTATCTGAGGGAGTTGGGTCGTGATGGATTTTGTTTTGGCTGGATTATTGTGCGCTTAAAAACTTTGAAGAGTCAGCAACTGGATAGTCAGAGGGAGCTGCTGCAGAAATATCGGGAGGATCAACGGGATGAGGAAGCTAAGTTGGTTAAGTTAGCACCTCTATTTGAAGTTGTTAATAAGGAGCTAAAAGATGCCGAAGAAGATTTGCGTCTAGTGAAGCTAAAACGAGATAAAATCCTCATCAAGCATACACAAGTGCAAACGAGATTGGAGGTTTCTATAAATGCTCAACAGTCTTGACTAGCAACTTCTTCGGGCCTTCCTGGATATTTTTTCGCCGCTCAAGATATGTGTTTCCTCTTAAGTCATTGAATTGTTGTAAACATTTCCTTTTCTTCTTTTTATGTAATTCTTGGGCAATAGCTCCCAATTTTGCAATGCCCCAAAGTTTATGAATGAATGAAAAATACGTATGTTTTTCCATGTCCTTTATTAGTGTTATAACTATTTCCATATTTTATGAAGTTCTACAATTATTTTATTTCCACTCGAGTTACAATAAAAACTTGTATATTCATAACAACATCATAATACAATGGTGGTCTAGCCTCAATTTCTTATATATGATAGACTATCAACCATTTATTGTTAATCTTAAATGGCTTGTCTTCTTCCATCTTAGAGATTAAGAAATAACCAGAATAGTGAGCTTTTTTTACAATCAAAGGTCCATCCTAATTCGCTACAAACTTAGGTAGAGGAATCCCCCTAATATGCTTTACTGCTGCCTTTAAAACGAGGTCTCCTTCCACGAACTCCCTTGGTCACACTAAGTTATCATATGCCCTGGAGAGATGCTTTGTATACATTTGAAAGTGTTGCATTGTGTTATCTCTGTGTTCATCCAATGCTTCCAACTGCACATGTCTATTCTGAGGGAGCATGCTAATTTGTAAGGCATATCGAGCAGAGGGAACTTTTAACTCTACCGAAAGAATCGCCTCAGCCCCGTAAACGAGAGAGTGCGAAGTATACCCTGTGGTCGTCCTCTTGGTTGTTCGATAGGCACACAACACAGCTAGTATCTTGTCATCCCATGATCCTAAAAAATTCTCCATCGTTTTAGGTAGAATATTAACCAAGGTCTTGTTAGTTGCTTCGGCTTGACCATTGCCCTTTGGGTATGCCATCGTTGAAGTATGATGAACAATGGAGTACTTATTTGTGAGCATCGTTACCTCTGAATTGACAAAAGGGGTTTCGTTATCTGAGAGGATAACCTTTGGAATCCTAAAACGGTAAATGATGTATTCTCTGATGAAGTTGCTCACCACCCCTACTGTTGCCCTTCTTAGCGGTATCATTTTGCCCCACTTTGTAAGCACTCTATTTCAACTAGTATCCATATCTTCCCCCTCGAAGAAGTATGTATTGCCCCTATCAGGTTGAACGCCCAGATGTGAAAAGGATAAGGCGTTTCCAAGGAGTGTAAGTCCACCGATGGGGCATGGATCATATTTCCATGAAGTTGGCAAGCCTTGCACTTTTGGACGAACTCAACATAGTCTTTCTCCATTGTTGGCCAATAATATCCTAATGTCATCAATTGTTCGTACAACTTGGCCCTACCTATGTGAGTTGGATCGTGCGCCTGCTTGAGGACTTCGGATGCTTCTTCCTTTGTGATGTAATGTAATGGCCTATTGAAATAGCCCCTTCGATAAAGCTGCCCCTCCTGAACGTAGAACCTCGAGGCCCTTCGCTTAAGACCCATTGCATCAATCTTATCCATTAGGACAACTCCATATTTAATGAAGTCAACATAAGTTTGCCTTTAGTCTGGTTGAGTTTTAACGAAATGACATTCACTTGCCTCGAAGAATAACTGGCACTCAGCGCACTTCCGTTGTACCTCTGTTGCATCCTACTTCATTTTGGGCCAGAAATAACCCTCCCTTTGAATTCTCTTATAAAAAGGTATCTCAGTTGTTTCGCAGTTTTCTTCATGTGTTTTCTTTAACCACAACTCAGCTTCTTCTGAGTCGTTGCATCTTGATAACCACCCTATGCGTTTCTTAAGTAAAGATTTCCATGGTTTGTAAAGTATTGGGCTAGTTCCCTCATCTCCATAGCTCCTTCCACATATTCCAGTTGCTTTCTAATCTCTCCCATCCAGTTATCGTCCTCCTCCATGGACAGAATCGACTATACCACCGAACGAGCCATTATTCATTGAATCACAACTGTAATTATATCATTCCTCATGACTATTTTTTGGGCTATGGTGGCATAGGCGTCTGGATGTCGGTTCATCGTTCGAGGATGTCTCTTGATCTTGGTCCGATGGAACTAGCTGAGAAGTCTCTGAATGATTGTTCAGTATAGTGCCAGGCTCAGGTGTTTCAACGCATATTCTCCATTCACTTGTTCAATCACCAAGTTTGAATCACGTTTGATGCAAGGTGAACGAATCCCCCTTTGAAGGGCCTCCAGCAAACCCAGTGCTAACGCTTCATACTCTGCTTTATTGTTGGAACAAGGGAAATCTAATTTGTAGTAAAGACAAATCTCCTCCATTCCTTTTGAAAGAATAACCCCTTCCCCTCCTTTTTTTTCCATCGAAGATCCATCAAATTTCATCTTCCATTCTTCATCACTTGCATATAAGTAATTGGCCTGCAAGTCATCTCCTGGAATACTTTCTTTAGGTGGTTCAAATGTCCCAGATGGGGAAGATTGCCAATAGGTTAGTGTACGCCTGGCTCTTGATCGCACGAGAGACCACACACTTCACGTCATATTCTGATAGGATGAGGAACCACCTAGCTACCCTACCAATCAATATATTTCTTGCCAACAAATACCTAATAGGATCATATCTGGTTACAATATGAATTATAAAAGATAGCATATAATGTCTAAGTTTTTGCGCAATAAAGACTAAGGCTAAACAATGCCTTTTCAAGCTACTATATTTGACCTCTGGCCCATGTATGATTCCGCTGAGGTAGTATACTAGACGTTCTTTCCCGTCAATCTCTTGTTCCAGCAAATCTCCAATGGACCTTGTGGTTGTATGAGGTGTAGCTATAACGGTAATCCTGCCTTTGGGGGAACCATGGTCTGTGGTAAAACGAGCAGATTTTTCAGTCCAGTGAGAGACTCCTGGTGAACCTCCTCCCACTTGAATTTTGCGTCATTTTGCAGAACCTGCATCAATGGGTGCATCATTTCATCCAATCCAGGCACAAATATCCTAAGGTAAGAAACTTTACCAAGGAAACTCTTCAGTTCCTTCGTCATTCTTAGATTGGACATCTCCAAGATTTATCACTATTTGTCTTGGTACATCTGTACTCCCTGCCGATCAACCACAAAATCCAAAATCTTTCAACTAGTTACTCTAAAGATGCATTTTAGTGGGCTCATCTTCAGTTTATACTTCCTGCACCGAGCAAACACCTTCCTCAAATCGCTTAGATGCGACTCCTCCTCCCTCAATTTGATGACCAAATCATCCAGATAAAATTCCATAAACTTCTGAAAGAAGTCATGGAAGATGGCCATCATTGTTCTTTGATAAGTAGCCCCAGCATTCCTGAGTTCAAACGGCATTACTTTGTACATGAAGTTTCCCAATGGGGTTCTAAACATCATTTTCTCTGCATCCGTAGGGTTCATCTTGATCTGGTTGTACCCTACATACCCATCCATGAAGCTGTACATCTCATGACTAGTTGTTGCATCTATTAGGCTATCGATGGAGGGTATAGGTAACTTATCCTTAGGGAAAGACCTATTCAATTCCCTGAAGTCCACATAGATCCTTATTTGACTTTTGTCTTTCTTACCCACTGGAACAATGCTAGACAACCAAAGTGGGTTGTATCGGTTTGATGAACCTTGTCGTCAGTAAGCATTGGACCTCTTCCTTGATCTTCAAGTCTAGCTCAGGCTTGTATGTTCTTATTGCTTGGTTCACTGGATTGTCCGAAGGCATGACGTTTAACTTGTGGCAACTCACTTCCTCATCTAGCCCTTCCATCTTTGTGTACTTCCACGTAAAAATGTCTATGAACTCCCGAATCAACTCAACCAAGGCCTCTCATTTCCCTTTACTGATATCTTTCAAGATAAAAATAGGCCTTGGATCCTCCCCTTCTTTTTCCAGGTTCAATTGCTCCAACTCTTGTTCTTATGGCTTCTATTGATCTGCCATGTAATCTAGTTCTTCGGTGATTTCTTCCACAAATTCCTGTATGTTGGATTTGTCTATCACCATACATTGTCCCCGTTGATCTACTAAAAATCACTCATATATCGGGTCAACCCCATTATTAGTTTCTCCGACCGCCCGTTCATACCATTATTATTAATAAACCATTTTTCCTTCTCCGGTAACTATTGCACTTCCTACTGGTAGTCACCACTGCCTTCCTCTTCTTCTCCCTTGAAGCCTCATCAACTCTTCCTCCTGAAAATTAACTCAGCACGATTTGTCGTTGGACCTCATGCTCCATTAGGTCCGCACTAGGCCTCATCTTGTCTTTGAGCTGCTTCAAAATGTTTTGGGGCCAAGGGACCACCTAATGGGCTTCTTCGGCCATCGCTCCTTTGCTGCTGCAACCTCTTTATTCTGCTCATTCAAGGGCCCCATCCTTTCTCTGATCGAGGGAACCCATGATCCCTTCATTTTTCTCATTAGGACCCGAACATCCTCCTCCAATTTTGTGTAAAACGCTACATCTAATAGGTGAGATTCCTCGACAGCGAAGGGCCTCTTCGTAGCCCTAATGGTCACCTACGTTCCCTTGATATTCTCCTTGGTGCATTAGTGATACGTCGAAGGAACTAGACCTTGGTTGTACATCCACACTCTTCGTATCAGTAGATGGTAGGAAGTTGCACTCTCTATTATGTGGAAATTGATATGGGAACTCATATTTCCCATCACAATCCTAGCATTAACGTACCCAATAGACTTGGAAGACTAGTTGTCATATCCCGAAATCACCAAAGGCATGGGGACTAACCTTTCCTTTGGAATATTAGCTACGTGCAAAGAGATGATTGACATGATATTGATGGAAGTTCCCCCATCCATAAGCGTCCTTGAAAAATTGAACCCGTTAACGTTAGCGGTCATATACAATGGTCTATTATGAGGGAATCTTATGGCCCTATTTGCGTCGCTTAAAGTTATCTTTGACAGAAACCTATTTACCAACCTGGCCATGGGTCCCTTCCATCTCAGCGAAGGGACTACGTTCTTCCTTGCAATGTTAAGAATTTCCTAGGTTATTTCCAATCTACTCTCCTTTGGTATCCGTACTTGGTCGAAGAACCACGCAAACTTGGAGTATTTTGAAACTACACAGTATTCTATGACTTGGTCTGCTTCCTCACCTTCAACACTGTATACGTCCTTCAGGTCAGTGCTTGCTTCATCATAAGCTAACACTACGTTAGCCATTCCCTAAGTACAATCTTCCAAAGCTTCTTCAAACTCCTCCTACTTCATTATTAGCTTTCTTTCCTCTCTCTCTGCCTCCTCATCATAGGCCACCACCAGATTGGCCCCATGCGCTGGGAGTGGGTCATTGTTAACGTTCTGCAGAGGGATTTGCAACGTTCCTTCCTTTACATACTTATCGATGATTCTTCTTAGCGTAAAATAGCTCTCCGTTGGATGTTGGATCTTTTGATGAATCTGGAAATATTTAGGATTCGCCCCAGTTGCAGCGTCAGGTTCCCCAACGAGAATTCCCTTTGGTTCATATCCCATTCCTCCTTGGACCAAGTATTTATAACAGCTGACAGCCTCATCTACTGTACAAGGCAATGGTGGTGGGTCCTCTCTGTCTCTTCCAAACTTCCTCTTGCTTTCCTTCTTCACTACCTTGCCCCCATCTGCTCCTTCGGTGTACCCTACCCGTGGGGGTTGAGACCTCCCCCCCCACAGGATGTATCGGCTGCCTAAACATCATGTTAACTGCCACTGGGTTTAGTCATACAACGAACGAGATATTACTTGTTGCTTTTAAGAACTTCAAAAAAGTACCCTCGCATGTCTCATTAATAAGATGGCAGATGTACTCAGGAAGCAGTCCCTCCGTGTAGATTTGCCATAACTTGGACTCTTTGACCTCCTCCCTCACATCGAGGGACCTTTCCCTGAACCTTCGAATGTAAGCCCCCACTTCTTCCCTGGGTCGTTGCTTCTCCCTCCCCAGTTAGGTCAAAGTAAACTCATATTCCTCTAGAAAGAACTTCTGGACAAACAAAACTTGCATCTCCTCCCATGTGGAAACACTCTTGGGAGCTAAATGAGAATACCAAGTGTATGCTTTATCTATTAATGATTTAAAAAATTCCCTCAACTTGAGTTTCTTGTTATTGCAATGCTCCCCCAAGTGTTCAACGAAGCGTTTAATATGCTCCTTCGATTTTCCACCCTTTCCTGTATACTTTTCAAAAATAGGAGGAATATAATCTTTTGGGTAGGGCTCATCATTGTATTCCTGAGGGTAAAGCATATGAAAGTTGTCATAGACCGAAGCCACCTGACCCGTAGATTGCAAGGAGGCTTGCATGAATTTCAGCATCTCTTTCTGCATCTCCTTCCTCATCTCTTCCGTGGGCGACTCCATTGAAGCGACGACCAACGGGACTATAGGCTGCGTGCCCGCTGCAGCTCAAGAAATCATCACAATTGCAGCCGTTGATACTCTAGGGGTTCCCATCACTGGATTTATAATAGAGGGTATACTTGATGGAACTGTTCCCGTTAGGACTACACTTGGTGGGGACGTCACGAAGGAGTTGGATTCAAATCCTCCTAACACCATTGAAGCTACGAGAGTTTGCAAAAACTCACAAATTTATTCATGAGGATTGCCACTTGGGCTGGCCCCAACCTGGCGCTTGTTGAAGCCTGTGCCACCGCTGGGACACCTGTCACCGCTTGGATTGGAGGTACCTCCAGTCAAGGGGCTCCATCCCTTGAAGCTTCTAGCTCTCTCGCTGCCTATTCCTTATTGTGTTTAATGTCATCAGAGTTAAGCCTTCGATTAACATTATCATGCGCCATACTCCTTGCTTAGAAGAATTCCTCCCCAGCAGAGTTGCCAAATGTAAGAGGGTAGTTTAGATTATATGGAGGTGTAACTCCTTTTGACTACAGTAATGATAAGTTAAACAACAACACTATTGACTAACCACAGGACATATAAACACAACTCAATGAAGATATACTCAGTTTGAACTCATAAATCTCTCGTGTATAACTCAGAAGGTAGTAATGAACATAGAAGAAACTTTTCCTAGAGGGAGAGAGAAAATGAGCACCCTAGATACACCTTGGCAGGCAACCAAACACCATCACCACCCTCAATGATCTCTATCAAGTATTAAATGCTTCGTAATTAATGACAATAGTGAGTGACTAAAAACTCTAGTTCATAAAAAATCTATCTCTGATGTATATTCTCTCTAGTAAATGACTTTTGAACTCTCCATAAGGAACATGATGCCTCCCCAGAGGTGGTTGGGGTCCTTAAATATCCCCCTCACACTATCCTTGAGGCAACTCAATCATTAATGCTTGTGAAAGACATCCCTCATACTTTATGTCACCAGCATTAAAGACCTGATGCACTAGTTATCTCCACGTCATAAGCATTAAATGCCAAGACATGCCTTTTGCATAACCATTGTGTGTCAGGGGGCTGCCGTCACAGAGGTGGATCTCCAACTGTCTGACATCCCCAAATACCAAGGTGGTTTACTCAAGTGTATGACTGACATTGCCTAGCTGGTTAGTGACATAAGATAAAGTGGATGTGACATTAAGTAGAGGGTTATTTGGCTCACAACTCAATGCCCGATGGAACTTAAGGCTGCTCCCCTCGAGGTTCCACGATTAGGGGCTTCGATGTTTTACTAGGTGTATCTAAGATGGTTAGGACAAGCCCCAACGGTGCCTCACTTCTCAATCCCACAAACCAAGTCCCTCTGAAGTTCCCATGGCGAGGTTATTCGATAGAGCATGAAAGCTCTCCCAGGACATGCCAAGCCGGGTCTCTCGCGAGTACCGTTCGACCTCACAAAAAACCATTATACTCATTACATCTTTACAATTGTTATACCCCATAGTCGATATAAACACAAGATACAACAAGACTAAATTAATCAACAGGATTAAAGGACGATCTCTCTTGGTCAGCTTCTTCGCTGGAAGGTCCCTTTGAGCTTCCACACTGAGTTGCCATGCTGAGTTACAACGATGGGTTCCCATGCTGAGATGCCTTAATCCCAAACACTGATATAAATGGGGGGATTATCTCTAATCTGAGGATTAGCTTCAAGCCCCCTCTACAAACTAAAGTGTGTGAGAATTTTAGACGGTAATGAAATTATAACATTGATTCATAAATGCAAGGATTTCGATAATGTATTGACTGTGTAATATGTACGAGCATACGTAAGAGAAAATGTAAGCGAGAACTTAATTCAAACTAGTTAACTGGGTTAGCATTAACTAGGATGGTTTAGCGGTACGTTAGGCATAGTTGAGAGGTCATAATTCCCAAGTTAGTGTCGACATACTAGCATGTATATGATATCAACTGATAAGCATTTTATATACTTGCTAAACTATTTTAAAACAATGTTACACTCGGGCTATGACCCATTTCTTGTAATTTCTTCCTCCTCTTATATATATATGTATATTATATCAGGTGTCTAGCTATAGGGACATCAAGCTTCGACCGTTGGAGTGATTGACGTGTTGCAGCTGGGGTAGGAGTTGCAAGTCCTTGCATTTAGACGACTTCATCATTGTTACTCTTCATTTAGTCATTTTTAGATAGGGCGTGTGATGCCCATTTCCAGTTTCTATTTAGTTCAGAAAGACATTGTAATTTTTTCATTTTCTACACTCAATTTTCCATTGGGATTGTTAGTATTATTATTGTTCGTGGTTTTGAGATATTTTTTTGGGATGTTATTCCAACCTGTTTAATTCAGTGGGATGGTTTTGTATTCATTACTATAGCTGTGTTCATTTAAATGGTTTGTGTGTAAAATTCTTATCGTTGATACTTAATCTTTAAAATTAATTATTTTGACACTTAGCTTAATTATTTATTAGGTGATGAATAAAGAAAATTATTTTCGACAGTGATGCTAAGAATGAACCAACCGAATACTTTGGTTTAATTTAATAAAGGATTGATCACCCGGTATTTTATTAGGCGGGGTGTCACAGATGGTATCAGAGCATCAGGTTTTAGTGTCCTTTAGGATCTGTACGACTGATCATGCTTCCAGCTTAGCGTTCTTTGATATAATGCCCTATTATTAGAATTGTTGCATTCATAGTATATATACGTCTTCAGCTATATGAAGATTTATTGAATTATGGACTAATAAATTCTCTCTCTCGTTTTAGATGCCTCCGAGACGAGCACCACGGGACAGAAATGTTCAACCCGAGCCCCAGCCTCCACAAGAACAGGGTAAAATGAATGCTAAGGAGGTAGCCAATATAGTTACATAAGCGGTTATTACATCATTAGCAGTGGTTCAACACGCCCCACCACAGGAACAGGCAGTGGCACCTGCCCCGGTACATGCGTTTCGTTCTGCTTAGGACCGAGTCATAGATTCCTTCTAGAAGGCGCACCCACCAAATTTCTCAGGAAGCTCTGATGTTGTGGCGGATAACCAATGGGAAAAGGATATACAGAGGCACCTGTGGATGTATGAGTGCACGGAGGTGCAAAAGAAAATTTTAGCTACCTTTAAGATGGTAGGAGCATTGTTACAGTGGTGGGAGTCCACTACCACTATAGAGGAGCATGATGTTTTGACGATACAAGATTTCTGGGTGCGGTTCAATCGCAAATACTTTCCTTTCGCCATTCAAACTGAGATGAGGCAGAAAATGATGAACCTCAAATAGGAAGGGATGCCTGTTACGGAGTATGAGGAGGAGTTGACGAGATTGGTTACCATGGTGCCAGATGAGGTGCCTACCGAAGAGAACAAAATTCGGATGTTCATGGATGGCTTGACCAGGAGGATTTTCTAGCACCTCTTAGGTAATCTTTCGTTGGGTAATTATACTGATGTACTCAACGCTGCTCTATTACATTTCCAGGACCACCGCTTCCATCGTGAGAGGAGAAAGTGATCCGGGGAGTTCATACAGAAGGGTTGGATAGGAGGTGGTAGTGCGGGTGGGAAACCAAGAGCTTAGGGGCAGGTCCGTCAAGGTGACCAGGGTTCCCTTCAGGGGGACCCTGCTAAGAGGTTCCGTTCTACTGACTATAGGCAGGGACATGGGGATTATAGACATGGAAAAAAGTGCTACTCCAGTCAGTAGGGTCATCAGGGACAACATCGTTACTAGATGGGCCAGTAGCAAGGCCAACAACGGTATTAGTAGGGACAACAGGTTTAGTGGAGGGGTGGTAATGGACAATAGGGATGAGGACAGCAAGGGCAGAGGGGAGGAAATTTTAGGGCTAAATGTTTTGGTTATGGTAGAAATTTCCATAAATGTTAGGATTACCCCGAGGGAGATAGGGCCCTGCAGCAATAGGGCGCTCGTCAAGAGCCGTAGAGATCGATCTTTACAGCCGACCTCCCAGCCCTAGCTCAGATGCCAGCCTTACGTGCCATCTTATCAGTCCCAGTTCACCAGGGACAATTGCAGTATGGGTGTTTACAACGTCTATTAGGACACAGTTCCACAGGTTTCACCTACAGTCGAGGGTATGTTTTCTATTCAGGGGACTTTGGGGAGAATATTATTTGACACGGGAGCTTCACACTCTTTTATTTCCACTAGGTTTGCACGTACCATGGGGTTATTATATACAGTCGAGAGTAATGCCATATGTGTTGACTCGCCATTAGGTAATAGGATGGTGATTTCATTTATTTGTCGGGGCATGGAGATAGAGATTGGGATACTTATTTTACCTTGCTGACATGCTTGCATTAGATATGTCCGAGTATGATGTGATTATCGGTATGGATTGGCTTGTTTCTTATATATCCATAATAGATTGCTTTAGTAAGAGCATTATTTTTTTCTATACCGGATCAGGAGATGTTTCTGGTGGTGATCCCCGCCCGGAGGGGGGGGGGGGATCATACACCTATTTGTACTACATAGAGGACGAGACCTCTAGGGAGATAGTGATTCCACTTGATTCGATTCCTGTTGTTCATGAGTTTTTTGATTTTTTACAGGGCATACCAGGATTGCCACATAGCCGTGAGATAGAGTTTGTTATAGAATTGAATCTAAGCAATCGACCGATAGTCTGTGAACCCTACCGTATGGCTCCAGCCGAGATGAGGGAGTTATGGGATCAGATTGAACAACTATTGGCATAAGGCTTCATTTATCGAAGCACCTCGACTTGGGGTGCCCCCATTCTATTCATGAAGAAGAGAGATGGATCATTAAGGTTGTGTGAAGACTACCGAGAGTTGAACAAAGTCACAATATGGAATAAGTATCTGTTGCCCCGAATCGATGACTTGTTCAACCAGTTGAGAGGATTTGACTTTTTCTCAAAGATAGACTTGAGATCAGGATAGCATCAGTTACGGATTAGGGAGACGGATGTGTCGAAGACTTATTTCTTGATGAGATATAGATCCTATGAGTTTTGGGTTATGCCGTTTAGGCTGGCCAAAGCTCCAGCTATATTCATGGACTTGATGAACCGGGTGTTCAGAGAGTTCTTAGATCAGTTTGTCATTGTTTCATAGATGACATCCTGGTTTATTCCCAGACTGAGGAGGAGCATGCTGAGCACCTGATACGGGTTCTTCAGACACTGCGAGAACATCAGTTGTAAGCCAAGTATGAGAAATTTGGATTTTCGTTATGAAAGGTGTAGTTTCTAGGGCACATTGTTTCGGAGTTGGGGATATCAGTGGACCCGAGCAAAGTGCCAGCGGTGAGGGAGTTGGGGTAACCCACGACATCGACGGAGGTGCGTAGCTTCTCGGGGTTAGCCAAGTATTACAGGGGGTTCATCCGAGGGTTTTTAAAGATTGTGGGTCCATTAACGAATATGAATCTCAAGGAGGTACCATTCATCTGGGATGATACTTTTTAGTTGGCTTTCGATGAGCTAAAGGATAAGTTGACTTTAGCGCCAATTCTTGCCTTTCCCAGACCAGGAGTGGAGTGCCTGGTGTATACTGACGCTTCCCTATAAGGACTTGATGGAGTACTTCAGCAGGAGGACTAGGATATAGCTTATGCCTCCCACAAGCTTAAACCTCACGATAGGAATTACCCCACCCACGATTTGGATCTAGTAGTAGTAGTGTTTGCCCTATGGATTTGGAGACACTACTTGTTAGGGGATAAATTTCCCATGTTCACAAACCACAATTCACTGAAATATTTGTTCACTCAATGGGAGTTGAACATACGCCAGCACAGGTGGATAGAGTTTGTGAAAGACTACGAGTTTGAGATACAGTACCATCCAGGGAGGGATAACGTAGTTGCATATGCGTTGATCCGTAAGTGAGTAAGTGAGGTGGAAGATGTCTGGAAGGCGAAATGGAAAGAGATGGGGCATCAGGAAGTCGTGGCCCGATCCTTTATGTCTGTTATCACAGTCACACCAGAGATTGTCACGAGAGTGACCTATACCCAGGCCGTCGATTCGTTCTGCTAGGATCAGATTAT
Source organism: Sambucus nigra (assembly GCA_949130495.1). Classification (NCBI taxonomy): domain Eukaryota; kingdom Viridiplantae; phylum Streptophyta; class Magnoliopsida; order Dipsacales; family Adoxaceae; genus Sambucus; species Sambucus nigra. The sequence continues at coordinate 425,935,917 of OX422217.1, read as the reverse complement.
ACGGCTCCTAGCTAAGGGCGCAGAGTCCTATTCAGTGAGTTCAGATGGGGGTTTGCAATTTAATGGGAGATTAGTGGTCCCGTAGGGGGAGGACTTACGTCATGCAGTGATGACAGAGTCGCATGGATATCGATTTACAATACATCTTGGAGGGGATAAGATGTACCAGGATATGATGCAATAGTACTGGTGGAGTAGGATGAAGAAGGACATTGCAGAGTTCGTTTCTAAGTGTGCCACCTGTCAGTTGGTAAAGGTGGACCCTCAGATAACACCAGGGTTATTACAACCACTAGAGATCCCCATGTGGAAATGGGAGAGCATTTCCATGGATTTTATCATGGGGCTGCCTACGTCATAGAGGGGTCACGATTATATATGGGTAGAGATGGATCAGTTAACCAAGGTAGCTCATTTCCTACCGGTACAAATAGACTACACTATGAAACAGTATGCCCAGATATTTATAGCAGAGATAATGAGGCTTCATGGGGTGCCCCTTAATATTATGTCTGATAGGGACAAAATGTTTGTGTCCTAATTTTGGGAGAGATTCTGGGAGGCCATGGGTACCGAGTTGAGACTGTATATAGCCTACCACTCACAGACGAATGGGAAGATGAAGCGAACGAATCAGATGCCAGAGGATATATTGTGGATATGTGTCCTTGACTTTGGCGGGGGTTGGGAGCAGTATCTTCCACTGGTGGAGTTCACGTATAATAACTCCTACCAGTTCACGATTGGCATGGTTCCATTTGAGGCATTGTATGGTTGACCTTGTCGTTCTTCCTCTAATTGGCTAGAGGTAGGGAACAACAAGTTACTCGGGCCAGAGGTGATTCAGTACACTTCATCCGGGATTAAGATGATTAGGAGTCGTACTCGGGTAGCTCGGTACAGATAGAAAAGCTACTCCGATGCAAAGCGGTTCTTCAGGGAGTTTAGTGTGGTGGACCAAGTGCTGCTATGAGTGTCTCATATGTAAGGGATAAAGAGGTTCGAGAAGAAAGGGAAATTGGCTCCGAGATACATAGGACTGTTTCCTATCATTAAGAGGATCGAAACGGTGGAATATAGACTTGGGTTTCTAGAGAACTTACACAGTATCCATGATGTGTTCCACATTTCTTCGATGAGACTGTATCTCCGAGATGAGTTGGCTCACACCCAGATTGCAATAGAGGAGAAAAATCTCCAACCTGACAGTTCATATGAGGAGATACCAGTGGCTATCCTATACCATAGTGAGAGGAGATTGAGGTCAAAGTTAGTCCCACTTGTACGGGTCGAGGGGGAGAATCATAATGTAGAGGAGTCCATATGGAAGCGCGAGGCAGACATGCGCGAAAAGTATCCAGACATGTTCTTACCAGGTACGCCTTATTTTTTTCAAACTTCGGGACGAAATTCCGTTATTAGGGGGAAGTATGCAATACCTCGTATTTTTATGGCCTTTAATTTTGGGATTAATTAAATTAAATTGGGATAAATTAATTTAATATTAATCATGTGAATGTAAGAAGCCTCCAAATAATTAAAATTCTTCTTTTAAAATATTAATTTCCTTAAATGCGAAATAGGATGGTCGAAATTGAAAGTAAAAACAAAATTAAAATTTTAATTTCTTTCAAATTAAAATTAAACTAAACTAAAAGTGAAATTAAATTACTATAATATAAATTCTCACATAAACAAATTAATTCAACCCAAGTCCTAAAATTTGCCTAATAATGATTAATTCATTTTTCTATATAGGCCAAACCAAATTTTATCAAATTAAAATTAGTTGACTTGAATTAAATTAATTAAACATCACCCAAATAATTTTTTAGCACAAAATTACACTAGTATGAGATTTAAACCAATTTTATCTTGAATTATCCTAAACATGCGTTCTAAGCAATTTTTGCAAGATAAAAAATAAATCAGTCACACTACACCGCGATGTAAGAGGAAAATCCAAATGGGAAGAACCTCGGACGGCCCCTAGCCTTAAGTCCATTAAGTATGGTTTTACAAATACAAGAAAGATGACTTACTTCCTCAACTCGACTCCGTCCAAGCCTTGACGCATCTTCTTGTAAATACCTCTGCCTAGTTGACAATCCCGGACTCCACCAGAATCTTGTAATCCACCAATTAGGCTTTTGGTCTCCATCAACCCGCACCCAAATCCTTTCTTCAAGTGGTAACACCACAGTAAACAATTACTCTCCTTTGTGGGTAGAGAATAAAACCCAAACTTCTCCTTGTTGTGGTAAAGATGAGCCAATGGTGCGCAACACAAACTCCAAGAAAGATATATATATATATATATATATACTTGGATTAAAACAAAACAATGGGTGTATGTGTTTTAAGAATTTATTACATGAAACATTAAACACACAAACATGAACTTTTGATTGATGATTTTTTCTCTCAATGTGTCTCACTCTAAAAGTATCAAAAGTTGTATTCAAAAGACAAATTCCCGCACTATGTAAAGGTGGTAAAAGGTAGTGGGGAAAAGCAGTGGGAAAGTGGGTAAAAAAGAAAACTGCCAGATTTTTAGCTTACCCACCCAAGTCGTTCGAACAACTTTATTAACAAAAAGTTAGGGATTAATAAAGAAAATTCGTTGGCAAACCCGTTAGAATTATCGTTCGAACAACAATCTTGTTCGAACGAAAATTTAAAACAAAATGTCATTTTTCATTTTTAAGACCAGAAACTTTAATACAAAGTTATAAAATATTTTCTAAAAATAAAAAGTCTTTTTAGACTAAAAGAACACTTATAAAAATAATCCAAGTCTCCTATATATATAGAAATGCATTCATACATTTTGGAGACTATGGAATCCAATTGTTGTTGACGTAGAAACATGGAACTAAACTCGGCAATGATGAAGCTTTAAATACTGGGCCGCTATGTCTTCAACACAAACTCATCACAGGCTTGGATGGATACAAATGACACTCTATCCTATAACTCAAAAAGTTTTGTGCGGAATTATGCCAATACTAAAAATTGACTCGATTGGAAATTTGTCCTTACAAATCTCCCACTTTGGCTATTCCAGGAAAAAATAAAACCAAAAATCCTAAAGGGATGTCAAGCTCGTCTAGACACAACATCCCACCCAAAAAATAAAAAATACAGACGCTATTAACATGACCCAAGGATGCTTTGCCATTTTAAATAAATGCCGCTAAAGGAATAAATCCTGCACACTTAAGCAAACTATTAAACGCATAGGGAATATAAAAATATTAAGTACAATTTAAATAAATACTGCCCCTAAATTAATTCTCTCCCATTTCTAACAATGACCTACTTAAAAGGTGATGTCTCCCCCTAAGATAGATCTCTTAAACTAAAGGTTTAGATACCATTTCTCCCCCTTTTTTTCAGGAATAGACAAAGGTTAAAGAATACAAACATTACTTATTTCTCCACCATTTAAAGCATACACTATTTCAAATACCATTTCTCCCCCTTAAAATAACACAAGGGATATAGAACATAGGAAAACAAGTAAAACATGATAGTGCATAAAGTGATAAGAACATTAAAGCATATGGGAAATAATGAAGAACAACTAATCAATATTCAAGATTAAAGGATATGAACAACGATGCGATGACAAAAGATAACAATAAGATGTATTGTGATAAGCATGGGATATCAATCAAAATTCGCAATAAGTTAGATACCAATGTTTAATTAAAGGCATATATGGTCTAGCTTGCATGTCAAAGACTCAAAACAAACAAAATATCATATATATATATGTATACAAAATAGATACAAAATATGCACAAGCACACATATATAGATATAAACACACAAATGAGACAAAATAAAATAACATAAGTTTTCCACACTCTTATGGCATAAATGTGTCATATGGAAACATAAGTGACGGGGCATGAACTAGTAACAATTAAATGAAGGGGCGTGAACTAGTAACAATTAAATTTTGACCTAATCACTTAAAATATGTTCACGGAGTTCTCATTTGATTGCAAAACTTTATCACATTTAGATATAGCCTCATGTGACAATATAAATTGAACTCAATGAACAAACATAAACAATGCACACAAGCCTAGAATTTCGATGATTTTACAAACCAATAGAGTCATGACAATTAAATCTTAATTAAGATATAAAGTCATTGTGCATACCCGTTAATTCATCCAACCAAACTCCTCATAATTTTTCTTTTTCTTTTGAACATATTAACTAAACTATTTTTGGCCTTGGCAAATATTCTTTTTAATGCCACATTTTTTTAAGTCCTAATGTTCCATGGTCGCTTTTCACGTAATGTAATTTTGTCTTTCGCAGCCCGATTCTATTGATAAAAAACTACACCAGATAAACATATTTTTCTATTTTTTAAATTTGAAAAATGGTTATTACATGTACAGATCCTCCATATGTAGATGACTAAATTGATAGGATAAAATCTCACTTATCTTAAATATACATGAGAAGTTAAATTTCGAATGAGCTCGTGCATGTGTGAATCGAGGCATATAAAAATAGAATCCATTAAGTAACACAACATCCAACTACTCCATGCAAGCATGACAAAGAACATTTTAAGGATTGACAATCTTAATCAAAAGTTCTATCCACATGGAAGCGGAAAAGGAAAGGATTCAAACATAAGTATATGCCACATAAAGTGTGTCAAACTAAAATACACACAAAAAAAATCTTTTTGAGTTTTTCAAAAAATTTCACCTAAAAAAAAAATTCAACTCAAAAGAAAAATAAAGAAAATCTTTTTGTATTTTTCTCAATAAGATACCATTTGTTAAGACATAAAAAAATAAAAATAAATACAAAAGATATACACAAATCATAATCATGGAGCATAGACTAGAAAAATGTCAAACAAGCATATAACTAGCATGAAAATATAGCATGAAGAACAATAGCTAGGGTATGCAAAACTAAGCTAACACGTTCAACCTTTAGATTTTACAAGGGAGCAATTATGTGAAAGCATATGAGAATCAAAAATCCTATTTTGTAAAGCTACCAAGTCATATTACCTAACCCAAACTAACGAAGAGTGACAATCTCAGGATTTAGGAATCTTGGCTACCTCGGTTACCTTACTTTTGGATTTCCAAGGACTTTGTTTAAGATCAAAACAAAACTTCCTAAGATTACCTTTTTGACCACAATGTGAGCAAGTAAAGACTCGGCGAAAAGGCTTACCTAAGGAATGACCTTTAACCTTGATCCTAGATGATTCTCCTAAAATAGTGGTTTTAGCTTTATTAGTGGAAGCATTACAAGAATCGAAGCCTAAACCACAAGTGCCATTTTTTACTTGGACGGTTCCTAATATTTTGTCTAATTTAGCGAACCTACATTTCAAATCAATTTTGACCTTACTAGAGTCTCTCAATTTTTCTTCTAACTCTAAAATCCTAGCCTCTAACAAAACCTTCCTCTCTTCAAACACAATAAGCTCCCTTTTCATTGACTCCATCAAACCTCTAAGGATATCTCTCTTGCCTTCTACATATTCAAGCTTCTCTCGAAGAGTTCTCTCTCGTGTCGTAAGGCTTCCACTAAAGCACTTTCATCAACGACCTCGGCACGCTCCCTTAAACTAGCTTAAAACTTCAAATTAGCCATTTTTAATTTAATAGATTCTTCATATAATTCTCTAAATGCAATTTGAAGTTCACTATCATCAACCTCTTCGTCACTTTCACAACCATCATATTTTTGGGAATCACAAACAAAGGCCTCGAAAGAGTCATGCAAATGTATATCTTCATTAGAAGATTCATTATCGGTGCTCACATGACTTTCCATGAATGCAGTAAAATTATGCTCAATGGGGGATTCGGGTCCCTTTTCCTTATGACTATCCTCACTAGGGGTGGCATTGTATGAAATTGGTTGTTTGTCTTCCCTCCTTAGTTTAGTGGGGAACTCTCTCTCCCTCTAGCCATAACCCTCACAACCATAACACTTATTTGACTCGTCCCTATTTAGATTTTCATTACAAGTTTTAGGAATCTTTTAGGCCTTGTCATGCTTAGATGTTTCAAATTTCTTATAATCATTTTTAAGCTTATCTTTGTTAGATTTAAGAAATTTTCAAAACTTCGTAGCAAACATAGCCATATCCTCCGAGTCACTATCACTCTCATCATCGACAGCTTATTTTTCCTCCTTTAGGGCTTTGAAAGAGATGCCCTTATCTATTTTCTTTTCATTTTTGGAGGGAAACATATCAAGTTCATAGGTTAGCAAATCACTTACTAACTCCTCAAGTTTGGTAGAGTGCAAGGTGGGTAAATAATTTAAAACAGTCACTTTAGGGATAAATCTATCGAGTGGGGACCTTAAAATCTTCTTTACTACTCGGTCATGGGGTATTTTCTGTCCCAAATTAAATGATGAATTAACTATATCGAAAAGCCTAGCATAAAAATCATCAAAGGTTTCATTTTCAATCATTTTGATGGTTTCAAATTCAGTGGTAAGGTTTTAGAGTTTCGAAGCCTTAACGACACTATTTCCATCGTGAGTGAGTTGTAATATATCCCCAGCTTCCTTAGCAGTTTCACAAGTCATGATACGATGGAATTAATCTGGTGTAATCGCACTAAACAAGGCATTCAATCCTCAGTAAATAAGGTTTGCTAATTTTAGTTCGTTCTCACTCCAACGCTCAACGAGTTTGGGGACACGCTTATTTTTTACCAAACATGTAGGTGGGGACCACCCGGTAACGACAGACTGCCAATCCCTCTCATCTATGGACTTTAGTGCCGATCTCATATGCACTTTCCAATATGCATAATTGGTGATAGCATAGATATCGTACCCCTACTAAGGAAGTAATACTATAGAGTGATATCGCTTAACCGCCGCATCTTAAATTTTTATAGGCTATGGTATCACAATTACCTTACATGCCTGCCGCAACCCTTAACGTACGGTTTGCATCCACTTATGAGTTACATGACGCATCCCCCAGCCTCATCCTTCAACTGCCGCAGCCTCTCAACACAGGATGCGATCCCACATGTTGTAGGGTGCGTCCCTAGTTCATTCAACTAACAGGCCTCAGACCCTTTTTATTCACAGCAGCTGTGCAACATCTACATCTCCTATATATAGAGGTCCACACCTTGGGATGGGGAAGAGATCCAGGTTCATTTCCTACATGAACATCAGGATTATAGTTTATTACTCTCTCTACACCACTAAGCATAGCTTGGGGGATACCGGCAGGAGCACCACAGCCACCATCCCGGAGTCACCGGAATCATCATAGTCACGTACTACATTCTACTCTCATGCTTGTATGCCTCTTTAGGCCTAATTGCTATGTACCAAACAACATATATAATGAGAGTGTGGCACCAAAGTGGACGTAGGCTCATTTTTACAGTCGAACCACTCTATATGTTTTCTTTTATCTCTCTTTACTTGCTTTATTTGCTTATTATTCACTTTATACTTGATTTATTGGTACGAGAACGACGAGTGGATGATTTTTCGTATCATCAATTTGGCGTCATCTGTGGGAACGAGGTATTTTAATCTCATTTCTTTGTGTTTTGAGTTCTTAAGCACGTTATTTTATTCATGGGGATACTTTTGGATCATCATCTCATGAGTAAATTTTGGTATTGAGCTCTATTTTGTATTACACACTTAAATGAGTATTTCATATATTCAGATCTGCTCTTGGGTCTCCCATTTTATGACCTTAGATCTATTTTACATACCCCTGTGATATCGCCTCACCTAGATAAGGCTGGAAAGCCTAAGGAGCTTTGGTCCCATAAAGGTGGGTGATTAGGGAAGAGTTATATTCACTCTCTTTTTGTTGTTCTTTGGGTATGATCTAGGGTTTATCATTAGGATTGTGTCGTTTGGTGCACCATGAGGGTATTCCCTCATTGATAGACCCTAGTAGGTATGCTCTCCACGTGTTTTGGGAGAAAAACTCAGTTTTGGGGTTTTGATAGACCCTAGTAGGTATGCTCTACCGCCTCATTCAATATGGGTGCGGCACCCAGGTTTCCTCCTGGAACAATCACTACCGCGGCACCAGATGCTCCATCCGTAGAAGCAGCATGCAAGAACCATAAAAGAAAAGTGGAGAAGGAAGAAAGGGTCTTTGAGTCCTATACCCCATTGGCCTTCCCAGTTGAAGACATCTTTGAGATCATAAAATAAGACAAGCTGCTGAAGTGGCCAGATAAGGTTAAAGCTCCACCCCACAAGAGCAACAAAGCCAAATGGTTCAAATTTCATCAGGACCACGACCATGACACTGAGCAGTGCTATGCCCTGAAATATTAAATTGAAAGGCTCATAAGACAGGGAATGCTACTGCGTTTCCTCAAGGATGCCTAAGGGATTCAGCTTAGCTGGACAAACCATATTCCCATTTTCTTGCTTATGTTCACGTTTCATATGTCTCTATTTTATAAAGAAACTCTTCTTAAGCTGTTTTAATTGAAACTTTATATTGTCCTAACAAAGTCATATATATATATATATATATATATATATATATATATATATATATGAATAGATTTATGAAATTAAGTTCACTTTATAGTGCCATTTTTTTTATTCTCATTTTTGTTGCCCATAACTCTCGCCGTAACGCCTGACTATATGAGGGCAACGATAATTGAAAATGGTAAAAGAAAATATTAAGAGCAACAATCTGAATTGGTCTGCAACATCACTCATAAAGACTATATTCTAGCATATTATGGCTACATTCTTGAAAGCATTTAACAAAAAGCGTTATTAGCCACAAGGGCTTACAATGCCCGTTCTTAGCTTTCGAGATGTCTCATTAGCCGCAGGGGATTCAAATACCCATTATTTGCTTTTGGGGTGCATCATTAACCGTAGGGGCTTCAAGTGCTCGTTCTTAGCTTTCGGGATGCGTCATTAGCCCAGGGAGGTTACTCCCCCGATAAACATCAATAACTTGGTGGATATGAGACTAAACATCATTCATTTGGTGATCTCATCCCTAAAACATCATAACTTGGTGGATATGAGACTAAACATCATTCAGTTGGTGATCTCAGCCGAAAAACATCATTAACTTGGTGGATATAGACAAAACATCATTAACTTGGTGATTTCACATTAGCTTGGGGAAGCTTCATAATACTTAGCCCAGGGTGCCTAAAAATAATCCAATCGACTAACAGAAAACCATGAAAGGAAATTGAAGTGACTAAAGGAAAGCCATGAAAGGAAATCGAACCGACTAAAGGATACTGTGTTGCTGTCATCATGAAGCATGACAAAGCTACAAAAAGAAGGATGGCCCCAGGCTAGCATGCTGTCATCAATTCCTTGGCAAAGGCTAGAAAGGAGCTGTAACCCTATAAATGTGGCCGTAGCCATGGTCCATTCATTCAGGATGGATGCATCAAAGAAGCCAATCTCAAAGGAAAAATGAACTAGGTTGTAGCCTAATTTGAGCAAGTGCATCAGAGCATTGGTAGAATAAGGTATGCAAACAAAATATGGAAGTTGTTAATTCCTAAAAGTACCGCAACCCTATCAACGTGGACACAACCTTATCAATGTGGTCGCAACCCTATCAATATTGCTGCATCAAGACTTAGAATAGAACTAGAAAAATTATAAGGCAAAAAGTAACAGCCGCAGCCTATTCTGGGAAACCTTTTTAAGGGGCTGCAGTGGTAAGTTAAATGAGGTAAGGAAGTTAAGCCACAACCCAAAAAGCCATTTCACTTTGGCACCACGATTATGTAATATAATAACCGTGGGGTGAGAAAAATTTGAATCCTTTTAAGGAAAAATATAAGTTATCAAAAGTCTGAGGCAAAGCACAACAGGCCACGACCTTATGTCCATTTCAGTTACTGAAGGAGTCTTGCAAGTTCATTCAATCAAGCTATCAAACATATATGCACACAGTAAGTATTGAAGCATATGAAATAATGAGGAGCAGGGAAGGCAAATCAAAAAAGTTGAAAAAAAAAGCAAAAGCCTTGGCAAAATATTTATTACAGACAAAGGGCGCGACCATTAAGTCAAGCTTACAAAAGGGGGTGCAACCCAAATGAATCAACAGTTCATAGATTATAAAATTGTTCATAAAAATACATCACAACGTAAGCAAAAGAAGAGAAAAGATGACTTAGGATTCCGCATCATCCTCTTCCTCAACTTCATCATCATCAACCGCGGTCTTAGTAAAATCACCTTCCGTAGCCTCTTCAGCCATCTTTCTGAATCTTTCTTTCGGGGTAGCCTTAATCTCAGCCACACATTGGTCATGCTCAGCATCACCCAATGTCTAAGACATGATTTTCTCTTTGGACTCTAAGAAATTTTTGATGACCCTATGCCTCAGTTTCTGGAAGCCGCGGAGGTAAGTTTTATTATTGATGAGGTAGAAATTCTTGGAGCCTTTGAAGGAGTCCACAGCATGGTCAATGGCCAGTTGGATAGCCTCAGCATTATCCTCATCCCTTTTCTTGATAGCTGCGGCATGGTCTTCCTCCATATTCCTCAGGGCCTCGGTATGGGCATGGGCATCATTAGTAGACCTGGTCTCCAATTCTGCATACTTCTTCTGAAGAAGATCAAGATTACTGTTTGCAAACTCCGTGGCCTTGGCAGCTTCCACATGCTGAGTTTGGGCAGCCTTAAGGGACTCCACGACCTACTTAAAATTCTCCTCAGCATCTCGCTTTCCATGTTTCGTAACCTTAATGGTGGCATTTGCATTCATATTACATAACTCAAGGGACACAACAGAAGACTTCTTTCCAGTTTCAAAGGATTCAGCCCTTGCCTTCACTAAATCATCATTATGAACATTGTCCGTGGCCTCCTTCAGCCTATATAGACCCTTATACTTGAGTTTCTGGGTCATCACTGCTTCTACATCTTGTAAATGTATTGAAAGCTAGAAAATAAAACTGAAGCTACAAAGAAGAATTATTAGAAAACTAGAGTTACTTACTCTCAGCCGATTATGGAGGGCATAAGACTCCACGTCCTTGTGGTTCTCATCCACAAACCGAGATAGGTTGGCTACATTAATTTCCTTTTTTATCTTGTGGACAGCACGCGCAGTTGCATCCCAAGAAGATTGAGGATATGTCTTACGCAGTTGTGGCCGCAGACATCTTCTTTGTGGAGGTGGAAAATTTTCATTGACACCAATTATTGATGGAAGGGTAGGAGTATTTGGCTCATGTACTGACGAAGTGTCGCGGTCACCTTGATTAGAATGAGATGGTATCAAGCCTGTCGTTGCCAGTTTTTCCCCAATATCATCGTAAAAGTTGACCTCAGGCCTCTCTCGAGGGTTCTCCTCCTCAACTTGATTTTGGGCACGGACGGAGTAGTATGATCCACAACCTGATTTTATGGCATGGCAGGATTAGTATGATCCACAACCTAATTTTAAAGCGCGGTAGGATCTACTTGGTCGTTAGATAAGGATGTGGCAGAAGGTTTGGACTTTGGCCTTCTCCTTTTCCTCTGCCTAGTAGTGTTATTGAGGACAACATCGTCCTCATCCATCTAAACAAGATGAGATGCAAGAAGAGATCTATCAATCTCCTCACCTGAGAAGAAATAAATCATGGTCAATATCCAAGTTTGAAAACAATTGTCGCGGAATCAAAAACTAAAGAAAATAGTATTACCTTCAGCACCCATGTCTTTGGGAATAGATTTGCTGGGAAAAAATTCTCCCTTATAGATTGAAGCAGAAGTTATAAGAGTGTTGAACGTCTTCTTGCCAGTAGGAACTGCCGTGACCTTACCAACCCTCTTTTCTTACCGCTCACTCATCTACAAATTGTCAAGAACTGTAGAAAAATGAAAAGGTTAGTTCAAAAATAAAATATAGAGAATGAAATGCAACTATAAAAAGGGGAAGCGGCCATAATTTATTAAGATTTACCAATATCCCCAGTGTCGCGGCATCCTAAAGGTTCTCTCCCTCTCAGTCTCTTTGGGGTGGATCTCCCACCCTTCTCCAGAAATGAAAAAATATTTGCCCTTCCAGTTCTTTACACTGGTAGGCCTCCTAAAATAAAAGGTATTATCTCTTTCGCGGACAGAAAAATAATAGTACCACGCAAATTTTACGGAGTTTTCCTTTGGGCAATAGAAGTGGAAAAACTCTGCAGGAGTAATTTCTCTCTTGAATTTCTTCTTCCACGGTACAATAGGTGCAGGAATGGCACTCTATCCATTGGAATCTAATTGGGCTGGGGCTAACCTCATCGATTGAAAAATTCTTCTAACTGGAATTGGGACTAGAAGCCACAGCCCATAAATGAAGGAGTGGAGGGAAAGTAGACCCCATCGTCAGCAAGTGCCATGCATGGCCTTTGTTCTATGGAAGGTGTTGAGCGCATCAAATTTTTAGGAAATTCAAAGGCTTCAGCCACCTGATCAGCCCACTCTTGGATCATAGTGTTGTGGAGACTAAGTGCAGCAAGAGGTCTCTCAGCCCTCCCAGGTGTACCCACAGCCACAACTTCTATATCCATTGGTTGATTACTTGAATTAGCCTCTCAGCCCTCCCAGGTTTACCCACCGCGAAATCTGAGTCTGAATCTAGCACTACACAATTAGGGCAATATCTCAATTGACACGACCCTATTGTCCTCAAAGGACGCACTGAAGGAAGTTCGGGAGGAGAGGGTCCAAAATCTTTATTCTAAAAACCTCTCAGAAATTTGTTTGGGTCAAATTTCATATGGTTGTAGCAATACCTGAAAAGTAGAGAGTTCACAGTTAGGCACCGCAACCAATATGGTAATATATAGGCCTCTTAGAGGCTGCAGAAGGAATAATGATGTATAAGTTTGAAGGATAAACAAGAAATATTAGGCAAATTTGACTAACTGTGTCAAGTGTTGGGATCTAAAGACCTAAAAAATAACTCGTGTCGTGACCTATTATTTTAAATGGAGAGCTAACCTAGGAAAGGGAGTGCTACAGGCCGCAGCCAGTTCTTAAACTAGTCAATATTTGAAGGCTACAGACATTGACCTAACACAACCCTAAAGTGCTAAAGGGATTTTATTATGCCGTAGCCATGATTCCCTATGTCGCGGCCATATACTCAAATATTTTAGTATTTAATGTTGATAAATTTGAAGATTGAAGACCTAGAATGTGAAGGGTTTTTCAAGAACATTAAGAATAGTTGTACATTTCATTGGTCTATTTATATTCTATCTCTACGAACTAGGAATTAAAAAATCCTAAAGATCAAAGCCTAGCCAACAGCATTTTCCCCTTGGGTCAATAATGAAAGATTAAGAGACTTCATTAATAGGCTTAACATGGATGTTAGAATCATATCTTATCAATTAAGGGTTTATTTTAGCAATTCAAGATTAATTCAATTTCAAATCAGTCATCCACTATAACCCAAGAAGTCACAGATTCAGATGAGGGATAAATGTGATTGTAATAGTTATTTTGCGAGATATGAGTTCAAATAGGCCATCTAACAAGAATAAATCAAAAGCAAACAACAAAAAGTTGAACAAAGGGAAGTTTTTGGTCGGAAAATTACCTAGAAATGGGTGAAATCCGGTTGCTTAACCTCAAACCACCTCAATACCACCACACACTAACTTGAAAGGTGACCGAAAAACTCAAGATGAAGTATGAACAAAGATTTGCTTTTGATATGTTCTCAAGAGATTGGAAAACGTAATGAAGTCCATGGCTAGTTCTATTTATATAAGATCGCGCGGGAAGACGAAGCGTCATTACGGGAAGCTATCGCAGAGGATACGCACCGCGGCACTAGTAGTAAAAATATGCAGCACCAATTCCTTGGCACTATGTCTTGGGGGCTTATTGATATCATTGATATTGTACCCCTACCGCGAAAGTAATACTATAGAGTGATATCGCTTAACCGCCGAAGCTTAACTTGCTATAGGCTATGGTATCATAATTACCTTACAGGCCTGTCACATCCCTTAACATATGGGCTATGGCCACTTATGAGCTACATGTCACATCCCACATCCTCATCATTCAACTTTCGCAACCTCTCAGCGTAGGATGCGGCCCCACATGTTGTAGGGTGCGGCCCTAGTTCATTCACCTAACAGGCCGCATCCCCGTTTTATTCACAGCAACAGTGCAACATCTACATATCATATATATAGAGGTCCACACCTCGGTATAGGGGAGATATTCCATTCCTCATTCGATATTCAGGTTCATTTCCTACATAATCATTAGGATTGGAGCTGATTACTCTCTTTACGCCACTAAGCATAACTTGGGGCCTACCGATAGGAGCATCACAACCACCATCCCGGAGTCACTGGAATCATCATAGTCATGTACTACATTCTACTCTCATGCTTGTACGCCTCTTTAGGCCTAATTATTATGTACTAAATAGCACATATAATGAGACTCTGGCATTAAAGTGGACGTAGGCTCATTTTACAGCTGAACCAATCTATATCTTATTTTTTTATCTCTATGTACTTGCTTTATTTGCTTATTATGAACTTTATACTTGATTTGTTGGTACGATAATGATGAGTGGGAGATTTCTCGTATCATCAATTGGAATCATCGAAAATAGGAAATTTTGAAAACGAGAAAAATTCAAATTTTAACCAAAAATTCTCAAAGGATCTTAACGCAATAAATTAGCGCACTCGATCTGATACCAATTTTTGAATGTAGGAAGCCCCCAAATAATTAAAATTCTTCTTTTAAAATATTAATTTCCTTAAATGCGGAATACGATGGTTCAAATTGAAAGAAAAAACAAACTTTAAATTCAATTTCTTTCAAATTAAAATTAAACTAAACTAAAAGTGAAATTAAATTACTTTAATGTAAGTTTTCACTTAAACAAATTAATTCAACCCAAGTCTTACAATTTTCCTAACAATGATTAATTCATTTTTCTATATAGGCCTGATTAGAGTGCGCGTGCGTTCAAATAGAGATAGTATTTAATTAAACACAGTTTTTATCAATTAAGTCCTACACATGAATCTAGGTCTGATTGATGATAATAAAATCAAGAAAGACCATTTAAACACACACATGTGAGGAAAAATCCCCCAAAGGGGCAAAACCATTTATTTTCATTATAATATTGTAACATAAAATTTCTCGGATTACAGTGAAAATACAGTGACACATAATTACCCACAGACGTCGGATCTGTAGTCGGTGGCTGGAACTTTCCCTTTCCAGGAGGGCAGCAATGAAGAAGAAGGATGGTCTTCTCCACAAGGGTATGAACAGACACACGGTTGTGTTCTTGGGTTGCAAACAGATTCACAAAGGTTTGGCAAAGTTGTGTGAATCAAAACATGAGTCTTGGGACTCAAAAAGGTTAAGACTTAGAGTATTTAGGACTCTTAAAATCGTCTATGAAAGTCTTGCTAAACAACTCCCCGAAGTTGGTTTATAAAAGAAAACCTGGGCCGAAAATATCTAAACACGATATGCACGATTTTATCTCAGGCGGATCGGTCCGCTTCTGATCTGGACCGGTCCGAGGTCGAATCGATTCTTTTTTGAATAGGGATTCTTCGGTTTGCAATCGGTCAAGGGTTTACTGGTTTGAGCTAAATAGCGGATCAGTCTGACTTGAGGTGGACCGGCCTGGAGGCGAATCGGTTTGTTTTTAAAATGGGCGAACCGGTCCGGTATCCCAGAAAAATGATTCCAAGGATAAGATGTTTTGATATTCGGATCCGTTGATGTAGATGTGATCTTGAATTTCTTCAACGATGTAACGACTTACGACTTACAAATTGATAATGGAAAAAAATGTCCTTACAAATCTCCCCCTATGTCTATGCCAGTACATACATAAAAAAATCTGAATTATCAACTATCAAATTGCCTAAACAAATCTACCCTTCCATGAACCCAAAACTGGAAAGATACAAATGAATAAGTCTTCATTGTTTGTTCTTCAAATATTCAGGAATCTGAACGCTTTTCTCATCAGGGTGTGTAACATATGATCATCAATGTAGTACCTACACACATGAGATAAAGCAAAATACCAGGTGACATATCGAGTTTGAAATAAGGTAACAATATATGCCAATTTATCTCAAATACTCCCCCATAATCGGATAATTCTTTCTCCCCCTTTTTATGATGTCCCCTAATAGACAAATGAGAGGAATAACTCAAACAAGCAAGGTCGGGGTGTCACAAGGAAAGAAACATCTATTTTTTGAATTTTTCAAAATTTTGTAAACAATATACAAACAAAGAAACACACCATGAACGAATACAAAACAACTAAGTCGATGATAGCGTAAATGTAGAGGTGTGATCAAATTCAATAGGAAAATCAATTCATACAAACATGACATATGTGCACGATGAATATCGGATACTCCTAACAAATGAACTCAAAATCTTCCTTTGGTGTAAAAAGTTGGAAATATTAGACATTGACTCAATCAAATCAACAAATCAAAGCTCAAAGTGATTTCCACACCAATAACATCCAAAACGATTTAATGCTTTTTCAGGACTTTCAAGGAAGTGCAAGCCCGTTTATATTCTCCAACCAAACTCCCTCAGATTTATATTTTGAATAGAGGTGATATAAATTCTCAAACTTTGGAGAATTGATGGTGAAACCTAATGGCCCATATTTGGCATATATTGCTTTTTATTGCCTTTAATGTTTTTTCGGGATCTTTTAACCTCTTTGGACCCCGGATAATAAAACTCCTCATTTTTTTAGGTCCTTTGTAACGGTGGATTAAAATCGCAAAGGCTAAATGAACCTTTCTCATCCCTTCCCCATTTCAAATAAACATATAGTCTCACCAAAACGGTTGTTACATGCATTCCAATCTTGTCAAGTTTTATAGCATATCGTTAGTTGTATAGACAAAATTGAGATGGAAACACTAAAGCCAATATGTGATAGACAAGTACAATAATCAAATAAAGTCATGCATGTGTGCAATAAAGGAGATAGGAGTCAAACATGTAGAAATATATCACTAATCACATCTCAAAGACTCCAATCAATATAAAGAACATGGATAAAATGATGTAGCGTCTCAAATCTCTATCAAACAGTCACATGGATAAATGGAATGAAGTTGTGACTTGGCTATCTTAAATGCTCATCCATAAAAGGTGCAAATAAAATACAAAAATCTTTTTGTGCTTTTCAAAAAAATTTATAAAAAGAAAATCTTTTTGGATTTTTTAAACAAATAAATAAATATATGTACAACAAAGCAATAGTACATATAAAACAAGCTAGTAATAGGAAGCATATGATATGAACATGAAAATGCATCCTAACCTAGACACAGACCAACCCCTTAGTCAACTGTGAAAATCCCCAAAGACTTCCTAAGAGCCTCAAATCTAAGGGTATCTAAAGGTTTCGTGAAAATATCAGCTAACTGGCGGTCGGTGGGTACGAAACTCAGGGATACGACTTTCTCCTCAACTAACTGACGTATAAAGTGCTCGCGTATACTAATGTGCTTTATGCGCGAATGTTGGACTGGATTGCGGGATATGTTTCTCGCACTCGTGTTATCACAGGAAATAGTCATGGTGTCCTGTGAAATTCCATAATCCTCCAACAATTGCTTCATCCACAAGAGTTGCATGCAATAACTCTCGGTGACGATGTACTCAACCTCCGCGGTGGACAAAGATATGGAATTTTGATTCTTGCTCAGCCAGGAGACCAGAGTAGAACCAAAATAGAAACACCCACCAGAAGTGCTCCTATAACCATCTACATCCCCTGCCCAATCGGCATCCGAATAGGCGGACAAACGGTCATCGATATCAAAGGAATACCAAATACCATATGAGAGAGTCCCACTCACGTATTTAATAATACTTTTTAGATCAAGTAAATGTGACTCTTTCGGGGATGCCTGATATGACGCATAGACTCTAACACTAAAGGCTATGTCGGGATGATTGGCAGTCAAGTAGAGAAGACTACCTATCATACTTCGATACAAGGTTTGCTCTACGTCCTTGCCTGAAGTGTCCTTACTAAGCTTGGTAGTGGTACTCACAGTTATAGGTGCATGCTTAGCGGAGTCTAACCCAAATTTCTTCACTAAGTCTCTAGCATACTTAGATTGGGAGATGAACATCCCATCCTCTAGCTGACGAACCTGGAGACCTAGGAAGAAAGTAAGGTCACCAACCATGATCATCTCAAACTCACTTTTCATCTCCTCCTCAAAGTTATGAGCATGTTGGGAGCACATGGATCCAAAGACTGTCGTCCACATTGACCTGGGCAACCAAAATAGCGCCATCATCTCTCTTGACGAACAAAATCATATCAACTCCCCCTCTCTTGAAGCCACGATCTAAAAGATAGGAAGTAAGCCTCTCGTACCGAGCACGGGGTGCTTGCTTCCAACCATACATGTCTTTCCTCAGATAGTAGACGTGCTCCGGTTGCTTAGGGTCTTCAAACCCTTTCAGTTGTTCCACGTAAACCTCCTCCTATAGAATGACATTTAGAAAGGCACTCTTGGCATTCATCTGATATAACTTGAAGCGTATATGACATGCGATGGCGAGTAGTAAGCGTATGGACTGAAGCCTCGCAACAGGAGAAAATGTCTCCCCAAAGTTTACACCTTCTATCTGTGTGTAGCCTTGAGTGACCAACCTAGCCTTGTTTTTGATTATGGTACCATTTTCATCCATTTTATTCTTGAAAATCCATCTGGTACTTATCACATTAGTTTCACTAGGTCGGGGGACAAGTTCCCAGACATTATTCTTTTTAAACTGAAGCAACTCATCCTGCATGGCAGATATCGACTGTTCATTCGTGAGTGATTCTTTGTAATTCGTGGGCTCGACTTTGGACGTGTAGCAAAAATAGATAACAACGTTCTCGAGCTGAGCACGAGTCTTTACCCCTAGAGTGGGATCACCAAAAATGATAGAAGGGTCATGATTCTTGCAAACCCAAGCAGGTGTGTCCCCTAACGCAGGAGTAGGGTCCACAGAGTGTGGGTAAGGGACAAGTAAATCACTGCCAAAAAAGTCCTCATCCTCACACTGAAGGTTATGATCAATAACCGTCGGAGGTTCTTCATCTTGCACGGTGATGTTTATTGATTCCATAACCTTAGAGCTCTTCAGGTTGAAAACCCAGTATGCTCTACCATTTGATGAATATCCTAGTAAGATTCCCTCATCGCTGTGGGAGTCAAACTTTCCTAATTACTCTCTGTCCCGTAGGATATAGCATTTACTCCCAAAAACACGAAAATATGACAGGTTGGGTTTCTTGCCAGTCCACAATTCATAAGGCGACTTAAGCATTTATTCACCGTGTGGCATGCAGTAGACACTGCCTCTACCCAAAATCTCCTAGACACGCTACGACTTAGAAGCATTGATCTAGTCATTTCTTGGATCATCCTATTCTTTCTCTCAATAATACCATTTTGTTGAGGAGTCTTCACAGCAGAAAACTCATGTTTGATCCCAAGGCTATCACAGTAAAGATCTACCTTTTCTTCCTTAAATTCGGTGTCGTTGTCACTACGGATCCTATTACTAGTGACTCCGTGTTGATTTTATAGGACACGGCACTTGGTCGTTAAAAACTCTACATCATCGGATTTCTCTCTCAGAAAACCTACCATCGAGTATCTGGAGAAATCGTCTACCATCACGAGGATATACCTCTTACCACCCAAACTCTCAGTACAAGTAGGACCCATAAGATCCATGTGAATCAGCTCAAGTACTCGGGAGGTGGTAATGGAATGCAACTTCCTATGGGGGGCTCTGAATTTTCTTTCCCAACTGATAGGGTCCACAAATCGTGGAATTTGACTTTCTAAGTGATGGTAAGATACGTACTAGGTCCTTTTTAGCTAAATGGGTAAGATCTCTAATGTTCATGTGACCTAGACATTGGTGCCACAGATTCATAGGAGTTATCGTGGCGTTATTGCAGACAAGTGCGGAAGTGGGCTCAGTCCCATAGCAATTATCCTTTATCCTCACCCCTCGCACTAAAAGTTTACTGGCTTGATTATAGATATTATATGCATCCCGATAAAACTTTACGGCAAAGTCAGCGTCGCACAGCTGGCTAATGCTGAGAAGGTTTGCTTTCAAACCTTTGAAGTACAAAACATTCTCTAGCTTAGGAAATCCTGGTAGCTCTACAGTACAACGTCCTACAATGCTAGACTTTATCCCAGCTCCAAAGGTGACTCTGCCATCCTGATAATCCTCAATAGACGTAAAAAATGAGGCATCACCTGTCATATGCCTGGAGCACCCACTATCAAAATACCACTGTGAGGTATTATGTGCTTTGAGAGCGACATGAACAACAAAGGACTTTTTATCTTTCTGGGGTACCCAAATAGTGGTGACCTTTTGTTTACCTTTATTGTTGTTGGTTTTAGCCGGAATGTGAGAAGCATTCACTAACGGTAAAGACATTCGTCAGAATTTCTCCATCAAACTCTGTGATGTGGTAGCTAAAAACTCAACTCACTCTCTCAGACTGGTAAAATCATCAGTATGACGTGGTGGAGCAGTAGTACGTCGTGTCCGACCCATACTATATCAAAACTCCCTGAGATGGCCTTTTCTTTTGCAATATGTACAAAAGAACATAGTCAAAGGCGGACCTTGGTTTGATTTTCTTGGTCGAACTCTCCTTCGAGGTTTTTGACGATGGCCATAAGGAGTCGTAGTAAACTCAGGAACTGGTCCAGGTGCAATTTGGGACGTGGAGGCACCATCATAACCTATTCCTTGCCTATCACCAAAACCTAAAGCGGGGCCGAGGAGAATCTTTCCCATCTTCCCATATCTGTCCTCTATTTGAACCTTGACTTCCTGTGCTCTCTCAAGATCATGAGTAAGCTGGGCAACAAGGGCTTCAAGCTTCTTTCGAGTCTCCACGGAGGAATGGAGTTCACTCGTAAGACTAGCCACTTGTTTAGTCAAGTCCCCTCTCTCTTTCTCAAAACAACTCTCTCTCTCTCTAAACATATTCTCTTTCTCAATACAGGCAGACTCTCTCTTTCTTAAGGTAGGGCAGGTGGAGGTCTCTCTCTCTCTCTCTCTCGCGCGCGCGCGCGCGCGCTTTTCTTAAATCTCCCTCTAGAGGGGTGATCCTAAGAACTAACGCTGTATTACGCTTTTTAGTTTTAAATGACTGAGAATAAAGCTCGGCGTATGCACGTTGAAGATCACTCTCGCTCTCACTTATGTCATCCCCCCTCACTCTCATCGCTCTCACTGTCGAGGTGTCCCTGTGAAGTAGCATCCTCATCGTCGTGAGGAGCACTAGAAGTACTCACATGACTAGCCATGAATGCGGTGAAGTTACACTCATGTAGTGACTCATCTCCAGAATCCACCGACTCGACCTCACTGTCGTCACTAAGGGTAGCATTAAGGACAGCTTTACCATTTTCTCTGTTCATCCTAGTAGCACACTCAAAAGCTCTATGACCCCTACCGTCGCACTCAAAGCATCTCTCACTTTCTTTCTTAGGAGGATCTTTAAAAACTTTTTCATTTTTCTTTTCAAACTTATTTTTCTCAAACTTGTTTTTATCTTTAAAATTGCCATTTTTCTTGAATTTGAGAGTTCTTTTGAAATTTTTAGCAAACAGGGCCAAATCATCTAAGACAAAATCACACTGAGAATCACCTTTTCTCTCCTGGGCATTAAGTACAATTCCATTATCTTTAGACTTGACAGATTTAGAAAACATATCAATTTCATACGTTTGCAAGTCTCCTACAATTTCTTCCAATTTTAGCGTATTTAAAATACCCATCGAATTTAGCACAGTGACTTTAGGGATAAAACGCTTAGGGAGAGAACGAAGAATCTTTTTAACAAATCTAGCATTAGGAATGTGTTCACCAAGATTGAAGCTAGTGTTAATAATATCAGACAGTCTAGCATAAAATTCATCAAAACATTCCGATTCAAGCATGGTGATTGTTTCAAATTGAGTTGTCAAATTTTGCAGTTTAGACTCTTTCACAGCATTAGTACCTTCACGGGTAAGTTGCAAAACATCCCATGCCTCTTTTGACGTGGTGCACGTTATAATGCGTTTGAACTCATCAGGTGTGACAGACCCAGAAATAGCACTTAAACCCTTAGATTTAAAAGATGACCATTTAAATTCTTCTTCAGTCCATGCAGTGTCAGGTTTTAAACTAATCACGTTATTAACAGTGACGGAGGGAGGTGTTCACCCTCTTTCAACAAAAATCCACACGTTCATCAATTGCTTTTAATGCAGATCTCATGCGAGCTTTCCAATATGCATAGTTTGTCCCGTTAAAAACTCGCATTTTATTATATAACTTCTTCATTATGAACACACTTGTTTCAAAAATCAATTTTTCAGAAAATTGATATCTTAGAAAAATTTTGCGGAAAATTAGGAATACGCAATATATTAGCGTTACCTGCTCTGATACTAATTTGAGAAGAGTGCGCTTGCGTTCAAATAGAGATATTATTTAATTAAACAAAGTTTTTATCAATTAAGTCCTACACATGCATCTAGGTGTGATTGATGATAATAAAATTAAGCAAGAACATTTAAACACACGCATGTGAGGAAAAAACCCCCAAAGGGGTAAAACGATTTATTTTCATTATAATATTGTAACATAAAATTTCTCGAATTACAATGAAAATACAGTGACACAGAATTACCCGCAGACGTCGGATCTGTAGTCGGCGGCTGGAACTTTCCCTTTTTAGGAGGGCATAAATGAAGAAGAAGGACGGTCTTCTCCACAAAGGTATGAACAGACACACGATTGTGTTCTTGGGTTGCAAACGGATTCACAAAGGTTTGGCAAAGTTGTGTGAATCAAAACATGAGTCTTAGGACTCAAAAAGGTGAAGACTTAGAGTATTTAGGACTCTTAAAACCGTCTATGAAATTCTTGCTAAACAACTCCCCGAAGTTAGTTTATAAAAGAAAACCTGGGCCGAAAATATCCGAACACGATCTGCACGATTTTATCTCAGGTAGATCGGTCTGCTTCTGATTCAGACCGGTCCGAGATAGGATCGGTTATTTTTTTAATAGGGCTTCTTCGGTTTGCAATCGGTCCGGGGTTTACTGGTTTGAGACAAATAGCGGATCGGTCTGACTTGAGGCAGACCGGTCCGGAGGCGGATCGGTTCATTTTTAAAATGGGCGGACCGGTCCGGTATCCCATAAAAATGATTCCAAGGATAAGATGTTTTGATATTCGGATCCGTTGATGTAGATGTAATCTTGAATTTCTTAAACGATGTAATGGCTTACGACATATAAATTTATAATGGACAAAAATGTCATTACAAGGCCAAACCAAATTTTATTAAATTAAAATTAGTTGACTTGAATTAAATTAATTAAACATCACCCAAACAAATTTTTAGCACCAAACTACACTAGTGTGAGATTTAAACCAATTTTATCTTGAATTATCCTAAGCATGCATTCTAAACGATTTTTGCAAGATAAAAAATAAATCAGTCACACTACGCCGCGATGTACAAGGAAAACCCAGATGGAAAAAGTCTCGGACGACCCCTAGCCTTAAGTCCACTAAGTATGATTTTACAATTACAAGACAGATGACTTACGTCCTCGACTCGACTCCATCCGAGCCTTGGCGCGCCTTCTTGTAAATACCTCCGCCTAGTTGACAACCTCGAACTCCACCGAAATCTTAGAATCCACCATTGAGGCTTTTGGTCTCCGTCAACCCTCACCCAAGGCCTTTCTTCAAGTGGGAACGCCGCGGAAAACAATTACTCACCTTCGTGGGTAGAGAATAAGACCCAAACTTCTCCTTGTTACGGTAGAGATGAACCAATGGTGCCAAACACAAACTCCAAGCAATATATATATATATATATATATATATATATATATATATATATATATATATATATATATATATATATATATATATTTGTGTGTGTGTGTGGACACTTGGATTAAAACAAAACAATGGGTGTATGTGTTTTAAGAATTTATTCCATGAAAAATTAAACACATAAACATGAACTTTTGATTGATGAATTTTTCTCTCAATGTATCTCACTCTAAAAGTCTCAAAAGTTGTCTTCAAAATATTAGTTCCCGCACTACGTAAATTTAGTAAAAGATAGTGGGGAAGAAGTAGTGGAAAAGTGGGTAAAAACGAAAACTTCAAATTTTTAGATTTCCCACCCAAGTCGTTCGAACGATAACGATAAGTCAGGGATTAATAAAGCAAAGTTGTTGGAAAACACGTTCGAATTCTCGTTCGAATTACAATCTCGTTCGAAAGACACTTCGAACAAAAATTTCGAAAATGTCAATTTTCATTTTTAAACCCAAAAAATTTTGATACAAAGTTCTAAAATACTTTTCTGAAAATAAAAAGTAATTTTAGACTAAAATAACACCCCTAAAAATATTCCAAGTCTCCTATATATATAAATGCATTCATACCTTTTGGAGACTATGGAATCCATTTATTATTGACGTATAAACATGGCACTAAACTCGGTAATGATGAAGCTTTAAATTTTGGGCCACTATGTCTTCAACACAAACTTGTCATAGGCTTAGATGAATACAACTTGACACTATATCCTATGACTCAAAATGTTTTGTCCGAAATTAAGCCAATACTAATAATTGACTCGATTGAACATTTTTTCTTACAAATCCGAATTTAAATTAATATTTACTAGCGTGATGTGAGTTAGTAATTATTGATGGGAATTATGTTAATTATTACTTAGTGAGATAAGTAAAATGCGATGTGAAGTTATTAAAATTGTCGCAAAAGAATAATATGACATTTATAGAAATTAAGTCGGGATGCGCGCGTCAGTCATGTCGGGACTGATTTAATGAAATAAAAAGTAAATAAATTCTAAGTCACCCGTATGATCATTTCGAGTCCGCCAATTGTCCTTAAGGGTTGAGATAGTCAAAAAATATTACTCGGGAATTTAGTTTGGGTCTCAGGACGATTTTAGGCCTAACCGACAACCCGGGAGGGAATTTTAGTAATTTATAATTTTGGTCCTTAATTAATTACGAAAATTAAGAGGTTATTTCTGATGGAAACTAGAGCCTTCGAGGGTTAGGAACACTTGAGTTGCAAATAGGCTAAGGAAGGGAGAAGAGAGGAGGTTTCCAAGGGGGGAGTCATCAATCATACACCATTCTCACCAATTCCCCCATAAACGCGTAGATCGGAGAATGAGGAGCGTAAATATACCTATCAAATTCTACAACTCAGACCTTCGATTTCCAAGAAAATATCTATCTTGCTAATATTTTGTTGATAATACATCCATGTTAGATTCATATGAATAATTACATGTTTTCATGAAGATTTAATGTTGTTTAGAAGATTAAATTCACAATTTGGGTAGGAATCATGTTAAGTTAACTTCCTTGATGTATATAGAACATTACCCACGAAATTTTGATACCCATTAGAGATATAAATCTGAAAAAATAATGGAGTTCTTGTGAATGTAAGTTAATCTAGGGTTTACATGATAAATTCTTGAATAGAAACCATTTGATGATGATTCTTAGAGATTTATTGAATGTTTTACGTTAGAAATCATCTATACCTGTACATATTATGTTTGTGATATTTTTATTGGAAGTTTGGGACTTTTTAAATGGATATTTGAGGATTAAAATGGAATAAACTCGTAGGCAAAAATATGCCGAATCGTAGCCATACCTGATGGATCGATCGATCGATCATGAATATCTATCAATCGATTGGTTCGATCGATCGACTCCCCTAGAAATTGTGAAGATATTTTCCTTTATTTTTTAATTTAATCGCAACCTAATGAAATCAATGGTGTTAATTAATTGAATATAATATGACTTAGGGAAGATCATAAGGGTCGTGATTAAGACTTGGAAAATGTGATTATGAACGGGATTAAAAGATAAATGTACTATTGTTCACCGAGTGAGTTATGATTGGTAATTATATAATGCAGGGTTTAAATTGACAATATGTTAACTCAAGGTTAAAACCAGTGGTAAGGGGATCATTATAGCTACTGAAATAACCTAAGGCATGGTGGGGTGACTTAATAAACTCTTTGCAAGTAGGGAGAGGTAATTTAAGTTATACGATGAAAGTGATTACGATAATTATATGTTACGTAGGACAGTCGAGAGTTATACGCTACGTACGGATCATGTGTTGAGGTCGTGAGTGTACCTATCCTAATTGAAATCAATATATACATAGGTGTGTGAATATATCTATTGCATGAGTATTATGTGTGATAAATCATACCCGCACTACTTGTTATCATGGAGGTTTTCACGCTGAGACAGTCTTATTTTGTGTGCCCATTAGGGGAATATTAACTTGTACTCTAGAACATAGAACCTTGGCCCAGCCTATCTGTGCGTGATAGAGCATATGGTCCTAAGGGGCGTGTGGGTATGTGATTACCTCTTAGTGACTTGGGACTATGATTCGCCTCCATTATTTGTGTTTTGTGTTAATATAGTTCGAGAGTGATTTCGAACTAGTATTTCCCTCTTATGTATGAGAGGTATGGGGACTTGATAGCAAAGTATTCCTTCACTATAGATTTTATGTGGGGTGCCCTATTAATATATATATTGAGTGATAACTATATATACCTGTGTTTGATATACTGTGCTTGTGAGTATATGAGAAAGATAATGATATTAAAGAATAACTTAAGTGTCTCGGAACTTAAGACAGTAATGAAATTATAACATTGATTCATAAATGCCAGGATTTTGATAATATATTTACTTTGTAATATGTACAAGCATGCATAAGAGAAAATGTAAGCGTGAACTTAATTGAAACTAGTTAACTGGGTTAGAATTAACTAGGATGGTTTATCGGTACGTTAGGCGTGCACACTATTTGAGAGGTGATAATTCTCTAGTGAGTGTCGAAATACTAGCATGTATGTGATATCAACTGGTAAGCATTTTATATACTTGCTAAACTATTTTAAAACTATGTTACACTCGGGATCTGACCCGTTTCTTGTCATTTCTTCCTCCTCTTGTATATATATGTATATCATATCAGGTGTCCTATCATAGGGACGTCAAGCTTAGACCTTTGAATTGATTGACGTATTGCAGCTGGTGTGGGAGTTGCAAGTCCTTGCATTTAGATGACTTCATCCTTGTTATCTCAACTCTTCATTTAGTCATTTTTAGATAAGGCATGTGATGCCCATTTCCAGTTTCTATTTAGTTCAGTTAGACGTTGCATTTTTTTATTTTCTACACTCAGTTTTCCATTGGGGTTGTTAGTATTATTATTGTTCGTGGCTTTCAGATATTTTATTGGGATGTTATTCTAACTTGTTTAATTCAGTTGAATGGTTTGTTATTCATTACTATAACTATGTTCATTTAAATGATTTATGTGTAAAATTCTTATCGTTGGGAGTTAATATATAAAATTAAATGTTTTGACACCTAGCTTAATTACTTATTAGGTGATAAATAAAGAAAATTGTTTTCGGTAGTGATGCTAAGAATGAACCAACCGGAAACTTTGGTTTAATTTAATAAAGGACTGATCACCCGGTATTTAATTAGGTGAGGTGTCATGGGTTGTATCAGAGCATCAAGTTCTAGTGTCCTTTATGATCTGTATGGCTTATCATGCTTCCAACTTAGTGTTCTTTGATATAGAGCCCTATTATAAGGATTGTTTTATTATGAATTTTTATATGTCTTTAACTATATTAAGAATTATTGTACTAAGGACTTATAAATTCTCTCTCTCATTTTAGATGCCTCCGAGACGAGCACCGCAGGACAAATATGCTCAACTCGAGCCCAAGCCACCACAAGAATAGGGGAAAATAAATGCTGAGGTGGTAGCCACTATAGTTGCACAATCGGTTAATACATCATTAACAATGGTTCAATATGCCCCGCCACAGGCATAGGCAGTGGTACCTTCCCTGGTACATGCGTTCCCTTCTGTTTGGGAACGAGTTAGAGACGCCTTCCATAAGGCGCACCCACCAGAGTTCTCGGGAAGATCAGATGTTGTGACGGCTAGCCAATAGAAAAATGACATACAGAGGCACCTGTGGATGTATGAGTGCATGGATGTACAAAAGCATATTTTAGCTGCTTTTAAGATGGTAAAAGCAACGTTACAGTGGTGGGAGTCCACTACCACTACGTAGGAGTGTGATGTTTTGACGATACAAGACTTCTAGGTACGGTTCAATCACAAATACTTCCCTTATGTTGTTCAGAGTGAGATGAGGCGAAAAGTGATGAACCTCAAACAGGAAGTGATGACTGTTACAGAGTATGAGGAGGAGTTGACGAGACTGGTTACCATAGTGCCAGATGAGGTGCCTACCGAACATAACAAAATTTGGATGTTCATGGATGTCTTGACCTGAAGGATTAGCCAGCACCTCTTGGGTAATCTTTTGTTGGGTAATTATACTAATGTAAGGGAAAACTTAATTCGAACTAGTTAATCGGGTTAACATTAACTAGGATAGTTTAGCGGTATGTTAGGCATGCACACTAATTGAGAGGTGAGAATTTCCAAGCGAGTGCCGAAATACTAGCATGTATGTGATATCAACTGGTAAGCATTTTATATACTTGCTAAACTATTTTAAAACTATGTTATACTTGGACTCTGACCCTTTTCTTGTCATTTCTTCCTCCTCTTGTATATATATGTATATTATATCAGGTGTCCACCCACAAGGACTTCAAGCTTATACCATTGGACTGATTTACATATTGCAGTTGGTCTCGGAGTTACAAGTCCTTGCATTTAGACGACATCATCCTTGTTATCTCAGCTCTTCATTTAGTCATTTTGAGGAGTGGCCCTAATATGTGTGGTTTCAAACAGAATCAATTTTTCTTCGGAAAAAGATCCAACTTTTAATTATGCACCAAACCAAGTTGTGAAATCCCAATTCTCACTTTAAACAAATTTTATCTTGATTAATCCTAAGCATGCATCTAGTGATTAAAGCAAGTAAAGTAAAGTGAAGAATACTCACAACGCCGGATGTACGAGGAAAAAACCCAAATCGGGAAAACAACCTCGGACGGCCCAAGCCAGACAATCACTATGAAAAATGGTTTTACAAAGACATATTAGCCTTACACTAAGACTTGATCCCCACGGGTCTTGACGCTCCTTCTGATATTCAACCGTTCTTTGATAGTGCCCACGCAAAAATTCCGTCTTCTACGATCTCTGTCCACAACACACGCGTCCATGTATGTCTCAGTGTCCACCGAATGGCTTTGATACGTCTACGATGTCGAACACGATGTCCGTCACTTCTTCACCACAAAACCCTTTGTGTTCAATGTGTAGAACAAACAACTTTGGTGCAGCAAGATCACATAAACATATAAGAATGATATCTAGGATCTTTGCAAACTCTAAGGATGTGTTTGTGCTTTGTAAACCTTAGAAAACATGTGAAAACAAGGTTCTGGTTCGAAAAACTTTTTCCAGAAAGCACACTTACGAAATTATGATGCAAACACTGTTTAAATAGGATTTATACACCACCTCGAAAAACATATCGTTCGAACGACTTAAGCATGTCGTTCGAGCGACATTGTATCTCGTTCGAACGAGATCCAATGTCGTTCGAGCGACCTCGCGAAGTTTGACTTTCTTTGACTTTCTGATAAAAACGTCTCTTAACAAAGAGATTCAAATTAGTCAAACTCTATTTAGAGCTTATCATCATAAAATGAAGTTTAAACCATTAAAACGTTTTTAAAACATTTAAAATCATTTTTCTTTATAAAAATTACATCCTTATTTTTTATAAAATAATTCCGAGCACCATAAATTATACGCATTCATACCTGAGTGATCTCGGAATAAAATTAACTTTGAAGACGAGTAAACTTGCACCAAATAAACACCGGCATGATTATTTCGTTGAAGCCTTGCCGCTACGTCTTCAATTTCTTCAATACGTCATAGACCAAGTGGGATCGTGACAAAATAAAATTCTCCTTATGACATATTACAAACATAGTTTTGTTCATGGAATTCAGTCAAAACAATACAGGGACTCAATTGGAAATTTATGTCCTTACAAATCTCCCCCTTTGACTATTCCGGGACAAAACTAAACCAGTGAAATGCCTAACCAGGCCGTCAAGCCGTATGACTCCTAAATCCCATCCCATAAACCCAAAATCAAAAATACAGGACACGGACTAATATATGTAGCACCGGCAAGCATGAACTGTCTGAATGTGATGTAGACTTGAAATCTCAAATCGCTGAAGCATACCTACACACATGAAATAGACAAATAAATACCCAGTGAAGTATGGAGGGACAAATGATACCAATTTATATTTCTAATAAGAACAAATCATTTGAAACATGTGAGCAATTATTTGATACCAATTTGAAACAAATATAGGCGCTCAACAAATCTCCTCCCCCTACATCACATACCAAATCTCTCCCTCTTTTTATCTCGAATAGACAATCCGGTGAAACGATAAACCAATATCTAGCATGAGAATATGATACCAAATAGAATCAAGTTGATACCAATTGAAAAAAAATGAAAACCTCTAGATAATCATGAAACCACCTGCTAAATATGATCAAATAATGATAAGTCAGTAGCTAGTAAACCAAGGAATCACACAAAGAGTATACCAATCAAATCAAGTGTGATAAACAGACATATATGCAAAATACCAATTTGGAACATAAAAGAAACTGCCTATAAACCAATTAATCCAAAAAATGCTTCCAGCAGTACCAAAAATATATCAAATTAAGCCAGAGGACTGCAAACTAATCAGAAGCAATTTTTCACCCTGTCATTCGAACGAGCCAGGGACTTCGTTCAAACGAGATGAGGAAGTCGCTCGAACGAATACAGAAGCAAAACAATGCTAAAATTTCCCAATTTCCCAGAAATATTATAAAGTATTACCCTGTGAAAAAATTTCCACAAAAAAATTCCAGGAAGGGACTGACAGAAGCAAAACAGTGCTAAAACAGTAGGCTTTTTCCACAAAACGCAAAAACTCATTAAAACTAAAATTGCGAGTTACATGCAAACATAGTAACGATGTGCTCAAACATGGACATGGAAAGAATGGGCGTGAAACTACAACAAATGAGTCACAATTCCAACACATCGAAACGATTAAGAAGCTCTAATTGATAGCGATAAATCATCAAACTTTATCATAGCCAAATGACATTTAAAGTGTGAGCTTAATGAACTAAACATACTACATGCACACAAATCCAGAATTTTGACGATTCTACAAACAATAGCGTCAAATTGTAATGTTTCAACATTAGGATTAGATGTGCAAACCCGTTTAAATTTTCTCCAACCAAACACCCTCATATAAACATACTTTTCAAGTTCTTTTGAGGTTTCTAGCATTCTCAACTTAGAGAAAATCTTATCGGCCCTTTTCTAAGCATCTTATTTTTCGTTTTGGGCTCTTTTTAAACGGTGGCTTTCACGACGAGTTAAATTGAACTCTCACAGCCCTTTCCCGTGAATCGCTCATCATTTTTTTAATTCAAATCCTCACGGTAAACGGTTATTACATGCTCACTTCTTCTTAAGTTTACTTACGCATAGATGACAAGATTGAGATAAGAACGCCTCACCAAATTCAAATATGCAAGAGAAGTCAAACATCCATATAAACTCGTGCATGTGTGCAACGTTGGCATATATACAAAGTCGAATCAAAATGCATATCAACTTTGAAACCACCCCATATAAACAATGGTTAAGATCATTCTAAGCATCAATAATAATGACCAAATGTCCTAGCCACATGGATAATGAAACGATGGGGGGGGGGGGGGGGGGTCCAAGCACACCAATATGCCACATCAAACATGTAAACTCAAAAACAAAAACTGAAAATATTTTTGGCTTTACAAACATATTTTTACTCAAAGAAAAACAAAATCCTTTTGGATTTTCAAAAGTTTTCTAAAAAAAAAAAATCTTTTTGTATTTTTCAAATAAGACTCAAACAAATGAAAACTATAATACAAAATGATACACATGTCATAATACTAGAAATGAATATATCATGAAGCAAACTAGCATATGACAATCATGGCAACACTATCATCCTTTAGATTTAGCATGGGAAGAATCAAGTGCACCCAAACAAGAATCATGAAGTTTAATTCCTATAGCCACTAAATCCGATTTCCTAACCCAAGTAGGTGTAAAACGACGCATGGGGGTGTGGGGAACCGGAGCAACTTTATTCCTAAACTTCCTAGGAGCTTGTCTAAGGTCATAACAATAACGCCTAAGGTGACCTTTCCTACCACAAAATGTGTAAGTGTAGCGGTGGTGGGAATGATTACCTTTATGGGGACCTTTCCTAACCATCCTAGTGTTTCTCACACGTGCGGGGGGGATGGGAACAACTCTCTCACCAAAACCTATACCTCCCATATCTCCCTTAATTTGGACAGTGCCTAAGATCTTATCTAACTTCTCCGACCTAGCCTCCAAATCAAACTTGACTCTAGACGAGTCTTTCAACCTTTCCTCCAACTCAATAATCCTAGACTCGAGTAAACGCCTAGTCTCCTCAAACTCTAAAATCTCCTTTTTCAAGGACTCCATGAAACCACTGAGATTGTCTCTCTCTTTCACCACAAACTCTAGTTTCTCCCTAAACTTCTTCTCTCGTGCCCTAAGATCCTCAATCAAACTATCATTATTTTTTGTGGCACGCTCATTCAATTTAAATTGTAATTTTGAGTTAGCCTTTTTCACCTTCACCGTTTCGGCATACAACTCATTAAACGCATTTTGCAATTCTTTCACATCTATCTCCTCCTCGTCACTCTCTTCACCCTCACTAACATGGGATACATTCAAAACCTCCTCAGAAGTGTCATTCACATGAGTATTGTCATCGTCGCTCACATGACATGCCATAAACGCAGTAAAGTTACGTTCAATGGGGGAACTCTCTCCCTCTTCTGGTTCACTATCACTTAAGGTGGCACTATAGACAATGGGTTGCTTGCCCTCTTTCTTAAGTCTAGTGGGACGATTCTTAACCTTGTGACCGTACCCCTCACACCCAAAACACTTATCCGACTCATCTCTCTTAGGTTTTCCAAACTTATCCTTAGAGGTGGGATCTACTTTGTTGTTCTTGAATTTTTCAAATTTCTTGGCATCTTTCGATTGCTTTTGAAACTTAATAAATTTTTTAAATTTCTTTGCCAACAAAGCAACATCCTCAAAATCGGAATCGGAATTCGAAACTTTAATTTCCTCCTTTCGGGTTTTCAAAGCAATGGCCTTTTCTTTCTTAGGCACTTGCTTGGAGGTAATCATGTCGATTTCATAGGTTTGTAAGTCACCTACAATCTCTTCTAGTTTCGTTGATTCTAACCTACCCAAGGAGTTTAAAATGGTCACTTTGGCATCAAACCTACTAGGCAACGACCTAAGAATTTTCTTAATGACACGGTTGTCGGGAATTTTCTCACTTAGGTTAAAAGACGAGTTGACAATATTGGACAACCTAGCATAAAACTCATCAAAGGTCTCACTTGCTAACATCCTAATGGTCTCAAACTGTGTAGTGAGATTTTGAAGTTTTGACGCCTTAACCGTGCTAGTGCCCTCGTGAGTGAGTGCCAAAATATCCCAAGCCTCTTTTGATGTTTCACAAGTCATAATTCTATAATATTCTTCCTGTGTGACATGTGAAGAAATAACGTGCAGACCTTTAGAATTATATTGTGCAAGTCTTTGTTCAGTTTCGGTCCAAGACTCAACAGGCTTTAAACTAGTGACCTCTCCTACAATAGTGACTGGGGGTGTCCAACCTTTTTCAACTGCAATCCAAACTCGCTCATCAATAGATTTTAAAGCACATCTCATTCTCATCTTCCAATAAGTGTAATTAGTGCCATAAAAAACAGGAGTTCGAGAAAATTCATTATATCCAGAATTCATCTTTGAAAACACACGGGATCACAAAACAAATAAAAATGCTTTCTAGCTCTGATACCAATTTGTGAACGTGAGTAGACAAATTGTATCAGAAAGTAAATCCTAGAAAAATCAGGATCACGCGATAAATTAGCGTAACCCTCTCTGATACCAATTTGAGGAGTGGCCCTAATATGTGTGTTTTCAAACAGAATCAATTTTTCTTCGAAAAAGATCCAATTTTTAATTATGCACAAAACCAAGTTGTGAAATCCCAATTCTCACTTTAAACCAATTTTATCTTGATTAATCCTAAACATGCATCTAGTGATTAAAGGAGGTAAAGTAAAGTGAAGAATACTCACAACGCCGGATGTACGAGGAAAAAACCCAAAGCGGGAAAACAATCTTGGACGGCCCAAGCCAAGCAATCACTATGAAAAATTGTTTTACAAAGATAGATTAGCCTTACACTAAGACTCGATCCCTACGGGTCTTGACGCTCCTTCTGATCTTCAACCGTTCTTCAATAGTTCCCACGCAGAAATTTCATCTTCTACGATCTCTGTCCACAACACATGCATCCACGTATGTCTCAGTGTCCACCGATATGGCTTTGATACGTCTACGATGTCGAATACGATGTCCGTCGCTTCTTCACCGCAAAACCCTTTGTGTTCAATGTGTAGAACAAACAACTTTGGTGTAGCAAGATCATGTAAACATATAAGAATGATATCTAGGATCATTGCAAACTCTAAGGATGTGTTTATGCTTTGTAAACCTTAGAAAACATGTGCAAACAAGGTTCTGGTTCGTAAAACTTTTTCCAGAAAGCACACTTATGAAATTATGATGCAAACACTGTTTAAATAGGATTTAAATGCCGCCTCGAAAATGTGTCATTCGAAGGACTTAAGCATGTCGTTCAAGCGACATTGTATCTCGTTCGAACGAGATCCAATGTCGTTCGAGCGACCTCGCGAAGATTGACTTTCTTTGACTTTCTGATAAAAACGTCTTTTAACAAAGAGATTCAAATTAGTCAAACTCTATTTCGAGCTTATCATCATAAAACGAAGTTTAAACCATTAAAACACTTTTAAAACATTTAAAATCATTTTTCTTTATTAAAATTACATCCTTATTTTTTATAAAATAATTCCGAGCACCATAAATTATATGCATTCATACCTGAGTGATCTCGGAATGAAATTAACTTTGAAGACGAGTAAACTTGCACCAAATAAACATCGACATGATTATTTCTTTGAAGCTTTGCCGCTACGTCTTCAATTTCTTCAATACGTCATAGACCAAGTGGGATGGTGACAAAATAAAATTCTCCCTATAACATATTACAAACATAGTTTTGTTCACAGAATTCAGTCAAAACAATACAGCGACTCAATTGGAAATTTATGTCCTTACACATTTTTAGACAGGGCATGTGACACCCATTTTCAGTTTCTATTTAGTTCAGATAAACATTGTACTTTCTTATTTTCTGCACTCAGTTTTTAGTTGGGATTGTTAGTATTATTATTGTTCGTGGTTTTGTGATATTTTATTGGGATGTTATTCCAACCTGTTTAATTAAGTTGAATGGTTTGGTATTCATTACTATAATTGTGTTCATTTAAATGGTTTATGTGTAAAATTCTAATCGTTGGCACTTAATCTATAAAATTAAGTGTTTTGACACTTAGCTTAATTATTTATTAGGTGATAAATAAGGAAAATTATTTTTGACAGTGATGCTAAGAATGAACCAACCGGATACTTTGATTTAATTTAATAAATAACTGATCACCCATACTTAATTAGGTTGGGTGTCACACGCAGTTTCTATTTGACCGGTTTACATTTAAGGAGAGTTGGAATATTGTGATGATCTATCTCAAGATCAATGCATGGCATGGCATCGTAGGACCATGCGAAGACGTACACTAATTCCTTAAGCAGTTCTTCGAGTTGCACACTGATGCTCATAAAAATGGACCCTTATCTAATCTCGCACAGTTGGCTAGTAGAACCGAGATTGATAACAATAGTTTCATTTTCATTAAATTCAATGTGGTTATGTTGTTGGTTATTAAACTTATTAAGATAAGTTAAGAATTGTTCGTTTGTTAAATCATCACCATCAAGAGTTTGATTAGAATCAAGAGAGTTAATGCATGGCATAACAAGATACTCCAAATCTTTGTTTATTTAATTTTTGAGAAAAACAACATTGAGAACCTCATCAAAGGATGTCTATATTACATTGTTATAAAAAAAATGGAGGAACAACAAAAGAGGTAGAAATAGGATAAACATCTGGGTTGGGTTGCATTCGAGCGGGTTGAACTGGTACAGCATTCCAGTTGAGGAGGGGTTCATAACAACTTTAATCAGGATGGATGGATCTCATAATGTAGAATCTTAGTGGATGATGTAGAGTGTTAGCCCCAATATTTTTAGATTGAATGAGTCCTTAGAGTCACCTCCATCAGAAACCTCAATAACAATTGTAGCTTTCTCAACGAGTGGTTGCACATGATGATGGGGACTTTCGAATGAGTCCTTTGTTTATTAATGATTTAAAATGTATAATATGAGTTTAAAAGTTTTTATCTTCATATATTCTGTGATAATTACTATTTAGAGTCGTGTGATTTCTCACCATGGGTTTTGAGACCTGAAACAACATGTGATGTCGTTTGAACGACATCTCACAATCGTTAGAATGACATACACATCTCGTTCGAATGTCCTGACGACTTGGTTTTAATACATAAGGCAGTGTTTGCCTAGAATTTCGTAGTGGGTGCACAACCATATTCCAGAAAAGAACACATACATTTTCTGCATAATTTTTCTAAGGTTTTCAATGATTAAAACCCTCCTTAGAGTTTAAAAGATCTGAGCTTTCATATTCTATTTCTATAGATATCTTGTTTGCACCATCTGGGTTTTTCACCCTTATTGAACAAAAGGTTTCATTGGGTTTTTCGGTGAAGAAACAGAGGAGTTAGTGTTCCTAATCGTAGACGGTTGCCAAAGCTACATCGGTGGACCTCGAGTCATTCGTAGACGCGAGTGTTGTAGAGAGTTATCATGGAAGGATTTCTATGTGCGCACAATGGAGGAGCGGTTAAAGATAAGAAGAGTGGCAAGACTTGTGGGGATCGAGGCATTGTGTAAGTTTGTCTATCTTCCTTTGTAAAACCGTATCATAGTGATTGTCTGGTTTGGTATGTCCGATATTTTCCCCCTTAGTGGTTTCCTCGTACATCCGGCATTGTGAAAATTTTTTATTTTACTTTTCTTTAATCACCTAGATGCATGTTTAGGATTAAACAAGATAAAATTGGAGTTAATTAAAATTGGTTCACAAACTTGGTGCGTGTTAAAATTTGGAAAAAGGTTTTGGAAAGAAAAATTATTTTTCACGTCCTCAATGCACATTTAAATTAAAAACAAGGGGGGGCTACATGTAGGTAGTGTGAGGTGTACATGGAGAGTATTTACAAGTGTGTGAAGTGATAAGTGAGTGAGAGGTGATATAAGCATGAGGTAGCTATATACAATAAGTAATAGAGCATAAAAGGGAACATAGAGGTAGGTGCATACGCACAGAAGAGGAAAATAATAACACCCATACAAAGAGAGTTTACCCTCTTAAGTACATCCCCAGTAGAGTCGCCACTATGGTCATCCCAAGATCTTTCCCTTTTTTTCTCGGGCCGCTATTGGGGGGGATAAAGAGAGAGAGAGAAAAAGGTCCGTCACCCCTCGCTACATCGTGAGGTGCTTCGGTGGTCGTCGATTTTGGGGTGATGTAAAAAAGATAGAGTCGCTAGGCTATTTTTCACAAAACAGGCAAAAAGTATGTCATCGCCTCGAGAGAGCGGCATAAAAG
This sequence comes from Sambucus nigra, assembly GCA_949130495.1. NCBI lineage: Eukaryota > Viridiplantae > Streptophyta > Magnoliopsida > Dipsacales > Adoxaceae > Sambucus > Sambucus nigra. Next base: position 425,897,926 of record OX422217.1, on the reverse strand, counting down.
ACAAACTGATGCTGGCGAAAGCAATAGTTCAAAGGTTCAAGGGCTAAGTTACGGAATGGAAAGATGTTAGGCACCCATCGTGCCTTTTCGGTCTCTTTTGGGCTTATGTTACTATTTTTCTTAATTTCTCCATAAAGTGTGTGCGCGTGTATATATAAGTGGAGATCTAAATCCCTCGACTCGCATCACGAAAAAGATGGAGTGAGGTCATCTATAGGAATGTTCCCAAAATAATAATAAGAAAAATATGATGTGTGCGCTTATCGAAATGTTGAAACGATAATATATATTAGATAAGACGCAAGTATGAATCGCAAGTATGATATATATGAATTGTATATGGATAACATAGGAAAAATGATGAAAATATAAAAATAGAAAAATAGGACTCGAGTCTCCAAATTTAGCCCGAGATGCCTACATAGCCTAGAAAGGCATCAAATTCCACATAGTTCGCATGCGGTACTAGGGTGGGATTTATCCCACATATTCAAACAAGAGTTTAATATATATTTGTGTGTAAAAAAATATTTTTATTTTTTAGAAAATTTGGTGAAAAATCCCGTTGGAATTTATAGGATGTGACCCTCATTTTCTTATTTTGGTTTTTTTATAGAGAATAAACTATGTTCAATATAACTAATGAAGGATGAGATATTAATCTGTAAGATATAAAGAAAGGCTAAATTGAGAATTTATATAACTAATACGAAAATAAAGAAATTTAAAGAGAGAGAAGGATATTTGGACCTTCTTCGGACACTTGATGCTTGATCTTGATACTTGATGAGCTTCCTTGTAAGTTGAGATGAATTTAGGATGAGAGATAAGGAGATTTTTTCTAAATTGGGTATCAAAGTGATGGGAATGAAAGGTGGAGAAGAATTTCACATAAGGAAACTTCGTTGATTGCAGAAAATATTATTGAGATCACTGAAATTGATGGTTCTAAGGTGCCTTTTGAAGGGAGCTCAGTCTCTCCTCATATAGGGTAGGGGACTACAGATCGGCATTTTCCTTGTCCTTCCTATCGGTAGGTAACCCTAGACACACTACCGATAGGCAGGTCTAAGGGCCTGCCAATTGGCAGTCTCCTATAAATTTTCCAAAGAAACGGTCTTAAAATGCTATCTGTATGTCCAAATCACACACAGGGCATACCGTTAGAAAGGCAATTTAGACACCTTTGATAATCCTTAGGCCTCTCTTGGGTTTGGGAGTTGAATTTATGTCAACGGGGCTTCAAATTGCCCATTGCTCCTTTGAATAAGAGATTATCGAACGACGATGGATCGTTTGTCTATACCGTAAGTTTGAATCACACACCAGGTGGACCGTTGGAATGTTTATGCAAGGTACTTCAATGTTCCAAAGTGCTTTGCTCGGCTTAGAGAGTTGAATTTGGTCAAACGGGTTTTGGAAAACCCTGGTGACCTTTCAAAGTAAAAAAGAACGTTTGTCCGTACTGGAAGGATGATCTGCTCACGGGGTAGACCATTGGAAAGGTTATTCAGTGACCCTAGAAGATTCATTCAGTATTATTTGAGATGAAGAGTTGACTTTGGTCAAATAGATCCCAGAGTGTCCGGTGGCCTTCGGATAAATTTTTAGGGTAAAACGGATTATTCATCTGAACCGTTATGCCATTTTACACAAGGGGGAGACCATTGGAAATGGGTTTCAGTGCCCTTTAAAGATCTATTGATCTTTCACTCTGGCGATGATGTTGATTGGAGTCAAATCGGGGGGTGAGAGCGCCCGGTGGACTCCAGATCGATTTTTGATTGTAAAATGGTTCGTTCCTCCGAAACCTTATGTCAATTTTCACATGGGGTGGACTATTGGAAAGGGGATTCATAGGCCTTCAAAGTTCATTGAGCCTTTTTTCTGACGATAGAGTTCACAGGAGTCAAACGAGCCTCGAGAGCGACCGATGGCCTCTAGATCGGTACTCAGAGTATGACTTAGGGTTTGTACTGAATGGGGAGGTGATATGTACCTAAGGAGATACTTAGGGGGTCCTATAATGTGGTGTCTACACATGATGACTCCCCCCCCCCCCATGTCCCTGAAATAAAGACCACGATCTCACTTTGAAAGACACACGTGAGGACACATGAGCATCCCTCTCAGTAATTCAGAGGCAATTCCCTCAAATTCAGAGCTGCTTTATCTAAAAAGATCATATCCCGCATTCCTTCCATCACTTTCATACTCTTTTGAGTAACTTTTCACCCACCTCATCAAACAACCATCATTTCACCTTGAGGTTAGCACATCTATAAGGAAGATCCACTTTAAGTCATTATAAGGAGGTGCATTTCTTACTCTTTGTCTTTAAGTTCTCTTAATTTTGCATTAGTTACTTCATTTTATATATAATTCTTTAATTCATTACATCACATATCTTAATTCTAAACTTTTATTATTAGTATTCGTACATACTTACTTTCATAGAAAAATCAAAAAATAATAAAAATAGGGTTCACTCGTAAATTCTAAAAAGGGATTCCTCATCACATTTTCTCACACTAAAGCAACTTTTTCTACACACACATATATAATAAAGTCCTTGGTTGGATTTATGGTTAAACCCCACCTCATATTGTTTTCAAACTACGCAGACTATTATTCCCCCGGGATACGTAGGCGTCTTGGATGAATCCCTTGACTCAAGTCCTCCCACCTACATTTGTTATTTTATTCTCATATATTCATGATATATATATATATATATATATACATATATATATATATATATACATATATATATATATATATATATATATATATATATATATATATATTTTATATGCTTGTTTGCTTGTGTCTTGTTCTATATATGCAATCGTTCCTTCAAACGACTTATGAATAGACAAACACTTATATTTTATTTATTAATTACTATTTTGGGAACACTTCTAAGGATGACCTCACTCCGCCATTAGCCATGATGCGAGTCGAGTGATTCCATCCTCCCTTTATATTATGCACGTAAGAATACACATCACGAAGTTATACATGTAAAAATTAACATACGCCTATGAAAGGCTGAAAGGGCGGGAAGGGTGCCTAATATCTTCCCATTCCATAACTTAGTCCCCGGACCGTTGAATTACTTGGTTTTACAAGAAGTATTGTCGTTGATGTCGTTCTCTTGAAGCGGTAACATTTATTTTTCCTTTTTTGTGCAAAATAGGATAGCGACTCTATCTCTACATATCACCCCACATTAACGACAATCAAGAATCCCGATAGAGGATGCAATCCTGCTTGCACGTTGGGAAAATAAGAAAGGGTAAGGAAGGAGGTATCCAGCTTCGGAGACCCCGACCCCCCAATGCTCGGGATGGCCATAGTGGCTATTCTGCTGGGGTTTTCTGTAAGAGGACTAGACTCTATTTTTGCATGGGCATCATTATTTTCTACATATGTGCATATGCACCCACTTGTACGTTCCCTTTTATCCTCTATTTACCTTTTTGTATATCTCTCTCTCATATATATATCACTTTCCACTCATATAGTCTATATTTACACTTCACACACCTACACTTAGCTTCACTTTACACTCCCAAGCTTCATACACGACTTTGAATATCCACGGTTAGGCTTCACTAGCACATAACCACACTTTCTACACTTGTACATATGCTCACATGTCACACACCACTTGTAGTTGATCCATGTATAGGTTCACTACCACACAGTCACTTGTATATACTCCCATGACACATACTCACTCACATGTATTCTTGCGTAGTATAGTTTACACGATAGATATACTTGTATATGCTCCCCACTTAGTGTAATATTTCCTTTTACTCATCATGAAAATAAAAAATGATAAAAAAAATACTCTTTTCATAATATGTTAATTAAGACTCGTGAACTTTTGCAAATTACATCACCAAAGAGCATGGTTATTCACCAAAATTTTATCCCATACAGGTGGTCACTTTGTGATGGACGTTGGACCTGCGGATTGCAGTTAGCCTAAGTGATATGACTCTCACCTTCCATTATCCTCGTACCTTCAACATATATCGAGTGGTTCCCTCGTATTGTACCGCTTGACCGAACTCACGAATGGAGGTATATAGCAAAAACCTCGTTCACATACGTCGAGTATATTGCATTCACTCTCACACTTATTGTCCCCACGAGGTATATAGTGGGGTAATTCAAGTACACTGAGGTATATCAAATGAATTGTCCACACGTACAGATGATTTCCCTTATAGGCAAGTGGTATATCATGGAAGTCATGCCAAGGGGGAACCCTTCCATTAACCCAAAAAATTCATAAACCTCATATAAATATCAAACCTAAGACACTCATATTTAGTTTGTCGGTTACCATGTGAAACTCTGCCGAAATTTTAGGTTGGCATACCGCTCGAATCTTCACACGATCTTACCGTTTTCAAAATAGTACCCCATCCGTGAGCCTGTAAACAAGTTTAAATGTGTTTTACATATTTTTTTCAAACACCATTTTCCTAGGCTCAGGTCCTATCCAGAATGTTTTTGACATTTAGGCAAAACTAATACAATTTAGAACCTAGAAATAACATTAATAACAATCATGATGAGATTCCTCTCGTTTTTCCCTCATTTTCCAAAATTGCCAAAAACACCAAAATTTTCTCCCTTCCACTTTAAAAAATAAATCCGAACTGTTTTCCCTCTCAGGTCGATCGCACACTTGACTTTAGCATGTCTCCATATTGGCTTAGAAATTTTGTCAAACCATCCTAAATCTCCATCACTTCTTTACTACCTCATTCGAGTTTGGGATTTACCTTTATGATCTCTTCATGGAGAACATCGACCAAGTGCCGAATGTTCAGCCCGATCTAATGGTCGTCTTGGTCCAAACCAGTGATAAGATTGAAAACCTTTAAATTGACATCTATGAGGTACAACATGACTTGAGCCCAGATTCTTGAAGAACTCGAAGTTCTCTTTCATTGCCCCATAAATCCACCCGCTCCCAAGCCTGTTTAGGTCCCAAAAAGTATCAGCATGCTTCGTGCGCCTGGTCTACCAATGGGCTGCCACCATCTCAGATCACTATCCCGAACCATACCCATCTAGGAGACTACCTTCCAGTACCCACAGATTCTAAGAAAAAGTAAATGAACAATGTCAAGGAAAACCTTAAGCTACTGTCGCAGAAGTTTGATCAGGTCAAGATATCCAAGAATTATGGTGACTACACCCATATGTCTCCCTATCCCAAAGCTAGACTGCCAGAGAAGTTCAAGATGCCAGAGATTGAGAATTTAGAGGTAAGCGGGCCCCTAATTTTTCACCCTAGAATCTATCACTGATACATAACTCTCCTTGGTGCCTCTAAAACGATAATGGCCCAGATGTTCCAACAAACCTTGAAAGAAAGAACCCTTAGTTGGTTTCGATCCCTCGAGGAATCCAGAATCTATAGTTGGGAGGATGTCACTCGAGAATTCATGTCACAATACAAGTACAATGATGAGCTAGAGGTTACATGCCTAGATATAGATCTTCTTAAGTAGAGCCCTAGGGAAATAGTTAGTAACTTATTGGAAGTTGGAAAGAGAAAGTTGACACCATGACCAGTAGGCCCTCTAAGGAGGAACAAGTTAGTATTATGAAGAAGAACTTCTTGACTCATATCCAAGCATCCATGGGAGGAAAATACTACCACACTTTTGAGCCCTTCGAAAAACTAGTGTAAAAATTGAGGAAGGCATTGCCAAAGTCGAATCCAATCCAAAAAAAGTGATCAAACAGTTAAATGCCTAGAAATATCAAAAGCTCGCTAGTGCTACAGTCTCAAAAATTAATAACATCTACTAACCGGCTACCTTTTGGGCACTGAACAGTTTCCCCAACTCTACCAAGAAATAATACACTGAGCTTCAAGATCCCATATCGAAAGTCTACCAGGCCTTGGTGAGTCGAAACCTCAAAAAATCCTTTAACCCTCATCCACTACCGAATCCACTCCCTAAAAAATTCAAATCCAATGCCCGTTATGATTTCCACTAGTCTATTGGCTAGTGCTTCCATCTTCAGAATGTGATGCAAGGTTTGATTCATCGGGTTATCATCGCACCACTGGCCAATCCTTAACCCAACACCACTCATAACCCACTTCCAACCCATGAAAATGCCATATTTCTAGAGAATGACCTAGAATTTGATCCATCTTCTAATATTGTTCCCAGTAAAGCATCCATCATACCCGTAATTTTACCTAAACCGCTCAAAGTTTGCCCGTATTTTCTCCTACACCCCACTTTCTTCGCAAACCAAGATTTATAACTCCTCACAAGGGCTGGTATTGTCGTTTGTACCTGGTCCAGAGGGAAAGATATGGAGTTACCTGATGTATTACACCAACTCTTGGAGTCTGAGCTAAAACTTCCCACTGAGATGATCGTTGATTATCGCAAATTCAATGGCTTATTTATAAAAGCCTAAAAATGGGCTTGGGAGTCAGATAAGTCGGTGGTATTCGTTAATGAAGTCAGTCTAGATGATGTAGTGAAGATTGTGGCCGATGCGTTTTGAGAGACAAGTGAAATTTACAGTATTGATGAGTTATTAACCGTTTTAAAGATTCAGGGACAGTTGGTCCCTTTGCTCTTGCACCTCCTCGTTGAGTGGAAAGATCTATATTATGAAACCATCCAGGTTATATAATGAATTGATTTATCTTGGAAAGAGGATATAGTCTCCACCGAATGGGGAGATGACTTTGACATATCAAATGATCAGCCGAGTCAGGAAGACACCCATCTAGTAGCCAATTTGTGCGGAATGATATCCTTTGAAGATCTATTAGGGAGAATTAGATGAAGACATAATGTTCCTGTTCTTCCCCACCTCAGTAAATCACATAACCAAATCAGGGAGACACTACAAAGATTCGGATCCTCACGTGATTAAGACAAATAAGGGAAAAATAGTTGTCGAAGAACTCCTCATGCCAAAGATGACCATCAAAGAAAGTAAAGTCCTTGACTAGATTATGAAAACGCAAGATAAAATCACCTTATAGGGGATTTTCATGTCCTCTCGGTTGCATTGAAATGCTCTGAGAAGACTCATCACTGGGCCTATACTCTCTCCTTCCACTACTCTCGAAGAAGCGGTGAACCTGTTTAGGTCCTTGACTTCTTCAAAACTCCTCTACATTTTTAAAGAATGGATACCAAAGATCTTACCTGACCACAATGCCCTCAATATCTCCGTTGACGTGTTAGTAAAGACAGTATCGTTCTCCCTTATTGATAACGAATCTTCCCTTAATGTTTTTCCCCTCAGAACCTTTATTTTGTTGGGCTTGAAAGTTGGTGACCTCACTCCCACTTTTTTCGTCGTGTGTGCTTACGATAATACCTACCAAGAGGTAATGGGATCCATTAAACTCACAATAGGGGCTATCCCTATCAATCCTATCACCGAGTTACAGGTTATTGACATACCAACATGTTTCAACCTTCTTATTAGCCATCAATGGCTCCACATTATCCTAGGGGTATCTTGTCTTTATCAAAAACTAAAATGTTTTACCAATGGACACGTTATCACCATCTTGGGGGATGGTGATGGCTCAGACATTATCAGTACGAGTAACCCAGCATTAGATATCTTACATGGGATAAATAACATGCTCCTCTCTAGCTTTAGAGTTGAGACAATTCCCCTTCTAGTATGAGAAAGTTATAAAGATCGGGTATATCCAAAACTTAACCCTCATGGCAACGTCAACGTGTTTTAGATGTTAAAGAACATGCACTTCATGCCTGAAATGGGGTTAGGAAGACGCTAATAAGGTATCCTTGATCCCATAGTCCTGAAAAAGGCATTTCCCCTATGTGGCCTAAGTTATCCACCCTCACTAAAAGAACTGAAATCCCTCTAGTGTCCATGACCAAAAATAAGTTTGGAAGAAGAGAGGACTATTTTGAGAGGCTTTTTGAATGGAAGGTTTATCAAGGAAGGAGAAAATTTTCCTTTTTATGGTTTCCCTGAACCATGGTATAACCACGTTGATAAGAATATGAAATTGAGGATAGAAATATTCTTTTAAGATAGAAACTCTTGGGTCGCAAACTACTAGCATGGAGTTTTACCTCTCACTAAGAAATTCGTGAAAGTTACCGAGGATTTTGAGGAAAGTGACTCTGAGGACTCACTCAACCTGCAGACAATGGCGCTGAGTCTCTACATGATCCATTTAGATGTTGCATCATTGAATCTTTCTATTCAGATCAGACCTACTGACATACCTCTTCTCAACTGGAATTCCATTCCTATCCAACCTACGCAGGATCAAGTTGACATTGTTGTCTACCCTATCCAAATCCCTTCATCTGATGTTGTTGTTACCTTTTCTAATATCATTGTAACTGATACATCTTTTAATGAGGTTCTCAATATTATTTTTCCTGAGAATGAAATTAACAAAGATTTTGAGTATATTGTTGTGCCTTACATTAATTGTCTTGATTCTAATGAAACTCTTGATGATAAGATTTTGCAAATGAATAATTCTTAACTGATCTTAATAAGGATAATAAGAAACAACATAATCTTGTTCAAATTAATTATGGTGAAACTACTATTATCAATCTCGTTTCTAGCATCCATCAACGCGAGATTAGGATAGGGTCCACCATTTAAGAGCATGAGCATGTACAATTAGAAGAACTGCTAAAGTTAATCGTGGACATATTTGCATGGTCCTACGATGACATGCCTGGTATCGACCCAGAAATAGCTCAACATGCGATCCCAATATTCTCGGAATGCAAATTGGTCAAATAAAAGCTACAAAAGCTTTGCACCGAATTGTCTCTCAAAGTAAAAATAAGAAGTCGTCAAGCAACTAAACGTAGGTTTCATTCGTGTATTTAAATATCCTACATGGCTCTCCAATATTGTCTTTGTGCCAAAGTTAGCAGTGAAAGTTCGCATGTGCATCGATTATCGAGATTCAATCAAAGCATCCCCGAAGGACGATTACTCGTTAGCCAACATCGACATGAATGTGAACAACATGGCTAGAGACTATCTCAAGTCATTTATTTATGGATTTATCAAATACAACCAGATCAAGATGCCCCCTAACCATCAGGATAAAATGCCTTCATCACCCCATGGGAAACCTTATGCTACACTGTCATTCCATTCGGACTCAAGAACATCGGGGATACCTACCAAAGGGATGCCATAAATATATTGCATGACCTTATTCATAAAGAGGTTGAGGTTTATGTGGATGACATGATCATAAAATCCATGAGTCGGGAAGGTCATATTCCCACCCTTCGAAAGTTTTTTGAGCGACTAAGGCAATAGGAGATGAGGTTATACCCACAAAAATTGATTTTGGTGTCACAAAATGAAAACTCTTGGTATTCATGGTCAGTGAGAAGGGAATTAAAGTAGACCCTGATAAGATAGAAGCCATACTTGAGATTCCACCTCCACGAACGGAGAAGGAAGTCCGAGGAGTCTTAGGAAAACTACAATACATCAGTCGTTCTATCTGTGAACCTAGTTTCAAGCTTCTCTGGAAGGATTCTACTAAAGTCTAGAATGAGTCCTTACAAGAAGCCTTTGATTGAATCAATGGATGCCTTACTCGACCTACGGTGCTTATGTCTCTATAACCAGGTCTCCCCCTACTCCTGTACTTGACAGTGATAGATACTACAGTAGGGGCTTTGCTATCCCAATACATTGAAGAATTTCGTAAGGAAATAGCCACTTATTATGCCAGTCAGAATTAGCTGGGTACGAAGTTAACTACACTGCTTTGGAGAAAGCATGTGTTGCCCTGGTCTGGATCACGCAGAAGTTGTGGCATTACATTTTTTCCTTCCCCATCAAACTTTTGTCCTGTATGGATCCCATTAAGTACTTGCCAAAAATGCCCGCTTTGTCCAACCGAATGGCCCGATGTTTGATGTTGTTAGCCGAGTTTGATATTGTATATGCTACACCGAAAGATATGAAAGGGAAAGCCATCTTCGAATACCTTACTGATTACCCCATGGAAGAAGTTGATATTTCAGTCTCTAAATTCTCAAATAAAGAAATTCTCGACACATAAAATGTTCTTTGATGGAGCTGCCAATAAGAAAGTATATGATATTAAGATACTCCTGATCTCCCCTGATGGCTCTTATACCCCAATTGCCATGAACCTAGACTTCCCTTGCACCAACAACATGAACAAGTATAAGGCATGCACTATAGGCATCAAAGTCTCCCTTCAAAAATGAATTTGACACCTAGATATCCACGAAGACTCTTCTTTTATTGTCAGTCAAATCCTCAAAAAATGGAAAGTCAAAGATGAAAAACTCATACCCTTCCATGACCACTTAGAAGAACTAGCCTCCCAGTTTAATGATATCACATTCCACTACTTGTCCCGTGCAAAGAACAACCTGGTTTATACCCTTACTACCCTAGACTCTATGGTCGACATGCTCGAGGGAATAATAATGGTCCCTTTCCTAGTTCAGAAACAAGCTAAGTCTACCCATTGCTACCAGATTGAACTTTTTCCCAATGAACATTCTGATATGGTCGAATTATGGGTTCTATCAAAGTTTTTTTTAACACTACTTTATCCCAGATGATATATTGGTCAGTCAATTTATGAAAGGAAATGGTCTTTCTTATCAGCATCTTGGGAAATCAAAATATCCATAATGGGGAATGCGAGCCCCAAATGAACGATCACATGCTTGCCAAAAAGATCATTCGTCAAGGGTACTATTAGACCACCATGGTTCAAGATAGCACTGCCTATATCCAAATATGCCTCAAATGCCAACAGTTACCCAATCTCCAAGACTTGCCTCCCCGTGAGTTGTACAACATGAACTCTCCTTAGCCCTTGTCCACTTGGGACATTAACATCACATGAAAAGTTAATCCCAAAAATGGTCACAATTCATCCTGGTCGTCATTGATTACTTCACCAAATGGGTCAAAGTCAAGTTATACATGGTATTGAATGTCAAGAAAGTGGCCAAGTTTATCAGAAATAACATCATTTGTTGATACAAAGTTCCCCACAAGTTAGTATCAGATAATGGGCCCTATTTCAAAGCTAAAGTTAGAGAACTAATCGACGAGTATGGGATTCAGAGACACGAATCTTGTCCCTACCGACCCCAAAACAATGGTTCCATTAAATCCTCCAATAAAAGCCTTAATACCATAATCCTCAAGATGATTGAGAGTTATAGATATTGGGCTGATCGGATCCCTTACGCCCTCTGGGGATACCGCACTTTAATCAAAATGCCTATTGGAGCTACCCCTTATTCTCTAGTATACGGCATGGAAGCAATCCTACCTATTGAGATGGAGATACCTTCCCTCCGTGTCTTGATCGAAATAAAGGTTGACAAAGAAGAATAGCATTAGAGCCACTTTGATAAATTATCACTCTTGGATGAAAAGAGACTAAAGGCTCTGTTCCATATATAGGGATACCATCGTCGGATAGTGCGACTATTTAATAAGAAAGTCAAAGACCGTGATGTCCAGGGAGGACACCTTGTCCTCAAAGATATCATAGATACCATGTTGGACCCCAAAAGGAAACTCAAGCCAAATTGGAGTAGCACTTACATAGTGAAGAAGATTGTCTCAGGAGGCGACGTTAGGCTCACTGACCTTGATGGAGAAGAAATGACGTGTTCAGTCAACCTGGACCGCCTCAAGAAGTTTTACCTCTAGTACCAAATCTTAGCGCATTAAAACTCCTCTCACCCCCCTCTATTATGAAAAAAAATTCTTCATTTCCCCTACCCAGAACTACATGGGACCTGATCCTCTAAAAACCTTTTCAAAATGAAACTCATGAAAATTTTCGAAAATCCCCAGAGGTACATAGGCAACCCATATGCCATATATGGGTCCAGTCCCCTTCTTTTCACAAAATGATATTTTTTTCTAACCTCTAAGAATGGAGATTCATTTTATCACTTAGATAAACAAAAGGATTATGTATTCCTTAACGATTAGTATAGAGAATTCAAATGCAAAACTCATTAAGATGCACAATAAAATATGTTCAAAATTAACTTTTATTTTTAATTAGGATAATGGCGCAATTACACGAAGTATTAGAAAGGGGAGTGAAACCAACTACCCCACTCCAAACCATTTCTAAACAAAAATTTAGCCAAAATATACAAAATCATCTTAAAATCCCAAATATAAAAACATTCCAATAACCATCGCTTCACAAAATTCACTAAAAGCTTCACAAGATTCACTGCCTTCAACTTTTGGATGGCCCTGATTCATCATCATTACCATCCATGGGAGGTCCACAAGTTTTCCATTCCTAATTGGTACTCCGTATGCATTCCATGGAGAGGTACGCCCTATAATACCCCGTAATTTTATTGATTTTTATTTAAGGGATTAATTAAATTAAATGAGAATTAATTGGAAATTAATCCAGGTATAAATACTAACGAGATGTGAGTTGGTATTTGATTATGATGTTAAAATTGAAAATTTCATGAGTATTGAAAATGTTAAAAATTGTCGCGAGGCAGAAATACGACAATTTGGAAATTTAGTTGGGACGCGCGTGTCAGTCGCGTCAGGAATGAAATTATTTGAATTAAAAAGTGAATTATTTTTTATCAACTGAATGGTCATTTTGAGTGCTCCAACATGTCCGGAAGGGTCGAAATAGTCAAAAAAACACTAGTCGGGTGTTTAGTTTGGGTCCCGGGGCATTTTTGGGCCATACCGGCAACCTAGAAGGGTATTTTGGTAATTTTAAAAATAGGGGAATTAAAACCCACGAATTTTAGAGATTAATTTTATATGAAAAATAAAACCACTAAGTCCAATATCAACATTTAACAAGTAGTGGGATACGGGAGTTATAGGGAGAGTCTTACGAGGTTCCAAAAGAACATCAAATCAGAACATCTAAGGCAAGTGGTTTAATTACATAATTTCAAGCGAATGTTTCCTCCATGCTTAGGATTGAATGTATGTCTTTTATTGAAAGTTTGATGAAAAACCCATGAAATTGGAGATAGAACTTATAATCTTATATAGGGATTGCATGTACAATGGTAATGAATGAATTCCATATCCAAAATGTATCTTTTGATGATTTAAAAACGGATTTATAAGGAGAAATTGTAGACGTTAAAATTCTGGCTTTATATTTATAGGGTTTGGGACAAGGTTTGGAAATTATGATGATTACATGTTAATTTAGGAGGTATTGCCCCCGAATATATGTTAAAGAGTGATCTAGGAGGACTTAGAGTAGTTTATTAACGTTAAAACTCAATTGGGATGATCTTAGTATGGATTTAGGGAAGAAAAATTGAAGAAAAATGAATTGGGGAGATTTCTGGGCGCAGTCTGCCATCTCGTTAGAAGACCTGCCCAGGTCGTTATAATGACCTCGTTCCAACGAGCTTCTAACGAGATGACAGTAATTCTTCTAACGAGTTGATAGTTCGTTGGAAGCCATTCGTTCGAACGACACTAGTTCGAACGAGACTTCTAACGAGTTGACATAATGGCCTTTTTGGCCTAATTTTATTTCAAATGTCCCGTAGACTTAAGTAATTGAGAATTAACCTTCCCTTATTGACTAGTGGGTATAATTGTGAGAAATGGGGTACATTGAGGAGTATAACTTAGAACCTTATAGTAATCCGGATGACATTTATGGAATAGGAAATGAATACCTAATTGCGACGTGAAAAAGGTTGACAATGTTAATATACAAATCGGGACTTATAAATGTATAACATTAAATGACGGTGTAAGAACGAGAAGCATACCTATATTAATAATTCAAGATATCTAAGATGTGCGAATGCTTAGTATATGTGGTTTTATGTGTAAAACATACCTACCATACTTGCTATCATAGGAGGTCTGCGTTCGATTAGGGCGATCTAATCTTTGTGTGCCTACGAGGGGATTTAGATTGGTACCTCGAGGACATAGGTCAGAGAAGAACTTACTGAGAAGTTAATAAGTATGCTGATCATGGGAGCGTAGGTATGTGCATGACCCATGTGATGTGAACTATGTTCGCCTGCATTTTGTGTGACTGTTGTTATTTGAGAACAATTCCTCAGAGATTCGAAATGCGTGGCCCTTATGTACGTGATGTACCGGGATTGGATAGCAGAGTATGTGTGCACCGTAGCTTAGTCTCGGGGTGCTAGTATTGTATATTTATGATGAGAATAATATACTGTTAATTGAAATGAACTGAAATGTATAAATGTGAGTATCTATAATATCAACGTTTTGTAAAAGATAAAAGGGAAGATCTCTAGTGATTATAGCAGTACTAAAATGGGAAATTGTGTAGAAGAGTAAAACACTCTGTGTAAAATAAGATGTCGGGAATTAAATTGTGAATCGTATAGTAACGTTAGATTTTATATTGGACCAGTTGATACGGGCATAACTAGATTCGATTACGGATACGTTAGGAGTGCACAGATAGTCGAGAGGTGAGTATTTCATGTGAGAGCACGTCCTAACATGTATTTTGCATTCATTATTTTATGTCATTAAAACACTTGCTATATTTTAATCTGTTTTCACCATCGGGCTCTGACCCGTTTGCTTCCAAATCTATTTTTTGTAAAATCTTTTTGGTGCCCAACAACAAGGACACCGTGCATAGGAGTTCCATTCAGGTGACGTACTGTAGCTGATGTGGAAGTTACAGAACCTTGACAGTAGACGCCTCCACTTTCGATCTTGACTCTATGTTATCAGATTTTTCTCATCTGTTGGGCATGTCGCCCCATTTCCCTTAGACACTTTATTTATCCAGTTATATCAAATTTTGGGTTGTAATTAATATAGTGATGCAGACTTAGTATTGGTTTATTCATGTATTTGGATTGTTGTGAGGAGTATACCTCCAGAATCATTACTATTCTATGGTTATTCTATTGTCATTATGTTGTGGTGGTTATGTTAGCAGTTCATAATCTTCTTATTGCATGTTAATCAGATTTAATTAAAAATTGACAACTCACTTTTTAAATATTAGGTGGCTAGTAATTGTTAAAACATTTTTTGACGGTGATGCTATGAACTGAACCAACTTGGCATTTTGTATTAATTTAATAAAGGAGTAGCTACCCGGTATTTAATTAGTCGGGGTGTCACAGGTGGTATCAGAGCCAGGTTCTAGTGTCCTTAGGATCTGTACGGCTTGTTATGTTTCCGCTGAGCTTTCTTTGATGTAGAGCCCTATATGTTAGGATTGTTGTATTCTTTTATGTATGTTTTGCTCTTCACCTATTTTGAGATAATAACTGCAAAATGATAAGACTTTACTCTCATTTCAGATGCCTCCACGACGTGCACAACGAGCTCCTAAGGATGCTCAGTCTGAACCACAGCCTGAACCAGTTCAGGGCACCATGAATGCCGCAAAGGTTGCAACCATTGTAGCCCAAGCAGTAAATGCCACCCTCGTAGTTGTGCAGCAGGCACCACCTCAGGCACCGGCAGCTGTGCCAGTTCAGGATCATGCATTCCCGTCTACTTGGGAACGCATTTGTGATGCTTTTTCAGAAACCACACCCTCCGGAGTTTACAGGTAGATCCGACGTTGTTGTGTCCAGTCAGTGGAGGAAGGACATCCAAAGGAACTTAAGGATGTATGAGTGCACGAATGTTCAGAAGAAGATACTAGCTACTTTTAAGCTAGTAGGATCAGCATTGCAGTGGTGGGAGTCCATTACCACCCCGGAGGAGAGAGTTGCCCTTTCAATTAAGGAGTTCTGGGTGCGGTTCGACCGCAAATATTTTCCATCAGCTGTTCACACCGAAATGAGGAGGAAGTTAATGAACCTCAAGCAGGAGGGAAAGATTGTGGCCCAGTACGAGGCCGAATTCACTAATCCCTTGAACATTGTTCCCGATGAGATTCCGATTGAGGAGAAGAAGATTCAGAAGTTTATGGACGGATTGACTTGGAGGATCCAACAGCACTTGTTAGGAAATCTCTCGTTAACCACTTACTCTGATGTGGTTAACGCAACACTGCTTCACTGCAAGAATCATCGCTTTCACATGTCTGAGAGTAAGAGATCAGGAGAGTCCAGCCATCAGGGCAGGACAGGGGAAAATGGTGCCAACGGGGCACAATTTATTCAGGGTCAACACAGGTAGGTGATCAGGGTTCCCAACAGGGGGATCCTAAGAGATTCAGATCTGGGGGTTTTCGGAACGGTCAGGGAGGTTTCAAACATGGCCATCAGGGTCAGCAGAGACAGAATGGTCAGCAACAACAGTTCCAGCAAGGCTACCATAGTCAAGGTAGGATTGGTAATGGCCATCAGGGCGGAGGGCAGTAGGGACATCGAGGGGGAAACTTCCCAGGGAAGTGTTTCATTTGTGGAAAGATTGGTCACAAATGCCAGGATTGTCCTGATAGGGGCAGGGGCCCACAGCAGCAGCAGCAAGGGGCTCGACACGAGCCATAGAGGCCTATGTTTCCCGCCACCCTCCCAGCACCACCACAGATGGCAGCATTACCACCCATCCCAGCGGTCCCAGTCCAGTAGGGACAACTTCAGTATGGGATAGTGTATCAGCTCCAGCAGGATGCAATCCCACAGGATCCACCTGTTATTGAGGGTATGTTCTCTATTCAGGGGACTATGGGGCATATTTTATTTAATACAGGGGCCACACATTATTTCATTGCCACAAGATTTGCACGCACTTTGGGATTGTTAGACACTGCAGAGAGCATGGTTACGTGTGTAGATTCACCATTGAGTAGGGGTTCCGTGATTTCCCTAATTTGTAGAGGTGTGGGTATAGAAATAGGGAGATTTACTTTACCCGCTGATATGCTAGTATTAGAGATGACTGAGTACGATGCGATAGTTGGTATGGATTGGCTAGTTGCGTACCGAGCCATGATTGACTGTTTCAGTAGGAGTATTATTTTTGCCATTCCTGGGCAGGAGATGTTTTTAGTGGAGATGCCTCGCCCTCAGGGAGGATCGTCCACTCATTCGTACTATATAGAGGAGGGGACCTCTAAGGAAGTGGTGATACCACTTGATTCGATTCCAGTCGTTAGAGAGTTTGCTGATGTATTCCAGGATATACCTGGATTACCTCCTAGTAGAGAGATAGATTTTGTTATTGATTTAACGTTGGGCACTCGACCCATTGCCCGCGCACCGTACCGTATGGCTCCTGCGGAGATGAGAGAGCTAAGGGATCAGATAGAGCAGTTGTTGGGCCAGTGGTTTATCCAGAGGAGTACTTCGTCGTGGGGTGCCCCTGTATTGTTCGTAAAGAAGAGGGATGGATCGTTGAGGTTGTGTGTAGATTATCGGGAGTTGAATATATTCACGATACGGAATAAGTATCCATTGCCCCGAATCGATGACTTATTTGACCAGTTGAGAGGAGCCTGCTTCTTCTCAAATATTGATTTGCGATCAAGATACCATCAGTTGCGTATCAGGGAACATGACGTCTCGAAGACTGCTTTCTTGACAAGGTATGGTTCCTACGAATTTCGGGTTATACCTTTTGACTTGACCAATGCTCCAGCCGTGTTTATGGACTTGATGAATAGGGTGTTCAGAAAGTTCCTAAACCAATTCGTCATCGTCTTTATTGATGACATCCTGGTTTACTCCCAGACAGAAGAGGAGAACGCCAAACATTTGAGGCAGGTTTTGCAGACGCTATGTCAGAACGAGCTTTATGCAAAGTATGAGAAATGTGGATTTTGGCTGAAGGAGGTTCAGTTTTTAGGGCATATCATTTCAGACCGGGGGATATCTGTTGATCCGAGGAAGGTATCCGCGGTGAGGGAGTGGGGACAGCCCACAACATCGACTGAGATCCGTAGTTTCTTGGGCTTAGCAGGATACTACAGGAGGTTTATTCGGGATTTCTCAAAGATAGCGGGTCCTTTGACACATCTGACTCGCAAGGGTGTGCCATTCATTTGGAGCGATGCCTGTCAGTTGGCATTCAATGAGCTGAAGGACAAGTTGACCTCAGCGCCTGTGTTAGCATTGCCCAGGCCAGGTGTTGAGTATTTAGTTTACACCGATGCGTCCTTACAAGGACTTGGAGGAGTGCTACAACAGGAGAGTCAGGCCATAGCTTATGCTTCCCGTAAGCTTAAGCCTCACGAGAGGAATTACCCCACCCACGACTTGGAGTTAGCGGCAGTCGTATTCGCTCTTCGGATTTGGAGACACTATCTTCTGGAGAGAAATTTCGGTTGTTCACATACCACAAGTCTCTACAATACCTCTTCACGCAGAAGGAGATGAATATGCGTCAACGTCGGTGGCTTGAGTTTGTGAAGAATTATTAGTTCGATATCCAGTATCACCCAGGGAAGGCTAATGTGGTAGTAGACACGTTGAGACCTAGGCCGGTAGATGAGGTGGCCGAGGTTTGGAAAGCTAAGTGGAAGGAGTTGGGACACCAGGATGCAGTGGCCCAATCGTTCATGTCTGTGATGACTATTACACCTCAGATTATTACGAGAGTGGTAAAGGCCCAGGCAAATGACTCGTTCTGTCAGGAGCAGATAGTTCGATTACTAGCAGAGGGAGCCGAGTCCTATACCGTTGGCTCAGATGGGGGATTACGCTTCAATGGGAGATTGGTCGTTCCTAAATGGGAAGACTTGCGACACGAGGTAATGGCAGAGTCGCACTGCTCACGGTTCGTGGTACACCCTGATGGGGATAAAATGTACCAAGACATGAGACGACAGTACTGGTGGAGTGGGATGAAGAGAGATATTGTTGTGTTTATTTCTAAATGTGCCACTTGTCAGCTAGTAAAGGTGGACCATCAGAAACCGACAGGACTTCTACAGCCGTTAGAGGTTCCGATGTGGATATGGAAGAGCATATCCATGGATTTTATCACAGGATTACCTACGTCACAGAGGGGTCACGACTCCATATGGGTAATTGTGGACCGGTTGATCAAAGTCGCTCATTTTCTACCCATAAGGACATATTACACTACGGGACAGTATGCCCATATTTTCATTGCAGAGATAGTGAGATTTCACGGGGTGCCTCTAAATATCGTGTCTGACCGAGACAAAATATTTGTTTCACGATTTTGGGAGAGTTTCCAGGAGGCCATGGGTACAGAGTTGTGGCTGAGTATGACATATCACCCGCAGACTGATGGGTAAACAGAGCGGAAAAATCAGATGTTGGAGGACATGTTGCGTATGTGCATCCTAAAATTTGGAGAAAGTTGGGAGCAGTACCTTCCACTGGTGGAGTTTGCTTATAACAACTCCTACCAGTTCACAATTGGCATGGATCCATTTGAGGCATTGTACGGTAGACCTTGTCGTTCCCCAGCATGTTGGTTAGAGGTGGGGGATAACAAACTCCTTGGGCTGGAAGTGTTTCAGGACACTTTAATAAGGATAGAGATGATACGGAGCCGCATTCGGGTAGTTCAGGACCGGCAGAAGAGCTATGCTGATGTAAAGAGGTTCTTCAGAGAATTCAAGGTGGGGGACCAGGTGTTACATAGAGTATCTCCAATGAAGAGGATCATGCGTTTTGGGAAGAAGGGGAAACTGGCACCAAGGTATGTGGGGCCATTTCCTATCATCGAGCGTATTGGGACAGTTGCGTATAGACTGGGGTTACCGGAGCACTTGCATAGGATTCATGGTGTGTTCCATATTTCCTCGCTAAGTAAATATCTTAGGGACGATTTGGCCCATACTCACATTGCTTTAGAGGACATCGATCTCCAGCCTGATAGTTCCTACAAGGAGGCGTTGATTGCTATTTTGGACCGAAGCGAGCGAAAACTGAGGTAGAAGATAGTACCATTAGTACGTGTTCAGTGGCGGCATCAAAATGCCTAGGAGTCCACATGGGAGTGTGAGGATGAGATGCGCAAACGCAATTCGGAGTTATTTTACCAAGTACTCTTTCGTTCCGAATTTTGGGACGAAATTCTGTTATTAGGGGATTGATTTTTATTTAAGGGATTAATTAAATTAAATGAGAATTAATTGGAAATTAATCTGGGTATAAATACTAACGATATGTGAGTTGGTATTTGATTATGATGTTAAAATTGAAAATTTCATGAGTATTGAAAATGTTAAAAATTATCGCAGGGCAGAAATACGATAATTTGAAAATTTAGTTGGGACGCACGTGTCAGTCGCGTCAGGAATGAAATTATTTGAATTAAAAAGTGAATTATTTTTTAGCAGCTGAATGGTCATTTTGAGTGCGCCAACATGTCCGGAAGGGTCAAAATAGTCAAAAAACACTAGCCGGGGGTTTAGTTTGGGTCTCAGGGCATTTTTGGGCCATACCGGCAACCTAGAAGGGTATTTTGGTAATTTTAAAAATAGGGGAATTAAAACCCACGAATTTAAGAGGTTAATTTTATATTAGAAATAAACCCACTAAGTCTAATATCAGCATTTAACAAGTAGTGGGCTACGGGAGTTATAGGGACAATATTAAGAGGTTCCAAAAGAAACCCCTAGCCACCATCACCATCTTTAGGAGAAATCTGAAGAGAGAAAGAGAAGAATAAACTTTCCCCCTCCAACATCAAATCAGAACATCTAATGCAAGTTGTTTAATTACATAATTTCAAGCGAATGTTTCCTCCATGCTCAGGATTGAATATATGTCTTGTATTGAAAGTTTGATGAAAAACCCATAAAATTGGAGATAAAACTCAGAATCTTATATAGGGATTGCATGTAGAATGGTAATGAATGAATTCCATATCCAAAATGTATCTTTTGATGATTTAAAAATGTATTTATAAGGAGAAATTGTAGACGTTAAAATTTTGGCTTTATATTTATAGGGTTTGGGACAAGGTTTGGAAATTATGATGATTACATGTTAATTTAGGAGGTATAGACCCCAAATATATATTAAAGAGTGACCTAGGAGGACTTACAGTAGTTTATTAACGTTAAAACTCAATTGGGATGATCTTAGTTTGGATTTAGGGAAGCGAAATTGAAGAAAAATGAATTGGGGAGATTTCTGGGCGCAGTCTGCCATCTCGTTAGAAGACCTACCCAGGTCGTTCGAACGACCTCGTTCGAACGAGCTTCTAACGAGATGACAGTATCCCTTCTAACGAGTTGGTAGTTCATTCGAAGCCATTCGTTCGAACGACACTTATTCTAACGACCTCATTCGAACGACACTTCTAACAAGTTGACAGAATGGCCTTTTTGGCCTAATTTTATTTCAAATGTCCCGTAGACTTAAGTAACGAGTTGGTCTGTGTTCGATTAGGGCCATCTAATATTTGTGTGCCTACAGGGGGATTTAGATTGGTACCTCGAGGACATAGGTCAGCGAAGGACTTATTGAGAAGTTAATAAGTCAACTGATCATGGGAGCGTAGGTATGTGCGTGACCCATGTGATATGAACCATGTTCGCCTCCATTTTGTGTGATTGTTGTTATTTGAGAACGATTCCTTAGAGATTCGGAATGCATGGTCCTTATGTACATGATGTACCGGGATTGGATAGCAGAGTATGTGTCCACCGCAGCTTAGTCTCGAGGTGCTAGTATTGTATATTTATGATGAGAATAATATACTGTTAATTGAAATGAACTGAAATGTATAAATGTGAGTATCTATAATATCAACGTTTTGTAAAAGATAAAATGGAAGATCTCTAGTGATTAGCAGTACTAAAATGGGAAACTGTGTAGAAGAGTAAAACACTCTGTGTAAAATAAGATGTCGGGAATTAAATCGTGAATCGTATAGTAACGTTAGATTTTATATTGGACCAGTTAGATAAAGGCATAACTAGATTCGATTACGGATACGTTAGGAGGGCACAGATAGTCAAGAGGTGATATTTGATATGAGAGCACGTCCTATTATGTATTTTGCATTCATTATTTTATGTCATTAAAACACTTGCTATATTTTAAACTGTTTTCACCATCGGGCTCTGACCCGTTTGCTTCCAAATCTATTTTTTTTTGTAAAACCTTTTAGGTGCCCAGCCATAAGGACGCCATGCATAGGAGTTCCATTCAGGTGACGTACTATAGCTGCTGTGGAAGTTACAGAACCTTGACAGTAGACGCCACCACTTTCGATCTTGACTCTATGTTATCAAATTTTTCTCATATGTTGGGCATGTCGCCCCATTTCTCGTAAACACTTTATTTATCCAGTTATATCAAATTTTGGGTTGTAATTAATATAGTGATGCAGACTTAGTATTGGTTTATTCCTGTATTTGGATTTTTGTGAGGAGTATTCCTTCAGACTCATTACTATTCTATGGTTATTCTATTGTCATTATGTTGTGGTGGTTATGTTAGCAGTTCATAATCTTCTTATTGCATGTTAATCAGATTTAATTAAAAATTGACAACTCACTTTTTAAATATTAGGTGGCTAGTAATTGTTAAAATGTTTTTCGACAGTGATGCTATGAACTGAACCAACTTGGCATTTTGTATTAATTTAATAAAGGAGTAGCTACCCGGTATTTAATTAGTCGGGGTGTCACACGCCCTAACGAACCTGGACAGAACCACAACACCGTCTTCCATGGTGTTGAAAATGATGAACCACCTCTTACAGGTTTCTTCCTCTAAGATCTTCTCTACTACCCTCTTCCATAGCCATTTTCGGTAGTTACCAGTCAAATGTCAGGCCCCTTCCATGAACTGTGATGAATGGATAGAGAATCGACCGCACTGCCACAAAGGGCCCGGCATCATCCTCAGTGACTCAGTCGAATCCTCCATCGGTAATAAATTTGTTATGCGAGGGAGCACGATTTGTTCCCACCCGACCTAACGCATGAACCGCTAAGGGAAACAAAAAGAAGTCTGTTGAAGGCCCACCAACCGCACATTATAATAATCTCTAAATTAAAACATAGGGAGCAAGTCCCCCCACCATGGCACCGACCAGTGAAGGCACCGGGCTCCGTGCTCAACAAGGCAGTTTACCTAACTCTCCACATATGGGCTGAACCTGAAGAAAAATGGGACAAAGAAATTAGGCACAACCGCCAAAGGGAACTCTAGAGAGTTTGCCGGGCATAACCTCTTCGCAAGCCACATGAACAACATTACGGGGCTGCCCCTCAGGAAATCAAAGGGACCTTCCTTCCAAGCATCCAGACCGTTCAGGGTCTCAGCAAACACCACCACTATATGATTATGGCGGTAAGACATCCAAACCGTTATCGCAGCAACTTGGAGATCCATAGTCAAGTCCCCCATCACCAACCCATCACCAATAATAGCCTCATAGTAAGGCCTACGATGACAACTCTAGCAAATCCATCACTAGTACAGTCTCTTCAACACATCAAAATTAACAAAATCCAGCAAAGGTGATTAGCTCTGTTTTACATCAAGCTCTCTTTCTCCTCATCCCAACCAAGCCTCCAAGGCCTTTCTCTGTTCGAAAATTCCAAAAAGCACATTTCTCTTTATTTTTCTATAAATAAGCCCCTTCAGAGGGATTTTTTTCCAGCCAAGCCTCCAAGGCTTTCCTCTCTTTAAAAATGTCAAAATATACACTTTTCCTAAAAAAAATTCAAAACAAAACCCCAATAGTAAATTAAAGTGGATGTAGATTAAGCCACTAAATCAAGATTATAAAAAAACATGCATCTATTTTTGCCTTCTTAAGTCTCTCTTTTCTAGTGTAAATTCGTTACATCAAGCATACATTATGGTCGATGGCAAGACCCTCGGTCAATGACAAATTTGAAAGATAATATCTAAAAGAAAGAACCAGAGATGGATGCCACCTCATCCGTAAGTACCGTCAACCTAGACACCACCTTATGTGCCAGCAACATCCTTATCTACACCTGCATACCTATAGACCTTAATTCCTCTGAAGGAAAACTCCAAGGGTGGAATGTCACCTGTAATCCCTAATAAAGATTCAATAATTTATCCAAAAGCAATGTCTTGAAGCCTACGCCCATAAAGATTTGACCGTCGCCTTTCCCTTTCCTAAGGAAGCCCAAGAATTCGTGCCCTTGCGGATTGGAACCCCCCAGGACTTCCTATCATCACCCCCTCCAAAGTTTGTACAAAAAAATCCAGAAAATGCCAAGAAAAATCCCAAAAATTGCGTGAAAAATTCCCATAAAAATATAGAAACTGAATTTCCTCAAGAAAATCTTTTTTGAAGCACCAAGCCCATTTAAAACTCTCAAAATTCTAGCCAGATTAATTTTACACCCTTATCTCCAACATAAATCCCATTTGGGTTCATCTTACCAACCTATCCTCAAACATGTTCTACAAGTAGAACCAACAAAATACGACTGCATCCAAGTCTACAACTCCCTAACATCGCCCGATGGAGTTTCAAGATAATACAATCCCCAACTGGATATCTCATTAATACATTCTTCCCCAATGAAGTCTCAAAGTAATAAAATCCTTAACACAACTATAGGTGCATTAGCACCCTAAAAATAATTTAAAAATTCCCCAGGAGAGCAACTCCTCGCGTTACAACTTTAGGTCCTCAGAATTGACCTGGCCCGCAGAATTGGTTACCATAACTCAAGGTCCTCAGAATTGACCTTAGACTTATAAAGTGTTCGCTCCAACTTAAGGTCCTCATAATTGACCTCAACCTACATAATTGGTCGTCACTACTCAAGGTCCTCAGAATTGACCTTGACCCTCAGAATTGGTCGCCACAACTCAAGGTCCTCAGAATTAACCTCGACATCAGAATCGTTTGTCACAATTTAAGGTCCTTAGAATTGGTCTCAACCCTCATAATTGGTCGCCACAACTTAAGGTCCTCAAAATTGACCTCGACCCTCAAAATTGATCACCACAACTCAAGGTCCTCATAACTGACCTCGACCATCAGAATTGGTCACTACAAATTGAGGTCCTCAGAAGTGACCTCGACCCTCAGAATTGTTCATCAGAACTCAAGGTCCTCAGAATTGACCTTGGTTCATAAAATTGGTCGTCATAATTTAAGGTCCTCAAAATTAACCTCAACCATCAGAATTGGTCGCTACAACTCAAGGTCCCTAGAATTAACCTCGGCCCTTAGATTCAATCGTCATCACTGTAGGTCGTCAGAATTGACCTCGACCCTCAGAATTAGACACTATAACTTTAGGTCCTTAGAATAGAACTCAATCCTCAGAATTGGTCATTTCTGCACAACTTAAAAGATAAATTTAGGTTCACATAATCATCCTTAACCCGCTGAATTGGTCTCCCTAGTGATTTAGAACCAATATTAAAACATACTTGACCTGCTGAATTGGTCATCATCAACTCCTTAGGTCCTCAGAACTGACCTCAACCCGCCGAATCGGTTATCTTCATCTCCTTAGGTCCTTAGAACTGACCTTAAATGATTGAACCAGTCTTCTTTGCCTACTTAGGTCCTCAGAACTGACCCCGACCCTCCAAATCGGCCAACCTCATCCCCTAGGTCCGTATAATCGACCTAAAATCCTCTTTCCCAATGTCGATGTGGTGTTTATCATTCGAAGGCCTTTAATTATTCCAAGTTCGGCCATCATGGGGCTCTCTATAGACACTAAGAACCTCCTTAGGTTCCTAGCACTCACGCATGCACCACAAACCCTAGGTCATACTTTGAGTACCAGTCTAGAGGCCACCGAGTGCTCTCGAGCCCCATTTTGACTCCGTCTAACTTTCTCTTCAAAGTGAAATCTCAATGAATATTCTAAGTTCTCTCAATCCCCTTTCTGATGGTCCACACCGTGTATGAATCGATCATACAGTTTAGATGAACGATTCATTTTACTATCAAAAATTTATCCAAAGGCCACTGAGAGCTCTCAATCCCCATTTCGACCCAACTTCCTCTCCTGAGCGGAACCTCAATGGATCTTAAAAGGGCTCTAAATACCATCTGCAATGGTTCATACCGTGCATGAATCGGACTTACGATTCAAACGAATGATCCATTTTATTCAAAAAATTGACCGAGCACTCCCGAGCTCCATTTGACTCCTGTTAGCTCTTTAGTTTGAACGAGACTGAATGAATCTTTGAAGCCCCCTGAATAAACTTTCCAATGTTCCACCCCGTGGGCGAATCATCCTTACGATACAAACAAATGACCCAAATTACTTCGAAGGATCAACAAGCACTTTCGGGCCCTGTTTGATGCCCTGTTTGACCAAGGTCAACTCTCTGAACTGAACAAAACTGAATGAATCTTCAAAGGGAACTAAATACACTTTCCAACAGTCCGTTCCTTTCACGATTCTAACTTATGGTTCAAGTGAATGATCCATTTTCCTCTGGAAATTTCCCATCTAGTGACTAACGGGAAATTTCAGGACTTGTTTGACCTCAGTCAACTCCTGAACTCGAGAGTGGATCAATGGATTCTTAAAGGTCTCTAAATACCCTTTTCAACATTCATCCGCATACATAATTTTTATTTATGATTCACGTTTTACGGTCAGTTTTTCAAAAAACCTACCTCAGATTGCTGAATGGCAACCACATGACCTATCCTATCGACAGTGTGTGTAGGGTTCCATACCAATAGGTAGGTCAATTACCATGCTAATATGCACACCCCTTGGCCCTATATATAGAGGCCATGACCTCACTTTGAAAGACACACCTGAGGACACCTAAACATCCCTCTCAGCAATTCAGAGATAATGCCCTCGAATTTAAAGTTGTTATTTCCTAAAAATCCCATAACCCACATTCCTTCCATCATTTTCATACTCTTTTGAGTAAATTTCCACCTACCTACTCAAACCACCATCACTTCACCTTAAGGTTATCCCATCTACAAGGAAGATCTACTTCAAGTCATCATAAGGAGGTTCATTTCTTCCTCTTTGTGTTTAATTTCTCGTAATTTCGGATTCGTTACTTCATTTTTTCTTTAGTACTTTACTTCATTACATCACATATCTTAATTCCAAACTGTTATTATTAGTATTCGTACATATTTTATTTTCATAGAAAAATCCAAAAATAAGAAAAAGAGGGTTCACTCATAAATTCCAAAAAGGGAGTCCTCGTAACACTTTCTGAGGCTAAAGTATCTTTCAACACATACACACACTTACTATAAATTCCTCGGTTGGATTTATGGATTAAACCCCACCTTATATTATTTTCGAACTATGTGGACTTTGATGCCCCTGGGCTACGTAGGTGTCTTGGGTGAATCCCTCGGCTAGAGTCCTCCCACCTACTTTTTTATTTTGTTCTCATTTATTAATGATATATAAATTTTATATGCTTGTGTCTTGTCTTCTATATTCAATCGTTCCTTCATAAAGACATGTGAATCGACAAACACTTACATTCTCTTTTTTAATTACTATTTTGGGAACACTTCTAAGGATAACCTCATTTCGCCTTTAGCCATGACTCAAGTCGAGTGATTCCATCCTCCTTTTATATTATGCACATAAGAACACATATCATGGAGTTTTATAGGTGACGATTAAAACATGCCCATAATAGACCGAAAGGGCAGGAGAGGTTCCTAACATCATCTCATTCCGTAACTTAGTCCTCGAATCTTTGAACTACTTGATTTCGCATGAATCAGTATTGTCCTTGATGTCGTTCTCCCGAACAGCCAACATTTCTTTTGACTATTGGGTGAAAAATAGGTTGGTGACTCTATCTCTACATGTCACCCCACATCGATGACGGTTGAGTGTTCCAATAGAGTACGTAATCCCACCCGCACGCCCGAAAAATAAGAATGGTGGAAGGAAGGAGGGATCAACCTTCGGAGACCTCGACCCCTGACGCTCGGGATAGACACACCATCATCTGACAACTACCCACCCTAGGATTATATGGGGCAATTATACTCGAGGACATATCAATAATCTCTCCCGTGATCAAAGAAGTAACCGACATGAAAGTAGAGGCACGAGATCCTATAGGAATACTCCATAACATAGATAATAGAAATGGCACGTTAGGCATGCCAAAGATGGAACTGCTTCCATGATCCATGACATTATAAACAAATAATAAGTGGGGATAACAGATGCAAATGTTGTAAAATATAGACAAAGGCGAGACCCAGATGAAATAGATAAAGAAGTAAAAGGTAAGTCATTCTAGATATAGCATGTTTGTTTGCATTAACTAAGCTTTGGCGTAATGGAAAATTTAGTCGATCAATTAACCTATTCCCCTCCTCCCTTCAGTCAATCATCTAAACCCTAGGATTTTCCAAAATTTCCACTTTCCTCCCCTGAAGTTTCAAGCCACAATCCCCAATTTTCTTCCAAAATAGGAAAACTTATTTTGTTAAGTTTTTATTTCGACGAAGAGTATCTGCACGCATACTCTTACTTGATCGCTTCTGTGGACACCTCAATTTGCAATCTAGGTCCCGGAATGTTTCATCCTATTCCAAATAATCCCAAATTTAGTGTTAAAAATACTAAAAACCTGAGTATATGGGGCCAAAGTATAAATAAACAAAAAATGAAAACACACTTAACTCATTAAAACAACTAATAAACAACCCCTTTCGGGCCTTTAGCCGATCGACTTAAGGCTTCCCTAGCAGCGTCTAATCAGCCAAAGGCTTTAAGTGATCGGGCAAAGCCCTCTCACACTAGATCTTATCCAAATATTTACTCAGTCGTTGATAAAAAATTATAAAAGCCGAATGAAACGCGGTGTGTGATAACGATTTACATTAATTCGCAAGTTTCCAACTAAACCTTATTTAATTAGAGTCTATTTTTAAAAAAACTTAAATCATCCCCAAACCATTCAACTAGGTGTGTGAGTGTGTCAATCCATAAATAAATAAAGCATGCGACACAAGTTTAAGGAAAAATCCCCGAAGGGCAAAACCCTTTTTTTATTTCTAGAACTCTGACAAGTTTACAAGACCATTGACTTACATGAAATCTTGCTTTCACCCACAAGATTTACACACGGTGTCTTCGACAAACATCCAATGCAACGGCTAGAAACAAAACAACAATGGTTAACACGCATCTATACCACAAGGACCACAATCCTAGACATGCAGTCTTCTTGGTGTAGGTTATCCTCCCCACAACAGTAAACAACAACAAAGTGTGTTATTCAAACACCAAAATAATTCACTAAAGCATATGGGAGTATTGTGAATTGAAAACAAAAAACGGATTAAACCCTAAAGTAAGAAGTCAAAAAGGATTATGCTTTCGCAGTTTTCTATTTTGTAAAACACTGGGACTTCTTAAAGAAAACGAAACCACAGAATGAGTTTTTATAGAAAAACACGCCACCTCAAAAACCGCGCTCGTTCAAACGAGATAAGGTTCTCGCGCGAATGACTTATGATGTCGTTCAAATGATATCTCGTAACATCCCTATGTCGCTCGAACGAGATGGCTATCTTGCTTGAACGACCTAGGTGTCAAAATCGAGGTACGCTCCAACACTTAGAAAAAATTACTCATTCTTAAATTTGACGAAAAAGTCCACTCTAACACTTAGAAAATATTTTATACAAATATCCCACAAGCTCTAAGTGAAAATTTAAGGTATTTAAAACAAAACCTTACCAAAGTAAACTTCGCGGAGTCTTTTTGATGAAGAACTTGATAAATTTGGATCCATCTTGATGTAGATAGATCTTGAATGATCTTTGACGGTGTAGCGGTATATGACATAATAAATTGATAACAGACTTATAAAAATATGTCCTTACAAATCTCCCCATATGTCTATGCCGATACATACATAAAAAATCCGAATTATCAAAAACCAAAATGCCTACACAAATCTACCCTCCCATGAATAAATTTGCAAGACCTCAAAACTATTCTTCAAACATCTTCGTCAATTCTCAAATCTTTTCTCATCAGGGTGTGCAACATCATGATCTTTAATCTTTGTACCTACACACATGAGATAAAGCAAATACCTTCGTGACGCATCGAGTTTGAAATGATATAAGAATAAATCATTAGTAAATCAAATCTCCCCATAATGCAAAAACTCCATATAACCTGATAATTCTTTCTTCCCCTTTTTATGATGTCCCCAAATAGACAGATAAAAAGAAAAAAAATCAAAACATGGAGTGTCACGATAAAATGCATAGAAAATATGGATCAAACTACGTGCATGCAAAGGTATGTCTCAAAAACATTCACAAACTATTTTTGATTTTTCAAATTTTTCATACAAAAATAAGATACCAAAAATCACACCATGGATTTAAACTCAAACAACCAAGTCATGGAAATGGAATGTATGGGTGTGAACACATTCGATAGGTAAATAAACTCAATCAATCATATATGCACGATGCATACATGTACTCCTAACGAATGAACATCAAAAGTATCCTTAGGTGTACAAATTTGTTGAATTTAGATGACATCGTCTTACGAAAATCAACAAATCAAAGTCAAAGTGATTTCCACACCAATAACGTCCAAAACTATTTAGCGCTTTTTCAAGATTTTCAAGGACACGCAAACCCGTTTTAACTGTCCAACCAAACTCCCTCATATATATTTTCTTTTATAGGTGTTAAACTAAATTCTCAAACTTTGGAGAATTGGTGCAAAAAACTAATTGGCCTATAATTGGCATGAATTTCTTTTTATTGCCTTTAAATTTTTTGGGCTCTTTTAAACCTCTTTGGACCCCGGATAATAAAATTCCTCAATTTTTCAGGTCCAATTTAAACGGCGGCTTAATCGCAAAGGATAAATGATAAACTTTCGTAGCCCTTCATCGTTTTTAAACAAAGCACACAACCTCACAAACGGCTCTTACATGCACAACTTTCTTATCCAGTTTTATCGCGCTTGATTCGTTTTAAGGACAGGATTGAAGTGAAAACACCCAACCAACATGAGATAAGACAAGCATAATAATCAAACAAATCCATGCATGTGTGCAATAAAGGAAATCATGAGTTAAACATGTAGAAAGCATCACTTAATTGCATCTCAATGACTCCAAACATTATAAAGAGCATGGATGAATTGACATATTATCTCAAAACATTATCAAATAGTCACGTGAAAAAATGGAATGATGTTGTGACTCGGTCATCCTCAGTGTACATCCATAAAAGGTGCAAACAAAAAACAAAACTCTTTTTGGATTTTCTCAAAATTTTATCAAAATAAAAGCTTTTTGTATTTTTCAAAAACAAAAATCTAATACAAAAAGGACATGTCACAATGCTAGCAAACATACATATCATGAATAAAAAAACTAGCGTATGGCAAACATGCGAACACACTCATCTATATGATATGGCAAGAGAAGAATCACGTGCAAGCAAACGGGAATCAACTTGTCTAAAATCTAGTGCCTCTAAAAGTGATTTCCTCACCCAAATCGATGTGAAATGTCGTGTGGGGGATTTAGGAACCAAGGGAACACTAGTCACAAACTTCCAAGCACTTTTTCCAAGATCAAAACAAAAACGCCTAAGGTGACCTTTCCTACCACAATATGAACATGTGTAAACGGGTGTAACGACACCAATGGGTTGACTTTTTCTAATGTCCTTGGGAATGGTTGACCCTCTAAAATAAATAATGGTTTTAGCTTTAGCATTAGAAGCATGAGAACAAGATGAGCCATTACCATCACTATCAAACCTACTCGAGTTTGTCAAATTATTTTTTAACTTCAAAATTTTTTACTCAAGCAAAGAATTAGACTCTTCCAATTTAAGGGACGCCTTTTTCAAATTTTCAATAATTCCTAAAAGGGTATATCTCTCTCCCTCAATCAAAGCAAACTTTTCCCTAAGAGTCTCTTCACGTGCCACAAACTCATTGATTAAAATATTTTTGTCATCTTTGGCACAAACACAAACCATCGAATTTTAAAGGTCCTCTAATTCTTTTTCTAAAAATAGGACCCTATCATCACTTTCCTTCTTGGACAATTTTAAAGCAACAAAGTCATGGTCCAAGGAAACAAATTTTTCACGATAAAAATCTCTTTGATTTTGAACCGTTTGCAAAAGATCCAACGCGGATTTAAAACGAGAATTTTATTTTTTCAAAAAATCAATTCTTTTAGCAAACTTCAAATTCAAACGATTTATATCATCAAAACTCTGACTCGTGTCATCAAAGGGGGTCATCTGATTACATAAGTTCTCCATCGGAAAAATTGCTATTTTTCACAAAACTTATTTAAAAAAAATCAATATCACATAATTTTGCGAAAAATAGGAATACGCGATAAATTAACACAATCTACTCTAATACCAATTTGACAACGTGCGAAGTCAAATTGTATTAAAAAAAAAAAATCCTTGAAAAAAATAAGGATCGCGCGATAAATTAGTGTAACCCGCTCTGATACCAATTTGTAAAAAACCGTATGAAACGCGGTGTGATACCGATTTAAATTAATTCACATGTTTTCAACTAAAAATTATTTAATTAGAGTCTATTTTTAAAGAAACTTAAATCAGCCCCAAGCCATTCAACTATGTGTGTGCGTGTGTCAATCCATAAATAAATAGAGCATGCGACACAAGTTTAAGGGAAAAACCTTTTTTTTTATTTCTAAAACTCTAACAAGTTTACAAGACCATTTACTTACATACAATCTTTCTTTCGCCCACAAAAGTAACGCACGGTGTCTTCGACAAACCTCCAAAGCAACGGATAGAAATAAAACATAAATGGTTCATAGGCAGCTATACCACAAGGACTGCAATCCTAGATACGCGGTCTACTCAGTGTAGGTTATCCTCCCCAAAAGAGTAAACAATAGCAAAGTGTGTTCTTCAAACACCAAAACAATTCACTAAAGCATATGGGAGTTTTTTGGATTGAAAATAAAAAAGGGATTAAACCCTAAAGGAAGAAGTCAAAAGGGATTCTGCTTTTTCAATTTTTTGTTCTATAAAACACTGGGACTTCTAAAAGAAAACGAAACCACAGATTGAGTTTTTATAGAAAAACACGTTGCCTCGAAAACTGCGCTCGTTCGAACGAGATAAGGGTCTCGGGTGAATGACTTACAAATGTCGTTCAAACGACATCGCGCGACATCCCTATGTCTCTCGAACGAGATGTCTATTTCACTTGAACGACCTGGGAGTCAAAATCGAGGTACACTCCAACACTTAGAAAAAATTACTTATTCTTAAATTTCACGAAAAAGTCTTCTCCAATACTTAGAAAATATTTTATAAAAATATCTCACAAGCTCTAAGTGAAAAGTTAAGGTATTTAAAACAAAACCTTACCAAAGTAAACTTCGCAAAATCTTTTTTATGAAGAACTTGATAAATTCAGATCCGACTTGATGTAGATGGCTCTTGAATGCTCTTTGATGGTGTAGCAGTATATGACATAATAAATTGATAACAGACTTATACAAATATGTCCTTACAAAAGTCAATAGCACTAAACATTTAGACGATCGGCCGAAACTCTCCCGAAAACCCCTATAAATATAGGTCTCCACCCACTGTTTCATGGAATCCCACTTCCAATAGGGAGACATAAACCCAAGGTTGATTTGGTTTTCTAACTTTCTTAATCCCGATATACTAGAGCTCCTTTTCGGAAAATCCCGAAGGGCTCGTACTTCTAAGAAATCACTTTTTCAGAAGGAAAATCTCATACTTTCGTGGAGTAGCCCCGAAAAGAGGTTCGTACTCCTGAAAATCTGCCTCTGAGATAAAGTAGAGTCAAAACCTTACAAAAATTTCAATAGTCAACACTTTTCAAC
Organism: Sambucus nigra; assembly: GCA_949130495.1. Classification (NCBI taxonomy): domain Eukaryota; kingdom Viridiplantae; phylum Streptophyta; class Magnoliopsida; order Dipsacales; family Adoxaceae; genus Sambucus; species Sambucus nigra. Next base: position 425,864,123 of record OX422217.1, on the reverse strand, counting down.
GAAGCTCTTCCCAACTAAAAAGTATCAAAAAATTAGGCTTTCCCCCAAAGAAAAAAAGTCGACTTGTTTTCGTAAGGGTAAATAACCTCTGCTTAAATATTGGAGCAATGACCAACACACACACACACACACACACACACACACACACATATATATATATATATATATATATATATATATATATATATAGAGAGAGAGAGAGAGAGAGAGAGAGAGACTCATGTGCACACTAAGTTTGCACATCAATTTTTTAGAATAGTAAAAAAATATTTTTGAGCTGATTTCTTTTATGTGCTATTTAAACATTTAAAGGGACCCTTATAAAAACATCAGCTCAAAAAAACATTTTTTTGCTATTTTTAAAAATTCGGTCAAACTTTCATTTGCTTTTAAGTACTTTAAAAGTTGTAAAAGTTTGATCGATTTTTTAAAAATAGCAAAAAAATATTTTTTTGAGATGATGTTTTTTATATAGCTCTGATGTGTTTAAATATCATATAAAAAAATCAACTCAAAAATATTTTTTAATACTTAAAAAAAATTGGTTTGTGCCAGCATGTGTGCAAACTTAGTGTGCACAGGAGTCTTCCTTTCTCTCTCTCTCTCTCTCTCTCTCTATATATATATATATATATATATATATATATATATATATATATATATATATATATATATATATATATATATTGTGCATACTTATGTACCCTCTCTAACTCGACCCCTTGTTTAGGAGACAAGGTTTGCAATTTACAGTATTTCTATTTTTTCTAATTATGGTTTTTACCAAACACCTCCCCTTGTGTCACGAATTGACATTATCATATGTTAAAAAATAAAAATAAAAAACCATGATTCCAAAATACAAGCATGAAAATATAATTTTCAAAATACGCTCTCAGGAGAGTGCCATTGAGTTGCATTTAGTGCGAAAATTTGCAGGTCAAAGTTTAAAATTCGGATACACTCACCTTTTTTTCGAGTGAACGAAGCATGTCTTTGCACTACAACCCAAATATGTGTTTTCATTTCAATTTTTTTCAAACACTTGCCATTTGATCAACGTATTATTTTAACACACACACACACACACACACACACATATATATATATATATATATATATATATATATATATATAATGCTCCTGTGCGGACTAGTCCGCATTTTAAGAATGCGAACGGAACATGTGTCACCTAACGGTGCGCCTAGAAATTATCGCCTAAATTATAGGCACACTCTCTCTCTTTTCTGGGCTCACCGCCAGGTGACACATGTCCGGTCCGCATTCTTAAAATGCGGACTAGTCCGCACAAGAGCATGACGGTATATATATATATATATATATATATATATATATATATATATAACACAATTTAAATGTTATATTAAGGACTAGGCTATATAAGTACCGCACCATTGTATCTTGTATTCTAGGTATCCCATTTCATACCCTTGTAAATATATTGTAATACCCCGTACTTTTATTGATATTTATTTGTGGGATTAATTAAATTAAATGTGAATTAATTGAAAATTAATCCGGATATAATACTAACGAGATGTGAGTTGGTATTTAATTATAATGTGTATATATGGCAGTATATGAATATTGGAAATATTGAATTTGTCGTGAAATTGAAATACGATAATTTGGAAATTTTGTTAGGACGCGTGTGACAGTCGCGTCAGGAATATAATTATTTTAATTAAAAAGTGGATTTTATTTTTATTAACCGTATGGTCATTTTGAGTGTGCCAACGTGTCCGAAAGGGTCAAAATAGTCAGAAAACACTAGCCGGGGGTTTAGTTTGGATCCCGGGGCATTTTTGGGCCACACCGGCAACTTAAAAGGGTATTTTGATAATTTTGAAATTTTAGGATTTTTAACCAACGAATTTTGGGACTTAATATTAGGTTATTTTGTAACCCACTAGGCCATTACCAGAACTTAACTAAATTGAGGGCTACGGGAGTTATAGGAAGAAGTGGGAGAGAAGTTAGAAGAGATTCCCAAAGAGAAAACCACCATCTTCAACCTTGGGAGGAAATCCATAGAGAAAGGGGAGAATCAACCCATTCACCAACACCAAATTCAGAGAACTATCTAAGGAAAGTGGTTTAATTTCGTTAATTTCAAGCGAATGCTTCTTCCATGCTTAGAAAATTGATATATTTGCATTGTATTGGGAGATTTAAAAAAACCCATGAAATTGGAGTTATAAATTCAAATATTGATATAGGTTTGCATGTAGAATTGTTATTGGGTGATTAGACAAAAAGAATTACTAATTTTTATGTTACAAAAACGTACTTATTTATGGAAATTGATGACTTCAAATTTCTAGGGTTCATGTTCATAAGATTTGGGGAAAAAATTGCGGAGTCATGATAATTAGATGATGTTTAGAAGGATTTGACCCTATATAAATGTTGAGTTATGACCTATGAATGTTTAGTGATGATTAGAAACCTTAAAATACTATTGGGACGACTTTTAGATGAGATTAGAGGTGAAGAAAATTGGGAAAAACGTGGTAGGAGAATTCTGGGCTCGAACTGTCACCTCGTTAGAAGACCTGCCCAGGTCGTTCGAACGAGCTCGTTCGAACGAGCTTCTAACGAGTTGACAGTTTGACTTCTAACGAGTGGGATGTTCGTTCGATGCCTTTCGTTCGAAACGAGATCTCGTTAGATGCCCACTTTGTTCGAACGAACTCTCGTTCGAACGACCTCGTTCGAACGAGACTTCTAACGAGTTGACAGATTGGCCTTTTTGGCCTGGTTTGATTTCTAGTGTCCCGTAACCTTGTTTAATTGTAGAGATAACATTACCTTGATGACTAATTGATATAGTTGGGATATTCGGGATATATTGAGGAGTAAAATATAGAAGAATGATTTGAACCAAATGGTAATTGTGGGTTAGGACATGAATAACTTATTACGACGTGAGGATAATGGATGATGTGTATATATAAACCGGGGACACGTGTATTGGTATAAGAATGAGAAGTATACCACTAATAAATTATGGTAATTACTAAGATGTGTGCATGCTTAGTATATGTATATAATTTTATGTGTATGACATACCTACCATACTTGCTATCACGGGAGGTTTACGTTCGCTTAGGGTCATCTAATCTTTGTGTGACCGGATTTAGATTGGTACCTCGAGGACATAGTTCAAGAGAATGACTTATTTGTGAGTTAATAAGTCAGCTGACTATGGAGCGTAGGTATGTACGTGACCCATGGATATGTTGAATTATGTTCTCCTCCATTTTTGTGTGTTGTGCTTATTCTAACAATTCCTGAGAGATTCGGAATTTGTAATCCTTATGTACACGATGTACCGGGATGGATAGCAGAGTATGTGTGCACCACAGCTTAGCCTCGGGGTGCTTATATTGTATATTTATGATGTGAATAATATACGGTTAAATGAAAAGAAATTGTTATGTTTAATTGCGAGTATAATTGTAGTAACGTCTTGATAAAGATAAAAAGGGATAACCTGTTGTGAAATGTTTTGCTAATAATTGAGAATCCGAGTTTAAGTAAGGCTACCTATTTAAGTGATGACGTTCGGAATTTATATTATGAATCGAGTAGAAAGGTTAGAACTTATGTTGGTTTAGTTAGATATGGATATCACGTGTATGGGTACGGTACGTTAGGAGTGCACAATTAGTCGGGAGGCGAGTATTTCATGTGAGAGCACGTCCTAACATGTATTTTGCATTCATTGTTTTAATGTTATTAAAGAACTTGCTGTTTTTAAAATACTCTCCACTTTCGGGCTCTGACCCGTTTGCTTTCAAATCTATTTTTGTAAAAACCTTTTTAGGTGCCCAACCATAAGGACACCATGCATAGGAATTCTATTCAGGTGACGAGCTGTAGCTATTGTGGAAGTTACAGGGCCTTGACAGTAGACGCCCCTTTTCTAGTTCTGACTCCATATTCAGTTTCATCATTTGTAGGGCATGTCGCCCATTTCTATTTAGAGACATTTCATAATTCAGTTATTCAGATTTTGGCATGTATTTAATTAAGGGTACACTGTTCTATTTATTTCAGTTGTGGGATTGTTGTGAGGAGTATTTCCTCCAGACTTATTATTATTTGTTGGTTATTCTATTGCTTCTTTAGGGTTAATGGTTATGTTATTCTTTCATAATTCTTTTATTGCATGTTAATCAGATTTAATTTAAAATTTGACAACTTACTTTTTAAATACTAGGTGGTTAGTAATCATTAAAATGTTTTCAACAGTGATGCTATTAACTGAATCAACTTGGCATTTTGTATTAATTTAATAAAGGAGTAGCTACCCGGTATTTAATTAGTCGGGGTGTCACATATATCCCGTTAGGTGAACTATGCTAGCTTTGATCCTAGGTCAACTCGGGTAGTTAGACATTATAAGGAGTTGAACTCGTGAAGCCCAAGCCTCATAATACATCTATCGGCATATTATTTCCTAAGGATGCCTCCATCTTTAGTCCTAACCTCCTTTCTCATCTAACTTGGCTATTCGAACTACGTAGGACATTATCCCAAGTCCCCATGGGTACGTTAGTGCAATATCTAATCCTTTTTATGAGCGCTAGACTTTAAAATATGTCTCTTGATATATTATCTACACCGAGAGGCACCCATCTCTTGACTTTCATCCCTTAAATCTAAATAACACAAAATGAGATATCAAAAATATCTCAAAGCTGTGATCTTTTGCGCAACACCAAACTTACACACACATCACGTTCGAACTCATGTTATAATCAAACTATGTAGGCTTTTATCCCAAATCTTCTTGGGTATGTAGATGCAATACCGAGTCATTTTTATGAGCTTGAGCCTCGACCATATTTCTCTTTATATATTGTCTCCACCGATATGCATCCGTCTCTAAACTTTCAACCCTTACACCTAAATAACTCAAATGAGATATCTAACTATCTCAAGGAGGAACCTCCCAAATATATACCTGCATATAAATGTGCACATATGTATATACTAATCACAACAGAGATGTAGCCATATATCACCTTTAAATTTCTCATCAAACATTGAAAGAGATATCAAACTATCTCAAATGACGAGGTTTCTTGCACATTAACATTCACCATAATGTCCATTCATTATACAAATAAAAGAATAAAATCATACACAAGAAATCTTGTGTACTTGAATCAGTTAAATTGACATTCCCATACCTCTTACGTATGTCGATTTCCAACCCTAACACTTATCTACATTTTTTAAAGGGAACCTTACGCCGAAGTCTCCAAAGAAATTCGAAAATAACTAAAAAATTATCTATTAATGTAAAGCGAAGTAATAATAATAGAATTGTGCAAGCATAAAGAACACGTGGGTGCCTAACAAATGCACCAATGATAACCCAGTTCCCAAACCCATGTAACAAGAATCTATGGACTAACCGCAAACTTTAAAACTTGCCTTAGGATTATCTCGAATATTTTTATTTTTATATAAAACAAACCGGCGACTCTGAGAAACCAATGAAACCCCCTTCTTTCGCACAAATACCAAACCTATCAGAGGGGGTTTCACCAAACCTGGACATGGCATCAAATAACATCTTGGGGTAGGATCACTGACACCCAATGTCGAACTGATAAACCAACCTTGGGGGGACGTGATAGAAGTGAGAGACAAGAACTCCTCGCATCCCCGTAATGAAGTTACACTCGGGCACAACATCACACACAGCTCGCTCGAGACTCACAATGCCACATGCGTATAATGAATTTAAATTTTGAGGACGAAATTCCTTATTTAAGGGGTAGAATGTAATACCCCATATTTTATGTGAGTTATTAAATTGAAGAAAATTAATTGTTTGTGCTTGATTGTGACATGATATGTCACTATTTACATTTTTATGCGTTATTTAATTCGGATTTAATACACGATAATTCATAAATTAAATAATTTGATATTTGGAATCGTATCAGATGGTTATTAGATAACTGGGTTGCTAGTTATTTGTTTTGGTATATGAAATAACAAGCTGAATTTCTTTTACGGATGATATTCTGATTTTTACTAATAATACTAAATCTTCCCTCTCAACTCTCTTGGAATTTATTTCCCGTTATGAAGATAATTCTAGCCAAGTGTTAAATCAATCCAAAAGTTGTTTCGTCATCTTAGATAAAGCTCTTGAATGTAGATGATCCATTATTTCTAGAGCTATTGGTTTCACTCAAAAGCATCTCCCTATTGCATATCTGGGAGTCCCTTCATATTCTGGTAAAAAGAAGAGAAATTTGTTCTCATCTTTGGTTTATAATATCTATAATAAACATCATACGTGGTGTTGCAAGCTTCTTTCTCGAGATGATAAGTTGATCGTTATTAACTTAGTAGCTGAGTCTATGGTTTTTCATCTATTTACAATGCTTGACCATCCTAATTTTGTGGTTCGCAATTTGGAAAGGGCTTTTACCAATTTTTTAGGGTAGTGATAGTCCTTATTTCAAGCGCCACTGTCTTAATTGGAATGATTTTTCCTTTTCAAATCACAAAATTTGGTTTGGAATTCGCGACTTTAGAGAGATTATTAACTCCTTCTCGTGAACATTATGTTGGATCCTAGAGAAAAATATATCTTTATAGCTTAAATTTATGCATAATAAATACTGTCCAGATGGAGATATTTTCGACTCTCATATTACTAACATACGTTCCCACACTTGGAAGTGCATGCATAGGGTTATTGATGATATTAAAGACCAATTTGAGGTCTCTCCTGAGCTTAGGTGGAAGCCGAGTCCAAATGGCAAAATTTTTACTACCTCGGCATGGGAATTGCTTCATAATAAAAAGTGTGTTTAATTTAGTTTCAGGAGTATTTGGGACAAAAGGATTCCAAAAAAGACCTCAATTTTTATATGGAAGTTGTATAAGATTATCCCTTTAGATTTTGCTATCATGAAGCCGAGAATTTCTTTCATTTCCAAATGCCACCGTTGTGTAAATGGTCATATTAAAGACTTTAATCATTTATTTGTCCTGAGTGGCACTGCTATCCAAATTTGGTCCTATTTTAGAGGCATATTGGGTATTAGAGGTGATTGCACCTTGCTTCGAACTACTCTTATAGACTGATGGATTACATTGGGTTGGCTTTGTATTGTTGGTTCTCTTCCAAATTGATTCCCTCATTAGTTTGTTGGCATATTTGGGTTTCTTGAAATAAACACCCCTTTGAGGCAGTCCTTATGAAAGCTAGATGGATTATTTTTAAAATCAGAAGACACATCTCATATATTTTAATTATGTTCCTTTAAAGTCACCAACCTTGAGGGAATACCTTGATTTGATACACGATTTGTCTATAACTATTTCTTTACTCTTTGCTTTGTCTTCTCTTTCGTGTTTTTCATGCTTTGTAAGTCGCGATGAAGGGGCTCTTATGTCTGCTGTTTAATAAATACAAAAGTACAGAATTATTAATTATAATATAATTACAGAAATAAAACGAAATTACAGAAATGAAATACTTACTTGTATTTGCAGAAATAATATTAGAATAGAAAAAGTAATCCGAGCCCTGTTTAGAACAGTCTCCTTAAGACAAATTTATTCCCTCCACAAGCTGCCAAAGGTAATGAATAATTGTCTCCCAAGATAGAACGGGTTTCCAAATTAATCAAGCAGCACAACAATGATTAATTTCATCGAACACAATTCTGTGTTTATACTCAACCAGACCAAAGAATGATATGCAGGAATGTATGCAGTAGCAGTAGAAAAGTTTGTATTTTTCTGGGAAAAGATGCAGCATAAATTCGGAATTATTGGAGGGCAACTTTTTCAGTAGTCAATTATGTAGGGGAAATGTTTAATTTCTAGCTTTTCTGTTGACTGTTGGAACAGTCAACCGAAATTAACTGTCAAAAAGCAGTTAATCAGTTAAACTAAATTAACTGTTGACTGTTGGCAATAACTGCAACAGTTTATTAATTAATTAATTAATTTCGTAATTAATTAATAATTAAAGCCCAGAAAGTTAAATAAATTAGGCCCAAAAATGTAGGAGATTTTTATAAGCCCGAGCCCGAGCCCAAGCCGAACCGAGCTGAGCCGAGTCGGCCAGACGAAAGCGCGCGCGCGCGTGTGGACTTTTGACCAAAAGTCAACCCGTGCATAGCTTAGGTCATCTCCCCTTCAAAGAGTTGGGATACCCCAAGGCATCCAAGCCTTAGCCCATACGTGGGGTGTTATTAACTCATCAAATTTTCACTACTCTTCCAATGTGGGATAAGAGTTAAAACACACCCAATTCATTAACTTTCATTACTTTGTGAGTCACTTTGGGGACATATTTATCATTCATAACTTATTAAAATTGAACGTATGAATATACTACGTTAATCTCCTTGCGGAGGTGAACGCGTTCGTTTATGGTCCCACGATTTTCGTAGTGTGGGTCCCACCTAAATTTGAGCTCAAAGTTGCTCAAAACTCTGTCCAGAAAATTCTGGACAGCTTTCTAAAACCCAATTCAAGTCCAATTTTTCAACAATCCCCCACATGAATGATATATCGCTATAAATAAAACCAAACAGATGCTAATGCAGATGTAGACACAAGTTGAGTAAAACTGAAGACTTATTGCATTGGGAGAAGTAGCCTAGTGGCCTTGAACTTTCCTTAGTGATATACTATCGGATTTACTTGGTTAATCAGTAGACTTCACGTCCTTGAACCGTCAACCGTTTTTGTAAACCTAGACAACAGTATTCACACAACAATTCTTCAACATAGTTTGTTCTCACGTTTGTGTTCGTTTTGGCCGTGAACACCACTTGGTTCCACAAGTATTTTAGAGAATATGCCTTTCATTATTCTAATAGAAGTAGCCCCCTTCTTACTCACGTAGGTGACTTCCATAAAGAGTATTCTGCAATACCCCACTTAGACGTACTAAGATATAGATGTCATTAAAAGCATAACTTATCCTAATTTCGGGGCAGATATGCACTGTCTCATCTTTGGAATGGATAGGATTAAATATCCTCCAGTGCTTACTGAATACAACGTAGTTCGGTTTACCCATCGAACCTAGATCTTGGGATCTCCAGTCACCTAGGTTGGGTTTCCACTATATTGATTCTTATTTATTTATAGGCGTTAGACCCATTCCTCTCGATGATCTTTCAACTAGCTCTCGGTTTAAACCTTTCATTAGTGGATCCAATATATTATCTTTTGACTTTACATTGTCAATTGAGATAATTCCGTTGGAGAGAAGTTATCTAACGGTATTGTGTCGACGACGAATATGTCGTGACTTTCCGTTATAAATGTGATTTTATGCCCTTCCAATCGCTGACTGGCTATCGCAATGTATACATATTGTGGGCACAGGTTTAGACCAATTTGGAACATCCTCTAAGAAATTTCGAAGCCATTCAGCTTCTTCTCCAGCTTTGTCTAGTGCAATTAATTCAGATTCCATTATCGATCTAGCAATGCACGTTTGTTTTGAGGATTTCTAAGATACGGCTGCACCTCCGAGGGTAAACACATACCCACTCGTAGACTTAGAGTCTTTTGTATCAGATATCCAATTTGCATTGCAATGTCCTTCAAGAACAGTTGGATATTTTGAGTAGTGCAGTCCATAGTTTTGAGTATATTTTAAATAACCCAAAACTCTCAATATAGCTTTCCAGTGATCTCTTCCTGGATTACTCGTAAATTGACTTAGCTTACTTATTGAGTATGCTATGTCCGGTCTCGTACAGTTCATGATATACATTAAGCTGCCGATAATACGAGAATATTCTAGTTGAGATATGCTTTCACCATTATTTCTTGCAAGATGTAAATTTACATCTACAGGTGTCATGGTTGCATTATCAAATTTTTCATGCCATTGCTTAGGTGCTTTTTTTAATCCATATAGTGATTTAACAAGCTTACATACTTTTCCTTCTTGTCCAAGAGCTTTGAACCCTTCAGGTTGCTCCATATAAATTTCCTCGTCTAGTTCACCGTTTAAGAATGTAGTTTTTACATCTATTTGATGTATTTCAAGTCCATTAATAGCAGCTATTGCTATTAGCATCCGAATGGACGCTATTCTTGTTACCGGTGAATATGTGTCAAAGTAATCCAATCCTTCCTTTTGCCTATAGCCTTTAGCTACAAGTCTAGCTTTATATTTATCAATTGATCCATCGGCCTTCAATTTCTTTTTGAAGATCCATTTATAACCTAACGATTTTGAACCTGGTGGAAGATCCACTAGTTCCCATGTATGATTTTGTAATATAGATTCAATTTCACTATTAATTGCTTCTTTCCAATTGGAAGCATCGGGTAAGGATACAGCTTCTTTATACGATTGAGGTTCATTTTCTAACAAATATGTTAGAAAATTCGGACAGAAAGAAGTCGAGGTTTTTGCTCTTTTACTAAATCTTGGTTCATCCTCTATTGATTCAATAGGTTGATGAGTACCACTTGTAGTAGCTTTATTTGTCCTTTTAGATGGACCAGATTCTCGGGTCATGTTATACGGGAATTCATTTTCAAAAAATGAAGCATCCCTCGATTCAATAACCGTATTTACATGAATGTCCGAAATCTCAGATTTACAAAATATAAATCGATATGCACTTCTATTAGTAGCATAACTGATGAATACACAATCCACGGTTTTTGGCCCTATTCTTAACTTTTTATGTTTAGGAACCATCACTTTGGCTAAGCACCCCCACACTCGTAAATATTTATAGGAAGGTCTTCGACCTTTCCATAATTCGTAAGGTGTCTTGTGAGTCTTTTTGTGAGGTACTTTATTGAGAATGTAATTAGCAGAAAGTAAGGCTTCCCCCCACAAATTTTGTGGAGCTCCTGAACTTAATAACATTGAGTTCATCATTTCTTTCAAAGTACGGTTTTTGCGTTCAACAACACCATTCGATTGAGGAGAATAAGGAGCGGTTGTTTGATGAATAATCTCATTTTCAGAACAAAATTCCTCAAATGGATATTCATATTCACCTCCTCTATCACTTCTAATAGCCTTTACCGTTTTGCTTAATTGATTCTCAACTTCATTCTTATATTGTTTAAATGCATTATTAGCCTCATATTTACTATGTAACAAATATACATAGCAATATTTTATGCAATCGTCAATAAAAATAATAAAATACTTTTTTCCACCTCTAGTTTGAACATATTTTAAATCACAAATACCGGTGTGAATTAAATCTAAAGGTTCAGTTATCCTTTCAATAGAATGGAAAGGTAATCTAGCTAATTTAGATTCCACACAAATTTCACATTTATGATTTTTATCAATATTAAATTTTGGCAAAAATTCCAAGTTAATTAATCTACGCAATGTATCAAAATTAACATCTCCTAATCTATCATGCCAAATATTAGATGACTCAATCAAGTAAGAAGAACTAGCAATTTCATTCATTGAAACAGATGTTTTTGAGGTTACAGTAAGAACATTGAGTTTAAAGAGCCCCTCATTTAGGTAGCCCTTTCCTACATACATGTCATTTTAGACAACACAAATTGATCAGACACAAACACAAGCTTGAAACCATTTTTAGTAAGGAGATATCCAGAAATCAGATTCTTTCGGATATCAGGCACGTGAAGAACATTTTTGAGAGTAAGATCCTTTCCAGAAGTCATTTTCAGAGTTATCTTTCCTCGTCCCACCACCTTCGAAGTGGAAGAATTTCCCATAAAGGGATTTTCTTCATTTTCCAAAGGCTTATAGGTGGTGAACATCCATTTGTTTTCACAAATGTGTCGTGTGGCTCCAGTATCCATCCACCATTCCTTGGTATTTCCAACCAAGTTACATTCAGAGACCACGGCAGAAAGATTCATATCCTCCAAATCATTGGCGATATTCTCACCCTCAGTTACATTTTCTTGAGAGTTATTTTTATTTTGCTTCTTAGGCTTACGACACTCGCTTGAGCGGTGTCCAGGTTTACCACAATTGTAACATTTGCCTTTGAACTTTTTCTTATTTTGTTTCGAAGTGCCTTCCCCATCATACTTTCGTTTGTTCTTCTTGGGACCTTCAACAACATGGACCTTCATTTCCATTGGATTCTTCCCACTTTTCTTTTGAGACTCACAGTTGTCTTCTTCGATTCTCAGCCTGACCACCAACTCCTCCACATTCATCTCCTTTTGCTTGTGCCTGAGATAGTTTTGAACAAAGTCCAAGATGGTGGAAACTTTTCAACAATTGCAGCAACTTGGAAAGTTTCACTAATTGTCATTCCTTCAGCATGAATGTCGTGGAGGATCACTTGGAATTCTTGCACTTGCGAGATCACAGATTTAGAATCAACCATTTTGAAGTCCAAAAAACGCCCAACGATAAATTTCTTCATCCCAGCATCTTCAGTTTTATACTTCTTTTCCAAAGAATTCCATAATTCCTTGGATGTTTTGATCGTGCAGTAGACATGGTACAATGTCTTGTCCAAGTTAGCCAAAATATAATTTCGGCATAGGTAGTCCGAATGCTTCCAAGCATCGACAGCAGCAACCTATTTAGCGTCATCTCCCTCTTGAATAGAGGGGCAATCTTCATATACAAACCTGCCCAGTTGACAGGTAGTGAGATAGAAGTACATTTGTCCTTGCCAACGTTTGAAGTCGGCCCCAATGAACTTTTCTGATTTCTCCCCGTGTGGCATAGATATGGGTGCAGTCACATTTGTGTTGGTGACAATCATTTTTGTAGGAGTAGTGTTCGTACTTTGTGATTCCATTTCTGTTACAAAAACAGAATTTTTATCAATGATAAAATTCATATATAATGAATTAACCAAAACAGAATACAAAATTCTGTGCACCAATTTCCTCCAAATATAATTCACAATAAATGAATTCCAAAAGAATTCCAAATAAAATTCAGAATTAAACTATAATATAAACAAAATTCCGTACAAAACAGAATTAAATATAAAATCTGTACAAAACAGAATTCTTATATATATATATATATATATATATATATATATATATATATATATAAAGATTAATTCTCTCATGAATTAGAATTAAAATAGTTAGAAAATTATTGAATATGCTTTCTATTATAAACTAATTAAAAGGACTCTGATTATGTGCATAAATATATGGAAATCATAAGTTATTTGAAGAAATTTTTAAATCTCAGGTTCTTGAATGGGAAATTGGGTTTGTCATTTGAATCTTGATGTAAACTTGGGATTTGAAGTTAGAAATAGGTTCCAAGTGTTTATATGGTATGATTTTATTACGTGGATGTTGGTTGGAGACTTGGATGAAGCCTTCGAGTTTATTAATGGAGTTTGAGAGGGAGGAATTAGGTTTTGAAGCTGGTGAATCCCATAATAAAGGCGAGTGCCAACTTTCTGGGACAAAAGATCGATCAACCCCACATCATCAATCGATTGATAATCCTATGTCTTACCTCGTTTGAGATTTTTTTTATTGGGTTGGATTGTTGGGTTTTGGGACTTAGGGTTTTGTTCGATTTGCCTTAGGTTTTCTTATAATTGTAGAATATAGCTTGATTCTAATGTTTTGATGTTTAGAAATTAGTATTGGGACTCTTTTTTGTGAAATTGATTAGATTAGAGAGGTTAAATTGAGTATAAGGTATTTGTTTGCGAATCCGAGATTATAATAGGTTATTATTTGGGAATTTAGAAGTTTAAAGGATTGGTGGTTGTTGGCAGGGATTATTGGAATCGTTGTGATAGACTATTGGGCCATTTATCCTTTGGGTGAGATTAGGAATGAGTAAAGAAATCCTAAAGAGCTGTAGTTATCATATTCTATGGCTTTATATAAATTAGGTGTGGATTAATACCTAGATGTGTACCCTCGAGAGATTTGGGCTAGAATCATATGAGATTGAATATAATTACTGTGCATATTCTTAGGATAAGTTTTGTGTGAAACTATAACTTGAATTTAAAAGGCATTGGGAAGTAGGGCTATAGTAACATATAAATTCAGATAGGGGTAAATGGTGTATTACCTTTTATTAGTTTGGATAATGTAACACCTTGTATTTTGAGCATTTCAAATTACATGTGTGCAGGTAATTTAATTAAATTCAAAAAATAAAGTGACTTAAATAAATATTAATCATCGAATAAAATGATTAATATTTATGTGTACTTATATTTACTTGTGTGATAAGTAAATGAATATATGTTAAATTATATTACATCGTAAGTTAGTTAACGTGACGGGTTTAACGGTATCTCATTTGGGACAGACGGATAGAGCCGTGTCGGATATGAAATGGAAATTAATGTTAGATAACTTTGATGGTGATTTTGAGTGCGCTAATGGTTCAGAATGGGTCGAAATAGTCATAAATAGATACATGGGAGCTATAATTGGGTTCCTGCGACTTTTTAGACTAAAGGGTGTTGGAAAAGGGCATTCGGATCATTTTACATATAAGAAATGACTTCATATCTGACATATATATGTTTATCTGTGATTAACTTAATATGAAGATACATACTCTAATATGGTATCATTGGAGGTTGTCCGTAGTGGGAAATCCACACTGGCATTGACTAACAGGTGTTGGATTATTCCCCAGGTCATAGTACTGTTGCACAACCATTATCCATATGTGAGTATAGAAGAGTTTTGAGTTCAAATGGGGTAATGTGGTATGGTTATGACCCACCGATGTATGTTTATGACCCCCTCCATTTTGTATTTGCGATTTTGGGATCGATAGTAAGATTCTGCCCCGGTGGCCTAGGCATGCTATGGGACGTACTTAGTGCATGACAGCATACTAGAGAATGCATCCGGAAGGACAACTCGGGGATGCTATGTATATACGTATAAAAGAGTAGTATATGTATATATGTACTCAAATGAATGTGTGAACATTAAATTATAACTAGTGTACATTTACATTGAATATATAATGGTATGAGTATAATAGAGAATTACTATGTTATAGCTTATGTGATAGCTAAGTGATAGATAAAGTAAAGTAAAATACGAGAAGAACAATTAGGCTAGAGGTTTAGCATATTGGACTATGTTAAGATTGACTACTAGTTAGGCAGGGTAGCATAACTAGGAAATTAAAATACATGGATTAGGTGTGCACTATAAATGAGGGGCGGGGATAATCTCATGTGAGTGCGACACTAGATGAACACAAATAATTATGTTGCATATTCATTAATGCATTTTAAATACTTGCAAATGTTTTAAAAAATATTTTGCACACTGAACCAGATCAAAAATATTTTCATAACCTTTTAGGTGCTCAGCTACAGGGGGTTAGCCTATCATTCTGGTTAGACGATGTTGTAACAGTTGTGGATTCATAAAGGATTTGCTTTGATGCCTCTATGCATTTTATTTGGTTAGGATGTTATTAAAGTATTTTCTTTGGGGAATGCCGCCCACAGTTGGATAGTTTTTATGATCAAACTTTATTATATTATTTCATTCATCAATTAGATGATTGTACTCGGGATTTATCGAGAGTTTATTCGGTTATTTATTTAATTATGTTGTCACTACTCTTTATGTTCTACTGTGGTGAATATTTATATCATATGGTTGAATGATTTAACAAAGCATATTAATAAGTTTTTTAAAATTTGACACAAGGCTTAAACCATACTGAGTCCTATATTATTTCAGTAAAGGATTGGCCACCCGTTATTAGAATTGGGGAGGTATCACAAATGGTATTAGAGCATCAGGTTCTAGTGTCCTTAAGATGTGTTCAGACTTGTTACGTTTTCAGCATTGTATTTATTTAATGTGGAGCCCTATGCTTAGGACTGTTGATTCATATTACGCTATTACATTCTTCTGCTATTTTATATATTTAAAGTGAATCTTATAGGAATTCGATTAAGTTTTAGATACCAAACAACAACATGGGACGACCAGGACGTGTCATAAGGAGGGACACATGAGGAGGCTTAGTCGGAACTAAAGGCCCCTCAAGGGACGGTGATCGCAACAGAGGTCACCAGTATTATTGTACAGGAAGTTAACATCGATATGGCTGCCACGGCACATATATTTCCCCAGGAACAAGCACAGTAGCCAATTTCTCCAGTTCAGGCTCACCTAGTGCCGTTAGTTTGGGAGCGAGTCAGAGTGGCCTTTCAAAAGGACAATCTGTCGGAGTTTTAGAGAAATGCGAACGTTGTATCATCTAGCCAATGTAAGAAGGATATACATAGGCATTTACCAATAGTTGAATACAACATCACTTAAAAGCTAATACTAGCTACTTTCAAGCTAGTCGGGGAAACTCTGCAGTGGTGGGAGATAGTTACCACAATAGAGGAGATGAATTTGATGAGCATCTGGAGTTTTATATATGGTTCCACCGTAAGTTCTTTCTAATGTAACTTTAGACGGGAATGAAGAGAAGGTTCATAGATGTTTCATAAGAGGCCCGAACTATGGCTGAGTATGAGGAGGAGTTCATACACTGGAAAATTTTATTCTAGATATGGTGAACATCGAGGAGAAGAAGTTCCATAAGTTTATTGATGGATTCACTTGGAGGATTCAACATTATTTATTAAGAGACCTGACATTAAAGACTTATACAGGTGTAGTCAATTTAGAACTTTTACACTGTCAAGATCGTCGCTTCCACTTGAAGGGAGCTAAGAGAGTTGGAGAGTCTAGCCAGTAATGTGAGATTGAGGACAATAATGCTAGTGGAGTACCACTACAGTAGGGTAGGTAACATGGACGAGATTCCTAACAAGGGGACTCAACTAAGAAATTTAGGCTGGGTAACGGTAGTTAGGGGAAGAGACATCAAGGCCAGGAGAACCAGACTAGAGGCCACCATGGCCGTGGATAATAGAGTCAGCAAGGCCAGCGACAAGGGTAGACTCGCTAGGGCCAATAGGGATAGAGGCTAGTAGATTTTACAGGGAGGTATTTCGTGTGTGGAGAGAAGGTCCACATGCGATATGCATGCCTGAACAGGAATAAGGTTCAGGAATAAGGCACCCTATTGGGGAAACATTTATAACAGCTTCCAGCCCCATCGATCGTTTCAGCATTACCGCTTTTATAGGGGTAAGGGTAGTTTAGGTGTGTGAATCACGTCTGTGGACTAGTTTTATATCCAGAGCCATTAGCGATTGAGGGTATATTTTCTTATCCACGGGTACTTGGGGAAGGTTTTTAGGTGACACAGGATCTTTACGTTCTTATGCTTACATTAGATTTATGCATGAGACAGGCTTAATGGATAAAGCGCCAGTTATTATTATGAGTTTATTTTTATCGTTGGGTAGCGGGGCTCTCTTTCGTTCCATCCATAGTGGAGAGGGTGTGGACACTGGGAGGATATGTTTTAGTGGATCTACTCGTTATAGAGAGATATGAGTAGCGTGTTATCCTAGGTATGGCCTGGTTAGCGACGGTTAGAGAGATGGTGGACTATTATGGTAAGTTTATCATGTTCTCTATTCCAAGGTAGGATGTGTTGTTTTTGCGATGTCTTGTCCATAGTGAGGGTCAAGACCGAATTTACATTATATTGGAGAGAGACTTCAGAGGGCATAGTTGTCTTGTCATATTCAATCTCTATGCATAGGTACTTTACTGATGTGATTCAAGGGATATCGAAGTTACCACCGAGCACGGAGATTTTTTTCGTTATCAACTTAGCATTGAGGACTTAGTGATAGTTCGAGCACCGTATTGTAAGACTCGTTCAGAGATGTGAGAGTTGAGGACTAGACTTAGTATCTTTAGGGGAAGAATTTTCGTGTGTCTTGGTGACGTGTCTTAGGCCTATGGATATCGATGACCGATAATGCTAAGTAGTAGTGTATTGGGTGTTCCTTATTTTAAATTTTCTTACGAGACATCTCACGCATGAACCTTAATAAGTGTCGAGAATTGTGTGTAGACAACACTTTGAGAAGTGAGTTATTCTACGATTTCAGTCCGGCGGAGTCAACGGGTATTATGTAGAGAGCATTAGGGTTGTTTGCATCATTAGTTGGTAAGTGTGGAAGCCTCAAGAAGAATTAAGTCAGAATTAGTTAGGTAATTGAGTCTACCCTTATTGTATATATCTGTAGGGAATGTGGGGTTAATTTTGATGTAGGTAGGTTTCACCTATAATATGTGTGCATATTAGCACGTGGTATAGGGTGTATGGGCGCCCTGGTCACTTCGATATTCACTATCATCCGAGATAAGGTAACGTAGAGGTAAATGAGTGGAGTCGTATGCCTATAGGGAAATTAATAGTAGATGTGAAATGGTGCGGCGGGTAAAACTTTGTTAGGGAAAGAAAAATAGTTTGAGAAATTATAGTAGGGGGAACCATCACACCCGAGATGGGTTAAGGAACTGTGGAGACAAAGGAAAGGGATTCTTCTTGCCAAGAGAGGGTCCAACATCTTTGGAAGGTAGAGGGAAGTCGTACTCACTCAGTTATGAGTGTGGTTTGTGCATCAATAGGTAGTTGATTGTAACATATGAGGAGGACCTATGAAGTTCACAGTTTTGGATCAGATGCATAGGTCACGATTTTTGGTGAATTCCGGGAAGGGGATCCACATAATATTTAATACAGTACGTGTGGGTCGATATGGAGCGATACATGGAAGATTTTGTCTCTAGGTGCACCACTTGTTATATGGAGAAAGTTAATCATAGGCAATTAAATAGAGTTTTGCAACGATTGGAGATTTCAGTTAGGTAATGGGAGTAAATACCGATAGAACCGTCACGAGGGGGTCAAGATTTCCTCTGGGTTGTTGGGATCAGTTGACCGAGGTGGAGTATCTCTTACTAATTCGGTTAATTACACAATCGAGCAAAGTGCCCCAGATTTCATGAAAGAAAGAGAGTGAGCCGACACGAGGTGCCATCCAATATTATTTTGGATCAAGATAAGATATTTTTTTCCATATTTTGGCAAAGTTTCCTGGAGACTATGGGAATGAAATAATATTTGAGCAAGTCATATCACTCCCAGACTGATGGGCAAATGATAAGGGTGACAAAGATGTTGAAGGATGTGCTGAAGATATATATTCTAGACTTTAAGGGTAGTAACCAAATATTTTTAAAGTTTGACGTGAGTGGTTAGGTATTAAAATAGATATCTCTCATGAAGGGAATGATGCGATTTCTGAAAAAGGCAAGTTGGAGCTTAGGTTTGTGGGGCCTTCTTCCATGATCTGAAGGTAGGGCCGGTAGTGTATAAGCTCATCTTATTGGGGCATTACAGTAGGTTTACGATGCATTTTGTGTGTTTTCATCGAGGTGGTATCTCAAGAATGATGTGATATATCATCGCATGACGTTAGATGAAATTATCTTACATCCAGAGATTTATACGAGGAGAGACTTGTCTCCATTTTAAGTCATAGGGAGTAGGACTTTGGTCAAGATTGTACCGTTAGTGCATATACAGTGGCGACACCATAATGTTATTATGAGTCAATTTTGGCATGTGAGGATTCCATGTGGGAAACATTTTTGACGCTTTTAGTTCTAGATATATTCGAATTTCGGGAACAAAATTCCTTGGTTAGGGGGGAAGTTTGTAACACCCTATATTTTGAGCATTTTAAATTACACGTGTGCACGTAATTGAATTACATCGAGAAATACAGTGACTTAAATAAATATTAATTAGAAAATAAAAGGATTAATATTTATATGTACTTATATTTACAAGTGTGATAAGTAAATGAATATGTGTTAAATTATACTATGTCGTAAGTGAGTTAAAGCAAAAGGTTTAAAGGTATCCCATTCGGGACACGCGGATAGAGTCGTGTCGGTCATGAGATGTAAATAAATTTTACATAACCTAAATTGTGATTTTGAGTGTGCCAATGGTCAGGAATGGGTCAAAATACTCAAAAATAGGTACCTGGGGGTTATAATTGGGTTCCGAGGGTTTTTTAGGCTAAACAGGAGCCATAAAAGGGTAGTCGGGTCATTTTACATGTAGGGGTTGACTTAATTTCTGTATTTGGAGTGTTTAGATTTATATTTAAGTAAGTTGGATATAAGAGGCAACTATCCAACCATTCAAGAGACTAGGATTTTCGTAGAGGAGAGATAAGAGAAAAAGAAAAGGGAGAAAAGTGAAGAAAACGGGATCCGGGTTAGAGATCAGGTTCATCAGGGTTCAAGATAATTTACAAGAGAGGAACTTAAGAATATGATCTCATAAATTCATATATCTCAAGGAAAGTATTTAACTTGCTTTAATGTTAATTATAGTTTTTGTGGTGACAATTATTATGCAACACAAATAGATAGGAGAAAGGAAATCACCAAGCAAGAGTAAGGAATATAAAATGAAAATCACACAAAAAAGGATGTACGTGGTTCAATAAAGATGTGACTACGTCCACGGTGGTGTAGTCAATGTAATTTCCATATACTCCGGGGAGTGGTTACAGAGAATACAACTTGTCCTTTGCCCCGAACTTAGGGCTCAATATATACATGTTCATTTTAGTAAGTGGGGGAGTTGGACTCCACCACGTCTTCCATCAATACCTTGAACCTCCCTTAATGGGAACGTGGGAAGATAATGGATCATACTCAAAATAAGAGATGGGGGGTCTAGACTTTGGGCCGCCACAATTGGGCTACTCGTCTAGGCCCATCATCTTAATTTTGGGTACCCATAATTGCCCCTAAGTTTATTGGGCCATGTTTTGGGGCTCAATAAATTTAAATGATTTTCCATAATGGCTGCTTCGTATCTCCTGCAACTCTTCAAAAGTTGGAGAACTGATTTTGGCGGCATCCGCTTCGAGGTCTATGCATTATGATTAACAATACTTAGAGGTTTTCTAGAATAATTACTTTTCGTCCGTCGTTTCAACCTTCCCAGCATTATTCCCTTCCCTGTGAGCTCTAGCGATTCGTACTTTCTTCTCTCAGTCTCCATTCTCATTGCTTCCCTGTTACTCGGGCTCGTGCTTCTTCATCATTCGAGTCGAACTTCCATCTTGTAAGTCTCCTGTGCCTTTTCTTCGTACTTTCTCTTTGAATTTGTAGTTTTCTAGGGTTTTCGGATGGCGAAGATTGGGAATAAGTCGGTCTTTGAATTTAGGAAGTTTTATAAAATCCCAGAGTGGGTAGATATTGAGTGTTGCGCTTCCCCCCTAGAAACGTTATAGATATAGAGGATGCCCATTGGCTCCATATTTTGTTGCTTTCCCAAGGGGGACTCACTTTTCCTCCCAATGATCTGTTCTTGCACTTCTTTGGCTATTTCAGTACTATTCCTGCACAGTGCTCGCCCAATGTGTGGAAGATAATTAATGGCATCCATAAAATAAATCAATTATATGGTACCAAGTTAGGGCTTGCTGAGGTCTGCTTTTTCTATTCTTTTTCTCGAACTAGTTCTGGTGTCCTCTACCTCAAAGCCAGGAGTCCTGATAGGGTATTGGTAGTAAACCTACTTGGTTCCCATAAGGACTATTGGCAAGAGGGCTTCCTTTCTAGAAATTGGAAGTTTTGTCCCCAGTTTGAAGGGTCGAGGTCTGATAGGTTCTTTGTTCCCTTTTATGGGAAAGAATACATAGGTAGACTTTGCTCTGCTCTTTTAATTTTGTTGACTTGTGATCTTTCTGACTTTTCTCTGTTTTGTCTTTAGCGAGGTTGAAGAATTTGGAACCTGCTCTCAGCGAGGTTCGTATCTTCGAATTGGTAAAGGCCTGGAATATCAGGGAGCCTTTAGCTGACGACGAACATCCTTGGTCTGCTTCTTTTCTGCTCGAATACAAGAACGTTGGCTCCAGTTTTATAGCGAGACCGATGGACAGTATCCCTGAGTTTGATATTTCTGAAGAGACTGCTGCGAATCCTATCCAGTTGGACGAGGAGGAGAGCAACTCTAAAAGCGATATCGTAGGCGGTGCTATAGGCAATTTGAGTGAAGAGAGCTCCAGTAGTAGTAATTCCTCTGATCGTGGGGAAGTTTCTAAAGCTCGAGAGTCGTCGAGAACATCTAGTAGTTCGAGCGAGGAGATGGTTCCTCTAAGGAAGAATTTAATTCGGGATAATAATGATGAAGACCACATGCTTCTCGCGCAGAGGTCGAAGAAGCAGAAGTCTAGCTCTGGGGCCATGGCTACTAGTTCTCGGTCTTCTGCTCGAGAGAAGGAGAATAAGAGGAAAGAAGAAGAGAAGGTGAGAGAGAGACAGAGAGAGAGAGAGAGAGAAAAAAAGGAAGAAGATGGAGGAGAAAAAGAAGGTGGAGGAGAAGAAGATGGTAGAGGAGAGGAAGAAGATAGAGAAGGAGAAAGAGGAGGAGAAGAGGAGGGTGGAAGCGAGAAATAAGGTTGGGCAGGCCTTAGTCTCGGTGTCTGCACTGCCCGAGGGGGCTTCTGTTGTAATTTCTTCTCAGTTGGCCCCCACGCTGCTAGAGAGAGTTGTTCTCCCTGCTAATCCCCAAAGGGCGCTGGGGTCTGATCAGCTGTCCCTATAGGCTAGTCAGAGGCTAGCCTTGGTAAGACCATCTCTTTTCTCCAATGCTTTAATGAATTCCATTATTTTCTTCTTGTAATGTCTTCTCCTTTTTTACAGTTTGTGACCGACTTTACCATGCTCTATCGCTCTCACGATGAGCTGGTGAAGAGAAATGGTGAGTTGGAGCAGCAAAATAAAGCCTTGAAGTTGAAGGGTGTAGAGATGGAGGCTGGCTTTAAAGTCGTTGATGCTGCTCGAATATCATATGACCTGGCTCTTATTACTGCCAATCGGGAGAAGGATGCAGAAGTTAAAGAATTGAAAGAGCTGCGTCAGGCCTACGACCTGGTTTACTCGAGTAAGTTGGCTGTCGTGGAAGAGAACAGAGTGCCATTTAAGGAGCTGAAGAGGAAGGAGTCTGAGGCTGTCACTGCCAAGGAAGACTCGTATAATTCTGGTTGGGTTGCAACATATGAGGATGTTGAGGTTCAGATAGGATACATTAGCCGTCTGAACTTTAAGAAGGGATGGAACAAGGCCCTCCTAGCTGCTGGTGTTGATATCGACTCCCCTCTGTTCGACGAGCATAATCTGGGTCCAAAGCCGACTGTGGATGAAGTCCCTGCCCCTACTATCGAAGCTGCCGACCCTATCTCCTAGACAATCTCTATTGACATTCCTCTTGCTGTGTCGACAGAGGTTACCCCTGCTGAGGGTGGTGCTCCTGCTGATGCTGACAAAGGGAAGCAGCCATCGACTTCTAGGCAACCCAAGGTTGCTAGCTAGTTGCCATCTTGGGATTACTTTGTACTTTTGCTTTTTCTGTTTGTAGATTTTCTTTTTGCTACTCGATGTACTTTTAATCCTTATCAATGAAAAAGGTTTCTTTTTCCTAGTGCACTGATTCTGTCTTTCTTTTCGATGATTTCTTATGTCTTGTAGTTGGTTGATGTAGAAGAGTATATTCCTACCACATCTCAATTGGGCAGGACCCTTGGTCCTAATGCGAGTCCTCAGGTTTGCCAGGCCTTTGTTAAGCTTTGCAAATCCGTTAGGTCTAGGAATAAAACATATAAGGATCAGTTTGAGCTCGTGGCCAAGTTGAAGGACAAGCTCCAGGAGATGGAAGAGGTTGGTGCTTCAGTGCAGGAAGAGGTGAATGCATTGAGATCAAAGCTTCTCGATGCTTCCGAGATCAACCAGGTTGGTGAGATGCTTCAGCAAGAAAATAAAGTTTTAAGGAAAGAGGTCTCGCGTCTTAGGGAGCACGCGCCGAGCACCGCTCCTTCGGTGTTGCGAGGCTCTTAATCAACGCAAGCTAGGGCTGGATCCAGCGATGTTCCCCCTATACTGTGAGGTTCTTCATTGATGCGAGCTAGGACTGGCTAGAGCGATGTTCCCCCTATACTGCGAGGTTCTTCATCGATGCGAGATGGTGGGAGAACCAGGAGCCGAGATAGGGAAATGGAAGAGCTTCGAGAGAGGGAAATGGAAGAGCTTCGCGGTGATGTCCAGCGAGCATATGTGATCGTTGTTGGGCTTCAAAGGGATGTTACTCAGCTGCGGCACATGTTTAAAAAAGGACCTCGTCGGGTATGGGCTGATAGTTACGATCAGGGTTGGCAAGATGCTCTGACTAGGCTGAAAGAGTTTGAGGAGCTCTCCATCATCAGGGGGTGGTTGAGTGCATTTAGGGAGATGCAAGTTCTAAGGAATTTAATGATCTATTATCGCCATGAAATCTCCCCTTCCGCTCGGATGCCCAATCCCTTTCGGAGAGATGATCAATGGATACCCATTGATTCCATCCCTCGGCAGCTGCTGGAGTCGGATGCTAACAATGTTGAGGAGGGGTTAGCCCCTCATCCTGATGATGACCAAAGGACCCAAGTGGCTGATTATCTTTCTCATAGGCCTCATCCTCATTAGGATTTCGCTAGTGGCTGCTCTGTATATTTTTTGTAGTGTAAACGCTTTAGGCGAGCTCGTCGACTAAACATATATCACCATTGTTGTAAATATGATGAATTAATAT
This sequence comes from Sambucus nigra, assembly GCA_949130495.1. Lineage (NCBI taxonomy): Eukaryota > Viridiplantae > Streptophyta > Magnoliopsida > Dipsacales > Adoxaceae > Sambucus > Sambucus nigra. Next base: position 425,839,564 of record OX422217.1, on the reverse strand, counting down.
AATTTACGGTTTGGGCTAATTTAGCCTACTAAACAAGTGCATTATATTCTCCAAGCTCTTACACCTTTGTGATCTTCTAGGTTTTTATTATCACGCAAGTGTCCTCCCAGTCTATTATAACATCAAGATACCATTGTGCACCACTTTACCTTTTAGGTCATGTCGTCACACTTCCTTAGGCCTAAGTGTGGCAATTGGCAAGGACACACCTGGTGTTGGATATTCCATCCAATCAAGATTTTATTTAACCAAAGAAGGTTTGGTGACCAGTTTAGATTTGGCCATTTTGCCTAAGGGTCTCCTATAGGGCTTCATATATTGCCAGGGGCAATGTCAAGAGGTCTTTCGTATTTCATAACGACAACCTACAGAGGGACAATTCCTTGCTATGATGTGATGATCAATGTGTTTGTCATTTGGCAAAGATGTGCGATAAATCTCGTATAGCTGTTACTCATTAGAATGCAACCGTTTTAAATAACTTTAATTAATGACAAGGAAAATGAACTTCTAGTTCCATAATAAAAGAATAAAAGAAAGATCTAAAAATAGAATCTCTTGAGATTGGCTGCGTTCCATGTTCGTGGTATTTCTCTGCCTTCCATCGTTTCCAAGTGATAGGCGCCCTGCAGATCGTCTCTTATTATCTTGAAGGGTCCTTCCCAGTTTGGTCCTAGCTTGCCATCTGATGGTTTTACTGCGCTGCCCAGGACTTTCCTCAGGACGTAGTCCCCAACTCAGAATGTCCTTGGGTTGACCCTTTTGTTGTAATGTCTTGCGAGCTGTTGCTGATATTTCGCTAGTTTTACTAGGGCTAACTCTCGACGCTCGTCGACAAGGTCGAGCTCAGCGAGCAATGCTGCATCATTATGGCCCTGGTCTACAAGGTTGGATCTCATTGTTGACAAACCTGCTTCTAGTGGGATAACTGCTTCCATCCGATATGTCAATAAAAATGGGGCTTCTCCTGTAGCTCGTCGTGGAGTGGTTCGGTAAGCCCATAGAATGTGGGGTAATTCATTTACCCATATGCCTTTGGCTCGCTCCAATCGCTTCTTTAATCCGTCAATCACAGTTCTATTAGAAGCCTCAGCTTAGCCATTGCTCTAAGGGTAGGCCATCAAACTAAAGTGGTGTCTGATACCGTGTTCGTTACAGAAACTCTGAAAAGAGCCGCTTTCGAACTGCGTTCCATTGTCGGTGATGATGGCTCTGGGGATGTCAAAATGAGTGATTATATTTCTCCATACAAATCTTATCATATCTGCATTTCGAATGTTCGCCAGGGGTTCCGCCTCAATCCATTTGGTGAAGTAGTCAGTTGCAACCAATAGATATTTACAATTGCCGATGGCAGTGGGTAGTGGTCCCACGATGTCAATTCCCCATTGGGCGAATGGCCATGGGCTAGTCAGTGATTTTAGGTCGCTAGCTGGTTGGTGGGCCATAGGAGCGTAAAGTTGGCATTTGCGGACATATATCATAGAGTCCCTTTGCATATATAGCCACCAATAGCCCTCATTTATTACTCGGAAAGCTAGAGACCTTCCTTCGATACGGCTTCCACAGACTCCTTCGTAAAGCTCATGTAACACTTACTTGATATTCCCTGGGTGAACGCATTGGAGGTAGGGTCCAGAGAAGGATTTCTTATACAAGTTGCCCTCTGGGGATAAGTGAAAGCGAGCAGCTTTGACTCTTATCTGGTGGGTAGTCTTCTTGTCATCCGGGAGTGTGCCATCTTTCAAATAATCCCTTAGGGGGTCCATCCAGCTGGGAGCTGATCCCACCTAGAGTACCTGTTCCACGTATGGTGGCTTGCTGCCGTGATTAATGCTCGGATGAGTGATGAAATCGATGGGGATGATTTTTTTTAGGTCGGAGTCGACTGCCGAACTTAGGGCTGCTAGGGCGTCAACATGGTTGTTTTGCCCTCTGGGAAACTGCTGGACATTGATCTCTTCGAAGCTCGCCATTAGTTTTTTCACTAAGGCGAGGTAAGCTGCCATTCTTTCATCTTTTGCATTATAGTCTCCACTTATCTGATTGGAGACTAATTGGGAATTGCCGAACACCTGTAAATGCTTTGCCCCCAAAGTGTGCACCTTCTGGAGGTCGGCTATTAGGGCTTCATATTCTGCTTTGTTGTTAGAAGATGCAAATCCAAGCCTGATTCCTTATTCAAGGAATGTATTCTTTGGAGTAACGAGGACAATGCCTATCCCTGCCCCTTTTGAGTTGGAGGCTCCATCAACAAACAGTTTCCAAGTTTCCTCTGTCTTTTGGTTCTCCTTTTGCCTTGTTGGTTGAGGTTGGTTAGAAGGTTCCTCGCTCGTGAATTCGGCTATGAAATCAGCAAGGATCTGGCCCTTGATTGCGTTCCTTGGTTGAAATTGGATGTCAAATCTCCCGAGCTCGACTGACCATTTAGACAGTTTGCCCAATAAATTCACTTTCCTTAGGATTTCCTTAAGGGGGTGCGATGTTAGGACGATGATAATGTGGGCTTCAAAATAGTGCTTCAGCTTCCTCGAAGCCACTACTAGTGCAAAGGAGAGCTTCTCCAGTGGTGGGTACCTCTGCTCGGCGTCTAGTAGGGTCTTGCTTGCGTAATAAACGGGGTGCTGGATACCTGTAACCTCGCATATTAACGCAGAGCTGACAGTGTGTTTGGAAACGAAGAGGTACAGGTACAAAGAATCTATTTTTCGTGGTATGACGAGCAGTGGTGGAGAGCTTAAGTAAGCTTTGAGCTCGTTCAATGCTCGCGAGCAATCTGGGCTCCACTCTACCGTTTTGTTCCCCTTTTGAAGCTGGAAGAAAGGCTTGCATTTCTTGAAGGATTTAGATATGAAGCGATTTAAGGCAGCGAGCATTCCAGTGAGCTTCTGTACGTCCCGAATTGTTCGACGAGGTTGTACCCTATTAATTGCATCCATCTGGTCTGGGTTAGCCTCTATGCCTCTCTTACTGACCAAGTACCCAAGAAATTTTCCTGACTGGACACCCAAACAACACTTGCTCGCATTAAGTTTCATTCGGTATTTCCTGAAGATTTCGAAGGTGTTTGACAGGTCTGAGAGGTGGTTTTCTTTCTTCTTGCTTTTAACGAGCATGTCATCGATGTAGACCTCCATGGTGTTTCCCATCTGGTCCTTGAACATCTTGGTGACCAGCCGCTGATAGGTTGCCCCTGCATTCTTGAGCCCAAAGGGCATGACCTTGTAGCAGTATAATCCAACTGTCGTGATGAATGATGTTTTATCCTGGTCTGGGGCATATAAGGGGATCTGATGATACCCTGAGTATGCATCCAGAGAAATCATTCGCTCGTGAGCTACAGTGGCGTCTACTAATTGGTCAATTTTTGGGAGGGGGAAACTGTCCTTAGAGCATCCTCTGTTGAGTTCAGTGAAGTCGATGCAAACTCTCTACTTCCCGTTGCTTTTTGGAACCACTACTGGGTTGGATAACCACTTGGGAAATTGTACTTCCCGTATGGATCCTGCTTCCAACAATTTTTTAACTTCTTTTTCTACCGCTTTTGCCTTCTCGGGTGCGGTTCGCCATGCTTTCTGGGTGATTGGTTTGAAGGTGGGGTCGACATGCAACTGATGACAGACCATACTAGGATCGATTCCAGGCAGCTCGTATGGTTCCCATGCGAAACATCTACGTTGCGTCTCAGCAAAGTTGTCAACTCCTTCTGTTCCTGGTCAGTGAGAGATGCTCCGATCAGGAAGACTCTATTACTGTCGCCATCTCTAGCCGTAACTTTTACCAGGTACTTGATGACCCGTTCGGAGGGGAGGAGCCTGGTCTCCTCTACTCCAGGTCTTCTGTACTTTAATTATTATTTAGAAGGTGTCAGACCTTTTTCAACTTTCTCGCTGGGCTGATCGGCTTTCTTCTTTAGCTTTGGTCGGATGGATGCTATGAAGCACCTTCTTGCCATCGCTTGATCGCCGTGGATCTCCATTACTCCTCACTCAGTTACGTACTTGAGTTTCTGATGGTAGTTCGAGGAGACTGCTTTCATTGCGTGGAGCCATCTCCTGCCGAAGATGGCTTGGTATGGCGAGTCGATGTCCACCACCAAAAACTCAATCATCTTGGAGACGTTTCCCGCGCGAACTGGCAGTACAATTTTTCCCAGGGGCATAGTTATTTTTCCAGTGAAGCCAACTAAAGGGACAGTAGCTTCCTTTAGGTCGGCGATGCTTAACCTCAATTTTCTGAATAGGTCGAGATACATTACCTCGGAAGAGCTTCCGTGGTCGACGAGCAACTTGTCGACGTCAAAGTTAGCGATTATGAGGGTAATGATCAAAGCACCATGATGTGTTGTTCTTACTCCCACTAGATCTTCATCTGTGAAAAAAATATGCTTGTTATAGTTGACGTCATCTGCTCGCCGATGCTTTCCTGACTGTGACTTTGCTGGATCGATCTGAAAACCTTGCATTACCACTGTAAGTTTCTTCATCTCCATCCAAGATGAATTTCCTTGGATTTACTTAGCATCAGATGCCTCATGAATCACCGCGAACTCATGTCCATCGTCATCTTCGAGCACGTTGTCAGGTCTCGCCTCTCTATTGGCAGCCACTTTCTCTGCCTTTTTCTCCACAAACTCATTCCAATACCCAGATTGGGCTAGCTCTTCGAGGTGGGACTTAAGATCTTTGCAATGCTCAGTCTTATGTCCCCCAATCTTTGTGAAAAGCGTATCTCAGCGCATTGTTCCTTTTCGTGGGATCTCCTCCCATCTTCCTGGGCCACTTGATGAATGGCTCGTCCTTGATTTTTGCGAGAATTTTGTAAATTGGTTCCTTGAAGATGGTGTTGATCGCTTGAATTGCTTTCAACACATCATTGTTGCCTCCACTCTTGGAGCCATTTTTGCCCCTGTTCTTTCCTCCCTTCTTCTGGTTCTCAGTTTTATCACTGCCCTTGGCAGTGAGTTTAGCTCGATCGTTTTCCCCTGTACTGAGGCGGGTGACGTCTTCCACCTTAGCGTACTTCTTGATGTGAGCCATTAAGTCATCAATAGTCATAACCTCCTTCTTCGTCAGTGACTAGTACAGAAGGGAAGAGCTGGGTAACCCAATTTTGAAACAGTCCACTGCCACTTGCTCCGAGCAATCCTCGACCTCATTGAATAACTCCTAGTACCTCTTTGCGTAGTCTCGGAGGGTCTCTTGAGGTGTTTTCTTCATCGTCAGCAAAGCATCCATCCTTTTGGGATAGGAGCTACTGGTAATGAATCAGGTCGTAAAGAGCTCGGCCAGGGATTTGAAACTCCTGATGGATCGGTGGGGAAGCCTTTCGAACTATTTTTGCGCTACTTCATGCAGGCTCGAGGGAAAAATTCATCACATTAGTGCGTCCCGGTGGTTCCAGAGGGTCATGGCCTGCCGGTACTGCCTGACGTGATCAATGGGATCAGTCTTACCGTCATAAATCTTGAACCTAGGAATGGCAAATTTCTTGGGGACTTCTTTTTCTTCTTCAATTTCCCTCGTGAAAGGCGACTTCATCTGGGTTTTAAGAGCCCGCCTAGCGAGTTCTCGGGTCGATCTCGTACCGTGGTGGGCAGGATGTTGGTCCATCTCCCTACGGACTAGATCTCGTATATTCTCGTTGCTGCGAGTAGGGCTCTGGTAACGGCGAGCTTTTCACAGCTGCTCGCACAGGTCTTCGTCTGATTCATCTCCCTCCACCTTCTGGGATCCTCGCCTAGGGATCCTCCCTCGACTATAAGACTTGCTCGCCTGAGGGCTAGGAGTGCGGTATGAACTTTTCCTAGTGTCATGATGAATCTCTCTCTCCAGTCTTTCTAGTCTCCTTTTCAGGCGATCATTCTCAGCCTCGTATTTGTGAGAAGACTCCCTTTGCTCGTGTAACCTTGCCTCGTATGCATCAATCAGTCTGGATATCTGCGAAGACCTCGTTGGTCCTTGGCTTTCTTTTGAGGCTGGCCTTTCTAAGCAAGCCCTCTGATCTGAACGTCGAACTTCAGATCTAATTCTACGAGGAACAGGTGGTTCTTGAATATCCCCTGCCTAGGGAGCATTGCTACTATGACCAGACATTTTAAACTCCTTTCTTGGTGTGGGCTTTTCTCAGGGAAGATAAGCGTTTCCCACAGACGGCGCCAATTGTAGTGACAATTATTATACAACACAAATAGATAGGAGAAAGGCAATCACGAAGCAAGAGTTAGGAATATAAAATGACAATCACACAACAAAGGATGTACGTGGTTCAGCAAAGATGTGACTACGTCCACGGTGGTGCAGTCAATGTAATTTCTATATACTTCGGGGAGTGGTTACAGAGAATACAACTTGTCCTTTGCCCCAGACTTAGCGTTCAATATATACATGTTCATTTTAGTAAGTGGGGGAGTTGGACTCCCCCACGTCTTCCATCTATCCCTTGAACCTCCCTTAATGGGAATGTGGGAAGAGAATGGATCATACTAAAAATAAGAGATGGGGGGTCTAGATTTTGGGCCGCCAGAATTGGGCTACTCGTCTAGGCCCATCATCTTAATTTCGGGTACCCACAATTTTCCATATTCATGCAAAAATGGAGTTGGAAAACACACAATTTTAGGTTGGGAGAACCATACAAAATTGGATTTTGAATAAAGTAACTATTGAAGATGAATCTAATAAAGATAATATGGTAAATATGGTGTTATTATAATGAAAAAGATAGGTTCTTGATTGATTTAAAAGAGAAAAGGGTGAATCTTGAAACTAGGGCTTTATATTGAATGATTTATTGATTTAATTGATGAATGTGTTAGAAGTTTTGACGTCATTTCAAATGTATGCTATTTTATTTTTACTTTGAATTAGACTACAAGCCATATATGTAAAGAAAGGTAGGTATCTCATCTTTTCAATGAGCTTTGAATCGGGTTATTTGGACTTCTTTGGAGAGGGTAATAACCGTTTTAGTAAAAGGTGTTTAATATGTTAAAATATCTAATTTTTATGAATTTTGACGTTATTTCAAATGCATGCCATTTTATTTTTACTTATTATTAGACTATTTTCCATAGATTTAAAGAAAGGTATTGATCTTAGCTTTCCAATGAGCTTTGAATCGGGTCATTTGGACTTCTATGGAGGGAGTAATAGTCCTTTATTAAAAGCTGTTTAATCTGTCAGAATATTATATTTGTGCGAATTTAGAATTTTTAAGAGTTCTAATGGGATAAGGACTCTTATATTTTTACGTATTTGAAGGGAGCTAGTGGGAGCACTTTTTAAAAAATCATATTAACTTAATCTCAAGAGACTTAAGAAGTGTCATAGGCTAACCGGGGATGGATTCCGTGTAAGGAAATACGTGAAAAAGTGAGTAAATGATTAGGGGTGGAAATCAAAAAATCGGATTAGGATTTCGAGATGGCTTGGCTAGTGCTTTGTTAGATTAGCATATTGGTTGGACGCATATAATTATTTAGTTCAACAATAAGTAATTGAATACTTATCTAATATCGAAAAGTCGGGTTAGACTTTGGGATTGGATAGGCTAGTGCGACTGGAGATATTATGCACGATAACCAACTTTATATATACACGTGTCTAGTCTGACCAATATATATATATATATATGTGTGTGTGTGTGTGTTTGTTTGTATGTGTGATTGAATTTATGTAAACATACCTACTCTAATATGGTATCATTGGAGGTTGCGTATAGTGGGTTGTTCACCCTGGCATTGACCAGCATATGTTGGATTGTTCCCCAGGTCATCGTACTATCTGTATGTGAGGATAGCCGAGTTTCGAGTCCGATTAGGGTAATTTGGTATGGTTATGAGCCACTGATGTATGTTTATGACTGCCTCCATTTTTTATTTGCAATTTGGGGATCAATAGTGAGATTTCAACCCGGTGGTCCAGGGTTGGTATGGGACGTACCCAGTGCATGATAGCATACTAGAGAATGAATCTGGGTGGACATCTTGTGGATGCTATGTATATATGTATAAAATAATGTTATATGTATATGTATACTCAAATGAATGTGTGAACATTAAATTATAACAAGTGTACATTTACGTTGATTATAGAACGGTACGAGTATAATTAAAAATTATTATATTATAGCTTATGTGATAGCTAAGTGATATATAAAGTAAAGTAAAATACGGGTAGTAGAATTAGGCTATAGATTTATCGTATTGGACTATGCTAAGATTGATTAGACTAGTCACGTGGGGTAGCATAACTAGGAAATTAAAATACACGCATTAGGTTTGCAATATAAGTGAGGGGCGGGGATAATCTCATATGAATGTCACACCAGATGAACATGAATAATTATTTTGCATATTCATTAATGGATTTTAAATACTAGCAAATATTTTTAATATATTTTAGGGACTAACCCATATCAAAAATATTTTCAAAACCTTTTAGGTGCTTAGCTACAGGGTTAGCTTGTTATTCAAGTCAAACGATGCTGCACAATTGTAGATGCATGCAGGATTTTCTTGAACGCTTATATCCCTTCTATCTAGTTAGGATGTTATTCTAGTATTTTTTTTGGTCATGTCTCCCACAGTTGGACAGTTTTTATTATCAGACTTTGTTATATTGTTTCATTTATCAGTTGAATGATTGTACTTGAGATTTATCGAGAGTTTATTCGGTTATTTATTTAGTTAAATTGTCACTACTCATTATGTTATATTGTGATGAATGTTTATCTCATATGGTTGAATGGTTTAATAATGCATGTTAATAAGATTTTTAAAATTTGACAAGGGGCTTAATAGGTTATTTGTAATTGATTGGTTTTCGACGGTGATGCTAAGAATGAAGCATACTAAGAGTCATGTTTTGTTTTAGTAGATGACTGGAGACCCGTTATTTGAATAGGTGGGGTATCACAGATTACTATGGATGATTCGGTAGTGATGGGTCTATATCTATGTTTATGTTGATTTAACCCATTAGTGAAAATTGTAAATATAACCCGGTAGCTTTGGGTCGGTATGTATTTATGATTATTTGATTTAACTTGCTAGCGAGGGTTATATTTGATTGGAATATTTATATGTAATGCATTCCATTCATGAGTTATTATGGTGATAATACATAGAGGGATTCCATTAAGGGGCACATGCGATGTCGACCACAATGGTGCCTCGTTGAGTAGACAAGTTGTCCATGATCATTTTACCCATGAGCATTACAGTGACGATGAGGGAGAAGGTCAGGGTGAGGATGAGGCCAGACCATCATCATATCAAAGGAGATGCACACCAAGTACCGAGGGTAGTGCCCCATAGATTTAAGTTTATTCTACTTTTATTCCAATGTACTGAACTTCATATTTATCTATTAGTAATTACAATGAAGTCTTGCACATAATCCTTCTTTCTTTAGTTGTTTATTGTTGGTTAATTTATTACTTTTTTGTCATCAAATTTATTATTTAAATAAAATTAAATTTAGACACTAAAATCAGGGCTTTAAAGAGTTGGAAATGAAACATAAAAAAAAAATCAAGCTATTGATAAGGGAATTGTAGCCTTTTGGTGAGTTAGGGTAAATTTTCCATCGATGATACAATTGTCACTGTAAGGCTTTCCAAGGAAATACAAATGTCATGGGAGTAGCTATGAGACTTAATGAGAGTCGACATATACATTGGCATTTGCCAATATATTTATTAATTTTTTTTGACAATGTATTATTTTGCGCAATGCTATGAACTTCAAGTTTTCATAACTGTAATGTCATTTTATAAAAGGCATTAGAGATCTTCTTAAGTCAATTTATGTTAGATTCTTAATATTAGTTAGTTTTTTTCTTGTTTTTTTATTTGTAGCGTTTATTTCAAATGCAAAGAGGAGGCTGACAATGTTAAATTTAGGCTAAGTGTGCACGTGATGGGGACATGCAAGTTTAATTTGAGTTAATCTATGTATTTTTTTGTTCTTCTATGAAATTATAATATAAGGCATAGTTTTCATATTTGAGTATAGAAATATATTAACTTATAGAAAACTCAACAAAAGGAAGTTGAAGCAATACTTTAACATGTAGACAACTCACTCACCAAGATGTTTAAAATAGATTAAGTCAGACATTGTATTATTTTAAGATGGAATTAATCCCCACTATTAATGCTTACAACTATAATCAACATGCATTTGTTTCTTGATGATGTTTAGATTCAGCACCACCAGATAAGTGATGATGAGCTCAAACCCTTCTTCTAGAAGGATCATCTAGAAAGCGAATCGTTTTGAATGTATTCAGACAAAAAGCTGACATAGATGTTATGGGCAGAATTTTGTTTTTTATTTGGTTCACATCTTAGATCTAGGAATTTATCCATCTTCCATAAAGGAGCCGAATGAAGCCAAAGTTTCGTGTTCGGTTTTGAATTAGAGACGTTTAAAACGCTGAATCTATGTCGACTATAACCCCTAGCCTTCCAAGCTAACGATGCGGGTTCGATTCCCGCTACCCGCTCTATTTTATTTTTCTATTTTTATATACTCTATTTATATACTCTAATAGACTAGACTCTAATTATTAATTAGAATTCATTCATTAATACATCATTCAATTCAGGATTGAATATTCTGAATTGGTTGTTCGCTGTTCAAGAATTCTTGTTTAAGCAGTTCATACCATCCATACAGAGTGTTTTGATCTAAGATTTCAATTCTTCCGTGTTTCAACTGTAGCATAATGTTCCATGGAGCTAAATATGGAAGAAACAAGCGTTTCCACGACTCTACCACCCAGTCAATTCTGTTCCACTTAATCCCTCTTCCCTCTTTCATGGCCACATATCTTTCCGGCTAAGGAATGGGAAATCTTTCTCTTGTTCCATGAATCCAATTTGCATTTCATCCGGGAAAAGCCATCTTTTTCTCAACAATGTATTTGTCATTTGATTTCTTATGTCAGGATATGGATCAAATAATAAATATTCCTTTTTAGGTGGTCTACGAGATGCTGCTCAATCAATTAGTTATGAAATCCCATTAACTCTATGTGTGTTATCAATATCTCTACGTGTGATTCGTTGAGACATAAAATTTCCCCTATTTCATTTCTTTCTAGGAAGGACGTTTCATGAGTTGAATAGATATTTTCATTTTTTATTCAGCATTCGGGTTGATGAGCTAAACTAGATAGTTATATGAGTGAAAGAAAAGGCTTCTAAATTTGCAGTAAAAAGATTGAGTCTCATTTCCTATGTACAAGAGTTAAGTGAAAGTAAACATAAGCATTAGAAACTGTTTACCCCAAGATTTGTTGATTAGTGATCATGGCTTGAAGCGGGTTCAAAAGATCAACTGTATGGGGTTTTTACTATCTATTCTATTACCATACATGTATTACCCTAACGGGGGATTAGCAAAAATGATTGGATAGTTAGGAACACCAAGGTACTAACCATGGCAGCCATAGAGATGTACATGTATAAGTGTGTGAGTGTGTAGAAGGAGATGAGTATAAGAGGAATAAGACAATGATGTATAGTGGTTCAGCCAATTAGGCCTACATCCACTGTGAGTGTGTGATCCACTAAGTATGGGCACTAATGGCCTTGGATACAATGCACATAAGCTCACTTTCTCTCTCTACTGTGTGTATAAACAAAGTTGTTGCTAGGGTTACAATTTTTCATCCCCCGATCCCCTTGTAGGGTTGTAGGTGACAAGTATATATAGGTCTTGGGGGTGTAGTGTACCCCTCAAGTATGCATAGTGCATGTGAATGATGATCTAGCCAATCTCCTGTTGACACTTGTAGATGCCAAATGATGACATAATATTCTCTCACGTGAGGGGGTGATATTGTTATAACGGTCTTCCGCGTGCCATATGAGCCTCACGAGCATTGTTCCACGCGTCTCCCAAACCATGTGTTGTAATGATGTCACCCTCGGCCTGTGATACAAGGCCGAGGGAAAAGTTCCTTTTAGTGGCGAGTCTAGCCTAATTTATGCCTAGTACTATCATACCCTCGTACGGTCATCCGGGCATGATGAGGGGTCAGCCCCTTGAAGGGTCGTCTGGGCCTGATAAGGGGTGCGGCCTTTGGAGGGTCATCCGGACCATGATGAGGGGTCGGCCCCTTGAAGGGTCATCTGGGCCTGATGAGGGGTCGACCCCTTTAAAGATTATCTAGGCCTGATAAGGGGTCGGCCCCTAGGAGGGTCGTCCGAACCATGATGAGGGGTCGTCCGCTTGAAGGATCGTCTGGGCCTGATGAGGGGTCGGCCCCTTGGAGGGTCATCTGGACCATGATGAGGAGTCGACCCCTTGAAGGGTCGTTCGGACCATGATGAGGGTTCGGTTGCTTGAAGGATCGTCTGGGCCTGATGAAGGGTCGGACCCTTGGAGGGTCGTCTGGACCATGATGAGGGGTCGAACCCTTAGACGGTCGTCTGGGCCTGATGAGGGGTCGGCCCATTGAAGGGTCGTCTGGGCCTGATGAGGGGTCAGCCCCTTGAAAGGTCGTCTGATATATATTGAGAGGTCATCTTGACCCCGTCCAGGTGCAGGGCACCCTCGGCCTGGCCGATGGTATATGTGGGTATATCAATTACCCCCATCCCTTAGCCATGGATGTTGTTGAGATGGCTGAGGGATAGTGTTTCCTTTGAGATGAGTGTATGGTCAGTTAGATGAATGACACCTGTCAAGCTGATGTGACACCTGTCAAATATTTATCCCCTGTCGTTCCAATTTTCTAGGCATGGAGACTTCACACTACTTGGGACTTTGTGCCCTAATGATGCCCTCTTCGTGGGTTATGCTCTGCATTGGTTCATGGGTCCCTTGATTAGCAAGGTATTTAAACAGATTTTCTGAAGTTATTCCCTTTCTTTTTCTTCGCGCCCAAGCTCTCTCTCTCTAGATTTTCCACAGCTCCATAGCCATAGCCATTTCTGTGACTTCTGCATCAAGCCTCGTCGTCCTCATCGTCCTTTCTCAGGTAATCCTTCCGAGCCAATACCCTCTTTACATTCCATTATTTTTTAACACTTCGACTGCTTTAGGTCTGTAGGACTAGATTTATCTTTGGCTATTTCATACTTTTCGGCATTCTTCTCCGGTGTCTTGTTCTTGAGTGTTCTAGGTTAAAACTTTGAATTTCCTTAGTTTCAATCCAATGGTCCAACTTAGTCAATTGCCAACTTATTTGTAGTTAGGTTATCCAAATTCTTCTAAGTGTAGGGTCTCCCCCTTAATGCTTAGGAGGCTTAACAATTTAACTGAAGAGTTCCCATCCTTGAGAGAGAAGTTCTTTGTAGGATCAGAAAAGTAGAGGAAGAGGAGGAGAGAAGACGAGGGGCCAACCCAAATTGAGTACGACCCATTTTTCCCATTCCTCTAGCCACAATAAAATCATCTGAGTATTGTGGGTCGTCCTATCGTCTAGTCGAGAGTCATTCAGGAGAGATGGATGAGAGAGAGTCGTCACCAACTGGTGTTGGGCCTTCTAAGAGGAGAGAGACGTCTGATCTAAGCCCAGGCTGACAGGCCGAGGGAGTGGTCCCTTCCAAAGATGTCCCTATAACAACCTTATACCCTCACTTCTTCCATATGGCCTTTCCTCATGGACCTCTGATAGGTGATGAGGCCAAGGGATAGGGGGCAGAGGATGATGGTGAGGACTCAGACGCCGACCCAGTTGACACCTCCCACGCCTCGGCCTATATTTCCTCAGTCAGGGATCGTGGCCTCCTGTTGTGGAGGCATACATTTGGTGTGCCTCCCAACATTAGCATGAGGGTCCCCTCCGAGTCTGAGAGAGTCTTTGAAGGGGACGAGGGGGAGATAGCAGTGTATGAACATATGTTTAAGGTCGGTGTTAGGTTCCCTCTATACCCTACCATAGTCAACATATTATCAGCCCTCGGCGTCGCCCCCTCTCAACTTCCCCCCAACTCCTGAAGGACGATCCTCGGCTACATTTCCTTATGGAAGAATGCCTTCACAGACGATCCTTCAGCCGACGTGTTTTTGGCTTGTTATAACATCACTTCCTCGTCCAAACAGCCTGGGTACTATCACCTGGGGGCGAGGAGGTCTAATAAAGAACTTCTCCACGTGGCACAAACCTCCAACCATGACTGGAAGAAGAGATTTCTCTTCATTTCTGGAGAGTGGGAGTTTGCCGCCGAGACTCAACCTTTGGACGATGGTCCGAGGGTCCCAAGGAGATGGTCTAACCCCTCGATGAAGGCTAGGTCAGACCCCGGACTTAGTCTAGATGAAAAGGACATAGTCGAGTATCTGAGAGAATAAGGGAAAGAGGGTGTACTTGTAAAGTTTGAAGATCTGATGACCCCTCAATTCCTCAAAGAAGCTGGCCTGAGGGTCGGCCCCTTGACAGAGCTATGTGAGTTATCATTATTTTTTTCTCAACCTTTACTTTTTTCCAAGTGTTTCATCTTTGCCTCTGTATTCTTCTGATGTGTCGTCTTCTTTTCTGGTCGTCCTGCATGTATCTCTGATTTTCTCTGGGAAATGACTGCCCCAAGCTTATTATCTGTCCTAGGAAAGAAGAGGGGCAAGGAGCCTCAACATAATCCGAGGAAGTCGAAGGTCGTGGAGCCGACACCTATCGAACCTTCCACCGAGGGTTCCAAAAGAAAGGGTCCTGAAGTTCCTGTTGACCCTCGGCCTGATTCGAGGACGAGGGCAAGGGTGGAGGCATCAGAGGGGACTGGCTCCTCCTCCAGCATGGGGGCCTTCAGGTACCAAAACTTAGTATTTTTGAAGGCCGAGCCGTCTTCCCTGATTGCCATCCTGAGGGTGGGCAAGGCCTCTATGTTTTCTGCCCCCTCGGCTGCCGATTATGAATTCTTGTCCAAGATTCCACCAGCGAAGGTGTATAACTATGGTCTACACACTCTTGCCCAAGTGTTTGTTCTTACTTCGTTTCACTAAGTGTTAATTTTTCATTAACTATTTCCTCGGCGTCTTAATGACTTTCTTTTTCTATGCAGTCTATTTGTACCTTCACGTCTACTACCAAATGGATGATTGGGAACCAACATAAGTTCCATGAAGCCGAAAGGGCCATTCAGTATGAGGCTAACCTGCAGACTGAGCTTGAGACTGCAAGGGCCGAGTTGGAGAGCGTTAGGAACGAACATGCCAGGGTTTTGAACGAGCTGACGAAGCAGCACGATGCTGACCTGAAGACTAGGGATGATCTGTTCAAGATGAAGGAAGAGCCTTTGACTGCTCAATTCAAAAGTGATCTAGCCGAGGCCGTGAAGAAGGCATAGGTCGATGCTATTGAGGCCTATAAACTTTCGAGCGAGTTTCAAGGCTTTGGTCTTGAATACTCAGAGAGGGGGATTAGGACGGCCTGTCGGTGGGTCGTCATTAAGTTCGTTGACGCAGTATCATCTATCTGCCCCTCTATTGAAGAAGTTCAACTAGACAATCCCCTGATTGCTGAGGCTTTAGTACAAGTGGAGTCCCAAGTACATGTCGAGGGTACCGGCACGCCTAAGGATTAGCCTCTCTTGGTCATAGAAGAAACCCCCGTAATCAATGTTGAAACATTTCCCTCTGATGTTGCTATCTGTAGCCCATACCCTCTTTATGTAACCCATATTTTTGTACTCATATATCAGACAAATATCAATATTTTGTAATATAATGCCTCTTTTTGTCTTCTATACTTCTCTTGTATGATTTGCCTTGTGATGTTTTTAAATTAACTCACTAACCCCTCCCTCATCTTTCTTGAGGTCAAAGGAGGGGTCGTCCCCGCCATTGACCCTCATCATAGCCGAGGGTAGTTTCACACAAACTTAATGATGTTTTAAATTAAGTCCTCCCTCGTCTTTCTTGAGGTGAATGAGGGGTCGTCCCCAGCATTGGCCCTCATCATAGCCGAGGGTGGTTTCACACCAACTCAATGATGTTTTAAATTAAGTCCTCCCTCGTCTTTCTTGAGGGTGAATGAGGGGTCATCCCCAGCATTGACCCTCATCATAGCCGAGGGTTGTTTCACACTAACTCAATGATGTTTTAAATTAAGTCCTCCCTCGTCTTTCTTGAGGGTGAATGAGGGGTCGTCCCCAGCATTGACCCTCATCATAGCCGAGGGTTGATTTACACCGACTTAATGATGTTTTAAATAAAGTCCTTCCTCGTCTTTCTTGAGGGTGAATGAGGGGTCGTCCCCATCATGGACCCTAATCATAGCCGAGTGTGGTTTCACACCAACTCAATGATGTTTTAAATTAAGTCCTCCCTCATCTTTCTTGAGGGTGAATGAGGGGTCGTCCCCATCATTGACCCTCATCATAGCCAAGGGTGGTTTCACACCAACTCAATGATGTTTTAAATTAAGTCCTCCCTCATCTTTCTTGAGGGTGAATGAGGGGTCATCCCCAGCATTTACCCTCATCATAGCCAAGGGTGGTTTCAACCCAACTTAATGATGTTTTAAACTAAGTCCTCCCTCGTCTTTCTTGAGGGTGAATGAGGGGTTCTCACCAGCATTGACCCTCATCATAGCCGAGGGTGGTTTCACACTAACTTAATGATGTTTTAAATTAAGTCCTCCCTCGTCTTTCTTGAGTGTGAATGAGGGGTCATCCTTAGCATTGACCCTCATCATAGCCGAGGGTGGTTTCCCTAAGATGATTACAGTCATACTAGAACTGACAAACGCAAGATGAGGGAAAACACAATATGATATTTCTCATTAACATTACAAGTGTTCTGTTGGAGCAATACCCCTTATAATTGTGGTCTGATACGACATTACAACACTACTGATAGTATTTCTTCAAATGATCTGCATTCCAGGGGTTGGAAAAGGGTTCCTTTTCTAGGTTTTCTAGTCTATAGGTTCCAGGGACAACTTCATCGATGACCTTATATGGGCCATGCCAATTTGGATGGAGCTTGTTGGGCTTCTTCCAAGTATTTTTGAGGACCAGGTCCCCCACTGCAATTGACTTCTGCTTCACCCTCTGGTTGTAAAACCTTGCAGTCCTCTGCTGGTAGGCGGCTTGCCTTATCTCGGCATCTTCCTTCATTTCCTCAATCAGGTCTAAGTCAAGTTTCCTCTCTTCCATATTTCTCTGGGGGTCATACATATGGACCCTATGAGTAGGAAACCCAATCTCGGTGGGGATGACGGCTTCTGAGCCATAAGCTAGCATGAACTGGGTTTCTCCGGTAGAGGTCTTTGCCGTCATCCTATAGGCCCACCGTACAGCATGTAACTCCTCAACCCATCTCCCTTTTGCCTCCTCAAGTCTATTTTTAATCCCATCTAGGATTTTTTTATTTGTAACTTCCGTTTTCCCATTGGCTTGAAGTCGACCTCGGTAGATAAGAATTGTTTGATACTCACCCTTTTACAGTACTTCTCTAGAGATGTGTTCTTGAATTGAGTCCCGTTATCTGAGATGAGGGTGTTGGGGAGACCATATCTGCATATAATATTTTTCTAGATGAACTGGAAGGTCTTCTGTTCAGTAATCGCGACCATTCGCTCTACCTCCACCCATTTTAAAAAATAGTTAATTGCCATGATGAGGAACCGATAGTTATTGATGGCCCTAGGCAAGGGGCCTACTAGGTCGATCCCCCACGCTGCAAATGTCCATGGGTATGTAATAGAGGTAAGAGGCTGATGGGGTTGGTGAGGGATGGCAGTAAATCTCTGACATTTGTCAAACTTTTTTACATATGCCGTGGCATCTTTCCCCAAGGTCGGCCACCAGTACCCCTGGGTGACCACCCTCTTCGCTAAAGATCTACCCCCAATGTGGCTTGAACATGACCCCTCGTGCACGTCTTGTAAAATGTGTGGGACTTCAGACGGGTGCACACACCTTTGTAAGCGGAATAAAAACCCTTTTTTGTACAAGGTGTCTCCGATGACAGTGAATTTTTCCGCTCTGTATCTCAGCTTCTTCCTTTCTTACCCAGCTTCTGGCATCTCCCCCTCCTTAATGTATCTGATCAGAGGGTCCAACCATGAAGCTTCCTTAGAAACATTCAGGCAAGTGCTAAGTGTTCCCTTAGTATCTTTGATAGTTGGTCAGAGCAAAATTTCCACTGGGACTGTCCTCCTGATATCTGTCCTAGTTGCTGAGGCCAACCTGGCAAGTACATCGACTCGGCCATTGTCATGCCTAGGTATCCTCTTCAATTTTACTTCTCTGAAGCTTTTTAATAGTGACTTCACCATTTCAAGGTACTTAGCCATCCGCTCATCATTGTCCTCGTAGGCTCCTAGTATCTGATTTACTACTAACCTTGAATCACTATGGGCCAAAATCTGGCCGACACTAAGAGACTTGGCCAAGGAGAGGCCTGCTATCAAGGCCTCATATTCAGACCCGTTGTTGGAGGCTTTGAAGTTGAACCTCAGGGCGTACTTGATGTCTGTACCGTCTGGTGCTGACACTATTAATCCAGCCCCACTTTCGCTGTAGCAGGAGGACCTGTCGACGAAGAGGCTCCACACGGTCTGTTCTTCTGAGAAATTTCCCTCGGTGAGGGACCCCTGTCTAAAGAGATATCTTCCCTCTTCGTTTTCGACCACCTTTATTCTAACGGTGCTTATCCAAGCCTTATCTATAGGTGTGTCAATGAGTCTGTCTTGTTAGGTATCTGTCTTCCCGAGGCTCTCATCCTCGGCTTCATCATCTTCCCAAGTAAACTCGGCCACAAAATCTGCCAATGCTTGCCCCTTAATGGCCGTCCTAGGTTGATAAATAATGTCAAACTCCCCCAGCTCTATAGCCCAGACCATTAGCCTCCCTGATTTTTATGGCTTGTGTAGGACCTGCCTAAAAGGAGAGTCAGTGAGGATGACTATTGTATGGGACTGGAAGTATGGCTTCATCTTTCTTGATGCATGGATCAAGGCATAGGCTAACTTCTCCATCCTCGGGTATCTTTTCTCTACCCCCTGGAGTGCCTTACTATTGAAACATACGGGTCTTTGTATCCCGTCCTCTTCTCTCACAATGGCTGCACGGATGGCTGATTTTGAGACAACTAGGTATACATATAGCCGTTCACCCTATACTGGCCATGACAACAGCAGGGGAGACCCTAGTTATGACTCTAACTCCTTGAAAGCCTCATCACACTCTTCTCTCCACTCAAAGGCCTTTCTCAAAATTTTGGAGAAAGGTAAACACTTGTCGGTGGCCCTGGACACGAACCTATTCAAAGCAGCCACTTGCCCCGTGAGTCTCTGAATGTCTTTAATGGTCTTAGGGGACTTCACCTCTATAAGGGCATTTATCTTTTTAGGGTTGGCCTCGATGCCTCTTTGATTGACAATGAACCCCAAGAACTTCCCTGCTCCGACCCCGAAGACACACTTGGCCGGGTTGATCTTCATTTGGTACTTGTCCATTGTATTAAATGTCCTCTCAAGGTCAGCCACATGATCCTCTGCTTTCAAACTCTTGGTCAGCATGTCATCTATATAGACCTCCATAGACTTCCCAATTTCGTCTACAAATATTTTATTTACAAGGCGCTGATATATTGCCCCTGCATTTTTTAGGCCAAAGGGCATGACCCTATAACAATACGTCCCCTTGTCGGTAGTGAAAGTTGTCTTTTCTGAGTCTTCAGGGTTCATAAAGATCTGGCTGTACCCTGAATAGGCATCCATGAAGCTCATGAGCTCATGGCCTGCGGTAGCATCTACCATATGATCAACGTGGGGGAGAGAGAAGCTGTCTTTGGGATAATGCTTGTTGAGGTTAGTGAAGTCTACACACATCCTCCACTTCCCATTGGCTTTTGGGATAATGACTGCATTAGACAGCCATTCGGGATAGATGACCTCCCTGATAAACTCTGCATCTTCCAGATTCTTGACCTCATCTCTAATGACCTCTTACTTTTCTCGAGAATAAATTCTCCTCTTCTGCTTCACTGGCTTTGCACCCTCTACCACGTCGAGCTTGTGGCTCATAATTTCGGGGTCGATCCCCAGCATATCTGCATGACTCCATGAAAAGACGCTCTATCTTCTCCTCAACATCTTGATGAGGTCTTCCTTGATGTTTGGCCTCAGAGTTTTGCCAACTTGGATGGTTTTTTTTGGCTCATCCTCATTAAGGATGATGGATTCTACCTCTTTCGTGGGCTCTCCTTTCTTAAGTTTTTTCTCATCCCTGGGGACCAGGGTGTCAATGTTGTAGGTGGTTGTTGCCTTCTTGTGCGCCTCTCTTTCTTTGATAGATTTGAAATAACATTCTCGCGCTGTCGTCTGGTCTCCCTGAACTTCCCCTACCATGTAAGGGGTTGGAAATTTAATCATCTGATGGGCCGTAGATGACACAGCTTTAACCCCCTTGAGGGCTACCCTCCCCAGTATAATGTTGTAGGCCGAAAATACATATTCATCCATCACAAAGAAGCTGACCTTCTTGGTAAGCCATCTCGGCCACTCGTCCCCCATCCTAACATCGGCCTCATACACTCCAAGGGGATGAACCTTTTCCCACTGAACCCAATCAATGGATTATGGTATGGGACGAGTCTAGCACGACTGATACCTAAGGCCTTGAAGCATGGCCAAAACATCACATCTGAGGAGCTACCCCCATCGACCAGGATCCTCGGCACCTCACACCCGTGTACCCTGGTAGTGATGACGAGAGGGTCATCATGTGGGGCTAAGAGTCCTTTGAAGTCCATTCTTGAGAATCCCACTATCAAAGTATCCATATCGACCTTCTTCCTTTTTTGTGACTTTGCCTTCAGAGAGGTTGAGTGCACAGTTTTCGTCACTGCCTTGGCTTCAACTACATGGGCCTTCCTATCTGCGACCTCTGACCCTCCTCCTGCTAGTCCCCCGGAGAGCATCCCCACACCGAGAGAGATAATATTAAGTCTCTTGACAGGGTCGTGGTCGTCTCTTGGAGGGATTTCAGGTTCGTCCTCATCATCATAAGGGCCGTCCCCTCTTTTTGGGGGACCTTCTCTACATGCCTCACCCCGCTTCTTTCTGGGGTCGTCCCCTCGGCCCCTCTTGAGGGAACATTTGTCAACGTATTTCCTAAGCTTCCCTTCTTTTAGTATCTTCTTAATTTCATCTTTCAGGGAAAAACACTTGTCGGTGATATGGCCATAGTCTTGGTGAAATTCACACCACAGGTTTTTATTCCTCTTGTTGGGGGTTGCCCTCAACTTTTTAGGCCACTTCAGGGACCGGTCACGCTTTATCTCATTGAGAATATGTTCGCAGTTGACCATTAGAGGGGTGTAATCAGCGAACTTGTCGTCCGTAAACCTCTTCTTCCCCTCTTTGTTCTTCTTATGGTACTTACCCCCACTAGTGCCTCCTTTTTCATCTTTATATTTTGCATCCATCGCCTCTTCGGCGTTCATCACCTTTCCTGTCATCGACAGCAATTCAGCTATCATCCTCGGAGGGTCATCAGTAAGCTTCTGGAGAGGGTGAGCCCATGGAGTATCTTCTCTGAAGAGGGTCTCGGCTCTTTAAAATATCACCAATCTTATCCTCCAGTCGCTGAATCGAGTCATTCCAGGGCCTCGTAGGGTTAGCCTGGCCTATGTTATCCCCTGTCGTCTCTTTGAGGTGGATGGAGGGTTCTGTGGAGGCAGGCCTGTGTCGGCTATTTACTTCCCCCTGACCATCGTCTCATCCTAAGGGTCGTCCCCCGTGGGGTCGGCCATCTTCTGCCTCCCTTGTGGACCTCGCAGCACTCATTGATCTGGATAATTTTTCCCGCAGGTCATTTACTGGGCCCAGCCTCTCAAAGGCCGACCCCCTGCTCAAGCGATCAAAAGCAGAACCTCTCGGCCGATCGTCAGGATTTTGCCTTCCACACTTCCCTCTGCTCTCCTGGAGGGGTCGCACAGTATTGTTGGAGACCTCATACGGCTCCCAGCACTCTATGGGAGCCTCCTCTCCCTCCAGATGATCATACCTATCCTCAGGGCAAGGGTTTCCTTGCCTCCCCAGGCATAGACACCGGGGGTCAACAACATCCCTCCGCCGTTGTGGGGGTGGCAAGTCTTTGCGTGGTGCCTGGGTGGTCCCCTGGCCTTATGCTGCCTTGGAGCCGCTGCCGGAGTAATCATCTCAGGTGATACCCCTGGTGGTTTTAGTATGTTCTGGCTTAGAGCTGTGAACTGTTCCTGCATGATCCGCTGGCTTGCTGCCAGAGATTTCAAGACTGACGCCACATCAGCCATCTCAAACTGGGGTGGTGGCTGACTGGAACTGGGTCCTACTCCACTATACGGAGGAGGAAGTGGCGGTGGTGGCATCTCCGGTGCCATGTGCTTGAGCTATGAATAGCTGAACTGAAGAAAAGACTGGTGAGCTTGAGAACCTTAATGGGTCTCTTTTAATGTTGAAACATCTCCACACAGGGGGAGAACTGGCTCACCACCAGAGTGCCCAATGAGGTCAAGCTGTACAAAGGAAGAGATGTCTTCTCGTTCCCAAAGATGACGCCAAACTGATGATGCTTAGATTCAGCACCACCAGATAAGTGATGATGAGCTCAAACAGTAGTAACCATAGCATCCATAGAGATGTACATGTATAAGTGTGTAAGTGTGTATAAGGAGATGAGTATAAGAGGAATAAGACAATGATGTATAGTGGTTCAGCCAATTAGGCCTACATTCACTGTGAGTGTGTGATCCACTAAGTATGGGCACTAATAGCCTTGGATACAATACACATAAGCTCACTTTCTCTCTCTATTGTGTGTATAAGCAAAGTTGTTGCCAGGGTTACAATTTTTCATACCCCGATCCCCTTGTAGGTTATAGGTGCAAGTATATATAGTTCTTGGGGGGTGTAGTGTACCCCCCAAGTATGCATAGTGCATGTGAATGATGATCTAGCCAATCTCCTGTTAACACCTGTAGATGCCAAATGATGACATAATATTCCCTCACGTGAGGGGGTTATATTGTTATAACAGTCTTCCACGTGCCATATGAGCCTCACGCGCACTGTTCCATGCGTCTCCCAAACCACGCGCTGTGATGAAGTCACCATCGGCCTGTGATACGAGGCCGAGGGCAAAGTTCCTTCTGGTAGCGAGTCTAGCCTAATTTAGGCCTTGTACTATCGTACCCTCGTAGGGTCGTCCGGGCATGATGAGGGCCCTTGAAGGGTCGTCTGGGCCTGATGAGGGGTGCGACCTTTGGAGGGTCGTTCGGACCATGATGAGGGGTCGGCCCCTTGAAGGGTCGTTTGGGCCTAATGAGGGGTCGGCCCCTTGAAGGGTCGTCTGGTCCTGATGAGGGGTCATCCCCTTGGAGGGTCATCTGAACCATGATGAGGGGCTAGCCGCTTGAAGGGTCGTCTGGGCCTGATGAGGGGTCGTCCCCTTGGAGGGTCGTCTGGACCATGATGAGGGGTCGGCCCCTTGAAGGGTCGTCCAGACCATGATGAGGAGTCGGTCGCTTTAAGGGTTGCCCAGGCCTGATAAGGGGTCGGCCCCTTGGAGGGTCGTCTGGACCATGATGAGGAGTCGTCCCCTTGGAGGGTCGTCTGGGCATGATGAGGGGTCGGCCCCTTGAAGGGTCGTCTGGGCCTGATGAGGGGTCGGCCCCTCGAAGGGTCATCTAATATATGTTGAGAGGTCATTTTGACCCTGTCCAGGTGCAGGGCGCCCTCGGCCAGGCCGAGGGTATATGTGGGTATATCATTTCTCATAATGAAATGATCTTCAGCATATGCAAGAAGCACTTCCACATTCTGTACCCCCATAAAGTAACAATGTTTAATACTTTTTGTTCTTAAAACTGACGTGTAGGAAAAAGTACAAAAGTTAGAGACATTCAAGTGATTGATTCATAATAAGGGAAGACTCGTATACATATAAAATGAGTAGTAACCTTTTCTAATAAAATTAGAAGTTAATTTTTATTCATAGAAAATTGGACGATGAAATAGCGTTATTAAAAACAGTAAAACCTCTTCGTTTCTACCACGATGCACTCCGGTGGGGGTGCTGGCCTTTCAAGCCGTCCTCCATTATCTGAGGCGGACACCTCAAAAGAAGACTAAGATGATATCCGTGTCCATAGCAAGAAAAAACACAAGGAGCATTATGATGAATAAAATTACCTCCTCCCCCATGTACAGGTTGACATGGACTGTGATGTTGCTTCTCCCCCACTCCTCATGCAGGATAATTGTCCTAACCAAAGATCTGATAAGGAATACCAATCCCATCCCACAAACCCTACCCCACCCATTCCCCTTTCATACAAAGATGCAGTAGAGAATAAAAAATCTCAAAATACTAATATCTACTTCGATGAACGCACGGGTGACTGGTCAGATGAAGAAGGTGATCAGACTATTTAAGGTGATCTTGACCTAAACCACAGCCCAGAAGATGATACAGACCCCTTTTGTCCAACTGTTATTATCCCCAAAAAATAGGTAGAGAAACTTAGGAAAGATTGGAAGGAAAGTGTTATTGTCAGCCTCATAGGACGGAATATCGGTTTCAAATTATTGGTGACCAAAGTGCCTACTATCTGGAACCTCCAAGGGGACTATGATATTATCGATCTCGAGATGGGTCATTTCTTGTTTAAATTCTCCTTGAAAGAAGATTACTTCAACGTGTTAACAGGTGGTCCTTGGATCATAAATGGCCACTATCTCATTGTAAGGAATTGGACTCCTAACTTCAATCCAACCGACAACTCAAACATCACTATAGCTTTCTGGGCAAGGCTTCCCAGATTACCCATTGAATGGTTTGATGAAAAAAATAATATTCCACATTGGGAGCAAACTAGGTAAACCCATTAAAATGGACTTTAATTCGGTGTCCTCCTCCAGAGGGAAATATGCTCGTGTCTGCATCGAGGTGGACATATCCAAACCCCTTATCCCATGCTATAAACTGGACGGCATAAAATATAGAGTTAAATACGAATTCCTTCATTACCTCTGTTTTTCTTGTGGAAGAATTGGACATAAAAGTGAGTTTTTCTCAGCTCGGAGATCCCCTATGGCCGAACAAGTTGCGACCGAAAACTCGACGAGCTATTCTCCGGTGGATACTCACGAAGTTAAGGGTCAGGCCAACTTTTCTAACTCCAATGGTAACTTAACTTCTTTGCATATCAACTCTGAGTTGACGGTGGATAATAACAGTGAGAAACCCTCGGATAATCGTTTTGGCCCCTGGATGCTTGTAAAAAAAAGGAACCCAAATCAGAACAACCGTCGTCCTACTGCTACGGACAAGACCACTAGAAGCGATACTAACAAGGGAGGTACAAGAAATAGATTTTCTATCCTCTATCATATCTCTCCAACTGCCCCATCGCGTGCGTCCACACAAACCCATCAAAATAATAAAACCCATCTAAAAAATAAGAACATCTATTCTGATGACAATATACATACTACTAATGTGGTGTTTAGGGACTACATAAATCGTGGGTCCACCTCTATTGTTAACCAAAATGACATGCTTTGTCCAAGTAACGTGGTTACTCAAGGCCACATGACTGCCCCTCGTGGTGCCACGACTTCAAATGCAGCGAATCCATCCATGGAACCCCAACTTATCTGCGTACGAGGATCTCAAAAAAATCTCCCTCTCTCTGATTCAGCTTTAATGGAGGACGTCTATGCAGGTAAGTCCAAAGATTTAAATCAAGAGGTACGTCCTACCCATCTCCCTAGCCAATCTAATTTTAATACTAGCACTTTTATTAACTCCTCACCTTCCCCCACCCCTTTTAATAATAGTTCTCTCTCTGCTCCTACTAATGGCTCTTTTATTACGGTTAGTAACAATGTCATTAATAACACTTTTAATACGCTGCTCCCCATATATATCAGCTCATGGTAATAATAAGTTTCAATCCAATCACCTTAACCCCACTACTTCTATCTTAGATAAACTTTCGACCAACTTACTATCCCAATTGGATCCTCCCCCATTCCCAGTTACAATGTTAGGAAATCTACCCATTCAGTACCTATTACTGCCGGGGGGAGAGGGAATTCATTTTAGACCTCGAATCGGAGATGTTCGTCTTCATAAGGATTCGATGGAATGTGGCACAAGTATGTATTCTGCTCCGAACCTTAGGGGACGAGGGGAAAGAGACGTCAATGAAAGGGAGGCTCCTGGAACTGTCCTCCACCATGGAATCCATCGGCGGGATTAAAAATATTCTTCCTTGGTCTCCCTTTGTGGATCTCCCCATATCCAACATCCTTACTTCTATGTCAGTGCTAACTTGGAATTATAGAGGGGCAGGGAAACCCCTATTCAAACCTACTTTCACTGAACTTTGCAATAACTTCAAACCTACTATTGTTATTCTTATTGAAACCCAAACTATTTTCCACAAATTTTCTAACTTCTTTGAGGGGCTGGGATTTACCAACTGGGAAATCTCTGAAACTAAAGGCCGCTTCGAGGGTATTTGGGTTTTTTGGAATCAAAGCTTAATACAACTCAGTACCATAAATGTCACTGACCAAGCTATCCATCTCCTTGCCACCCTCAAAGGTTACGACGACTGGCTCCTTTCTGCGATTTATACTAGTCCTTATTACACCCTCCGACAAACCCTCTGGAACAACCTTAAAGCGATTTCTCCGAGAAAAGAAGCTATTCCATGCACAATAAAGACTCTAGGTGCAATATCTTTGCGGAGAATGTGAATAACTGTAACCTTACGGACCTTGGCAGCACGGGTCTACGTCTCACTATGACTAACAGCCGGGATGGATTTGCAAACACCTTGGTGAGACTTGACATGTCGAAGGCCAACCCTGCCTGGCCCCTTCAGTTTCCTGATGCAGTCATTGAGAACTTCCCCTGTACTGCATCTGACCACTGCCCTATGCTCACCCGTCTCGATGGTAAAAACTCTCCTATTTTCATCCCCCGCCCTTTTAGACTTCTTGCTTGATGGTTTGAACGCATTTACTTTCAAGATATTATCCTAAATAACTGGAATAGGAACCTTAGTTTCCACCGCAACATTGATAAATGTATTCCCATAATCAAACATTGGAATCACTCTATCTATGGAAATATTAATAATAATAAGAAGTGCCTTCTTCGAAGACTTAATGGTATCCAAATTTCCAAGGAAAATCATTTTTCCCAAAATCTTAATATGCTCGAAAAAAAACTTAAAGACAACTATAATGATATCCTACGTCACGAGGAACTCCTATGGAAACATAAATCCCGTATAAAATGTCTTAGCGAGGGAGATAAAACCACAAAAAATTTCCACGCAACCATCATTATCAGAAGACGCCATAATAAGATTGATCAGTTAAAAATCAATGGGTATTAGCGTGACAATATCGCTACCATATCCACCCACACGAATAATTACTTTATGTCCCTTTTTTCTAATACCTTCAACCATATCCATAATGATAAGTTCTTCGATTTCAACCACCCTCGCTTTGATGATATCGATAATTATACCTTGGACCACCCCCTCTCCCTTGATGAGGTCAGGAGGGTTGTGTTTAGCATGAATGGATTTAAAGCCCCAGGTCCGGATGGCATCCAACCTATGCTCTGCCATACTTTCTGGGAGACTACCAAAATCAATATGTTTAAATTCCTCGACGATAGCTTTAACTCCTGCACCTTCCTTGAGGAGGAGAACACTAGCCACATCACCCTCATCACCAAATTGGACAACCCCAAAAAAAATCACCCAATTCATACTCATCACCCTGTGCAATGTTCCTTATAAAGTTCTGGCTAAGATCATTGTGAATAGACTCCTCCCAACTCTCTGTAGGATTATCAGTCCTAACCAAGCCAGCTTCCTACCTGGTCATCAGACCTCGGATAATATTATCATCACTTAGGAAATTATTCACTCACTTAATAAAAAGAAAGTTAAGAAAGGGGGTGCCATCTTTAAAATCGACCTCGAGAAATCCTACGACAAGATTAACTAGGATTTCTTGGAACATGTTCTCAAATGGTTTAATGTCAGTCCCAATCTCAGTTTCCTCATTCTAAACTGCATCACCAGTGCGTCTACCTCCGTAGTGTGGAATGGGGAACCCCTCCCAAAGTTCAAACCCTCCAAGGGACTTCGTCAGGGCGACCCAATTTTCCCCCTATCTGTTTGTTATGTGCATGGAGTACCTTGGTGCCGCAATCAACTCCCAGGTGGACCAGGGAAACTGGAAGTGTCTTAGGGCCTCCCCCAATGGCCCAACCATCTCCCAACTTTTCTTCTCTAATGACCTCATTCTCTTCACGGAAGACTCCCCCACCAACTGTGATGTTGTTGTGAAAACACTCCAGAATTTTTGTGATATCTCTGGCCAAACTCTCAGTCTCTCGAAATCTAAAATTTACGTCTCCCCAAATATCCCTAAACATGATTCCTATAACATTAGTAGAAGATTTGGGATTAATATTACTAAGGATCTTGGTATGTACCTCAGGACTAACCTCATCCATGGGAGGGTTACTACTAAGCACTTCACCCATATCATTGACAAAGTCCAAAATAGACTCTCGAGATGGAAAGCTAATCTCCTATCTCTGGCTGGTAGAACTTGAAGCACCTTATACTTTTGACTCACTTGAGTCTGTATTATATAAGTGTTCATCTAGTTTGGAAATTGTGACAAAATTGTGTCTATCCTAGAAACCAAAGAACCTCAGAATTTGGTTTGTTATTTTATTCCTCTTTCTTAATTGATCTAGATACTTTTACCAACACTCACACACATTAGAATTGCATTCATACATTTCATATTGCATATAAGTGTGTATATATATGTTGAGTGTGTTTAAATTCCTAAAATTGTTTTTTAATAATTTTTGGTAATTTTATAAAATTTTAAAATAAGGTTTTTATTAATTAAAATTTGGCTTTAAAAAGTTTTGGGTTCATTTAGCAATTATGGATTGTTGGTTATATTGACTGAAAGTTCCCTTGGGTACAATCCGAAAGTGGCAGAGACTTCAGGGTGCATTTGTAATTATTTTTGGACGCGCGTTTGTTAACCTCTTTTTGCCCAACATCTGTTGCATCCTTAGTGGTTGGATTTGTGTTTTCTCCAAGAGAGTAAACCACTGATTGTTAACAGCCCTTGGATCATTTTAATCAATGATCTGCATGCGCTCTTACATAATCCATGTGAACGTCATTTGAGCCAATCAGGAGAGTTATAACCACCGCGTACCTTTAACCCTTGGATAAAAGTCAATAAACCTTGACTCAATCTAAGCCATTGATTTTGAACTGAAGTTTCGAATCTTCTCAGCCCCCTATATAAGAAGCCCTTCTCTCAACCATCTAAGACCTTTTCCATTTCTTCCTTTCCAGATAGAGAAAGAAAGTAGAGAGAGAAGAGAGAAAAGGAGAGAGAAAAGAGAGAAACCATAGAAGAGAGAAAAAGAGTTAGAAACCCGAACCCTAACCCTAAATCGTCCAACATCTTTTTCAAAACCAGTATATACCAAACACAATCTTGAGTGTTTGAGAGTTTGAGAGTTGGTTTGATTATTTGGTTCATGCTGTAACCTTTTTGTTCTTAGATCTTGTGTACAACTTAAGCATTTCACTTAGATATAAGTTTCTGCTTCATAGAAATATTAGATCTAAGCATTTTATGTTACATTTCACTTACATTTGCATATTTTGTTTCTCGTCTTGAGAAATCTATTGTCGATTATTTTCTGTAAATGTTTTTAACTTTGAAATCGATAATAACATTTTCTTCTTATAGTTATTGTAAAACAAAACCTTCGACCTAGTTGGAATCGCACTTGGTGATTTTCAATCTCAAAAATATTTTCAAAACCTGAGATTGATTAAGATCTTGATACGTCTTCCGAGCAAGATAGCTGTGGATTATGGGATATAATAAAGGTCAAATAAGGCTAAGTTTTATAACGAAGAGAGAAATAGAAAATCACAGCATATAAATCTTATATGTAATTTGATAGGACTGTTTGTATAAAATAAGTGTGTGTGTGTGTGTGTGTGTGCATGCATGTGTTAGAAAGCACCTCCACAAACACTATCACCCTACCACACTAAAAGTGTTGGTAATAATATCTCAAGAACAATAGTCGACGTAAAGAACTTGAACAAATTGGAAGTTAGCAGACTGGGAGAATAACATCAACAATCAGAACTGCAGAGAAGTTATAAGGACACCAGTGGGTACATTCCTAAACTTGTATAGGTCTGAGTTGTGTTCATGTTTGTTATATAGTTTGTAACTGTTATAATTTGTTTTAGTGGAATTTTTGGTTACTCCGTAGAGGGAGTCGTGGATGTTTCCTCAGTTCGGTCAGGTTTTACCACGTAAAAAATGCCTTGTTCTTAATCTTTCTACATCTCCTCATCTAATTCTTGGTTGTGATGAGTTTGAAGTTTTTAAACTGATTTATTAAACCTGTTAACAAATCTTGAACAGATCTCGTACATATTTTTGTTAAACACATCTTGTGATTAATTAGATTTGGTTTTAAAGAAAAGAGTTTCTTCAAAAAATAGTTCGGAGTTACTTAAATAGTTTAATTTTATATTACACGGCTTTAGTAACAGATTTTGAATTGGTATCAGAGCTTTGTAAACTTCTTTTAAAAGATCCTGTGTTTCTGAAATTGTTTTTTGAAAATCAAGCATAGACATGAAAAATGAAAGATTTAGTTACTTGACCAGACCTCCTATCTTTGATGGAACTAATTTTACTTACTGGAAAGTAAGGATGATTGCTTTAATTCAAGGGATTTTGGGAGATTATGTCTGGGACATTGTTGAAAATGGATACATTTTTCCTACTAAACCAGCCACTGAAGGAAGTAATGAGAGGGTTAAGAAAGTATTAAGTGAGTTCACACAAGAAGAAAAGCAAGTTTCTCGCAACAATAACAAAGGAAAGAATGCCATATTTATGTCCATAAATGAACATGAGTTCAAAAGAATCTCATCCTGTACCACTTCTAAGGAAGCCTGGGACACTTTGGTTACTGCTCATGAAGGTGACACTAGAGTCAAGGCTGCTAAAACACAAATGCTCATTCAATAGTATAACTCTTTAATTATGTATGAATTTGAGTCATTTGATGACTTCTATATGAACTTGACTGATATTGTGACCAAACTGCATGCTAATGGGATAGCATATGACAAACATGAAATTGTATCTAAAATTTTGAGATCATTACCACAAAAATTTGACAACAAAAGATATGCTATTGAGGAAATGTGTGACATAAATATCACTCTTAAATTAATCAGTAGTAAATTAAGAACTGTGGAAATGGAATTAGAATTTAAGAAACAATTGACCCAGTCTCATAGGAAACAGACTAGTTCCAATCTGAGTTTTTCTTCTAAGTTGATTAATCCTGAGTTTAACATTCCCAATGATGACTCTGATGAGGAATGCGATATAGAGAGTTTGGACAATCAGATTGCCTTAATGTCAAAACAGTTTAAGAAAATTATTAAGTTTAGAAACAACATGGAAAACAAACAAGGAAAGTCCAATTATCCAACTCACTCTAATCATAAACCTCATGAGAAAAGTCAAGACAAACATCACAAGGACTTTTACACTAGACCTAACAGAGACCTTAAGAAGACTGAATGCTTTGGATGTGGAAAACTAGGACACATTGCACAAGATTGTAGAGTTAACTTGAACACTCAAAATAAACACACTAGGGCCAATATTTGCAAGACATGGGATGATTCAAGTGACTCTGAAAGTGAGGAACCTGAGTCATCTGATGTTTTTGATCCTTGCATGTCTTTCTTTGCCAAGATTATCTATAATGATGATATACATGTGCTTGTTAGTGAGGATGAATCTAGTAATTCTACTTTTGTTGTTGTGAATCATGTTGTTACTGGTTTAGATGTTTTAATTACTGAGAACATTGCTATTTCTACCACGGGGTGTGTGAGTCAAAGAGAAAGCGATAATGACGATGTCAATGGGTGTGTGAGTCCAAGAATTGAAGCCTTAAGGGTCACTTTACACACTACACTTAGTGACTCGGATAATGAAGACCTCCCTGATATTCACACACTTTATGCAAAAACTCTCAAGAAAAGCACTAGAATAGAGAAGATAGTGAAATATCTCACTAAGAAACTATAAGATCTAAGTCTGGTGGTCAAACTTAATGGTGAAGAGTATACTACCCAATGTCTAACTCATGAAAGTGAAATCAAAATGTTTGATCAAAAACTGAAAAATTTGACTGAAAAAAATGAAACTCTGGAGAAAAAATACAAAGGGACGTTGTTAGAATTGGAGCAAACTAAAGAAAATACAACAACTGTTTTACAAAAATTTACAAAATTTGAAAATAACTCAAACTATTTTGATGGATTTGTTGCTGAATCAAAAACCAATTCTGATGGTCGAACTAGAATAGGGTTTTGCCCCAATTTGAAGACACAAACAAAATCTTTTGAACCTATCAAGTTTGTGTCAGGAGGTAAAAGACCTATTGAAACCTGCCCAGACTTTCATTCTCTAAAAACTGAGTTTGACTCAAAACATCAAAATTTTGATATTGGGGAATCAAGTTACTCTAAACATGAAAGTTCACCAAAGTCTAAATATGTTTGCCCCTCCATTAGGAAGAGTGAATCTACATTCAAAACTGTTATATCTAGGAATAGGGTTCAACCTCAAAATTCTTTAAAGCCGATGTTTAGAGATTTTCCTAAGGAGACTCCTACCTTGAGCAACCTTTATTGCTCCTACTGTGATATATACGGCCATTGTTTTGATGGTTGCTATGCTAAAAGACTAGTTAAACCTGTCTGTAATCCTCCTATTTATCAAAAATTTAACTATTTTAGGAGAAGCCGCAATAATTATGTTCTGCCTAGACAACCAGACAAAACTCTAATTATAGGAAGAGAAAGACGAAACCTAAAAGAACATTCCCTAGAAGGATTCCTAAACACTTTCCTAAGACAAATGCTCATGTGTTTCATAAAATTCAAAATCATGCGCAAAATATTTTTCAACAAAAATCGAATGCTCGCAAATTTTATCAATTGAGAGCAAATAAGCGCAAAATGAAGACAAGAGCAATTTGGGTTAGAAAAGATGATATATTACCCCAGATGAAGTGTAACATTGTTATTACTGCTTTAAAAGCTAAACACACATCTTCTGGTTGGTATTTAGACTCTGGATGTTCTAAACAAATGACTGGGGATGATACAAAACTCTTAAACAAAACCAGCTTTGCTGGAGGAAAAGTTATTTTTGGTGATGGAGTATCATCTCAGATAATAGGTAAAGGAACTCTCCAAGAAGAAGGACTTCCTGTTCTTGAAAATGTTCTTCTAGTTAAAGGTCTTAAGGCCAATCTACTTAGTATCTCATAATTTTGTGACTCAGATCATACCGTTACCTTTTCAAAGAACAATTGTAAAATTTTAAATGAAAAGGGTGAATGTATAATTACAGGATTCAGGATTCCTGATAATTGTTATATTGTCATGATAATTTTGAAATCTATAATGTTGCTAGAATGGATGACAATGAGATATGGAAGAACAGGATGGGTCACATAAATTACGATAATCTTAGTAGATTGACTTCTCAAGAAATAGTTAGAGGAGTTCCAAAAATCAAATCCATTTTTAATATTGTTTGTGGTTCCTGTCAGGAAGGAAAAATTATTAAGGCACCTCATAAGAAAGTCAAAGATATCCTTACCTCTAACCCCTTAGATCTCATCCATATGGACCTAATGGGTCGCTCCCAAACTATTAGTCTATGTGGACACAGTTACATTCTTGTTATGGTTGATGACTTCACTAGATTTACCTGGGTAGCCTTCTTAAAACAAAAGTCTGACACTTTTCAAACTTTCTTAAAAATACTTCTTCGGATTGAAAATCAGAAGGACACTCAAGTAAATAGAATTCGTAGTGATAGAGGTGGAGAATTCAAAGACATTGGTATAATAGAGTACTATGAGTATAATGATTACAAACATGAGTTTAGTGCTCCTAAGACTCCTCAACAAAATGGTATCTCTAAGAGAAAGAATCGTACTCTTCAAAAGATGGCACGTGTTATGTTACATGCCAAGAATTTGACTAAATATTTTTGGGTAGAATCTATTCGTACTGCATGTCACATTATCAATAGGGTCTATCTTAGAAAGAATTCTAAATAAACTCCGTATGAGCTTTGGTATAAGAAAAATCCCAATCTTAAGTACCTTAGAACCTTTGGTAGTACTTGTTATGTATGTAAAGAAAGAGAACACTTGTCCAAATTTGAGAGCCGGGGAGATAAAGATATTTTTCTAGGATACTTGCCTAATAGTAGAGACTACCGTGTTTATAATCTTCGCACTAAAACCATGATGGAATCAATAAATATAATTGTAAGTGACACTACTATAGAGAGTAAGACTGGTGAATCAACTATTGTGGAAGAGCCTACAAATGTTTTTGAAAATGACTCTCCAGAAATAGATGACTCATTACCAATTGAGATACCTGAAGTACCTAACTGGGTTTCTAAAGACCATCCCATAAATAACGTTGTTGGTAATCCTAGTGAGCCTGTGCGTACAAGATCTCAATTAAGAAATTATGCTCACTATGCATGTTTTGTTTCCCTAGTGGAACCAAAGAATGTAAATGAGGCATTGAATGACTCTCACTGGATTTTTACTATGCAGGAAGAACTTCTTCAATTTGTCATTCATGATGTTTGGTATCTTGTACCTAGGCCTACACACAAAAAGATTATTGGCACATGTTGGATATTTAAAAATAAATCTGATGAAAGTGGGATAATCATTAGAAACAAAGCTAGATTAGTTGCTCAAGGATAGTCTCAAATTGAAGGAATAGATTTTAACGAAACTTTTGCTCCTATTACTCGTTTAGAATCTGTTCGCCTTCTCCATAGCTTGCCACTTGCATTTCACACTTTACTAAATGGATGTCAAATTTGCATTCCTTAACAGAATATTGACTGAGGAGACCTATGTAGAACAACCAAAAGGGTTTATTGACCCTGAATATCCAAATCATGTATTTCGTCTTAAAAAGGCTTTGTATGGCCTTAAACAAGCGAATAGAGCCTGGTATGAGCGTCTTTCCCGCTTCCTCTTAGATAAAGATTTTAAAAGAGGTGGAAATGATCAAACCCTATTTGTCAAACATTTTGGCAAACATATTATTATAGCTCAAGTTTATGTTGATGATATCTGATGATACGAGATATCGGCCATAGGGCGTTCTCATATCAGCAGATCAAAACCTATGTGTGTGTGTGTGTGTGTGTGTGTGTGTGTGAGAGTTAAACAAGTAAAGCAAGCAAACAGAGAGAAGACAAGGTATAGAGTGGTTCAGCCTCAAAATTAGGCCTACGTCCACTGTGTTGCTCCATTCTCATTATATGCGTTGTTTTGTACAATATAACCATGCCTAAAGAGGCGTACAAGTATGAGAATAAAGGAGGATACATGATGACTGAGGATTCCTCTCTCCCGGGGAGGTAGCTGCATTGTAGGTATATGGCCTCCAGGTCGTATGCCAGGGTTGTGCAGAGGGAATCTATATTGGAGAGCCTACCCCAGGCCTGTGGAATCCCCCTCCCTTCCAGGCGTGGTCCTATATTTATGAGGAAGTGAGTTGAGTCACGTGCCCTGAGCACGTGGCGTACACCAAGTCTGCAGTAGTTGTGGATGAGGGCGTGCGGCCCACAGAGTAAGCAGCGGAGCTGTTGGAGGGGAACGCGTACCCTAAGGCGGGGTTCCATGGCCTCTGATGGAGAGGGCCGCACCCTATAGGAGTTCTGGCCGCGCCCTGAGTGAGGTACTGGCCGCGGCCTGTATGGCCTGAACATGCGACTGTATAAAAATACTGCCACGGCAGGGTGCTATATTTGTACTATCAATAAGCCCTCAAGCCGTAGTGCCAAGGGAGATATATTGGGACTGCGGCTAAGTAGCCTAAGTGCCACGGTGCTTCCAAAGCGACGATTCATCTTTCATGCTCCCGTATATAAATTGTTTCTGGCCGTGGACTTCATTACGTTTCCAAAACTTTTGAGAGCAAATCGAGAGCGAAACTCTGCACATTCCATCTTGCATATTTCGGCGAACTTCTGAGGCGGTGCGTGGCAGTTCAAGGTGGTTTGTAGCTGATCTTTGCGACTTTCTTTATTTCCAGGTGATTTTTCAACCACCATTTACATTTTTCTTTCCTTTTGATGCTTTTCCTAGTTCATTCGCTAGAAATCTAGGGTTTTATTTGTTCGTTTTGCTTTTCCCACATATGCTGCATACGAAATACATATAATTGTTCTTGATGTTCATAATCGAACACATGTTCCATGTGGGTTTGATCCGAAAAATGATGAGATTTAGGTAATCACTTGTTTAGGATAGAGGCCGCGGCATGGTAAGATTTCAATCGTCTGAACTTACAATTCTGCGTCATACCGTGCTAAGTGGTCGCGGTCCCTCAAACTATAATTCGCGGCATCAAATCACCCCCCTTGGTAGTCTAGGAATAGCCTTAAAACTTCCATGAACCCAAGACATCCATGTTAAATAACTATAGCTGTTGCTAGAGCAGAGTGTACTGAAAATTTAGGAATGATCGTGTCCAGGAATGCCCTAAAAGCAATTTTGTCTTATTACCGCGGCAGCCTATGTTCCTCTGCTGATATGGAGTTTGCCGCGGACTAGTTGGGGAAATACGATCTCAACATTTTTAATACTTAAAGATACCCTTCTGCGACTTCTTAGTCTTACAAACCATACTGCCTGTGGCTCATAACTGCGAACTCTGCTTTTCAGGTACTGCTGCAGCCATATGAGTTTTGACCCAGACGAGTTCCTGAGAGGCTTTTGGGCAAAGAATTTTGGGACCTCTCCCCCCGAGATTACTTCCGTGCCTCCTCTAAGGTCAATAGGCCCTTGAAAACTAAAAGATTGCCCAAACTGCATCATACTCGACTCAGACTCCGCGGACTCCGCATCTGGGAAGGTTTTCCAATCTCCGCTGATGGAAGAGGAAGCCAACTCAAGTACTCATCCCATGGGTGAAGGAGATATTACCGCGGCTGCTAGAAATAAGCCTGGAGGAACATCAGGGAGGGATGAGAGACCCTTGGCCGCGCTTGATATCCGCAGCTCAATGACCCAAAATTGGTTGAGCAGGTGGCTGAGGCCTTCGAATTTCCAGAAAATTTGATGTGTTCAGCCCCTGCCGCTAACCAAAGACCGTGCACGGTTCTATCTGATGACGGAATTTGCTTCCCCCTGCACGCGTTCATTTATGGGTTGCGGCTACCTGTCCTAGTTCCTATCCATCATCTTTTTCAGGCGATGAACCTGGTCCCCGCACAGTTGGACCCTAATGGCTGGAGGGCCATTCTCGCTGTAGTTGTCCTTTGGGAGAAGTTGTTCAAAAAGGACATCACTCCCGCGGAGTTATTTCACTTCTACCACCCAAAGGAAAACTCAGTAAAGTTCACGGGCTACTACTACTTTTCTAGCCGCGGCAGGGACGAGACCCTTTACACTGGGAGACCGACCAGTGTGAAAAACTGGAAGGGGAAATATTTCTACATCTCCGGTGAAGTCTTGGAGATGCACCCCGAGGAGAATGAAAGAGAGAGAGCATATAAAATGCCGCGGAAGTGGGGGTCACCCTCAAAATTAGGTATAAGATTACAGCCGCGTCCTTTTTATTTCACATGTAACTTCCACTAACTTGAATTATCTTTTCTTTCTGCAGCCCTTGATAATTTGCATTTGAACAAGCGGCAGGAAAAAAGAGTTGCTGAGGCTGCGAAAGTTCCTGCTGAGCACAGGAAGTTCAGCATGCTTATAACATCGGCAACTATATTTGAGGCGGGATTTTTCCCAAATAAATCCATTCCTCAACAAATGGGCGCAGAAGGTAATTAACTGTGCCATTATTTTTATTCCGCGATTGTTTCTTTCCTTGAACTCGTGTTATTCTTTTTCAGGTGAAGAGGTTGACAGGGACATGCTAGCGGTGCAGCTGGCAGAGATGGATGAGGACACAGTCGTCCTGAATAATACTGCGCGAAGCAGAAAGAGGAAGAGGTCCAAGGCCAAGGGACCTGCCGCGGCACCCTCTGGAGATAAGGCTACTGATCCTGTCACGGATCAGGTGGTTAATGATGAAAACCCTGCGTAGCATGAACATTTTGATGACGACATAGGGGAAAACATGGTCGTGGCTGGCCTGATGTCAGCTAAAGTCCCCCTTCAATCATTCTCTCCTCCACCGCCAACTGTAGTGGCGGTTAATGCGAACCTGCCACCTCCTCAATTCCGCGAAGAGTCTGGGCCTAACGGTAAGCCAATGCCTCAATTAAGGCAGCCTGACCCCAATTCTTCTTGGGACACTACCGCAAAGACTGCGCGAGAATGAAGCGAGCCTTGGATGCCGTGGACCTTGACAGGCTGGTTGGAGAAGATCATGAAGATCTGGAGGACTGTGGCCTCCATAGCCTTCTGAGGGTACGTACCATTTGTCATTTGACTTTGCATCCTATATTTTTCCATATTTTCTAACGTCTTTTCTTTCAGGCCGCGGATGTGATTGTGGTCCAGAAGAGGAAGTACGAGGCCTTGTATAGGTTGAAAGAGGCTGAGAAGAGTACCCATACCGCGGACTTGCAAGCTGCACGGACTTCTTCTTTTGAGGCAGGGAAAAAGTCTGCTGCCGCGGATCTTCAGGCAGCCCATATGGACCTGGATAAGGCCAACAAGGCCAGAGAGGAAGTGGAGGAGAATTTTAATCAAGCTGCGGAATCTTTGAAATCCTTGTAGGCCCAGACAACCGAAGCCGCCCGTGTTGCAGAGATTTCAAATACCAAGCTCACCCTACTCCAGCAGAAATATCAAGAGTTGGAAGCCAAGTTTGCTCAGAAGGATGAAGCTTATGCCGCGGCAATACAAAAGTTAGAGGTTGATCCCGGCGACGCCCTCCAGCTAGCCATAGATCATGCCGTGGAGTCATTCAAAGGCTCCAAGGATTTCTTCCTTATTAACAACAGGGCATACCTCCGCGACTACCAGGAGCTGTGGCAAAGATTTATCAGGAGGTTCCCTGAGCCAAGGAGGAGGTCCTTGCCTGGAAGTTAAGTGATATCGAGCATCAAGAGAGCATCGCTGAGCTTAAGGCCGCGGCAGAAGAGAGAGAAAGGCTTAGGGCAGATGCAGAGGCAGCGGTTGAGGACGGAGAGACAGAGACTGTCGCGCGCGGAGAAGAGGCTATTGATGATGATGATGCAGCCTCTTAAATTCTTAATTTCTGTTGTATCATCAATATAGGGATGCGTCCCTCCTTTTTGTAATCTATAACTTCTATTGTGGCTGCGGCCTCCATTCTGTAATCTATGGCTATTAATACAAAAGCTGCGGCCATATTTTTATCACTACGATTGACTGCTTAATATTCCTTGCTTTTCTATATTGCATGTTTTGCATTGCCTGCTATAATGAATGGTTGCACGTTACTGCCTCATTATTTAAAATGCGTCCGCGTCTCGATAGACATCAAATTTCAAGTCCGCGGAGAGAGGTCGATTTCGTCGTTTGATTTTCTGTCAATGTTTGTGCCCACACAAATTGTGTTGAATCATCAAGGCGGCTGCATATAAGCCGCGGCCCTTCATTATGCCGCGTCATGCAAATATCTTCACTTGATTGCCGTGGCCTCGATTTTAAGGCTGGGACTTGCTGATTGCATGGGTCCCCAGCTACCTTCATTGCACCCGGTTGTCTGAACCGTTTATCTTTTGTCATCCCATAACCCACATGGAACACGTAGTGAGGTCTTTCCTTAGACCTGGTGATTTGATGTTGTGGTGTTCTCATTCTTCAAGATATTAGTGCCGTAGCACTTTAATGAATGAATGGCTCCTAGAGCTCTGTAACCGTATCGGTGGTCTGCGGAGCACTTCGGGTTCATCTGAACAAGGTACCTCTGCAGACATATGTTGGTGTTTCCAAGTCTTCTCGAGTTGGGCCGTGTCACCAAGCCCTAATATGCGAGATGCTATGAAGCCTCTCCATGTTGGGTTATGCTATTAAGCCACCCACAGCTAATATGCGAGACACTATCGAGCCTCTCCAGGCTGGGTTATGTTATTAAGCCACCCACAGCTAATATGCGAGACACTATCAAGCCTCTCCAGGCTGGGTTATGTTATTAAGCCACCCACAGCTAATATGCGACACACTATCAAGCCTCTCCAGGCTGGGTTATGTTATTAAGCCACCCACAGCTAATATGCGAGACATTATCAAGCCTCTCCAGGCTGGGTTATGTTATTAAGCCACCCACAGCTAATATGCGAGATACTATCAAGCCTCTCCAGGCTGGGTTATGTTATTAAGCCACCCACAGCTAATGATATATATATAAAGCCATACCTGGCTAGATATTGTAAGCCTCCCGGCTCGATGACGCGTCCCAAAAGCTAAGAACGGTCATTATAAGCCCCCGTGGCTAATGTCACACTCCGAGAGCAGAGAATTGGCATTGTAGGCCCTTGTGGCTAATAAAATCTCCTTGAATCCTCAGATGCTTTTGCGAATATGGCCATCATATGATAAGATGTAGTTGCACATTGCGAGGGGAACTTCTGAGCTAATGAAGGTCGTAACCCATCCATAAGTGCATCCCGAAGTAGAATAATCCTTCGAGATAATTTTGTTATATTTCCTCTGGAATCTGTTTAAGACAAAAAGTCTTTTTGTGAGATAGCAGATTATGAAACCAAGAGAAGTATTAGATATAGCTAAACTTGTTAGTTCATATATTTATATATGTATGCTGCAGCTAATGACTTTGTTAACAAATCATAAAGTCTTTGAGTATTAAGGCTACAATGAGCTTCATAAAACATAAACAGAAATAGTTGAAATTAGAAAGACTAAGGATGAGATGCGGCATTAAGCCTCTTCCAGGTCTGGCTGAATCCCTTATGCATTCTTCAGGAATCGCTGCAGCATCCCTTGCCCGATTAGCCTTTCAACTTCATCCTTCAGAGCATAGCATTGCTCTGTGTCATGGCCATGGTCCTGATGGAATTTTCACCAGGTAGCTTTGTTCCTCTTGTGGGGTGGAGCTCTCAATTTTTCTAGCCACCTCAAAATCTTGTCCTTTTGATGAACTCCAAGATCTCTTCAATCGGGAGGCTCAACTGAGTGTAGACACCCGACTTTTTTTCTGATTTCTCTGCTCGCCTTTTTCGACCTCTGACGGTTGATTCCACGATTTCATTTACTGCCGCGGCAGGCAAGGCTGGCTTTGTTGTTTCCTCCACTTCCGCGCCTATGTTTTTAGATGTCGTGGCCTCCAGCATTAGCACCCTCTGAGTTAGAAAATTGACCTGGGTCTGAAGTGAGGCATGGCTGTCATAGAGGTGATTAAGGTGATTGTATAGTTGCACAATCTCATCCTTGACTTCTGCACTCCGGCTGGATTCTCCTTCCATCTCTGCTTTTGTTAGTCTTTATAAAGTATACATAATCTGAGACAAAACTAACAGAAGTGAGTGATCACAGAAGTATCAGGAAGGGGGGGTTGAATTGCTCCATGATTATGCTGTTGAGGCCGCGGCCAGTATGGCACATAAGTGCACTGCTGCAGCCTTTTAATGTCATTCACCAAGGTCGATCAAAAGGCCACTCAATCCCTTCCACGATGATTTTGAACTGTTATGGTAGGTCCGCACCAGTAGGGGTCGCGGCATGAGATACTGTTGACTTTACAGGCCGCACCCCTGTCTGGGCAGGGGAGAGATCCCAAGACAGGAGCTGATATTTTCTCCCCTAACACGTGAAGAAAACCTACTAGGGTCCATTGATGAGAGAATTTCCTTGTGGTACGCAATCTGGCACAACTTCAATGGTAACCCCTAGATCATAGGTAGATGACAACAAAAATGGGAGTGAATATAGCCCTTCCCTAATCATCCACCTTTTTTGGGACTAAAGTCCACCACGCATTTTAGCATTATCTAGATGGAATGATATCACAGGGGTATGCAAAATAGATCCAAATCCATTAAATGAAGATCCAAAGACAAATCCAAAAATATGAAATATCCGTTGAAGGGGGCGAACGTGATGCGGAGTCCAATACCCAGTAACCGACCCATGAGGAGATGATCCAAAGGACCCTCAGGGATCGAATAAGGTGTTTGAAGAACTCATATAAGAAGAGAAACAAGATCGAAATATCTCGTTCCCACAGACGGCGCCAAACTGATGATACGAGATATCGGCCATAGGGCGTTCTCATATCAGCAGATCAAAAGCTATATGTGTGTGTGTGTGTGTGAGTTAAACAAGTAAAGCAAGCAAACAGAGAGAAGACAAGGTATAGAGTGGTTCAGCCTCAAAATTAGGCCTACGTCCACTGTGTTGCTCCATTCTCATTATATGCGTTGTTTTGTACAATATAACCGTGCCTAAAGAGGCGTACAAGTATGAGAATAAAGGAGGATACATGATGACAGAGGATTACTCTCTTCCGGGGAGGTAGCTGCGTTGTAGGTATATGGCCTCCAGGTCGTATGTCGGGGTTGTGTAGAGGGAATCTGTATTGGAGAGCCTACCCCAGGCCTGTGGAATCCCCCTCCCTTCCAGGCATGGTCCTCTATTTATGAGGAAGTGAGTTGAGTCACGTGCCCTGAGCATGTGGCGTACACCAAGTCTGCAGTAGTTGTGGATGAGGGCGTGCGGCCCACAGAGTAAGCAGCGGAGCTGTTAGAGGGGAACGCGTACCCTAAGGCGGGGTGTCGCGGCCTCTGATGGAGAGGGCCGCACCCTATAGGAGTTCTGGCCGCGCCCTGAGTGAGGTACTGGCCGCGGCCTGTATGGCCTGAACATGCGACTGTATAAGAATACTGCCACGACAGGGTGCTATATTTGTACTATCAATATCATCTTTGGATCAACTTCTCCCTCAGAAGTAAAATCCTTTTCTGAAATTATTCATAAAGAGTTTCAAATGTCTCTTATGGGGGAGTTGCAATTTTTGTTAGGTCTTCAAGTCAAATAAAATTCAGAAGGATTATTTGTATCGCAATCTAAATACGCTTTAGAGATAGTCAAAAAATTCGGCCTTGAGAGTGCTAAAGGTGCTAAAACTCCCATGAGTACTACGGTAAAACTATCTAAAGATGAAACTGGAAAATCTATAGATCCAAGTCTATATCGTAGTATGATAGAAACCTTGTTATACCTTACTGCCTCGCGTCCTGATATAATGTATGCTGTGTGTGTATGTGCTCATTATCAAAATAACCCTAAAGAGAGACATCTATATTCAGTTAAAAGAATTATTAAATATGTAAAAGTCACTCTGAACCTAGGACTTTGGTACACTAGTGATACACCTAGCACTATAATTTGATACACTGATGCTGACTGGGCTAGGTGTACTGATGATAGTAAAAGTACAACAGGAGCATGTTATTATATAGGTAATAATTTGGTAGGATGGAGTAGTAAGAAACAAAACTAGACATCGCTCTCAACAGCTAAATCTGAATACATAGCCGCTGGAAGCTGCTGTGCGCAATTACTTTGGCTTAAACAAATGCTAAGTGATTATGGTATTCAAGAAAACCAATTGCATCTCTATTGTGATAATCAAAGCGCGATCAATATCTATAAAAATCATGTTCAACACTCGCGAACAAAACACATAAAAATAAGACATCACTTTATACGCGAATTGGTTGAAACTAAGGAATTAGAAATTAATTATCTTCCTACTGATTTGCAACTCGCAGATATGTTTACCAAACCTTTAGATTACAATCAATTTATTTCTTTGCATAAATCAATAGGTACGGTGTGTGCTGATTAATCTCTTTGGTCTCTATATATTTTTTCCTTTTGTCTATTTAATACAAAATGGGGGAGAAATTTGAGTCTAATGATTCTTTTTACATATTCTAAAAAGCTTGATCTTAGTCATTCATTGCAGGATTCTGTACAGTTATTCTCAACAGTTGTAATAGGGTATTCAGTTGTAATTAGTTGAGTTATGTAATTTTGTTTTCTAGGAAATGGGTAGATAGAATTCTTATAGGAATAGGTTTTCCTTATTTCTTATTGCCCTACGAGTCCTAGATGACTCAATGTAGATTTTGTCTCATATTTCCAAAGGGGGAGATTGAAGCATCTTATACTTTTTACTCACTTGAGTCTGTATTGTATAATTGTTCATCTAGTTTGGAAATTGTGACAAAATTGTGTCTATCCTAGAAACCAAAGAACCTCATAATTTGGTTTGCTATTTTATTCCTCTTGCTTAATTGATCTAGATACTTTTACCAACACTCACACACATTAGAATTGCATTCATACATTTCATATTGCATATAAGTGTGTGTATATATGTTGAGTGTATTTAAATCCCTAAAATTGTTTTTTTAATAATTTTATAAACTTTTAAAATAAGATTTTTATTAAATAAATTTGGTTTTAAAAGGGTTTTGGTTCATTTTGCAATTATGGATTGTTGGTTATATTGACTGAAAGTTCCCTTGGGTAGAATCCGAAAGCAGCAGAGACTTCAGGGTGCATTTGTAATTATTTTTGGATGCGCGT
Organism: Sambucus nigra; assembly: GCA_949130495.1. NCBI lineage: Eukaryota > Viridiplantae > Streptophyta > Magnoliopsida > Dipsacales > Adoxaceae > Sambucus > Sambucus nigra. Next base: position 425,794,885 of record OX422217.1, on the reverse strand, counting down.
TTGTTAACCTCTATTTGCCCAACATCTGTTGCATCCTTATTGGTTGGATTTGTGTTTTCTCCAAGAGAGTAAACCAGCGATTGTCCACAGCCCTTGGATCATTTTAATCAATGATCTGCATGCACTCTTACATAATCCATGTGAACCTCATTTGAGCCAATCAGGAGAATTATAACCACCGCGTACCTTTAACCCTTGGATAAAAGTCAATAAACCTTGACTCAATCTAAGTCATTGATTTTGAACCAAAGTCTCGAATCTTCTCAGGCCCCTATATAAGGAGCCCTTCTCTCAGCCATAAGACTTTTGCCATTTCGTGCTTTCCAGAGAGAGAAAGAGAGTAGAGAGAGAAGAGAAAAAAAGAGAGAAAAGAGAGAAACTAGAGAAGAGAGAAAAAGGGTTAGAAACCCTAACCCTAACGCTAAATCGTCCAACATCTTTTTCAAACCCTAACCTCTTTTCAAAACCAGTATATACCAAACACAATCTTGAGTGTTTGAGAGTTTGAGAGTTGGTTTGATTAGTTGGTTGATGTTGTAACCTCTTCGTTCTTAGATCTTGTGTCCAACTTAAGCATTTCACTTAGATCTAAGTTTTTTCTTCATAGAAATATTAGATCTGAGCATTTTATGTTACATTTCACTTACATCTGCATATTTTGTTTCTCGTCTTGAGAAATCTATTGTTGATTATTTTCTGTAAATGTTTTTAACTTCGAAATCAACAATAACATTTTCTTCTTATAGTTATTGTAAAACAAAACCTTCGACCTAGTTGGAATCGCACTTGGTGATTTTCAATCTCAAAAATATTTTCAAAACCTGAGATTGATTAAGATCTTGATACGTCTTCCAAGAAAGATAGCCGTGGATTATGGGATATAATAAAGGTCAAATAAGGCTAAGTTTTATAACGAAGAGAGAAATAGAAAATCACAGCACATAGAACTTATATGTAATTTGATAGGACTGTTTGTATAAAATAAGTGTATATGTGTGTGTGTGTGTGTGTGTGTGTGTGTGTGTGCGCACGCGCATGCATGTGTTAGAAAGCACCTCCATAAACACTATCACCCTACCACACTAAAAGTGTTGGTAATAAGATCTCAATAACAAGAGTCGACGTAAAGAACTTGAACAAATTGGAAGTTAGCAAACTGGGAGAACAACATCAACAATCAGAACTGCAGAGAAGTTATAAGGACACCAGTGGGTACATTCCTAAACTTGTATAGGTTTGAGTTGTGTGCATGTTTGTTATATAGTTTGTAACTGTTATAATTTGTTTTAGTGGAATTTTTGGTTACTCCGTAGAGGGAGTCGTGGATGTTTCCTCAGTTGGGTGAGGTTTTACCACGTAAAAAATCCCTTGTTCTTAATCTTTCTACATATCCTCATCTAATTCTTGGTTGTGCTGAGTTTAAAGTTTTTAAACTGATTTATTAAACCTGTTAACAAATCTTGAACAGATCTCGTACATATTTTTGTTAAAAATATCTTGTGATTAATTAGGTTTGGTTTTAAAGAAAAGAGTTTCTTCAAAAATAGTTCGGAGTTACTTAAATAGTTTAATTTTATATTAAACGTCTTTAGTAATAGGTTTTCAGAACTACCCTTATCCAGGCTGTCACGTCAACCATCCCCGTCTATAATATACAAACCTCAATTCTCCCCAAAAAAATAAACGATAAACTGGATAACCTTAATAGGAACTTACTTTGGGGTGACACGGACGGCAAGAAGAAGATTCACCTTATAAACTGGAACACCACCTACCGTCCCAAAGACCTAGGTGGGCTGGGGCTTAGAAGTAACGATGAGAATAACCATTCCATTTTCTCCAAACTTGGTTGGAAAATTATCAATGACAAAAACTCCTTATGGGTTCGTATACTTAGTTCAAAGTACAAGACATACAACAATACGGGTAACTGAACTAGAAAAGCGCAAGCTTCCCATATCTGGAGGGGCAACCTTAAGGGAAAATTTGATATTGTTAAGAATACTAAATGGGTGATTGGTGATGGTAAAACTACTAATATTTTTAAAGATTGGTGGGTGGGTAGTTCCCCCATACTTAAGACACACATCACTTCCAATGTGTCTTATGTCTGTGACCTGATAAATGACGGGGTCTGGAACGAGTAAGTTTTAAAATATATCTTCCCACAAGACACCACCAATTTAATATTGGGTACCCCTATTCCCCACACTCCCGAAAAAATTTATAGCCCTAGTTGGGGACCTTCATCCAATGGTAAGTTCTCTTAAAAATCGGCCTATGATTCCCTTGTTTAGTTTAACCTTAATACCTCATCCCTGTTAAACTGGGGTCGCATTTGGAAACTTAAAATCCCTCAAAAGTTCAAAACCTTTCTTTGGCTTATTTTTCACAAAAAGTTACTTACTAATTGTCAGAGATTCAAAAGATACCTTACTAATTCTAAAAAAATGTTAATTTTTTGTGTATGATGAAGATATTGAACACGTGCTTAGACACTGTCATCTTTCCGCTACCATGTGGGAAATCACCTCCCCCCCTAGGAGTGGAACAAACATAAAAACTCTTATTTTCTTGAGTGGATTAATGATAACATTTGGGATAATTCTGTGTTGATCGATAAAAACTTATTTATATCTACTCATTGGCATATCTGGACTGCGCGTAATAAACGCATTTTTGAGAAGAAAAATATCACCCTGGCCATGGTTTGTTCTACCTCTAGAACCCTCGCTAGGGAACTAGATTTTATTACTAAACCTAAAGCTAGTAGCTCCCATGGCCCGGGTAATATTCCTAACACTCCTTTAAGTGATGATACTTTTTCAGGTTACGAGATCTTCATAGATGGAAGTTACGATCCCTTCAGCAAACTGGATGGTTTTGGCGGTATGGTCAGCAGCAACGATCAACGATGGATTCTTGGGTTCAACAGCAAAATTTTCGATGATAGAAGTCCCATTAAGGCTTAGCTAGTGGGAATCCTTCATTGCTTAAATATGGCTAAAATTAAGGGTTGGAATGGGTGCCTTTTACGCAGTGACTGCTTGGATGCTATGCATATCCTCAATAGATAGGGACACCAAAACCATCCACTGATGAATATTATTGAGAAATGTATGGCCATCATGACTAAAATGGATACTAAGGTCACCCATATCAGACGCTTCAACAGCATGTGGGCGGATGGTCTTACTCGGCTCGAAAGATGCCAGACACACGACTATTCAGAATATAATGACGTCCCATAAGCTCTCTTGAGCATGATTGAGCATGTTGACCAGGGAAAGACTAAGAAGGCACTCTAGGCCTGCACTGACCCCAACTATCGTGTTGCAACCTTTGGGGGTTATGTCCTTGATGACGGGGGCCACTGGAAAGCTGGCTTCTACGGGCAACTTAGAGGTACCCCCTCGCCCATTTGTGCACTGATGGAAGGCCTCTACCACTGCCTTAATATGTCTAAGATGCACGGGGGGAAGGATATCCTGGTGGAAACCAATTCGCATGAGCTGATTGAGATCTTTAAAGGTGTCCAGTACCGTGAGACTGATTTTGAGAACATTAGGGCCGACTTCTATGAGATCATGAGGATTGTGGGTGTTGAATTCATCTATGCCAACCCCGGGATGATTCGGGGTGTGGATTGGTTGGCACACGAGGTGAAAGTTTAGGAGGAGGCCTTTGTTGAAATTGATGAGGTTCTGATTGGCATGCGGTGGATGCTTGCCAATCCTATGATGTAGCTGGGCTATGGTTTATCCTTTGTTATCTCTTTTATCTATGTTAAGTTATGTTGCCTCTTTGGCTATTGACGGTGTGTGATGTAATCCCCCTATAACCCTTTCCTTTCAATGTTTACCAAAAAAAAATTCTAATAAATAAGACCATTCACGAAATGACACATCACTTCTAAATGAGCACGATCTTTCACAAAAAGATTCGACCCTTTTACCAAAGGACACAATTTCACAAAACCTAGTGTCTACTCAAAATAAATGTAAAAAACACTTAAAATATAAATTTTTCTCAATTAAATTATTAAATTGCACTAATAATGCCAACATTAAATCTAATAGCTTCGGCAAAAGTCTAATTTACAACTAAAAACGTATTCAAGTTTGATTCTGCAAATTATGGTGGTATCCACGCAATAAAGAAAATCTTACGAATAAATTTACTTTTGACACTAAGGAAATAGCTTTCGGTCTCTCCTTTAATGGTTCTGTAAGGATATATTTCTCATGTACGTTATCTCACATTTGTATATGTCATACGCCGCTGCATTTGGCACGTATCTACGCGTTCTCACACGATGGCTTCAATCTGAATTCCAAGAATCAAGCATTCAACATCTCCATCATACGACCCACATCTACCTCAACGACTTCACGTTCCACGATTTTAGGGACTTAATGCATGTGGTACGCAAGAGAAGTCATAACAGTGAAAGAAGTCAAGATATGGAAGTTCAAAGGCATTTTGGTAATTTTATAGCCATTGTCTGGAGGTCTGGACAACTGGAAAGTTGAAGAGCTCACTGCAACTAATATACTGGAAGAAACGGCACCTCAATTTGAGCTACGGTGAAGAAGTTATGGCCCTTTGAAAATGGAGAAACATTCGAAAAAATCCCTTGGAAAAATGCTAAGTATTTCAGCCCCAAGTTCCAGCGATATTTCGCGAACCGAAGGCCAAACCGGTTCTGGGGGTGAGCTAGTTTGCGGTACACCCAAACCGGTTTTGGGTACTTGACGCTGGATAGAATTCCATATTTTTAAAATTCTTCTAGGTTACCCTATAAAAGCCAACTTCGGGGGAGTTATTTTCCAAGACTTTGAGAGACGTTTTTTAGAGTTCAAATACATCTAGTATTCATATTTTTCATTCCCAAGACTCATGTTTTGATTCACATATCATTGCCAAACCTTTGTGAATCCTTTTGTAACCCAAGAACAAAACCTTGAGTTTGTTCACCTTTGTGGGTAAGCCGTTTTCCTTCTGCATTGCTACTCATCTGGAGTTCCCGAGGGAGATTCCAGCCGCCAACTACAAGAACCGACAACTGCGGGTATTTCTGTGTCACTGTTTTTTTCATTGTAATCCGTGTAACCATATATTACAAAATTATAGTGAAAAATAAAAGGTTTTGCCCCTTTGGGGGATTTTCCTCTTATGTGTGTATTTGAATGTTCTTGCATGATTTCATCTTATTCAATCACACCTAGATGCATGTTTAGGATTTAATTTGGGGAAACTGAATTTAATTTAGTAATTTCCTTATTTGAACGCACGCGCACTCTTTCAAATTGGTATCATAGCCAATTATACGGTGTAATTTTCTGCAAAAATTTTCTAAGATATCAATTTTCTGAGAAATTGATTTTTGAAAAAGTGTGTGTTCGTAATGGAGAAGTTATATAATAAAATGCCAGTTCTTGATGGGACAGAATATGCATACTAAAAAGCCCGCATAAAATATGATTTAAAGGCCATTGATGAACGTGTTTGGATTTTGGTTGAAACAGGGTGGACTCCTCCCTCCGTCACTGTTAATAACGTGACTAGTTTAAAACCTGACACTACATGGACTGAAGAAGAATTTAAATGGTCAACTTTTAATTCTAAGGGTTTAAGTGTTATTTTTTTATCTTTCACACCTGATGAGTTCAAACGCATAATGACGTGCACCATCTCAAAAGAGGCATGGGATGTTTTACAACTTACCCATGAAGGAACTAATACTGCGAAAGAGTCTAAACTGCAAAATTTAACAACTCAATTTGAAACAATCACCATGCTTGAGTCTGAGTATTTTGATGAATTTTATGCTAGACTATCTGATATTGTTAATACTAGTTTTAATCTTGGTGAACATATTCCTAATACTATAGTTGTTAAAAAGATTCTTAGATCACTGCCAAAGCATTTTATCCCTAAAGTCATTGTGTTAAATTCTATGGGTAATTTAAATACGCTTAAATTGGAGGAACTTGTAGGAGACATGCAAACGTATGAAACTGATATGTTTCCTAAAGCTATCAAGTCTAACGATAAGGGAATTGCACTTAATGCCCAGGAGAGAAAAAGTGAGGGGTCGGCAAGAAAGAGGGAGTCATCTAGAAAAAGAGAGATAGATACGTCAGATTCTGAGTGTGAATTTGATTTAGATGATTTGGCCCTGTTTGCTAAAAATTTTAAGAAAATTCTCATATTCAAGAAAAATGGTAATTTCAAAGATAAAAAGAAGTTTGAGAAAAATAAGCTTGAAAAGAAAAATCAAAAAGATTTTAAAGATCCTCCTAAGAAAGAGAGTGAGAGATACTTTGAGTGCGACGGTAAGGGTCATAAAGCTTATGAGTGTGCTGCTAGGCTGAACAGAGAAAAGGGCAAAGTTGTCCTTAATGATACCCTTAGTGATGACAGTGAGGTCATGTCGGTGGACTCTAGAGACGAGTCACCGCATGAGTGTAACTTCACCGCACTCATGGCTAGTTATGTGAGCACTTTTAGTACTCCTCACGACGATGATGATTCTACTTCATAGGGACACTTCGACAGTGAGAGCGATGTGAGTGAGGGGGAGAATGTTGCAAGTGAGCGCGAGAGTAATCTTCAACGCGCCTATGCCGAGTTATATAATGAGTCATTTAAAACTAAATAGAATAACAAAGCGTTACTTCTTAGGATCACCGCTCTAGAGGAAAATTTAGAAAAATCGAGAGAGAGAGAGTCCTCCACCTGCACCACCTTGAGAGAGAGAGCGTCTGTCTGTGTTGAGAAAGAGAGTTTGTTTAGAGAGAGAGAGAGAGAGACTGTTTGGAGAGAGAGAAAGTGTTTTTGAGAAAGAGGAAGTGGATTTGACAAAACAAGTGGCTAATCTTACGAGTAAGCTTCATTCCTCCCTGGAGACTCGGAAGAAACTTGAAGCCCTTGTTGCCCAGCTTACTCATGATCTTGAGCGAGCACGGGAAGTCAAGGTTCAAATCGAGGACAGATTTGGGAAGACGGGAAAGATGTTCCTCGGCCCCGCTTTAGGTTTTGGTGATAGGCAGGAAATAGGTTATGATGGTGCCTTCACGTACCAAATTGTACCTCGACCAGTTCCTGAGTTTACTACGACTCCATATGGTCATTGTCAAAAACCACGTAGGATAGTTCGACCAAGAAAAACAAACCAAGGTCCGCCTAAGACTGTGTTCTTTTGTACATATTGTAAAAGAAAAGGCCACCTCAAGGAGTTTTGCAATAGTTTGGGTCGGACACGACGTACTACTTATCCACCACATCATACTGATGATTTTTCTAGTTTGAGAGAGTGTGTTGAGTTTTTAGCTGCCACATCACAGAGTTTGATGGAGGAATTCCGACGAATGTCTTTGCCGTCGGTAAACACTTCTCACTTCTCGACTAAAACCAATAACAATAAGGGTAAACAAAATGTTACCACTTCTAGGGTACCTAAGAAAGATAAGAAATCCCTTGTTGTTAATGTCGCCCTCAAAGCACATCATACCTCACAGTGGTATTTTGATAGTGGGTGTTCCAGACGTATGACAGGTGATGCATCTTTTTTTACCTACCTTGAGGATTATAAGGATGGTAGAGTCACCTTTGGAGATGGGAGCAAGTCTAGCATTGTAGGATGAGGTACAGTAGAGTTACCAGGATTTACTAAGCTAGGGAATATTTTATACGTCAAAGGTTTGAAAGCAAACCTTCTCAGCATTAGCTAGCTGTTCGACACTGACTTCGCCGTAAAGTTTGACCGGGACGCATGTAATGTCTATAATCAAGCAGATAAACTTTTGGTGCAAGGAGTTAGGACCGAGGATAATTTCTATAGGACCGTGCCCACATCCTCACTTGTTTACAACAGCGCCATGATCACTCCTATGGATTTATGGCACCAACGTCTAGGTCATGTGAACATTAGAGATTTGACTCGTTCAGCTAAAAAGGACCTAGTACGTGACTTACCATCTCTTGGAAATCCGACTTCCACGGTTTGTGGACCCTGTCAGTTGGGAAAACAAATTCGTAGCCCCCATAGGAAGTTGTATTCCATTATTACCTCTCCTGTACTGAATTTGATTCACATGTATCTTATGGGTCCTACTAGTACTGAGAGTCTGGGTGGTAAGAGGTATATCCTCATGATGGTGGATGATTTCTCCAGATATTCGATTGTAGTATTTCTGAGAGATAAATCCGATGTTGTAGAGTTTTTAACGACCAAGTTTCGTGTCCAGCAAAACCAACACGGTGTCACTATTAGCACGATACGTAGTGACAACGGCACATAATTTAAGGAAGCAAACGTAGATCTTTACTGTGATAGCCTTGGGATCAAACATGAGTTTTCTTCTGTGAAGACTCCTCAGCAAAATAGGATTGTTGAGAGAAAGAATAAGACGATCCAAGAAATGGCTAGATCTATGCTTCTAGGTCGTAGAGTTGCTAGGAGATTTTGGGCAGAGGTAGTGTCTACTACATGCCACATGCTGAATAGGGTTTACCTGAATCCACACACGTTTAAGACACCTTATGAATTATGGATTGGCAAGAAACCCAACCTTGCATATTTCCGTGTTTTTGGGAGTAAATGCTACATCTTACAGGATAGAGAGCAATTAGGAAAGTTTTACTCCCGGAGCGATGAGGGAATATTGCTAGGATATTCATCGAATAGTATAGCGTACTGGGTCTTTAACCTGAAGAACTCTAAGGTTATGGAGTCAATAAACGTCACCGTGCAAGATGACGAACCTCCGACGATTATTTATCCTAACTTTCACTGTGAGGATGAGGACTTTTCTGGCAGTGATTTACTTGTCCCTCGCCCAAACTCTGTGGACCCTACTCTTGTGTTAGGGGATACTCCTGCTTGGGTTCACAAGAGTCATGATCTCTCTCCCATTATTGGCGATCCCACTTTAGGGGTCAAGACTTGTGCTCAGCTAGAGAACGTTGTTAGACATTTTTGCTACAGGTCCAAAGTCGAGCCCGAGAATCACAAAGAATAATTCAAGGATGAAAAATGGATATCTTCCATGCAGGATGAGTTTCTTCAGTTTAAAAAGAAAAATATCTGGGAACTTGTTCCCCGACCTAGTGAGAATAATGTGATAGGTACCAGGTGGATTTTCAAGAATAAAATGGATAAAAATGGTACCATAATCATAGATAAGGCTAGGTTGGTCGCACAAGGCTATACACAGATAGAGGGTGTAGACTTTTGGGAGATATTTACTCATGTTCGATGCTTGAGTTCGTCCGCTTACTAATCACCATCGCATGTCATCTGCACTTCAAGTTATATCAGATGGATGTCAAGAGTGCCTTTCAAAATGGCATTCTTCAGGAGGAGGTTTACGTGGAATAACCAAAAGGGTTTAAAGACCCTAAGCACTCGGAGAACATTTACTATCTGAGGAAAACCTTCTATGGTTTGAAGCAAGCACCCCGTGCTTGGTATGAGAGCCTTACTTCATATATCTTAGCCCATGGATTCAAGAGAGGGGGAGTTGATATGACGTTGTTCGTCAGGCGAGATGACGGTGATATTTTAGTTAACCAGGTCTATGTGGACGACATATTCTTTGGATTCACGTGCTCCCAGCATGCTCACCACTTTGAGGAGGAGATGAAAAGTGAATTTGAGATGAGCATGGTAGGTGAGCTTACATTCTTCCTTGGTATCCAGGTTCGTCGGCTAGAGGATGGGATGATCATCTCCCAATCCAAGTATGCTAGAGACCTAGTGAAGAAACTTGGATTAGACTATGCTAAGCATGCACGTACACCTATGAGTACTTCTATCAAGCTTAGTAAGGACACTTCAGGCAAGGAAGAAGAGCAAACCTTGTAGCGGAGTATGATAGTAGTCTTATCTACTTGACTGCCAGTCGTCTCGACATAACCTTTAGTGTTAGAGTATGTGCGCGTTATCGGGCATCCCCGAAAGAGTCACACTTACTCTCTCTAAAACGTATTATCAAATACGTGAGTGGGACTCTCTCATATGGTATCTGGTATTCTTTTAATACCAATGACCGTTTGTCTGCCTATTCGGATGTCGATTGGGCCGGGGATGTAGATGGTTGTAGGAGAACTTTTGGTGGATGTTTCCACTTTGGTTCTGCTCTTATCTCTTGACTGAGCAAGAAGCAAAACTCTATCTCTTTGTCCACTGCAGATGCTGAGTACATCGTCGTCGGGAGTTGTTGCACATAACTTTTGTGGATAAAGTAAATGTTGAAAGATTATGGGATTTCACATGACACCATGACTATCTTCTATGATAACACAAGCACGATACACATATCCTACAATCCAGTCCAACATTCGCGCACAAAGCACATCAGGATACGCGAGCACTTTATACGTCAGTGGGTTGAGGAGAAAGTCGTATCCCTGACTTTCGTTCCCACTGACCATCAGTTAGTCGATATTTTCACGAAACCTTTAGATGCCCTTAGATTTTAGAATTTTAGGAAGTCTTTGGGTATTTGCACAGTTGACTGAGGGGTTGGTCCGTGTCTAGGATAGGATGCTTTTTCATGTTCATATCATATGCTACCTATTGCTAGTTTGTATCACGTGTATTATTACTTTTGCTTTTTTATATATATTTTTTTAGAAAAATCCGACTGTGTATTTATTTAAAAATAGCGAAGGGCTGCGAAAGGTTCATTTAGCCTTTGCAAATACTAAGCCATCGTTAAATTGGTCCTAAAAATGGAGGAATTTTATTATCCGAGTTCCAAAGAGGTTAAAAGAGCCCAAAAAAATTTAAAGGCAATAAAAATCAATTTATGCCAAATATGGGCCATTAGGTTTCACCATCAATTCACCAAAGTTTGAGAATTTAGATTACCTCTATTCAAAATATAATTCTGAGAGAGTTTGATTGGAGAATTTAAACGGGTTTGCACTTCCTTGAAAGTCTTGAAAAAGCATGAAATCGTTTTGGACGTTATTAGTGTGAAAATCACTTTGAGCTTTGATGTATTGATTTGATTGAGTCAATGTATCATATTTCCATCCTTTTACACCAAAGGAATATTTTGAGTTCATTCGTTAGGAGTATCTGATATTCATCGTGCACATATGTCATGTTTGTATGCATTGATTTTCCTATCGAATTTGATCACACCCATTCATTTACGCTATCATCAACTTGGTTGTTTTGTGTTCTTTCATGGTGTGATTCTTTGTTTATATATTTTGTGTGAAAAATTTTGAAAAATTCAAAAATAGAAGTTTTTTTACCTTGTGACACACTCCAATTGCATTTATTGTTTCTTCTCATATTTGTCTATTTAGGAACATAATAAAAGGGGGAGAAGAATTATCATATTATGGGGGAGTCTTTGAGATGTTGAGAATTATTTAAGCTGGTATTTATGTTTATCTCATTTCAAACTCGATACATCACTTGGTATTTGCTTTATCTCATGTGTGTAGGTACTACATTAATGATCATATGTTACACACCCTGATGAGAAAAGATTGGAGATTCCTGAAGATTTGAAGAACAAACAATGAAGACTTATTCGTTCGTATCTTTCCAGTTTTGGGTTCATGGGAGGGTAGATTTGTATTGGAAATTTGTTATTTGATAATTCATATTTTTATGTATGTACCGGCATAGACATGGGGGGAGATTTGTAAGGACGTATTTCTCATGTCCGTTATCTTACATTTGTGTATGTCATACGCCGCTACATTTGGAACGTCTCTACACGTTCTCACGCGATAGCCTCAATCTAAATTTCGGGAATCAAGCATTCAACATATCCATCATGTGTCCCACATCTGCCTCAACGACTTCACGTTCCACGATTTTAGGGACTTAATGCAAGTGGTACGCAAGAGAAGTCAAAACAGTGAAAGAAGGCAAGATATGATAGTTCAAGGGAATTTTGGTAATTTTATAGCCACCGTCCGTAGGTCCGGTCAACTGGAAAGTTGAAGATCTCGCCGCAACGAAGATACTGGAAGAAACGGCACCTCAATCTGAGTTACGATGAAGAAGTTATGGCCCTTTGAAAATGGAGAAAATTCCGAGAAAATCCCTTGGAAAAATGCTAAGTATTTCAGCCCCAAGTTCCAGCGATATTTTGCGAACCGAAGGCCAAACCGGTTTGGGGGGAGAACCGGTTCGTGGTACACCCGAACCGATTCGTGGTACATCCGAACCGGTTCGGGGTACCTGACACTGGATAGAGTTCCATATTTTTAAAATTCTTCTTGGTTTCCCTATAAAAGTCAACTTCGAGGGAGTTATTTTACAAGACTTTGAGAGACGTTTTTTAGAGTTCAAATACATCTAGTCTTCATATTTTTGAGTCCCAAGACTCATGTTTTGATTCACATGTCATTTTCAAACCTTTGTGAATCCTTTTGTAACCCAAGAACACAACTTTGAGTTTGTTCAACCTTTGTGGAGAAGCCGTCTTCCTTCTTCATTGCTCATTTGGAGTTCCCGAGGGAGAATCCAGCCACCGACTACAGAACTGACGCCTGCGGGTATTTCTGTGTCACTGTATTTTTCATTGTAATCCGTGTAACCATATATTACAAAATTATAGTGAAAAATAAAAGGTTTTGCCCATTTGGGGAATTTTTCCTCACATGTGTGTATTTGAATGTTCTTGCATGATTTCATCTTATTCAATCACACCTAGATGCATGTTTAAGATTTAATTTGGGAAAACTGAATTTAATTTAATAATTTCCTTATTTGAACACACGCGCACTCTTTCAGGTTCAAATTTGAAGATTCACTTACAAAGTGGGTTTTGATAACCATATCACCTGATTAGTTGAAATATTAACATACTCATTCTCTTCCAACATTAATGTTCACTATTTTTTTTTTTGGTTGTCCTAAATTAGTAATTCACTTTTTTTATAGACATAATCAAAGGACAAAATTGCACGCTAGAAAATAAGTATTGATGTTGACCATTGATTGAGTGTATCCTTAATCTATACAAAAAATAAATAGAGACGCTTAATTTTGGGCAGCTTGAGTAATAAATAAGTAGGTGCATTGGTCCACTGTTCTTAATATTTTAACCAATCACATGAAAAGTTTACAATGTGGGTCATCAAATTTAAACTCTCCCCGTATCTCATGTTTACACACTTTGAAAGATACTACTTTCCATTGACGAGATATGAATGCAACGCGATTCATCATCCTTTTCTGTAATGTCATGATGCAACAAGAATTACCATTATAAACACTAAGACTTTTTAATTTAGTTGAACACAAAACAAAGAACGCTTGAGCACTTGGCATATAAAATGTTAACACCATGATGAAAATCCCATAAATCCTTGGACTATTTTGATTGAATTGTTCGTTTTCTATATCTAATCGAGTGAAATGAAAAGTCGGTCTGACTTCTTGACAACACATAGCCTAGAAGCTATTTAATTACCAATGTTTTACCAGACGACAATTTTATGCTTGTAGAACCAATAAAAACTACCGGAGACGTTAACATTTGTTAAAAGAGTAACGTTATATGTACACACATACATATTAGTTTCATTTTGTTTCAAAAACACATGTATCAAATATCAATGTTAAGTTTCCCATATACCGACTCTACAAATTTAAGAGAGTTCAGCTTCGGTTATGAACTGACCAGAATCGGTCGTGAGCTGTTGGTCCAGTCATCGGTGCCATGAACTTGCGTAATTTGGACTTTTTACAAAGAAATCTGGTAACCATTAGTTTGTGCCAGTTTGTTTTACCTGAACGTGAGTAGCAAATGAATAATATTGTGCTGCAAGTTAATATGGCCAATCATTGTTAGTGTCAATGAGTCGTGTCAAGTCGTATTCGTGTTATTTTTTATCGTGTTCGAATTTTAAAAGGTTCATGTCTAAACGGGTATCGTGTGAAAAAATCATATCTAAACCCAACCCGTTATGTTATAGTGTAGTGTCGTGTTCACTCGTTAATATCCTTTAAGATAATGAATTATTTTGAATTGTATACAAATTGACATATTATCCCATTTTTGAACCCAAATAGACCCATTAATTCATTGACATTACTAAATCTCTCATTTAGTAAAATTTATTCTGATTAAATTAACATTATGCAACATAAATTACTTATAAGTTTCAAAAATATATATTATTTACTTAAATTAATGGGTCATAACGGGTTTTATCGAATATTAATGGGTGAAGGGGGTCTACCCTAACCCGACCCGTTAACTATCGTGTCTTATCGGGCTGAGACTGATATGAGCCGAACCTATTAAGGGTCCACTCATTAACTTATAATTTCGTGTCAATTCGAGTCATGTTATCGTGTCGTGCCTCACTTTACCAGATCTAATCATCATATAGTAAATCTTCCTTAGTGGGGAAGCAAAAACTTATATAAAAACAGAATAAAAAGTTGTTGGCAAGTTACCGTCACTTGTCCATAGGAGTGTAAATGAATATTCAAAAATCCAAATACGTTCGATATTTGAATCCATTTTTTACGAATATTTATCTGAATAAAAATTTGAAAGAGCGAATTCGGACATCACTTTTAAATATCTGAGAAAAACGGATACGGATACGAAGATTAAATTATCCATCATGGATAATTCGTACTCGAAGCGGACTATTAGTCTTTACCAAGGTTCTAAAAAATGCGGGGATGACCATGGCGTGGAGGTCAAGCCTTAACCCTTAGAAGCCTAGGGGAGCCTTAGGCGTGCAAAGGCGTTTAGGCGTTTTTAATATATTTAAATATATTTAACCATAACAACGCTATTAAAAATACTATAATTGTATATACCTTAAAAATATATCTTAATATTTGCATATTAAAATATTTTTTGATTATTTTGGACAAGATATTGATCCGGTTCGTAAAAAAACTCTTTAAAAGGCGATATCGTTTCACTAAAAAAATTATTTTCAAAAAAGTGCCCCTTAAGGGTTTTATCAAGAATAAGGCATAAAAGGCTTAAGGTGGAGCGTTTCTCCCAAGCCTCAAGCGTAGGAGCCCTAGGCAGAGCCTAGGCGTGCCTTTCAGAACACTGGTATTTACAGATATCCTTTCAAGATGTTCGTATCCATTATATTATATATATATACAAGCGAAATGCCCGTGCCTGAAGGCACGGCGAAAGTTTCAAAAGTACATAATCGTGAAATGACGAAAATTTTCAAAATACGTAATTGTAAAACGACAAAAATATAGCTCCCCAACAAAACAAAATAAAGTGTAATTTTAAAAAAAATTGGCCATAATAACCCTTCTTTATGGGACTATCTAACCTGCTTAACAAATAACAAATTGTTCAACACCATTCAAATAATCTAAATTCATCAAAAAAAAACATATAACATGAAATATATAATATTCATCAACTGAACTTGTATCGTGCCTCAAATAAACAAAGTGTCCATTTAAAAAAAATCGGCATGATTTTCTTCATTTATTGGACTAACCACCCTCTTAAGGGATAACAAATTCAACAATATTTAATGATCTCAAAAGTTAAATTCGTCAACAACATTTAAAATGTCCAAGTTCATCTAACAAATACTTCATCTTTGTTGTCACAATACCCCCATCCAACATATTTGTCACTTCTTACACACTAACGATTTTCCTCGGCGTTCCACTCATTCTCCTGATGTTTTTAGAGTACTTTAGCTCTGCATTTAAACCAAAAGTCAAAAGTAAGCACTTTAAAAAAATTAAATGCTAGTGAAAAAAGAATCAAATTGAAAACATACGACATGTGTTGTGTATTATATGCAGAAAAATGGATAAATTAGAAGTGCCTCAATAATATAGTGTTTTGGGGGGGAAATGTGAAAAATTTTGGGAGTGAAAATTTCTTTAGTATGCAGATGTTATAATAATATAGAAGAACTTGAACATGTTTTATAACTGAGGTCTTTAAGAAGCCGAGTTGCTACACTCCTGCCACGGGAGGAAAGGGAGCTCAAAATTGTAAAGACAACTGAGCAAGTTTTAAACTACCTGCATATATAAATTAACTCTTTGATAAGACAAATCAAGTTAATATAAAGGACAATCACTAATTATTAAATGTTTTCTACGCTAAGAGTTGTTGCACACCTCTGATAAACTTTTCCAGATCAAGACTTGCTATTAGCTCTCCTACCTTCACAAAAGGACATTTCTTAATCACTAAACAACCCCAGATCAGTTCCAGATCTAATTCGCTTCAGCCCTTAAAATATGCATAATTTGCTTCAGCCCCTGAACAATAAAAGAAGCAGCCCCAGAACAATAAAAGATATATGCATATATGTGCATATATGCAAGCTATATGCATATATCTTTTATTGTTTTGTTTATTGTACTATCCACCTTTCTTAAGGGATAACAACAAATCCAACAATATAGAAAAAAACAAATTCGCCTAACAAAAGCTTCAATGTTCCATTATAATTATTGTCCGTTCTTTTCCAAATGCGACGTGATACAAAAAAGAAAATATAGTTTGTAAATTGAAATTGCTAGTCAAATATTATAAAAACAAAGTGTGAGTTTTAAAAAAATTGGGCAAAATCTCCTTTTTTTTATTGGATTATCCACCCTTCTCAAGGGATAACGACAAATCCAACAATATAGAATACACACTACTTTTATTCACCAACTATTAGGCTAGTTTAATTTGTTTTTCCTTTCATAGATGCTCTCAAAGCCAAACTTATTAAAAGTAAACAATAAACACTCACAACCAATGCTAAAATTGAAATAAAAATTGTATAGATCATACCATGAATATCTTCGGACCAATAATCCAAACCTATAACAAAATAGAGAGGCACCAAGTTAGTACCTAAAAGAAAAAGAGACTAACAAATGAAAACACACAAACAATTGTATTTTTTGGTTATTTAGAATTAAACCAAAATAATACACTATTGAAATTGGAACATAGAAAACATATTTATTAAAAGTAATACACACTACTTTTATATAATAAACACTGCCTTGACATTTACCAAGACAAAAAAAAAATTGAAATGAACCAAAATAATACACACTATTTAAATTGAAACATAGAAAACATATTTATTAAAAGTAGTACACACTGCTTTTATACACTAACTATTAGGCTAGTTCAATTTGTTTTTTCTTTCATGGAAGCTCTCAAAGCCAAATTTATTAAAAGTAAAAAATAAACACTCACAAACAATGCTAAAATTGAAATAAAAATTGTATAGGTCATACCATGAATATCTTCAAATCAATAATCCAAACCTACAACAAATAGAGAGGCACCAAGTTAGTACCCGAAAGAAAAAGAGACTAACAAATGAAAACAAACAAACATAATAACCCTGCCTAATAACAAAAGTTTAAATTGAATATCAGTTGACCATTTTTTAGAACACTTTCCATTTAATTTAGGGTCAAATAACCAATTCATTAAAACCCTAAATCAAGAAACCCATATTTAAAAAAAATCGGTAAACAAACATAAATAATAAAAATCTATTGACACAAAATCAATTTAGGTCTAGAACAAAACTTCCTATCACTACCGACAAAATGAAAATGAGTATACTCGTGCACGATGTTGAAGTATAATCAGGACACTTACAAAAGAAAAAATAAATAAATAAACATAAAAAATATTTAGATCCAAAAACATAAATGTAAACATATACAATTTTAGCTTCAAATCGATTTATTGAGGAGCAAAAAATAATCTGAGATCAAACACAATCAAACACAGCCAAAACACTATTATTCAAATTTATAGATCTTAATGTAAAAAAATTCACCAATCAAACATAATCAGATGTGTGTATGAATCTTAGATGAGTGTGAAATTTTTTTTGCATAAAACAACAAAAAAAGCAATTGCATCTGATCATAAAAATGATAAAAAAAGCAATCGTGCCTGTCAGATATGAAATAAATCAACTATGATAAGGAAGAGGCAGCTTCGTAAATCAACTAAAAAAAACAGATCTGAAAAAAATCACCTGGCATCTGAGCGTCAACTACCAGATCTGAAATAAATCAACAACAAAAAAAGCACCTGGTGAGGAAGCGTGGGTTGATTCATTGGTTGAAGATCCGGTGAAGAACCGTCGTGGGATCCGGTGAAAATATTTATAGATTCAGACCACAAAAATGAAACCGAAAACAAAAACCCTATTAAAAAGGAAAACAGAAATCTCATAATCTCTACATATCAAAAAAAAAATCAAATGATTAGTAAAATACCTGGAATACCGGCAAAGATTAGGTGAAATCCGGTGGAAACCTTTGCAGATCCGGTGAGGAATCGTCGACAGATCCGGTGAAAATCCGGTAAAAATCTTTGCAGATCCGGGATCCTTGGCCGGTGAAGAACCGTGGACGGATCAGGGGTGCAGAACCGTGGTCGGTGAAGATCCGGTGAAGGACCGTGGCTGGATCCGGTGAAGAACTGTGGCGTGGTAGCGGGGGAGGGGAAGTAAGGGGAAGCGCGGGAGAGTATCAGGGGAGGGAGGAGGCAGCGGGGTGAGGGAGGGGGTGGGGGGAAGGGGCGGCGGCAGGTGACGATGTGGGGGGAAGGGTAGGGTTTGCTTTTCTTGGTGTGGGAGAGTAAAGTCGGGGGTGGATTTTCTTTTGGAAGAAAATGAGAGCGGGGAAGGAAGAGTAGAAGAGGTTTTTTTTTTCCCAAGTGCCACCTCACAATTGATACAATCCTATGTGGCACAATCCCACACCATTAGATCGCCCAAAACAGTGCGATCTCAACCGTTAATTTTTTGGAACAGTAAAACACCCCCCTCTCATATAATATATATATATATATATATATATATATATATATATATATATATATATATATATATATATATATATATATATATATATATATATATATATATATATATATATATAATAAAGTAGCAAACTTATATATATCATAAGTTTGTTGTATGATGTCATCTTTATGAATTTTTCTGCACTACCGATTTTACCCTTGGCGTGTTTGAGTTCCCTCTCATTTTTCACACTCAAATTTGTTTTTGAATCTTCACCAAAATTAAAAAACATGGCTAGAATAGGAATAGTATTTGACATATTTCAATCTCTCAAAATTGGGAAAAGACCCTACCTTTCTCTCATTCACTCCCGTCCCTCATTCTTCCATTTTGGGAACAAAACAAAAAAAACTTCCCTCAACCCGTCGCCCTTCTCTCTTCTCCTCGGTGCCGGCCTCAGATCCGAAGCTAGGGCTTTCAGATTTTGGGTGGCTTCTGTTCTTCGGCTTCTCTTAGGTGTCCTCGCTTCTCAGACGGCTTCTCTTAGGTCATTTTTTTGGTTCTTCGTTGTTTCTATCTCTATATTAATTTTTGGATATGTTATTTTTTTGTTTTACTAATATTGTCGATGTTTATATTTCTTGGTTATTATTTTGTAGATTCTAACACCGAAATGATTTTTTAATAGCTCAACATGTTTTTATTTTGGGGTATCAGATTTTGTTTTGGTTATTATTTTGGTTTGGTCATTTGATTCAGCTACGGTTTTGTGGGTATCTTAGTTTTCTCTCACGTTTGATTATGTTATAATTTTACATGATTTACGATTTTAGAAAAGAGGGGTTTTAGACTTGCAATTTTTTCCTTCATTATAGCTCCTGAAATACTACATAACTTCTCACGATAAAATTATTTCTAATAGTTTGCCTTCCAATATAGTTTTTGGATTTTAAACAGTCCATTTGTATTTGGCGTGGTTAGTTGTTTATAATTAACATATTCTGTGATTCTTTTAAATTTGTTCTAAATTTGTTATCTAGGTTTAACAAATTTGTTCTAAATGTTTCACTAAATGTTTGCATTTGAACCCATTCAAAATAACTTCACTAACAGGTCGTTTTAATGCTTTTTTGGCACATGAACCTATTCAAAATGTGCATATTGGATGTTGGTGAGCATTGTTGCGATGTGTATCATCCCAGATTTATAGATGTTAATAGGTATTTTCATTTCTATGTTCTTTTTTTAAATAATTTATTTTGTTAATTTTTGTTTCTCTTGGGTAAATACTTTCTTTTTTTGCTTATTTAAGTTGTGTAGGGGTATTAAATCTATTTGGATTGTTTGGAAAGCCCTGCAACTCCCGTATTTTGTCGATTCAGATTTTATGAATATGGTGAAATACAAACTAATATTCAACATCATATATTTTAGGACAAAAAAGGGTAGTCGTTGAGATGCTAAATTTTATGTCGTTTCTAAATCTTTGCTTCACTATAGTATTCTCTACTAGAATAGTATCTTAATTTTTTTATTGTAATTGCAGTGAGATTAGGAGCCAAAATAACTGAAACTTTGAAGGGAAAGTTGAGCTTGGGAGATAAAATTGTCCAAGAAGGAGGAGTGGCAAAAAATTTTGCGGGCAACCTCATATTTGTGGCCAATAATATGTCCATAAATAGCAACAAAATATATCTATTATGGTATGCATTCTAAAGAGTATCATTGAAGGTACTAATTGTTCTTAGTGAGGCACTCCTTATTGAAGGGACTGATTGTTCTTAGTCAGGGCACTCCTTGCGTGGTTCGTCCGGTCCTAACATCGGTATATTTTACATTGGTATTTTACGGCAGTGTAGAATATTATTAGTTTGATGTGAAATTTTAAATGTCGTTTTACATTTTATTAGTCTACTACTCGAGTCTAATGGTGATGGATAAGTTTTAGAGTCGTGAATCGTTGATTGGATGCACTTGGTTGTTGAGAGTCGTGACACATTAGTTGTGCATCGTTGCTGTCTTATTGGTGCAGGAAGTTTTTACAAGCGAACAAGGGAATTCGATTGATGACTATGACTACTTTCTATTTGAAGTCGTATGTGATACCGTTTTGTGTAGTAGAATTCACATGTCGTGTTCAAGTTGTTTGGGGTTCCCTCCCCCTATTTAACTTAATTTATGTTATTTGTAGGCATTGTTAAGTATGTCGCATGTCGTGTTCAAGTTGTTTGGGGTGCCCTCCCTCTGTTACCTATTATAGAGTTAGTTAATTATTTCTATAGTTTGTTTGGATTATATTAGCCAAATTGTAATTTTCAATTTTGTTTTTTTTTGCCGTTGAACGTGGAATTTGACTTGAAGTTGGCATGATATATAGGTTACTATGAGCTTTATGTTTTGTCTTATATACACATGCTATCTGGACACTTGAAGTTGGCATGATACACCATAATGTACTGCATGTTTCTTTACCTTATGACCATTTACATTTGGTCTTTTTAGTACCTTAACTGCTTAATACTATTAAGCATTGTATGTCTCCCATCCTACAGAACTCTATGTCTCTTCCACTCTGTCTTGTTTTGCAAATACTGCAGCAAATGGCTTAAGAAGCTCAACACTGGTGTGAATCATGCAAGACAAACATAACATTCCAACTACAAGGTAAATCACCTGTTACTTACTACAGTTATTACGGATAAAGCTATTATTTCTCAAAGACCTTCAAAGTAATTGGAGATGATGTAATTGAAGATTTGTTGAATTTATTTTCAATGAAGAAATCATTAGAAGGTAGCGATAGTTATAGAGGTGTTCATAGAAATGAAGAGGTTTCCTTTTTATGGGGATATTCGACTGTTGGTAGTTCCACTACAACCAGTGTTGATGAATTTTTAGCTATAAGATATGGAATCAGACTTTGCGTGGAGAGGAACTTCATAACAGTTGACATGGAATCAAATTGAAAGTTATTAGTAGATATTCTCAACAAAATGGTGGCCAAATTCCTTGGAAATTGAAGAAGTTAATAAAGGAGATCCAACAATTGTGAAGGTATGGACATATAAAATATGCACTGCTTTAGAGAGGTTAGTTCATTTGTAAATTTTTTATTTTCTAATGGTGTTATATGTCATCAATTTTCAATCTTCAATCAATTAGGTGAGTTGCCTCATAATGTTTTTTTACCTTAACCATTTGGTTAAATATTTTTCAGCACCGACTCGGGTGAAGCTGCTGGAAAGATTCATGTCCGATTTAGATGAAGGTGTAGGAAAGTTTAACTCTTGATCAATATTTTACAGCACATACTCGGGTGAAGCTTTCTCAATTCAAACACAATTACAAACACTAAGAAAGGTTCCTTTCCTATCAATGATTATGTTTTGAAAATTAAAAATAATCTTGATCTTTTGGCATATTTGGTCATGTGACTTCCACTAATGATCATATTGATGCAGCTTGGAATGAATTAACTGATAAAAAGTCCATCTATTCTTGAACTTTACAAGTATCGAGGAGGTAGACCTTCGAAGAAAATATTAGACTGTAAGAGGAAAAAGCGATATATACAACCATCGATCTCATCCAACAATGAGAAGAGTTCGGTTCCCTTACCTCGAGAATTAACTCCAATTGATAAGAGACCAACTCGGATGCTATCTTTTGCAACAAATGGAAGAAGGGGACAAAGTAAGCTGGAGTAGTAGCAGTAGGTCACGGAAGATATGCACATCGTCCAAATATGGATATGGAGCAGCAGCATGACATAATGGGCTACAGACCCTGAAGTAGCAGCAATACCATCCATGTGAATAACAGCAGTAGAAGCAGCCTCAAAGCAGGCCATGGGGTGGTCTAGCCAAGAAAAATAACAAGGCAAGTCCAAGCGTAAATCAAAGCCACACATCGTACTATTAACCTACAAAAGATTGCATCCGATATAGTAACGTAAGTCTATAGGAAAGAGAATGCAAGCAGGGTTCACTTCAGTGTTAAAACCACCAGTTATTATTTGCCAATGTTGCAGCTCAATATGCAAATTAGAAATGAGGAACCAGATTGGATAATCCATATTGGAATCAGTAGACTCTAATCAGAATGTAAAGGCCAACTCTTCCTCCATTTGATAACATGTAAGAATAAAAAAAAATACAAATACATCAAGTCAAAGTGTGGTACATAATAGAGGTGATGAGCATCACTTTGATCTTCAAAATATCTACAATGATTTGCTTCAAAATACTATAAGCCAAAGTATTCATTTATATATTTATTTAGACGAAAAATTTCTATAATAGGTAATGAGCCTCCAAAATTTTGGATTATTTTATTTACTAAATCCTTAGTTAGTTAATAACAATGGTTATTTTCCTATTGTTCTTATTTCTTTTTCTTCTCTGATTAGTTGTTAACAAAGCACAAAGTCCATTTGGAGCTCATCCAAAATTGGCGACAACTAACCTAGCTCATGTGAACCCAATCAACCGTTCAAACTTTTTCGTATATGAAGAGGTATTAATAATTATATCTGATTTATCTACATATATTTTTAATGAAGAATTGGACGATGCTCCAACTATTGAAACTCTATGGTTTTATTTTTGGTATACATTTAATTGGAGGTCTAATTATTTTTGAATTTAATGAAACTTTATGGTTTTATTTCTTCTAATTAGGCACACGTTCTCTTTTTGTGTGATTGAAACTCTATGATTTTATTTTTGGCTCAAATGAGCTTTTTGCAAATCTAATTTCTCTTTATGTTTTGTTGTCTATGTTTTTTTTCAGGTTGGGACAAATAGGTATACATCCCTCTCTATTGATTTAGGTAAGGTATACTAGGTATGGTATACTGTTGGCCTACATTTTCTTCATTTATGTGTTTTTTTATTCATTATATTGCGAATACCTATTTTATTGTGTATCAATGTGTACATATTGGAAAATTTGATTTAGGCACCCTTTTATGTGTTTTGTAGATTTAAACAACTTCAGAATGTTCATTTATTTGCCATTTTATTTTATTCACTACAAAGGCTTCACGTGGGATTTGTTTGACTTCTCTTCCAAATGTTGTTGGTTGTGTGATGAATTAAATTTACTTCTCTTATTTGTCAATGTATATTAGTTTTACTCATTTCGTTATTTAACACCCTATTTAAGGGGTATAGATATTGATTTTACATTATGATTTGTTTCCAATTTAGTTGTTCAGAACCTATTCCTCAACGTTTTGAATTTACATCTAAACTGAATGCTCTTTTGTCATATGTTTCCAATTTGGTTTTTTAGATGTTTTAGGGACTTTTTAAGATTGTTAAGACATCAAAATGTGCGTTAGCGCACTTAACTGATGTTTATGACATGAATTTTTAGTGTGGTTTCACGTTTTACTCATGGATAACTTTGATGTATTTTTATTTTTTTACTTTATTGCCTTTTTTGGTTTTGATTTTAGTCAGAGTTTTCGAATGTTTTTTCAATTAGGTTCACCTAGCACAATAAATATTTTTTAAGTGGTGGCATACTAACTCGCGGGCTTATGTTAGGCATGATTCACTAAAATTGAATTTATTGGTGTGAAACTTACATGTAGTGTACTGTGCCATAAACTAAAATATATTTTTTAGTCAGTGTGTAGTGTCTTTTGCAATCCCCAATGAGTAGCCCTTTGTGTTTTTATTACTCACTAAACTATCAACTGACTACATTGTTCATTATAGGTTTTTAAAGGTATATGCGCATGAATTTGCAATCATTACACCAAAGTACTAATTTTCCTCTTCTATTATTTAATGCATGATTATTACGTATGTTTTGAACCTTGGAAATTTGGAAGTTTATAGTATTAAGATATCTCATGTCTTGATTTATCCGACGTATCTTCATACTATAACTAATTGTTGCATATTTATCCGATATGGAGTATTCGAAAGTACTGAATGGGCAGTGAACTATATGTTCCTTCATATGTATAACTAATTGTCGCATGCTTAGTGAAATGATGGTAAGGTCCTATTACATAAAATCCCTCTCAAAGTGTTTGATGAAATATCAAAGGGGATCTCATTGGAAATAATTTATTATTTGGATCTTTGTTTTGTTTTTAGCGACAATAATGATGATGTGTTTCATGTTTGAGAGTTCATAAGGTAACAACCTAACGAGGAACTGTATTACTGTAGGAGAAATTATCTTGGCATAGATTTGAAAACAATGTTTTCAATAATATTATATTTCTACTGATAGAAAAACAAAACAAAAAACAGAATGTCATAGTTGTGTTTTGCAATAGAGTGATTGATTTGTTATAGTTTTATCATGTCATGACATGATAAAACTATAACAAATAAATCTCTCTATTGCAACTGTAAATGATATGCCAATTGATCTACACCATTTTTTCAATTGAATGATCTACACCATTTTATTGATCTAAAACCCATTTTATTGATCTACAGTTGCAATAGAGTGATCTATAATTGATCACTGTAGATAAATGTCATTTGATTGCAACTATAAATGGTGTAGATCAATGCCATTTTATTATTGTAGATCAATAAAATCCAACACCATTTTATTGCTGTAGATGAATAAAATGACCTTTAGATCAATAAAATGGTGTAGATCACTCTGTTGTAACTGTAGATCAATTTATTTCAAGAGTCATCGTAAATAAATAAAGCATCAATTAGCATGTTATTTCAACTTTATTGAAACTGTAAATCAATAAATTGTCAATTAGCATGTCACTGTAGAATAATGTCATTTCAACTCTATTGCAACTGTAAATATCAAATCAATCACTCTATTACAACTGTAGATCAATAAAATGGTGTAGATCAATAAAATGGCTTTTAGGTTCACATTTTATTACTTTAGATGAATGTCTGTTATGGTATTTGGGGATGCTATATTTTTATTTTAGATTCTCTCGTATGCAGTGTTTAGTTACTATCTGTTTTCTCCTTGCACATATGTATGGTCTGATTCTTATGCAATGTTTACCTATTTATTCCACTATGCAGACTGAGTGCACTACAAAATCTCTATGCTGGAACTGTCGTGAACCTGGACACATGGTCAGAAGCTGTCCAAATGAGGGCATCTACCACACATGCGGTAAGACCGGGAACCGTGCTAAAGGATGTTCAGTTCCCCCACAGGCACCTGGTGACCTGAGACTCTGCAACAAATGCTACAAGTAAGTGCATATGGCAGCTGACTGTACCAATGACAAGGTTTGGAAGAACTGTAGGAAGACGGGTCACCTTGCCCACGATTGCACAAGACACATGATGTATCTAAATCCCTACACAAGA
This sequence comes from Sambucus nigra, assembly GCA_949130495.1. Taxonomy (NCBI): domain Eukaryota; kingdom Viridiplantae; phylum Streptophyta; class Magnoliopsida; order Dipsacales; family Adoxaceae; genus Sambucus; species Sambucus nigra. The sequence goes on along the minus strand of OX422217.1, from coordinate 425,768,780 downwards.
CACGTGGATGTTAGAGATGTACCCTTTATAAATCTATTTTTTGGCAAGATGAAAGTTGAAGAAATTTGGTAAGTTTATCGGCACATTCTTGATTTTTTCCCAAAAGTTATGAAAATGCTTTAATTATGTGCATACCGTAGGGGCATTGAATGACCAAATAATTTTCATAAATTAACGTATGGACATTTGAATACACAGTTGGTTAAGAAAGATTTTCTGCACTCCATTTGGTATATGACTAATAGAAAAAAAAGGATTTTTTTCTCATTTTTCTTAGAAAAGGTGTTAATGTTCATCGATGCAACAGTTGAGAAGAAGTAGGTTAACATACCAGATGTAGCAGAGTAGAGCATGGCAGTGTAAAGTCAGTGGGGTCGAGGGTGTTTAATGCTGAATGCTGACTAAGATGTTGCAGAGCCAACCTCTCACTCCCACGACTATAAGTACCTCACGCTCATTGGTGATTAGTCATAAACGCAAATCTGTTTAAGGGCTCATTGAAAAATTTGTTCTAGGGCCTACTGACAAATCTATTTTCCTCTCTCTCACCACTATAATTTGGCGGGGATGGCACTACATTCATTAAGCACTAACGACTTCGCAGCATTTTAGGAGACTGAGTTAGACGATAACCATGTATCTCATCTCCACAGGTTTAAACGACGTAAGCTGGAGGTGCTTCAGGCTTCAATTCCATACGGAGAAACAAGAAAAACATTAGAAGCATATGTGGTGAATGATATACGTGTGCATCCTGGTGTTTTAGGAGGAATGTGTATACGATGTGGGAAAAAGGTGGATGATCAATCTGGCGTTGCATTTGGGTATATACGCAAGTATTTAAGGCTTGCTAATGATGAAATTTCTCGATACGCGACAGAGACTTTAAGAACTTGTTACGACATACAAAGCTTCATTTGGTTCTTGATCTAGATCAGACACTACTTAATTCAACCCGATTTTTGGATATTACACCCAAAGAAGAATACTTAAAGAACTAAACAGATTCTTTGCAAGATGCATTAAATGGCAGCCTATTCAGATTGAAATTTATATATTCAGGATTCTAAGTTTGTAAGATTAATTTGTAAAACTTTACTCACATTTTTTGTGTCAGATATTGCATAAATAAAATCCCAAGTGTTGGATATTCAAGTTGTTTTATATTTCATCCTTGCAATCGGTTTGGAATTTTAGGTACTTATTGGGTTTATATATGCTGCCATATATTAATTAGTATACAGTAAGGATCGTGTCTTAAAACACCGCCAAAATAATAATTACATTTTGAGTTTGAATGAGTTAAAAATTTAGATTTATACCCATGATATCCCAATTATTTTTCAAGTGGATTAGGCAGTATAAAAATTGCGCACATGAGTTCTTATATAAACATTGGATGAGGCTCACTTCAAAAATGGGTTTACTAGGGAAAAATATGATAGTGCCATCGACACTGGTACGAGTGTGTTATGATAGTGCCATCGACACAGGTTTGTGCATGTGTAGCAATAGATGCGAGGGAGTGGGTACTGCTGGGTAGAGGGTACGCGTGGGGAGTTATGGTATATGGGGTTCGGGGTTACCTAGGTTTGACAATGGTAGGGGAAGTAGCAGGTGGGATCAGGACAGTGGGTTGGGAAACAAGGGTGTTTGGTGTGTGCGTGTGTTGGGGTCAGAGTGATTGGGTCCGTGTGTGTTTTACGATTTAGGTAGGGAGGAGATGAGTTAATGCACAAGGGTTGGGGTTGTATGATTTCGGAGAGGCTATGGCGGTTTTATGGGTTCGTGAGGTTGGGATTTCATTGGTTTTCAAAATTATTAGTGTGCCTTTAGGCACGGGCATACCCTAGTATATATATATATATATAAAAAGTCTCTTGTAAGAACTCCTTATGGTGCAGACCCCGGTACATACTATTTTTTAAAATAGTAAAAAAATAAAAAAAAAATTACGAAACTTCATGGATATGATGTCCACGGTTAAAAGATCATCTCCAATTTTTTTCATCAAAAAATTCAATAAAAAAACCGTTGAGATGAGGTGATATGTAAAAAAATGGTATAAATATTCATTTTCAACCTTTGAAATGTTGGGTCGGCGCCAGCCACTTTATTGATTGAATTTTTGGATTAAACTTCATGGATATGATCTTCTCACTGTCGAGATCATTTCAATGAAGTTTTATAAAAAAAAATTCAATCAAAAAGTGGGTGAGATGATCGTCAACATTTGAACGGTCGAAAATGCATATTTATACCATATTTTTACATATCACCTCATCTCAACGGCTTTTTTATTGAATTTTTTAATGAAAAAAAATAGAGGTGATCCTCTCATTGTGGAAATCATATCCATGAAGTTTCATCAAAAAATTTATTTTTTTACTATTTTAAAAAAATAGTATGTACCGGAGTCTGCACCATAAGGTGCCCTTACAAGAGGGGGCTTCTCTCTCTCTCTCTCTCTCTCTATATATATATATATATATATATATATATATATATATATATATATATAACTGGTTGATATTTTGAAAAAAATTTAAACCATTAACTATTTAGTGTACGATCACAATAAAGAGCATTTTATCACATTGCCTCTTGACTTTAATACCATTTTACACTATGTATCATTTTTACATTGGTTGTCACGACATTGTCTCATATGGTTGGCATATTGACAACGACTCATAAATAGTGCTCTTATCAATTTAATGTAACTACGACTAAATCAAGTCAAAGAAGGGTCACTTAGTACACATTAATTGTTAGCAATTATTTATAATCCTCCAAAAATTTGATTAACTAATTTTCTATAGTCATAATTAATATAATATTTTATCTTATTTAGAATGCTATGTAAAAAAATATTTTCGTTAAGATTTAACAAATTCTCGAATCAATGCTTGATAAGAACAAGGTATGTATATTAACGAATGTAGATATTATCCGAATCCAGGACATCTGAAAGGTTACTTGTACAACAATATTGTACGCTAAATGATGAAGATGCCTAGTTTGGTGTAGGATATTTTTCTACTAAAATCATGGATTGAACTTCGATCTTTCTCAAGATTGGGTGAGTGTCCTACTACTGAAACAACTCACACACTCTACCGCAAACTAACTGATGTATGCATTTTGTAACATTTAATTAAATCAATTTTTCAAATAAATTATGAACTTATATTTATTATTATTATGTGCTCATTTCTCACACATATGGTGACAAAGGAGGTATGCATCATGATTGTTATAAATGTTATGCACAAAACATTTTCTCCTTATTCGGGGGTCTAACCATTATCAAATTAGTATGTCCATATATATTGTTTGCTTTAACTATTTTAGAATTCGCATATATATATATATATATATATATATAACGTCAGGGTCTCCAACATACCTCCTGGCAACATACCTATGAACATACCCATTTTTTAAAAAGTAAAAAAAAAATTGAGATAATATTTGTCATATGGGTTCATGATATTTCAGTGTGCCACTATAAAAAAAATCAAGTGAAAATGATGTTTTTGTTATTTTTTAAAAAATAGGTAAAAAAAACTAACACCTTTTACCCTTTAAAACTGTAAAAAAAATTACCTATTTTTTAAAAATAACAAAACACATTATTTTGAGTTGAATATTTTTATAAAGGCACACTAAAATATCATGAACCCATATAAAAAATATCAACTCAAAATTATTATTTTTTTACTATTTTAAAAAAATAGGTATGTTCATAGGTATGTTTAATGAGGTATGTTAGAGAGCGTGACTATATATATATATATATATATATATATATATATATATATAATAATGGGGACCCTATCCTTCAAATATCAAGGATCTCCAAGATCACCAAATTCAGTTTAGTTACTATGACTATATTAAAGCCTAATTTAAAATCATCTTTTACCAAAATGAGTCATTCACTCATTCTTGATTTTTGTATCAAAATTTTAAAAGTCAAATTTCTTATTAGTTTTCTCGATGGTGAACACAACATGGTTCAATCCTCGAATTTCTTCTAGCAGTAAAAGAAAGTTCATCCTACTTTCGATGGAAATCTATCAATTTATTAAAAGCAGTCAATCAGTCAGTTAACTTTACCTAGAAGTAAAAACACGTTACTCTACTTTCGGCACAACAATTATAGAGATAATAATTCCATTGAAGAATTTCAATCATAAGATTAACCATAAATATGTTCCTCGGCATTCACTCGAGGCAGGACCCAACTCCGAACTACATTTTAGTTCATTCCATTGTATTTTATTATGTTTCTTATAATATGTGCTGCTTCCCCTTGGTATCTGAGCTAATTGTCTGGTTGTTGTGTTTGATCTATATTTTTTATTCTTTTTCATAAGTCATTTTTAGATCTTATACAATTTGTACTTCCATTGTGTTTATTCTTATCTTCTTACAATCACCTACATAGTATTACCTAGATCCAAAAAATAAGTCCCAGTGTGAGGTACGAGCGGATATGTATGAGAGGATATGTATTAAAATATATTAACAAACCACACACGATAGTTTTAAGGACTAGAAACTAGGATTCTTTAAAAGGTTTAAAGAAGTGAATAGATTATTTATATCAAATTCCTCAGCCAGTTTTAGGTCTTCCACGCATAGTAAATGAAGAAAACATCAAAGTGAAAAAGTAAGTATATATTTAAATGATTAGAATATACCTAAAGTACCTACAAAAGAAATTTACAAACAAGTTTCCTAAAGTCATCTTTTAGAACATACAATGTTAAAACTGTTGGACATGTTTATGCTGTAAATAAAGAACATGATAGATGTAAACTATTAACTAATAAAGCCATTGCAAAACATAGGAAAAATTGATTCAATTTCCTATACATAAGATTCATTTAGTTCTCAATCAAACCATTAACTAGTAAAGGAATAAATGCATATATCGTCTTACGACTTAGAGATGCCAAACATACTAATTACAACAAAAGTATTTTAGGAATGATAGAATCAAGCATTTTTAATGGCCTGACATATTTTTATTCTTCAAACTTTTCTCTAAGTTCAATTGATCCTCACATATTAAAAGCTATGACACTAAACATTAAAACATCAAGATACGAAATATTATAAGGAAGTAAACCCTTATCCACAATCTATTGAGTATATTATAAATGTATGAAAGATAACCTAAATTTACACTCCTTGATATATAGTTCAAAAGACAAAACTCTGTTAATACAAAGTAGTAATAGTGATGCAAATATTCAAGTCCCTAAATCAATAAATTGGAAAGATATTAATCTACCAAGTAACTAGTTATTTGAAAATGAAAATCACCCTCAAAAACTCCAAAATAATGTAGTCAATTTAGATCGTATCTATGATTACATTAACAGATCAATTGGGATAAGTTTCTATTAACCACATTTTAAACAACCTCTCCATATTGGAGACGATTTTAAATATCGAACGAGATATACAACACGCAAAGATAATGGTCTAATACCCCGGCATAATTGATTGAGGGGAAAACCGAGCGTACATGTAATATGCTAATCGTTGTTATCGACTTCCAATCACAATACAAAAACAAAACTAAAGTTTAACTACACTCTTAAGGAGTATAGCGTCTAGTCTGGGTATCGAATCCACAGGGAATGTTCGATAGATTTTAATTGATTTATTACTTCAAAAATAAAGTGTAAACGATGATGACGGGTTGAGAAAGGAAAAAGGAGAAAACTAAAGAAGTTAACTAAACTTAATCAAAAGTAACAAAATACGAATTAATTAATATGAATGAGAGATAAGGTAGGAATAAAATCCCCCAAACCTTAGTATGTTTGTCGGATATAAAACTAGATTGAATTGGATAATTGATTAAATCCTATTTTTATTAATCTCAAGTATTACATATATGAGATTACTTCCCCACATCATACATAATCAAGTGCAAGAATAATGTGGTGTTGAAATAGCTAGCACGCACGTTGCATTCTTAAACACCCCGCTTACCTAGGGCAAATGAGGTTAAAAAGCCTACAACGGTTGTGATCACTAAATAACATGATTAAATCATTATTTAATTCGAAGACTAATTTTTTATGCGTGCAAACTTCATCGGGTTGGGTTCATGCACCCCAACCCTTAGAAATCTAGCTAAATAGGATTAAACTATGCTTGAACAAGAAATCTATATTGCATGAATTCATAATTGTGTGAAAAGTGAGATTAAACATGAGAAATAATAATAAAAGTGCTGGAATAAAGGTTACCAAGATTGAATAACAAGAACATGCAAGAAGAAATCAAAGCTTGAAGAAAAATCGAAAAAGCTCTTGAATTAAAGGTGCAAAATATGAAAATTCTTCTCCTAGATGTTACTCCTTGATTAGGAGCCTTTACATGAATGAAATATGAATAAAAAGAGTCCTAATATGAGTATATATAAGTTAGGAGTCATTTAGAAGAGTCCCTAGACTCTAAAACTCTTTTGGCTAAAAGATAGGGCCAAAATAAAAATCCCGCTTCTGAAAATTTGTGACACTTTGAAAGCGTAACTAATTTGTAATAGTTCTGGAGCGTGACTAATGGCCGGACGGTTATTTTTTCCACTACACCGGATCGGTTATGCTTATGTAGGAAACTTGACCGTACCGGATCGGTTCTTTTTTATTTTTCACTGGATCAGTTTGATTCTGCTAGCATTTTTTCTTTCTTCTTTTATGATTTTTTTTGTCAATCTTCAAAATGGCATAACTCTTTCACCGTAGCTCCGATTGGGGTACCGTTTTTTCAGTGCTCTTTTAATTTCAAGATATTAAACTTTATAGTTGGCCCCAACTTCGAACTAAGGATAAAATTTACCAAAATTCCCTTCAACTCTCCATTTCTTGAGTTTTCTTTGTTCTTTTGAGTTCTCTTTCGCACTAACTTGCATGAAATACCTGTAAAACACATAAAAGATACACAAAACATGAGGTAATTTCCAAGGAGAGTTAGTATCACGATTACGAGATAAATTCATATTAATTACAATGCACGGGATTATAAAAATACCGAAATTAAGGGGATAATGTGAAGAATTTATGCCTAATCAAATCCCCCTAACTTACAACTTTATGCGTCCCGAGAAATTTAAAAGAATAAGAGCATGAGTTAAGGACTCTAAAAAAACTTTATTGGGATAGAATACCTTTTTTTTTGCAAGCGATTGCATTTAGCGTATGTAGTAAGCCTTTAAACCCCTAGGTTACACTAGTAGGACGGACGGTGTCTCGTGGGGGTTTATAGTGAATATACCCACAAAATTCATTTTCGACTAAAAGAAAACTCAAAATACTTAAAAACTATAAAATTTAAATTTCCCAAAAATAGTCACCGTAAATTCATATTCACAAGTCTCAAATCATAGTGTGTGTGTGTGTGTCTGTGTGTGCGCGCGCGAAGCCAAAAATTTAACCGCTAATTTTCACCAATTAATCATTACATTACTTTATGAAAATTTGTTTTGATTCAAATGCTCACGGATACACTCAAAAACGAATCACTCGAAATGTGGCTATCTCTTTCGGTGTGCGTGACTTATAAGAGTAAATGTAATGGGATGTAAATTTACGCACATGGAATTTTGAAAGACAGAATTTATTTAGTGAAAAGATCTCTTCATCGAAATGCGGTCATTGGAAAACGGAAAACATCATCTCTTATTCGCACAATTGATCTCTCTTATTATCTTTTCGTGTCTTAGCTCTCCACGTGGTAATTAATTTCAAAATTTGGACTTGGTTAGGACTTTTCTTGAGTTGTAAGATGTATTAGGTATAAAGATGGAAATATCGAAATTGAAAAAAATTCTTCAGATGCCCCTTAGTGCTCTTTTCGGGCTTTTGCTTATTTTCCTCTTCTTTTTTTCACAATTTTCTTTTCTTTCTATCGTTGTTAAGCATTTTTTTTTCTTACCCCTTTTTATGCACTTTTTGGACTTAACTGATGAACATTCAATTTCCACAATTCTCGGCCAATTGGTTTTTCGAGTTATAAGACGAAATTGGAAAATTTATTTATGCTCAAATTGGGTTATAAAGGGATAGTTTTTTTGGATTATTTTTATGGCTAGTATTTTTGGGTAAATAAATGAGGGCCTACTTCATTTTCTGAATTACTCATTATTTTACCATATGCGTCTCGAGAATAATTTCATTTAGATCTATTTTCAGCGGGCTTTTCATTACAACATCTCACACATTCCCGTAATCGGTCAAAACAAAGGAATTGAGATACTTGTTACGACGCAAATATTGCGTATTTCACCCGTTAACCTACGCCTTATTAGCCCTCTTGGGTATCTTAATCTCTATACTTATGCTCGTTAACCAGACAACCTCGAATTTCTATGTTAACATGTTTTGCAGGGGTTAATTGAGCTTTTGTAGGTATTTGGATGCTTAGTATGAAGTTTAGACGTTTTTCGGAAATGTTTCGTCGACTTTTGCAGCTTCGGGGGCATTTTAGTAATTCCATCATTCGGGTTTGAATCCCGAGCTCTTCACGGAAGTTGAATCCCTTTGATTTCTCTTCGCGTGGCCGCCGACGGTGCATGATTCCGAGTTGTATCGATGGAGTTATGGCATTTTTAGGATGGTTTTTACTATAAAAGTACACTCAAGGTCACATTCAAGGGCATTTTAGTCATTTCATATTTTGATTTTTTAGCCTGATTTCTTTTTTGATGTTGTAGTCCTCTGAGTTATCTTCTCGTAGCCTCCGACCGTGCCTCATTCCGAGCTATAACGAAGAAATGGCGGCATTTTCCGTAAAACAGGACAAAGCTGCAGATTGCAAACCTGTAGGTGCGAATCGATTTGGAATTTTTCCGAATCGATTCGGCCCTACAGAAAGTCCGCAATTCTCTATTTTTAAGTGGGTTTTTGGTGGGGTATTTATATGTAAAAATTCTATTAAGTTGGGAGATCAATTTTAGACTAGGGAAGATTCATTTTAGGTTAGTTTTTGGGGATTTTTGTAGAGCTTCCCTCTCCTCTCTCTTTGGGGTAAAACCCATTTATGTAAGTTACTATTCATTATCACTTTCCTTAGTTTATTGCTTTGTTCTTCATTTTCTTGCTTTGTAGTTAATTTTCATGCTTAGTTAATTTGTTGTTGGTTGTTTATTTGTTGTTTTCTTCACTTAATTAGTTGTTTTGTTTGATTAATCATGCCTAGTGAGTAGATAACGGGTTGGGATTACGTTTCCGCCATTAATGGGCGTCGAGCTCCGAAAGCTAGGTTTTGGGGAAAATTGCATTTAATTGAAACCGCGTGTATTAAAGTTGGATTGTTATGAGTTTAACTTTATTTGTCACGCAACTTTAGTGTTTATAGCGATAATCCAAATTTAATCCACGTGTGACCATTTTTGACTAAATGTTTAATCTCGCAACTTTGGGTTAAATTCCTTATTGTGTGATGTTTATGATTAATTAAAAATGCTCGATTAAATATTTCCGAACCGAAATTCTAATTATTAGTTGTTTAGCCCATGGTGGGGATGCGATCCCGACTCTCGTTTTATTAAATTTAGTATAGTGTTAACTTCTTCCTTTTTCTCTTTTGTCACCATTCCCAACCATCACCTTTTCATTTATTTATTTTAAATTTTTATTCCTGAAGTTTTAAAGCAATTAACATCTAAAATTCAATCACTCCCTGTGGATTTCTTACGATACCCGACTTACCGCTGTGCTTGCCTCGTAAGTGTAGTAGTAGCTTAGGTTTTTGCATCGCGGCGGCGAAACACACAACGATTGTGTCCTCACACGAACACACTTTTACCGCTCGATCAAAATGGCGCCGTTGTCGGGGAGTGTGTTTTAGATTGTAATTGTTTTATTATTTCATAGTATTTCTCCTTTTGTATTTGTATTCTTTGTTTTAACCTTTTTTACAGGATTTGCATACTTTGAGCGCTAAGAAACTTTGATTCGCGGTTGCTCACTTTATTTCTTGGATTCTCCATCTTTCAACAACGAGGTAACCATGCCTTTCTTTTATAGTTATTACGGTTATTCTAATGATTCATACTTTGGGGATAGTTTTCAAGTTTTTCATTTTCAAGATTTTCTTTAAAATAAAAGACTTGAAAACATTTATCGCAATGAAAATCGTTATTGGGAGTTTGAGTTAGATTCATATTTTGAAACCAATGACGATTTTTATTCCGATGATTTAGAAGATGAGATTTTACCAAATGAGGAGTCCGAAGCTTTTGAGCCGAGGAAGCCTACTTTGGAAGAAAATTTTCTTCTTTTCCTCCAAAATGCGAATAACGTTATTAGTGATGAATTGGGATTTGAAGCACTTTGCGATGAGATCGATTCTTTTGTGCAAAACAATGAGGAGGTGGAAACTAGTGTTTCACCTCAATTTTTCAAAGAATTTCTCATCGAATGTGAATCTCTCTCCCCCGAAATTCAATCTCCTTCCGACGATATATTGACGGAGATTGAATTTGCTTCATTACCATATACGTTTTCCGTCATTGAACCATTAGAATTACCGGTTGATACTTATGAGTCGGTAGAAATTAAAATTTCTACACTTTTTGCCGATGAGGACTCCTTACCGGACTTGTTTTCGATGGATGTTATCCCCACGTGTGCACCATCTCCCATTCCATTTGAAAAATCTTTGGGAGATGAGTCGATTTTTCTTGGACCTCTAGTGTTCTTGTCCCCCTTGTTATCCAAATCCTCCATCGTCCCCCAAAAATTTCAAATTGGCGATGGTTCACTTTTTTCACCGCCCACATGCCTTCCGTTTTTCAAACGGAATTCATATTTTTCTAGAGGCATGTTCGCTTTGGAGGGTCCACCGTTGATCTTTCAAAGTCAAATCCATTTTTGGGTGGACCCTCAACTATTTAGACTTCTAGTGTATAGTTAGTGTGAAGACTAAATAGTAGGTTGTAAATAGTTAGCTTTTTAATTTTCTTTCTTTCCTATTTTTTTTTCTTCTTTCCTTTTATTTTAGTCTAGTGTAATTAGTTAACTTTTTGTTATTGGTTTTTTCTATGCTCGGTACTAACTTGTTTTGTAGATTTCATTGGACTCATGCTTATGGAGATCGCTCCAATTTTGGGTAATATCGTTCTTTTCCTCTCTTTGTGTTGTGTTCTTAATGCGCATTGAGGACAATGCAACATTTAAGTTAGGGGGTGTAGAATATTCTATCCATTTCATGTGTAGTCCATTGATTTGCTTACTTGTTAGTTACTTAGTATGCCTTTTTGTGAAAAATTTCAAAAATTTCAAAAATATTTTCTTTCTTTTTTCTCCTTTGTTGGGTATTTTGCCTTGTTTCCGATGATAAATTTTAATAATTGCCCGATCCGATTGATAACTCAATGATGCATGTTCTTGATTTTAGAAGTTATTAGACTTTAGTCCTCAAATCATTGATTTTGTGAATAACTTCATGAATTAAACTTTATCCCATGAGCATATGCACTTTCCTGGTCATATTGATTTGGTTTAAGATTTTTATAATTCGGTAATCTTTTGTTGCATTGTATATACTTACACCGAGTAAGCTTTGTACCTTTCGTCGTTTGTGAGTGTTATACACTATTCTTTTCTCATTGAAAACGTTGAATTCGTTGGTAATCTCATTATTCTTTCACTTGACCGTTCATTAATTGAGTTCATACTTGAAATGTATTACTTGAGCATGATTTTCAAAGTTTGTTTTGACTCGAGAATTGCGTAAACTTTATGAAATGATCATAGGCCATCTTTGTTATATCACCTATATTAGCCTTGACCTCACCATATATGTTTCCCTAGTCAACCCCTTTGAGCCTAAATACTAGCCTTTCGTTTCATTACCCAAAATCCCATAACTAACTCCAAATTGGAGTTTTAAGCCATACATACACCTTACATACCTTTTTTTGGAATGTTACTTGGGATTGAATGTTGTTGTTGTATTGCGGTTGCAATTTTAGGCATATGAGAGTTTAATAAGAGTGATGCAAAGAAAAGAAAGTAGTGAAAAAAGTGAAGAAAAAGAGAAAGCAAAAAGCAAAAGAAAACAAAAGAAAAAAATGAGAAAAAGAAGAAAAGAAAAGAAAGATAAAGTTGTAAATGTTGTGTATATAGTTCAATAAGCTTTTATTATTCTCCCCGATGATATATCTAATGCCTTTTGGAACTTGTTTTCCAATTTTGATATTTTCCGAATTTTCCCATTATCCCAAGTTTTCATCCTGAACACTTTCAATCCGTACATATACCGTTCATTTCGTACCTTAACCCCAAACCTACATTACAACCCTATAAAGTCCTATGTGATCTTAGGGTGAATTTAATTTAAAAGTCATAATAGTTTTGATAATCTGTGAAAATGCATTTCGCCTCTTTTGATGAGTGGTATCTTTCATTGAGATTACAAGTTTTTCATTTTCTATATAGCGTTCTTCATTTGTGACATGTGTGCGGCCTAGTTTCCATTTACATTTACTCTTTATGCCTGCATGTTCCGTGTGTTACCTCCCGTTCCGAATGAATTCATTTAATGAGCGTAATGCCCGTGAGGATTGAATATATGCTTGCTTTATGTTTATCCGGTTTATTTAAGTTTTTGCCAAATCATATTTTGCATATGCTCTCCCCCCTCCCACTTTTAAGTTTCAATTCAATGAGGTGCATTCAACCTGTTAATAACAGCGAGCTTTAGCTTGAATTCGTTCAATATGCTAATAACATGTTTGAAATCTTTTTCGTTGTTGTTGAGTTTGTCGCATGTTGGGTTGTGCATATTTTGAGGAAACTGTATGATGTTTGTGGGTTTCATCCCTGAAAACCCTCACGAGACGACACTCGTCCACTAGGATAACCTAGGGGTTTAACGGCTTATTGCATATGCTAAATGCAATCGTTCGCCTGCGAAAGTGGCCTTATCTTTTTATTGTTTTTTCATCCCATTTTGCACTTGTATCCTGTTTTTGGTTTACTTGTAGTTCTTGTAGTTTCTTATTTCTTTGCTAGGGACTAGCAATGTGTAAGTTAGGGGGTGTGATATGACGCAAATATTGTGTATTTCACCCGTTAACCTACGCCTTATTAGCCCTCTTGGGTATCTTAATCCCTATACTTATGCTCGTTAACCAGACAACCTCGGATTTCTATGTTAACATGTTTTTCAGGGGTTAATTGAGCTTTTTTAGGTATTTGGATGCTTAGTATGAAGTTCGGACGTTTTCCGGAAATGTTTCGTCGACTTTTGCAGCTTCGGGGGCATTTTAGTAATTCCATCATTCGGGTTTGAATCCCGAGCTCTTCACGGAAGTTTAAGCCCTTTGATTTCTCTTCGCGTGGCCTCCGACGGTGCATGATTCCGAGTTGTATCGATGGAGTTATGGCATTTTTAGGATGATTTTTACTATAAAAGTACACTCAAGGTCACATTCAAGGGCATTTTAGTCATTTCATATTTTGGTTTTTTAGCCTGATGTCTTCTTGGATGTTGTAGTTCTCTGAGTTATCTTCGCGTAGCCTCCGACCGTGCCTCATTCCGAGCTATAACGAAGAAATGGCGGCATTTTCCGTAAAACAGGACAAAGCTGCAGATTGCAGACCTGTAGGTGAGAATCGATTCGGAATTTTTCCGAATCGATTTGGCCCTACAGAAAGTCCGCAATTCTCTATTTTTAAGTGGGTTTTTGGTGGGGTATTTATATGTAAAAATTCTATTAAGTTGGGAGATAAATTTTAGACTAGGGAAGATTCATTTTAGGTTAGTTTTTGGGGATTTTTGTAGAGCTTCCCTCTCCTCTCTCTTTGGGGTAAAACCCATTTATGTAAGTTACTATTCATTATCACTGTCCTTAGTTTATTGCTTTGTTCTTCATTTTCTTGCTTTGTAGTTAATTTTCATGCTTAGTTAATTTGTTGTTGGTTGTTTATTTGTTGTTTTCTTCAGTTAATTAGTTGTTTTGTTTGATTAATCATGCATAGTAGATAACGGGTTGGGATTACGTTTCCGCCATTAATGGGCGTCCAGCTCCGAAAGTTAGGTTTTGGAGAAAATTGCATTTAATTGAAACCGCGTGTATTAAAGTTGGATTGTTATGCGTTTAACTTTATTTGTCACGCAACTTTAGTGTTTATAGCGATAATCCGAATTTAATCCACGTGTGACCATTTTTTACTAAATGTTTAATCTCGCAACTATGGGTTAAATTCCTTATTGTGTGATGTTTATGATTAATTAAAAATGCTCGATTAAATATTTCCGAACCGAAATTCTAATTATTAGTTGTTTATCCCATGGTGGGGATGCGATCCCGACTCTCGTTCTATTAAATTTAGTATAGAGTTAACTTCTTCCTTTTTCTCTTTTGTCACCATTCCCAACCATCACCTTTTCATTTATTTATTTTACATTTTTATTCCTGAAGTTTTAAAGCAATTAACATCTAAAATTCAATCACTCCCTGTGAATTTCTTACGATACCCGACTTACCGCTGTGCTTGCCTCGTAAGTGTAGTAGTAGCTTAGGTTTTTGCATCGCGGCGGCGAAACACACAACGATTGTGTCCTCACACGAACACACTTTTACCGCTCGATCAATACTCAACGACTTATTAAAACATTGAATTGAACTTTGAGTTAATCATTAACTCGGATTAATTTAAAAACTCATAAAAACGATAGGCTCGAAATCTCACCGGGTTGGTTAATCTCCACACTTATTCGTTAAGTCGTCAGTTTTCGTTCAATTTCCATCTTTTGTCAATTTCGACTTTGTGCCATTCAATTTTACAAATTTGAGACTTCAAACAAAATTTTAGTGATATTTTTGAAAATTTTAAATCCCAATTTTTATTCATTTTGATGAAAACAGTTTTGGCTGTTTCAAAAATTTTCAAATTTTTTTCAAATTTTCTAAGAAATCATACTTGGAACGAACATGGGATCAAATCAATGAAAGTAAATAATATACGGGAAGAATATCCCATATCCCCGAACTTAAATGTTGCATTATCCTCATTGCGATTCAAGAACCCAATATAAAGAGAGGAAAATAAAGATATTATCCAAATGGAGCGATCCCCGATAAGTACGAGTCCATTGAATCTACAAAACATGTTAGAACCAAGCATAACAAAACGAGTAACAAAATTTTTAACTAATTACTCTACACTATAATTAAAAAAAGGAAAATAAGTAGAAAAGTATAATACCTCGTGTTTTTATAGCTTTTAAATTATGGGATTTATTAAATTTAATTGAGATAAATTAATTTAATTTTAATCCGGAATGTTGCTTTAAATATTTACTAACGTGACGAGCGTTAGTAATTATTGAAAATTTGTTATTTGTTGCATATTACTGGATGAGTATAGTAATATATGAGATTTATTGTTATAATATTGTCACGTGTGAATAAAATGGCAATTGTGAAAATTTAAGTCGGGACGCGCCTGTGTCGTGTCGGGACTAAATGTGAATTAATAAAAGTGAATATTTTATAAGTTGTTCGGATGGTCGTTTCGAGTGCGCCAACGCGTCCGGAAGGGTCGAGATAGTCAGAAAAGTGTACCCGGGAGTTTAGTATGGGTCTCGAGACGTTTTTAGGCCTAATTAGTAACCCGGGAGGGCATTTTGGTCATTTTACATTTTTTGGTAATTAAACCCACGAAAATTAGAGGAGTTATATTAGATACCTAGGTTACCTTCTAGGTTTAGAAACTCTAAACACAAGTGACGGCCATAGGAGAGGAAGGAGAAAGCTTCCAAGGCAATCCAAGGCCCCAAAAGTCATCCGTTTGCACCGCAACCACCACCAACGCATAGATCGCGCAATGGGCTACGCAACCACACCAAAAACATCTGCAAATCAGAACGTCGAAAATCCCAGGCAAGTGTTTATCTTTCTATTTTCGTTGGTGCAATTTTCATATTAGTTTAGGAATGATTAGGGATGAAATATATGGAAGAAAACCCAAATTGTGATAGGAAATTGCATGTAGTAAAGACTTAAACCTTATTCTGGAAGTCTCTTGTGATGTAGAAAGATAACCCATGAAATTTTGGTGTAAATAAGAAAGAAATTCTGGATAAAACAGATTAGAATCATGAGTTAGAGATTTTTAGGGTTCTTGAGTTTTAAATGAATTATGGCATGATTAATCCATGTTTAGTGATGTAAATTGACATGTTTTACGTTGATAATACCTCATATGATGATATAAGGTTAGTAGTATCAATTCTGGGACGATTGGGATTAGTAAATATGGATTTGGTGTAAGTTTGGAGATGAAACCCGTAACTGCAAAATTTCAGTTTTCGCAGACCTGCTTGATCGATCGATCGAGCCCCAGACCTCGATCGATCGACCTCTCCTGGCAGACTCCTATTTCCCTTATTAAATGAGTTAAATTCAATTTATGGTGAGAAAATTCTTGGGCATCCTTAATGAAATGTTTTGGGAGATAGGGGAGACTAGTAGGACATGTGAATAGATTTTGGGACCCTCGATGTCGGGCAAGGATTGTATTTTGGGATAACTACATAAGGGTCGGTAAATTTATAATTTAAAGAGAGAGAGACACGTAAGAGAGTTACTTTGGGACAAATGTGTATACCTACTGAATTTTATACTTGGGAGGATAGAATCCATGAGCGTTATGTAGTAAGTGGAAAAGTTCCTCAAATTAAAATAAGATGTGAATGGTTATACGTGATAACTAAATAATGAGAAATAAATGTGAATGACGTAATTATGGGAATTGAGAATTTACCCATTATTGATATGGTAATATGAGTATAGTTATATGATTGTGTATGCATATACTATCTATGTGTGAAAATCATGCCCACACTACTTGCTATCCCTGAGGTTTCCGCGCTGGGACAGTCTTATCTCGATGGGACCTTTTATGGGGGATATTGACTTGTACCCTAGAAGATAGATATACTTGGTACAGGTTATCGGAATGATAGTTCAGACGGTCCTAAGAGATGCGGGTATGTGCTTTCCTCTTACAGACTTGGAATCTATGCTTCGCCTTATTTTGTTTGTGTATAGGTATCCTTGGTACAGGCTATCGCAGTGATAGTTCAGACGGTCCTAAGGGACTTGGAACCTATAGTTTGTATATGTGTGAATACAATTCGAGAGTGGTTCCGAATTTGTATTCCCCTTAATGTGAGTGATATGGGGTTTGGATAGTAGAGTATGCCCGCACCATAGTTTTATTTGGGGTGCTGTTATGGTTTATATATATTTTTTACGAGTGGTTAATATATATATGAAATTCTGAAATCTGGAACTGTCTACTGTGATGTGATATGTAGGACTTGGTTGATAACTCAAATTATAAATACTTGTGTTGAGAAAGTATAATATGACACTGGAAAACTTTATTGATTTATAAGGTTAAAATGAGAACTTTGGTTACTAATTAAATAGTATCTTCAAACAATTAAATCGTTAATTTTGAATCTTACGAGTAATATGAGATAAATTAATCCATTGGGAAAGGATAGCATGCTATATGATGAGATAGACCATTGGGAAGGTTAGTGCAATAGGTGTGCACATTAGAAGAGAGGTGAGAATTTCTCAAGAGAGTGTCGCATTAATATGTTGTTGCATTGGCCTGTATCAATTTAAATACTTGCTAAACGTATTTTAAATCAAACACACTATCGGGCTCTGACCCATTTCTCTTTCTCTTTATCTCTCTTGTATATATATGTATGTATTACAGGTGCCCAGCCACAGGGGCGTCTTGCTTAGGATCTTTTGGAAAGAACGCGCTGCAACTTAGGTGGCAGTTGCAGGTCTCTTGATTAGACGACTTCGTTCATTCGGATCCATTCTTAGTACTTTCATCTAGTTGAGAATGTGTAGCTCTTTCCATTATTCCGTTGTTATTGGACATTTGTATTTCAGTTATTTCCAGTATTATTACTATGGGATTTATTCAGTTTCGATGTGTGACTTTAGATTTCATATGTTGACATTCGATTGACGAATGTATTAAATTAATTGGATTATGTTGCAAAATTTAATGTGGTATGATTCTTACTTATTGAATGTTGTTAATAAAAGAAATGATTTTTCTTTAAATAAAATTTGGAAAGTATGTATGAAAACGGTTTTGACACTTAGCTTAATTATTTAGGGTGTTTAAATTGGAAAAGTATTTTTACGACAGTGATGCTAAGAATGAACCAACTGTTCACCTTGATTTTAATTTAATAAAGGAGTGATCGCCCGGTATTTAATTAGGCGGGGTTGTCACAAAAAGAAAAGCTAATTATGCATAACCTACGATTTTAACTTCTAATAAGTTATACACTAGAAGTCGAAAAATTTGAGGGTCCACCCAAAATAAAATTTGACTTTGAGAGATACTGGGTATACCCTCATTTTCATGTATGCCTCCCAAAAAATAGGAATTCCGTTTGAACAACAGAAGGCATGTGTAAGGCAAAAAAAATGGACCATCACCAATTAAAAATTTTAAAGGGATGATGGGGGATTTTGATTCTAGGGGGGACAAGTACAATTGGGATCCATGAAAATTAAATCTACCTCCCAAAGATTTTTAAAGCAGTATGGGAAGCGGGGCACACAAAAAGAAAGAATTCATCTTGGAAAATAATTCCTGTAAAGAGTCCTCGTCGGTAAAGGTTTAAAAGTTTCAACTGACTCAAAGGAATCTAGTAGTAGTTGTAATGGTTCAACAATGGAGAACGAAAATGTTGATGAAATAAATTCAATCTCAAGGGATTCATCGTCACTTATCAGCATACTTTCGAAAGGCTCAGGTACACGTTCATAAAGAATGAATTTATCTATCTTGTCAATCCAGTCGCTCTCATCTAGGTGACTAAATAAGTGCACAAATGAGTGGACTTCAACAGCGAGGTCCTCCTCCATCGGGCCAAATTCTTTCTCAAAATTTTTAAGACTTATATCTAAAGGTGATTCGGTTGTGCCACTATCTCGTGGGATGTTTTAAAGACTTATATTTTTTTATGAATTTTATGGTTTTTTTTTTGCATTTTATTTTGAATTTTTGAGTTTATGATTTTTTTGGCTTTTTTAAGAATTAGAATCAAATTTCGGATTAAATTGAACTAACCTAAAAGTCTACCTAGTTCCTTGGCAACGGCGCCATTTTGATCGAGGGGGAAATCGAGCGTTCGCATAATATGCTAATCGTTGTTATCGGTTATCGACCATAATACAAAAAAAAAAAAATTAACTACACTCTTAAGGAGTATAGCGGCTAGTCTAGGTATCGAATTCACAAAGAATGTTTGATAGAATTTAATTGATTTATTACTTCAAAAATAAAGTGTAAAAGATGATAATGGGGTGAGAAAGGGAAAGGGAAAAAACTACAGAAGTTAACTAAACTTAATTAAAAGTAACAAAATACGGATTAATTGATATGAATGAGAGATAAGGTTGGAATACAATCCCCCAAAATAATTGATTAAACATGGTTTTTATTAATCTCAAGAATTACATATGTGAGAGTATTAGCCTGCATCATACATAATCAAGAGCTATAATAAAGCGGTGTTGAAATAGCTAACACGCGCGTCGCACTCTTAAGCACCCCGGTTACCTAGGTCAAACAAGGTTAAAAGACCTACGATGGTTGTGATCACTATACAACACGATTAAATCATTATTTAATTCAAAAACTAATTTTTTATACGTGCAAACTACATCGGGTTGGGTTCATGCATCCCAACCCTTAGAAATCTAGCTGGACATTAAATTATGCTTTAACAAGAAATCTATATTGCATGAATTCATACCTGTGTGAAAAGTGAAATTAAACATGAAAAATAATAATAAAAGTGTTGTAAATAAACGTTACCAAGATTGAAGAACAAGAACATGCAAGAAGAAATCAAAGCTTGAAGAAAAACCGAAAAAGCTCTTGAATTAAAAGTGCAAAATATGTAAATTCTTCTCCTAGATCTTACTTTTTGATTATGAGCTTTTACATGAATGAAATCTGAATAAAAAGAGTCCTAATATGAGTATATATAAGTTAGAAGTCGTTTAGAAGAGTCACTAAACTCTAAAACTCTTTTGGCTAAAAGATAGGGCCAAAATAAAAATCCCGCTTCTGAAAATTCGTCACACTTAGAAAGCGTGACTAATTTTGTAGCAGTTCTGAAGCTTGACTAATGGACGGACCGGTTCTTTTTTCCACTTCACCAGATCGGTTCTGCTTATGCAGGAAACTTGACCACACCAGACCGGTTCTTTTTTTTTTCCACTGGATTTGTTTGATTCTGCTAGCATTTTTTCTTTCTTCTTTTATGATTTTTTCTCAATCTTCAAAATGTCACAACTCTTTCACCGTAGCTCCGATTGGGGTACTGTTTTTCTAGTGTTCTTTTAATTTCAAGATCTTAAACTTTCCAATTGGCCCCACCTCCGGACTAAGACTAAAAAATTACAAAAATGCCCTTCAACTATCCTTTTCTTGGGTTTTCTTTGTTCTTTCGAGTTCTCTTTCAAACTAACTTGCATGAAATACATGCAAAACACATAAGAGATGCATAAAACACGAGGTACTTATCAAGGAGAGTTAATATCATGATTATAAGATAAATAATATTAATTACAATGCATGGGATCATAAAATACCGAAATTAAGGGGATAAATGGGAAGAATTTATGCCTAATCAGCAATCATAAGTTAAAAGAAATTGATACAACCTCCTAAGTGAGTAAACCTTGGTGCACAACTACCTCAAAACTTGATGATGAAGATGACGATCAACATATCCCCACTCAAAAAAATTTGAAACAGGTTCAGTAAAAGCTCAATTATTAACAATAAATAAATATTATAAAATTCCCATTATTAAATTGGGAACAAATTTCAAGTCAAAAGAAAATCGTACAATTTGAAGATCATATAGAGAAAAATACTCTCAGTTAGAAAAAGCCCGAAGTATATAATGAATGAATTAAGAATATATATATATATATATATATATGTACTAACCAAAGTAAAATGGACTAAATAAGATAAAAATACAGTTTTATCTACTCACCTCCCCTTGAAACTATTTTAGTAAATCACAAGGGATCATAAGTAATTGCTATACCTTTTAAAATAACTTCCATGAATGATAATCAACACCTCAATACCCTAGGTAAACAATTAGACTACATTGATCACAAGTTAGAAAAAACAAGTTCACCAAACAAAAAAAACACCCCTAATTAAATCACCCGAAGTAAGAAAGGGAATAAATTTACAAATAAAAACTGAAAATAACTATAGAAAAAGTAGAAAAAAAATTAAAAGAAATCATGCCTGGGTCGTTAAAAACTATTACTGCTATTCAAAAAATTAAATGAAAACGACCTAACAGACTCCTCTCAAGAGTCTAGTACAAATGAAGATTTTCATTTTATTGAGAAACAATTTACTAATCTTAAGTTAAATCGACTAAGAAATTACAAAGTAACATCAACAACTCTAACAAAAATTGGCACATGAAACCAACACCTCCAGATATACAATATGAAGAAAGAAATTTCCCAAATCAGTTCTCAGTTTCTTTTAAATAAATTATATGAATGTAACATATATGGTTTATCTGAACATGAAATTTTAAACAAAAATGAAACATATATCTGTGGGTGCCATAAACTTTTTTAAACAAAATGTAACACATATCTGTGGGTGGCAACAGTTACCAAAGAAGTCAAAACATCCCACAACCAGGGATAGTCAAACTATTAGTCACGGGATTTACAGGAATTTTAAAAAATTGGTGGGAAAACACCTTACTGAGGAATGAAGAGAAGAAATTAAAAAAAAAATCAACAAAATGATAATAGTAAACACTATAATTTTTAGGAATATGCATTCATGGTCAATTAAGTAACCAAAAGATTCCCTAGATTAAACACTACAATAATAAGACATTTTTTAGGAATACCAAGTAATATTAATTCATGCATTCATGGTCAATGAAGTAACCCAAAGAGGCCCTAGAATAAGAGATTTTAGATGATGCAAATATGTTTTCACATCAAGAGTAATGCTTAGAGGTTATATTAATGATCCATCTCGGAAAGAAAAATTAATTATGGTTGACCCAATTTATTTTCTCACAAAATAAGAGAATTTTTAAGCAGCACAATTTGAGACATTTATTATAACAACCTTACTTACAGAGATATTATTAGTACAAGCCAATAGAATGGATAAAAATGTGTATAAACATGAAAATCACTTAACAAGCAAATAAAGAAAAACAAAAAGCTAAATATGAAATGGGTAATTTCTTTGAACAATATAGTCTAGCCCCTTTTGCAACATTATGAAACAAAATTAAAATTCCAAATAAAAACCCAAGCAGTATAAAAAGTACAAATGAAACAATTTTCAAAACAGTGATTATCAAGGCCACATCAACAGTAAAAAAAATTTACAAAAGTAAAGTCGAATATTATAAATGTGAAAAAACTGGTCATTACAAATCAGAATGTAAAGCAAAAGCTAAAATTAATCAAATAAAACCTTCCTCTGAAGTAATACAAGAAATATACAAAATTATTGAAGTTAAAAATACTTCTAGTGAAAATTAACAAAGTGATGATTATGCATCATGAACTAGTTACTGATCATATGAAAATTCTAGTACTCCAAATATAGAATTAGGATGCAAAAATAATTGTTGTAAAACAAAAAATGTTCTCACTAAACAAGAAAAATAAGAAAAAATATAGATTGATTTGTTGGAAAGACAAAAAAAATTAAGAGTTAAGATCACACTATCTTACAAAAATTCAAAAAATTGTTAATTAAAGACCAAAATAAGCCTTGAAAACACTCTAAAAAGATTTAACAAATCATGTAATGAGGCTAAACTTCAAGATCTCTAACAAAACGTTAATTTAATTAAACAAGATATCAAAAATCTTAAAAAGTAAAAAAAGAATGAAAACATGATGTTACTATCTTAAAAGTAGACCAATCCTTTCACAAATAACATGTTATCTCCTCAAATGAAATTAACACAAAACCAGAGTCACCCAATATAAGAAACATGAGATATAAGAAAATATAAAAGAATCGGACCACCAAATAAACATCATAAACCAAATTAGTATACAAAAATGACATTCAAAAGCAACTATAGTTATCAATAAAGAATATGAGATAAAAGTCATATCATTAATTGATTATGGTGTAAATATAAATTGTATACAAGAAGGATCAACCCAACAAAATATCATTGTAGACACCCCATTCTGTTACCCCCTAACTCTCCTTAGGTCCTTAGTACCTCCCCTCATCCTTACAAATCCAGGCCATACCCCGAGTACTGACCTAGAAGTCATCGGGCACTCCCAGGCTCCGTTTGACCAAAAATTCAAACTCTTCAGCTCGACCAAAGCTGAATGAATCTTTGAAGTTCACCGAATCCCCTATCCAACGGTCCATCTCGTGCGCGATTCCGACTTACCATGAGGACGAACGATCTGTTTGCCTCCAAAACTTGATCCGGAGGCCACTGGGCTCTCCCGGGCTCTGTTTGACCTAAGTCAACTCTTCATCTTGACCGAGATTGAATGAATATTCAAAGGGAACTGAAACCCCTTTCCAATGGTCCGCTCCGTGCGCAATTCCGACTTACCATGCGGACGAACGAACCGTTTGACCCCAAGAGGTTACCGATTGCTTCCAGGGCCCTGTTGACCAAAGGAAATTCCCCAAACTGGGTCAAACTCTTTGGAATATTGAAGCACATCTCCTAACCTTTCCAACGGTCCACCCCATGCGCGATTCGGACTTACCATGCGGATGAACGATCCGTTTGCGTCCGAACAATTTCCCGTCCAATGGACCAACAAATGCTTCCGAGCCATATTTGACCCAAAGTTAACTCCCGAACTCGGGAGTGGTACAAAGGAATTTAAAAGGTATCTAAATTACCTTTCCAACGGTCTACCCCGTGCATATTCTGACCAACGGTTTGCCCTCGGCAGCTAATTTTCCGAAAAGGCCTGAAACACACTACCAAATGGCAGGTTCCAGACCCTTCCTATCGGCAGGTGCCGATAGGCAGGACCAGGTCTATGCCGATCGGTAGTGACCTGGGCCTATAAAAGGAGGACTTAACCTCATTTGCAAAGGTAGCCCAGATCGGATACAAATCGCTCTCAGCGAATCCCAAAAACCTCTTTCGAAGGCAGCGCGATTTCAACATCTAAATCCCTTCCTAACTTCCACTTTTCATCATCCTTTTCATCAAACTTGGTGAATTATCCACTCTCCATCATCATCCAAGTGCAAGGTCTACTCTCCAACATTCAAGATCAAGCTCAAGATCTTCAAGAACGTCCAATTTTCTCAACTTTCTCTCCAAATTCTCTTAAATTCGCAATAACTTGTTTTATTACTTAGCACTTTTACTATCTCATCTCACACATCCTAATATACTTTTTATTTAGTATTATTGCACATCTCCTATTTTCATATAAATAAAACCCAAAAAACAAGAAAAAGAGGGTTTGCTCATAAATTCCAAATAGGGATTCTCATACTTTTCTCACCACTAAAACACTTTTTCTACACACACACACACACTCACAAATAAGAGATCCCCCATTTGGATTTATGGGATAAACCCCACCCCTCATTTTTATGTGAATTACGTGGACTTTGATGCCTTTATAGGCTACGTAGGCGTCTTGGGGTAAAACCCGAGACTCGAGTCCTTTTTCTCACTTTTCTCTCATTTTCTATCTTCTTTAAATCCAATTTTCTCATATTCTATATACTTGTTCTTAGTAACGTATTACCCCATATGCGTTATCATTCCGTTATAACGATCAACGTAAGGGTAATCGCATAAATCTTCTTTTCTAATATTATCTTTTGTACCTTCCTACGGATGACTCGCTTTATCTCTTCAATGATACAAGTTGAGGATTCCTATCTCCACTATCTATATACACATACACACATATCACGGGGAAAATAAAGGAAAATAACAAATATCCATGAGAGACCGAAAGGGCGAAATGGGTTCATAATACCTTCCCATTTCGTAACTTAGCCTCCGAACCCTTCTCGAATAATTTTGGTTTCGCATGCACCAGTATGTCTTTGGATGCCATCCTTCGGGATGGCTTCCCTTTTTCTTTTGTCTGTTTTGTGTAAAATAGACTGGCGACTCTGAATGTCTCTAAATTTTTACACCTCATCTCAAATGACGCCAACCGAAGCGCTCCCGAGAGGGATGCGCGAGACCCAAAGGATCCTTTCCCTTTACGTTCCTGCCCGCGCGGCGAGGATCGGGGATGGCCATAGTGGCGACTCTGCTGGGGACTTGTATATTTTTAGGGCTTGACTCTATTTACATGGATGTTATATTTGTTTATGTTTCATTTATATCTACATGTTCCCTTTTTCCATGTGTATCCCATGGTTATGCTTATGGTCACACACTTGTAAAAAATTCTCCATGTACACTTCACACCACGTGCACCTAGGATCACATATATCTACATGTTGCACGCATCACCCATCCATACTTGGTGTACCTTTGGTACTTTTACTTTACTCCAAGTTTGGCATAATCAAGAAAGGCATTCTCATTATAAGATACTAATAAGAGAATCATGCATGATTCACACGACATCACCAAAGAGCTTTGTTATTGACCAAAATTTACCCAGTAAGTGGAGGGTCACTTCGTGATGGGCACTGGTCCGGTAGGTCGCAGTTAGCCTAAGCGATATGACTATCACCTTCCATTGGCCAAGTACCTTCGACGTATATCGAACGGTTCCCCCACATCATACCACTTAATCGAAGTCATGACGGGATGTATATCGCAGGGAATTCGTTCATGTACGCCGACTATATCGAATTTGCTCTCACGCGTACCATCCCCACAAGGTATATAGTGAGGTCATTCACGTACACTCAGGTATATCAAATGGCTTGTCCACATGTATCGATTGCCCGCAAGAGCAAGACGTATATTGTGGAAGTTACGCCAAAGGGAGGAACCCATGCCAATTCACCCAACCAACTGCATACCCGCACTTTAGATTGACAGTTTCGACCCGAAACTCTACAGAAATTTCGGGTCCGCCTGCTACCCAAATTTTTGCGCATTTTTAAAATGGGACCATGTTACAAGTCCAACCGTAGCTTTGCATATATTAAAAATCCCAACTTTCCAGGCTCGGGTCCCGTCCGACATTGTATTTAGGAGAATTAAATACAAGTGAGAACATAATAATCATAATAATCATGTTGAGTTCCATCTCCAAAAACATTTCTCCCTTCTTTATCAAAAATCCAAAAACATTTCTCCCTTCTTTATCAAAAATCCAAAAATAGTTTCTTCCCTTTTTCTCAGAAATAAATCCCATTCTACGCCTTCTCAGGTCAATCGCAAGACCTTGGCCTGGCTCCCTATTAGATTCGGTCTTCAGTCAAATCATCCCGGAGTTTCATCCATTCCTCTACTACTTCTTTCGAGTTCGAAATCCATCCACTTTTCATGGAGAATACAGATCAAGTACCAATCATACAACCGGACATGACGGCAGTCCTAGCTCAGCTCGTGCCCAAGATTGACAACCTCCAAACTGAGATCCGAGAGATGCAATAAAACCAGGTTCTGAAAACCTGTTACTAAAGCCGTTTAATATAAAATTAAACTATTTAAGTAACTCCGAACAGTTTTTTGAAGAAACTCTTTTCTTTAAAACCAAAACTAATTAATCACAAGATGTGTTTAACAAAAGTATGTACGAGATCTGTTCAAGATTTGATTAACAGGTTTAATAAAATAGTTTAAAAACTTTAAACTACGTACAACCAAGAATTAGATGAGGAGATGTAGAAAGATTAAGAACAAGGATTTTTTACGTGGTAAAACCTCACCCAACTGAGGAAACATCCACGACTCCCTCTACGGAGTAAACTAAAAATTCCACTAAAACAAATTTTAACAGTTACAAACTATATAACAAACATTCATACAACTCACACCTATATAAGTTTAGGAATGTACCCTCTCGTGCCCTTATAACTTCTCTGCAGTTCTGATTGTTGATGTTGTTCTCCCAGTTTGCTAACTTCCAATTTGTTCAAGATCTTTACGTCGAATCTTGTTCTCAAGATCTTATTACCAACACTTTTAGTGTGGTAGGGTGATAGTTTTTGTGGAGGTGCTTTCTAACACATGAATGCACACACACACACTTATTATATACAACCAGTCCTTACAAATTACATATAAGAACTATATGCTGTGATTTTTCTATTTCTCTCTTCTCACAATACTTAACCTTATTTGGCCTTTACAATAATCCCAGAATCCACGGCTATCTTGCTCAGAAGACGTATCAAGATCTTAATCAATCTCAGGTTTTGAAAATATTTTTGAGATTGAAAATCACCAAGTGCGATTCCAAACTAGGTCAAAGGTCTTGTTTCAAGAGAACTAGAAACATAAAACATTATTATTGATTTCAAAGTTAAAAACATTTAAAAAAAGGAATCAACAATATATTTCTCAAGATGAGAAACAAACTATGTAAATCTAAGTGAAATGTAACATAAAGTACTCAGATCTGAAATTTCTATAAAGCAGAAACTTAGATCTAAGAGAAAATGTTTAAGTTGGACATAAGATCTAAGAACGAAGAGGTTACATCATCAAACCAACTAAACAAACCAACTCTCAACCTCTCAAAACACTTAAACACTCAAGGTTGTGCTTGGTATATATAGGACTTGAAAGGAGGTTTAGGTTTGAAAAGGTTTTGACGGATTAGGGTTAGGGTTAGGGTTAAGGTTTCTAACTCTTTCTGTCTCTTTATGGTTTCTCTATTTCTCTCTCTTTTCTCTCTTCTCTCTCTACTCTCTCTTTTCTCTCTAAAGGATGAAATGGAAAAAGTATCTGATGACTGAGGATAAAGGTCCTTTTATAGGAGGTTGAGAAGATTCCAGAATATGGTTCAAAATCAATGGCTCAGATTGAGTCAATGTTTATTGACTTTGATCCAAGGGTTCACGATATGCGGTGATTAAAACTCTCCTGATTGGTTCATATGAGGTTCACAGGGATGATGTAAGAGCGCATGAAGATCGTTGATAAAAATGATCCAAGGGTTGTAAACAAGCGCTGGTTTACTCTCTATAAAGAAACACACACTCAACCAATCAGAATTCAACAGACGTTGGGCAATAATAAGATGACAAACGCGGGTCTTAAAATAAATACAAACACATCCTGAAGTCTCTGCCGCTTTCGGATTCTACCCAAGGTAACTTACAGTCAATATAACCACCAATACTTAATTGCAGATTGACCCCAAAAACATTTAAAAACAAATTTTAATTAAAAATTTTATTTTAAAGGTTTATAAAATCACCAAAAAATATTAAAAATCAATTTTAGGGATTTAAACACACTCAACATATGTACACACAATTATATGCAATATGAAATGTATGATATCAATTCTACTGTGTGTGAGTGTTGTTAATATTGTCTAGATCAATCAAGCAAGAAGGATGAAATAGCAAACCAAACTCTAGGGTTCTTTGGTTTCTAGGATAGACACAATTTTGTCACAATTTCCAAACTAGATGAACACTTATACAATATAGACTCAAGTGAGTCAAGTGTATAAGGTGCTTCGGGTTCCTATTCCTCAAGAGCCCAAGGACCTATTCCTTCGTGTTATGGGTCCACTCGAGCCTATCTGGGTTTCCGAAGAATATCACCACGTGCCCCTCCTGTCAATGGGTCGCCGCCTGCTCAGCTTCCGATGCCAAACATTACCCAGCCTATGGCTAACCAGCTTATGGTCATTGATCCAAAAGAGGAGGAGTTGAATAAATTCAAAGAGGATCTCAAGATGCCACCAATAAATTCGACCAAATCCGAATCTCTGGGAGTTACATGGACTACACCCACATGTCTCCTTATCCTAAAGCAAGGTTACCCGAGAAGTTCAAGATGCCAAATATCGAGAAGTTTAGAGGGAGTGGACCCCCAATTGTTCATCTTCGCAGTTATCATCGTTCCATGACTCTACTAGGGGCTTCTGAATAAGTGATGGCCCAATTTTTTCAGCAAACTTTGAAGGATAGTGCCCTCCGATGGTTTTTGTCTCTCGAGGAATCCAGAATCCGTAGCTAGGAGGATGTAGCCCGAGCATTCATATCGCAGTATAAATACAACGAAGAGCTTGAGGTCACCCGTCGTGATTTAGAGCTGCTCAAACAGAACCCTGGGAATCAGTCAGTAACTTCATAACCTGATGGAGGGAACAAGCAGCTACCATGACCAATCGACCAACTAAGGAAGAACAAGTCAATATAGTGAAGAAGAATTTCTTGCCCCAAGTCCGAGCAACGATGGGAGGACAATACTATCGCCACTTTTGAGCTCTCAGAGAAGTGGGAGTATAAATCAAGGAAAGCCTCGTTAAAACAGAGGTTAAACCGAAGAAGGTGTCCGGACAGTTCACCCCTAGAAAGTATGACAAGCTTGCCAGTGATTCAGTCTCAACCATCAACAACATCTCTCAACCAACAACATCCTGGGAACCCGAAAGCCGCCCTGCCCCCATCCAAAAGGAATACACTGAGCTCCATGCTCCCCTCTCCAAAGTTTACCAAGCCTTGTTAAGCCGCAACCTCATCAAACCCTTGGACCCCCGTCCATTACCAAATCCACTCCCAAGAAACTTCAAGGCCGATTCTCATTGCGCCTTTCACCAAACTGCTGGCCATACCACCGACCAATGCTTTCACCTCCGAAACATAATCCAATATCTCATTGATCAGGGTACCATCGCCCCACCAGCCAATCTTAAGCCAAACACTACTCACAATCCACTCGCAAATCATATCAATGCCATATTCTTAGAAGAAAACTCAGATTTCGATCCCTCAACTCAAATCACACCAATATACTCTCCTAAACCTCTTCAAATTTTCCCATATTTCCTCCTACACCCTACTAGCCTCGTTGATCAGGCACAATCACTCCTTACCAGAGCATGCATCGCTGTCCGTACTCGTTCTAAAAATGGAAGTATGGAAATTTCAGCGGTGTTAAACCAAATCCTAGAGTTCGTGCTAAAATTTCCCTCGCAGATGGCCATCGATTGCCAAAGGTTCAGTATATTATTCTTAAAAGCATAAAAATGGGCCCGATATTCAGACAAGTGGGTGGTACCAATCGATGAAGTCGGCCTAGATGATGTTGTCCAGATTATGGCAAAATTATTCGAGCAAACCAACAACATTTGTAGTATCATCGGGTTGCTTGACATTTTGAAGCTACAAGGGCGCTTGGTCCCTTCAACCATACATATCCCCACAGAATGGGAAGACGTGTATGAAGAAGCCGTTGAAGTTGTGGAATGCATTGACTTTACATGGAAAGACAGAATTGTTGCCACCGGATGGGGGGAAGAATTCGAAGATTCGAGTGAAGAATAAGCTTCAAGAAGAACTGGCCTAATAGCCGACATATGTGGGATAATATCATTTGAAGAACTCCTCAGAGAAATAAACAGGGTGACAGAACAACCTGAGATTGATAAGGAAACGGGATTCATGTTCTTCCCTTCTTCAGTAAATCACATGACCAGATCAGGGAGACATTACCAGGTTCCAAGCTAACTACCAGCAAATGACAAGGGAAAGGGCGTTGAAAACCTTCCTATGCCTGAGATGACCGTTGAGGACAACAAGATCCTCGATCAACTAAATAAAACTCAAGCTAACATCACTAAATGGGGGATTTTCATGTCTTCCCAGCTGCACATAAATGCTTTAATCAAGCTGCTCACTAGACCCATAGTTCCATCTTCTACCACACCAGAAGAAGCGATAAATCTAGTCGGATCCTTGACCTCTACCCGAATGCTATCATTTTCTGAAGAAGAAATCCCCAGAATTGGTCCGAATCACAATCATGCACTCAACATCTCCGTCGAAGTTATGAGGAAGGTCGTGCCAGTCTCTCTTGTCGACAACGGATCTGACTTAAATGTCTGCCTATTGAGAACCTTCAAGTGTTTAGGCCTGAAAGAAAGAGACCTCTCTCCAACCTCCGCCGCTATACGTGCCTAAGATAATACCCGCCGGGAGGTGATGGGATCCATAAAACTTGTAATAGGGGTTGGCCCTATAAACCCTGCCATTGAATTCCAAGTCATAGACATCCCAGCTTGTTTCAACCTGTTACTCGAACGACCCTGGATCCACAGTATCAAGGGTGTATCTTCCTCACTACAACAAAAATTGAAGTTCTTCGCTAATGGGTGAGTCATCACCATTTTGGGCGGCGACGAAAATGTCGAGAGTGAAAGCACCAGCAGTCCAATCCTTGAGATACAGCACGGGTCAAATGATATGCTCCTATCAGGATTCTGAGTTGAGCCACTCCTACTCCCGGCAGGGGACGATTTTAAAGAAAGGGTTTCTCCAAAATATGACCCTCATGGCAATGTCAATGTGATTTAGATGTTCAAAAAAATACACTTCATGCTCGTACTGGGGCTAGGGCAAAGGCAACAAGGGATACTTAAGCCCATCAAACTGAAGAAAGCTTTCCCTCCTTGTAGCTTGGAGTATCAACCATCAAAACAAGAACTTAGAATGATCCACCAGTCTCGACCAAAAAAAGGATTAGACTACATCCAAACTATCCCAGGAGACTCCTTGAATGGACGATTCATCAAAGAAGGTGAAGACTTCCCCTTTTGCGGTTTTCCAGAAACATGATATGACTACACAGTCAAGAAGATGAAGCCTAGAATGGAGATCTTTTTCCAAGATAGCTACCCATGGGCTGAAAGTTTCCAATACCGAGTACAACCGCTCATCAAAGATATCGAAGAGATTGAGGAAAGCGATTCCGAAGATTCCTTCAACTTACAGAAACTAGGGTTGGCACTCTGCATGGTTCATTCAGGCACTACATCAATGGATCCATCCCATCTGATTAAAGCTGCTGATACACCCCTCCTCAACTGGCATGCTACGCCAGTTCTACCTCTTGAAATCTCCCCTAACTCCAATGTTTACCCTATTTCCTCTTCGGTTGTCTCTTCTTGTTCAAATTTAATCGAGAGATCTTTTGACGAGGTTCTCTATGTCATTTTTCCTATCAATGAAATAAACAAAGATTTTGAGTATCTTGTTGTGCCATACATTAACTGCTTGGATTCTAATCAAAATTTTGATGATGATGATATGAACAATTCTTTAAATTTAAATAAGGTTAATAATAAACAACATAACTGCGTTTAAGTTAATGAAGAAGAGACTGTTGTTATTAATCTCGATTCTAGTAGCCAACTGCGCGAGATTAGGATAGGGTCCACCCTTGACGAGCATGAGCGCGCACAACTCGAATAATTGCTAAAGGAGTTCGTGGATGTTTTCGCATGGTCCTATGATGATATGCCCCGCATTGACCCTGAAATAGCTCAGTAAGAGATCCCCAGTATCCCAGATTACAAGCCGGTTAAACAAAAATTAATAAAGCTCTGCACCGAATGGTCGGTCAGGGTCAAAGAAGAGGTGGTCAAACAGTTGAACATGGGTTTCATTCATGTGATAGAATATCCCACATGGCTAGACAATATAGTACGTGTGCCGTAATCAGGACGGAAGGTTTGAATGTGTGTGGACTACCGAGATTTAAACAAAGCTTCTCCAAAGGATGATTATCCGCTACCCAATATCGACATGATCGTGGACAACACAGCCAGTCATGCTCTCAAGTCATTCGTCGACAGATTTATCGGATACAACCAAATCAAGATGCACCCAGACCACCAAGAAAAAATAGCGTTCATCACCCCATGGGGAACCTTTTGCTACACTGTTATGCCATTTGGTCTCAAGGATGCTGGGGCTACCTACCAAAGGACTTCCACAATGATCTTGCACGATCTGATTCACAAAGAAGTCGAGGTTTATGTGGATGATATGATTATCAAGTCCAAAACTAGAGAAGGTTATGTTCCCACTCTCCGGAAGTTCTTCGAACGACTGCGACGGTATCAGATGAGACTCAATCCACAGAAGTGTGTCTTCGGCATTACAAAAGGAAAACTCTTGGGATTCATGGTCAGTGAGAAGGGGATAGGAGCAGATCCTGCAAAGATGAAGGCCATACTTGAGATGCCACCGCCTCGAACAGAGAAAGAAGTCCGAGGTTTTCTTAGAAAATTATAATATATCAGTCGGTTCATCAGCCACTTAACCTCCATCTGTGAAACGATCTTCAAGATCCTCCGAAAGGATTCAACCAAGGTTTGGAACGAGGCCTGTTAAGAATCTTTTAACCGAATTAAACAATATCTGACCCAACCTCTAGTGTTTATACCACTACAGCCTGGCCTCCCTTTGCTCTTATACCTAACCATAACCGATACTGTAGCTGGGGCTTTGCTAGCCCAATACCTTGAAGACTCCTGCAAAGAAAGAGCCATCTATTATGCCAGTCACAAATTGGCCGGGTAAGAGGTCAACTACACTGCTTTGTAAAAGGCGTGTGCCGCACTTGTCTGGGTCACCCAAAAGTTGCGACACTACGTGCTCGCCTTCCCCATCAAACTTGTATCCCGAATGGATCCCATCAAATACCTTCTTGAGAAACCTTCCTTATCCTGTCGAATGACCCGATAGTTGATGCTCCTAACCGAGTTTGATATCGTGTACGTCATGCAGAAAACCATTAAAGGAAGAGCCATCTCTGACTACCTCGCTGATTACCCCGTAGAAGAAGCAGATGTCTGGATCTCCGAATTCCCAGATGAAAATATCCTCTACATCGCTCAAGATAACCTTTGATGGAAATATTCTTTGATGGCTCTACCAACAAAAAGGGATATGGCATTGGGATACTTCTGATCACACCTGATGACTTTCACACTCCCATTGCCATCAAATTAGATTTCCCTTGCACCAACAACATGACGGAATCCGAGGCATGCATAGTAGGCCTCAAAGTTTCCCTCAAGAAAGGTATTCAATACCTTGATGTCTGCAGGGATTCTGCCCTCATTATCGGTCAAGTGCTCAGAAAGTGGAAAGTTAAGGACGAAAATCTCCAACCCTTCCATGCCCATTAAGAAGAGTTAGCCTCTTGATTATGAGATTTCACCTTCCATTACCTACCCCGAGAAAAGAATAACCTAACCGATGCTCTCTCTACCTTGGCCTCTATGGTCGACACGCCCGAAGGAATAACAATGACCCCCTTCCTAGTTCAAAAGCATGACAAACTAACCCATTGCTACCATATTGTGCTTGTCTCCACCGAAGATCCTAAACTAGTCGAATACTGGTACTATGATATCTAGTGCCTCCTCAAACATGGTAGGTATCCCAAGGATTCCAATAAGAAAGACCGAACAACCCTTCGAAGACTGGCCGCCTAGTACATCATCTGTCATAAAGCTTTACTCAAGAGGAACTTTGATGGAACACATCTACACTGTATCTAGGGGTGTGCAAAAAAACCGACCAAACCGACAAACCGACAAAACCGAGCCGAACCGAAAATTTTCGGGCCGGGTTTTTTTAGGGGCCGGTTCGGTTCGGTTTAATCAGGTATAAAACCGACAGGGTCGATTCGGTTTTCGGTTTTGGCATAAAAAAACCGATTTTGAACCGAACCGAACCGAATTAATTTTTATACTTTTTAATTTTATATTTATATAAGGTATTAAAAAAAATATTTTTTATTAAAATAAAGGAAAAAACCGAACCGGCCCTGTCAAAAACCGACGGGCAAACCGAACCGGCCCTGTCAAAAACCGACCCGATTCGGTTCGGTTCGGTTTTTCAGCATTTTCGGTTCGGTTCGGTTCGGTTCTCCTCCTCCAAAAACTGACATGGTCGGTTCGGCCCAAAAAACTCGGTCAAAACCGAACCGACCGACCCGTGAACACCCCTAACTGTATCTCAGGGGCTGAGATTGAGAAAATAATACAGAAGATCCACAGTGGGGCATGCGGGCCCCATATAAATGGTCGCATGCTTTCCAAGAAGATCATTCGACAGGGTTACTACTGGTCCACTATGGCCCAAGATTGCACCGCCTATGTCCGAAGATGCCTCAAATGCCAGCAGTTCTCCAATCTTCAACACCTACCTCCGTGAGAATTATACAACATGACCTCTCCTTGGACGTTCTCCACCTGCGGTGACGACATCATAGGTAAGGTTACACCAAAGGCTTCAAATGGACATGAGTTCATCCTGGTTACCATTGATTACTTCACCAAATGGGTCGAAGCTGAGTCATACGCAGTATTGAACGCCAAGAAAGTGGCTAAATTCCTCAAGAAAAATATCATCTTTCGATATGGGGTCCCGCGCGAGTTAGTGTCAAATAACGGGTTGCACTTCGAAGCATAAGTCACAGATTTAGTCAACGAGTATGGGATTCAGAGACATAAATCTTCTCCCTACCGACCTCAGACCAATGGTGCAGTTGAAGCCGCCAATAAAAACCTCAAAACCATCATCAATAAGATGACCAAAAGCTGTAGGGATTGGGCCAATCGAATCCCGTATGCCACCTGGGGCTATCGAACCTGAATTCAAACCTCTACTGGGGCTACCCCTTACTCTCTGGTCTGCGGTATGGAAGCAGTCCTACCTGTGGAGCTGGAAGTACCCTCGCTATGCCTCATGCTCGAAAGCAAAGTTAATGAAGAAGACTAGTGCCAAAACCGTCTCGACGAGATGACCCTCCTAAATGAAAGGAGATTGAAAGTTGTTTACCACATACTGGGGTACCATCGGCGAATAGCGCGATCATTCAACAAGAGAGTCAAGGACCGCGGTGTCTAGGAAGGGGATTTATCCCTCAAGGAGATAATAGAACCCATATGGGACCCCAAAGGGAAATTCAATCCCAATTGTAGCGGCTCCTACATTGACAAGAAAATGCTATCCGGTGGTGCCTCCATGCTCACTAACCTAGATGGGGAGGAGATGGATCGTCCACTCAACCTGGATCGTCTTAAGAAATTCTACCCCTAGTTCAAAATATCAACGCGCTACGACTCTTCTCATCTCCCTTCTATTCTAAAAAAACTCTCTTCATTTCCCAATACCCAGAACTATGTGGGCCTGATCCTCTGCAAAAAAACCATTTTTCAAGAAAAAATAAAAAAAATTCAAAATCCCCAGAGGTATGTAGGCAGCTCATACATCTTACAGGAGCACGACCCTTTCTTTTTCACAAAATACTATTCTTTTCTTATCTCCAAAAACAACATTTCATTCTAACAAATACTTGAACAAAAGGATTATGTATGCCTTAACGATCGATATAGATAATTCAAAAATAAAAAATTCATCGAAAGGCACAGCTGGGTGATCAGAAACATGCTTATTTCATTAATGAGAAATTGCAACACGGATTATATAAGAAAAGGAACTGATAACTCCCTTCCCCCTACTACTATAAAAGCCAAATAAAATCCCCACATCTATTCCCTATTACACAAATAAACTCTCCAAGAGTCCTACCCACATCTACCAGAGGAGCCTGCACCCTCATCATCTACATCCTGGGGTCCCCAAACTTCCCCTGCCTGAATAGAGTGTCGTAAACACTCCATAGATCGATGAGCCCGAACCATCATTGAAAAGACCACACTGCCCCCTTCCATGGTGTTAAATAAAACAGACCACCTTTGTCCAGTCTCCACTGCCAACATCTTGTTGACTACTTGCTTCCACAACCACTTCATATAATCTTTAGGGACATGCTAAACTTTCTCGAAAGACTGAGAGGGACGGGTCGACGGACACCGATTTTCCCACAAGGAGCCAAGCAACACACGCAGACGCTCAGTCAAATCTTCTTCTGGAAAGAAATTTGAGGTTCGATATGGCACGACCTGTGCCCAGCCAAATTGGAGCAGAAGCCACCAAGGGAAATAAAAAGAGGTATGTCTGAGACCAACCAGTCACACATACGAGTACTCTCCTAGCTCCAGAACAGGCTGCAACTGCCCCCACTAAGGCAGTGACCAACAAAAATTCTGAGCCCCATGCTCCATGAACCAATTCTCCCAACTCGCAATATCCAGGCCAATGCGGATGAAGTAATGCGAGAAGAAGTTGGGCACAGCCAACAAAGGATATTCTAGAGGAGTCGCCAAGCGGAATCTTTTAGATAACCACAAGAATAGCATCACGGGGATACCCCTCAAAAAGTCAGAATTACCTTCTCTCTAGGCATACAGGACATTCAGTGTCTCCGTAAGTAATACCTCCGCAGGATTGCGATGGTATGACATCCACAAAGTAATCGCTGCAAGTTGCGGGTCCACCAGTAGTTCCCCAGTCACCAGCAATAATTTTGAAACCAGGCCCAGAGCAACGGCACCAGCATAGACAGTATCACCTACTTCCCGCAAATGGACGGATTGCAGCACCGCCGGGATGGAGATCATTCCTCCAGCAACCAATGATCTGGTCGCCGAAGGCGAAATATGAAGAAGCCCGATCAACAAATCCCTGGGTGAACGGGAAAATTTGGGCAAAGCCTCAGCAACACTGGGATTTACACCTAGTATGGAAAAAAATTCCTCATTGGTAGGACAAACTTTATCCAACCCAAAGCGGAATACATGGTCTTTGGCGTACCAGAATCGTACCGCCGCCATCAGCATGTTCCATTCAATAGGCTGATTACACCACAAGGAGACTCGACGCATGTTAAAAGCATCATAGTCGACATTATAAGAGCACATTGCTTCCAAGGCTTCGAGGTAGTTAGAAAACTTAGTGCTACCAGGGAGAGCCATCTTGCAAGGCTAAGAGATAGTGGGCAAATAAGTAAGAAAGAGAAAGTGTGATGAAAACATTCCACCCTCACCCCTTTTTTATACTGGATAACCCTCACAAGATACATAATCCCTGCAGAAATTGGAGGGAATCCTACCCCACAAAGTACCAAAGGCGAAAGAGGGTACCAATCAAAGCTTTGAATTGATAGGACTGGACTGAACTGCCGATAGGCAGGACAGGGTGCTTGCCTATTGGCAAACCCCCATTTTTAGAAATTTCCCTTTTTCCTCCTTTGTCAAATAAAAAAACTCAATGAAAATAAATTGATATTCTCAACAGAATTTCAAAATCCCTTTTTCCTCCTTATATAATTTCCCTTTTAAATGAAAACTTTCCTTAAAAATTCCAAAACACTCCTTTTTACGGTCTCAGCAGCAAAGTAAAAAGCGCATGTGCATGCATTCATTCATCATTAATAAAAGGTAATAAAAAACTCCATTACATGGCATCTATCTGTTTTCGGTGTTACATCATCTTGCAGGAAATAAAAAGAAAAAGCAAAAACAACGGGACTCAGCCCGAACACACATTATCTCTCTCTCTCTCTCTCTAAACCACCTTTCTCTCTAAGAGCTTCCACCCCAGCGATGTGATCTCTTTTCCCTACGGCGAGACGATGCACCACCACTACCCGAGCCCGAGTCCTCTCCGAACGAGGCAGACGGCACCAAGCAAGAAGGAATAGGAACCGCATCCCGAATATGAGAAGTCACCGAGGATATCCAGTCTCTGATGTCTCTTAGACCAAGTGGTCAACACTCGGACTTGCTGCAAGGAAAAGGAAAAATCAGTATCATAGCAGAGATGACCAAAACATAAAGAAAGAGAAGAACACAAAGGTATACCGCAGGTCGGAGGACCTCCTCTGTCATACCCAACTCCTCCAGATCCATCGCCTGACAACGATGCAGCATAGGCACTATCCCTCCATCATCCCGCCAAATGTTGTATGAAAGAGTGTTAAATCGCACGAAAGGAACCTCCGAGGTCGCTGCCGCAGATGCCTTTGGACCTCCGCCACTATGGGAAGATCCCACTGCCCGACTCGAACTCGCAGGAGGAAAAGGCAGGGCATCATATATGCTGGGCGCCATCAACCAACTCGTCACAAAATCCATATAGTCATACGGTGCAACTGTATCAGTGTACAATAAATAGGACTCGTCGATCATCGTCACAATCCTCTCATCCTCCGAAAATAGTCGCTCCCACCTCATAGACGTAGGAGGCTGCACAGGTAGCACCACCACCTCCTCCTCAGCAATCTAGTGAACCACCCTCTCCCCGAGATACCAGGAATGGCCAAACTCATGCGCCAGCAAACGCCTCATTTGCGCATTCACCCCGGTCGTCCCCACATCCTGAATGGTTATCCCCCAGGGATAAAAGGTCACCTAAAAATCTCCAAGCAGGCATAAATCAATACAAGATCAGAAGGTGCAAAAACCAAGACTGAAAATGGAAAGAGTCTTACCCTACCACTGGTCAGGTCATTCAAGACCTGACGCACTGCCTCCAGGGAGAGAGATCCCTTCGACTGCCGATTGGCCTTACGCCATCAATACAATCAGCAGAAGTCCCCAACTGTGTTGTCCTTCAGAGAGATCAGTGGGGTATTGCACCCAATCACCTCATAGAACCACGTCCGAATTCATAAACAAAAAGAGACGTATAAGGAAAATGTGAATGCATGGAAAGAAATGCGCAAAATGAAGAATACCTCAAGAAGGTACGTGGATCCCGTAATGGTCTGTCGGCAGCACCGACTGAATGCATCCAGAGAAGAGTAAAGGGTCGCCAAAGTCAAACTCCCC
This sequence comes from Sambucus nigra, assembly GCA_949130495.1. Classification (NCBI taxonomy): domain Eukaryota; kingdom Viridiplantae; phylum Streptophyta; class Magnoliopsida; order Dipsacales; family Adoxaceae; genus Sambucus; species Sambucus nigra. The sequence goes on along the minus strand of OX422217.1, from coordinate 425,729,020 downwards.
CAATCATAGAAAGGCATGTTCAGAAACATCCTCAAGTACAGTAAGAACCATAAATGGACGACATCGCCGCTCGACACCACCATGAAACCTCCCAACACCATCAAAATAAATAATCGGGCCATCTGCCTCACTTGCAGCCCGTCCTCCACATCAATCACTCTGCCCAATAGAACGCCCTTCAGCAGGGACAACCGAATAGAATCCCCAGAAACTATCCTCCCTACATCACCAAGTGCCGCACGTACTGCCTCCGATCTCACCCGCAAAGAGCGATCCACCTCTATCTGCTCTCCATCACAATCCAGCCCCAACAGCTAGTGTACATCTATGGGAGTCACAGTCATCTCCCCGAAGAAGAAATAGAAGGTGTGAGTAATATCCCACCACCTCTCCCCCAAAGCGCACACGACCGCGTCGAACAAGGCATCTCATCCAGCGCAGATGCCAACCTCCCAAAACCCGCTAATGATACCACCCAACGCACCACAGGTGGGAGATGTTCCTAGACATCCTTGAGCCCTGTCGTCCCGCGGGCACGCATGTTCTTCAAAGAAATATCATACTGGGAAAAATGAAAAATCTCATCAGAATTCAAGATAGATAGAAAAAACATCAAAAAGAAAGGGATGCCAAAGGTCGGGTTACTTACATAACTTCCAGGAGTCACTTTTGAAGAACGATGACACGATGTCTCCCACAGCAAGGTCCACTCATCCTCAACGGGCTCAAAAGCGTCAAAGGAGTTATCACTCCCCAAAGCAAGAGGTTCCCTGGCCCTCCACTCCACATTTGCCCAGTCATCAACGGTCAACCACTCCCTGTGGACTGCGGTGCTCACAAAAGTGACCATTTCTTGAATATCAGAATGCTAGAATGATTTATAGAAAAATCGCAGAAAGAGAGAAAGCAAAGAAGATATGAAAAATGAAGGGATTCTCCCCCTTTATTTAGGATGCCGAGCGCCATGCCGATCGGCACTAACCCCCACCATACCGATTAGCATTGACTCCTCACCTTCCTGAGGCAGTCCAAAAGTCCATGCCACTGCCGAATGGCACCCCTCATACCATGCCGACTGGCACCCCCCTTAAATTTCTTACAATAATTCCCATTAAATACCAGAAAGCCCCGAAAAATCCTCAAAAAATTCCTAAAAATCTCAGGAAGGATTTAGAATATTTCTCTAGGAAAATCTCACATTCCCTCAAGCGGAACCCCTCTTTCTCAGTGGAATCCTCAAAAACCAAGTAAATCTCCTCTCGATAAAGCCCTGGAGGATCTCTAAGGATTGCCCGATCACTTCCCCAGCGGAGTTTTTTTACAGAACCAAAATTGGTTATTTCCCCTTGCGAGGCCTCCTAAGGAAACAAAAGCTTCCCCAGCTATCAACTCCCCAGGTCAGATCAAAATCACAAAGCACTTTCTCCAGCAGAATCAAATCCAATATTTAACCACTCTTAGGTCAGAATTGACCTCGGTTTTGGATCGTCACCTAAGTTAGGTCAGAATTGACCTCGGTCCTCGGTCGTCACCACTCTTAGGTCAGAATTGACCTCGGTCTTGGATCATCACCTAAGTTAGGTCATAATTGACCTCATTCCTCGATCATAACCACTATTAGGTAAGAATTGACCTCGGTCTTGGATCGTCACCTGAGTTAGCTCAAAATTGACCTTGGTCCTCGATCGTCACCACTCTTAGGTTCGAATTGACCTCGGTCTTGGATCGTCACCTGAGTTCGGTCAGAATTGACCTCGGTCCTCAGTCATCACCACTCTTAGGTCAGAATTGACCTTGGTCTTGGATCGTCACCTGAGTTAGCTCAGAATTGACCTCGGTCTTAGGTCGTCACCACTCTTAGGTCAGAATTGACCTCGGTATTGGATCGTCACCTGAGTTAGGTCAGAATAAACCTTGGTCCTCATTCGTCACCACTCTTAGGTCAGAATTGACCTCAGTATTGGATTGTCACCTAAGTTAGGTCAGAATTGACCTCGGTACTTGGTCATCACCACTCTTAGGTGAGAATTGACCTCAGTCTTGGATCGTCACCTGAGTTAGGTCAGAATTAACCCCAGTCCTCGATCGTCACCACTCTTAGGTCATAATTGACCTCGGTCTTGGATCGTCACCTGAGTGAGGTCAGAATTTCCCTCAGTCCTTGGTCGTAACCTGAGTTAGGTCATAATTGACCTTAGTCCTCGGTCGTCACCACTCTTAGGTTAGAATTGACCTCGGTTACTAGATCTTCACCCTAAGCCCGCAGAATTGGCTTTGACCTGCAAAATCGATCACCCTCATCACTTAAGCCCACAGATTTGGCTTTGACCCACAAAATTGGTCATCCCCAGCACACCCCTCAGGTCCTCAGAATCGGACTCGACCCTCTGAATCGGTCATATTCCATCAAAAGCATTATGCAGTGTCTATTCGACGGTTATCATTTATTCTAAACTCACCCATCAAGGGTCTCTGTAGATACCCCATTCTGTTACCCCCTAACTCTCCTTAGGTCCCTAATACCTCCCCTCATCCCTACAAACCCAGGCCATACCCCGAGTACTGATCTAAAAGACATGGGGCACTCCCAGGCACCGTTTGACCAAAAATTCAAGCTCTTTAGCTCAACCAAATCTAAATGAATCTTCGAAGGGCACTGAATCCCCTTTCTAATGGTCTATCCCGTGCGCGATTTTGACTTACCATGCGGACGAACGATCCGTTTGCATCCGAAACTTGATTCGAAGGCCACTAGGCGCTCTCGGGATCTGTTTGACCTAATTCAACTCTTCAGCTCGATTGAGACTGAATGAATCTTCGAAGGGCACTAAAACCCTTTTCTAATGGTCTGCTCCGTGCGCGATTTTGACTTACCATGTGGACGAACGATCCGTTTAACTCCAAGAGGTCACCGAATGCTTCCAGGTCCCGGTTGACCAAAGTCAACTCCCCAAACCGGGTCAATCTCTTTGTAATGTTTAAGTACATCTTCTAACCTTTCCAACGGTCAGCCCCGTGCATGATTCAGACTTACCATGCGGACGAATGATCCGTTTACGTCCGAATGACTCCCCATCCAATGGACCAACAAACGCTTTCGAACCATATTTGACCCAAAGTTAACCCTCGAACCCGAAAGTGGTCCAAAGTACTTTAAAAGGTCTCTGAATTACCTTTCCAATGATTGCCCCATGAGCATTTCTGACCAACGGTTTGCCCTCAGCAGCCAATTTTTTAAAAAGGCCTAAAACACACTGCCTATCGACAGGTGCCGATAGGCAGGACCAGGTTTATGATAATCGGTAGTGACCTGGGCCTATAAAAGAAGGCCTTCACCTCATTTGCAAAGGGAGCCCAGATCGAATACAAATCGCTCTCAGCGAATCCCAAAAACCTCTCTCGAAAGCAGCGCGATTTCAACATCCAAATCCCTTCCTAACTTACACTTTTCATCATGCTTTTCATCAAACTTGGTGAATTAGACACTCTCCATCATCATCCAAGTTCAAGGTTTGCTCTCCAACATTCAAGATCAAGCTCAAGATCTTCAAGAAGGTCCAATTTTCTCAACTTTCTCTCCAAATTCTCTTAAATTCGCAATAACTTGTTTTATTACTTTGCACTTTTATCATCTCATCTCACACATCCTAATATACTTTTTATTTAGTATTATTTCACATGTCCTATTTTCATATAAATAAAACCCAAAAAACAAGAAAAAGAGGGTTTGCTCATAAATTCCAAATAGGGATTCTCATACTTTTCTCATATTTTTCTCACCACTAAAACACTTTTTCTACACACACACACACTCACAAATAAGAGATCCCCCATTTGGATTTATGGGATAAACCCCACCCCTCGGTTTGTATGCGAACTACGTGAACTTTGATGCCTTTATAGGCTATGTAGGCGTCTTGGGGTAAAACCCGAGACTCGAGTCCTTTTTCTCACTTTTCTCTCACTTTTAATTTTCTCTAAATCCAATTTTCTCATATTCTATATATTTTTTCTTAGTAACATATTACCCCATATGTGTTATCATTTCGTTATAACGATCAACGTAAGTGTAATCGCGTAAATCTTATTTTCTAATATTATCTGTTGTACCTTCCTACGGATGACTCGCTTTATCTCTTCTATGATACAAGTCGAGGATTCCTATCTCCACTATCTATATACACATACACTCATATCACGGGGAAAATAAAGGAAAAGAGCAAATATCCATGAGAGACCGAAAAGGCGAAATGGGTGCCTAACACCTTCCCATTTAATAACTTAGCCTTCGAACCCTTCTCATATCATTTTGGTTTCGCATGCACCAGTATGTCTTTTGATGCCATCCTTCGGGATGGCTTCCCTTGTTTCTTTTGTCTGCTTTGAGTAAAATAGACTGGCGACTCTGAATCTCTCTATATTTTTACACCTCATCTCAAATGACGTCGGCTGAAGCGCTCCCGAGAGGGATGCGCGGGACCCGAAGGATCCTTTCCCTTCACGCGCCCACCCACTCGGCGAGGATTGGGGATGGCCATAATTATTATTTAACATCTTAACAGTCTACTAATAGAATTAATATACAAATTAAGTAGAAATTACCTAAAGCCTATGTTTTCCAAAATAATGTTCGTTACAAAACTCCCTTTGTCCTTGTAAAAATATGGATGACAAAATAATTTTATGAATTTCTTTTCTTTGCCTTTTATATCCATTTACAACCAGTGATAATCAAATAATCTCACAAGCATTAGGTCAGTAAGTTGAATTTAAGTTACTTACAAAATTACAATATAGAGATCTAAGAATATTAAAATATTTTTTCATTTTCATATCAATACATCACATCCAATAGAAGAGAAAATATTAAAAAAAATAAGTGAAGAAGTAAAGTACAATAGAATTCAAGAACAACTTACCTATAATATTCTCCAAAATAAGATAGAAAAATTTAAATAGAAAATAAAAAATGAAGTATGTTATAATTTACCTAATGCCTTCTTACATAGAAAGAAACATATGATAACTATACAATACACCAAAGAATTTAGTGAAAAATTTATTCCCACAAATGCAAGACCACTACAAAGGAGTTAAGAAGATATGGAACTATGTAAAGAGGAAATCAATAATTTATTGCAGAAAAGAATCACAAAAAAAGTAATTCCCCTTGGCCATACCCTCTACTTTATGTCAAAAAAATCTAAAGTAGAACGTGGGACAAAGTTTTAGAATGGACAAGGTATCCAATTCCCAACAAACATGATTTAATCAATCGATTAAATCAAGCAACCATTTTTTTCCAAATTTGATATGGAAAGTGATTTTTGAAAAATCAAAATCCATGAAAATGACAGATATAAAATTACGTTTACAACCATTTTTTGGTCACTATAAATGGTGTGTAATGCTATTCATGTTTAAAAATACTCCTAGTGAATTTTAAAACATTATGAATGAACTATTTAGCCCTTTTTTATCGTTTTACGATAGTTTACATTGATGATGTCCTCATATATTCCTAATATATTGGTGAACAACGTTACAAACACTTGAACTCATTCCTAGATTTAATAAAAAAAAGTAATGGTTTAATTGTTTCATCCTCCAAAGTTAGTATATTCCAAACTAAAATTAGGTTTCTAGGTCATAACATTCATCAAGGTAAAATCAATCCCATAGACAGAGCCATATAATTTGCTAATAAATTTCATGATGAAATCATTGATAAAAATCAACTTCAACGATTTCTTAATTCTTTGGATTATATTGTCGCATTTTGCCTAAACCTTCGTACATGGTGCAAAATAAAATTCGAATGATTACAAACAAACCCTCCTCCCTAGACTTTTCAGCATACAATAATTGTTCATAATGCTAAAAAAATGCCAAAATGTTGCCTTGTCTTGGCCTCAAGACACTAACTACTTTAAAAGGAGAACCTACGGTGCGTTTCTCATAAGAGGGTATTGATGTTATCTCCAAAACTTTCCAATTGGAAAGTTCTCACATGGTAGACCGTCCATGGAAGTCATAAGGCAGGTATTTAAAACATTCTCGCTCAGAAAAACTTTTAACGTGGGTCTGATTGATCATAAACACGTTTTGATAAGGCTAAATTCTGAAGAGGATTTCTTTCATATGTGGATGAAAGATACATGGTTCATTAGAAGATTTCCAATGACAATTTGTAAGGGGACTACTGATTTTCAGCCTGATGTTGGAAGTAGTCTCTCCCCTATTTTGATTTCCTTTCCTCACCTTCCCATTCGTTTTTTTTTCAAATCTTCTCTATATTGTATTGCCCAATTAATTGGTAAGCCTCTTAAACTTGATGCCTTAACAATAAAGATCAATAAACCAAGTATTGCAAGGGTTTGTGTCGAGGTGGATCTCATAAAAACTATTTTGAAAAGGGTCTGGATTGGTTATGATTCCAAGGGCATTTAGCTGGAAGTCTTAGTTGGGTCTAAGGCTAAATACTGTAGAGGTTGCCTCAATAAGGGTCATGATGAAGATTCAAGCATCTTTAAGACTTCCATAACTGGTGATAAACCAAAAAACACTTCCAAATATGTGGTTAAGGACTATCATCAAATAGCTTAGAAATCCCCAGATCTTATTCAAGAAGAAAATTGCATTATAGTAATCCAAGACCAATACCCTAGGCAAGAAGATCAATTGGTGAATGAGAATTCAACAATTGAAAAGAAGGCCATAAACTTGGCTCAAGAAGACGTCACTAATATGGCAGTGGTACACCATCAAGAAGTAGAAGACGATCAATTGAATTGTACTCATCAAGGTCACACAGATGCAGATAAGGAAGAATGAGAATTATTAAAACATCTAAATGAAAATTATTATAAAGTGTCAATCCCCAACAAGAAAACCAAAGTTAGACAGATACAAGATCACATTGATAATATTAAGGCTCGAGAATTAAGTCCCGATGAAGTAATGATTATTTATGGTAATGCATTGTCCCCAAGAGCCAAATATTTACCAAATTATGCTCTTCATCAAGCATCCCTTCCTTTATATGCTTCAGACAATGAGGAAAAATCAGGACATTATCCCCCTTTCTTTGAAGATCTGCAACTGTTTTCTAAGTGCCTTGATAGTAATCTCAAGTATTTTAATGCCAAAAAGAAAAAAGAATAAGGGAAATATGTTCCTTCTGATAATAACCTAAGCCACAAACAAAAATTGACAATGCAAGGTCCTCTTTTCAAAAGACTCACAAGATTTAGAACCAAAGGTATCACCCACTCTCATCTCTTTTTTTCTAAATCATAAACCTCATAGTGTGGAATATAAGTGGAGCAGCATAAGATCCCTTTTTGTCTCTCTTAGAGCCTATGGTTAAAGCTGTAAAAATTTCTCAGTATAAATTTAAATGGGGATTTGAAGGCTGTAAAAATAATATCAGTGGTAAAATCTAGTTATTCTGGAGATTCAGTGTAGTTATGGAGATAGTTGTTGATCATTCCCAACATTTGTCTCTTAAATTATATCCTCATGCCTCAAAGAATAGAATTTACTTGACTATTATTTATTCTTAGTGTACTAAAGAAGAGAGAAAGGAGTTATGGGATCAATTAGTATTATTTTCTAGGACTACTAATGATTCTCCTCATATTGGCATTGGTGATTTCAACATCGTTTCTTCTCAATCTAAGAAAGTGAGAGGTAAGGATGTTGACAATAATTAAGAAGAATATTTTATTCAAGCTATTGATGATTATGGATTAAGTGACATGGGCTATTATAGTACTAGGTACGCTTGATGTAATAAAAGAAAAGAAGAGGACCTAATTATGGCTAGATTGGATATATGCTTATTCAATAATGTGCGGGCCACCGAGTATCCAAAATCTAGTATTAAACACCTTAGTAGATCTTCTTCTGATCATTCTCCTCTTCTTTTAACTGTGAAGACTAATATGAATGATTTTCCAATGCCTTTTAAGTTCGAATCTATATGGGGTAATCATAAATATTTTATGGATCTTATTATAAACTCTTGGGTTGATCCTATTGATGGTTATAGTAAGAGAGTTTTTAATCAATCTTCAGAGACTTCAAGGGTATTTAAATATATGGAATAAAGAATCATTCAAAGACATTTTTCAAAATGTTAGAGACTTAGAGGAAAGCATGGCTCAAGTTGAGTTCATCTATGAACAGGTGAGCTATGATTCTAATAAACAAGATCTTAATCACGCCAATCACGCCCAAGATAAGTTGTTTGAATCTAATAAAATTGAGGAGGTGTATTGGAGGAATAAATCCTCTATTAAGTGGATCAAATTGGGGGACATAAACACTAGATTTTTCCATGCTCGTGTTAAGGTTAAGTAGAAAACGCTAGGGATTTACTCAATCAATGATGGTTTGGGGAATCTATTTGAGGAGAACCAAGATGTTAAGACACACATAGTGAATTACTATGAGGATATTATGTCTTCAAATATAACTTTAATAATGGATGAAGTTTCTAACATCATTGCATACATTGTCAATTCTAAGATGAATACAGAATTTGAGGCATTTCGTTCTGAAATGGATATCTTTAAAGCTTTGACTGGTCTAAATGATGTATCAGCTCTAGGTCCTAATGGATCTAGGGCTCATTTTATAAAAATATTGGGAAATAATTAAAGATGATCTTTTACTTGCTATTAATATTTTTTTGCATGTTCTTCTATCCCTCAAAGTTGGTCCAACACCTATATATTCCTTATTCCTAAAATCAAGCATCCAAAGACTTGTGGGGACCTTAGTCCAATTAGTATCTGCAATTCCTCAATGAAAATCATTACAGAGATTCTTGCAACCATACTTTCAAAGTTTCTTCATATGCTTATCTTTCCTAATCAAAGTGGCTTCATCAAAGCGAGAGCTACTCAAGATAATACTCTTCTTGCAAAAGAAATGATGAAAAATTTGCTTAAGAAGGTGCATTATGGAAATGTAGTTTGCAAGTTGGATATGGAGAAGGACTATGATAGGGTCAATTGGGGTTCTTTAATCTCAGTTGTCAGGATCTTTGGCTTTGGGGAAAGATGGAATGACTTTATGTGGAGAGTTTTCTCTAGAAATTGGTTCTTAATATGCATTAATGGCCAAAGCGGTGGATTATTCAAATCTAACCAAGGTCTTAGACAAAGGTACCTAATTTTCCCAAGTCTATTCATCTTGGCTACTGATTATCTGAGCAAGAGTCCGAATATGCTTATGGAAGCAGGGAAGATAAAGCCTTTTCACCTGCCTAGTGGTAGTCCTATAGTTTCTCATTTAGCATATGTCAATGATGTTATAATACTATCTATAGGAGATAAGATAAGTCTCAATAATATCATGGATTTCCTTCCTAAATATTCTTTTATCTCAGGTCACAAAATCAATTTTTGTAAGAGTTCCTTCACAGATGATAGTAAAATTCCTCCTAGCTTTAAAAGCAAAGTAGCAGCTTATACAAGTTTTCAATTCATTAATCTACCTATTAGGTACTTAGGCTGTCATTTATTTCGAGGGAGAAATAAAGTGATTTACTATGAGAGTCTTTTCAATTCTTTGAGATCCCAATTGGCAGGGTGGCAATCCAAATTTTTATTTACTAGAGGTAAGTATGCCCCCATTAATCATGTTCTCTATCTTATTCCTATATATCTTCTGGCTTCTTTACCTCCTCCAAAGTCCATTATTTAAAAGACTCATAGGCTATTTAATAATTTTTTGGGGGGTAACATGAGATGGAGATATCAGTGGAAAAGTTGGGAATTTCTTTGTAGAGACCAATCTCAAAGTGGCCTTGCATTTAGAGATTTTAAATTTATTTCAAAACCCTCAATGATGAAATTATATGGAAGTCGATTTCTGAATATTCTTTATGGTCTTCCAACATGTTTAATAGATACAAGAACTTACATTTCTCTTCAAAGGGGGGTTCTCTTGCCTAGAAAAGCCTCAAGATAGTAGCAGGCCTTTGTTCCTCTCATATGGAGCTTATTGATGATGTTTGGACTTAGAAGCCTATGTTTACATGCCAGTTCACTTTCTTTTCTGCATATGACATTGTCAAATCATGTTTCCCTTCTTCTAGAGTTAGTTAATTTATTTGGGATCCTCACATTCCTAAAAAAATGTTCTTTTTTATGTGGAAAGTGATCAATGATAGCCTAGATCTTGATGAAAATGTTAAATCATTGGGTATAAGATTATGTTCTAGATTCAAAGCCAATAAATCCAATGATGAATCAGTTAGATATTTGTTTCTTAAATGTCCTACTATCCTTCTTATTTGGAAGTTCTTTACTGGTCTTATGGGAATTGAGTTAGACAAAGTATAAATCTCTTTTCTTCTTCATAGTTGGTGGATGAAGTCAGGACCTACTGATTACTTTAAGTTCCTTGATAGATGTATCCCATATGTGGTTTGTTGGGAGAAATAGAAAGGCATAAATAAAGTCGTCTTTGATAATTTTAATGTGGTACCTAAAGATTTAATTTCTAAATCTATTTATCTCATCACTAATATTTGCAAGGACCTACTTTTTCAAAGTCACTTCTCTTCCTTTGATAAGGGCATTAAAGAGATATTTAATATTTCTGGTATCAAGAGGATTTAAATTATCAAATCAATGAAATGGTCTCTTCCCGCCTCTAATAGATACAAGTTGAATGTGGATGGGGATTCTAAAGGAAATCTAGTCTTGTCTGGCTCAGGTGGCATTTTAAGATATGATAAGGGTGATTTGATTTGGGCCTTTTCTCAATAGGGTGGTTTTGCCACCAACTCTTCTGCTAAGCTTAGTGATATTTTTATAGGCATTAAGATTTGTATTAATCGTCAAATTTTAGATGTTTACATTGAGGCTGATTCAGTGTTTGTTGATTGATAGATACTAGAAACCTCCTTTGCATTTTAAGCCTTTAATTGCTGAAATCAAGTCATACTTATCTCTTCTAAATTTAATAATCTCCCATTGCTATAGAGAGTCCAATATGGTTGCTGATGCATTGTCCATTCAAGGTTCTCATATTGATTCCTTCAAGATTTTCCATAACTCTCAAGATCTTCCACTTATAAGATGGGATGTTGCTACATTAGATATTCTTTTCAACTAATTCAGTAGGCCTCTTTCTAATTGTAATGGGGATCATTATAAATAACCAAATTCATTCTTTCATTGAAATTTCTAGTTTTCTTATGCTTGTAAGCCACTTAGAGATACTTTTTCTCCATTAATAAATTTATTCATGGAGTTTTAATCCCTGTTCCATATATATATATATATATATATATATATATATATATATATATATATATATATATATATATATATATATATATATATATATATATAAAATAAAAAATAAAAAATAGCGAGTTCATTCAAAATTATTAAAGCATATGCCGCTTCTACAAGTTGTAGAGGTATTCTTAAACAGAAAATCAAACATCAATATCCTAAAAAGATTGTTCGTTTACATTTTGAAATCTAGAATGAAGCTCAAAGTAACTATAGCACTATTAAAAAAAGATATTTTATGTATTTCTTAATTTCAAGATGATATCCTTAAGAAAAAAAAAAGTTAGTTATAGTAAATTGTAAGAGTGAAAAAAATTCTTTAGAAAAAGATGTCCAAAATATTGCTTCTAAACTAATTTTTGTCATATGTAAATATTTTTTATTTTGATATTAAGTACATCAAAGGAAGACGGAATTCTATTCCAGACTTCCACATACATGAATTTCTATAGAGCAACAATTGTGGAGAAAAAACTATAGAAGTCAACTCAAGCCAGTAAAACTCTAGCTCTACCTACTAGTCAAATTGCATCACCCTTTTAGATAACAAACAGATACCATGTCCTTAGGAACATACCAAGACCAAATTTTAGTTACAGTTCCACTCTTGCAACACCTGCAAATTTTGGTCCATCATCCAGTCAATACCTAGTTAATGATCCGTTTTCTCGACAATCAATACAACAAATCACAAAACCCAAATTTTATAATTGTCCCAGTAAAAAAAATTATGTCTTCAAACCAAATTTTTTAAATTTATTTCTTATTGAGCCAAATCACAATTATATAAAAAAAACCATTGATTTAGTCAAAAATCTACTTTTCCCCTGCTTGGAATTTTACTCTTCACCATCCAGCCAAATCTCCAAAATTTTATAATGATATTCTTTATTTTAGTAAGTCAGTCCATATTAAACAAATCATTTATCATACTGATCCAGCTAAAATTATTTACCACTCCTTATACATCCATAAATTATTATTATTATTACTATTATTATTATTATTATTATTATTATTATTATTATTATTATTATTATTATTATTATTATTATTATTATTATTATTACTATATATAAACACACACACGAATTCAGTTATAATTAAAATAACTATCACCAACAATATATATGAACATATTAATTTGATAATGGTTAGAGTCAGGAACTAGGAGAAAATGTTTTGTACATCACATTTATAACAATCATGATGCATACCTACTTTATCATGATATGGATGAGAAATTATTACAAAACGATAAATATAAGTTCATGATTTATCTGAAAATTGATTAAACGATATGTTAGAAACTACATCCATCGGTTAGTTTATAGTAGAGTGTGCAAGTTGTTCTAGTGGTAGGAAACCCACCCAATCTTGAGAAAGTTCAAGGTACGTTACATGATTCAAGCAGCGAATATCGATGACCGAGTTTTGGCAAGGCATAGTGTAGAGTGAAAAGATGGAAGAATATGAGGTTTACGTGGTTCAGCCTTTTGAGTAGGTCCTACGTCCACATAGCTCCTATTAATATTGATGACGTTTGACAAAAAAAACACAATGGTTACATGTCTTAATTTCCCTCTCACCCTCACACTCATATTACACTAGTATTTTTGCAAAGTATAATTAAAATAACTTATAATGGAGATCCCTGAAGACAAATCATTGCACTGTTATCTGGCATGTTCCCCTCATGGGATGTAGTTAGATCATGAATTGCATGAAACAATAAGTAGAGATGTAACAATGAATATGTTAGACCGTGTATTAGAGAAGATACTTGAAATATTATAGTTGTTAGGTATTATGCCATTGGTCACATACATCACGTCATTGTTTCTAAAAAAACATCACTCGAGATTGAAGGCATAAGACTATGGATGGACTTGATCTTGAGAAGTGTTTTGGTAAGGCCAATTTTGATAATGGCCAACCTCCATGGGGTAGTTAATCTTGTAACAACTAATCGAAGTTTATCCGATTGACCCTTAATCTAAAGTCCAGTATCCCTTGGGGAGCCATGATCATTATTAGGCTTTATCATTTAGTCTCTCTCAGGTTGGGATCCTTTATGGCTGAGGTTTCTTGATATTTTCTTGCATCTCAAGTTGGGAGTTTCCAAGGATTCATATATTTGTCCATTTATGAAGTTTGAGATGCCTTATTATATGATGTATCGACAGTAACTTATATATATAGGCCTTGACTTGCCAAGTCCCATCTAATTGTATTAATTCTTTTTACTGCCTTTTAAATTGCCTTATTAGTACTTTGTTCCTATAAATCTCCATTGTTGCGTCTTCCTTTTATTGTAGTTATCTATTTGAAGTTTATAATATTCTTTGCCTTGTTTATGAGTTCAGACATTATTGTTAAAAAGTCCTTTAAGAATTTTGAATGCATTACTTTAGGGCCTATTTTCCTCTTGATTGTTGTTATGTCCACATTTTTATGATAGTTTTTGCCCTTTAATTTCTTATTGTTGAACCTCTTCAGGAATTCTCATATGGAATGATCATTTTACTTTTCCCTAACACTTATATGATAAGCCACAAACTTAGTTAGCTTTGGTGTTAAGAAAAAACTATTCATGAAAAGTTATGCGAGCTCTCAGATATATAAGATCTCGACTCTCAAAAGGTTGGTAAACTAAACAAATTCACTCCTATCACTATACTGAATAATGCCTAACAACTCATATCATCAACTATTGAGTATGTAACCTAAATTATTGGCATTATTCGATGTGATAAATAGGATCAATGACGTTGTTATGTTTTTATATTGAGGTTGGATGCTTGAACTTGTAAAGTGTCATTCTAGGAATACAAGATAAATAGAGACCAGTTAGTGAACCCCTTCTTGATTATCCCTTATCATTTACAAAGTCCCTAAGATTATTCTCTAATTTTAGGACAAAAATATACCCAGGAGGGTAGGTGAATTGTGTTTTTACAAAAAATTATTTTTCTTTCTTGAAATATGGAGAGTATTTGTATGCATATGCACCTAAATGAACAACAAGAGTAATAGTAAGGAGAATTTGAAAGACTTCACAAACTGAGATTTTTTACGTTGTTTTGCCATGCCTACCTCCACACTCGAGATGGGATTGAGAACATCAATGTCTTCAGTTCACTTAGGCGGAACCAAAACCTTAAAACAGACTCAATGTTTCTCCTAACTACTAATCCAGACACAACTTTGAAGCCGACATAGTTAGTGGTGTGAAGATAAGTTGGTAGATAATTGGATATCTTGATTTTTCTGGTAGACAACAAACTTTGGTAGCATGGGTGTATATAGGTGTGATAAATCTCATGGTCAGATAGGTGTGCACTTTAGACAAACAATAGTGTGTCATGGGGTGATAATAAGGTATATCGTTGGGTAATATGCTGGGGTGACATATCCCTGGGGTAATATATCAAACGAGAAATTTTGAGGCATGTGATAATGAGACATGATTCAATATTGAACCTACATATATGTGTAGATACGAGATCAAATCATATGTAGTTTATGGGTTATGGATATTGGGGTTTTATTGTTAAAACCTTGTATGACGTTTATTTTTTAATAAAGGCGTGTCGGGTTCATTTTTAAATAAGAACCATGTTTATGAGAATGACTTAAACTAGCTAAAATATATTGTATCAATGTAAGCCAATTGGACTTAATAGGAAATATTTTAAGTTGGGTTCGACCTAATAACAGAAGATCAGAATTACAATTCAAGTAGTATTAAACATCACAAAACCTAAATAGGAAGTTAATTTGATATCGGTAAATTTGTGTGTACAGTTTTAGTAGTTTAAATAAGATTGTATTAGTACATCAGGAATGTATTCAAGAGGACTACAATTGAGATCCAAGTCTAGGTGCTGACTAGATTAGACTTTTACAATCCCAAAAAGTTTTAAAAGGGTTCACATATTCTTAATCCCTACGATTATAAGGATTCGAATATTCTTATAATTATTTCTTTGATTGTTATGGGTCTGATTCGATTTAGTTGGTCTGGATTTTCAGAAATTGGACAATCATTATATGGGTATATCTGAGATCATATTCTAGAGGAATCTGCGTCCGGGACGTATCTTAGATTGTAATCCCCTAGGGATAATCTTATAAGTTTTGGTTTTACCAGTAAGCTCGTCTGGTGAATTTTATAATCTCGTAAAGTATCAAGTAAGTTAAGTTTGAGATCAAAAAATAAATAACATATTGGAGATAATCGATTAGCAAAATATTGAATTTCACCAAGACGGTATTATATTCTTTATGCAGAAAATCATATTGTGTGTTATCTAACTTTGTAAATAAGGCCTCTTTATTCGAGTAATTCTAATATAATACAATTAGAGTGAAATTATAACTATTTAGTGTAATTAATTACAATTAAATAGAAAAGAAAATAAATCGAAGTGTGCGATATGTGATTTTTATATTCATATTTGGAAGGTAATTTAATTATTAGCCTTGGATCCCCAACATAATGCATGTACCAAGTAATAATCCCAAAACTCTTTAAAACCTATAGTTGGCCAAGAACACATCATGTACCTATATATATGGGTAAGGGAATGGGATTAAGTTTCATGAGAGATTCATAAGGGTTAGAGAGTGAGAGAAAAAACAGTATTAATGTTTTTATGAGGAGTAAAGCAAGAAAAAGTGTTTTCTCTCATATTTCACCAAGATTGCATCTCCGAAGGGACCACGCACATGGCTTGCCTTGGGAGGATCATATGTTATAATATCTACGGCCTACATCATATAAAAAGAAGTATTTGAAGGTTGAAGAAGAGCATCAACATCATCATCTTCATCAAAATTTTCTCCAACTTTAGATCACTTAAAATATTTGCAAAGGTATCATGATTAGGACCCTATATCTATTATTTATATCTAATTATATTTTTTTAATTTTTAAAATATAATCAATTAAAATTTTTAGGAAGATAATTTTTTTTATAATGCCAATCCCTAACAATTGGTATCAAAGCCCCAATTATAAATTGATCATGATTTAAAAAATCCATGTTGTCCCCCATTGAAACCCTAGGCTTGCATAATATAAAATATATACATGGATGTTTAAAGTTGTACTAAATTGGCTTTTTAGTGATCTTATTACTCCTTCCATCATGGTCACATATTTATGCTATGTAAATGGCTCCTACTATGGCTTATCCATAGTTACTTTTCCTAGATTCGATTTGGTTGTGACAATTGGGTTGTTTTAATTATTGCAAACATTGATGTATATGAAAGAGTTTGTGAGGGATGTAATTGTTTATATTTTCTAGAATCCAATATTGTAATGGGAATTTAGATGATAGTATTCAAGTCCTATTCTAAGACATTTGTGGTGGGTATTAAAAACATAAGTGATCTCAGACCCAACAGGTGCCCCCCTCTGGACCTCAGATAAGTAAAAGAGGAGAAGTTTCAAAGTGTAAGACAAGTATTTAAAGTGATTCAGACCTCAGCTGAGGGTCCTACATCCACTGTCAAATAGTAGTACAATGTTTATTAAATCATAAAAGAAATATTACAATCTATTAGACCTCTTGGTTTTTGGCCAATAGAGTCTGATGTCCATGCGACCTTCATCACTAATCCAAATGACATTAGGAAGTAACTAATGGACTTCTCCAAGGCCTCCTGAGTATTAATTTAGGTCTCAACAAGGAATAAAATAAGTATTATAGCGAGAAATGATCCAAACTACAGTTGTGTGTTCTCAACAGTGGGTTGAGATATTATAGAACATGGAGTAAACACTTGCATCAGCTACAGCTATTTGCTCTACAGAAGTATGATGATTTCGACATGTCTTCAACTGTTCTCTAGCCTCCTATATGTATGTGATATCTTGGAGAGAGAATGATTTTACTTTCATAACATGGTTATGGCATCTCTGAGGTCTGACGACGTGAGTATGGAGGTGCAGTGTGGGTCAAAGGCTTTGCAGGTGTGAATCATCAATGTAAGTGGAGTTGAATGGTAGTTGTAGGTAGAATCGTGTTGTATTTTCACTTACCCTCCAGATGAACTACCCTCAATAATCGAACATGGAATGACTTTAAAGTCTGTTGCAATGATATACCTATGGGATAAGGTTGGGATGACATCTCAAGGTCAATTATATTCAAACTGAACTATGTTTTATGCGTTAGACATGACGGGAGGTTCGTGTTGAGGTCTCTGAGCTTGGTTTCAGATATATATTAGAAGGACTGATCTTTCTTGGATATGGAAGATACGGTTGAGGCATGCGGTACCTTTTTGGTCCTTTCTTAAATTCAATGGATGTTTTGCTCAGACACGTCAACATGAACCTCCTGTCCTTTGTTAAATTCAATGGTCCTTTTCTGAAAATTTTTATCAAGATAAATTCTTTTTGAAAATTTTGGGAAATTTTTCTAAAAGAAAAAAAAATTGTTTAGATTATGCAAGGTATTACCATAACAATACAATCTAGTTTTAGGGATAAATGATAACAATAAGAAAACCAACCTAAACTAGAAACAAGACTCAAACTCAGTCATTTGTTTTGGGGTGTTATCATAAGGTATAGACATCCTTTGAAATTCCTCCATTAAACATTAGAAGTCTTGACTATAAACTTAACTTTCTCGCAAATACAAGCAAGGTCACTACGGTGGTGCATGGGAGCATTTGTGTGAGACACTCTTCCTAGCTTGAAACAATACTCCCTATGGTGACCTTTTTGTTTTCAATTGGTACAAACATATATTTTTTTGGGTATACCTTGGTTAAAACGCCTAGGAAGAGTTATCTTTGGTGGATTAGTTCAAGGCTCATAAGTATCTAACATAAACTTGACATTCGATTCGGGTGTAGTAATGTAAATGGATGCAACCTCTTAACCAATTTGGTACTTATCTCTAAAACCTAGAGAGGGACCTAGGAACATATTTCCAACCTTCTTGGATGTGTCCTCTAAAGTGACTTTAATCTCCCATGTACATTTGGGATCTTTCTCAAGGTAGTAAGTATGGGCTTCAAGTTTTTCACGAGTCTTTAATGTCACTTGAAGGTCTCTTATAAGACTAGCCACTTTGTTGGTCAAAATAGTCTTTTCCCTACCCACCACAAAAAGTTGCACACTCAAAGAGTTTCTCATTCTCTTAACACACCGAGGCCTCACTTTTTTTCGAAACTTTCAATTCCTTCTCTACATCCAAAACCCTAAGAGTCAAATTTTTATTTTTATTTTTAGTGTTTAAGGACTTGGTGCAAAGTTCAGAGAATGCATATTGGGGACCATGTTCTCAATCACTCAAATCATCACCCCTATACCCTCCGAAATGATTTGACTCATTTTCGAGGCTATCACGTTTATAAATATCCTTGTCCACGTGGGACATACTTGTAGTACTAACGTGACTGGACATGAACGTGAAAAATTTACATTCATGTGGTGATTCATATCCGAATTCCACCGACTTAACAATATCACTATCACTTATAGTGGCATTATAAACATCCTTGCTTTTGCCCTGCCTCTTAAGCCAAGTGAGATCCTCATGGGCTTTGTGACCTTTCCCCTCACACTCATAACATATCTCTGGTTAATCTTTCTTAGGATACTCACATCTATCTTACTTTTGATCATTCTTATAAAAATTCTTACCTGCTTTGAAATTTTATTTTTTCTCAAAATTTTTATTTTCCAATTTGGATGAATCTTGATTTTTTAATTTTTATTTATTTTTATTCTTTAGCAAATAGGGCAACATCATCTTGATCAATTTTAGAATCGAAGTTAGAAACCTACTTTTGTAGATTTATGTTTTAAATATATTCCTCTTTACTTTTTCTTTTTAAAATCAGGGAACATGTTTAATTCGTAAGTTTGGAGACCATCGACGAGTTCTTCTAGCCTAATTGTGTTTATAATTTCCAGAGATTTTCGGACGGTAACCTTCTCACTAAAATGATATAGGAGAGATCTCAAAATTTTCTTAACGAGTCTCATTTCTGTAAATTTTTCACCCAAATTAAAATAGGAATACACAATATCAGATATACGAGCATAAGATTCATCAAAAGTGTCTGATTCAAGCATGCGTATAGTCGATTATTATGTGGTGAGATTTTGAAGCTTAGAAGCGTTAACATCATTGGTAGCCATTATGATATGATAAAATTTGTTAGATGTAATAGCACCAAAAATTTCGTTCAAACATCGAGAGTTAAAATTACTTCATTAAAAATCATATTCGGTGCAATTTACGACTGGATTGAGAATAACGACATTTTCATTAGTCAGTCCACCCCTTTCAACAACAATACAAACATCCTCGTCTATATATTTTAAAAACTATCTCAATCGAGCTTTCTAATAAGGATAATTTGTGCCATTAAACAATGATCGTCTATTGTACGAATTCTCCTTAAAACCACCAAGATTCATCTAAATAACTTGTAGAAATAAGCTCTTATATCAATTTGGAAAAACGTGTAGAATGGTCCATTTATATGGTCAAATGTAGAATTTATAGATTAGGTCACAAACAAGTCAATTCAAATTAATCTAATTTTATCGTGTTTAATTAGATGAACATAAATAAGCAAGATAATGAATCTAAATAGAATCAAACAAACAACAACATGTAATATGAGAAAAAACCCTTTCGGGAAAACCCCTTTTTCAGCACTGTTACAACTAAGGTATTACAGAATGACACAAATAAACTTCCACAGTTAGACTCCACTAGGTATCAAAGTTATGTCTCCTTCCTTGTTGTTAACAAAGAGTGGTGCATTTTAGCAATTCCACATAGCAAGCTTCATTTGCCTTGGTGTCCACTGATCAGCCTCCTTTCTTATCTTCAGTAGTGAAAAATCAACTCTACAGGGATTATAACAAGAAATGTGTTCTTCAAGGTTTGATAAAGTGATCGCAAAACATCTAATAGGTATCCATTTGAAAAATCAAAGTATTTGATCACAAAAATATATGTAAAAGTCTTGCAAAGAATTGTAGGTACATATCTCTTTAATAGGAAGAAAAATCTCTAAGAGATAGACTTGAAAAGATTGTGTTTGAAAATAAGTAAAAAGTAATTTTTTGTCGGTTCTTTCGAGCATGGTATATCTCGTTCGAACGAATCACGTGATCTCGTTCAAACCAGAAACATCTTATTCAAACAAAGCATATGATTTCGTTCAAAATACATCTAATGACTTATCCAATGAGAAAAAGAACGACCCAAAAGTTACCAAAATTGTTCTCGTTCGAAATTCATTCGAAGATATTATAGTGAGGTACATGGACTCGTTCGAACGACATCCAATTGTCGTCATAATGACTTCGCCAATTTCTAAAAATATTTTGGATTCAAACATATTTTAAAAAAACTAAATATATTTAATACACAAAATCAACCTTATATACCTTCTCTGATGTTGTAGAGTCGAAATCAAATCTTGGATCTTCGATCGTTGCATTCTGTAACTAACTTGTCTTCAATTGAAGTCATAAGAATGTACATTCTGTTGAAGTGGGGTGTAATGGAAAATGCCAAACTAAAACAAAATGAGCAATTATAAAACTTTTTCTTATAGAATGAAGCATCGTTAACGGCTATGTGAAGCTAAGTAGAAGAGCTACACTTTCATAAAGTGTTAGCCCAAATGATAAAATGACTAAAATGCCCATGAAGATACACTTTGAGATGAAACACTTCCAAAATGCAAAAAAACTTCACGCTAATCCTTCCAATACCCACAAAATCTCAATTATACCTCGCAAGGAATAAATATAATGAGAATAGAGTTTGTCTAGTTAACGAGCATAAATATAGGAATTAACATACACGAGGGTCCTAAAACACAAAATATAAATGGCGTTAAAATAAAATATTTATGACGAATCACACTCCTAAAGGCTTTTCAATAGGAACGTGAGGTAGGGAAAGTGTAAGTGAATAGCTAACCAAATAAACCATCTTGAAATAACATTTCCTTTTAAGAATCGGGTCGAAGTCCTCAACTTCCATCCAATGCTTGTGATGTTTTTAATGCTTAGATAATGGTAGGAAATCAATGAGATTAAGGACCTTTAACCTCAACAAAATTTTAATCATAAATCAAAGGTTGAAATTCAAAAGTTCTTGGATCACTCTTAATGATTTTTACTTCAAAAATGGGATAGGATGAAATGCTAATTTCAAACTCATCCGAGCTTGTTTAAGAACAAATCACTCCCTCGAGTTGAACTTTTTTTCAATAATCCAAGATTTATAACTCTCGATATGGTCATTCAATTCCTTATTCCCATTTTGCAAAGTTTCCCAAGCTCATTATTCAATTTCTCATTTTCAAGAATTTTCATGTAATCACCCATCATCATAGGTGGCAGAGGATTTTTTTCAACCTCAATTCTTCATTTTCAAAAATTTGGAAGCATTCATGCATGGTCTTGGTAGTCTAACTTTGAGAACCATTATCATAACAATTAAAATTGTCTAAGGAGTTAAGATGAGATATCTTACGTCATGTGCACTTCAAACACGTGACAAGCACCTTAATTTCAAGTTTATTGAAGCTAAAAAGGAGAAAGTCTTTAAAAAAATAGAATATACAAAATATATATATATATATATATATATATATATATATATATATGAAGTAGTCAATCACTAAAATCCTAAAATACACCATTCCCAAACAACGTCACCTTTTATGATGAGGCGTAAACTTTGTACATGAGTAAGTTGTCATTGCGTTCTTATCTCCTAATAAAATCCACAACTTAGTACACTATAGGAGTGTAATGGAAAGTAAGGATTGAATCCAAAGGTAACGATATTTAGGATCAAATTGATTTATTACTTTAAAGGGAAAAAATAAAAGATGATACGAGTGGTGTAAACGGTAATTGAAGTTAACTACACAAATAAAAAATAAATAACAACGACTAATGAAAATGAGATTAGGATTATTTCCCCACTATGGATTAACAAAATATATCCAGTATT
Source organism: Sambucus nigra (assembly GCA_949130495.1). Classification (NCBI taxonomy): domain Eukaryota; kingdom Viridiplantae; phylum Streptophyta; class Magnoliopsida; order Dipsacales; family Adoxaceae; genus Sambucus; species Sambucus nigra. The sequence goes on along the minus strand of OX422217.1, from coordinate 425,706,681 downwards.
GTTTTCTTTGGAATCGATTCGTCACCTGAGAGTTAGAATCCCCTGTTTGCCTCTTTTTCCTCACTCGGTTTAACATAAGAAAAACTCCATAACTTTTGTTATGAGTCGAAATGAAGCACCGTCGGTGGCTATACGAAGCTAACTAGGAGAGATATGCTTTCAAAAAATGTTAAGTCTAGAAGCCCAAATGTTGAAATGTCTAAAATTCTTCCAAAGATGCGCTTTGAGACGGAACCTTTTTGAAATAAAACAAAACTTCACCCTTAGCATCCATAATACCTAAAAAAGCTCAACTATACCTCACAAAGCATATATATAATGAAAATAGTGGTTGTCTGGTTAACGAGCATAAATATAGGAATTAATGAACACTATTATGCTATAAGGGGAATGAATAAAGGGTTCTAAAATGTAATATTCGAGATGAATCACCAAACCCAGTGGAGCCTATCTGTTTTCCTACCTTCTGGTGTTCTCCAAGACCCATGGGTAAGATAGCCTTTATTTATTCTTTTGCATTTGTGCTTGTTTACTAACTTTGAAACATGGGTTTTAATGATCTATCTTCTTTTATGGTGGTTCCTAATCCTTCTAATGAGGAGCATGGCAAGATAGCTAAGGCCCTGCAGTTGGACTCAATCCCCTTTAAGGACTTTTTCATCACAAAGCCCCATTTCAAGAGTTTGCCAGGGCATGAACCCCAGGTTTTGACCTTAGGAGGTCCTCGTGAAGCCCCCAAAATCATGGTTAGGGAGACGCTGAGAATTAATCCCCTTGCTTTGGTGCCCAAAAATAGAAAGGTTATTATCGAGATCTTTTCTGATGTTTTTGAGGGTGAGGATGATAAGCCCGAGGGTAAGGATGAGCTTCCCTATAAGATTAAAGAGGTCATTCCCGCAATCAAAGGTTAAATCTTGCTAGACTCTAATTGTTCTCCCAATAAGTCACTTGCCTTTTCCTTTTTTCATAATTACCCTCATTCTTAGTTCTTTGAAGATTTACTTCGACCTTATTAATGGTGTAGTAGTTGAACATGAGGAATGGAGGATAACTGGTTATTTTTAAAAAAGTCCCTTATTGAGCCTGTGATTAACAAGGGGAATAGGTCTAAGACCAACAAGCACTTGCAGTTCAATATACTAGGGGTAATTCAAACTCTTAGCGGAGAAGGCCAAACTGAAGTATGGCTCAGGTGAAGGCCCATATTTGGGGTTTATGGTTGAAATCCTTCCTTTGCTACACGCATATTCAGGGGAAGGTGGGACCTACATGGCAACCCAAATACTACACAAAAACAGGAAACTGACACGGTTTAAAATAGTGTCAGATGCAATCTGGCACGGTTAAAAACCTTGCCAGAATCAGGGGTGCCAGATTTTCTGGCTCAGTTTAAAATCGTGCCAGATTTTCCAAACTGGTACGCTTTTGGCACGCCTTTAAACTGTGCCATTTTTTAATCTGGCACATTTTTGACACGCTTTTAAACCGTGCTAGATGTTAAATTTGGCACACTTTTGGCACATATTGAAACCGTGCCAAATTGCCTGTTTTCTTGCACACTTTCGGCATGGTTATAAAGCGTGTAAGATTATTTTATAAGCGTGTTCATTTTTATTAATTGTTACGGTTTCGGCACGGTTTTAAACCATGCCAGATTTTTCCGTTGATTAAAAAAAATAATAATAATAGGAAACAAATCTGAAAAATCTTCAAATTCCAAATCCGGTACGAAAAATATTTATTATTTGCAAAAAAAATCAAGAAAATTCACAAATTATGAATATCGCAGGTTGATAAATTAATGTACATACAAACTGTAAAAAATTACAAGAGTTAATACCATTATAAAGCCCGCACGACCATAAAAGTCGACAATAACTTCAAAAAATTACAAGAGTTAATAGTTCCCATATAAAAAAAATTGGACAGAGTTTCCTCGATTTTTTTAGCATTCCAAAACCTGCTAACATAAAATCGGCCAATATAAAGCCCGTACGGTCATAAAAGTCAACAATAAAACTACTAGAGCCAGCACGGCCATAAAATTAAACCATAAAACTACTAAAGCCTGCTCGACCATAACATAAAAAATAGAATCCTGAATATTAATGACACTAAATAAACAATCCCCCTGGTGTGAAGCATTGACTTCTTCGTGTGTTCCAAGAGGATAAAAGCTAGCGATTGAATGTCATCCTACAAAAAATAGGACACAAAAAAGAAACAATATTTGTAACCAAGTCATTTTAAAAAAAAATCGTATTCAAAAAAAAAATTGCATGTACAAGTTACAATTATTATTATATTCTCAAACTGAAAGTCTTGTGAGTACGTGCTTCGTTCATACGAGTTACATTAATCTCATACGAGGTATTCATGCCTCTTACAGGGTCAATTAGGGGATAATTTGGATTTTCACCCTTTAACGGCTTGTTTTTAAGCCTAATCTAGATATTTTCAAATTATCATCATATTCATAAATCGAGAGACCCGTGAATACACGATCAGTTTTTACGAGTTACATTGGTCCCGTGCGAGGTGTTAGTGCCTCTTACGGGGCCGTTTGGGGGTTGGTTTGGGTTTTCACCCTTTAACGGCTTGTTTTTAAGTTTAATCTAGATATTTTTAAATCATCATCATATGCTCAAACCGGGAGACCCGTGACTACGGGGTCAGTTCCTATGAGTTAGATTGATCCCGTGCGATGTGTTCATGCCTCTTACGGGATCGTTTGCGAGCTGAATTGGGTTTTCACCCTTTAACAGCTTGTTTTTAAGTTTCATCCAGATATTTTCAAATTATCGTCATATGCTCAAACCAGGAGACACGTGACTACGTGGTCAGTTCCTACGAGTTACATTGGTCCCGTGCGAGGTATTCGTGCATCTTACGGGGCCGTTTGGGGGCTGAATTGGGTTTTCATCCTTTAACGGCTTGTTTTTAAGCCTAATCTAGATATTTTCAAATTATCATCATATTCATGAATCAAAAGACCCGTGAATACACGGTCAGTTCCTACGAGTTACATTGGTCCCGTGCGAGGTGTTAGTGCCTCTTACGGGGCCATTTGGGGATTGGTTTGGGTTTTTACCCTTTAACGGCTTATTTTTAAGTTTAATACAGATATTTTCAAATTATCATCATATGCTCAAACCGGGAGTCTCGTGAGTACGTGGTTAGTTTATACGAGTTACATTGGTCACGTGCGAGGTGCCAGTGCCTCTTACGGGGCCGATTGGGAGCTGGTTTGAATTTTCACCCTTGAACGGCTTGTTTTTAAGCCTAATGTAGAAAATTTTAAATTATCGTCATATGCTCAAACCGGAAGACCCGTGACTACACGGTCAGTTCCTACGAGTTACATTGGTCCCGTGCAAGGTGTTAGTACCTCTTACGGGACCGTTTGAGTGATGGTTTAGATTTTCACCCTCTAACGGCATATTTTTAAGCCTAATCTGGATTTATTCAAATTATCGTCATATTCTCAAATCGAAAGTCTCGTGACTACGTGGTCAGTTCCTACGAGTTACATTAGTCTCTTACGAGGTGTTCGTGCTTCTTACGAGGCCATTTAGAGGCTAGTTTGAGTTTTCACCGTCAAACGACATGTTTTCAAGCATAATCTAGATATTTTCAAATTATCATCATATTCTCAAACCGGGAGATCCATGACTACGCGGTTAGTTTCTACGATTTATAGTAGTCCCATGCAAGGTGTTAGTGCCTCTTACAAGGTCGTTTGGGGGCTGATTTGGATTTTCACCCTTTAACGACTTGTTTTTAAGCCTACTTTAGATATTTTCAAATTATCATCGTATTCTCAAGTCGGGAGTCCCGTGACTATGCGATGACTTCCTACGAGTTACATTAGTCCCGTGCGAGGTGTTAGTGCCTCTTACGGGGCCATTTGGGGGTTGATTTGGGTTTTCATCATCTAATGACAAGTTTATGTTTTGTTCAATGAGGGGGTCAGGAGTTTCTCCTTTGATTTGTTCTCTTACTTCAAGTTTTTTTTGCACTATAGTTGACCCTTCTGATCTAACATAAACACGAGGTCATCCATGTTGATTCGAGGGAACTCTTGGATATAAAAGACTAGAATATGGTTTTACTTGGCTACTTAAAAAACTTCGGACGTGTAATCTGGTGTTGTTTATCATGCTGCCATATATACTAGGCTACATTGCCTTGGAAGACAATTAGTTTGCTTGTTGATCAGTCTCTTTGGGATGTTCATGATGTTGCCCTCCTGGCAGGTGAAAATGTTGAGGCCAACTCATAAGATCACCATGCTCTTTGCTTAGGGATCTAGAGGGGTGATCCAGTGAATTTGATATCAAGGAAGGTTATCTTCTCTGAAGGGCTTTGCTAGATTCAAATGCAGCAATATCAAACATCATAACTCTTGCCCTTGTTTGAACTTAATAGCAAGATGCTTGATGAGAAAAACTGGATCCCTTCAGAGCTGATGTTTCTGATCCTCTAAATCTCATATCCCCATATGAATGCAGTAGTGCAGCTGGTGATGTAATCAGTTCTTCTTGGACACCATAGTGCCACAGAATTTGTGATCATGTCATAGATGTAACGCTTTTCAACCAACACCTCATATAGGCCCAAAGTACTTCCATGTGTAAAATTTGGATGTAATGAGTGCTTATTTTTTATAATCTCACTTGCCCACTTCACCACTCCATTCAAAACAAGCCAGATACCATTTGGTTTGGATCCTTCTCTATAAAGTGTGGCACCACGTAGTTTCATTGTCTCTTTAAAAGACATAACAAGTGGCTCACGTACAGTAGAAGGTAGGTCTCCTAGGAAAGGATTGACACTAACTAAATCACTTATTTGAGGAATTTTTACTAAAGGAGGGTTTTGAATGAGCTTCTTTAAGTCGTTCTGGTCAGCATCATGAAGATGAACCATCTCTTTTTCCTCGAATAACCCTACCTTATCAAGATTTTGAACATAATCAATTAAATGATTTAGCACCGAATATGTTACCTGCCTTGTTTTTACGACACTCAAAACTTGAGGAAATGTAACAGGAACATCTTCTAGGAACTTCTTTGCTTCCTCACCCTCTGCCTCACTTTCATTAATGACAAGAGATTCAACTTCACTATCACCAATGAAGTCATGTAGCTTGTAATAATTTGGGAAATGAACACCAGTTATATAACAGTTGTTATATAAATGTTGTTATATCACAATCGTAATATAACTGTTTATATAACTGTTGTTATATAACACTTGTTATATAACACTTGTATGCCATGTCGCGTAAAGTAGCAGATACATGTTTATGGTTTGGCTTTTCATCAGAAAACTGTATGAAAAATGTTGCGCACCTAATATTGTAGCTTAGCATATTTAATTCATGTAGCACTGTAATAACTGATATGGGACACCACTTGTTTCGATAATTTATTATTTATTCTTTTTCTTATGGGCACCTACCATTGGCACGCAAATTACATGGACATAAATAGATAGCATTTGATATGCGTCGATGTATCTATAGGTTGATGTAAGACCAATATATTTCTGGTAATGCATTAATCGTTTATAAAAGAAGTGATGTGTCTGGAAAAAGGGAATGCACTTACGCACCTGTTTGAAAAATCATTTGATACTCCACATTGCACATTGAGAAGGGTGCACAAACGGAAACAGAGGTAAGTACAATCTAATAAAATAACACGATACCCACACTGCTATAATCGATGAACTGTCTCAACCTCAATTTATTTAAGAAATGAACAAATGTTGATAAGAGATGAAGGACCAACGACTTGTGCAAATGTCAATCATCACAAAGAATGAATAGGAAATTTTAGCGACCTACGTCTTTCAAAAATCATCAATAACACGTGGGATACCCAAAATAACAAGGAGGGAAATGCTTTAATACATATTGAGATAGATATGTTTATCGATCTGAGGTTTTATTCGATTAAATGATAATATACAAGATGGGAAATAAGTTAAGTTTGAGTCATTCAACTTACAAAACTAGCACAAGTTGAATGCAAGTAATTGTATAAATGCGTTGAGTCGTAATCATCAATAGATGACTAATAATAGAAAAAGTGATAACCCTAAATGCAAAATAGTGGGATGTTGAACAACCTGAATTAAAGTTTGGTTATTCAAAATGAGAATAGCAACTAACAAATACATAATTTCAAAGCACGGAGTCTAGATAGCAGATTCTAATTTTAACGATAATACACTATTTCTAAGAAAATGTAGGGAATAAGAAAACACCATAGCAATTTAACAAAATCATGGCATAACCAAATGACAACTAACCAAGAACAACATTAAGTTGTAAACATATTATTTTAAATTTCAAGATTGGATATCAAGAAAACATGTCAGAAAGACATAAGTTTTGAAAAATGAAATCCAAACATTAGAATTAGAGACTCGTGATCAGAGTTTAAAACATCAGGTAACGAGTTTATAATTTAGAAGAATGAAATTTTACAATTGTACTCGGAATTTGGGCAAGCTTTCCATACCATTTGGGAGAGTTGATATCTAGAACATATAGGTTATTCTGTACCAAATCAGTTCAGATGATTGTGAGATTATCTATGTAGGAGAGAATAATGAGGAAGATGCCTCGAACTTCAATTTTTTATTTGTGTTTCAGGCATCCCAACCGTGGAAATGAATGTAATTGTTTCATGTTCTCACGTTTGGGAAGTATTACAGCAAAATGATATGCCATGTAGCAATAACCCAATAAGCAGGATACCATGCGGCATTTTTTATTGAGAGGTTTCCCTTTTTTGTAAGATATAAGCATTCAACATGTTCGTTGTGCAGGCATTCTTAAAATTTGATCTGAAGTAAATTATGACCAATCGAACTTCTGTGTGCACAAACATTCCCAAAGCCTTCAAATATTTGAGAACCTACCACCTCCTCTGATACAGAATGGCCAAACACACATCCATGAAAACAAAACAAAAACGTCACATGAGAATCAATTTGAACAAAACTTTTAAATCCGCAAAAAAAGAATAAATCAACATCAAAGCAGCCCCAAAGTGAATCAACATCAATTAAACCCAATATACTTCCACATTGAAGTATTTGTGAATTTTGATGAAGTATTAATGTAATTTCCTCAAGTCTTCACGGTGAATTCAATAATGGTATTGAAGTTGCATGCAAGTAATTCTCTTATAGAGGTGCAATTTTGTGAAGCATAACATTTAGTGAGTTTCAGTCAATAGAAAGTACTTATAAAGTTATAATGACCTCTCTATAACTATTTAATCGATCTAAGCTCTTTACTCTGAATATAATGCAGCGTCAAGGTGCACTTTCATTTCGACCACTTTTTTTAGAAGATTTTTTTTATTAGATCAAAATAGGGAAAAAGATGAACTGATTTCTTCATGGAAAAAGATTTGAGAGATCTTCATAATCTATTAACTTTAAAAGCACGCTAGGAGGAAATTTCTTTAATTGTTTGAATAATTCGATGAATAATTGACTTACCATTCACAGAAATACCATCAAACACTCACGTGTTTCTACTTTTCCATAATTCCCACACTATAGCAACTGGAAACACTGGAATTAAAAATTTAATAACAGCGATGTTAGAAGATCTGTACCAGCAGGTCATCAACATTGAATTAAGAATTATAAAACTTAACTTGATACCAATTTACCTCTTGCATGATAACTCAACAAATTCAATGTATGATAACTCAACATGAAATATAGAACTGAAAGTTCACTCATTGTACACCAACACTACATGAGCACCATAATTTGGAATTCAAATTAGCAAAGTGTGAGTTTATGCAAAGCTTATGTTCTCACCACTTTCAAGATTTAACCAACTAAGAGACAAAAGCTATTGCATTAAGTATTCACCATATAAAGAGGCTCTCAAATTGTTTTAATTAAATTTCCCTTCAACGCATACCATATAATGCAGAAAAAAAACAAATGATATGTCCAATGCAGAGTACCAAATTAGTAAAAAATAAATATGTCAAGCTTAAATCTCCATAAGGGCATATCTCTACGAAAGAAAAAAAAGAATGAAAAACATTTATATGTGTAAATATAGAAATTCACAGAGTACACGGGGAAGAAAATGGATTTAAGAACAACAAAGAAAAAATGACATAGAAATTGTTACCCCTTAAGCAATACCACCGGTTAAACAACCATAACATCATTAAATACCCACCAAGTTATAGAATCTAATCAGCACCCGAGCCAAATCATATCCAAATAACACATCCCGGTACAAAAATGAAACACGACACCTCCAAGCGTGATGGGCACACCCAATTAGTCCTCTCCAACCGCCATAACCCCACCACAAACATCAACCAACCATCAACAAATAGAGCCTCACAACGACATCTCCAAGGGGACTGAAACGGAGATTCAAAATGGGACTGAATCGGAGATTCAAACCCATGCCCAATTTCTAATATATCCAAATAAGAATTAGTTACAGTCATGTGAAATTCAAACAAAAATATAATTTAGTTTCTAATATTGAAGATACAACGTCAATTAAATTCGAAACCAAAACCAGAACCAAAGCACCAATGATGCGTTAAAATTGTATTCTTATAAAAAATGAGAGGGATAACATGTATCAAAATGATGTGATTATAACATCATATCTGGACCATCGAATATATCTCCATAAGATAACCCATCGAATGTCAGGATAATTTCCCTAATTGAAACCCAAATGCCAACCAAATTTCCCTCTCAAACACAAATCACGCCACTCATCAAGCTACCAACATCCCATACATAACCATCTTAACCATCTAGAGATCGAATGTGTATATTGTAAGACATATGTATACCAAACTTAATCATTTTAGAGCTCAAATGTAGGATTTTATATTCAGCATCAGAAATAATTCAACAATCCATGAACAATGTGTATATTGAATTGTTTCCACAAATCATGAGCTAAAGCTAAACTAAATACTTACATTAGTTTCAGTATTTTTTTAGATAATGAGAATGTTACCTGGTAACATGAGATTAGGGGTTGGCCCATAAACAAAAAATTAAATGCGTGAAAATGTTTTAGGAATGGGTATTTTGATTATGGGAAAGGTGAGCTGTTGAGTGTTGAAGAAATGGGCGATGGTGATGAAATATGAGCAACGACATGAAATATGAGCAACGATGATGAAATATGAGCAAGGACATGAAAATGGGTCATACTTGTTTAACGACATGAAACAAAAATGGGCCATACCTGTTTTGTTCGATTTCGTGGATAGTGTGGTTCCAGGAGTAGCGATGATTAGGTGCGATGATTAGGATGAGCAGCGATGAAGGAATAGTTAGATCCTTTAAAGTGCAAGTAATTTAAACTACAAGTCAGATCGTGGTATTGTAACATGGAATAGTTAGATCCTTTCAAAAAGGTTTACGCAAAACCAAATTAGGGAATGAAGATTTTTCAATAGCAAACCCCATAAAAGGCTTTCAAAATAAACACTTGAATACCAAATAAATACCACTGTAGATGAGGCTCTACCGAAGTTAACAAAGGTCATCCCAGATTGCTAATAAGATTCTTTGTATACAGTGCCCAAACAATAAAGGTAGAAATAGAATAAATAGGATTTTGTAACGGGAAAACATATCAAACTCATAAAACTAAACCCCAATGATAATATGGCATCATCCTAGTCATGCAAACAAGCTGTAAAGTTTCCAAGTAATCAATTAAATGGCCAAATATTTAATAATCTGACACTAGTCCTCAACTTCACCATTATTTATCAGCACAATCCTCAAACTCGAATCACAACACAATTATCAATATTTCCTCAACAACCATAAAAATGGTACTAATCAATTATCATACCAAATCAATTTTGTTAAATACTCGGGTTACACGCTTTGTTGACAATTATTATTCAACACAAATAGATAAGAGAAGCGCAATCACCAAGCACAATAAGAAACATAAAATGCCAATCATACAACAGGAGATGTACGTGGTTCAGCAAGAATGCCTACGTCCACGGTGGTGCAGTCAGTATTATTTCTATATACTTTGGGGAGTGTTTTTAGAGAATACAGTGCATGTCTTATGCCCCAGACCTAGGGTTTATTATATACATGTCTGTCTTTAAGGAGTGGGGGTGTTGGACTCTCCCACGTTTACCATCTTCTCCTGGAACACCCGTATTTGAGGACATGGGAGAAGACTAAGTCGTAACTGAATTAACGTTAAGGTCCGAAGGGTTTGGACTTTGGGCCGTTTTAACTAGGCTACTCGTCCAGGCCCATTATTCCAAATTCGTGTACCCACAATTGTCCCTAAATTTATTGGGCCACAATTTTGGGCTCAATAAATTTAAATGATCTGTCATAATTGCTTTTTTGTAACTCTTCCCAAAGTTTGAGGAATGAAATAGGCGGCAGTTTTTTCGTGTCTTGTGCACGATGATTAGCAACATTTAAAAGTCACTTTGGGCAACGTTTCGTTGTTGTCATTTCAAGCTTCTTAGTGTTCTTCTATATTCTGCGAATATTCTGCGAGTTTCATGGATTTGTGCCCTCCTCTCCAAGTCTTCATTTTCCTTGCTTGCGATCTCCCTCGTCGTTTGAGCTTGTGATCTCTGGCTTGTCCAAGTGAAACTCTCATCTCGTAAGTCTCCTTTTCTTTCTCTCTGTATTTTCTTTGAATTTGTATTTTAGGGTTTACAAATGGTAAAGATAGGTAATAGATCAGTGTCTGAGTTTAGGAAATTTTATAATATCCCAGAGTGGGTGGAGATTGAGTGCGCCTCTCTACGTAGGAATGTTAGAGAGATAGAGGGTGCTCATTGGATTCATGTTTTGTTGCTTTCTCAAGGGGGGATTACTTTTCCTCCAAATGATTTATTCTTGCACTTATTTGGTTATTTCAATATTGTCCCTGCATAGTGTTCGCCCAATATACGGAAGATAATCAACGGCATCCATAGAATAAATCAACTTTATGGCACCAAACTAGGGTTCGTCGAATTCTGCTTTTGCTATTCCTTTTCTCGAACTAGCTCTGTGTTCTTTTTCTCAAAGTCAGGAGTCCTGACAGGGTATTGGTAGTAAACCTACCTGATTCCCACAAGGATTACTGGCAAGATAGCTTTCTTGCTAGAAATTAGCAGTTCTCCTCCCACACTGAGGTGCCGAGGCTTGATATATTCTCTGTCCCCTTTTATAGGGAGGAGTACATAGGTAGTCTTTGCTCTGCCCTTATGATTTATTTGTTAATGTGTGATTTCTATGATACTTTCCTACCTTTTTTTTTCAACGAGGTTGAAGAACTTGGAGCCTTCTCTTAGCGAGGTTCGACTTTCAGAGTTGGTCAAGGCTTGGAATATCAGGAAATCCTTAGCTGACGGTGAACATACCCGGTCTGCTGATTTCTTGCTCGTGTACAAAAATGTTGGCTCTAGCTTTATAGCAAGGCCTGTGGATAGTATTCCTGAGTTTGATACCTATGAAAAGACTGTTGCCGATCCCATTCAGTTAGACGAGGAGGAGAGTAGTTTTGAGAGTGATATCATAGGCGGTGCTGAAGGCAATCTTAGCGAGGGGAGCTCAAGTGGTGACAGTTCTTCTGATTCAGAAGAGGTTTCTGGAGCCCAAGAACTTTTTAGCACGTCCAGGAGCTCTAGCGAGGAAATGGTTCCTCTAAGGAAAAATTTAATCTGAGATGATGATGATCATCATCATGTGCTTCTCAGAGGACGAAGAAGTATAAGTCCAGTATTAGGGCGGTTGCTACTGGTTCCCGGTCTTCTGCTCAGGAGCATGAGAAGAAGAGAAAGGAAGAAAAGCAGGTGAAAAAGAGAGAGAGGAAGAGGCAAGAAGAGACGAAGAAGAAGAAGAAGAAGAAGAAGAAGAAGAAGAAGAAGAAGAAGAAGAAGAAGAAGAAGAAGAAGAAGAAGAAGAAGAAGAGGAGGAGGAGGATAGAGAAAGAGAAAGAAAAGGAAGAGGAGAGGAGAGGAGAAAGATGGAGGCAAGGATAAAGGATGGGCAAGCCTTAGTTCCTGTGTTCGCGTTGCCGGAGGGGGCCTCAGTTGCCATTTTCCCTCAACTGGCCCCTGCATTGCTCGAGAAGGAAGTCCTTCCTGCAGATCGTCAAAGGGTGATGGGGTCCAATCAGTTGGCCTTACAATCTAGTCAGAGGCTAGCCTTGGTAAGACCATTTCTCTTTTCTAATGTTTGACAAGTTCTGGTTGTTTCTTTCTTCTAGTATCTTATTTTATTTACAGTTTGTGACTCACTTTGACGTGCTCTATCGTTCTCGCGATGAGCTGGTGAATAAGAACGGTGAGATGGAGCAGCAGAATGCTACCTTAAAGGTGAGGGGTACAGAGCTAGAGTCTAGTCTGAAGGCCACTGATGTTGCTCGGACGTCATCCGACCTAGCTCTTACTAATGCCAATCGAGAGAGGGAATCAGTAGTTAAAGAACTGAATGAACTGTGGCAAGCCTATAACCTGGTCTGCTCAAGCAAGCTGGCTGTTGTGGAGGAGAACAAGGCGCTGATCGAGAAACTGAAGGAGAAAGAGTCCCAGGCAGCCATCGTTAAGGAGGATTCATACAACTCCGGGTGGGCTGCTACATAAGAGATGCTGAGATTCAGATAGGCTACATCAGCCGTCTGAACTTAAAAAAGGGATGGAACAAGGACCTTTCTGGTGTGGATGTTTCTTCTCCTTTGTTCGACGAGCACGACCCAGGCCCAAAGCTGATTGTGGATAAATCCCCTGCCCCAGCCATCGAAGGTGTTGACCCTGCCTCCCAGATAATTCCTGTTGTTGCCCCCCGCTCTGGCAACAGAGGTTATCCCTGCTGAGGGAGGTGCTTCTACTGCTGCTGATAAGGGGAAGTAGCCAACTTCTTCTGGGCAGCCTGAGGTCGCTAGATAATTTACCCTTAGGGTTACACTTGTATTTTTGTTTATAATTTTCCTTTCTGCTTCTTCAATGTATTATGATCTTTTTCATATAAATGAAATGAGAAGACTTTTTCCTTTAGTGTATTGAATAATTCTATCTTTCATTTCTCTTTTATTGCTTGTAGTTGATTGGTGTTAATGATTATATACCAGCCACTTCTCAATTGGGAAGAATGCTTGGTCCTGATGTAGGCTCTGAAGTTCATCATACCTTTGTGAGGATTGATAAATTACTACGATTGAGGAACAAGCATTTTATAGAGCAGACTGAGCTTGTCATTAAACTGAAAGACAGGCTCCAAGAGATGGAGGAAGTTGGTGCCTCAGTCCAAGAAGAGGTGAATACACTGAGAGCAAAGCTTCTAGATACTTTTGAGATCAACCAGGTTGGGAAAATTCTTCAGCAAGAAAATGAGGCTTTGAGGAGAGAGGTCTCGCGAATTAGGGATCATGCACCGAGCATCGCTCCTGCAGTATTACGAAGTTCCTCCTCATCGTGAGCTGGAACTGGTCTGAGCGATGTTCCTCCGGTGCTGCGAGGCTCTACCCCATCGACTATTCTGCGAGCTGGTATAAATACAAGAAGTTCAGCTAGAGAAATGGAAGATCTCCGAGGTGATGTCCAACGAGCGTATGTGATCGCTGCTGGGCTTCAAAGGGACGTCACTCGGCTGAGGCATTTGTTTAGGAGAGGTCCTCGACAAGTATGGTCTGACGGTTATGACTAAGGTTGGCTAGATTCTCCGACGAGGCTAACAGAGTTTAAAGAGCTCGCCTTTATCAGGGGATGGTTAAGTGTCCTGAAGGAGCTACAAGTCCCAAGGAACTCGATGCTCTGGTACCGTCATGAGATCTCTCCTTCTACTCTACTGCCTAATCCCTTTCAAAAAGATGATTAGTGGATCCCTATTGATGCTATCCCTCGGCAGCTTTAGGAGTCGGATGCGAATGAAGTCGAGGAGGATCTAGTTCCCCATCCCGACGACGGTCGAAGAGCCCAAGTGGCTAATTATCTTGATCAGAGGCCTCACCCTTATTAAGATTTTTCCAGTAGTAACTCTATATATTTTGTAATGAAGTAATGTGATATTGATGTTTTGGGCGAGCTCGTCGACAAAACGTGGGTTGTATTTGTAGTAAATGTGATGAAGTAATATAAAGTTTATGTTTTGGGCAAATTTGCCGACTCAATAAGTGTTTTATATTTTTCGCATTTCTTAGATTTTGCTTAATAACCTTGGGCCTCTCTTGGCCGACTAGATTTGTAAGTTTGTATTGTCGAGTAAGTGTCCCTCCAGTCCAGTATGCTTACAAGATACCATTTTTCCCCACTTTACCTTTTAGGTCGTGTCGTCACACTTCCTTAGTCCTAAGTGTGGAAATTGGTGAGGACACACTTGGTGTTGGATCCTTCATCCGATCAGGATTTTATTAACCAAACATTGTTTGGCAGCCAATTTTGAACTGGCCATATTGCCTAAGGATCCCCTGTAGGGCTTCATATATTACCAGGGGCAATGCTAAGAGGTTTTTCGTGTTTCATAACGAAAACCTGAGGAGGGTGATTTCCCTGCTATAGCGTAATGATTAATGTGCCCATCACTTGGAAAGGGTGTGTGAGTTATAAAGTTCATCTACTAGTTAACTAACACTTCGTAGAATGCAAATGCTAAACAACTTTTATTAATGATAAGGAAATGAGCTTCTATTCTCATAAGTATAATGCAAAAGAATAATCTAGAAATAGAATTTCTTAAGATTGGTTGCATTCCATGCTCGAGGTATCTCTCTGCCCTCCAGCGTTTCTAAGTGATAGGCTCCTCACAAATCATCTCTTGTTATCTTGAATGGTCCTTCCCAGTTTGGCCCTAACTTGCCATCTGACGGTTTTATTGCGCTGCCCAGGACTTTCCTTAGGACGTAGTCCCCAACTCGGAATGCCCTTAGATTGACCTTCTTGTTGTAATATTTTGTGAGCTGTTGCGATAGCTAACTAGTTTTACCAAGGCAAGCTCTCGGCGTTCATCAGCTACGTTAAGCTCAGCGAGCAATGCCGCACAATTCTGGCCTTGGTCGACAAGGGTGGACCTCATAGTGGGTAAGCCTGCTTCCAATGGGATGACTGCTTCCATTCCATACGTCAGTGAGAATGGGGTTTCCCCCATTGCTTGACGTGGGGTGGTACGGTAGGCCCACAAAATATGTGGTAGTTCATTCTCCCATGAGCCTTTGGCTCGTTCTAATCATTTCTTTAGCCCATCGATCATCGTTTTGTTGGAAGCCTCGGCTTGGCCATTACTTTGAGGATAGGCCATCGAGATGAAATGGTGTCTGATTTCGTGGTCATTAAAGAAATTTTAAAAGTAACCACTCTCGAACTGCATTCCATTGTCAGTGATGATGGTCCTAGGGATCCTAAAATGGGTGATTATATTTTTCCATATGAATCTTATCATATCCGCGTCTCGAATGTTCGCCAGTGGATCTGCCTCTATCCATTTGGTGAAGTAGTCAGTTGCGACCAACAGATACTTGCGATTGCCGGCTGCAGTGGGAAGAGGACCTACGATGTCCATTCCCCATTGGGTGAATGGCCATGGGCTAGAAAGTGATTTTAGATCGCTGGCGGGTTGATGGACCATGGGAGCATGAAGTTGGCATTTTTCGCATTTGCGAACATACACTGCAGAGTCTCTTTTCATATGTGGCCACCAATAGCCTTCCTTCATTGCTCGAAAAGCCAATGACCTTCCACCAATATGGCCTCCATAGATTCCCTCGTGGAGTTCATGTAGGATTTGTTCGACATCCTTCGGGTGAACACATTAAAGGTAGTGACCGGAAAATGATCTTTTATATAGCTTTCCCTCAAGAGATAAGTGAAAGCGAGCAGCTCTGACTCTTATCTGGTGAGTGGTCTTCTTATCATCTGGAAGTGTGCCATCCCTCAAATAGTCCCTTAGAGGGTCCATCCAACTGGGTGTTGACTCAATTTAGAGCACCTGCTCCACGCTTGGTAGCTCGTTGTTATGGTTAATGCTCGGATGAGCGAGGAAATCGATGGGGATTGTTTTTTTTAAGTCAAAATTGATTGCTAAACTCAAGGCTACTAGGGCGTCAGCATGGCTATTCTGTCCTCTGGGAAACTGCTGGACATTGACTTTCTCAAAGTTAGCAAATAGTTTTTTTTGCCAAGGCGAGGTAGGATGCCATCCTTTCATCTTTTTCATTGTAGTCTCCATTTATCTGATTAGAGACTAATTATGAGTCGCCGAACACCTGCAACTGCTTTGCCCCCAAAGTGTGTGCCTTCTGGAGGCCGGCTATTAGGGCCTCATATTCTGCTTCATTGTTGGAGGCTTCAAATCCAAGCCTAATTCCTTGTTCGAGGATTGCATTTTTCAAAGTGATAAGCACGATGCATACTCCTGCCCCCTTTGAATTGGAGGTTCCATCAATAAATAATTTCCAGATTTCCCCTGTCATGTCATTCTCCCATTGCTTCATGGGTTGAAGTTGATCGAGGGGCTGCTCGCCTATGAATTCGGCTATGAAATCAGCAAGGACTTGCCCTTTGATTGCATTCCTTGGTTAAAATTGGATGTCAAATAGCCCGAGCTTGACTGACCATTTAGATAGTCTGTCTCACAAATTCGCTTTCCTCGGGATTTCTTTAAGGGGATGCGATGTAAGGACGATGATAGTGTGAGCTTCAAAGTAGTGCTTTAACTTTCTCGAGGCAACTACAAGTGCAAAGGTGAGCTTCTCTAGTGGGAGGTACCGTTGCTCGGCCTCTAATAAGGTCTTGCTCGCGTAGTAAACGGGGTGTTGGATTCATGCTCTTTCGCACATCAATGCAGAACTGATAGTGTGGTTGGAAACGGCGAGGTATAAGTACAAGGAATCTGTTTCCCGTGGTATGACGAGTAGTGGTGGGGAGCTAAGGTAAGCCTTGAGCTCGTCCAATGCCCTCGAGCAATATTGATTCCATTCTACCATTTTGTTTCCCTTTAGGAGCTGGAAGAACGGTTTGCACTTCTCGGAGGTCTTGGAGATAAAACGATTCAAGGCAGCGAGCATGACGGTGAGATTCTGTATGTCACGGATGGTGCGAGGAGGTTGTACCCTATTTACTGCATCGATTTGGTCTGGATTAGCCTCAATGCCTCTTTTACTGACCAAGTACCCATGAAATTTTCCTGACTGGACACCGAAAGAACACTTGCTCGCGTTAAGTTTCATTTGGTACTTCCTGAGGATTTTGAAGGTTCTTGATAGGTCTAAGAGGTGGTATTCTTTCCTCCTGCTTTTGACAAGCATATCGTCGACGTAAACTTCCATGGTGTCTCCCATTTGATCTTTGAACATTTTGGTGACCAGCCGCTGGTAGGTTACCCCTGCATTTTTTAGCCCGAAGGGCATGACCTTGTAACAGTATAATCCAATAGTGGTGATGAATGATGTCTTATCCTGGTCTGCAGCATACAGAGGGATCTGGTCTCCTCTACTCTGGGTCTTTCGTACTTTAACTGCTATTTCAAAGGTGTCAGACCTTCTTGTTCCTCAACTTTCTCACTGGGCTTATCGGCCTTCCTCTCTGGTCTTGGGCGGATGGCTGCTATGAAGCACCTTCTTGCCATCGCTTGATCGCCATGGATCTCCATTACTCCTCGCTCGATTACATATTTGAGGTTCTAGTGGTAGGTCGAGGAGACTGCCTTCATTGCGTGCATCCATCCTCTGTCGAGGATAGCCTGGTATGGCGAGTCAATGTAGACTACTAGAAACTCAATTATTTTAGGGACATTTCCTGCCCTTACTGGAAGCACGATCTTTCCCAAGGGCATAGTCACTTTTCCAGCGTAGCCAACTAAAGGGACAGTAGCTTCCTTTAGGTCGGCGATGCTTAACTTCAATTTTCTGAATACGTCGAGATACATTACCTCGGACGAGCTTCCTTGGTCGACGAGCAACTTGTCGACGTCATAATTAGCTATCCTGAGAGTAATGATCAAAGCATCATGATGTGGGGTTCTCATTCCCACCAGATCTTCATCTGTGAATACGATATGCTTAATATAGTCAATTTCATCTTCTCGTCGACGCTTTCCCGATTGCGTCTTTACTGGATCGATCTGAAAAACTTGCATCACCGCTGTAAGCTTTTTTACCTCCATTCGAGCTGAATTTCCTTGAATCTGCTTTATGTCAAATGCCCAATTAATTACTACAAAATCATGGTCGGCGTCGTCTTCGAGTACGTTGTCAGGTCTTGCTTCTTTGTTGGCAGTAACTGTCTCTGCCTTTTTTCCCCGAATTCATTTAGATGCCCGGACTGGGCCAGCTCTTCGAGGTGGGACTTAAGAGATTTGCAATGCTCAGTCTTATGTCCTCCTTCTTTGTGAAAAGCGCATCTCAGCGCGTTGTTTCTCTTTGAGGGATCTCCTCCCATCTTCCTGGGAAATTTAATAAATGGCTCGTCTTTAATTTTTGCGAGAATTTTGTAAATTTGTTCTCTAAAGACGGTGTTGACCGCCTGAAATGCTTTTGCCACATCGTTGCTGCCTCCGTTCTTGGATCCATTCTTGGCCCCATTCTTTCCTCCTTTCTTCTGGTTCTCAGTTTTGTCACTGCCTTTGGCAGTGAGCTTAGTTCGATCGTTTTCCCCTGTGCTGTGGCGAGTCACATCCTCCACCTTGGCATATTTCTCGATGCGAGCCATCAGGTCATCGATGGTCATGGTCTCTTTCTTTGTCAGGGACTGGTACAAAAGGGAAGAGCTGGGTAGTCCAAATTTGAAAGAGGCCACTGCCACTTGCTTCGAGCAGTCCTCGACCTCATTGTATAACTCCCAGTACCTCTTCGCGTAGTCTCGGAAGGTCTCTTGAGGCGTCTTTTTCATTGTTAGCAAAGCATCCATCCTTTTGGGATGGGAGCTACTAGTAATGAAGCAGTCCATAAAGAGCTCAGCCAGGGACTTGAAGCTTCTGATGGACCTGTGGGGGAGCCTTTTGAACCATTTTTATGCCACGTCATGGAGGCTCGAGGGAAAAATTCATCACATCAGTGCGTCTCGATGGTTCCAGAGGGTCATGGCTTGCCTATACTGCCTGACGTGATTAATGGGATCAGTTTTACCATCATAAATTTTGAACCTCAAAATAGCAAATTTCTTGGAGGCTTCCTCTTCTTCTATTTCCCTTGAGAAAGGTGATTTCAACTGAGTTTTGAGAGCTCGCCTAGCGAGTTCTCGGGTCGATCTGGTACCGCGATGCGCGGGGTGTTGGTCCATCTCCCTTTGGATCAGACTTCGTATGTTCTCGTTGCTGCGAGCTCGGCTCCTGAGAAGGTCGTCCTCTAACTCATTTCCCTTAACTTTCTGGGACTCGCATCTAGGGCTCCTTCCTCGGCTGCGAGAATTTCTCGTCTGAAGGCTAGGAGTGCGGTACGGACGTCTCCTGGTGCCACGATGGAGCTCTATCTCCATTCTTTCAAACCTTCTTTTGAGGCGAGCATTCTCAGCTTCGTGCCTGTGAGAAGATTTCCTCTGCTCTTGGAGCCTCGCCTCATAGGCATCAATCAACCTGGATATTTGTGTGGACCTCGTTGGTCCTTGGCTTTCTTCTGAGGCTGGCCTCTCTAGGCGAGCCCTCTGATCTGAATGCCGAACTTCAGATCTGATCCTGCGAGGAGTAGGTTATTCTTGGATATCTGCTGCCTGAGGAGCATTACTACTATGACCAGACATTTCAGACTTCTTTGTTGGTGTAGGATTTTTTAGGGAAGATAAACTCTCCCATAGACGGAGCCAATTGTGGTGACAATTATTATTCAACACAAATAGATAAGAGAATCGCAATCACCAAGAACAATAAGAAACATAAAATGCCAATCATACAACAAGAGATGTATGTGGTTCAGCAAGAATGTCTACGTCCATGGTGGTGCAGTCGGTATTATTTCTATATACTCCGAGGAGTGTTTTTAGAGAATATAGTGCGTGTCTTATGTCCCAGACCTAGGGTTTATTATATACACGTTTGTCTTCAAGGAGTGGGGGTGTTGGACTCCCCCGCGTTTAACATCTTCTCCTGGAATACCCCTATTTGAGGACATGGGAGAAAACTAAGTCGTAACTGAATTAACGTTAGGGTCCAAAGGGTTTGGACTTTGGGCCGTTTTAACTAGGCTACTCTTCCAGGCCCATTATTCGAAATCCTTGTACCCACACACGCCATAACTAAAAGAGATTTTGAGAACTCACCAACGGGAGGCACAAACGGTGGTGAATAGCGCCGACGGGAGGCACCAACGGTGGTGAGTAGCGACGATGGGAGGAGGAGTGACGATGAGTAGCTCTAACGGGACGAGCAACGATGATGTGTTGCGCTGG
Organism: Sambucus nigra; assembly: GCA_949130495.1. Classification (NCBI taxonomy): domain Eukaryota; kingdom Viridiplantae; phylum Streptophyta; class Magnoliopsida; order Dipsacales; family Adoxaceae; genus Sambucus; species Sambucus nigra. The sequence continues at coordinate 425,686,306 of OX422217.1, read as the reverse complement.
CGAGAGCAACGATTTTAAGGCGCGGGTAGCATGGAGAGAGGGAGAGAGCTAGGTTAGAATGGATCTTGAAATTTTGATCCCCTCTTAGAAATTTTGGGATGCTATTCCTATAATGAAACGTACTCACATTTGTCACGCTTTAAAACCGTGTCAAATTTTGGCACTATTTTCATCCGTGCCAGATTATGATAAAACTGTGCCAGATTCTAGCACGATTTTAAACAGTGCCAGAATCTCTTTCCCTCAGCGTGCCAAATTAGAAGTTTTGGTGTAGTTAAAGTATTTCTTCTCTTCCATTGGACATATAGACCTTGGTCACAAAACTTGAGCAAGATTTACATGATCCCCTTACCAAAGGGAAGGTTGTGGTGGTGTGCCCCTAGAAGGCAGGGTTCTGAAAGGTGACACTGAGGCCATTGGCGTGGAGGTATACTCAAGACCTTTTTCTATTGAGGAGTTGAACTCCTATGCTTCAATTGTGGACACACTCCACGCTATGTCCAAGATAAATTTCTCTGACGATGGCCACACTGAGGGTTAAGGGACCTGTACCAATGCTCAGGAACTGGTCCATATTATAGGCAAGGTACTTTCAAATATACTTCGAATTTTGCTTTGAATACTATTACTTTATATGCCTAATTGTCATTGTTCTCTCCTATTATAGACTCGGTACTTGATTGAGGCCCTTATGGATAATGCCTTTAAGGGTTAGAAGGGATAGAACAAGTCCCTAAAAATGTCTAACAACTAGGACATGATCTAATTTTAATTGGACAGAAAAATTAATAAACATCAATTATAGGTGATTACCTTAGACAAAGCGAGAGTAGTTTTGAGGTCGCATATCCAAACGTTGGAACATAACAAGGTTCTCAATGAGAAAATTCAAAGGGGAAGTGTTTCCTTCTTAGCTTCTGCTCAGGATTCCTTGGTTAATGTTGAGGAAGCCTATGTTTTAGCTTAAATCGAGCACAAAGTGATGGAAGAGGAACTCCAGTGTCAGACTCTTAAACTTAAAATTTCCCATGACAAGCTTTTTCAAGATGAGAAAGACATGGAGCTTCTAAAGCAATAGCTATTAAATCTCAATTTCGTGAATGACATGTTGACCTTTAAGGGTCAGGAGTTATAGAGGGAATATATTAAGGTCTTAATGAGGCACAATAAGCTATGTGGGAGGATTCATGACATTATGAAGATCAATTTGGATGCCTATTATTGATATCATACCTTCCCCCTATTATTCCAAGACTTATTAAACCCCCCGACATCCCACAAGTAAGGTCTAAGGTCCTAAAGGTAACCTCATACCTATTCCAGACCAATTTTAAGCCATAGAGACCTCCATTGATCTCAAGAAAGGACCATAGAGGTACTAAAGGCTTCAGTTATCTCTTGAACCTCTTAAAAGAATCAATCATTCCAAGTTATCTCTGCAACCAAGCTCAAAGACCTTGACACCAGTATCCCTCCATGTTTGACACAAAGAGCAGACCTCAATCTGAATAGAAATTGCCTTTATAACTTATTTAACCCTAAACTTAGAGGTATATCATTATAACATACATCCAAGGCATCCTTTGGTCGACCATTGATGGTTCTAGACCTCTTAAGCGCCTGGCATAATTGTTATAGTTCATCTGGTGGGTAGGTGAAAAGCACATCACTATTCCACATATTGCCACAACTCAGCGCCACTTGCATTAATGACATTCGCTCTTCACTAAATGCACTCGAAAAGTACCTTACACCACATGTAAACCCTTTGACCACCATTTTACCTTTTAATTGATGTTGTCAGACCTCAAAGACACCACATCCATGTTGTGAGAGTCCACACTTTATTTCTCTAAGAGTTTACATATGTAAGGGGGGTTTGATAATGGTTAAAGATAGGGTGAAATCATCATAATTATAAAAAGAAAATATTTGTATCTTCTCCAAGTGTTTACTCGTTGTTATATAAGCTCTCAACCCAGTGTCGTGAGTCTAGAGCCATAGTTCATATCATTTCCAACTATATCACTTATTGTATTCCTTATTATGTCCTAAATTCGTACTCAAGAGCCCTTAGATAAGTTCATCAACTACTACCTAAGGTCCTTTGGACTAGTGATAAAGGCCGTAAATACCTCAGAATCTCTTGTCTAAACTCCAGGAGGTCTTATAGATTGTAATAATTCTAAAATAGTACAACACCCTTTAACAGTCAAAACCACATTAAATACTTGTCTTACACTTGGAAATCTATCCCTTTTTAACCTATCAGAGGTCCAGAGGGGAGCATTTCTGGGGTCTTACGTCATCTAAGATTTCCACACCCACAAGTATGGCACTGCTTGTGGGAGTGATAAGTTCTTTTTTCCTTCATATGCACACCTTACTCTTCTCAACATGCCGACCAATTCCTTTTTTTCCCGTTCTTTCAAGGACATGGAAGCTCGACAAAGAGGAAATATAAGAGAAACTTGTTACCATTCTCATAAGGCTTCATTTACAACCACTGGCAGAGGAGTTGATTGTACCAAAACATAGCACTGCTGAGGAGAACTAGAAGCCCAATTTAGGAGGGAAAAAGGAGCTGGAAGGTGTGCCTAAGCCCCCCCCCTCCCCCCCCAATGATTAGTGACATGTATTCTCGTCAAGGATAAATTATCACTCCATTGAGATCAGCCTTAACGTGGTTTAAGGGTGGCTAGGCGTTAGGAAAATTAGACCAAGAAGATGCAAGTTCGGGACATTATATTTGTTCTCTAATGACGTTTAACATTAAACTATTTCCCTAAAGTGGAAAATGCCTACTATTAAACCATTTAATTGTTCTAAACGTCCCACATACCATCTGGACACCTATAGATCATTCATCCTCCTCTCACACACACTAGATGATTTGATTTGTAGAGCGTTTCCCTCTACATTAATAGGGGAAGCTAGGCACTAGTTTACTAAGCTCAAACCATGGACCATTGTGAGCTTCATTGAGTTGGTGAGATCCTTTGTCAGCCATTTTAAAAGGGCACAGAAGACGGGGAAGCCTTTAACTTTCCTTCTCCATTTAAGGCAAAAGACAAGCGAAGATCTTTAAGGATTATTCAAAGAGGTTCAACCAAAGGACTATCGAAGTTGATGATCTGAATAACACCATATGTGTTGCTACTTCATCTCTAGCATCCCCTCAAAAGACTTACTAAGATTTTTCAATAAGAAGCCTCCAAATTTCATGACTAGACTACTTAAAAGAGCCCATAAGTATATAAATGATGAGGATGAGGCCAAAAATAGGCATGCTATGGACACCACTCAGTTTAGGTAGAGGAAATACATCTTCTCTCTCCTTGGGGAATCCTCTGAGGTTGGTGAGTCCAAGAAGAAGAAGAAAGATATAAAAAAGAACGGGCCTCCAAAAGCCAAGAACTTCACCCAGCTCACATCCACCATAGAAGAAGTCTTTATAGCTAGAGATGATCGGGATATTCTACCTCCATCCATGACGATGAAAGCTACGGAGGATAAGAGAGATAAAAACCAGTATTGTGGGTTCCATAAAAACCTTTGCCACAACATCAGTGATTACTTTTAATTCAAGAAAACTGTCGATGGGGTGATCTAGATGGGCTACCTCAAGGAGTTTGTAGCCAAAGACGCTGACAGAGGTCAGGATAACAACAATAACAACAACAACAACAACAACAACAACAACAACAACAACAACAACAACAACAACAACAAGGATGATATTCCTTTTATTAATGGAAATACCATTTTGGGGGTTTCATCGGTGGAGAACTTTCTTCCACGGTTACGAAAGCCCATGTCATAAGCATCCAACAGTAAAGGATACGGGTTAATAGTGCTTCTCCTCCACATTCGTTCCAAATGGAGTTTCAATGATGTTTTTTCTATAAATAGACCTCATAATGGTTCATTTAGCTCATGACGACCCCTTTAAAATCACGGCGATCATGGGGAATGCTAATATAAAGAGAGTTCTGATTAACATTAGGAGCTCTGTAGACATCATATTCTTGGACTCTTTTAAGCCATGGGACTCAGCACAAAGCACATGCATCTAATCACCACTTAATTGATCGAATTAAATAAGGGAAGGACATATTCGTTTGGGTATGTCACTCTCCCCCTCACCCTTGGATCGAAAGACTTCTGCTCAACCATCTAAAATAAGTTCATGGTGGTGGACCTCCCTTTGTCCTACAATGTGATCTTAGCAGATCATAACTCAATGATTTTGATGTTTTCATATCTATGGAAGGCTAATAATGAGGTTCCCAATCCCTGTGGGTGTGGGAGAAGTGCATGGGGACCATAAAAAGGCCACAAAGTTTTACAAAACCTCCATAAAAGAAAAGAAAAGGTCATTCGATACATCCCAAAACTGGCTAGATGTCCCAAAAAAATTAGTATAGGTGCCCCAAAGTCTTGTTAGAGGTCATGGTTATTCCACCACCAATGCCTGAGATCCCTCTAGAGAGACTAGGAAAAACCATGGAAGTCTATCTTGATGGCATGTGCTTTGGGGTTACTGGAAGAAAGTTTTTGAGTTTTCTGGTCACCAGACAGGGCATAGAGGCTAACTTAGGGAAGATATAAGCTCTGTTGGACATGAAGTCTCCATGAATAGTCAAAGATGTCCAAATATTAGCTTAGTGATTTGCTAACGTCAATCATTTTATCTCAATTACCATAGACAAGTGCCTACATTTCTTTAATATACTGAAGAAGGCCTTCCAGTGGACTCTTGAGGCCCAAAAAGCCTACTAGAGCCTCAAAACGTATCTGGGATCCTCATCTATGTTATCCTAGACCATTACTGGGGAAGATTTATACTTGTAACTTATTATATAAATGACCACTATTAGCTCAGCTTCGATCTGAGAAGAGTTTTGGGTTTAGTACCCTGTGTACTATGCCATTCGAGCTCTACAAGGGGCTAAAAGCAAGTACTCGAGGATGAAAAAGATCAAATTCTTCCTCATCATCTTAGCCAACTATCTGAGGCCCCACTTCCTGCCTCATACGATAGTGGTCATAATTGATTAACCCCTTCGACTAGTACTCCAAAAGACTAATACCTAAAGAAGGCTTATCAAGTCATTTATGGAGTTAGATGAATTTCATATCGAGTATAAATTATGGAGTTTTATCAAGGGTCAACCCTTAATTAACTTTATTACAGAGTCTAGAGACCTAGATAGGTCAAGGATTAGGTCCAGAACTCAGAAAGTGAAGCAACCAGGCCAAAGGAGCCCAACCAGCCATTATTCTAAGAGATAGATCCCAACTCTCCAACATGGGCCTTGTACGTGGGTGGTTCTTCAACCAGCTCCGGAAGTAGAGCTAGACTTAACTTGTTAATCCAAGAAGGAAGTAAAAGATGTTTTTCTCTTCATTTCAAATTCAAATCTTCTAATAATGGGGAAAAGTATCAAGCCTTAGGGGAAGGCTTGGGCATAGCCATCCATTTGAAAGTGCAATAGCTAGAAACCTTTAGCGAATCCCAACTAGTGGTTAACCAAGTAACTAAGGTCTATGAGGCTAAAGGTGATCAAAGGGTAGGGTAGTTAGCTATTATGAAATAATCATCCAAAGATTCCAAAGATTCTTCATTAAGAGGATCCCTTGAGCAAAAAATTTAGAAATTGACCACCTTTCACGGGTGACCTCATTAGACAAAGTAGACCAAAATGTCTTGGTTTATAACTTGGATGAGTCGAGCATCATTTAACTCTAGATAAACTTAGCTGAGGTTGATCAGATTTCAGATAGGACCACCTCCATCAAATCGTACCTTAAAAATGGTGTCATGTCTAAGGACAAACTTCAGGCGAGACGGTTGAATTCTTTATCTTCCTGATACTACATAAAGAGTGGTGTATTATTCAAGAATGGGTACTTCTCAACGCCTCAGCAATTCCTTAGCATAACAAAAAATATCTAGGTCCCCAAAGACCTCTACAAAAGTGTATATGGTGCTCATACTGGCCCATAGACCTTAGCCTCTAAGGTCTCGAGGCCAGGTCACTTATGGTTGAGCTTAGAGAAAGAATCCAAATACCTGGTCAGCATTGTGACAAGTGGCAAAGGTTTTCCTTTAAATCAAACCAACTTATGGAGAAGATGACCCCAAAGTTTTGTGCATTATCCTTATCTAAATAGGAAGTAGACTTGGTAGGACCTCGTTCCCTTAGCAAAGACCATAACAAGTTTTTTATTGTGGCTAATAATTACTTCACCAAGTGGGAATAGGTTGAGCCTTTGCCACCATCACGGAGGGAAAAAACCACCAATTTCATTTACAAGAACATCATTATAGGTTTGGCTTGCCTCGAGCCATCATCTCTGACAACAAAAATAATTTGATATCGCAACCTTTAAGAAATTTTTCTCAGACTTTAGCATAAGCAACCACTACTCAACACTAGGACATCTTTAGGATAATATCACATTTAAAGTGACCAACAGAACCGTCTTCCACAACTTGAATAAAAGATTAGAGACAGCCAAGAGGTTGCTGGCTAAGGAGTTGTTGGGAAAATTATGGACGTACAAGACCAGGGTTAGATGTCTAAAGGGAGAAAATTCATTCTCCCTAACCTTTTGTACTGAGGCAGTGATCGAAATATAGGTCGAGGTGCCTACATAAAAGGGTATCTCAATTTATAATAGGGGTTAAAAACGAAGGTCTAAAGAGGTCTTTATACGAATTAGAAGAAATAAAAGAGGTTGAACTAATAAGAATGGTCACTTACAAGTAAATAATAGCCTCCTACTTCAACAAAAATCTTCCATGGAGAATTAAAGGTGGGGGACATGGTTTTGAAAGAAGTCCCTCTTTGTGGCCAAAGATTCAGATAAAGGAAAACATACTATCAATGATGTATTATACTACTTGAATAAAATGAAAAGATCTTTTTGTTTCTACCTATGATGTCTCAATACAATGGTCGATAAGAGGTACAAGGCTTTAATCATTAGCTCTAAGACAATACAAAGGTCTAAGGGCCCAATGTGGGTTATAAGGCTTTCATCCCTCGCTCTAGATTTAACATAAAGCCTAAGGAACCAATGTGGGTTACAAAGATTTCATCTTTGGCTCTAGGTTTAATTTAAGGTATAAGCACCCACATCGAGTTACAAGGCTTTAATCCTTGGCTTAAACAAATGACTATGGTCCAAGAGACTTCAGGCCAAATACTCATGGAGTTGTAAGGCTTCAATCCTTGGCTCCCAAAGTCCCCAAAGTCTTGAATGACATAGAAAGAGTTTCAAGGCCTTCATCCTTGGATAGAATTAATACTTAAAGGTCTAAAGACCTAATAAAGACTAAAAGAATTACCGTGGCTTTCATCGTTGATTCCACTTAAGTTGACTAAGGTCAGAGGACCCGCGACTAAATTTAAAGGACCTATATTAGCAAAAAAAAATGACTTCAAAAGAATAAGATTACAATAAAATGCAAAAACCTTAACAAACCATTTGTTAAACCCTAACTTTTTGACAGCAAAAACAACTTCATAGTATCAAAAGTCCTTGTTTATAACCAAAATTAAGAATCTGAGACTTAAAAAAACTTCCATTTAAAAAAAATGGGGGGTTAAGTGTTTACACGAAAAAAATTATACAATTCCAATTCTACTAGAGTGTAAAGTCCCAAGAATAAAAGAAAATGTTTAAAGGTCACAAAACCCTAAGAGAAACCTCAGAGTTCAAACTCCTAAATCTATAGGTATTATAACCCATCATGGACTTCAAATTTCAAAAATCCTAAGCCTAGAGGTCTTAGGACCCATTGGAGGCTTAAGGTTGTAAATATTTTTAGGCCAACAGTCTCATACCCATGTTAGGACTTCAAATTGTAAAAAATTTAGGTCAAGAGGTCTCATGACCTATTATGGGAGTTCAGATTGCAAAATTCCCAAGTCCGTAGGTCTTATGACCCGCTTGAGGACTTTAGACTACAAAAATTCATAAGTTCTCAGTCCCTTAGACCCTCAACATAACTATATTTTCTATTCTAAGGCTTTCATCCTTAGTAAAAACATGTTTCAGAGGTCTTCTGACCCTTTGTGGAAAACTTTTGAGTCCGAATTTTAAATCTAAGGTCTTAGGTACCTTAACATATTAATCTTTTGGCCTTTATACACAAAAGTTTTTAGGGGATACGTGTTTGTACAAACAAAATTGTCTTTTAGTTCTAAAAAAGTGTAAGTACAATATATTATATGTCCTATTTCAGAGCCTTAGTCTTAGCATCTGAAACTGCATTAACCCTCACATCTATTTTAACAAGGTTGCTACTTAAGTTATTTCACTTTACCAAGGAATTTTATGGGCTAAAGGGGAAGAATACCTAGTGGAAGACCTCAGACGGATGAATTCTATGAAAAATATTCCTTACAAAGCGAAAGTAAAACAAGTATAAAGAAAAGAAAAGAAGCGAAAAAGTTAAAAGTAAAAAATAAGTCAAAATCATTAATAATAGAGTGCATAGGGTTACATCAAAAAGCCCACGGCCCAAAAGATTTCAAAATAAAAACAAAATGTACATGAAATCCTTCTCAAGGCTTGTGATTGGTACGGGTTTCCTTCATAAGGTCTTTATTTTCCTTCTTTAAAGAGACTGACAGGGGATGAGGAATTGGGGATTGCTTCTCAGATTCTTCTTCTTAGAAGGTGGAGGCAAAGGTTCCATCTCCCTCACGTCTTCCCCCACTATTAGAACTTTCATCAGCAAAGGCTTCAAGGTAGACCAGACACATTCACCTTAGGAAAGAGCTCCTGAACTTTGTATATGTAAGCCTCAAATCCAAATATACTTATGAAAAAATAACTTCTTGTAAGTCTTAGATTCAATATAAAGGTCTAAATTAGTATTCATTATAGCTTGAATCCTCCCTTGATAATCATAATTCCTCATTAGGACCTCAGCATACTCCTTCTGTATCTCCTGAGCCTTAGAGGTAAACATGTCCTTCACAGTATTGACATCTAATACTTGCTACTTTAGAAGATCCATGATATTTTCAGCTGGAAGAAGCTTTTCCTCAGCACTCTGAATCTTGATGGTTTGCCTTTGAAGTGACTCTACCATTATTTTATGCTTAATTTGAGCCAAATAATAGCTTCCTTAACCTTATCTAAGGAATCTCGAGCAGTAACCAATAAGAAAGCATAATCCCTGAGGCTCTTCTCATCGAGGAATCGGTTCTGTTCAAGTGAATTGATCTGTGACCTTAGATAAAATATCTTTTTATCCAAGGCAAGCACCTACGATTGTAGATTATCAATCTTTGAGTTCAACTCCAGTTGGATTATGTCCCATTTAATAGTGATCTTTAGGGCCCTGTTCCACCATTTTCTGACCCTCAATGACATCAGCCATAACGGACTCAGTTAGGTTTTGAGTCTCCAAGAAGGAGAAAAATATGAGAATAATTCATAAAAGGGAAGGGTATGGAAAGTAAAATTCAAAGTATATTTAAAAGTAACTTTCCCAAAAGAGGGACTAGTTCTAAAGCATTGGTAAAGGTCCCTTGACCCCTTAGTGTAGCCATCATATTAGAGCAATTTATCTTGGTCATGGAGTAAAGTGCGTTCAGAGCTGATGCATAAGATCTCATCTTCTCAGTAGAACAAGGTCTTGAGTATACCTCCACTCCATCGACCTCAGTGTCACCCTTTAATCCCCCTCCTTTTGGGAGGGACACCGTCACCTACTTCCCTTTAGTAAGGGGATCACCTAAATCCTCCTCAAGTTTTGAGACCAGGGACTGCAAGTCTCTTGGAATAAAAGAACTACTATGGGTTATCGCAGAGGTTCCCCCTATCCCTTAATATGCTTACGGCGTGGTAAGGCTTTCAGCCACATGCCCTATCTGCAAGCCTTCACCTGAGCCAACCTTCATCTCGACCTTCTCCACCAATTTAACGACATGAGTTGGAAATCTCAATGATGTGATGAACTTTAAACACTTGGTGGATTTAGAATTCTTCCCTTTGTTAACCAAAAGCTCAGCAAGGGCTTGGTTGGTAAATAGTCGAGCCATCCTCTTCTCCTCTTGTTAATTACTAGATCGATAATAAGGTCATAGTTAGTCATCAAAGAACCAAAGATTAGGATAATAACTTAAAAAAGAGAAAAGGTAAGCTACTTAGTGGGAGAACAGTCTGAGTCTATTAATAAAGCCTCTTTAACTGTGGGGAGGGCCTCTTCAATATTGGGGGGAAGTTGAGCCTTATCTCTAGGCTTGTCATCCTTACCCTCATATGCCTCAAGGACCACAAAAGAGATGTAGTCAATGACTTTTTGTAACACCCCGTATTTTTGAATAATTAATTTTAGCATTTTTAAATTACACATGTGTTCGTAATCTAATTAAAAGATGAAACATGGCATAGTCAGTATATATTAATTAGTGAGAATTGATAAATTTACTAAGTGTGATTAAGTAAATAAGATGCGATCAATTGTTAGTACATCGTAGATTACAAAAATTATGGGGATTTACGGTATCTCAATCGGGGCATACGGGTAGGTTATATTTTTGGGTTCAGATAAGATAATGATGTTTGGTAACTCGGTTGAGGATTTTCGAGTGCACGGTTGATCCGGAATGGATTGAAATAATCAAAATCAAGTACCAAAGGGTTGAGATTGGATACCAGGGGATTTTTAGAGTAGTCACGGCCCACTCGGGAGCATACGGGTCATTTTACACTGTGGGGTTAACCTAATTTCGGTATTAGGGCTTTAAATAAGAGGTTAAGAGTTATGAGGAAACCACTTTACATAATAAAACACATGAGAGAAAAACTGGTGAGAAAAGAGGAAGAAAAACACAAACGATTTAAGGGGAGGCTTAAATGCAGGCAGATTATTGGGAATTCTTGGCTAGATTCAACCCTACAAGAATAAGATCATAATTCATTATAAATTTAAGGCTAGTGACTAAACTTGATTAATATTTTTGTTCAGTTCTATAGTCATATTAAAATTTATAGACTTGTAACAAATTTTGGGGTGGGATTTATATGAAAAAGGGGGATTTTTAGAAAGATGTATATCGTGGTGTTCTTATGACTTCGTTAGAGGAAAATCCTACATGAAAATTACTTCTTGTTAGATAAAATGAAGTTTGAGAATTAAATATATTGATCTTGAATGGAAAGATACAAACTTGAATTGAAAAGATGAAATCTTGATTATGGATTTATGAATTTCATTACAAATTATGAAATAATTCATGGTGGCAAAAGAATGATGTAAATCCCATGATTAAATTTACTTTTTAATAATTTGAGACAAACAAATACATATATTCATGTCAGTAGTTGATGGGGTGATAATATATATATATATATATATATATATATATATATATATATATATATATATATATATATATATATATATATATATATAGGGCAGCATTCAGAGACGAACAAATTCACCCGACGGCCGAAACCATGGTAGTTTGTTGATAGTTTAATAATTTTATTGGGGTCCGAGATATTTAGGAGTGTCCGTAGATGAAAGTAGGACTCCTGGAAAAATATTTTAGGAACCATATTTTTATCTTGGGATAGTCGGAATAAAATCGGGGTAGGAAATTGTGGGTGTTTAGTGTGAATAACTATCGAGAAAATAAATTAATGAATTCAGTCGGGAATTCGGATAACTTAGGAAGAAGGCTAGTGTGAAAGGACATAATGCCAAGGAATAATAATTTATGTGTGAAATTCATGAAGTAAGGGTTAACTACATATTTAAGAGTCAAGGGTAGACCCGGTACAACTAGGCTAGTGCATCGGGTGATAGGCATGGATCAGTCGGATTACGTTTATATATATATATATATATATATATATATATAATATATGTGTGTATCATATTTATGTGAAACATACCCCTCTAGTGCTATTAGTGGAGTTTGCACGATGTGGGAGATCTTTCCTGGGTAGACACAGCAGGCTAAGCATCGACACTAGATCATAGCGCCACGTATATACATTTTTTGATTGATATTCGAAGTGAGGTAATTCGGGGTATTGTTATGACTCACTGTCGAAGGATTATGATCACCTCCAATACGTTTACAATTTTACCGAATAGGTGTGAGTGTCCGATCCCCTATATGTAAGATGAGGTGAGCATGCCCTGGAAGATGATAGCATTGTTTAGACTCGCATCCAATAAGCTATTACTATGAGGGGTCGTGACTATATGCGACATATGTATGTTTTTTGTAGTAGATATTATTATGTACATGTATGTGTAGACAAATATATGGGTTAAAATATTAAGTGTATACTGTTTAAATAGCTAGTGACAGTATTGGAAATAAAGTAATAAATTTTAATTGAGAAATATAATGGTGCAGAGAACATGATAACTAATCTTATAAAAATAAAGGGATAGGGTAACGTGTGAAAGTTGGGATTTTATGAAACTAGTTAAGCAGTAGCATAACTAGGTGGTTAAAATGCATACGTTAGGTGCGTGTGAGTGCGCTACCGATTTAAATATGAAAATTTCTTTACATTTTCAGTACTGTATTTTATTCACTTTAAAAATATTTTTAAAGGTTGTTGGTTCTGACCCGTAGCAAATATTTTTGAAAACTTTTAGGTGTCAAGCCACAGGGACGCCAAGGATGATTCTTCTTTCCAGAGTTACGTAGCTACAGCTGATCTCGAGGCTTGCAAATTTTGGAGTTGTCGATCTTATCATTGCTATATTAGATTAGGTTCCATTTCAGACATTGGTTAGGTCCGTCTCCCTCTTATCAGGCTTATTTACTTTCATTTTATTTAATTCAGTTTGGATTATTATATTGGATTGTTTGTAACCAATGGTTTATTCGGTATTTGTTTTTATTTTATTATGCATTTAGACTTATTTATTGGTGAGATTATTTATATTGTTTATGGTGAGTGGTTTATTTTTGGCATTATAACTAAGGATTATAATTTGACACAACTTATCAAACTAATAGGTGGTTAGAAATTAATTGAACTTCAACAGTGATGTTAAGAATGAGCCATATGGGACTCTCATTTTATTTTGGTTGAGGGTTGGACACCCATTATTTTAATAGGTGGGGTGTCACAAATGTATTGGAGAATCAGGTTCTAGTGTCCTTAGGATCTGTGCAGCTTACTACAATTTCGCCTTAGCATCCTTTGATATAGAGTCTTACTTTAGGATTGTTTTATTCATTTATACATTTATGTTCTTCTGCTATTATGAATCATATTAACTATGAATATGCCACCTAAGAGAGGATGGCCAGTTAGGTCCTCCAAGAGGGCCAATGAGGAAGAGGCTCAGTAGGAGCCATGGGGGGCCACAGGGGATGGTGACGGACGCAGAGGTGGCCACCATAGTTTCCTAGGCGGTTAATGCCACCATGACCGCCATAGCACATCACTTCCCACCGACTCAGCCACAGCAATTAGTGGCATCGGTCATCCAGGCCCACCCGAGCCATCAGCATGGGAGAGATTGAGGGAGGCCTTCCACAAGGGGCATCTACTGGAGTTCCAAGGCAATTCAGATGTGGTAGCTTCTATCCAATGGAAAAAAGATATCACGCACCATCTTCATCTAGTCGAGTACAGTGATACACAGAGGTAGACATTAACTACTTTCAAGCTAGTAGGTGCAGCAATGCAGTGGTGGGAGTTGATTACCACAACAAAGGAGATGGATGTTATGACTATAGCAGAGTTATGGGTAAGGTTTGACCACAACAAAGGAGATGCATTAGCACGTATATATACTATCATTATACCGTATATATATAATATAAACCCCGTCTTTACCGGGTACTCAAAATCCCGTACACTGCCTGTAATTTAATATCACACACAATATATACACGTATATATATATATATATATATATATATATATATATATATATATATATATATATATATATATATATATATATATATATATATATATATATATTATGAACCCCGGCTTTACCGGGTATTAAAAATCACGTACACTGCCTGTAGTTTCCTGAGTCTGTGGCCCGACTCAACGTAATTAATTTTCTCACTTAATAATTTATCGTCTTCCCGAGTCTATGGTCCGACTCTAATATTTTTAACTCACACCTCAATTTAAATAATACTTTCCCCGAGCCTATGGTCCGACTCTAATTAAATTAATTAACACACTTATTAATTTAATACCTCCCCGAGTCCATCGTCCGTCTCTAATTAAATTAATTAACACACTTATTAATTTAATACCTCCCCGAGTCTATCGTCCGACTCAAATTAAATTAATTAACACACCCATATTAATTTAATACTTATCCGAGTCTACAATCCGAATCTATTTAATTAATTTACACATTAATTAATCAACACAATCCGAGTCTGTGGTCCGACCCTCATATAATTAAGTTACGTATTCATTAATCAACACAAATCCGAGTCTGTGGTCCGACTCTAATATAATTAATTAATACACCTATTAATTTAATCCTACCCAAGTCTATAATTCGACTCTAATTAAATTAATTATCACACCCATTAATTTAATCCTACCCGAGTCTATAATCCGACTCTAATTAAATTAATTATCACACCCATTAATTTAATTCTACTCGAGTCTACAATCCGACTCTAATTAAATTAATTACCAATCTTATTAATTTAATAACTTGGTGTCACCCAACCATTATCCCCGGACTCGCTCACTTGGCCCGTACCTCAATATTTTCCGAGTCAATGTTCCAACTCCAAATTAATTACTTTCTCTCAATAATAAATTTACTACTTTGATGCCACTTAACCAATATCCCCGGACTCGCTCACTCGATCCATTTTACATCTCACAATTTCATTCTCACATTTTCACCCACAATGTGTCACACATTTATTTCCATAATTTCCCCAATTGTATTTACCTATGATTATTATCACACCCGGACTCACCCACTTGGTCCATAATTAAATATTTCACCTAAATTCCTTTAATAATGTAGTGTCACCCAACTACAATTCCCGAATATCATTCTTCGGCCCAATACCAATAATTGAATTATTTTTCCAAATTCGTTCATCTCATGACATACCGTTCACACCCTCCTAAACCCAATTATATCACCCTATAATTGTCAAGGAAACATATGTCCCATATAAATTTATCACCAAATAAAAGTAAGGGAATTAAAACTTAAATTAAACCCTCATTATAAACAAACTGCCCGAACTGCCAAATTCCTGGGACCCTTGATCGATCGAGCCCCCTTGATCGATCGATCGATCGAGCAAGTGGTTGTCTTCCTCAGCTTGTTGTTTCATCCATGACCGAATTTCAAAGGTTTTACCTCTACATTTTCCAACCTTAAATGATGATTTTTAACCAATCAATTACTCCCAAAACAAGTCTCAATCATCTATAACTGTTTTAGCATTCTTGATTCATACGATATCTCACTATATTTAAAGATGGGTATTCCAATTAAAATTCATAAATCTTATTGTACAAACCAATTTTCAAATCCATATTTCCCCTCAGTTTATATTCCGAATTCTTATTCCAATCAAATATCTATACTCAGATATGTTCAACACAACAATTTCTACTATGAATCTCATTCAATAGTTTCATGAACAAAAACCCCATTTTGTACCCATTTATCCCCAAAACGAATTTTGGTTTACACATCACTATGATATGAATTGATTATCATCAATTTTGAAATCACGGCAGTTAACCACTTGCCTGTAAGTGTTCGTAGTGTCTGATCCGTTGGCGTAGTCCCTCAATTTGGCTCCAAAATCCCCAAATTGGCTTTTGCTAAGCTTTCCCCCAATTTCCCTCTCAAGCCCTAGGCTTAGAATTGTGTTGGCTGTTGATTTTCTAATCCCTCACTTAGTTTAAAACCCTCAATACCATTTTTCACCTAATGGGCTTAATTAAAGTGGCCCAACTCACCCCGTGTGGGCCCGGCTATGCTCAAAAATACCTCGAGGCCCAATTACTACCCCCGGATACTCTTTTCTGACTATCTCAACCCATTCGGACTCAACCGTGCACTCAGAATTGGCATCTGAATTAATTTATAAAAATCCTTATCTCACACCCAATTTAGTCTATACCGACTCCCGTCTGGGATAAGTGCATACCTCGTCATTAATACCCGAAATGACGTAATTAAATTATTACTATTCACTTAGTAAATAAATTTCCCTAAACATTAACCATTCACTCCCCGATTAATATTTAAATATATATATATTGCCATAATTAATTCAATTAAAATTACAACGCACAAGTAATTTAAAATTCCCGAATTAATTAAATATTAAATGTACAAAAGTACGGGGTGTTACAAATAGAAAACTAGAGTGAGAAGTGAATAATTCAAACCAACCCAATGGGATCCTTTATAGCCCCCAAGGCTCGGAGCTTCAATCCCTTCAGCCCCCAAGGCACCTCGCATCAAGTACTCACAGCCACTCGCATTTTCACTTCCCAATGCAATCTAATTATTACAAAATCTCAGGGGTTAATTATTTTTCTACCCCCAACTTGCATAATGAAAAAGTGTTGCCATATGCAATCCTTGCAAAGAGAAATAAGGGACTACTGATGATACCATATCTACCCCTAGTATTCTAAGATTTCTTGGACATACCCACCTCCCCTCCACCACCAACATCCCTTAAGGGAGGGATAAAGTCCTAAGCGAAAAATCATACATCTTCCAGACCATTTTCAAGCCCCGAGACCTCCATTGAACACAAGAAAGGACCACAGAGGTAACACAGGACTTAGTTGTCTCTTACACCTCCTAGAATGATTTGTCATTCTAACTTATCTATGTAACAAAGCTTAGAGACCTCAGCACCAACATCCTGCCATGTCTGATGCATGGAGATGACCTCGATCTTAATAAAAATAACCTCTAAAGATCATCTAACCCCCAGACCATAGGTATTAAAACATAATTCTGAGGCATATTGTGGCAAAAAATTAAGGGTTCTAGACCTCCCAAGTGCCAAGCAGAACCCATTCAGTTCATTTAGAGTGTAGGTGAAAAGCATAAATATATTCCACCTACCGCAACCATTTAGCTCCACTTACATTAATGGCTCCTATCTTCATTAAATGCACCCAATAATTATCTCACATTACTTATAAAAACTTTGACCAACAGTATACTCAAAACTAACGCCGTTAGACCTCAGAGACACCACAACCATGTTGTGACATAACACTCATTCTCTCTCTAAGAGTTTTCATATATAAGGGAATGTTAAAATCATAATATTTATATAGAGCAAAGATTTTTAGCTTCTCGAAGTGTTCACTTCATTCTCTATAAGTTGTTAACCCATTGCTGTGAGTCTATATCCATATTTCGGATCATTTCCAACTATCTCACTTAGTGTATTCCTTATTGAATCCTAAATTACTACTCAAGAACCCTTAGAGAAGTCCATCAGTCACTTCCTAAGGTCCTTTACAGTAGTTACATATGTTGCAAGGACTTCATAATCTCTTGTCCAAAGCCCAAGAGGTCTTATAGATTATAATAACCCTTTTATGATTTAATAAAAAGTATAACACCCTTTGATAATGGATATAAAACTCTTTGCTGAGGTTCGAACCAATTTAAATACATGTCTAAGGTCCGAAGGGAGCACTATTGGGTTTAAGGTCACTTACAATTTCCACACCCACCGTCTACTTTGAGTTTGAGGTTTACAAGAAATTTATGTTCGAGAACTCTGGGTTTAAAACTTGCCAATCCAAGGTCTATGAGCTATTTTCTCAGGTGGATGTTTCTAGGTTATATGATAAGGCCCCATACTAATAATAAGATCTCAGGCAATGAGAGAAATAGTGGTGATTATTTGTTGAATCCTCTGCCTCCAATGTCTAAGAAGAAGAAGCCCTTAAGGGAGCCTCCATTCCTCAGCCCCAATTAATCCCTCTAAAAATATGAAGCTCTGGTAAAAGAAAACCCCAAGCCTTGATAAGGATTTTTATGTAATCATTTTTTTTCTTCTGCACTTTTTTACGACGTGGGCTTTTATTAAAATCCCCAGCTCTCTATTATCAATGAAAATAGCTTGGTTTTTCAAATTCAGTTTGGCATTGACTTTCTTTGGTTTATACTTGTTTTAATTTTTCTTTGCCAGGGAATTTTCGCACAACATTTATTTGTCTAAGGTCTGCCAAGTAGTTAGTATTCCATCTTAGCCCCCAAGATTTCTTGGTAAATCAAATAACATGGGCCACAACCTTTGATGAAGCAAACCTGAGGGTCTTGAGACATTATCCATATAACTGCAAAACTTCTAAAGTTAAAATTGAGGCTCTGAAGTGGGTAGAAATACCTAAGAGCTACAAGAGCTTTTGAGCATGTACATTTTTAGGACTGAATGCCCTAAATTTTTGTATGTAAACACTTAATCCCCCAAAAATATTAGGAATAAAGGCCAAAAAGTAAATCTATTAAGGGTCTTAAAACCTTATATTTGAAATTGAACTTGAAAGTGACATGTTTTACAAAGGATAAAAGTCGTAGGATAAATTTCATAGTTCTACTGAGGGTCCTAGGACCTTAAAACTTAGGACTTTTTAAAACCTTAATCTCCCTAGTGGGTCCTAGGACCTCTCAACTTAGGAGTTTTAAAATTTGAAATCCCACAATGGGTCATAAGACCTCTTAACTTGGGAATTTTTACAACCTTAATCCCCCAAATGGGTCCTAAGACCTATGGGCTTAGGATTTTTTAAATTGAAGTCCCACAAAGGGTCATAAGTCCTATGGACCTGATAATTTTTACAACCTTAATCCCCCCAATGTGTCCTAAAACCTATGGACTTAGGAGTTTTAAAATGTGAAGTCCCATAATGGGTTATAAGACCTCTAGACTTTAGCCTACTAGGATGAAAGTTTTGTGGCGTACATCTCAGGTTTCATTAAGGGTCTTGTGACTTCTGAAACCTTGCTTACAGAGTTAAGACTTTGCACTTTAATAAAAACTAGAAATTTGGACAATTTTTTGCATGTAAATGCTTAGGCCTCAAATTTTTTAAAAATTGGAAGATTTATGTCTCAGATACATAACCATGGTTATAAAAAAGGAATTTTAATACTTAAAGTTATTCCTTTTCAAAAAAGGGTTTAAATGGATGGTTTGCTAAGGTTCTTCAATTTTTTGTAATTGTTTAAAGCATTTTATGGTGCAAAAAAGGTCCTTAAAGTTGACTTTCATGGGTTCGCAGTCCTTAGTCAATTTCAGTGGAATCAAGGTTGAAAGTCTAGGTAATTCCTTTAGTATTTTTTGAGTTTTGGGACCTTTGACTATTAATTTGAGCCAATCGTGAAGGCAATGAAACTCCCACTGGGTGATTTAAGACCTTGGGGCTTTTGGATCCAAGTATTGAAGCCTTATAACTCCATGAGCCATTGGCATGAAGTCTCTTGTACCATGGCCATTTGTTTAAAGCCAATGATTGAAACCTTATAATTTTATGAGGGTCCTTAAACCTTATATTAAACCCGGAGCCAAGGTTTGATGCCTTGTAACCCATATTAATCATGGTATTGAGATATCATGGGCAGAAAAAAGAAGTTCTAAACATTTTATGTAAGAGGAGGAATACATCATTGATAGTACTTTTTGAGATGATGTATATTCTAAGGGTTTTTAAGTTCGTACCCATCCATATTTTTGTAGGTGGTAGAATCTCGAACTTACAATTCTGACCACCATATAGGTGCCTTCCCACTTAGGGCCTTGTTTTCTTTTATTCGAATTTTCGGTTGCAGGGGTGACCTCTCTCAAGACCATGTCTCCCACCTTAAAATCTTTATAGAGGACCCTTTTTTTGAAGTAGGAGGTTGTCCTCTTCTTATAAGAAGCCATTCATATATGTTCAACCTCTCTTATTTATTTGAATTCATCAAGTCACCTCTAGAGAGCTTCGTCATTAGCCCCAAGTGAAAACTTAGCTATTATATGTGTAGGTACCTCGACCTGTATTAGGACCACTACCTCAGTGCCAAAGGTCGAGGAGAATGGACTTTTTCTCGTTGGACCTCTGACTGTGATTCTATAAGCCCAAAAAATGATTGGCAGCTTCTTACCCACATACACTTGGATTTCTCCAACATGTTCTTCAAGTTATGGAAGATGGTTTTGTCAGTCACATGGACTTGTCCATTATCCTGAAGGTGGCTCGAAGAGGAGTAATGGTTACTTATGCCATAGTCTGAGTACAATTCCTAAAGGCTAGATTCTCAAACTATTTTTCATTATTAGAGAGGATGGATCGAGGCAAGCTGAACCTAGAAATGATGTTTTTCCAAATAGAGTTGGTGGTCTTCTTATCTATGATAGTGGCTAAGGTCTTAGCATCATCCCACTTAGTGAAGTAGTCTATATCCATAATAAAACTTGTGTTGGACTTTGCTGAGGGGAAGGGGCCCTACTAAATCCACTCCTCACTGAACGAAGAGCAATCGACTTAGCATCGGAGCCACATTATTCGCTGGTTATTTTGGGACAAAGGCAAACCTCTAGCATTTTTTTACAACATTGGACTAGATCTTTGCACTATTTCCCCAAGGTTGGCCAGAAGTGTGCTTGCTTCAAGACCTTCTAGACTAGGGTCTTTATGTCTGTATGAAAATTAAAAAAACCTTTGTGAACGTCTATAAGGAGGTATCTTACTTCTGCTATGTCGAGGCATTGCTGAGGCACTATAAAGCACCAATTTTAATAATACCCCACTCTCAATGTAGTATCTAGACGCTAAAGACTTCAGTCTTATGGACTAAAACTTATCCTTGGGTAGGACTCTAACTCTGAGGTAGGCCTTGATGGGAGTGGTTCAACATGATCTATGGTTGACCTCTATTGTGTTGATCTGGAGTTGGATGATGCTCGGTTGGTCCAAAGTGATAACTAGTACCTTTAGGTCCACCTCGTCTGATGAGACTATCCTTCAAGGTAGTCAAATTTTGAATTTTTTGCATAGGGGACCCTTCTGATGAAAAATCTTAGGATTCTCTCGATGAGGTTATTTATAATTGCTAAGTACCTTGCCATCTTATCACCTTTGGCCTTGTAGAGCTTAATGATTTGGTTAACCATTATCTGAGAGTCATTAATAGCTCGTACATGCTCTGCTTTCAAATTGATGGATAGGCCTAAGCCTGACACCAAGTGACACAGCCCAACCCAGTTACTTATAATTAAGTCTGAAAGTCAAAGTGAGTCAAACCATAATTAATTTAACCAAACCATAAACACGAGTTTTTAATTTCATAGTCATCAACGTAATCCATATAACTGAAAACCTTTTTACAACATCAGAGTAGTCATGCCTATAAAAACTTTCTTGAAGGATAAGTTAACTTAATTACATTATTTACATTTAAACAAAATCCATGTTTCTCCCATTTTCTGGCAAACCCAACCCGACCTTCTAGATTTGGCAGTGATCTCGCATTACCTGAAAAATAAAAATATTGGAACCGTGAGCAACACAGCTCAGTGAATGCACCACTACTACACTATTGCATAAGTTTTAAATGAAATAAATATTATCCCTGTGATAATAGATATATATTTATGCGGCTCATTCAATAAGGATGACCACATTTTCCGAATCATGATTCATATATCCTATCTAAATAGACAATTCTCCCCCATTCCTGGTCGAGCAGTAACCCCTTGTCATTAACAGATAAATCTCCCCTATTCCGGGTCGGGGAGTAACCTCCCATTTCGATAAACCAAAATTAACAATGTCATATTCATAACGTTATGATTGTATCCATAACAATATATAAATACATCATTACAGTGAGTACACTCACCTTGGTTGACAACTATGTATTCACATTTCCTTGGGGTGGAGGTGAACTAGGTTGATTAGACCTTACACCTGCCAAATCAATTAAATTAGTACTGAATCTCAATCATAAGTATTATCCTAACATACTTATGTAAATTTCAATGACTATACAATAACAATATAATTCCACTTAAGTCACATTCCATGAAACATGAGTAAAGACAAAACAATGGTAGACATGTTGATAAAGTTATGAACATTCAACCGTAGGAAATACCTCATAAGGAATTTATAACTAAAACCAAGTAAATATGAAAGAATACTTCTCAATGTATATACACATGAAACATGTACTCAAAATACCCTTTGGATGGGGGAGATAACAATAACCTTTCATGGGGTAACCAGTATGGCCTCAAATTACTGTTCTCTATACTCAACCATCTTATATTCCTAAATTGTATACACGCAGGTGTCCAACCTTATCAATATGAAAACATATATGAATATAATTTCCATTACAAGTGACGGTGTAATTTTCGAAACTTCCTAAAGTAAGTTATGACCTTTTCTTTACAACACAAGAAATTTGCCCTACAAGCTCCTCTATTGTTCCTTCAACTTCCAAGAATTTTCATAATTTTTCTCCAACATAAATTTCCATGATTTTCAACCCATTTTCATTACACAAACTTAATATTAAATAATTAAAGTTTCATAATTTTTTGACTTCATTTCCTATGCCAAACGCTTGACCAAACTCAAGGCATACCGAAATAAAATATACAAACAGAAACTATATACTAACTTGAAACCATCACTAAGGACTAAACACAAGGAGTTAAATTATAATTATTGGATATGATTTGAACATATGAGTCTACTATAATATACAAGTGGAATTTCTCAATTGCAATAAGCATACAAAAAGATATGCAAGTTTGAATACATAGGGTTTTAATACAAAGCAATATGGCCTATATACCCCACTTATGTCACATATGAACTAATACATATTATCAAAAAGGATGATGCAATTTTAATCAATAATTCAAGATTTATATACTTTAAAATAAGTATAATACAAGATTAAAACAATATTAATCACATAATTATACCTTGAAAGCACTTAAGAGTTTTCTTGGGAATTTTCCTAGCTTTTTCTTGTAATCTTTTCTTCCTTAACTCCTCCTTTCGCTTTCCTCAAGCTAACAACACTTCAAACTGATCCAGGGATTAATTATCAAAAGAAATATGTTGGAAGAAGAGTTTTAGGTCAGCCAAGGTTTCCTCCCATGCCAACTAATCAAATTAAAAATTTGGTTTACTAAAAGATAATTTACCACTTAAAGGGAATGGGCAGATTTGCCCCTTGTTCGTAAATTGGGCCTAACTTCTTACTCGGTCATCCGTTTGATGCACCTTTTGTTGTGTTACAACCCTAAATCACCTGTCTACAACTATCTAGTTTTCACCAGAAGTAAATTTTTATGTTATAAAGGTCAAAACTAGTCTTAAACTGGAACATTTCTATCAAAAATAACAAAACTTTATGTTTGTACGTAACTCGACATTTCACGATTTATGAAAGTAGGATTAGACTAAACATAATCACTTAACATTATATATACTAATAACACATTATTCATATCACATAAGATAAGAATGATTTAAATATAATTTATCATAGTTATATCCGGGTTGTCACACCAAGGCTTTATACTCTACCTCATTATTAGAGGCTTTGAATTGGACATAAAGGGCAAGAGAGACAGTATCTCCTTATGTGATTACCAAATGACTTCTAACTCCGCTGCCTGAGATATTTAAATAACCATCTACATGTAGTACCCATGTTAGAGAGTCGGGGTCTATATCTTAAAATACTAGTTGCTTGAGACCTTTTCCTTGGTTGCTTCTATTTTAGAGCTCTTTGAGTCTAACTCTTTTTTTCTAGGTTTCTAAACATCAAAATGAAGTCAGTTAAGGTCTATCATGTTATATCACTTCATGGTTGGTGAATAAGTAAGGTAGACGCGTAGATCTTCCCCAATAATGGTTCAAAAAACATAGGTGTGGAAGCCTAAATATTTCTTGAGGTTTTTAAGGGCTTCGGAGTCCATTCAAAGCCCTTTTTCAGTATTTTAAGAAAGGAAAACACTTTTTATGGCCTTTGAGATAGAGAGGTTAAGGATATTAACTCTCTCATCTAGGATCTAGACCTATTTGATCATCCTTGGGGACTCCATGCCCAACATAGCTTCGATCTTCTCTAGGTTGGCATCTATGCCCCGTTTGGTGACCATAAAACCCAAAAACTTGCCTCTAGTAACCCCCAAAGTACATTTTTTTAGGTTAAGTCTCATTTAGTTTCTTCAAAGGATGTCGAACGTCTCCCTGAGGTTCTACATATGATCTTGATCTATTAGGTTTTTTACCACCATGTCATCAGTATAGACCTCCATGATTTTTTCAATCAGGTCTTTAAAAATGGAGTTCACCATCCTCTAATACGTTGCACCTCTATTTTTAGTCCAAAAGTTATAGTTTGTATACTAAGTACCTTTATATGTATCAAGTAGGTCTTTTATTCATTGATAAAACCCATTATGATCTAGTTATACCTAAAATAGGCATCCTTGAATGAATGGAGCTTATGACCGGCTGTTGACTCCACCACAGTGTCAATCTGAGGCAGAGGATAGAAATACTAAGGGAATTCCTTATTGAGGTCAGTGAAATTAACATACATTCTCTAATTTTTTTTAGATTTGTGCATAAGTACCACGTTAGAGAGACATTATAGATATTTCACCTCTCTAATGAAGTTGGATGCCAAGAGCTTGTTAATCTCCTCTGTTGCAGCATTAGTTCATTCTGGACTAAAGAACCTTTTCTTCTTTCAGACATGCATGCGGTTCGGGTCCTCATTGAGGTGGTGGACCATGACCTGAGGGTCTACTTCGATCATATCTAAGTGATTCCATGTGAATACATACCTATTTTCTTTTAGGAACTCAGCAATATCCTCTCTAAGTACGGATCACAAACCAATGCAATATACACTTCTTTGAAAGTATCCTCTTTGTTAATGCACATAGTTATTAGAGCCTATGCTAGATCACCTCTTTGCTTATTTTTCTCATCATTTGGATATAAGGTTTCCATATTCATAAGCTATATGCCTAGGATCTCTATAAGGAGCTTGGGAATTGGTGGTGGTGGAGGTAAGACCTTTGACAAGACTCTAAGGATCCTTTATAAACTTTTTGGGACATCTGACCGGCTTTAGGAAGTGTTAAGTGATCTTCTCTTTTCTTTCATAAAGGTTTTATAACACTCCTTCACTTTATTCTTTTCTCCATGCACTTCTCCCACACCCATAGGGGTTGGGGGCCTCATTACCATCCTTTATATATAGATGATAATGTCCAAATCATCGAGCAATGGTCTGACTAAGATCATATTGCAAGATAAGGGGAGGTCCACCACTATGAACTTGTTCCAGATGGTTCAGCAATAATTTTTCGATCCAATGGTGAGGGTAAGGGTGACATACCCTAAGTAATAGGCCATTTACCCATTGAATCCGATCAAAGAAGTGGTGATCGGTTGGATGTTCTTCCTACTTAGGTCTATATCCTCAAAAACATCTAAGAATAAGATGATTGCAGAGCTTCCAATGTTAATCATGGCTCTCTTTATGATGGAGTTCCCCATGATCACAGTGATTACAAAGGGTTCATCATGAGGTAGACTAACCCTTATGATGTCTATTCTGGAAAAACCATCATTGGAACTATCTTTTGGTACTGATGTAGGAGAGGAATACTGTTAGCTTTCACCCCTTCCTGTTAGATGATTTTTGAGATAGATTTTTCCTAGATGTGGAAGAAACTCCAACACCTAAGAATCCCCTGAAAATGGTACATAGATCAATTAAAAAGAGATCATTATTTTTGTTAATGTTGTTAATATTTTTGTTGTGTTGACCTCTGCCCACATCTTTGGATACAAATTCCTTGCAATATCCCCTCTTGATCACCCCCTCTAGAGCTTCCTGAAGTCTGAAGCAATCACTGGAGTTGAGGCCATGGTCTTTGTAGATGTTGTAATACTTTCTTATATCCTTCATGTCTTTCGTAGACCTCATGGGCTTGGGTGGAGGTAGGAAATCCCGATATTCTCCTTATTTGAAGACTTCATCTATGTTGTTCATGAGCGAGGTTAAGTTCTTGGATTTCGAAGGTTCGTTCTTTTTACCTACGCAATTTTTTCTTGGCTTCATCTGACTCAAAAAGTTACCCAAGTTGAGAAAATATGTCTTTCCTCTTTCCCTACTAAGGGGTGGCTATATCATGCCTTGCTGAGATTTAGTCCTCAGTATTCATATACTTCAAAGCACTTTTGATCAACTCAATCACGAATTTTAGAGGCTTATTGTTGGAAAATATCATCAAGTCTTCCGAGGTGAGGTCTGAGATGAAGGCAGTTATACAGATGGTGTCTTTCAAATCATCAACTTGGAGAGCCTCTTGGTTGAATCTCTTAGCATACTCCCTGAGAGCTTCGTCGAGCTTTTGTCTAAAATAGAGGAGGTAAGTGACAAGCTACCTCATTTTTTGAGCCCTTACAAAATATTTTATAAAGGATCTCACTAACTCCGTAAAGCTTATAACGGTACCTTGTATGAGCTTGGAAAACCAATTCTTAGTTGTACCCCTTAGGTTAGCGGGGAAATCTCCACACAATATCTCATCTACGTTGTTTTAAAGGATTATGAGTGATTTATAGGTCTCTAGATGGTCTATAGGATCTTTAAACTCATCAAACGGTTCAATAGTTGGCATATTCCTCTTTGGGTAAAGATGATAATGTTAAACGTCATTAGAGAATGGAGATAGTGTCTTCTGGAGAGCTAACTCAATGGTGTTGGGATTTTTTATTTTGTACTGGTTGAGGAAACTCCCCAACTGGTCTTGCATTTTCACGATCTCGTTGTCCCAGTGCCTATCCACCCTGGCAATCCACTTGAGACTGATCTTCGGGGAGCGATAATTTGTCCTTGGCAGTAATGTGGGTCATTTATAATTAGGAGACCCTAGGCAAACCTTCTAGATAATTTTTCACTATAATAGTGTCTCCTGGTTCTCCCCGGTACCACTATGTTCGGGTACATCTGGTTCCTCAACCACTAGTAGTAAAGGGAGACTTTTAAGAATGGGTGCTAGTTGATCTTGGAGCTCCTTTTCTAGATCTTACATGTGTTTGAAAGAACGGTCCAAAATGGTATTGTTCGACATCAGAAAATAGTAAGGTATGTAACGGAAATGGAACTTTTCGTTCCTACATATGGTGCCAAACTGGTGGGTGTTGAAATCGTAAGTGACCTCAGACCTAATAGGCGCTCCCCTCTAGACCTTAGACATGTAAAAGGGGAGAAGCGCCAAAGTGTAAGATAAGTATTTAAAAGTGGTTTGGACCTTAGTTGAGGATTTTATGTCCACTGTCAAAGGGTGTTATATTGTTTATTAGATCACAAAAAAGTTTTTATAATATATTAGACCTCTTTGGGTTTGGCCAAAAGAGTCTAATCTCCATGTGTCCTTCAAAACTATTCTAAAGGACTTTAGGAAGTGAAGGGTGGACTTATCTAAGGGTTCCTAAGTATTATTTTAGGGCTAAAAATGGGATACAATAAGTACGATTGCTGAAAATGATCCAAACTATGGTTTTATGCTCTCAACGGTGGGTTGAAAGTGTATTGAACAAGAAGTAAACACGTGAATCTTCTGAAACTCTTTGATCTATAGAAGTACAATAATTTCAATCTGTCTTCGACCGTTATCCATCCTCTTATATATATATATATATATATATATATATATATATATATATATATATATATATATATATGAAATCTTAGAAAGAGAATGAATGGTGTGTCACAATATAGCCATGGTGTCTCTAAGGTCTAACGGTTCCATCAAGGAGGTGGAGTGTTGGTCAAAGGATTTGCAGGTTATGAATGGTAGTTTTTGGGTGCATTTAATGCACATGGGAGTCATCAGTGAAAGTGGAGCCGAGTAGTGGCGATAGGTAGAATACTGTAGTTCTTTTCACTTACCAGCCAGTCGAACTGTAGGGGTTCTTCCACATGCTTGGGAAATCTCAATGATGAACCATAGAATGCTCTCCTCTCCTCTCTCTCATTTAGAAAACTTCCAATATCTCAGGAACCTAAACCCTAATGGCGGAATAGCATATTGAGTCATCATATTAACCCTCAATAATTATCAAACCGAACTCTAAACCACCGGACATAAATGCCATTAAGTCCTTTGCTGGAATTTTCGTAAAAAATAACTATTCTAACTCTAAGATATCCATTAAACCTACAACAAACTATAAAGGTGATATTGCCTTGATTTTCACTAAAGATGACATATCTTCTATGCAATCCCCCTTAAAATATGCAATGATTGGTCAGTTCTGAAAAACTGTTACTAAATCCGTTTAATACAAGATTAAACTATTTAAGTGACTCCGAACTATTTTTTAAAGAAACACTTTTGTTTAAATCAAATTAGGTTAATCACAAGACATGTTTGAAAATATGCACGAGATCAGTTCAAGATTTGTTAACAAGTTTTGAAAAACAAAACTAAAACAATTTTAAATCAGCACACCACCAAGAATGAGATAAGGAGATGTAGAAAGATTAATGATACGATATTTTTAATGTGGTAAAACCTCACCCAACTGAGGAAACATCCGCGAATCCCTCTACGGAGTAAAAAGAAAAATCCACTAAAACAAAATATAGCAGTTACAAACTATATAACACACATGTACACAAATCAGTCATATACAAGTTTAGGAATGTACCCACTGGTGTCCTTCTAACTTTTCTACAGTTCTGATTGTTGTTGTGGTTCTCCCAGTTTGCTAACTTTCACTTTGTTCCAGTCTTTACGTCAACTCTTGTTTCAAGATCTTATTACCAACACTTTCAGTGTTGTAGTGTGTAAGTGTTTTTTATGGTGATCTAACACATGCATGCACACACTCACGCTTATTTTTACAAACAGTCCTAACAAAATACAAATCAGATCTATATGTTGTGATTTTCAGTTTCTCTCTTCTTAGGAAACTTGAACCTTATTTGACCTTTTAAAATAAACCCAGAATCAACGACTATCTTGATCAGAAGACGTTTCAAGATCTTAATCAATATCAGAGTTTTGAAAATGTTTTTGAAATTTAAAACTGCCAAGTGTGATTCCAACTAGGTCAAAGGTCTTGTTTCAAAAGAACTAGAAACGAAAAATGATTTTGTTGATTTTGAAAACGAAAACATTTACAGAAAATAATCAACAAAGGATTTCTCGAGACGAGAAACTATAAATGCTGATCTAGGTGTAATATAACATAAAAAGACTAGATATGTGATTTTTATGAAATATAAACACAGATCTAACCTAATGTTTAAGTTAGACACAATATCTTAAAATGAAGAGGTTATAATACGAAACAACTTTCAAACCAAAACTCAAAAACTCTCAAACACTCAGGGTTGGTGTTTGGTATATATTGGTTTTTGGTAAAAGGGTTAGGGTTTGAATAAGTGTTTGGAACGATTTAGGGTTAGGGTTTCTAACACAGTGATTTCTCTCTCTCTTCTCTCTTCTCTCTTCTATCTTCTCTCTCTTCTATCTCTTCTCTCTTTAAATGATGAAGTGACAAAAGCTTCTGAAAGGCTGAAGGTTAGCCTCCTTATATACAGGGCTGAGAAGGATCGAGAAGGGGGTTCGAAATCAAGTGCTAAGATTATGTCTTGCAACTTTGACTTCTATCCAACGGTTAATGGTAAGCGGTTGGTTAAGAAGCTTCTGGTTGGAGGATAGAGGTTCACAGGGATTGTAACAAGGACGCATGCAGAGCGTTGATAAGCTTAATCCAAGGGATGATAAGAAAAGGTGGTTTTCTTTCTTAAAAGAAACACGCCTTCATCCAATAGGAAGACAACATGTGTAAGACAAATAACAGATAACTAACGCGCGTCCCTAACTTAATTACACAAGCACCCTGAGGTCTCTAGAGCTTTCGAATCCTACCCAAGAGAACATTTCAGGGATAAAACCAATAACCAGAGTTCATATAATGACCCCAAAACTTTTTAATTCCAATTTTAATGAAGAAAAAATTGTTTTAAAAACTATTAGAAATTCCCAAAAAAATGACTAAAAATAATTTTACGGGGAATTAACACACACACAAACCATTTAAACAATATGTGAATAATATGCAATCCTAAAGTGTGTGAGTGTTTTTCATTATACCTTTTATCATTTAAACAAGAGGAATGAATTGTATTGAAGAGTCTGAGGCTTTTTGGTATCTAGGATGGGGACTCAATTTTGTCTCTATTTCCAAACTAGATGAGAACTTATACAATGTAGACTCAAATGAGTCAAGAGTATAAGGTTCTTCAATCACCACCTTTGGAAATAACAGACAAAATCTCCTTTGAGTCATCTTGGACTCGTAGGGAAATAAAAAGAAAAGTAAAAAACCTATTCATATACAAAAAATCTATCTACCCATTTCCTAGAAAAGAAAATTACATAACTCAACTTATTACACTTGAATACCCTATTACAACTGTTAAAAAAACATGAGAATAACTTTACAGAATCCTGTAAATAATCACTAAGATCAAGCTCTTTAGAATATGTACAAAATAAATGAACTCATATGACTCAAATTTCTCCCCCATTTTGTCTCAAATGGACAAAGGGAAAAACTAAGCAACTTTAAGAGTTTATTCAGCACAAACCATTCCAATCGAGTTACGCAAAGAAATAAATCTATTGTAATCCAAAGGTTTGGTAAACATATCTGCGAGTTGCAAATCAGTAGGAAGATAATTGATTTCTAATTCCTTAGTCTCAATTAATTCTCGTATAAAGTGATGTCTTATTTTTATGTGTTTTGTTCGCGAGTGTTGAACAGGATTTTTAGAGATATTGATAGCGCTTTGATTATCACAATAGAGATGTAATTGTTCCTCTTTAATACGAAAATCACTTAGCATTTGCTTAAGACAAAGTAATTGAGAATAGCAACTTCCAGCGGCTATGTATTCGGATTCAGTTGTTGATAAAGAAGTGCAGTTTTGTTTCTTACTACTCCAACCTATCAAATTATTACCAGTATGGTAACATGCGCCTGATGTGATCTTACTATCATCACTACACCTTGCCCAATCGGCATCAGTGTATCCTATTATAGTGTTAGGAGTATCATTGGTGTACCAAAGTCCTAAATTTAGAGTGCCTTTAATGTATTTTATAATTCTTTTAACACAAGTTATATGGCTTTCTTTAGGATTGTTTTGATAATGGGCACACACGCAAACAGTGTACATAATATTAGGATGCGAGGCAGTAAAGTATAGCAAGGTTCGTATCATACTACGATATAAAGTTGGATCTACGGATTTCCCAGTTTCATCCTTAGACAGTTTGACCGTAGTACTCATGGGAGTTTTAGCATGTTTTGCACTCTCAAAGCCAAATTTTTTAACAATCTCTAAAGTGTATTTTGATTGCGAAACAAATAATCCTTTTGAATTCTGTTTAACTTGAAAACCTAAGAATAATTGCAACTCCCCCATAAGAGACATTTGAAATTATTTATGCATAATTTTATAAAAAGATTTAACTTCAGTAGGGGAAGTTGATCCAAAGATGATATCGTCTACGTAAACTTAAGCTATAATGATATGTTTGTCAAAATGTTTGACAAAAAGGGTTTGATCATTTCCACCTCTCTTAAAACCTTTGTCTAAGATAAAATTGGAAAGGCGCTCATACCAGGCTCTTGGCGCTTATTTTAGGCCATACAAAGCTTTTTTAAGACGAAAGACATGATTTGGATATTTAGGGTCAATGGACCCTTTTGGTTGTTCTACATAGGTCTCCTCAGTTAATATTCCATTAAGAAAGGCAGATTTGACATCCATTTGGTAAAGCGTGAAATGTAAGTAGCAAGCTATGGCAAAGAGAAGACGAACAGATTCTAATTGAGTAACAGGAGCAAAAGTCTCGTTAAAATCAATTCCTTCAATTTGAGAGTATCCTTGAGCAACTAATCTGGCTTTATTTCTAATGACTATTCCATTTTCAACAGATTTATTTTTAAATATCTAACGTGTGCCAATAACCTTTTTGAGATCAGGCCTAGGTACAAGATACCAAACATCATGAATGACGAATTGAAGAAGTTCTTCCTACATTGCAGAAATCCAATGAGGATCATTCAATGCATCATTTACATTCTTTCATTACACAAGGGAAACAAAACATGCATAATGAGCATAGTTTCTTAATTGAGATCTTTTACGTACATGCTCACTATGGTTACCAACAACGTTATCTATGGGATGGTCTTTAGAAACCCAATTAGGTACTTCAGGTGTCTCAATTGTTAAAGAATCATCTATTTCTAGAGAGTTTTTTTCTAAAACAATTTCAGACTCTTACACAATAGTTGGTTACCCGGTCTTACTCTCTACACTAGTGTCACTTACAATAACGTTTATGGATTCCATTAAGGACTTGGTGCAAATATTGTAGACACGGTATGCTCTACTGTTAGGAGAATATCTCAAAAATATGGCTTTATCTCCACGAGTCTCAAATTTGGATAAGTGTTCTCTATCTTTGCAGACATAACACGTACTACCAAAGGTTCTAAGGTACTTAAGATTGGGCTTCTTTTCATACCAAAGTTACTAAGGAGTTTGTTTAGAATTCTTTCTAAGATAGACCTTATTGATAATGTGACACGTAGTACGAATAGATTCTACCCAAAAATACTTAGGTAAACTCTAGGCATGAGTCATAACACGTGCCATCTCTTAAAGGGTAGGATTCTTTCTTTCAACAATACCATTTTGTTGAGGTGTCTTATGAGCACTAAATTCATGTTTGTAACCATTATAGTCACAATACTCTATAACACCAGTATCAATGAATTCTCCACCTCTATCACTACGAATTCTATTTACTTGTGTATCTTTCTCATTTTCAATTCAAAGTAAAATCTTCAAAAAGGTTTGGAAAGTGTCAGACTTTTGTTTTAAGAAAGCTACCCAAGTAAATCTGGCGAATTCATTGACCATAACAAGAATGTAACTGTGTCCATAGAGACTAAAAGTTCGCGAAGGACCCATTAGGTCCATATGGATGAGTTCCAAGGGTTTAGAGGTAAGGATATTTTTTACTTTCTTATGAGGGACCTTAATAATTTTTCCTTCCTGACATGATCCACAGACAATATTAGAAATAGGTTTGATCTTAGGAATACCTCTAACTATTTCTTGAGAAGATCGTCTACTAAGGTTTTCGTAATTTATGTGACCCATTCGATTATCCCATATCTCATTGTCATTCATTTTGGAAATGTTAAAGACCTCAGTATTTTTCTAAACAGTATAACAATTGTCTGGAGTTCTGAGTCCTGTAATTATGCACTCACCTTTTTCATTTAAAATTTTGCAATTATTCTTTGAAAAGGTGAAAGTATGATTAGAGTCACAAAATCGTGAGATACTAAGTAGATTAGCCTTAAGACCTTTTACTAAAAGAACATTTTCAAGTAAAGGTAATCCTTCTTCTTGGAGTGTTCCTTTACCAATGATTTGAGATGATACACCATCACCAAAAATAACTTTTTCTCCAGCAAAACTAGTTAATTTAAGAGTTTGGTATTATCCCCAGTCATATTCTTTGAATATTCAGAGTCTCAATACCAACTAGAGGGAGTGTGTTTAGCTTTTAAAGCAGTAATAACAATATTACACTTCATGTGGGGTCATAGCTCATCTTTTCTATCCCAAACAGCTCTGGTTTCATTTTGCGATTATTTGCTCCCAATTGATAAAATTTACGAGCATTATATTTCTGTTGAAATATGTTTTACGCATGAGGCTGAATTTTATGGAAAGTGTGAGCATTTGGTTTAGAAAAGTGTTTAGGAATCCTTCTTGGAAATGATCTTTTAGGTTTGGTCTTTCTCTTTCTATAGTTAGAGTTTTTGTCTGGTTGTTTAGGGAGAACATAATTGTTACGGCTTCTCCTATAATTGTTAATGTTTTGGAACACAGGAGTACTGTAGACAGGGTTGACTAAGCATCTAGAATAGAAACCTTCAAAGGAATGACCATATAAGTCATAGTAAGAGCACAACAAGTTGCTCGAAGATGGTATCTCTTTAGGAAAGTATCTAAACATAGGCTTCTTGACATTTTGGAGTTGAACCTTATTCCTAGGGAGTATTGTTTGAAAGGAAGAATCACTCTTACTAATCGGGGGCAGACATATTTAGTCTTAGGTGGACTTTCACACTTATAGCAACTTGATTCCCCAATATCAAACTTTGATTGTTTCTTATCAAAATCATTTTTTAGAGAATGAAAGCCTGGACAAGTTTCTACAGGTCTTGTTCCTCCAGACATAAACTTAATTGGTTCAAAGTTTTTAGTTCGATCCTCAGAATTGGTTTTTGAATCAGCGATAAATCCATCAAAACAGTTTGAATTGTTTTCAAATTTTGCAAATTTGTTGAAAACTATTGTTGTCTTTTCTTTAGATTGTTCCAATTCTAATAATGTCCCTTTATATTTTTTTCTCCAGAGTTTCATTTTCTTCAATCAAGTTCTTCAATTTTTGATCAAATATTTTGACATCATTTTCATGAGTTAGACATTGGGTAGTATACTCTTCAGCGTTATGTTTAACCATCAGACTTAGGTCTTCTAATTTCTTAGTGATATCTTTCACTATCTTTTCTAGTATAGTGCTTTTCTTAAGGGTTTTTGCATAAAGAGTGTGAATATCAGGGAGGTCTTCAGTGTTTGAGTCCCTAAGTGTAGTGTGTGAAGTGACCCCTAAGGATTCAATTCTTAAACTAACTCACCCATTGACATTGTCATTATCGCATTCCGTTTGACTCACACACCCCGTGGTAGAACTAGCAATATTCTCAGATATTAAAGCATCTAAACCAGTAGCAGCATGATTCAAAACAACAGAATTAGAGTTACTAGCATCATTCTCATACACAGACATAGGCATATCATCATTGTATATTATCTTGGCAAAGAAAGACATGCAAGGATCAAAACCATCAGCAGATTCAGGTTCATCATTTTCAGAATCACTTGAATCATCCCATGTTTTGCAAATGTTGGCCCTAATATGTTTATTGGCAGTATTCATTTTCACTCTTCAGTCTTATGCTATGTATCCTAATTTTTCACATCTAAAACATTCAATGTTCTTGAAGTATTTGTTGGGTCTCATGTCCTTATAGTGTTTCACTTGACTTTTCTCATGAGGTTTGTGGTTAGACTGAGTTGGATAATTTGTCTTACCTTGTCTGTTTGCCAATTTATTTCTAAATTTGACAATTTTCTTAAATTATTTTGACATTAAGGCAATTTGATTATCCAAATTGTCTATATCATATTCCTCATCAGAATCATCAGTGGGAATAGTAAACTTAGGTTTCATCAACTTAGAGGAAAAACTCATGTTGGAACTAGTCTGTTTCCTATAGGGCTGGGTCATTTGTTTCTTAAATTCTAATTCCATTTACACAGTTCGTAGTTTACTATTGAGTTATTTAGGAGTGAGATTTTGATCACACATTTCCTCAATAGCATATCTTTTGTTATCAAATTTCTGTGGTAATGATCTTAGAATATTAGATACAATTTCATGTTTGTCAAACGTTATCCCGTTAGCATGCAGTTTGGTCATAATGTCAGTCAATTTAATGTAAAAATCATCAAAGGTTTCAGAATCTAACATAATTAAGGAGTTATACTGTTGAATACGCATTTGAGTTTTAGTAGCCTTGACTCTAGTGTCACCTTCATGCGCAGTGATCAGTGTTTTCCAAGCTTCCTTAGAAGTGGCACAAGATGAGATCCTTTTGAACTCATATTCATTTATGGACATAAAGATGGCATTCTTGCCTTTATTATTGTTTCGAGAAGTTTGCTTCTCTTCTTGTGTGAATTCACTTAATGTTTTCTTAATCCTCTCATTACTTCCTTCAGTGGCTGGTTTAGTAGGATAAGTGTATTCATTTTCAATAATATCCCAAACATCATCTCCCAAGGTTCCTTGTGTGAAAGCAACCATTCTTACCATCCAGTAACCAAAGTTGTTTCCATCAAAGAGTGGGGGTCTCGTCAGGTTACCAAATCTTTCATTTTTCTCATCCATTGTTTTGATTTTAAGAAAATAATTTCATACACACAAGATCTTTTTACAAAGATTTCCAAAGCTCTGATACCAATTAAAAAACTGTTACAAAAGCCGTTTAATACAAGATTAAACTATTTAAGTAACT
The DNA here is from genome assembly GCA_949130495.1 of Sambucus nigra. Taxonomy (NCBI): domain Eukaryota; kingdom Viridiplantae; phylum Streptophyta; class Magnoliopsida; order Dipsacales; family Adoxaceae; genus Sambucus; species Sambucus nigra. The sequence continues at coordinate 425,650,012 of OX422217.1, read as the reverse complement.
CCAAACTGTTTTTTGAAGAAACTCTTTTCTTTAAATCAAATCAGGTTAATCACAAGACGTGTTTGAAAATATGCACGAGATCAGTTCAAGATTTGTTAATAAGTTTTCAAAAACAAAAGTAAAACAGTTTTAAATCAGCACACCACCAAGAATGAGATGAGGAGATGTAGAAAGATTAATGACAAGAGATTTTTAACGTGGTAAAATCTCACCCAACTGAGGAAACATCCACGACTCTCTCTACGGAGTAAAAAGAAAAATCCACTAAAACAAAATAAAACAGTTATAAATTATATAACACACATGCACACAAATCAGTCCTATACAAGTTTAGGAATGTACCCACTGATGTCCTTCAAACTTTTCTGCAGTTCTGATTGTTGATGTGGTTCTCCCAGTTTGCTAACTTCCACTTTGTTCCAGTCTTTACATCAACTCTTGTTTCAAGATCTTATTGCCAACACTTTCAGTGTTGTAGTGTGTAAGTGTTTTTTATGGTGATCTAACACATGCATGCACACACTCACACTTATTTTTACAAACAGTCCTAACAAAATACAAATCAGATCTATATGTTGTGATTTTCAGTTTCTCTCTTCTTAGGGAACTTGAACCTTATTTGACCTTTTAAAATAAACCCAGAATCCACGGCTATCTTGATCAGAAGACGTTTCAAGATCTTAATCAATTTCAGAGTTTTGACAATGTTTTTGAAATTTAAAACCGCCAAGTGTGATTCCAACTAGGTCAAAGGTCATGTTTCAAAAGAACTAGAAATAGAAAATGATTTTGTTGATTTTGAAAATGAAAACATTTACAAAAAATAATCAACAAAGGATTTCTCAAGACAAGAAACTATAAATGCAAATCTAGGTGTAATATAACATAAAAAGACTAGATTTATGATTTCTATGAAATAGAAACACAAATCTAACCTAATGTTTAAGTTGGACACAAGATCTTCAAACGAAGAGGTTACAATACGAAACAACTTTCAAACCAACACTCAAAAACTCCCAAACACTCAGGGTTGGTGTTTGGTATATATTGGTTTTTGATAAAAGGGTTAGGGTTTGAAGAAGTGTTTGGAACGATTTAGGGTTAGGGTTTCTAACACAGTGATTTCTCTCTCTCTTCTCTCTTCTCTCTATTCTCTCTTCTCTCTCTAAATGACGTAGTGGAAAAAGCTTCTGAAAGGTTGAGGGTTAGCCTCCTTATATACAGGGCTGAGAAGAATCGAGAAGGGGGTTCAAAATCAAGGGCTAAGATTAAGTCTTGCAATATTAACTTCTATTCAACGGTTAACGGTAAGCGGTTGGTTAAGAGGCTTCTGATTGGAGGATAAAGGTTCACAGGGATTGTAACAAGGATGCATGCAGAGCGTTGATAAGCTTAATCCAAGGGCTAATAAAAAAAATGTTGGTTTTCTCTCTTAAAAGAAACACACCTTCAGCCAATAGGAAGGCAATAGGTGTAAGACAAATAACGGATAACAAACGCGCGTCCCTAACTTAATTACCCAAGAACCCCGAGGTCTCTAGCACTTTCGGATCCTCCCCAAGAGAACATTTCAGGGATAAAACCAATAACCAGAATTTATATAATGACCCCAAAACTTTTTAATTCCAATTTTAATAAAGAAAAAATTATTTTAAAAACTATTAGAAATTCCCAAAAAAATTTACTAAAAATAATTTTAAGGGGAATTAACACACACAACACACACACACAAACAATTTAAACAATATGTGAACAATATGAAGTCCTAAAGTGTGTGAGTGTTTGTGATTATACCTTTGATCATTCAAACAAGAGGAATGAATTGTATTGAAGAGCCTAAGGCTTTTTGGTATCTAGGATGGGGACTCAATTTTGTCTATATTTCCAAACTAGATGAGCACTTATACAATGTAGACTCAAATGAGTCAAGAGTATAAGGTGCTTCAATTTCATCATTGACGACCCTCATTTGATACGATCAGAAAAACTTTCCTCACTTTCTCCCTCAATGTAGGTTTCTCTATAGGTCTGATAGATTCCAAAAATGGGCTGATTCAACTCAACTGCGAGGAATATTTTCATCGTATGTGGCTTAGAGATCTCAGGTATATCCACTGATTCCTAATGAAGGTTATAAAATGGTTAACATATTTCAAAGCGAAGGAAGAAAATTCGCTTGTTCCTGTTTGGGTGAGTCTCCCATATTTACCTATTCATTATATCTCCAAAGCAACTCTCTTTTCGATAGCTAATGCGATTGGAAACCCTATAAAACTGATGAGGCAAAGGTACACTATATTGACCTAGCATGGGCAGGGATTGTGTAGAAGTTAATGTGTTGAGACAATTCTCAATAAGAATTTGGTTAGGTACGAAGCAGAAAGGCTTTTAGTAGGAGTTTGTGTACGAAAACCTGCCACCATATTATCTTGTGTGGTGTGAATTGTAAAAAGGAAGATAAAGATCTCAACTTGAAGAAGGTGAAAGAAGGTAAAACCCTTTAAACATAGGCTAAATCAACCAAAATAGTGGGATAGAGATAGTCAAATATGGGTATCAACATTAAAGAATGAGAGACATTAATTTTGAAACCAATTATTACTCACACAAACCCTAAAGATAACATTTCTTTACCTGTAAACCCTAATAAAGGTTGTTATGTTAAAACTGTTATTTCCTCGAATAACCAGCCAGTAAGTTCAGCGTTAATAGGTACTTTACCAATAAGGGAGGAGCAGATATTGAAGTCTAATAAATTTTCTCTCTTAGCTGTTGAAGATCTAATGTAGGAAGAAGGTGAGACATCACCCATTGATCTTGTGGAGGAAAATATCACTGCCCAAACTTCTCAGGTCCCTCAGAATGACTCTCATAACAGCTTGGATAAAGGAAAAGGTGAATAATGGGCTTTTGACATGAGTAACATTCCAAAAATCCAGAAGGTAGTGATGGATATGAAAACAATAATAAATAATTCATTGTCGCCTAGGGCTCCAAGATTTTTAAGGGGAAATTCAATTCTGGAAGATTGGCATCACATTTATGCTTCTGATTCAGAAACTTCATTAGTGGGGGAAATTAATGATGATTGGAACACCTTTTTAAGGGAATTTTGAAAAGATTCCCTAGACTTGACAATAAAGATTTGTTTGATAGAACTAAGTTGATGGAAGAAGAATTCACTTTGGTGAAAAAGAGAAGACTCAGGAAAAATTATTCATCTCTTAAAACTTCTTGTGTTCAAACTCATTCAAGAGGTAAAGCACTAAAACTCTAAACCTTGTCATTTCCAAATGATGCAATTTCTTTTCTAGATTATTAGGGGAGTGGGCAATGCCCCTTCAATTCGAAGACTGAAACGCCTCATCCGTATTCATTCAATTACTATTGTGGCTCTTTTGGAACCAAAGATTGGAGAGTCTAATATCGAATATGTTTGTAGAAAATTGAATTTCTCTAGAGGATTGGCCAACTCTTCTAATAAAATTTGGATCCTTTAGAAAAATGATTGGACGATTACATTGGCTAATAATGAAGGACAATCTTTAACGCTTTGTCTTAGTAACAATTTATTTGAAGTCCCTATTTTGTTCAGAGCGATTTATGCGGAGTGTAAAAACGAAGAAAGATTATATTTATGGGAGTAACTTGAAAAACTTTCAAACCTAAGGGGGAAAAGTGGATAGTGGGTCGAGACTTCAATATTGTGGCAAATACAGATGAAAAAATCAGACGAAACGATGTCAATTGGGATGGAGTGTTGGATTTTAATATGGCGCTTCTCAATGTTGGGTTACAAAAGATCCCTTTCAAGGGTTTTGGATTTACTTGGTGTAATAATCGAGAAGGTAATGCTCGGAATTAGTCTCATCTTCGTAGAGTGGTGGGAAACACGGATTGGATTAATGGTAAGTCCATAAGCTCGGTAGAATACCTTCATAGGACCAAATCTGACCACAACACCCTATTCCTTATGATCACGAAGGAGAATCAGAGTCAACAGAGACAATATAAGTTTCTTTCATTTTGGTCTAAAGATGACGAATTTCTCGATGTGGTGAAGCAAGCTTGGAATTTTGAATTGATGGGTAAGCCTTTTAATATTTCTGTGGAAAACCTTAAAAGGGTAAAATCTTTTCTTAAAGTTTGGTCGGGATCCAAACTTTAAGAAGAAAAGGAACATTCTCAATATTTCTCGAATTTAAAACAACGATGGTACATGAATAGAAGAAAAGCAAGCAGTTGAAGATTTGCTGGTTAGCTCATTTCGGGAGTTACGGGGCACAAACAGTACCTACTGTAATAGGTACAATACGAGTTGCTCTTCAACTGAGGATAATCCCACACCTACTCAATGGTACAAAGTCGACATCTGGAGTTGGAGGAAATTCACGAGGCGATTATGGATACGAACAGTGATGGAGTTGTTGGTCTGGATGGGTTTAATGGTCATTTTTTTAAATCTTCTTGTTGGGAGATTATCAAAAATGCCCTGCACAAAGCGATTTCCTCCTTTTTATGGGCGACGAGCTTTTGGTTAGTTGTACTTTCACCAATATTATTTTGATTCCAAAGATTAACAATACAAAAAATTGTAATCATTTTCATCCGATTAGCCTATGTATTTTTTCCTCAAACATTATTTCAAAATTTTTGCCGAATAGATTAGGGTCAATCTTGCCTAAAATCATTTCACCTTCCCAATATGATTTTATTAAGGGGAGATCTTTTTTGGAAGATGTAATTTTGGCCCAAGAACTTATCTCATCGTTTTGAAACAAAGCGAGGGGTTCAAACCTTATTGTGAAATTGGACATGTCAAAGGCCTATGATAGAATGTCGTGGATATTTATGATCAATACTTGTAGAAGATTTGGTTTTTCGAAAATGGTCATTGACTTAATTTGGAGGTTTGTCTCAAATTGTTGGTATTCGATTGGGGTTAATAGGAAAGCTTGTGGTTTCTTTAAATCTAAAAGGGGAGTGAGACAGGGGGATCCTTTGTCACCGAAATTATTTGTGATAGCAACGGGAGTTATAAACAGGAGAATTCAAAAAATGATGGAAGCAGGAAAAATAAATCACTTTGATCGACCAAGGGGTTTCCCTATTATCTCTTGTCTTTCTTTTGCAGATGAGACTCTTATATTTTCTAATGGATAAAAAAGATCCGTAAAAAATTTAATAATTTAATGGATTTTTAAAGGCTTATGAAGGGATGGTCGGTTAAGTGATAAATAACAAGAAGAGTTATTTTTATCTACCAAGAAATGAGACGTACTTTACAAAAAGATTCGTGGAAAATATTATAGGGTTTTAATTCAAAAATCTCCCCATCAGTTACTTGGGAATCCCTTTATATTCAGGAAGAAGAAAAAAATCTTAATTTGCTCCATATATTGATAAACTTGTGGGGAAACTCAACTTTTGGAACCATCAAAGTATTTCTCAAGTGGTAAGAATTAATATCATCAAATCCGTGGTGGAATCCATGAAACTTCACCTTCTCACTGCCATTAATCCCCTGAGTACGGTTCTCCTTCATATTAATATACTCATTGCTCTCTTCCTAAGGGGTAAATAAGAAGACAAAGCAAAATTTTAATGGGTAGGGTGGCCAGAAATTTGCAAACCAAAAGAAGAGGGGGGGTTTAAAGTTGAGATGTATGTTTGATTTATCATGTGCCTATGCTCTTAACTTGTGGTGGAATTTCTTTAATTCCATTTCCTTATGGTCTCAGTTCATGCATAGTAAATACGAAAAATTAGAGGAACAAAATTTTAAGGGATCAACATCGGCTTCATCGCAAGTGTGGATAAGAATGCAAACTGTTTGGAAAGAATTTTTGGAAATTTTTTATTTTAATACGGGTATTTGTTTGATGAACACAAACGACACATTCAGTTTTAAATCAGCTTGGCAACTGGTGAGGGATAAAGGATATATTCAAAGATCCTTTTCTCTTATATGGGATAGGAGAATCTCCCCTAAAATTTTGGTCTTTGTATGGCGTCTACTTGATAAAGGGATATCCATTGATGAGTACATCAAACAACTTAATATCCCTTTGGTCTCAAAATGTAAATGTTGCATTACCGCTTGTGAAGAGGACATAGATAATATTTTTTGGAGTGGCCCACTTACTCAATCTATTTAGAGATGCCTCTATAACATACTAGGGTTGAGGATTTCATCGTCAAGCTTTTGGGGCAATTTGATGACTTGGTGGATCAATTCTAAAAGTAACAAGAGCAGAGGAACTCTTTGTTATATGATTCCGGATTTCATTTGTTGGCAATTGTGTTAGGAATAAAAGCACATTTGAGTGGGTGCCAATGAAGGAGACTACTATTCTCAATCTTATTTATGGGGATATTAATATTGCATTTCGTATTTTACCTTTTAATGGTTCTAAAACTAGATTTTGTATAGATATCTTGGAGGCCTTCTCGAGCATTGGCACTCATATTGCTCATCACTAATGTATGCCACGGGGGTGTTCCCACTATCTTTCTTTCTAATAAAATTGGGGCCTCATATTAAAAACAAAAAAAAATAAGATGCTTTGGAAATATTTTTCAATCATATCCCTCTGGGTAGAGGGTTAGATGAGCTTTAGAGGTTATTAGTATTCAGATTAAGGTCTTTTATATGCGTCCAACATGGAGGGAAGCTGGTGTGAAGTCTCTTATCTTGGTTGTAGAGATATGTTAAAGCAACTAATCTTTCGAGGATATATAAGAGATGGTTGAGTTCTACGGTACCTTTATGGTCCTTTCTTCAAGTTAGCGGAGGCCTCGGGGACATTGAAGTTTTCTGGAAGGTTCTAAGGTTTCCTTTAGGGATTTAGCCCTTGCTTAAAGGATTTCGGGAGGTCTGAGAACTCCAAGAATACCAAAGGTTAGATATGGTTTCATCAATTTGGTTATTCTAGTATTTATTATTTTATTTCATAGCATGTTGTGGATGGTGTAAATTCATTATAGTCGTATTATTATTGTTTGATGTTGAGAATGATATAAATCGACTAACACGCCCTATCTTCGGTGTATCGAAATGCCCAATCGACATGTGAGAAAATAGGGGTTGTCACATATATTTTCTGAATCTATTTATACATTGTTTCATATAGAGAACAAGTAAAAAACGTTTACCAAGAATTTAGCCATCATTCAAATGAGGTGGATCTCATTTGAACATGCCACTTCATAAGAGAGGATTTGATACCAAGTTGGTCATCTAATGAAGACTTATGTGAAGAACCCAGGATCCTCTTACAAAGTTAGTTTTCATATGATAGAATCTTATACAAAATGACACTTCTTAGGAGAACTTATAATGTATAAAATATTCCTCATACAAGATGATTTTTGTGTACCTTATATGAAGAGTTTAAAAAAAATAAAAATTATTTTCCAAAAACTAATTATGACATGTCAATTATTATCTCCAAGACAACTTCAAGAAATATAAAATCAAGAGAGTCTTACCAAACCTTCGTTATGATGAAATTGCTTGGTCTGATAATGAGATGTGTATGTTCTTTGTCTTTATCCTGAAGTATTCAATATTACAGCTCATGGTTAAACAATATAATTATAAGTAAAGTTAAAAGAAACCAAAGAGTGATATAAAATATGTCTATAGACCAAATAGATATACTGAGGTATATCGAGTATTCCAACGGGGGTGATTTTGGAGTTGTGTTGTGATTTTGAGGAATGGATTTACCTTTGGGGTGAGGACTTGTTCATAAAGTGAGGAATGCACATTGCTCATATGTACTTGTGTCTTTACAAGATCAAATACTACATAATTTAGGGTGTGAAGACATATGGTGGGGACTCAATAATATTCAGTCGTACTGGTGTGGTTATAAATTCAAATCCTATGCAGTTCATGGTGTCGTAGAGGTCAGAATAGGTAACTGTGTATCTCAATGGGTGAAGGTTATGGGCTGGGAGGTTGCATGGTATAAATATATGTGTGTACAAGAAGTCACATGTGGAGATATTTGTGTATCTATGGGGAAATATGTCAATGAGATGTATCGCAATGGAAATATATCTAGGTGGCTTATCAAAGTTATTGTGCTCATGAGATGGGACTCAAAGTTCTACATACTTACTTTTGTAGATACAACATCAAAGCCTATGTGGACCATGGTATTCAGTTAGCCACAGGGAGGTCAAATAGACCACATATACAGAATGTGAATGATAATTATTTTTTAAAGTCACACATTAACATAACATAACATTGCATTTTTATGTGTTTGTTTTAAGTGTATGCTATAGAAAAAATAATCGAGATCATTAAAATAATTACTCTTCCTCAAAAAACTATAAATATCCCATCATCCCCTATGGTAGAGAGTATCTTGAAACCCAACCTTAGGTTTATTGAGTTTTTTACTCAGTTTGTATGTATCGTCTTAGTGAAAGTCTTTGTTAGAGTGGGTGATAGGGTGAGAATTTGGAGTGCCCATAGAGCCCCTCAACGGAGGACGTGAATTTTCTAATGGTAGACGTCGAAATTGGTTGGATAGTGACGGATGATTTAGGCCCGAATCTCCAATAAAGGCTTTAGGAAGGTTTGTGATGGAATTGGACTTATTATGAGAAGTATTATACTAAGTTAGGATCATATAGGGATCCTTTAACATAAAGTCTATAATTATTGAGTCCATTACTTAGGTTACTCGAGAACTAGTGGTTTTAAAGTCGTGATGTAGTTGAGGTCTCTATCTTGGTTAACTTAGGTATCTATGTATGATGGGAGAGTGACTTGATGGTGGGGGAAATACTTAGGGATGGTCTATTGTCATAGAACAAAGATTGTCATGGTTACTCTAAAATAATGATAAAGGGTGAACCTTAAGGTGGAGTTGTATTAGTGCAAAGCTAGAGAGGGTTTAGTGATTTGGAGTAAAATGCGATGGAGTTATTTATTTGAGGTCGCTCGGGGGTATCTCATGATCGAGAACCTTTAGTAGCGCATTTTATACATGATGTTGGGATATTTGACATAGGTTTTCTATAGGGTTGGTCATTAGTGTAAGGTAAACTTAAGTTGAGGTTTCGATGGTGAAAAATCATGAATGGATCGGTGTTATAGAGTTAAAATGGGGTAGATTTACCTATTTTGAGGTAGATCGGGAACCTATGGGCGAGAAGAGTATTTTAAGGTGAGTATCGTACTTGAAGGTGCATCATCTATAAGGATTCGAGAGGGGAATGGTTGCTTAGGGACCAGTGTTGGGTGATAACCTCAAGGGGAGGTTATATCAATGTGGGCTTGGAGGAGGATTAATGATGAGGAGTCATGATGATGTGGAGTTAGTCATTTTAAGGTCATGGGTGGATCTTGTTGGGAGGAAACCCTGTAATTAGGGGTATGGATCTTCTTTACAAAGGGAATGGTTATTCATGGATCTATATAAGGTGATAGATTTTGATGACACTGAAGTAAACCAGGGTTATTTATCATAAATTCAATGTTCATAGAGTTTCCATTTTAGTTCGCATATTGAAATGAATCTATATGCAAACTCTAGGCAGTGGTGTGGTGAAATTGAGTTGGTATATTTTTTGTGGGCCATGGAGAAGGGTTTTTCATGCCATATAAGTCTTGTGCGTGCAGCTATGGTTTCATGATCTTTTTTTTTTCAATTTTTGGAAGCACGGTCTCTTAAGCTTTCTACTATGTGATAGAAGGATATATTTCATAAAGTTTCAAAAGTCCACAGATATGCTTCTTTTCTCATATAGTAAGTATTTTCTCCTTAACTACATCATAGTAGAATGTTTAGCTTTGGTTTGGGGAGATTTTGTGTATAATTTTTGGATAGTTTTTATTATTTTTCTTCGCTCGTGCTTTTTTTATTATTAATAATTTCAAAGGAATTGGGATATGGGATATGTATCCCCTTAGATATATGGTGGCACACCTATCAGGGGGAGAAAATTTTGTAAGAGAGTTAAAAGTGGATCGAAACCTCATTATGATAGAAGGATCGCTTGTATGCCCCATGCCACGGAGGGTTATGAGTATTAACTTAATAATTCAGCCTATTTTTTTTTTACTTTATTTAATAGTCTTTTATTTAGGGATACTCATGGAGGTAATGCCTGTGCTCATCTAAGTGTAAGGTCTATGCTCGATCTCACTCCGTCTTGGCTTCTTTGTGGGGGCTATTTATTACTCCAAACACTCGTTTATCGAACTCAATGTCATCAGGGGGTGTTCATTTTTCACGGGTCAAACCTGGTGGGATTGACAATAAAAACATTTATGCCCTAAGAACTTTGATTAATCATATTTCAGAATAGGAATCAATGAGATGTAGATAAAGGTTGTAGATCATTGTACTTTTGTGAATCTTGGAGGTAACCCAATAGGAATCAATGATGAAGACGATGTTGTTGACGATCAAGTACATTTAATCCTTATGTGCAAAGCACCTTAGATCTTCTAGTATTTGATCCACCCAAACCAAACTATGTGTTTGGGCACTTTTGGAGATGAAAATTTGGTGAAATAGGAGAAAAGTCACTTTCTCCCCCCTCGGCCTCTCACAAAAACGTGAATTGTATTTTTTATCTCACCCACTATAACCCTTATGAGTTTATACATACATACATACATATACACACACGCGCTCACACACACACACACACACACACATATATATATATATATATATATATATATATTATAGGGGTCTTGAAGATAATCTCGAGATTAGAGATAATCCCCCCAGCTAATACAACAGACTCAAGAGAATAAGGCAGCGAGGCAGCTCAAGCGAGGTTGCTCAGCATGCTAACTTAAGCGAGGTAGCTCATCATAGCAGCGCAAGTGGGGCAGCTTAGCATGACAGCCCAAGGAGATCTTCCAACGAAGTAATTGGCCAAGAGGGCTCATCCTTTAGCTTTGTTGTGTTACTTACTCATGTTGTATCTTTTTTTATATTGGCTATAAGCATTAACGATTGTAATGATGTGGCGCTATTTAGTGTGAGGTCAAACGGTACTAGTGAGAGACCAGGCCTGGGAGAGCTTTCATGCTCTATCGGGAGACCTCGCTATGGGAACTTCAGAGGGACTTGGTTTGGAGGATTGAGAAGTGAGGCAGCATTGGGGTTGTCCTGGCCATCTTAGATACACCTGGTAAAACACCGAAAGACCTTTGATCATGGAAACTTGGGCGGAGTGGCCTTGAGTTCCATCGTGCATTGAGTTGTGAACCAAACAGCCATCTACTTTGTGTCACATCTACTTTAGGTGATGTCACTAGATAGCTAAGCAATGTCAAATTTTCACTTGAGTAAACCACCGTGGTATTTGGTGCTGTCAGACAGTTAGTGAGACACCTCTGTGATAACATCCCCCTAACGCACAGTGGTTAGGCAAAAGCATGTCTTAGCATTCAATGTTTGTGACGTGGAGCTGACTAGTCCATTGGGCATTTAATGTTTGTGACATAAAGTATGAGGGATGCCTTTCACAGTGATAAAAGACCGAGGCACCTCAGGAATGGGGGGGCTATTTATGGGCCTTAACCCCTTCTGAGGGGGGATGATGGTTTTTGAGAGTTCTTTATAGAGATTTATTAGCAAGAGAGAGCATATATCAGGGAGAAGTTATTGCAAGCCAAATCTCTTACTCACCTACCATTGTCATTTATTGTGAAGCTTTTATAGCTAACTAGAGATCTTTGAGGGGTTTGTGTGTGTTTGTCTACCTTCCAATGTGTATCTAGCGTGCTTACTCGTTTCTTCCTCTGACTAAGTTGTTTTTTAGTTTCCTTTATTATTGTTTGGGTTATACACGAGTGACTGTGAGTCCAATCTGAGTGTTGATCAAATATAATATTGTGTGTCTACTTGTATTCATTAAAGAGTTTCTGGGTTATCATCTATCACCATACCTATAGGGGTTACACCTCAACTAGTATTACTATACTCCCAGGTTATAAGGGAACTACCCTCTTACATTAGCGACTCTGTTGGACAGGTATTCTTCCAGAAGTATGGCTTAGGATAATGTTAACCGTGCTATAGACTTTGATGTTATTTAATGCCAAGAAGAGTAAGCTGCGAGAGAGATTAAAACATCTAGGGGTGGGGTCCCTCGATTGGATGTGCCTCTATTTCAAATGGCGACGGACGTCCCAGGGGTAATGCAAGCTTCCAGGAGCGCTGGGATGGGGCCATCTTAAATGGCTCTCCTCATGACTATGTTTTATGAGTTTATACAGAACCCTGTTGCTTCAACAGTGTTGGGGGGATTTGATGTCAGTTCCTTCGTAACGCCAATGATGGCTCTGATAGCCCCACCAAGTGCAGTTCCAATAGGCATTTCCCCATTAAACACAGCACCTACTTATGTTCCAATGTCGGGATCCCCAGGTGTAATGGGCGTTCCACCTATGGTGGCCACTCCAGGAGCAACAAATGTTCCACCAGCGATCCCTCTGGCCATTCCCCCAACGATTGAGAAAACACCAGCATCTGCTTTGGAATAGATGAGGAAAGAGATGCAAAAGGAAATGCTAAAGATGATAGCAGCTTCCTTGCAATCAGCTGGCAAGGTGGTATCAATGTATGATGATTTTCGTAGGCCTATCCTTAAGAATAAAATGATGAGCCCTACCCAAAGGACTATATTCCTCCCATCTTTGAAAAATACACCGAGAAGGGGGGAAACTCGAAAAAGCATATTAAACGCTTCATCAAACACTTGGGCACTCATTGTAATAACAAGAAGCTCAGGTTGAGGGAGTTCACCTAATCCTTGACCGATAAATCCTATACCTGGTACTCCCATTTGGCGCCAAAAAAATGTTTCAACGTGGGAAGAGATGAACGTACCATTTGTCCAGAAGTTCTTTCTGGAAGAAGATGAGTTTACGTTGATTTAGTTAGGCAAGGAAAACAAATGATCGGGGGAATATGCTGTAGCACATGTGCGAAGATTCAGGGAGAGGTCCCTCGATATGAAGGAGGAGGACAAAGAGTCCAAACTATTGTAGCTTTGCATTGAAGGTTTGGTCTCAGAATATATTTGTCACCTCATTAATGAAACACGCGAAGAAGCTTTTACAGCATTTCTTAAAGGATCAAGAAATATATCATTGGTGGTTCAGCCTAACCCCATTATAGTATTGGGGTTGTGCAGGCAACTGATCCAACTCGTTCCAATAAGGGGCCAGCCCCCACGGGTAAGATACGTCAATGAAGGCAAAAGGGCTAAGCAGTCAAAGAAAGATAACAAGAGAAAGTTTGGAAGAGATAGAGAAGACCCACCACCGCTACCTTACACCGTTAAAGAGGGTGTTAGTTGCTACAACACCATAGTCCAAGGAGGAACGGTGTACGAACCAAAGGAAATTCCGATCATGGAGCCAGATGCTGCAACGAGAGTTGATCCCAAGTATTATCAGATCCATCGAAAGGTGGGTCACCCAACAGAGACTTATTTCACGTTGAGGAAAATCATCAGCAAACACATGAAGATGGGAACTTTTCAAATCCAGCGAGAGTGTAAATGTTAACCCCCTCCCACCACATGGGGCAAATATGGTGGTTGCCTATGATGAGGATACCAAACGAGAGGCACGAGGACTGGAGTTCCAATGGGAAGACTTTGAATACACTTTGGAATATTATACAAGGGGCATGGCCAACATGGTCATAACCTACGATGAAGCAAGTGCGAGGGATGCATAAGAGGTATATGAGAACACACTATATGGTTTACTTACTTGAGTCTATGCCATATAGGAGTTCCAACTAGTTTGATATCGAGACAAAATAGGATTATATTTTTTATGAGTTACTCTCTCAAAAAGGTATCCAATCTTCATCAAAGGAATCCCAGTCCAAGAACACTAATGCTCTGATGCTCGATAAAAGGAAAGTATTGGAACCACATTAAGATACACACACTGCATACACTGAATATATATTTTTATGTGTGCACATACTTCATTTGGTGGTTAAGCCTTTTAAAACATTTGTTTTTTAAAAAAAATCATTTAAACATTTTTTTAATCATTTTTCATTTAATTGAAATTGAGTTTTTAAAAGGGTCGAGGATAAAAGTAGAATTTATTTTTGTAAGAAAATGTTGGGGTTTAAAGTAAAGTTCCTTTTATTAACAACTCTTGTGGTTGTCTTATCTATTTAGAAGGATGTGCGCACATTTCATTTTTCAAACACAACAATTGTGTTTGATACCAAATCTGAGATGCTGTGATCAATCGTGACCTTTGATGATCATTTATCGATGGACCAAATCAATTCCCAAGCTACATATCTCAATCCTCGTGCTACCATAATCATCCATCTAGAGGTTTGTTTCCTTCACTATTCTTATCCCCTTAGATTAGGAATTTGTTCGACAAAACTATCTGGACCATTGATTCTTAACAAACCTTCGATCCATGTAACTCTCATACAGCCAACCAGCAACGTTACTTCCACCACCTTTTTTCAACACTTAGATCAATTGTGTGTATGCTACAAACCATCTGCACTGTTGGTTTGTAACAAACCATCTTGATCCTTCGTGCTGTGTATAAAAGTAAGATTAAGGTTCATAAATTTGGTTGGTGAGGTCGTCTCTAAGAGAGAACAATATAGAGATAATATAGATAACGGCGTTGCAAACAGCATAGAGGGAGAGAGCACAGCGGTGCCTCATTTTTAAATCATAGAGAGAGAAATCAGTGTTCCATTTGAGAACCCGAAAGAGATAAACCCACTTCCAAACCAAACACATTTCTTTTTTCCAAACCAAATAAACACCAAAATCCTTGTTTGTCTAAAAACAGTAAACCTAAATTTTTTAGAGTTAATATGTTTGGGGTTTATGTGAGTTGGGGTAGTGTTGGTTTGATTCAAGATCGAAGACCTCTTCAATTTTATACCTCTCTAAGAACCATATAGTTCACTGAATTTTTAGGTTCTTTATTTCTGTTTTTCTTGGATCATTATTTTGTTATTGTTAGATCCAAGATTGTGGTTTCAAATAAATTTTGAAACATAAGACTTTTTGTTGTGAATATATTCAGATCTATAAAAACATTTTTGGTTTAGCGAAATCAGTTTGAACATAAATAATTTTTTTGAAACAAAATTTGATATAATTTTTTTTGTGTCAGATCTGAAATTTTTGAAGTCTAGTATTCAAAACATATTTGAGATTATTTGCATATCATATAGAATGATTTGTAATTCATAAGAATTTGTTGTATAATTGATTGAGAGACGTGAAATGTATTTCTTCATTTCTATTAATTCACAAACACTTTCGATCTCACACGAACACTTAGATATTGTGGTTCTTGGTGAGATATATTGTTTGTTGAGCTGCTAAAATCAAGTGGACGGGGAAAAAGGAAGGAAGCTGCGGGAGGAAGATCATATCAAGTCAGAAGCCTTTGAGAGTGGAGTAATTCATGTACGTAATTTTTTGAGCTTCGAAATAGGATCTTGTTTTGCATGCTTAGTGTTGTAACTTATGCCTTGTGATTTTAGTGGATTTTTATTTTTCTTCGTAGAGGGGCCGTGGATGTTTCCCTTATTTTAGGGTTTTGCCTTGTTAAAAGTCACGTGTCAAATTTTCTTGAATGTTCTTAATTGATTTTGTGAACATTATCTCACTCAAGACTAAATCCTAGGTTTTAGTTTTAAAAACCCAAGGTAATCAAACTAACGAATCTAGAGAACATATTCAGAAAAACATTTAACCCATCTTGTGTTGTATTTTGAAAAGAGTTTTGATCAAAGAGTTTTTTTAGATTTTACTTAATCTATAACATTTTGTTATGAACTTAGTAAACGATTTTTTAGTATACAGCCTAGAAGGGGAAGAAGTGGACCCAAGTTTAGAGGACCAAGTTGTTTCACAGTCGCCTAAGTTCTCATGGTGCTATGACAAAGTGGGGATACCAAGGGGAAGAAGTTTGTAGATAACGTAAGTGATTTTAGGTATGGCGAGGTAGAATGAAGTACCCTCATTGAGATGGAAGGGGACCATGGCTAGACTGGTGAGAAAGTTCTTGTCCGAGGTAACTTTTAGTGATGCTGATAGGGCTGTGAGATTACCACATATCAGGCCCCTTTACGTAACGGCAAGAATTAACTGGGTAAGCTTTGCAAGGGCCCTAATGGATGGGGGAGCATCAATTAATATCATGCCTATCAGTTCCTTTCGGATAGACAACATTTCGGAGTAAAGATTAATGTCAATGCCCTTGGTGATTTCTGGCTACGATAATCAATCATCCAAGTCTATTGGATATGTGAATGTGTGGATTGTGATGGGGAACCTTACCTCGCATATCAAGTTCCACGTGATTGAAAGTGCCACTTCGTACCACCTACTGATAGGGAGGGTATGGATTCACAACCAGGGCCTATTCCCTTCGACGTATCACCAATGCACGAAGGCAAATGTTAAAGGGACTGAGATCACTATGCGTTCCACGAAGAAACCTTTCGCCATCGAAGAAGCTCATTTAGTTAATGCAACTTTCTACATGGACTAGGAGCAAGATTCCAGGGTGCTGACAAGGAGGATAAAAGGTGTAAGAGTCCCCTCTATTAGAGAAATGATGAGGCCTGTGAACGGCCAAAGCAGCGAAGAGACAAAAGGAAAAGTTATAGCCAAAGAAATTCACCTAGCTACTCCTAGGAGGAAGAATCTCTCAAAGTAGCTCAGGGATCAAATAAGTCCGAAGATGGATCGGATGGAACATCAGGTCCAATGACAGAGCGTGCTGAGCATATATTCAAGAGATAGACCCGTATAACCTTCAAGGGAAAGGAAGACAAAAGCGGTTATAATGATAAGTAGGCAGTGAAAAAAGAAGATCACAGAGGATGGGAGAGGTATTTACCTCCTCTGAAGGTATGAGCGAGTAATCGAAGGAGCTGATATAGGGGCTGATGAAGAGGCTGACCCAATATATGAATGTTTCTTGATGGACCAGTAGGGGAAATGCATGTTCATTAACAAATAAAATATATAAGATTTTATGGAGGATATGGCCAAAGAACCAGACTACATGACATGCTGCCCAAGGCCCCAGGTACAAGAATTGGAATAGTTGAACCTGGCTAAAGAAGGAGACCATGCAAGACCCATTTTCATTTCGAAGGACCTGTGTACAGAAAAAAGAGGTACATTGCTAGAGTTTATTCAAGAGTTTGGAGATGTCTTCGTGTGGAAATACACAGAGATGGAGGGGCTAGACGAAGAGGTGAGTTGCCACATACTAAATATTATGCCTTCAGCTATACCAGTGAAGCAAGCCATAAGAACCTACAAGAAATAACTGGATTTGAAGATTAAGGAGGAGGTCAAATGGTTGCTAGCAGTAGGATTCATTCAGTCGATACAACACCCACTTTGGTTGTCAAGCATTGTCCTAGTGGGAAAGAAGGACAAGAACCAGATAAGGATCTGTGTGGACTTCAGAGATCTGAACAGAGCCTGACCAAAGGATGAGTTCCTTATATTCTCCATTGATGGCTTAATTAGTGAAACGAAGGATCATAAAATGTATAGTTTCATGGATGGGTATATGGGATACAACCAGATCAACATGGATCGAGCTGACGTAGAGAAGAAGTCATTCCAGACCCTGTTCGGCAACTTCATGTACAAAGTGATGCCCTTTGGGTTAAACAATGCCGGGTAAACATATCAAAGGACAATGATGGCCATTTTCCATGATTTCTTTCATAATTTTTTATAATTCTACGTAGATGATTTGGTCATCAAGTCAAAGAAGGAAGAGTCCCATCTAAATTACCCTAGGAGGGTGTTCATTTGCTGCAGAATATACAAGTTGAAGATGAACCCACTGAAGTGTGATTTTGGGGTCACAAGTGGGAAGTTCCTATGGTTCGTGGTAGATCAATAGGTAGTAGATATGGACTAAGACAAGTAAACAGCAATCCTGGAAATGACATGTCCAAGAACAACGAATGAGTTCCAAATTTTCCATAGTAAAGTATCCTATATTAGGAGATTTATGTCAGGACTAGCCGAGATAAATCACCCATTGGTGGAGTTACTACAAAAGGGCAAGAAGTTCAAATGGGAGGAAGCTCACGGGGAGTCTTTGACTAAGCTGAAGAAGCTTCTAACCTCTCCACAAATGATGACCCCTCCAAAAGTAGGAGTACCATTGCAACTCTATCTCACGTCTACCACCAAGTTCATTGGAGCACTCTTGGCCCGAGAAGTCAATGGGTAAGAAAGGCTAGTCTACAACTGGAGCAGAATCATACATGGACTAGAGGCAATGTACAGTAGTGTAGAACAACACTGTTTAGCCTTAGTTTTCGTAGAACAAAAACTTAGACATTACATGTTGTCTTTTACAATCCACATTGTGACAAGATGTGACCTAATTAAGTTTTTATTGACAAGAACTATTCTGATTGGAAGAGAAGCTAGGTGGTTCCTTATCCTTTTAGAATATGACTTAAAGTGTGTGGTTCCTCTCGCGATCAAGAGCCAGGCATATGCAGACTTGTTGGCAATCTTTCCATCTAGAGTATTTGATCCACCCAGAGAGAACATCCCGGGGGATGACTTGCAAGAAAAATTTTTGGAGGCCAATATTGAAGACTGGACGATGCAATTTGATGGTTCCTTGGCAAAAAAGAAAGGAGGGGCAGGGGTTATCTTTTCTAAAGGAAAGGAGGAATTTTGCCTTTACTAAAAGATGGATTTCTCTTGCTCCAATAACGAAGCAGAGTATGAGGTGTTAGTACTGGGACTACTAGAGGCCCTTCGAATGGTCATTTGTTCACTATGCATCAAAGGAGATTCCAACTTGATGGTTCAACAAGTGAATGGGGAATACGCATTGACGCACCTCAGTTTAGTGCCCTTAAAAAAAATCATCCAATAGTTGATCAATCAGTTCCATCAAATGAAGATAAGAAGTCATCCTAGAACTATGAACAGATATGTTGATGCCTATGCCACTATTGCCTAAAACCTGGCTGTGAAGACCGATTCAACTATTGTGGTGATCCAATAAAGAACAACCCCGTTAGTTGTGCAATCAATACTACCCATGGAAGGTGATTTGGATAAGAGGGGCAGAATCAAAAAGTAATTGGAGTTTGGGGAAGGCAAGATGAAACTGAAAAAGATGGCGAAATACTTTGTCAATCAGGGTAACCTCTACTTCAGGAACGTGGAAGGACGGTTGTCAAGATTTGTCGGCCCAGAAGAAGCAGAACAAAGATCGAAGAAAATACATGAAGGCCACTCTGAAATAATAGATCTCCCTCTATACAGAAGAATTC
Source organism: Sambucus nigra (assembly GCA_949130495.1). Lineage (NCBI taxonomy): Eukaryota > Viridiplantae > Streptophyta > Magnoliopsida > Dipsacales > Adoxaceae > Sambucus > Sambucus nigra. The sequence goes on along the minus strand of OX422217.1, from coordinate 425,630,672 downwards.
AGAGGGAAGGATGCAGCTGAGTTACAATAAAAATATGATAAGTGCTAATGTTTCTTTCAAGTAGTTGAATGTCACTTCGTTGGAACTTAAACAAATTGGAGTGTTGTTTCTTTGGAGAAAATAAATGCGATGGGACTCAAACGAAGGGCTCCGCGATTTTATGTCCAAGATGACCAACTCTATTGAAGGTGGTACTTCAACAGACCATTAAGATGCATCACGAAGGAGGAGGCAGCAGAAGTATTGAAGCAAGCTGATGATCCAGCCCACATTGGAGGGGCCAAGCTATATGACCAATTAATAATATTGGGGGTATTATTAGCCAACTATGGAGAAAGCTTTTAGTGAGTTTGTGTAAAAGTGCAAGGTGTGCCAGCTATATGGAAATATGATTCATGATCCTTCGGTGGACTTACACTCTTTTACCACTCCTTATACATTCCATACTTAGGCGCTTGACTTAGTAGGGGAAATACACCCTTCGTCAAGAGGAAAGATCTGGATCATGGTGGCGACGAAATTCTTTACGAAGTGGGATGAAGTGATACCACTCAGAAGAGCAATGGATGGCGTGGTGGATAATTTTATCAGAGAATACATAATCTATCGTTTTAGGATCCCAAAAGTCATCCTCTCTGGTAACAGAACCCATTTTGACAATGAAGAGGTATTGATGCTCACTAACACATACTCCATCATCCATTATACCTCAACGGTGGCATATTCTAAGGGAAACGGTCAAGTCGAAGTGACTGATAACACCTTTGTCAATATTTTGGCCAAAACGATGGAAGATTTCCCAGGATCATGGGACGATAAGATCCCAACAGTATTGTGGGCCTATCGAACGACCAAGATAAAACCCACCGGATACACACCGTTATCCCTTGTGTATGAAGCTAAAGCAATCCTGCTAGTGGAGTTGGAAGTTCCATCAGCCCGTTATGCCCTACGAAGCAGTATGCTCCCTTAAATCAGATATGTATAATTGAAAGCATTAAATAAGCATAAAGATAACATGATGCAACACTTCTAATTGTACACAAAGCAACTCTCAAGGGCGTATGATAACCTGGTAAGACCTAGGGAGTTCGTTGAAAGAGACCTCATTTTGAAAGCCGTTGTGAAGCACATCATAGGGCTCCCTCTCCCTATGTTTTCTATAAATTGGGAGGGAACTTTCATTGTGAAGGAGGCTCACGATTCAAGTTACTGCTTAATTTTTAAAATGTAAGAGGATAAACCTTTCAAGATTAACAAAAAATAGTTGAAAGTTTATCATGTATAGGCTAGTAACCTCAGTTTGAATTTTTTTTGTTTTTTTAGAACAATCTGTTGTATGAGGTTTTATTTCCTTTGTAATAAGATGAAAAAAGTTTGTTCGTAAATTGTAAATGCTTGAACTTTGCGATAAAACAAAGATATTGCAACAAAATAACACATGATGAAAAAAATACTATATCTTTCATTTATGAGAGTTGGGTAGATTTACAAAATTGGGAGCACTGCCCAAGAACTACATTTCGTATAAAGAAAGAAAATAGATAAAATCCGAAGAAAGGACTTCTAGCCCAGGAGGAACCATAGATCAGGCTGGGAAAAGAAGTCCCCAGGTGAGCCCGATGAAGCTTCCAAATGGGTCTACTAGGCAGCAATGAAGCCTTCGAGATGGGTCTACACTTGAGGTCTCTCAATCAATAGAGCCTCCCATTCCAGCTTGGCATTTTCCATGGCTTGTTCGAGCGCCCTTACCTTATCCTTAGTCACTACCAGAAAAGGGGCCAACTTTGTTAGTCGTTGCTCCTCAAATCGTTGGCCTTCGACTTGTTTCTGATATTTCTCCCTCTAGGTTTCTAACTGATGGCTCTTTAGAAGCTTCAGGTAGTTTCTCAGCCAAGTTAGTTGAAATCCATCCTTGCCACTTTCCTTTAAATTACCCAAATGACGATTAATGATCGCCCTGGAAAGGTCAAACATTTGGGTATTGACGACCTCAACAATAACGATCACCAAAACTTGTAACTTGTGGCTCATCACTAGTACGTTGGAGCATAGGCAATCAATAGTAAAAGTCTCGGGATGCTGTTTGGCAACGCGTTAAATGATAGACTGATCCATTATAGAGACTTGAGGAGACTGGTGAAGGGCCATGAGGGAGAAGTCAGGTGGAGCCATATCTGGCGAGGGAAACCCACATCCTGACTCACTATCCGCTGGTAAATTTGTAGTTGAACCACGATCGTCATGGTTTGAGTTCTCAGAGGGGACTTGATCTTCATGCGTGGATTCAACATTCGTCGGATCACATTGAACTGTGGTTAGAATGATGGCAGGATCCCTCACAGCCAGCAAAAGAAAGAAAAACTGACGCCAATTTTGCGAAAAACCTTAACAAGTGGATTTTCATTGTTAAATCACCATTATAGGTGGAGTTTGACGAAAAATCTTAACAAGTGGTTTTCATTGTTAAGTCACCATCATAGGTGGAGTTTGACAGAAAATTTTAACAAGTGGATTTTATTTGTTAAGTCACCATTATAGGTGGAGATTGACAAAAAATCTTAACAAGTGGGTTTTCATTGTTAAGTCGCCGTTATAGGTGGAGGTTAACGAAAAATATTAACAAGTGGGTTTCCATTATTAAGTCACTGTTATAGGTGGATTTTAATGAAAAATCTTAACAAGTGTGTTTTCATTGTTAAGTCACCGTTATAGGTGTAGTTTAATGAAAAAAAACTTAACAAGTGGTTTTCATTGTTAAGTCACCATTATAGGTGGAGTTTAACGAAAAATCTTACAAGTGTGTTTTCATTATTAAGTCACCATTATAGTGGAGTTTGAGATTGAGATTATTCTAACAAGATATTGAACATTGTTAATATAAAAGACAAAAATATGCAAAAAATAGCGAAATACCTCAGCAACGTCTGGAGCAAGAACGGGAGATAGAGTAAAAGCTGTAATAACGGGCACTATAGTGGGGAAATTCATTTCCTCGGGAGCCTCCGCAGAACCCTCAGTCAGAGGAACCTAAGAAAGAGGAACCTCAACATTTCACAAAGCACCTAATTCAGAACAGGGAACTAGGGCCAAGGTTGAGGGAAAACTCAAAGATATCGTTCGATCTTCCATGAGTGAATCAACACTTGTATAGGCCGAAGAAACCATGGGGCAAGAAAATGAACCAACGGTAACCTGAGTAATGTGGGGAGCCACGAGTGAGGATGGCAGGTTCAAACAAGGGAAAGCTTCATACAATGATGAAGCGTTAGACATGGGCAACAAAGTAGAGTTAGGAGGAAAATGCAAGAGAGACTTTACCTCTGAAATATGAAAAAGGGATACACCATAATGGTAGGGCTTAGTAGAGGAAATAGGAGAATTGAGCCAACAACAGACATGGTCAGACCAGGAGTAGTTACAACCTGAAAGATAAAAAAAATGTGAAGACTTAAAGAATAACTTAGGAAGGGAAAATACAGTGGATTCAAAAAGAAGTTGTTACCTTTAGGGGCAAGAGGAAACTAGGATAATATTCAGAGGGACCACTGGAATCACTGTTGGCACAACGGGAGACATTGGAGTTTCTTTTAGGGGCAGAGCAGCCTCAACAGACTCCTTCGAAGCACCAGCCCTCATGGCGACCACTTCTCCATGCCTGAAGGGAGAATGGTGAGAATATGCAAGCCCATACATGGGAGAACGGGAGTTACCTCGACGTAACTACTCCCGAAGCATCCTCCCACGAAAGGACTCACAGGAGGACTGGGCCTTTCTTCTTCAACCTCTTATGCCAAGTTTCTAAGTGTTAGAAAACACAGTTTGCTAAAGTACAAATGAATAAGTGTGAAAAAACCGTGCGTACCTCTGATTTAGGGGGAGAATGGGATGAAATCACCATTAGCAAGCAAAGAGGGGAAGTAACTGGTAAAGCCCTCTCGGTGGGATGTCTCTCAATGCCAGGACTATCATCCAATGTAATATCCTCAATAGTAGGAGTAGATGGGGTGAGTTGTATGTCAGTAGCCCGTTTATTCTTGGACTTAGTGACCAGAGCCTTTTTCCTCACACTAGGATCTCCTAGACTTGAGGGGATTCTTGAGCTCTTCCTTCGCTTTAATCCCCCCTCAGATGGATCTACCAAAATGGTGGGTAAAGCAGTGGCAGGTGGAATAGAAGGAGTGTGTTATTGGAACTCAGAGTTTATTCGTCCCACCACAACTTGCACTTGCCTTTTCAATTCCTCACTTACTTCGACAGACATCGGAGGAGGAACCGAGGTAATGGGAAACGCATCCAAGGGAACTTGAGAAAAGGGTTGAGACTTAGACTTCGAAGAAGTTCAACTCTTAAAATCCATTGCTCTCTTGGTCGGAGGCTTAGAAGCTCCTTCGCCAGAAGGTGCACCAATTGGGCACCCTCGCCAGAAACACCTTCAAAAGGGGCAGGATGCTTTGGTGTTAGATCTTTATTGTACTTGAGGGTAGAAATGGGAATCATAGAGCAATAAGGAGGAAGCTCAGAGGAAGGATTTTTGGGAGTTTGTCTCAGAGGGAACTCGAACCCAATAACGGAATTTTCTTTAAGCCCAACTCCACGGTAGAAAAACAAAGAACTAGGGGATTCACTGAAGGCCCCTAAATGAACTCAGAAAATTGGGCCAGCTGCTTCGGCCAGTACTTCGTTGTAAATATATAAGTCACATCCCCCTTCCCTGTGATACTTGGGATGGTGACTCACCCAGCCATCGTAGAACTAACCCCCCATGCAACAGTAGCAGTGTAGAAGGAGTAAGCCTCGCTAAATTTGACCTTGGGTGCGATAGATGAAAAATTGGGTCAGGGTCCCCTTGATCAAAACCAAATTGGTGGTTGCACCAATTACGGTTGTAGTGCTCGCAGGTATCTCCCCACTTGGTGCAAGAAGGAACATAATCGGGAGAGAACAGAAGGACCACAACCAGCGAAGGATCTTTAACGATGAGGTCCAAGGTAGTTGGTTGGACCACCTTTCATCCATGCTTGAAAAAACCCCAAGTGTGAAGGAAAATCTCCTCTCTATAAGGCCTCATCACAAAGCAGTCAGGTTTGTTAATAATGGGAATTAACTCTTTGCAACTCTGTTTTTTGTGGAAAATATATGAGCGAGGGGGAAGGATAGTTTCTCCAGAGGGAGGACGGGTAGTTTTGGCTGCTACTGCAGGGAAGTGAGCATAGAGGAAGCCCGTTAGGATTATAGCATTGGCAAAATTGGTTAAGTTATAATGGCCAAGGGACCGTTCTATGTCCAAATGACTCCTGTCAATCCAAGTAATAAGGGATCCTAAGGCCATTTACGCTAAAGGAAGCCTGATGCCTCAGTCCAAATGGATTGATATATTGATGAAGTCCCTTTGGGGATGGTCGTTGGGTTTTTTGGGCAAAACGAAATGAGATAGAATTACAAGAATGTAAGCTGACAATTCTAGGGATGTACCTTGTCCTTGGGCAGCAGCAGAAGAACCATCCTTAGAATTATCTTGGATGAAGTAGCTGATGAGAGGAGTGAACGTGGCTTTGTTGGATGAACAAATGCACCTTCGGCATATGCAATCCAACTTTAAGCGATCAGTAGCCCCTTCAACGTCTAGATCTTCATCATATTAAGGCACATCGTATGTGGGTTCGAGGCCTAAAATCTCACAAACATCTTCCACTGTAACGGTAAACTCACCCCACACAGCTATGAAAGTGTGGGTGGTAACCGTAGAGGGGGCTTGAAGGTAATCCTAATATTAGGGATAATTACCCTATTTACAACAGCGCTTGGGATTAAGGAAGCATGGAAGCTCAGCGTGGAAACTCAGCAAGGCAGCTCAGTATGGCAACTTAGCAAGGCAGCTCAGCTGGCATCTCAGCGAGGCAGCTTAGCATCGTAACTCATATTTTAGCTTGTTGTGTTACTTAGCCATATTGCATCTTTTTTTATATTGACTATGAGCTATGATGGTTGCAATTATATAACAAAAATAATGATTATGTGCGAGGTCGAACGGTCCTCTAGAGAGACCAGGCTTGGAAGGGCCTTGGAGAGCTTTCATGCTCTATCGAACGACCTTGCCTTGAGAACTTTTGAGGGACTTGGTTTGGAGGATTAAGAAGTGAGGCACCATTGGGGCTTGTCTTAATCATATTAGATACACCTGGTAAATCATCGACGGACCCTTACCTTGGAACCTCGGGCGGAGCAGCTTGGAGTTCCATCGGGCATTGAGTTGTGAACTAAACAACCCTCTACTTAATGTCTCATCTACTCTAGATGATGTCACTAGCCTGTTAAACAATGTCAAATCTGCACTTGAGTAAACCACCATGGTATTTGGGGTTGTCAGACAATTGGTGAGCCACCCCTATGACAACAGACCCCCTGACACACAGTGGTTAGGAAAAAGGCATGTCTAATGTTTATGACGTGGAGATAACTAGTGCATCAGGTATTTAATATTTGTGACATAAAGTATGAGGGATTTCTTTCATAGGAATTAAGGACGGAGTTGCCTCGGGGGTGGTGTGGGGGGATATTGAAGGACCCCAACCACCTCTGAGGAGAGGATGATCTTTTTTAGAGTTTAGAAGTTATTATTGGAGATAATATACATCAGAGAGAGAGGGAGTTGTTAGAAACCCGAGAGTTTACTCACCCACCATTGTCATTTATTGCGAAGCTTTTAATAATTGACAGACATCTCTGAGGGTGTTGGGTGTGTTTGGCTTCCTGCCAAGGTTTATTTAGGGTGTTTACTTCTCTCTCCCTCTAACTTAGTTACTTCTGATTTCATTGTTATCCTTTGAGTCATTGCGAGTTTAACCAGGTTTATCTTCGCAGAGTTATGTCTTCATGTCCTGTAGTTAATCAATAGTTTTACTAGTTAACTTATCGTTACTGTACTCAAAAGGGGTTACGCCTCCATCTTATCTAAACTACCCTCTTACATTTGGCGACTCCGCTGGGGAGGTATTCTTCTAAGCAAGTAGTATGGTGCAAGATAACGTTAATCGAAGGCTCAAATTTTATGACATTCAACACAATGAAGAACAGGCGGCTAGAGAACTAGAGGCTCTAAGGGACGGGGCTCCTCGAATAGAGGTGCCTCCAGTACAGGCGGCGATAAGCGTTCCAGGGGTGACACAAGCTTCCACGAGCACTAGGTTGGGGCCAGCCCAAGTGTCACTCCTCATGAGTAAATTTGACGAGTTCTTGCAAACTCACGTAGCTTCAACGGTGTTGGGAGGATTTGAAGCCAACTCTTTCATGACACCAGGGGAAGCTTCAGCGATCACAACAAGTGCAGGCGTAACGGGAACAATCCCAGCAAGTATACCCTCTGTTTTGAATCCTGCAGTGGGAACCTCAAGAGTATCAACGGCCCCAACTATGATGATTTCTCCAATTGTAACGAGCACTCAGCCTATGGTCCCGTTGGTCGTTGCTCCAGTGGCATCACCCATGGAGGAAATGAGGAAAGAGATGAAAAAAGAGATGTTGAAGTTCATGCAAGCTTCCTCGCAATCTGCTGGCGAGGTAGCTTAGATTTATGATGACTTTCGAACACCTTACCCCCAGGAATACAATGACGATCCCTATCCGAAAGATTATATCCCTCATATATTTGAAAAATTACACAGGAAAAGGTGGAAATCCGAAGGAACACATTAAGCGCTTCATTGAACACTTGGGAGCTCATTGCAATAATAAGAAGCTCAGGTTGAGGGAGTTTTCTAAATCCCTGACCGATAAATCATACATTTGGTATTCTCATTTATATCCCAAGAGCATTTCTACACGGGAGGAGATGCACGTTTTGTTCGTCCAGAAGTTCTTTTTGGCGGAAGATGAGTTTGCTTTGACCCAAGTGGGGAGGGAGAAGCAACGACCCGGGGAAGAAATAGTGGCGTACGTTTGAAGGTTCAGGGGAACGGTCCCTTGATGTGAGGGAGGAGGCCAAAGAATCCAAGTTATTACAGATCTGCGCGGAGGGGTTGCTTCCTGAGTACATCTGTCATCTCATTAATGAGGCGCGCGAGGGGACTTTTTCGGAGTTCCTAAAAGAAGCAAGAAATATCTCATTAATGGTGCGACCAAACCCAGTGGTGGTACCCATGATGTTTAGGCAGTCGATACAACCTGTGGGGGGGAGGTCTCAGCCCCCACGGGTAGGGTACACCGAGGTAGCAGATGGGGGCAAGGTGCCAAAGAAGGATAACAAGAGGAAGTTTGAAAGAGATAGGGAAGACCCACCACCATTGCCTTGTACCGTGGAGGAGGTTGTCAGCTGATACAACGCAATGGTCCAAAGAGGAATGGTCTATAAACCAAAGGGCATTCCCATTGGGGAACCCGATGCGGAAACAAGGACGGATCCCAAATATTGCCAGATTCATTGAAAGATCCAGCATCCAATGGAGAGTTGTTTCATGTGAAGGAGAATCATCAATAAGTATGTGAAGGCAAGGACATTGCAAATCCCTCCGCAGAACGTTAACAACAACCCACTCCCAGCACATGGGGCCAATTTGGTGGTGGCCTATAACGAGGAAGCAGAGAGAGAAGAAAGAAAGCCAACTACGAAGCAGGGGGAGGTTGAAGAAGCTTTGGAAAATTGTACTAAGGAATGGCTAACGTAGTATTAGCCTACGATGAGGAAAGAGCCAAAGACATGGAGGATATATACAGTGTTGAAGGGGAAGAAGCAGACCCAGCCATAGAATACTGTGAAGTTTCAAAATCCCCAAAGTTCACCTGGTTCTTCGACAAGTAGGGATACCGAAGGAGAGTAGGTTGGAAATAATCGAGGTAATACTTGACATTATGAGGAAGAACGCGGTCGCCTCGCTAAGATGGAGAGGACCCATGGCAAGGTTGGTGAAGATGTTTCTGTCAGAAGTAACTTTCAGTGATGTGGATTGGGTCGTAAGATTCCCTCATAGCAGGCCATTGTATGTGACTGCCAGTGTCAATGGAGTTGGTTTTGCAAGGACTCTTATGGATGGGGGAGCTTCCATCAATATCATGCCAATCAACTCTTTTCACGCAGCCAATATTCCGAAAGAAAGGTTGCTCCCCATGCCTTTGGTGATTTTGGGATATGATAACCAATCTTCCAAGTCCATTAGGTATGTGAATGTTTGGATTGTAATGGGAAATTTGAGTTCCCATATCAAGTTTCACGTAATAGAGAGTGCAACTTCCTACCATCTGCTGATAGGAAGAGTGTGGATGCACAACCAAGGGCTAGTTCTTTCGATGTATCACTAATGCGCCACGACAAATGTCAAGGGGACAGAGGTGACCATTAGGGCTACGAAAAGGCCCTTCGCTATCAAGTAAGTTCCCTTAGTAGATGTGTCTTTTTACACAGACTTGGATGAGGATGTCCGAGTCCTAAAGAGAATAATGGAGGGATCCTAGATTCCCTCGATTAGAGAAGGATGGGGCCCTTGAACCAGCTGAATAAGGAGGTTGCAAGAAGTACAAGAGTGATGGCCGAAGAATCTCACCAGGCGGTCCCTCGACGCCAAAGCATCTCGAAGCAACTCAAGGACAGGATGATGCTGAGAGTGGATCTGATGGAACATGAGGTCCAACAGCAAAGCGTACTGAGCTGATTTTAAAAAAAAGAGTGGCTGAGGCTTCTAGAGAGAAGAAGAGGAAGGCTGTTACAACTACTAGCATGCAGTGCAAGAAAGTCATTACCGAAGAAGGAAATGTGGTATATCAATTATAATGGTGTGAATGGGCGGTCGAAGAAGCTGATAATGAGGCTGACCCGATATATGAGTTCTTTTTGGTGGATCAATGGGGGTATTTTATGGTGATACACAACTCCAACATACAAGAGTTCGTGGAAGATGTTACCGAAGAACCAGAGTACATGGCAGATCAACCAAAGCCACAGGCACAAGAGTTGGAGCAGTTGAATCTGGAAATATAAGGGGAGGATCCAAGGCCTATTTTTATCTCGAAAGATCTCAGTAAGGAGAAACGAGAGGCTGTGGTTGAGTTGATTCGGGAGTTCATAGACATTTTTGCATGGAAATACACAGAGATGTAAGGGCTAGATGAGGGAGTCAGCTGATACAAGTTGAATGTAATGCCTTCACCCATTCCGGTGAAACTAGAAACAAGAATGTACAAGCCTGAGCTAGATTTAAAGATAAAGGAAGAGGTCCAACGCATATTGGTAGTAGGCTTCATCAAATCGATACATCACCCGCTTTGGCTGTCTATCATTGTCCCGGTGGGAAAGAAAGATAAAAACCAAATAAGGATCTGTGTGGACTTCAGATATTTGAATAGAGCTTGCCCCAATGATGAGTTCCCTATGCCCTCCATTTGCATCTTGATAGATGCAACGGCTGGTCATGAGATGTATAGCTTCATGGATGGGTATGTAGGTTACAACCAGATCAAGATGGACCCCTCGGATGTAGAGAAAATGGAATTTAGAACCCCGTTGGGGAATTTCATGTACAGAGTAATAACGTTTGGACTCAAGAACGCTGGGGTTACTTACCAGAGAACAATGGTTACCATTTTTCATGACTTCTTTCACAAATTCGTGGAATTCTATGTGGATGATTTGGTCATCAAATCAAAGAAGGAGGAATCCCATTTGAGTGATTTGAGGAGGGTGTTTGTCCGATACAGGAAATATAAATTAAAGATGAACCCACTTAAGTGTGTCTTCGGAGTAAGAAGTGGAAATTTTCTAGGCTTCATGGTTGATCGGCAAGGGATGCAGATGGACCCAGACAAGCAGCGAGCGATCTTGGAGATGCCAAGCTTAATAACGGCAAAGGACCTGAAGAGTTTCCTCGATAAATTCTCCTATCTTAAGAGATTTGTGCCTGGATTAGACAAGATAACACATCCGTTGATGCATCTGTTACGAAGGAACACGAAATTCAAGTTGGAGGAGGTTCATTAGGATTCACTTGTTGGGCTGAATAAGCTGCTCATATCACCACAAATCATGGTTCCCCCATAGGCTGGAATACCGTTAGAGTTATACCTCACATATACCAGGAGATCCGTGGGAGCTTTGTTGGCACAAGAGATTGATGGGGAAGAACGGTCGGTTTACTACCTTAGTAGAATCATACATGGGCCAAAGGTCAGGTATAGTAGCTTAGAAAGGCAATGTTTATCCTTCGTCTTTGTAGCACAGAAACTCAGATATTATATGATGTCTTTTACAATTCATATTGTAACAAGGTGTGATCATATTAAGTACTTATTGGCGAGAACTATATTGATTGGTAGGGAAGCTAGGTGGTTCCTCATCCTCTTAGAATATGACTTGAAGTGTGTGGTTCCTCGCGCAATCAAGAGACAAGCGTACACTGACCTATTGGCAATCTTCCCCTTTGGAACATTCGAGCCACCTAAAAAAAGTATTCCAGGAGACGAATTGCAGGATAATTACTTAGATGCAAGTAATGAAGAGTGGATAATGCAGTTTGATGGATCTTCGACAGAAAAAAAAAGGAGGAGCAGGGGTTATTCTTTCAAAAGGAATGGAGGAGATTTGTCTTTCCTACAATCTAGATTTACCTTGTTCCAATAACAAAGCAGAGTACGAAGTGTTAGTTTTGGGGATGCTGGGAACCCTTCGAAGGGGGATTCGATCGCTTTGCATCAAGGGTGATTCAAACTTGGTGATTCAGTAAGTGAATAGAGAATATGCATTGAAACACCTGATTCTAGCACCATACAGAACAATCATTCAGAGGCTTCTTAGAAAGTTCCAATGGACTAAGATTAAGAGACATCCCCGAATGATGAATCGCCACCCAGACGCTTATGCCACCATTGCTCAGAAGATGGTCATGAGTAGCGATACAACTACAGTCGTGATTCAATGAAGAACAAATCCCTCGGTAGTTCAGACAATCCTGTCGATGGAGGAGGATGCTAACTAAAGGGGAGATATTAGAAGATAATTGGAATTTGGGGAAGGAGCGATGGAGCTAAGGGAATTAGCCCAATACTTAACAAATCAGGGAAACCTTTACTTCAGAAATACAGAAGGATAGTTGTCAAGGTGCATCAGCCCAGAAGAGGTAGAGGGAGATTGAAGAAAATACATGAAGAGAAATGTGAGACAACAGAGATACCTCTCTACCGAAGAATCCAAAGAGAGGGATATTTTTGGCATAGAATGAAACAGGACGGGCGGAGCTACAACGAAAGTGCAACAAATGCCAGTTATTCTTCGAAGCAGCTGAATGTCATTTTATGGAAGCTCAATTAGACTGGAGGCAGCCCTATATTGACTTCATTAAAGATGGAGTTATCCCAATAGAAAAGATTGACACGATGGGACTCAAACGAAGGGCCCCGAGGTTCTACGTTCAGGAGGGGTAGCTTTATCGAAAGGGCTACTTCAACAGGTCATTGCGTTGCATCACCAAGGAAGAAATAGCTGAGGTCCTCAAACAGGCGCACAATCCAGCTCACATGGGAGGGGCCAAGTTGTATACTAGTTGGTGACATTAGGGTATTATTAGCCAACCATGGAGAAAGACTCTGCTGAGCTCGTTCAAAAGTGCAAGGTTTGACAACTTCATGGAAATATGATCCATGCCCCATCAGTAGATCTACACTCCCTGGTAATGCCTTATCCTTTTCACACTTGGGCGTTCGACCTAGTAGAGGCAATACATCCTTCTTCGAGGGGTAAGATATGGATACTAGTAGCAACGAAGTGCTTCAAAAAGGGGGCTGAAACAATATCACGAAGAATGGCAACAGTGGGGGTGGTGAGAAACTTCATCAGAGAACACATCATTTTCCATTTTGGGATTCCAAAGGTTATTCTCTCTGATAACGGAACCCCTTTCATCAGTTAAGAGGTAACGATGCTCACAGACAAGTACTCCATTATTCATCATACTTCAACGGTGGCATATCCAAAGGGTAATTGTCAAGCCGAGGCAACTAACAAAACCTTGGTTAACATTTTGGCCAAAACGATGGAGGATTTCCCAAAATCGTGGGATGAAAAAATACCAGTTGTATTGTGGGCCTATCGAACAACCAAGAGGAAGCCTAGAGGGTATACTCCGTTCTCCCTTGTTTATGGGGCTAAAGCAATTCTTCTAGTAGAATTAGAAGTTCCATCTACTTGATATGCCTTACGAAGTAGCATGCTCCCTCAGAGTAGGCACGTACAGTTGAAAGTGTTGGATGAACAAAGAGATAATGCGATGTAACACTTTCAAATGTATATGAAATAGCTTTCTAGGGCATATGATAACTTGGAGAGACCAAGGAAATTTGTGGAAGGAGACCTCGTTTTGAAGGAAGTAGTGAAGCACATCAGGAGGCTTCCTATACCTAAATTTGCAGCAAACTGGGAGGGACCTTTTATTGTAAAAGAAGCTCATGACTCAGGTTATTGCTTAATTTCAAAGATGGAAGAAGACAAGCCATTTAAGATTAACAATAAATGGTTGAAAGTCTATCATGTGTAAGCAATTATGTTTGGACCACTGATGTATCTAGCTATTGTTATGAATATGCAAGTTCTTTTTTTATTATAACTCGAGTAGAGATGAAAGAATCATAGAACTTCATAATATACGCAAACAGTTGTAAGCACAAAGAAATGACATGAGAAAACAAATATTTTTTTCATTTCATTCATAAACTTTGGGTCCTTACAAAATTGGGAGATATTGCCCAAGAATTACATAAGAAGAAGAAAAGGAAAATATTTACAACAAATCATTGACCTAGGAGGAACCAAATATATGGAGCGGAGAGAAAATCTCCAGGAAGGCCCGAAGAAGCTGCTAGGCAAGACTGTTGGGCATTTATAGAAACCTCCATCCTCGTTTGCACTTGTGTGCACTCAATGAGGAGCTTCTCTCGCTTCAGCTTTGCCAGATGTAGAGCTTCTCAGATGTCCCCCACCTCTTTGTCAACAGCTTCAAGAAGAGGTGCTAACTCAGCCAACTTAGCTTCCTCAGCCCGTTGACCATCCTGATGTTTTCGGAGCAGTTCCCTCTGGCTATCCAGTCGCTAGCTCTTCAAAGTTTTTATGTGTATGATAATCCAGTAAAAAAGAAAGCCATCACAACCCAACTTCCTCAGGTAGCCCAGGAATTGGTTGAGGAGGGCTCTAGTAACGTTTGAGGTCGGAGTGCTCGCAATTTCAGCAACAACAGTAGCCATGCCCTGAAGCCTGTAACTCATCACGGAGATGTTGGAACGCAAGCAATCCATAGTGAACGTTTCAGGATGGTGGCTTATAAGTTGCTCAACTACCAAGCGATGGTTGGCAGGCATTTGAGGAGAATGATGAAGCACCATTAGGAAGAAGGCATGAGGAGCCAAGTCAGGCAGAGTAAGCTCACAGCCAGATTCACTCTCAGCAGCACCAGCATCAATTATGGAACCTTGATCATTATAACTAGAGTCTTCTGAGATAACGGGTTCCCAACGTGAGGCGATGGGTGAAAGACTTGGTGGAGAATCCCCTCGAGCAACCTGAGAACAGGCAGAAGAAATAATGAGTTATGTAAAAATCTTAACAAATTTTTTCATTGTTAAGTCACCGATATAGGTGGAGTTTATGAAAGAAAATCTTAACAAGCGTTTTCGTTGTTAAGTCACTGATATAGGTGGATTTTATGTAAAAATCTTAACAAGTGTTTTCATTGTTAAGTCACCGATATAGGTGGAGTTTATGAAAGAAATTCTTAACAAGCATTTTTGTTATTAAGACAGGAATATAGGTGGAGTTTATGTAAAAATATTAACAAGCGTTTTCGTTGTTAAGTCACCGATATAGGTGGAGTTTATGTAAAAATCTTAACAAGTATTTTCATTGTTAAGTCACCGATATAGGTGGAGTTTATGAAAGAAATTCTTAACAAGCATTTTCGTTGTTAAGACACCGATATAGGTGGAATTTGTGAAAAATCTTAACAAGTGTTTTCAATATTAAACCACCATCATAGGTGAAGTTTGAAAGGTTGAGAAATGCAGAGAAATTAGCGAAGTACCTCAGCAGTAGCAGGAGGGAGAATGGGAGTCATATTGGAGGCCGTAGTGGCAGGAATCGTTGGGGACAGGATTACTTCCTTAGAAGCCTCAATGATGCCCTTATCTGAAGAAGCCTCAACGGTCTAATAAAGCTCCCTCGCCAATAAAAGGTACCAAGGCCAACGTAGGAGTTTCTCTTAAAGAATACGATGGACCTCCAACCGATGCCTCAGCACGAGTAGGCACCAAAGAACCACCATGCTGGGCAGAAACATCATCTTGGCCTTGGAAAGAGGAAGACCACTAAGAGAAAAGGGTGGGGTAAGATTTGGAAAAAGTTGCAAACATGAAAACAAGTGTTAGACACGAGTAACAAGTAAAAAAAAGGGGGGAGAAATGAATCTCAGTGTTACTTACCCCCATTTTGGCCCCAAAAAGGGGAACCGCAGCTATGGGTCTCATCAGCATGGTGGGAAGAAGAAGACCAGCTAACAAAGATGCCATTACAACCTAAGGTATACCAACATATTAAAATCCAGCATGATAAGAAAAGGGATGGCAAAAGAAAAAGATGTGAGCCTTGACAATTAAAAGATTATATGTTACCTCAGGAGCACTTTTCGCAATCGGAACAAGGGGCAGAGTAGACTCGTGTTGCGATGATAATTCAGAAGGGACAGGGGGAGTTATTTCTGGTTGAGAAGAGACGCCCCCAGATTCAACGGAACCTCCCCCAGCAGTAGCGTCCTTCATACGCAGAGAGGTCAAACGGCGGGAGTAAGTAAGCCTGATCATAGGGGAACGGGGAAGAGATATATAGGCTTGAGAGGAATCGAAACGTCCCCCCACGAAATGGCTCATGGGGGGATGGGTATTTCTTCTTCAACTCCCTGCACCAAAGTTAGTAAGAGTTAAACATATGCAGCTTACCTTAAGAAAATGTGAATAACGAACAACAACATGCATACATACTTCAGATCTAGAAGGATAATGAGAGGATATAACCACTAGCAAAGGAGTAGAGGAGGTAGCAACAGAGGGACCTGGGGAGAGATGTACCTCAGGAGTCCATTTCCTCTGAGACTTGGTGCTCAGAGTCTTCTTCCTCGTACCCGCATCACCAGCACCTCGAGGAACCTTCGAACTATTTTTTCCTCTTTGCCATCGGCTCAGTGGGATCAACCAGGATCATGGGGAATGCAGTCGAAGGAGGAAAAACAGGGGCGTGTCGCTGAAACTCAGCATTTATTTGTTCTACCTCAGCTTAAACTTACCTGCTCAACTCCTCAACCATTTCTGCAGACATATGAGGAGGAACGGAGGTAATGGGGAACGCCTACAAAGGAGCTTGGGGCTGGTCTTGGGACTTAGATTTTGAGGAAGTTACACTCTTGGACTTCCTAGTCTTCTTTGCTAATGGTTGGGAGGGACCTTCACCAGAAGCTGCTTCGATAGTAGAAGCAGGCTGTTTGGGGGTAGCAATGATTTTGGACTTGGGCGTGGCAGTGGGGACCATCGGGCAGTAAGGTGGTAACTCGTGGGGAGGATCTTTGACGATTTTATTCAGAGGGAACTCAACTCCAAGAACGGAGTTGCCCTTGAGACCCAGCTCCAAGGAAGAGAAAGAAAGGATGGGGGGACTCTGTATGAACTCATGAATCATGGTCACCTGCTTTAAACGGAATTTGGTGGCATAAGAAGTAGATACATCCCCTTTCCTAGTGGCACTAGGAAGGGTGACTCGACCATCCATGGTAGAGGTCACACCAAGTATCGCTGCTGCAAGGTAGAAGGTGTAAGCCTCAGTAATTGTAGCCCTTTTATTATTCAGTTGAAACACAGGTCGAGGAGCCCCCTGATCAAATCCAAACTTCCTACTACATCTACCGGGGTTATAAGACTCAGAAGTGTACCCCCACTCAGTAAAGGAAGGAAGAAACCCAGGAGTGAACAGAAGCACGACGACCTATAAAGGATCTTCTAAAATTGGAATGAAATTTACCATTGAAGCTGTAGAAGGGAAAAAGTCCCAAGTATGGGCAAAGGTAGACTCGCTGTACGGCCTCATGACAAAAGAGTCAAACTGGTCGAGAACTCTCATTACCTCCTTTTGACTCTGTTTTTTATGGAAACAAAAGAGGCGTGGGGGCTTAATACCATGGCTCACGGGGAAAGCGATAGACTTAGCAGCAATGGCAGGAAAACGGGTATAAAGGAAGCCCGTTAAGATAATGGTGTTGGAAAAATTGGTTAAGTTATAATGACCCAGTGACCGTGGCATGTTGACATGAGTTCTATCCATCCAGGTATACAGGGACCCCAAAGCAATGGCAGTCAGAGGAAGGTTGAAACCCCAGGCCAAACGGATGGAAATATTTATAAAGTCCCTCCTGGGCTAGTTGTTGGGTTTCTCAGTCAGGAAGAAACGTGAAAGTAGCACAAGAATATAGGCTGGTAGTTCCATAGATGTACCTCGACCTTAGCCCGTTGCAGTAATGACATCCTTCAGAGTTAGAGCTTCAAAAAAATAGCTGATGAGGGGAATAAAGGTGGCCTTATTTGAAGACCGAGTGCAACTACGACAGATTCGATCAAGCTCAGCTTGGTCAGTAGTCTCTTCGGAATCCAAGGCCTCATCATGATATGCAAACTCACCCATGGGTTCAAACCCAAGTAGCTCACAAATATCCTCCAACGTAATGGTAAACTCCCCCCACGTAGCAAAGAACGCGTGAGTTGTAACGTTCCATCGAGAAACCAATACTTGGAGCGCGACATTGTTCTTGGAAAGAGTGAACTCCCCAAACCAGCTGGCTCGATGAAGACCAACCTTCGCAAGAGCAGCAGCATGAGAGCTCTGCATATGTGAATGTCAGGCAGCGAAGTGGGCTGGCGACCCCCAGGTGCCTCGTAATCGATCTGAGAAAAGAAGAAGTCACCACGATCCAATCGAAAGCACAGAGTCCCCTTTGGGGGAAGATAGCCCCACTTCGACGAATCCTCATCTTCATCACCCAGTAGCAAAGGGTCGTACTTGGCTGAGAAATGGCAGGTATTACATGCATCAGAGAAGTTGTCATCTTCACCAAAAATGAGAGACCGACGATAAAAGCTTAGTTTCTCGTGACAAGCAGCATTCAGGGTAGTGGTGTTAGGAGTAGCGGCGGCACCAAAGGTGTCAAAGGGGGAGATTAGCTGAGCAGCGGTGGTGTAAACCTTTGAGGCACTTGAAGAAGCCATAAGTAAGAGGCGATGAAAGAAACAGCTTGGTAAAGAAGACCTAAGAACGAAAATGGAGGAGCACAACCATAAGTGGTGGCGCAAAATATGAGAGGGGGAAGAAACTAGGTAAGAGAGGGGCAACAATGGAGTTCCAACAAATTTTCTCTCTCTAAGAATAGATGGAAGCTTGAAGAAGATGAAGGAAAGGGAAGGGTTTTTGAAAAAAATGGACGTTTGAAACCTTTTAAGGAACCCGTCTGTTGAGTTTCACACCACCACACGTGCAAGGCTGCCCACAATCATTTCAAATGGACACGTGGCACTTTGGGAAGTGTCTTAACAGTTGAAAAGATAGTGCCACGTCATTAATTAAGTGACGCTTTGGGAATAGAATGGATTGCCTTCTTAGCCAAGTTTGAGTTTTGGCGCCAGAATTTATTGTCAGACATATCCAACAATGCCCAAAGAAGTCACTACCCCAATGATTCAAAAAAGCTACGATGTCCCCTCACCACAAGTCTAAATGTTGTTTGATTATGACTCAGCTACATTGGGGAGAATCTCTGCTTTTTCGAACAAGACGAAACCTTACAAGGGAGAATTTCACAAGTCTCAATGATAGGTGCAGTCCTAATGAAAAAACTCATTGCCTATAACTATACTCCACAAATAGCACAAATCAGAGAATTTCACTTCCCCAAGGCCAAGACGAGTATTCAAGAAAGTCAATAAGTGTTTCGGGAGAATACCAAGTTAGCCAAAGAAGCAAAGGCAGAACGGTTGAAGCTCAGTAAAAGGAAAAAGTTGCTACGTCCCCTCACCAAAGCGTAAATAAGTCGCAACGCTTCAACTCAGGTACATCGGGGAGAACTTTACTTTTTCTTACAGGTGGTAACACAGTGGTCGTAACGAAGGGAAAGATGCCAGAACACAAAAAAGGTTCATCGGATTGCGAAGTTTTCTTTTAGACATTTCTTGTTCCCACAATAAATCTCTCCACGAAAGGACAAATGTAGAGGGGGCTTAAAGGTAATCCTGAGATTAGGTATAATTCCCCTATTTACAACAGTGTCTGGGGTTAAGGCAGTATGGCAACTCAGCAACGCATCTCAGAGTGGAAACTTAGCAAGACAACTCAACGTGGCATCTCAGCGTGGCAATTCATATTTTAGCTTGTTGTGTTACTTATCCATATTTTATCTTTGTTTATATTGACTATGAGCTATAACGGTTGTAATGATGTAACAAGAATAGTGATTATGTTCGAGGTCGAACGGTACTCGCAAGAGACCGGGCTTAGCAGGGCCTGGGAGAGATTTCATGCTCTATCGAACGACCTCGTCGTGGGAACTTTCGAGGGAATTGGTTTGGATAATTGAGAAGTGAGGCACCGTTGGATCTTATCCTAATCATCTTAGATACACCTGTTAAATCATAGAAGGACCCTTACCGTGGAACCTCGGGTAGAGCAGCTTAGAGTTCCATCGGGCGTTGAGTTATGAACTAAACAACCCTCTACTTAATGTCACATCTACTGTATGTGATGTCACTAGCCCACTAAGCAATGTCAAACCTGCACTTGAGTAAACCACCATGGTATTTAAGGTTGTCAGACAGTTGGCGAGCCACCCATATGACAACAGCCCCCTGACATACAATGGTTAGGCAAAAGGCATGTCTTGTCATTTAATGTTTATGACGTGGAGACAACTAGTACATTAGGTATTTAATGTTTGTGACATAAAGTATGAGGGATAACTTTTAGAGGCCTTAACGGAATTTCCTCATGGGTGGTGTGGGGGGATATTTAAGGAACCCAACCACCTCTGAGGAGAGAATGATCTTTTTAAGAGTTCAATAGTTATTACTAGAGATAATATACATCAGAGAGAGAGGGAATTATTACAAACTCGAGAGTTTACTCACCCACCATTGTCATTTATTACGAAGCCTTTAATACTTGATAGATATCTCTGAGGGTGTTGGGTGTGTTTGGATGCCTACCAAGGTGTATCTAGGGTTCTTACTTCTCTCTTCCTCTAACTGAGTTACTTCTAAGTTCATTGTTATCCTTTGAGTCATACACGAGAGATTTTCGAGTTTAACCAGGTTTATCTTCACTAAGTTGTGTCTGCGTGTCCTGTAGTTAATCAATAGTTTTACTAGTTAACTTATCTTTACTGTACTCAAAAGGGGTTACGCGTCCATCTTATCTAAACTACCCTCTTACAGTAACGTTCTAGTGAGAGACCAGAACTTGGAGGGCGGCATTATTATTTGAAATAGTGAACTGTCCAAACCACTTAGCCTCATGTCGCCCAACTTTAGCAAGAGTCACAGCGTGGGAGCTTTGCGTATGAGCATTCCAAGTGATGAAATGATCTGGAGAGACTATAGGCCCCTTGAAATTAGTTTGAGACCAAGGTCAGTTACCTCGATCAAGACAAATATACAAAGTTCTCACTGGTGCTAGCAACCTTAGAAGTACCTAAAGAGGCCATTTACAGATGGTGGCGAGAGTAAAAGCTCATGGGGAAGAAGAAAGAAGGAATAAGTAAGGTGGAACACAGTCGCTAGAGGCGGTGAATAAAGAAAAGAAAGAAAGAATAAGAAGATAAGCTTGGTAGCAATGGAAGTTTGATGTTTTCTCTCTCTAAAGCCTCTGAGAGTTTGAAGAAGACGAAGTTAAGGTAAATGAAAAAATAGATAAGTGTTTGAATAATAGCCGTTTGAAATTCTTAAGTTGGCTTTTGAGTTTCCCACCACCACGCGTGCAAAGCCGCCCGCAATCATTTCAAATGGACACGTGGCACTTCGGGGAGTGTCTTCACAGCTAAAAAGATGGAACTACATCATTAATGAAGGGACGCATGGGGAATAAAAAGGGTTTCTTTCAAAATAAGTTTTGATTTTGGTGCCAGATTTTTTTTATCAGGCACATCGAATGTCCCACAACGCAGAAGCTATTACCACAGTTCAAAAAGCTGTGATGCTCCCTCGCCACAGGTTCAAACAGTGTTTAATGGTGACTCAGGTACATCCGGGAGAAATTTTAGCTTTTTGAAGAAGGTGAAACAATTTCACAGAACATACCACATAGGGGAGAAGTTTGCTTTCGAAGAGTCAGAACGGATAAGGTACGAAGACAGAAAAAACTTGTGATGTCCCTTCGCCAATCGTCGACGATTTGCAGCGCTTTGGTTCAAGTACATCGAGGAGAATTTTACTTTTTCTGGAAGTGATAACGGCTAAAATTTTAATGTAGACAGAGAGGTAAGAGTTTTTTTTTAACAAATAGGAGGTTCATCGGATTGAAATTTTTTCGTTCAGTCATTTCTTATTACCATAAAAAATCTCTACACGAAGGGGCAAATCTAGGGGCCTTCAAGATAATCTCGAGATTAAAGACAATCCCCCTCCCCCAGCTAATACAACAGACTCAAGGGAATAAGGCAGTGAGGCAGCTCAAACGAGGTAGCTTGGCATGGTAACTCAAGCGAGACATCTTAGTGTGGCAGCGCAAGTAAGGCAGCTCAGCGTGCCAGTGCAAGTGAGGCAGCTCAGCGTGAAAGCTCGGGGAGATCTTCCAGTGAAGTAAATGGCCGAGAGGGATCATACTTTAGCTTTTTTGTCTTACTTAGTCATGTTTTATCTTTTTTTATATTGGCTACAAGCATTAACGGTTGTAATGATGTAGCGCTATTTAGTGTGAGGTCAAACGATACTAGCAAGAGATCAGGCCTCGCAGGGCTTGGGAGAGTTGTCATGCTCTATCGGGAGACCTCGTCGTGGGAACTTCAGAGGGACTTAGTTTGTAGGATTGAAAAGTGAGGCAGCATTGGGTCTTGTCCTTACCATCTTAGATACACATGGTAAAACACCGCAAGACCTTTGATCGTGGAACCTTGGGCGGAGCGAATTTGAGTTTCATCGTGCCTTGAGTTATGAACCAAACAACCCTCTACTTAATGTCACTTCTACTTTAGGTGGTGTCCCGAGATAGCTAAGAAATATAAAATATGCACTTGAGTAAACCACCGTGGTATTTGGGGCTGTCAGACACTTGGTGAGCCACCTTTATGATGACAGCCCCATGATGCATAGTGGTTAGGCAAAAGTCATGTCTTGGCATTTAATGTTTATGACATGGAGCTGACTAGTCCATCAGGCATTTAATGTTAATGACATAAAGTATGAGGGATGCCTTTCACAGTGATAAAAGACTGAGGCACCTCAGGAGTGGGGGTGCTATTTATGGGCCTCAACCACTTCTGAGGACGGATGATGGTTTTTTAGAGTTCTTTCCAGATATTTATTGGCGAGAGAGAGAATATATCAGAGAGAAGTTATTGCAAGCCAAATATCTTACTCACCCACTATTGTCATTTATTGTGAATCTTTTATAGCTAACTAGAGATGTTTGAGGCGTTTTGGTGTGTTTGGCTGCCTGCCAAGGTGTATTTAGTGTGCTTAATCCTTTCTCCCTCTGACTGAGTTATTTTTTAGTTTCCTTTATTGTTATTTGGGTTATACACGAGTGTATTGTGATTCCAATCTGAGTGTTGATGAAATATAATATTGTGTGTTAATTAAAGAGTTTTGGGGTTATCATCTTTCACTAGACCTATAGGGGTTACACCTCAACTAGTATTACCATACTCCCGGGATACAAGGGGACTACCCTATTTCATATATATATATATATATATATATATAGAGAGAGAGAGAGAGAGGGTTTGGGACAAACAGGGATTCCCTAGAGTTATGGGCTTGTTACTTGGTATATGGACTATAGTATAGACCCTAGGAAAATAACTAAAGTGGTTTCCAAACAAAAATATGAAAATACCAAATTACACTTGTAATTTATATTTTTTCATTTTTATTATAATTAATTCCACTAAATAATTTCAAAAGAACTCCAATTTAATTGTCTTAAAATTACTCAAATAGTGACACGCAGGAGTCCACCCACGTAGCTGGAACAACATGTGAGTCCACACATGCCTCGGAATCCAAGAATAAGGATCAGTAACTATCATGCGCGCAGAGTCCATTGAATGTAAACCAATGAGCATGAAATCCTCCCCAAGAAACTACTCTCATTAGTGAGTAGAAGAGAAACAATGGTGCCAAAATAAGATGTTAAAGCATATAATGACGTATTTTGGATCTTAAACAAATTGGGGGAAAACAAGGGTTTTTGTTTGGAAAAACTTAACCATGAGTAATTAAGAAAACATGGAGGAATTTTTAAAGTGTCTATAGATTCTAAAACATGGAAAAGTCATTTGAATTACTGCTGCTCCACTTTACTTAAAAAGGTGGGAAAATTGAGATCATGGGGTAGTGGGAGTAGTGGGAAAAAAACTGCATTTTTTTTTAAATTCCCCCGACTCATTCGAACGACTTAGCATCTTGTTAGAATGTTGTGCCCTGGCTCGTTTTAACAGCTATATAATGAGAGTTCTGAAGAGTGCGCTTGTGTTCGAATTAAGAAATTATTTAATTAAATCTCTGTTTTTCAATTAAATCCTAAAACATGCATCTAGGTGTGATTGAAATCAATATGATCATGCAAGAATAATTAATCACACACAAAAAACACAAATGAGGAAAAATCCCCCAAAGGGGCAAAACCTTTTTATTTTCACTATAATTTGTAAAAACGGTTACACGGTTTACAATGAAAATAAGTGTGACAAAGAAATACCCTTGGGTGTCGGTTTCGATGTCGTCGACTGAAATCTCCCGCAGGAACTCTAGGTGGGAAACAATGAAAAAGAGAGCTTCTTCTTCACAAATTACTCCAGGTGAGTAAGAATGATCCTCATGAAGGTTTAACAATTCACATATATAGATGGGAATATTTATGTGAATAAAGAAGGTTTAAAAACCTTAAAAGGTGAAGTCTGTTTCTGGGCAGTTTTTCGTAGAAATCGTGTTGTGAAAAGACTTAGGAAAACGTGTAAAAGCAATACTGGTATTTATACGAAAATTGAGGCGGTGACGTCACTCGAACGAGATAGGCATCTCGCTCGAATGAAGGACACGTGTCGTTCAAACGAATTTACACGAGATGCTGATCTCGCTCGAACGACAGTGCTGACTCGTTTCAACAAGCTCGTCGATTGAGGCACTCCACTTCTACACTTATAAAATTCTGCTTTTGATAAAAAAATATTTCAGACTTCAAACATTATATTCTACAAAATTTTCCAAATATTTTTGAAAATATAAACAACTCCAATAAATCATTTTACCAATAATGCGTAGTCGAGTAGTGGGAAACAACTGAGTAGCACGTCGCATGTAGCATGATGCACGTGTGAAGATAATGGATGCATGGATTCGGATCTAGGCCGTCGTGGATGATCGTGTTGACATGCCGAATGTAGCGGTATCAGACATACAAACTGTGATCTAGGAAAAACAGAAAATTCCTAGATTCTACCCTGGACATTTATAAAATTATGTCCTTACAAGTTCAAATATGATTCTAGTGGAGGTAAGAATTTGAGGAATTAACCTTGCTTGAAGCTCAGTCGAACGAAGGTACCAATCTTGTTGGAAGGACCTTCGAATTAGGTATCCAATGAGATTCCAGAGGGAATAGACTTTTAGAAAATTTACCTCATTATATATCGAATAACCTTAGAAAGTCATTGGAACGATCTGCAAAGAATCCCATTTTTTCAAAGTCATTTTAAAAAATTATTTTACACATTTTAAATAATCCTAATACCTAATAATAAAACATCCAAGGCTCAACTTAAATATAATGTCATACCTGAGAGATCCTTGGAACATTGATGACAATATATGGCACAAAACATGGTATGATGATATGTTCTCTTTAGCTCAGCCACTACGTCTTTAACAATCATATCATAGGCTTTAAAGGTCAGTAATTCAAGTCCTAACCTCTGACTCATTTTTTCAAAATTCAGCCAATACACACAAATTGACTCAACTGGAAATTTATCCTTACAAATCTCCCCCTTTGGATATTTTGGGAAAAAACCAAAAACAAAGACACCTATGGGTCGTCAACTTTCTAAGAAACTTAATTCCCAACCCTAAAAGGAAAAAGTACAGACACATACTCTGAGTAGCTTTGCTTTCACGAAACCTTTGTTGCATGTTATAAACCACCACACTTAAGCATACCTTCAAAAGCAAAGGAAAATATAAACAACAAAAATATTCATATGAATAAAACAAACTCCCCCTTTGTATAATAATCTATACCTAAGATAGGCCGTCTCCCCCTATGGCAAAAATCTCCCCCGGACTAATAAGATGAGATACCATTTCTCCCCCTTTTTGTTTACGAATACACAAAGATTAAGTGTATAAAATTACTAATTTCTCCCTAATTAAACCAATTCTCTCACTGAATGAAACAAGGGATAAGAATATTGAAAAACAAGTATATTATGCAATTATGTATAGTGAGGCAAGAGACAACAAACTAACTCCGCAACACAGGCAATTAAAATGTATTAAACTAAGCATGGGGTACCAATGTAAACAAGCATTAAGTCTCAATATGAACATATAACATACCAATATGAAATACAAAATTAAACCGAAGGCATTCATGGACAAGATGCAATCGTAGAGACTCAAAACAAATGATACCATATATATATATACAGAAGACACTAAACACAATTCTCTTTCCACACTCCTATGTCATAAATGTGTATAAATTAATATGTGGTAAGCGGAGTGAAGAGGTGTGAACTAGATACAAAAGAGTTATGTCCCAATCACTTAAACATGTTCAAGGAGTTCTATTTGACCGCAAAACTTTATCAATCTAAGATTTAGCCTTAAGTGAAAAATAAGTGAACTCAATGAACAAACAAGCACAATGAACGCAAGCCTAGAATATTGATGATTCTACAAATCAATAGAGTCATAACATTATAAACAAAATTAGGGTGAATTGTGCAAATATGTTGATCTTTAACTTTAAAACCCTCAAAAAGTAAACATGTATCATTTTTCAACTCAAATCTTTTAAAGATACCAATTATGATGATCAATATTACAAACATCACCTTACAATTCATTCTTTTCTTTTGCCTCATAATTTTTCCAGGCTCTTGCCGATAGTGGCCTTTCATATAAGGAAGATTTCTCCCTTCATAGCCCTTTCCCGTGCACTCATATTTTTTAATAAAAAAATTAAACTCTTGAGAAATGTTTGTTACATGCACAAATATCCATAGTCAAAGGATATGTAAATGACAAGATTGATGGGAGAACATCTCACTTAGCTTAAATATTACATGTGAAGTTAAATTTTAAAAGAGCTTGTGCATGTGTGCGAGGAGGCATATACAAAGGGAATCCATTGAGCGAATCAATATCAAACTAATCCATGGAAGCATGATTAAGAACAATCTAAGCATTGAACATCATAACCAAAAGTTCTAGCCATGCGGATACATGGAATCAAGTGGATTCAAACACAAGGATATGTCTCACAAAATCTATAAAACTAAACTACACAAAAATAATTAAAAAAAAACTTTTTGAGTTTTTAATCTTTTTAAACCAATTTTAAAAGAAAGATAACTCAAAAGACAAACAAAATCTTTTTGTATTTTCCAATTAAACCAAAAAAATAAAAAATACAAAAGGATAAACATCATACAACTATTAAGCATATATATATCATGAAGTACAAAAGTTATTTTATGAAAGCATGTGAACACAATCAATCATTATATATATCATGAAAAGTATCATGTGTCGGCATTCGATAATCAAGAAGTCTATCAGGTAAAGCCTCCAAATCTGATTTCCTATCCCACATAGGTGAAATGTGATGCTCTGGGTCTTTGGTAACATCGGTGACTCTATACTTAGACTTCCTAGGAACATTTTTAAGATCCAAGCAAAAGAGTCTAAGATAACCCTTCCTATGACAATGTGAGCATGTAAAGACACTATGAATCTTACCTAAGGGTTGACCTATTCTAATGCTCGTAGCAATGGTTGACTCTCTCAAAAGTAAGATTTTGGCTTTTGTACTAGAAGCATTTTTTTAATATCCAAGACAATACCACACTTGTCATCTTTCATTTGGACAATGCCTAATATCTTATTCAATTATTCTAACCGAGACCCCAAATCAAATTTGGCATGACTTGAGTTCTTAATCTATCTTAAAGATCCATTATCCTATACTCAAGTAAATGCCTAGACTCTTCAAACTCAAGAAGATCCTTCTTTAGAGCCTTCATCAAACCTTAAAGACTATCTCTCTCACCCTCAACATAATCTATCTTCTCTTGAAGAGTCCTCTCATGTGCCCAAAAATCTTCAATTAAATCACTCTCATCATTTCTTACAGCAAGTTCTTTCATCCTATCTTTCAACTTTAATTTGCCCTTTTTAATGTAATACCCCGTATTTCTGCGTATTTATAATTTAATTGATTCGGGAATTAATTGGGAAAAATATGTTGCATTTAAATTACACGAGTGAAGTAATTCAAGGTGACTAAATAACAGACGTGATTTTTAAATATTAATCGAGTGATAGATAATGATTAATATTATGATATAATATTTACAAAGTGTGAAATAATTGATAATTAGAGTTATACGACTTAGCGAGTGATATGTGCGTATTTTATTCTATCTCAATCGAGAGTCGTGTGTAGACTAATTTGAGGTTGAGGAAGGAAATGTATTTTTAGTGACTCGAATGATAATTTAGAGGCCACAGATGATCCTGAATGGGTCGAAATAGTTGAGAAAGTGTACTTGGGGGTATAGTTTGATCCCCGGGTCAATTTTATACCAACCCGGCACCTATTGAGGGCATTTTTGTCATTTGATAAGTAGAGGTTAAGTGACTTAGGAAATTTTGGACTTTTTCAGATGATAAAAAGTGGGAGTTAGGGTTAGAACTCCAGATTCACATATTAGATAGTTACAGCACAAAAGAGAGAACTTTGTGAGGGTTAAGGAGAGTTTTGAAGAAATCTTCCTTTGGGCTTCCAAAACATAAATCTTGGAGTGGGGAATTGGAGAGTTGACAATCAGACCATCTTCATCATCACAAAATAAGATCATCTAATTAAGGCAAGTTGTTTATTGTAATTATTTTGAAGTTATAATACCAATGTTAAGAGGGTTCATGTATTGATGATATAATACATATTATTAGATGAAAAAGTTATTTTGATACATGTTACGGGTAAGGATTTCATGTAGTGTGATTCATATATGTATAGGATTGATAATAAGTAGATCAGTTATTATCAATACGAATTAAACCAGGGTTTTATGTTAAAATTTGAGGAAGAATATGGAAATCTAGGGTTTTAAGAATTTTGTGATTTAATCCGTTCTTGATTAATTAGTGTGATGATTTGGTGTAAAATCACGTAGGAATTCATCCTAATGCATGTATTAATGGTTATGAAAAATTAGTTTAAAGTTTGATGAAGTATCATGAGAGTTGGAAATTAAAAATGGTGGAAAAATGCATGAACTGGGCGAAGAAGACGAAGTGCAGGTCGGCGAACCGGTTCGGTTCAGTAGACGAACCAGTTCGGTCCTCTCGAAAAAATCTCAGAATTTGCTTTTTAGGTCTAGTCTTTGAATTAAGACCAGGATGTATTGGGTTGAATTGTGTCGTAATCGATCGGAGATAAAGATAACGAACTATGAAAAGATAGAAGGATTTAATAAGTAGGCCAGTAGGGTAAATATTGATTTAACTAGTGAAGTTAATAAAGGGGTAATGAGGACCCTTAGAGTTATGTGAATGCTCATGAATACAATAAGTGGAATAAATTGTAAAGTAAATAGTACGGTAAGTATACGAGAGAAATATACTACGTACAAGCGGGAATAATTAGGTTGTGGGAATACCCATCATATAATTACTTAAGCGGTATGAATACCTAAAGTATATTCGATGTACTGGGTCAAGAGAATATCCAGAAAAATACGTGAAAGTACGATTTGGGTTCGAGGGCTATCCGGACAAATATAGAACATGAATAATATTGGGGTCGAGGGAACAACCGATTATATATATATATATATATATATATATATATATATATATATATATATATATAATTTACATTGGGGTTGAGGGCTATTTTGACCAATGTGAATGACATGATAAATTGGGGTCAAAGGAACATCTGAACTAATAAATCCTTAATATGTGATATGAGGATATTACTGTGAGATATATTTATTTTCATATATTGTGTGTGAAATATATATTGGCGATTTACCCACTTATGTGTTACAGTAGACAGTTAGATAGAGTATTTCTAAAAATAATGAATTAAGTTGAGAAACTTAATTATATGATTCAACTAATAATATATGTGAATGTTATTTAAAATTGCGGGTATGAGAATGATAAATTAAGTCTAGAAACTTAATTTAGTGGTTTAAAAGATAACATGTGATGAATGTTACTTATGTTGATAATTAACACAGGAGAGATGTTAATGGAATTAATGTATTGTATTGGCGGTACGAGAATTTAGACGTGTAGATAAGTTCGATTAAATATTTTAGTCTAGTTAGCTTGGGTAGAATAGTTAGGTGGGATAAGTATAGAACGTTAGGCGTGCACAATAGATGAGAGGTGAGGAACACTCAAGAGAGAGTGTACGTGAACATGTGTAATCAATAACTGAATTTAAATGTAATAAACGCGTGCTAAATATTTTCAAAACGTTTTGTGTACTAACACTTACTATAAAATATTTCTTAAAACCTTTTAGGTGTCCAGCCACAGGAACGCTAGGCGTGACTTCCTTCCATGGATTTGGAGATGTAGGACTGTGATTTAACGATTCCTTCATTCAGATCTATTGTAGGATCTCATTTTATATTCCATGTGTGGACATGTTGTCCGTCAACAGTTTTCAGTCACTTAGTTATTTTTTATCATGGAGAATTTGGTTTTGGATTGTAGCCAATGGTTTATTCAGCAACCCTTGATTTATTTATATTGTGATGGTTCAACTCTGGTATATTGTTAATGTTTAATTTAGTTTCACAATGTTAGATTTAACTCTTTTAAAGAAAGATAAAATTTGGCACCGGTCTAATTTCACGTACGTGGTTAGTAATTAAAAAGTTTTTTATTGTGATGCTAAGAATGGACCATATGAGAAACCTATTTTAATTTAATGAAAACCTGATCAATCGATGTTTAACTAAACGGGGTGTCACAGATGGTATCAGAGCATCAGATTCTAGTGTCCATAGGATACGTACGGCCTACTACGTTTTCAGCGTATCATTATTTTGATATAGAGCCCTATTGTTAGGACGGTTATTTCATCTTTGCGTGCTTAAGATATCATGATTATGCTATTAGAATTATGTATAACTGTGTACTTATACAATTTTATTCAATTTCAGTATGTCGCCAAGGAGAGAGAGAGACGAGAGGGCAGCAGCTAGAGATGAGGTTGGGGAGGACCCTCAGGAGCATAAGGCACTGCCATCACCACCAGAGATGATTTCTACTACCTCATGTAACAGTGATACTGGTACATGCCGTTAAGACAACTATGAGGGTCATGGCAGCTCACTTCCCCCATCCTTAGGCACAACAACCCATTGCACCAATGATTCAGGCCCAGCAAGGGCAACCCACTTGGCATAGCATCAGGGAGACCTTCCAGAAGGGCCACCCGCCTGTGTTTTAGGGTGGTACAAATATACGGGCAGCATGCCAATGGAATAAGAACATTCAGTGCCATCCGCGCATGTTATATTGAGTGAGATATAGCGATAGATGTTGGCCACCTTTAGATTAGCAGGAGCAGCTTTTCAGTGGTAGGAGTAAGTGACCACCGTTGAGGAGAGAGACTCGATGAATATTTCATAGTTCTAGATGCAGTTTGACTGCAAGTACTTTCCACCTGCAGTTGAGTCATATATGAGGAGGAGGTTCCGAGAGGTATGTAAGGGTGATCGCTCAGTAGCTGACTACGAGGAGGAGTTCACCCGCCTAGCTGTCTCTATGCCAGATGAGGTGAGTAATGAGGAGAGGAAGAAAGCCATGTTCATTGATGGGTTAGCCTGGAGGATAAGGCAACATTTGATTCGTAATCCTGCGTTGATGAGTTATATTGATGTTGTCAATTATGCACTTGTACACTATCGGCATTATGGCTTCCATGTGAGGGGAAGAAAGAGAGGAACAAAGACTATCCATTAGGGAAATACAGGGGGGGAGTAGTGGTAGTGGGGCACCACCCCAGCAGTAGTAGATAGCAGGTCAGCAGGGGCAGAACTCCCGGTAGGGGAACTCTTCAAAAAAAATTTAACTATGGTGGGCACAAACCAGACAGGCAGGGACAGCAGGTTCCCCAACAGCAGCAGTTTCCTTAGGGCCATCGGGGTTAAGGGAACCAGGGGAGGCCAACAGGGCCATCGGGGTTAAGGGAACCAGGGGAGGCCAGCAGGGCCAACGTCAAGGCTAGGAGGGACAGGGGAAGAGATAGTTCAAGGGTCATTTCTTCACTTGTGGCCAACAGGGTCACAAGAGTAAGGCTTGTCAACAACGAGATAGGACTTAGCGGCAGGGTGCCCAATAGGGAAAGTAGGCTCTTTTAGCTCTAGATCCAGCACTAGCATCGTCCCCATAGCAGTAGTAGGGCCAGATGCATTATGGATGTGTGTACAACGTCCGAGATATAGTCATGGCTCCAACACCTCCAGCACCGTCGGCAGTAGAGGGTACGTTTCCTATTCATGACCTCGAGGGTAGGATACTATTTGATACTGGGGCATCTCATTCATTTCTCAAGATTAGATTTACACATGCCACTAGACTATTAGAGACAGAAGGTAGTCCCCTTATGTGTGTTGAGTCACCAATGGGTAGTGGTTCTTTGATACATTCGATTTATAGAGGAGTTGATATCATGATTGGGAGACTGAGTCTAGCAGCAGACTTTTTAGTGTTAGACATGGAGGGATATGACATGATTCTAGGTATGGATTGGTTAACAGGCTACAGAGAAATGGTAGATTGTAATAAGAGGACTAGTATGTTTTCGATTCCAGGACAGGAGATGTTCCTTGTTGCGATGCCTCTCCACGAGGGGGGATCGCGCACTCATCTATATTTTATCAAGGAGGATACCTCACAGGAGGTGGTTGTTCCCTTAGATTCAATTCTAGTGGTGAAAGATTTTAAGGATGTATTCCAGGAGATACTCGGGTTGCCATCGAGTCGGGAAAGAGAGTTTATCATCGTCTTATCACCGGGGACGAGACCGATTGCCAGAACACCATATCATATGGCTGCTTCAGAGCTGAGAGAGCAGATTCATCAGCTCTTGGGTCAGGGTTTCATTTGACAGATTACAACGCCTCGGGGTGCTCCATTTTTGTTTGTGAAGAAAAGGGATAGTTCGCTTTACTTATGCATCGATTACAATGAGATGAACAAGGTAACGATATAAAATAAGTATTTGTTTCCTAGGATTGATGATTATTTGATCAGTTGAGAGGGGCTGCATACTTTTCCAAGATCAATTTGAGATCAGGTTATCACCAGTTCCGTATTCGGGAGGAGAATGTTCTCAAAACTAATTTCCTGTCATGGTATGGATCCTACGAGTTCAGGGTGATGCCATTTGGGCTCACCAATGCACTTACAATGTTTATGGACCTCATGAATATGGTATTCTGGGAGTTTCTAGATCAGTTTGTGATAGTCTCCATTGATGATATGTTGGTTTACTTATAGACAGAGGCGGAGCACGTCGAGAATTTAAGTATGGTTTTGCAGAAGTTACGGGACCATCAGTTGTATGACAAATTTAGTAAGTGCGGATATTGGCTTCAGGAGGTATAGTTTCTTGGCCACATTATGTCCTATAAGGGCATAGCTGTTGATCCGAGTAAGGTGTCGATGGTGAGGGAGCGGGGGCAGCCCACAACACCGACCGATATTCTCAGCTTCTTGGGGTTGGCCAGATATTACTGTCGCTTCATCAAGGGGTTCCCGGAGATTGTTGATCCTTTGACTAACTTGACTCGTAAGGGAGTACCATTTGTGTGGAATGACTAGTGTCAGTTGTCTTTCGACAAACTGAAGGATAGATTGACCTGAGCACCCGTACTTGTATTGCCTGGGAGTGGAGTAGAGTATCGGGTCCATACGGATGCATCCTTACATGGACTTGGGGGGGTGTTGAGGTAGGAGGAGAGGACAATAACCTATTCATC
Organism: Sambucus nigra; assembly: GCA_949130495.1. Taxonomy (NCBI): domain Eukaryota; kingdom Viridiplantae; phylum Streptophyta; class Magnoliopsida; order Dipsacales; family Adoxaceae; genus Sambucus; species Sambucus nigra. The sequence goes on along the minus strand of OX422217.1, from coordinate 425,597,169 downwards.
TCAAAAGCTAAAGCCCCACAAGAAGAATTACCCCACCCACGACTATGACACCCCGCCTAATAAAATACCGGGCGATCACTCCTGAACCAAATTAAAACAAGAGTCGCATATGGATAGTTCTTAGCATCACTGTGGAAAACCAATTTAATTACTAATAACCAATTAGGCTGGCGTTAAAATTTTATTTGACTAATCTTTTAAACAAACCAACTAAGTAAAACCATCGCACAGCTTAAATAAATGAAACTGAAGAGAAATCAAATAATCGAACACTCGGTTCAATAATAATACAACACAAACGAACCGGCATAAAAGGCGGTAAAAGAGTAAATAAATGATGTTGGGTTATTAGCCCAAAAGTTTATATGGTACCTCCTATCTAGATTACAAGGATAGAAGCGTCTACAGTGAACCTGCATGCATCCACAACTGCTACAACAGACGTCTGACTCGAAGGAATCATCATCCAGGCGTCCCTGTGTCTAAACACCTATATATATATATATATATACATCAAGAGAGGAAAAATAGGAAAATGGGTCAGATCCCGAGTTGTAAATATATTTTTCAAGTGCATAAATGCTTTATTTTAAAAAAAATAAGTTGTCTCATATTTAAATTGGTATCGCACTCCCATGAGATACCCCTCACCCCTCTTCTAATAGTGCACGCCTAATGCACTCGTCTAAAACATCCTAGTTAAGCTACCCCACTTAACTAATCTAATTCACCCGTCTGCTAGAAACCTCGACAACCTAAGTACAAAGGGATAAACTTCTCTACATTCTCAACACTGCGCTAAGTTCGTGCGTGGGGTGTCTCGCGAAGCGAAATCCAAATAAGGAACCCCCTATACACTACTACTTGGCAGTGTCGATCGTCGAGATCCATTAGACCCTCGGCACATGACGTAAATATAAGACTCATATAAACATATAATAATAATAATAATATATGTATATACTACAGCTTTATATTCATTATCATATACATCTCGATCCAAATTTACCGAAAATGGGGAAAAATACACTTTATTAGGCTTTTATCTTTATATACATGAGTTTACTATATAATGACTTGTCTTCATATACAAACAATATATTATACTCATCCAGTATATAATTATACATATTCCACACATAAGTATAATAACCATCCCAACGAGCTATAACTCGAGGATGCGGTATCTCAATGCTATCATCTTCCAGGGAATTACTCACATACCATCCTGGGGACCAGTGGTCAGACTTAATATCACCGATATCGTGGCCAACACACACACACAACGTCTGGAAAGCGGTCATAGTTCCTCCCCGGCAATGAGACGAAACATACCCACCACGTCTCACCCCTAATAAAAATAACACAATATAACAATGGACGCTATGACCTGGGGAATACCACACCCTGCTCCTCGAGCCAGGGTCCTCACACTCATCGCGCAACTTCCCAATGATAGCATTAGAGGGGGTATGCTTCACATATATATATACCACACACACACACACACACACACACACATATATATATATATATATATATATACATTTATACATTTATCACTCCTCAAATGTATATATGGCTAAAATTGCCAATCTCATAAGTATTCTCTCTCTTAAGTATAACTCACACCTTAATCACTAATTAAGGACTTGTACATAAACCCTAATGTACCAATTCGTACTAATTAGATAAGTATACCATTGACTTATCTTTATTCTCATAAGTATTGCACCACCTATAATGACCGTCGTCAATAGACGTATCGGACAATCGCTAAATCCTCTTTAGCCTATATCCCAACTTCATCCTATCCATCTTGTAGGATTTTCTCGCACACAATTTTACACATAATTACATTCTCTTCGTGCTTAATTTTATACGCACCATCCCCCACCGAAAGATCAACTCAAGTGTTACTCTCCCTAAACACCCTTAAATAAATAAGTCATGGATTCCATTTTCCATGAACCCAAGGTCTATATTTCACTTAGTTAATAGAAATTTGCGGGTTCCCACTCTATTTTAGGAACTCTAAACCTTTATTTTATTAATCCATTATTTTCCTCGAATATATGATTTTTAGTGCCACACCAATTTAGCACCCTCCTAGCCCCTATAAATTTCCTCAAATGGCTAGTTCTAAACTACTAGATAAATACTTATTTAGGCAAATGGATAAGCTAGAACTAATTAAAATTGGAAATTATCCCATGGAATTAACCCTAGGCAAAAATTGCCAAAAATCCTAAAGGGTCGATCGATCGATCGATCCTTTACCCTCGATCGATCGATCACTTCGAACAGCTTCTTCTCCGAGAAGTTGTTTCGGCCATTAAATCTCCTCCCAAGCTTTTATCACCTACCCCAACGTCCTCCAACCTCAAACAACAATATATACATATATAAAATGGGTTCTAAACATCCTATAACTCAAAACCAGCAAATGATTTCAATAATTTCCTAAGTTTCTCGAATTGGATAAAAGTCGGGGTTTACTCGTTTAACTTCCAAAAACCCATTTTAATTCATAAAATCCCATCCCGAAAATCTTTTGATTTGTTAATACCAAATTTTGATATGAGATTTATGCTATAAAATAAATAAAGCAAGTAAACACTTGCCTCGTGGATAAAATCCGACGATCCCGAGTCGAATCCCGCGGAGTTTGGCCAGAACCTCCCTTTTCTTCCTCTTTTTTCTCCTCCTTTCCTCTCCTCTTTTTTTTCTTCCCTTTCTTTCCCCCTCCCTTTCCTTATATAGGTAGAAAAGGGGTTTATCCCTTATTAAATCCAAAGATGTCTCGTTTACTCAATTACGAGTCCTTATTAGCCCAAATATTCTCGGTGCCTAAACAATACCCTCAGATACTCTATTCTGACTATCTCGGCCATTCCGAAACCAACCGTGCAATCAGAATTTCCATCCGAGGTACTTGGCCGTAATTCACTATTTTAACCCTCCATACGGGTTTTCCTATTAAAATATTATCCTCTGTCTCTTTACTCAACTACGACGTGTAATAAAATAATCCTTCTCGTCTACTTATTTCCAAAAGTAGTTATAACATACATCGAAAATCCTCTAACACTCCTAAACTCCAAAAATTATTATTCCGAGAAATTCCTCAAATTTCCAAATTACACCCATTTATGAAAATTAAATTTCACATAAAAGTGCGGAGTGCTACATACTTCCCCCCTCACAACGAAATTTCATCCTCGAAATTCAGATACAACCAATACTACCAACACTATCCTAGGATCGCTCCACATCCTAATGCCTCAAGTGGAACGAATCCAATGGTTCTCAACCATACACTCATTCATCACTCACCTCTAACCAGGTTTATATGATACTATACTGCTACCACGGTCGTAAAGTGACTCAAATAATGTCACATCATACCCATTATTTCTAGTGCCCCACGTAGAAACACGAGCCTACAGCTACCGCTCTAACGTCCAAACAAGATTCTAAACATACGCTTACTCTAACGTTTGACCATTCTCGTCAATGTCATTTCTTATCTTGGGCATGCTATCTCTTATTGCCCTATACAATTGGATTATCGCCTACCTCACACGACGTTCCTTTCGACCCATGATAATTCCACTTATACTGTCTCACGGCATAATCTTCAACTTATATACTATACCTCTTCTATATCAGACGTTAAATACCCAATTTACCAACGCGCCCATACACCTTTTAACTCGTGCTTATCAACACAACCATTGTAAATGTTCGACATGTAACACTCTCTCTAAATAAGGGCCTTATTTTCTCAGTGTAATACTCACACATGGGTCCTCTAACCTGTGAAATTCAACTATCCTCAGGGTTAATCAACCAATCTTCTTGTGGTTTACTTTCCAAAATCTTCCTATATCGGTGCTACCAACTCTATTGAACTTACATCCTAATAATGCTACGATCTATGCGTTACCCTAACCACGTGAAATGAGTGTAATCCTAAGTATATCGCTAGTGCCCAAGGCCTCTCTTAACTTCCAACATTTGCTTGGTTTCATGCGTGGGACGTCTCGCAAAGTGAAATCCAGACAAGGAACCCTACCGTTACACTACTCCCTCGCGTCATCGGTCACCGAGATATAACGGCCTAAGTCACATCAGCGGGACATCCTAAATCCTGCCTCACTAACCTACCCACGTACATCAACCACTCCATCCTTCACCTTGGCAAAAAGAAAGTCTAATCAATCAAGGTGCCTACTCCCTTCAAACCTGTTTTGAACATCACACCCAAAATATACTATCTTCGAATTTTCCTTCTCATCAAGGCCTAGCTACAAGACTTAAATCAATTTCCTTTACCTTGCCTCACCTACCTACTTGCGATGAGGGAACCATTTTAGTGCCTTTCCATAGCACTTCCATCTCTAAGCATACCATCATCACACAGCTCTCAGTTTATAATGTTTCATCCATACTATATGACTTATTCATGAAATCAACATCCTTGCATGCCTTAAATCATCTCTAAAAGGCCGCCACACACTCAAATCATAATAATGAAACCTCTGCTTACCAAAGTTCCATACCCATAACAACAAAGGAGAACTCAACCTATAACGAGGTGAGATATCGCAACAATAACCTGTTCCACTCTAGAACCGCATACACGATAGTCTTTCAGTTATTAACCTGTTATCTCTCCAAACGACGAGAAACATATTATACTTAGAAAAACACTATACTCGTATATCACACATAGAATGAGTAATACAAACCAGATATATATATATATATATATATATATATATATATATATATATATATATATATATATATATATATATATATATATATATATATATATTCAAAATATCAACACCCGCTTTTACAGCGAATGAAGGAAAATATAACTCCGCTACCGCGGAAAATACATAGACATGCACTCTATTAATGTTATCGATACTGCCACAAAGCTCGAGTTACACACACGAATTTAGGGTTAGAAAAATACCATGACTTTATCTAGTCACACCAAATATACCTCCTCTATCTGAGGTAAAACTCATAACGATAACTTCGCCAATCTCTCTGGCTACTCCAAATAGTTCCCGGACTTAGTACACTTGTCCTAACTAAACCTAAAAAATACTTTAATTGATGTCCCATCTCGGCACTCCATCTTTGTCCTTCCATTCCTACCCGACAAGGACTAACTACGTGGTTCTACGCTCCGTTTTACAATATTCTCCATCTCCGTCCATCCTTCTCATGTTAAGGTTATCAGTATCTTAGACTATATAGTCTCGATCCTGATAATCGCCTTAATAGTCCCCTTAACTTCTTCATTAAGTAACTCTACTATCGGCTTCTTCAGCCCTGGTTCCAGGAATTCCCCGGGTGGATGTCCATTAATGGGTTCCATGGATACAAATTCTCCACAAGTGTTAGCAACACTTATTCAGCAAACCTATCATTACACTGAAGGAATCTGTCTTCATTGTACCTACCTTACTTCGATACAAAGCTTACTTATCCTTATCACTCTTGATTCACGGTCGGCATCTGACCGATCCTTATGTGAATGATCCATAAACTGCATTCTCTTCATTACTGATAAACCAAAAAAACTCGCGGTTGAAACTATCCGTAAGATTCCTCTACGAGCAAAACATCCTACTCCCACGAAAATGGTGACTACCGTTTCCACCATTTCAACCTTGCTCCCATTTAACCCCACCTCCAGTCGCCTTCCTTATTCCGCACACGAATCTCAAACGAGCGCGAACAAGATTACAATAATCTTATACTATGGCAGGAGAACGAAATCTCACAAGAGAAATCAACAATCCTAATCTTGAGGCTCTATATCAAATCGAAGTCAAAACTGAAATCATAGTACGTCCGCACAGATTCCTAAGGACACTAGAACCTGATGCTCTGATACCATCTGTGACACCCAGCCTAATAAAATACCGGGCGATCACTCCTGTACCAAATTAAAACAGGAGTCGCATATGGATCATTCTTAAGATCACTGTGGAAAACCAATTTAATTACTAATAACCAATTAGGCTGGCATCAAAATTTTATTTAACTAATCTTTTAAAAAAACCAACTAAGTAAAACCATCGCACAGCTTAAATAAATGAAACTGAAGAAAAATAAAATCACCGAACACTCAGTTCAATAATAATACAGCACAAATGAATCCGCATAAAAGGCGGTAAAAGTGTAAATAAATGATGTTGGGTTATAAGCCCAAAAGTTTATATGGCACGTCCTATCTAGATTACAAGGATAGAAGCGTCTGCAGTGAACCTGCATGCATCCACAGCCACTGTAGCAGACGTTTGACTCGAAGGAATCATCATCCAGGCGTCCCTGTGTCTAGACACCTATATATATATATATATATATATATATATACAGCAAGAGAGGAAAAATAGGAAAACGGGTCAGAGCCCGAGTTGTAAATATATTTTGCAAGTGCATAAATGCTTTATTTAAAAAAAAAAAATAAGTTGTCTCATATTTAAATTGGTATCGCACTCCCATGAGATACCCCTCACCCCTCTTCTAATAGTGCACACCTAACGCACTCGTCTAAAACATCCTAGTTAAGCTACCCAGCCTAACTAATATAATTCACCCGTCTGCTAGAAACCTCGACAACCCAAGTACAATGGGCTAAACTTCTCTCCATTCTCAACACTGCGCTAAGTTCGTGCGTAGGGGGTCTTGCGAAGTGAAATCCAATCAAGGAACCCCCGATACACTACTACTTGGAAGGGTCGATCGTCGAGATCCATTAGACCCTCCGCACATGACGTAAATATAAGACTCATATAAACATATGATAATAATATATATGTATATACTACAGCTTTATATTCATTATCATATACATCCGGATCCAAATTTACCGAAAATGGGGAAAAATACACTTTATTAGGCTTTTCACTTTATATACATGAGTTTACTATATAATGGCTTGTCTTCATATACAAACAATATACTATACTAATCCAGTATATAATTATACCTATTACACACATAAGTATAATAACCATCCCAACGAGCGATAACTCGAGGATGCGGCCTCTCAATGCTGTCATATTCCAGGGCATTACTCACATACCATCCTGGGGACCAGGGGTCGGACTCAATATCACCGACATCGCGGCCAACACACACACATAACATCTGGGAAGCGGTCATAGTTCCTCCCCGATAATGAGACGAAACATACCCACCACGTCTCACCCCATATAAAAATCACACAATATAACAATGGACGCTATGACCTGGGGAATATCCACACCCTGCTCCTCGAGCCAGGGTGCTCACACTCATCGTGTAACTTCCCAATGATAGTATTAGAGGGGGTACGCTTCACAAATATATATATATACCATCCACACACACACACACACACACACACACACACACAGATATATATATATATATATATATATATACATTTGTGAAGCGTAGCAGAGCTTGTGAAGGTTAACCATCTGAGGCCTTCGGGGATGTTACATCCACTCAAGATTCCCGTGTGGGAGTGAGAGAGCATCTCAATGGACTTTCTTACTGGGCTACCTACATCATAGCGGGGTTATGATTCCATAGGGGTGATAGTGGATCAGCTGACCAAGGTGGCTTATTTGTTTCCAGTCCGCACAGACTACGAGATGATGCAGTACGTGCAGCTATTCATTTTGGAGATTGTTAAGTTGCTCGAGGTCCGAATTAATAATGTATCTGATAGAAACAAAAATTTTATGTTACCTTTCTGGCAGAGCTTTCAGGAGGCCAGGGGCAGAGATTTATGGTTGAGTACAGCGTACCACCCACAGACAAACAGACAGAGACTGAAAGGGTGAATATAATGCTTGGGGATATACTGAGGATGTGCATCCTAGATTTTGGGGGAGGGTGGGAGAGGAACCTCCATTGGTAGAGTTTGTGTATAACAACTCCTACCAATTTACTATCGGTATGGCACCGTTCGAGGCATTAGATGGGAGGCCTTGTCGTTCGCCCACATACTGTTTAGAGGAGGGGGACAACAAGTTATTGGGGGCCGAGATGATTAAGGAGACTACTACCAAGATTGAGTTAATTCGAGGACGTATTCGGACAGTTCAAGATAGGCAGAAGAGTTATGCTGACGCCGACGGGAGACATGTGGAGTTAGAGGTTGGCGACTAAGTGTTGGTTCGGGTATCTCTTATGAAGGGGATTATGAGATTTGGAAAAAGAAGAAAGTTAGCACTGAGATATGTGGGACCATCTCCTATTATAGAGAGGGTGGGACCGGTTGCATATAGACTGGGACTTCCCAAGCATCTTTAGCAAATATATGATGTGTTCCATGTGTTTTCACTAAAGAAGTATAAGAGGAGCGAGAGAGATTTCTGGCACATTCCACTTGAGGAGATTGATTTGTAGCCAGACGTCTCATATGAGGAGAGGCTTGTGGCTATTCTATATCGTAATGAGCATAAGCTGCGGTCCAAGGTGGTGCCACTAGTGCGAGTTCAGTGGGGACACCACAATACTGATGAGTCGACATGGGAGTGGGAGGATGCCATGCGAGAGCAGTATCCAGAGTTATTCACCACAGGTATGTCCAAATTTCAGGGACGAAATTCCTTTGTAATGGGGGAAGTATGTAATACCCCGTATTTCTGTATATTTATAATTTAATTAATTCGGGAATTAATTGGGAAAAATACATTGTACTTAAATTATGCCCACGAAATAATTTAAGGTGACTAAATAATAGATGTGATTATTAAATTTTAATCGAGAGATAGATACCGATTAATATTATGATATAATATTTACTACATGTTAATTAGTAAATAATTGATAATTAGAGTTATACGACATAGCGAGTGATATGTTCGTATTTTATTCTATCTCAATCGGGAGTCGCGTGTAGACTAATTTGACGTTGAGGAAGGAAATGTATTTTTAGTGACTCGGGTGATAATTTAGAGGTCACGGATGATCCCGAATGGGTCAAAATAGTTGGGAAAGTGTACCCGGGGGTATAGTTTAGGCCCCAGGTCAATTTTAGACCAAATCGGCACCTATTAATGGCATTTTGGCCATTTGAAAAATAAAAGGTTAAGTGACCTAAAATTTGGGGACTTTTATCAGATGATAAAAAGTGGGAGTTAGGGTTAGAGACTCCAAAAACACACGTTAGACAGTTAGAGCACAAAAGAGAGAACTATTGTGAGGGTTAAGTAGAGTTATGAAGAAATCTTCCTTTCAGCTTGAAAAATATAAATCTTAGAGTGAGGAATTGGATAGGAGACAATCAACCCATCTTCATTATCATGAAATCACATAATCTAATTGCGGTAAGTTGTTTATTGCAATTATTTTTAAGTTATAATACCCATGTTAAGAAGGTTTCATGCATTGATGATATAATACATATTCTTAGAAGAAAAAGTAATTTTGATCTATGTTATGAGTAGGGATTTCATGTAGTGTTATTCATATATGTAGAGGATTGATAATCAGTAGATGAGTAATTATCAATACGAATTAAATATTGCCAAGACCAATATTTTATTTCATTATTTATTCAATTAAAATTTTTTTTTTACAAAGAGGGACTGAACCCCCTAAATATTATTAAAGTGAGGTGAAAAAGCCTCTCCCAAGTGGCAACTAAGCAATCTTAGATACAAGAGAGAGAATGGGAACTTAAAAAAGCAATAAATATGGGGCTTTATAATAGTCCCATTACAAGGGATAAGATGTGACACCCCGATTAATTAAATACCGGGTAGCTACTCCTTTATTAAATTAATTCAAAATGCCAAGTTGGTCCAGTTAATAGCATCACTGTCGAAAACATTTTAATGATTACTAACCACCTAGTATTTAAAAAGTAAGTGCCAAATTTTAATTAAAGTCTGATTAACATGCAACAAGTGTAATAAAGAATAACAACACCATTCACCATAATGAAGTAAATAGAATGAACATCACATAACGTAAATAAAGTCTGGAGGAAAAACTCCTCACTACAATCCCGTAACTGAAATAAGTAAACCGAAAACTAAAACAGTACATGCCAAAGTCTGAAACTGAAATGGAAATGTAACTCTAATAGAAATGGGCAACATGCCCTACAACTGATAGATAATGAATATGGAATCCAAGTGATAGAGGCGTCTACAAGCAAATCCCTATAGCTTCCACAAACAGCTACAGCTCGTCACCTGAATGAGTATCCTATGCATGGTGTCCTTGTGGCTGGGCACCTAAAACGGTTTTACAAAGAAAATAGATTTGAAAAGCAAACGGGTCAGAGCCTGAATGTGGAGTTATATTTTAAAAACCTGCAAGTGCTTTAAAAACATTTAAAACATTAAATGCAAAGTACATGTTAGGACGTGCACTCACATGATATTCTCACCTCTCTTCTAACTGTGCACTCCTAACGTAAGTACCCATCTATAACGACACAAATCACTAGCTAAGTGCCATCATATTCTAGCTAGACTGTCATAGGTCCTACCCTTATCACTCGGTTCTATTAACATTATAACGCTCGTAATTAAGTAGGGGTTTAACGTAAACTCAGATGCTCAATATGCAATATATATATCACTATCAGTTAACTCGCTATATATCTCGAAGAAATACCGTAATTATATTCACAACATTAACATGAAGGTTCCCATTAATTAAGTGTATTTTATTCACATCATAAATATACAGTATAAGCACCCCGAGAACTAAGCTGCGGTGCACACATACTCTGCTATCCATCCTGGTACATCACGCACATAAGGATCACATATTCCGAATCTCTCAGGAATAGTTCAGATAACACAAATCACAAATAGTGGAGGCGAACACAGTCACATCACATGGATCACGCACATACCTACGCTCCCACGATCAGCGGAATTATTAATATCCCAATAAGTCTTTCTATTACCTATGTTCATCAAGGTAACCAGTCTAAATCCGAGAAACACAAGGATTAGAGGGACCTAAGCGAACGCAAACCTCCCGTGATAGCAAGTATGGTAGGTATGTCATACACACAATTCATATACCCATACTAAGTAAACACACATCTTAGTAATTCCGTAGTTTAATCGTAGTACATATCGCATTCTCGTACTAACTTATAATTATCACAATTTATACTATTCCGGTTTATAATCCTACGCGCCATAATTTACTCACGTCGTAGTAGACACTCACGTCTCAACCCAAACCGTCCATTTAATATAACTCTCGTATATAATTTACTCCTCATAATAACCCAAAAGTCCCAAATCCATCAATACATCATCAAGGAATGTTAACTCTACCCTCGAACAAGTTTACGGGACTCCAGAAATCAAAGCAGTCCAAAAAGGCCCAAACTGTCAACTCGTTAGAAGTCTCGTTCGAACGAGACTGTTCGAACGAGATTCCACTGTCAACTCGTTAGAAGTCTCGTTCGAACGAGGCTATTCGAACGAGATTCCAGTTCGTTCGAACGAACTGTACCTTCTAACAATATCTCGTTCGAACGAGATATCGAACGAAATCCCTTCTCGTTAGCAGCGACTGGTCAACTCGTTAGAAGCTCGTTCGAACGAGTTCGTTCGAACGACCTGGGTAGGGGCTTCTAACGACCTGCCAGTTTCGTCCCAGATTTTTCTTAGTTACGTTTTTCATCCATTTCTACTCCTCAAATCTTCTCCAAAGTTCGTCCCAACAATGTTTTAAGTTCTCTAATTATCCTAAAACATGCTAAGGTCATAAACTAACATCTTTTAAGACATTAATGCATCCTAAACATCATTAAATCACAAGGTTTTATACTTTTCCCCAATTTTATCAAGAACATGAACCCTAGATTTATATCATCATCAAATCCCAGAATTTAATCCATTTTAATTTCTTCTAATCACAATTATCATGAGAATGATCATCTACCTATCATTCTACATGCAATTCTCTTCAAAATTTTCAAGTTCTAAACTCCAAACTACATGGGTTTTCATATTTCACCAAGAACAAATACAAAATTCGAATTTTTCTAACATGGAAAGAACATTCTTTGAAATTAAATGGAATTAAGTCACTTGCCTTGGTTGTCTCTGAGTTTGGATGATGGTTTGATGAAGATTTTTCTGCAGAATTCCCTCTCTCCAAGCTTCTTCTCCAATGGTGGCTTAAGGTGGCTAGGGTTTGATTTGGGAAACTTAGAAAACTCTTCTAATAACCTACGTAGCCTTCTAGGTTAATATGGTTTGGTTAACGGGATTAGTGGGTTAAATCCACATCAGATTAAAACTCCCAATTTTCGTCACTTTTAATTCCTCAAAATGTAAAATTACCAAATTACCCTTTATGATGCCGGTATGGCCTAAAAATACCCCGGGACCCAAACTACGCCCCCGGCTAGTGTTTTCTGACTATCTCGACCCTTCCGGACGCGTTGGCGCACTCAAAATGACCATACGATTTATAGATTTTAAATTCACTTTTATAGTCAAAATATTACACCGTGACGCGGCGGTCCCACGCGTCTCAACAAAATTTCTAAAGTGCCGTATATAAATCTCACGACAAATTTCATAATTCCAAATTCATATACACTCATATATGAACATAATTAAATACCAACTCACATCTCGTTAGTATTTATAACCCGGGTTAATTTCCAATTAATACGCATTTAATTAATTAATCCCAAAAAATAAATATAGCCAAAAGTACGGGGTATTACATACTTCCCCCCTAATAACTGAATTTCGTCCCGAAATTCGAAACTAGAAAGTACCTCCTAAAAATAACTCTGGATAACGTTCGCGCATCTCATCCTCGCGCTCCCATGTGGACTCCTCGACATTGTGATGTCGCCACTGAACACGCACTAACGGAACTATCTTTGATCGCAGTTTCCTCTCGCTTCGGCCCAAAATAGCAATCGGCCCCTCCTCGTAGGAGCTATCCGGCTGGAGATCGATGTCCTCCACAGCAATGTGAGAATGAGCCAAATTATCTCTAAGGTATTTCCTCAGCGAGGAAATATGGAACACATCGTGAATCCGATGCAAATGCTCCGGTAGTCCCAGTCTATACGCAACCAGTCCGATACCTTGGTGTCAACTTCCCCTTCTTCCCGAAACGCATAATCCCCTTCATAGGAGATACTCTGAGCAAAACCTGAAATGGCAAAAACAATGCTCCCGCTGAAGAATTATCAAATAATAACTTTTTTATCAAATGAAGAATTATAAAAAAAATCTTTATGTTTGCATTTCCATATCTCCCAGCACACAATAATGGGAATACATTTACCAAGAAATTTGGAATAATTCTTTGGACCACTTCTGATCCACCAACTTAAGAGCATAGAGGGAATACTAGTTTAGCTCATATCAATTCCCATGAGACTAGAGAAAAACTTCCAAACTGGAGTGATACTTGGGCATTGAAGGAATAAATGATCCAATGTTTCAACATTGTTCTTGCAAAGGCAACATCTGGAACATAATTTTATACCATTGCCTTGAATGATATCAACTAAAGGAATGCTTTTGTTGATAATTTTCCACATATTAATAGAACAATTTTTTGGAATATTAGTATCCCAAATAATGCTATAAATAGTGGAAGAAGGATGATTATTAAGATAAGAGGCATAGGCAGATGAGAATGAGAATTCACCTGAAGTTTCAAAAGTCCAGAGCCATTTCCCATCAATACATTGCATTTGAAGAAGACAGGTATCTTTCACTCTCATTAAGTATTTCCAGGTATGAAAACCATTTGAATAATGGTCATCGTGGCTCATATATTAATTAGACATGTACATAGCCCAGAGAGACTTTTTAGTGTTCAACTTCCAAAATAATTTCGTGAAAGAAGCTTTAGATATATGATTGAAATTGGGAAGGTCAAGGCCTCTCGCAGTATTGTTTTTGCAAATGACCTCCCATTTCTTCCATTGGTGTTTCCAACCAAGATCTGCAGAACCTCCCCAAAAGAATTTATTGAGAATAGCATGAACTTTAAGAATAACATATTTAGGAGGAGACAATGAAGACAAAAGATAAGAGGGGATAGAAGAAAGAATATGCTTGAGAAGAATAAGTCTTCCACCACCTGAAAGAAGTTTAGATTGCCATCCAGCTATTTTCGACCTCAATGAATTAATAAGACTGTCATAAAATTTGATTTTGTTCCTACCTTTAAATAGAGTACACCCCAAGTATTTAAGGGGAATATCCTTGTGGTTAAGGCCAGAGATAGAAGCAATTTTTTATTTCATTTGAGGTTTACTTTTAGAATCCACGATAAAGGAACTTTTGGAAGTATTCACTTTCTAACCAGATAAATTGCAATAATGCTGAATGTAGTCACCTATTTTCCTGAGACACCTCTTGTCTCCTCTACAAAAGATAATAAGATCATCTGCCAAAGCAAGATGAGATATCAACGGACTACCACTGGGAAGATAATAAGGTTTGACTGCTCTAGATGACATTAAGTTGTTTAATATTCTAGTCAAATACTCAGCTGCAATAATAAATAGACTTGGGGACAAAGGATCCCCTTGTCTACGGCCTCTAGAAGATTTAAAATAGCCACACTGACCACCATTGATGACTAAAGAAAACCAGTTGTTGGAAATGCTCCTCCAGATATAATCAATCCACCTTTCACCGAAACCAAAAGCTCGAAGAACTTGAATTAAAAAAAAATAGTGGATCCTATCATAACCCTTCTCCGTATCCAACTTAAAAATGACATTCCCACCATGAATTATTTTCCTAAGATTATTCACCATCTCTTTCGCAAGCAACACATTATCTTGAATAGCCCTTCCCTTTAGGAATCCACTCTGGTTTTGAGATATGAGCATTGGGAGAACTTTAGATAGCCTTGTGGATAATATTTTTGTAATGATTTTGAATAAGAAATTACACAGACTAATGGGCCTTAGATCACCACAAGTTTTGGGGGATTTGACCTTGGGAATGAGCACCACAGATGTGCTAGTCCAACTACGAGGAGGTTCATTACCTGTAAAAAAAAGGAGTTAATAGTAAGAACTAAGTCAGTTTTAATCAAATTCCAGCAGACCTTGTAGAAGTAGCCCCCAAATCCATCAGGACCGAGAGCAGAGTCTTCCTTTAGGTCATTGATAGCTGCTAGAATCTCCTCTTCATTGGTAAAATCTTCCAAATTTTCATCTAATTCAGAAGTAATGATGGTAGGTATGGTATCACTGACATCAGGAAAAGGAATGAACAGGTCTGCCTTGAGCTATTTTTCAAAAATTGAACAATGTGAGCCTTGATTTCTTCAAAGTCTTCTAAAATATTGCCTTCTTCATCATTGATTGACTGAATCAAGAGTTTATGTGTTTTGGCCCTGACACTATTATGATAGAACTTACTATTAGAATATAAATTGGTGTCTTATAAATATAAGAGTGAAAAATGATATATCTATAATTTTCAATGTGTTATAAGTTTAAGATCAATGGGTTTTCACAATGAGTCCTATCTATTTCATGGTTGACATTATTGATTTGAGAATCATCATTATTTTCTATTCTAGTGTGCATTGTGTTTGTTTGTTTATTATGAGTTCACTTTATCTGTCACTGTGAGGCTAAATCTTTATTTGATAAAGTTAATGCATTCATATAGAGCTTCTTAGATATTTTTGATTGATTGGGTCACATTTCATTTGTTTCCAGTTCACACCCCTTCAGTCCATTCCACATGTTTAGACACATCGATACTATGCTATTGTGTAACGCTTATATGTTTTGTGTCATTTTGTGGTTCTTTATACATATATATATATATATATATATATATATATATATATATATATATATATGTGTGTGTGTGTGTGTGTGTGTGTGTGTGTGTGTGTGTGTGTGTGTGTCGTTATGTCTTTGGAATCTTTTGTATATTTATATATGGTGTATCCTTTATTTTGTAGTCTTTGCGTTTGCATTTAATCCATGTTTGTCATGTTCATTATCTTTTTCTCAAATTGGAATTCTATTTGATCATACTAGTATCTCTTTTTGCTTGTTTACATTCGTATCTCATGCTTCATTATGTATTCAAGTTGGTATCATTTATTGCAATAATATTGGTGTTGATTGATCATACTGTTTGGATTATTTGTACTTGTGTTGCCATGTCGTGTTTGTTGCACTTACACCATTGCATGATTTTGTTCCTTCCTCTATATTTGCAATTCATATAACATGTTCTCACATTTTAGGGGATATATTGTTTATAGGGGAGAAATGATTTTTATGCATTCTTTCTTTGTCTATTCCTGAAAGAAAGAGGGAGAAATGGTATCCCTCACTATACCTTTAGGAGGATATCTTCATCTTATGGAGAGACGTTTTACCTAAATGGGGATCATTAAACATAGGGGAGTTTATTCATATGCAGCACTACACCAAAACTGCCATCTTCTCAAGGTCAAAAACTGTGATAAGGCAAACTTGTCACAATCAAAGACCATGACAAGTTTGGGGGTGACAAACGTAATTGTCACGAACATATCATGGTCAAAGTCCGTGATAATAATTAAACTTGTCATGAACTTTGACCGTTACAAAGCAAAACTTGTTACGATCATAGTCCGTGACAAATAAAAAATCATCACAGACTTTCACCGTGACAATTTTCATTTTTCATGAACTTGTCAAGGTCAAAGTTCGTGACAAATCTGGGCAGAATTAGAAAAACTGCTAAGCAGTATAGCCACTACCATTACCCAACAGTATATTTGTACAAATTACAGCATATTAAACCTGTCCAAACATCATATATATAGAGCAACATTCAATATTCAATAACCAAATCAAATAAATACAAATCTCCATAACCAAACAACCAAATATTCATAACCAAACAAATAATATTTAATATTTAATATCTAAATCAAATAAATACATTTAATGTCACAAACTAGGGTCTTGAGTAAGCCGGAGGAGAAAGGTAGGCCACATTACATATGAATTGATACATCCATGAATTCGTCGAACTTCGCATTATTGTTCCAACCAGAAAGGTTCATTTTCTAGCACAATATGGGTGACGAGAACCGTTACCTCAATATCTGGCATGACATGTCCATAAACCACACTACCTAGGTGTGTGCTCGGGTTCCTCAACCCCCTAGATATCGGCTTGCCACCAAATATGTCTATTAAATACATGCTCGTCCAACCCATTGTAAACATAGGCCATTAGACGGGGGTCAAGATGGGAAATGGATCATATGCAGGCGGCGAGTGGGTGTGTATCGACGATGAGGGTAAGAGAGATGGAGCAGTGGCGTACTCATCTACCTTCTTCCCCTTCCCATTCCCCTTGCATGAGGTGGACCCCAACTAACGCTTCATATATCGAAGACCGTCATCTCCAACCTTTATAACTTATTGCCATGGGTGTCCACCTTATGAGCCAACCTGGTATTGATTGTCTCAATCTCGGTGAGCTTCGACTTCTCCACCCGAGAGATCACCCCCTAGTGCTCCCCTTGTGATCCACCCAGAGCACTTGGTTTAGTGCACCCGTAGCCAATTATACCTTGTCGTCATTAGAATACTTGTCATGCACTTCCTTAAGCTTTCCCTCAAACGACAAAAAGTACAAAATTACTTAAGTTAATAAAAAAATTATAATGTAATTAAAAAATAAAACAATTGTAAGATATTTTTATAACTTGCAATCGTGGCTGCCACGCTCGGGAACACCTCCTTATCCTTGCCCTTCTTTGTCCGAATTTTATATAGGCATTGAGCCTATATGGCCTACACCCAAGGCCACTCCCTATCTCTTGAAATAAAATAATGCAGAATTAGTAAGTAACGCAAAGTAATGCTAAATTAGAATAACATAAAACTAAAATTAAAGAAAAATAAAAACTTACCATCCTGTGCTCCACCCCGGCGTAAGACTTCCGCCCGAAGTAGTGCACATCCACCTTTTTCACCCAGTAGTCCCTCCCTGATTGACGAGATATCAACTTCCACTCCTCGATCTCATTGTTGATAAACCACTGCCACTGTTCCAATGAGATCGTCTCCTTCAACGCTACAGTGTCACGGACCCTCAGTATGGATTCCAGTCCTGTCCAAAGTACCGTGCCCATATGTTTTTCTTCCACATTTTGTAATTATCTCTCAATTGTTCTAACGTGGAGTCGCGAACATATGGGGGCAGACCGAATTGTTTATGTCAAACAAATACAAACCAAAAAGAAATTAATTGTTAGTTGTATTTTAGTTATAAAATATAATAAAATAAAAATAAAAAATAAAAATGAAAGGTGAGTAACTACTTGTAGTGCCCCCCAGATGGACATCTTGAGCTCCCGTGGCACCTTCCTCCAATCTGTGTGCACCGATATCATGATCAACTTGATCCAGTAAGGACGTCTTATTCTCAACAACGGACCCAATTTTCCCCATTTAGGGGGCCTTGTGGCGGACGAACCTTCGTCGCCACTGCTATCATGATGCCCTGATGTAGCCATTTCCTGCAAAAATTGTTATTATTAGTATAAACATGTATATGAGAAAATGATCAGATCTAAATGAATAAAAGCATTAAATTGACTAAAATGCAAATGAATTAAGGCTATAGACGAATATAAGTTAACGACATTATAAGAATACTAATCCATATTATCAGCCAAACTAAGCATTGTTTAAAATAATTGTAATACTTTTTACAAATCTAATTTTTTTTTCAAATTTGGATCATGTCATGAACTAAGAATTAACTAAGTAAGATCCAAATTAACATATTTAATAACTAACCCACCAAGTTTGATTCAAATCCACTAAAACTGATCAAATCCAAATGAATAAAAGCATTAAACTGTGGTCCGATATTAAAAAAAGCACTAGAAGAATACAAGTTAACGACGTTATAAGAATACTAATCCATATCATAGACCAAACTAAGCATTATTTTAAATAAATGGACTACTTATTACAAATCTAAAAATTGTTTCAAATTCAGGTCATGCCACAAACTAAGAATTAATGATTAAACTGAATAAGATCCAAATTAGCATATTTAATAACCAACCTACCAATTTTGATTCAAATCCATCGGAACTGATCAAATCAAAATAATAAAAGCAGTAAACTGTTGTCCGATAATAATAAAGCACTAGAAGAATACAAGTTAACGACATAATAAGAATACAAACCCATATCATAAACCAAACTAATTATTGTTTCAAATAATTACAATACTCATTACAAATTCGGGTTATCATCTAAACTGGATTGATATTTTGTAGGAGCTACCAAGTCATCCAGACTACTAGTAAGACGTTTTGGCGCGTGTTGGACGATTGGCCATGCCTCATTGTTCATATACTCCGAGTAAAACACTTTCTTGACCTTTTGAAAAGCACAAACAAATAGCTCATCTCTCACGTGCTCATTGCTCTTCAACTTGGGCAAGCCAACCATGATCAAATTGGTGCTAGGATTAACTTTACAAGAATTTTTATCACCAACTCTTACCCAATCATAGTAAAACACATCCCCTTTGAATCTTATATAGTCCAATTCAAATATATTTTGAATGACACCATAGTAAGTTATTTCAGCTTCAACGATTTTTTTAGATTTTGCGCTCGCTCAAAAATAAGTAAGAGCCCTGTATGAAATGTCCGAGTTCTATGCATTTGTATTTTCCTCCTACACATTTGCACTGAATACGTAATCGTTCAATCGATACTTTTTGAACTTGTGTGCCATGAACAAGGGTCCAATGTCTAGATGAGAAAGTCTTGATGCTGCATCACCCATCTTTAAGAGCTGAGATTATAGATAAATTAAATAGGTTAGTTTTAATGTTTTCTTGTACTGTGACAACTATTAAGAGACATTTTCATTATAATTACCTCGGGTGACACCCACAACCTATATTCACTAACTGATTGTGCCATCGTTCTTCATCTTTTATTGTTCCCACACGCATTATATTTTCTGCATTTATCGTGATGAACGTATTACAAAATTGATCATGTATAAAATTTAAAATAATGTAAAAGTTAAAATAATATAAACTTACTTTTTCCATTCTTTGACATCTTCATGTGTGTCAAATAGATAATGAACTACCAGTTCATAATATAAACTCATTAATTTCACTCGCTTAACCATCACCTGACCACCCTCATTGACAAACTCATCACTGTTATCCATGTTACTTGGGTCGGGAATATATTCCTGAGTTTAGATTGATGACTCCACAGTGATGTATTCCTCTGCAATTGATCCTTCAATGTATCGTGTATTCTTGACGTTGTGTTTGAAAACTTTCATCGGTCTTTCAAATAGATACACCCACTGATATCTAATTGGGCCGCAACGAAGTGTCTCGTTGCATAGGTGTACCAACAAGTGAACACTTATGTCAAAAAAAGGGAGAAAGTACTTATCCAATACACAAATCACTTCAATCATCGCTACTTTTGTGGATACTATGTGATCTCTATTGACTACCTTCTCACATAAAAGTGAGAAGCATATCCTAATTTTCATAATAGCCCTCCGCAAATCCTTGTTCTTGGAGAAACAATGCTTAAACAATAGAGGAACCAATTGCATGATCATATGCCAATTGTGGGGCTTAGGCTTATATAAATCATGGGTAGCATAATTCACAATCCTTTGCAAGTTGGATGAAAAATTAGATGGAACCTTCAAATTATATATTATGTATAAAAGTAAGTTTCTTTCCTCACTCGTAAAAGTAAATACACCAGGGGGAATTATTGTCCGTCCCCTACTATCTTCTTTCAACCATAGTTGTGGCTTAAGTTTCAACGATTTAAGGAATTTTCGTGCTTTTTCTCCATTCTTTGAATGACTCTCCCCAAGGCATGTTCCCACAATATGTTTAGTGATATTCTTCTCCTCATGCATCACATCCAATACATATCGCAGTGGGTTATTCTTCCAATAAGGCAAGTTAAATAAAATTAACTTCCTAGGCCATGCCTTTCATGTATTAGTTTCATTCCTAGTTGGGCTCTTCTTATGCTTGACATTCTTGAGTTTAGTATTCTTACCGGCCATATTAGGGCCACAATTAGAAGATTTACTTTCATTTTCTGAACCTAGAAGTTTTCCTGGTGTTCAACACTTCCCGGTAAAAAATTATAACCATTCTCAAATCTAAAACTATGATCGGGGGTAAAAACCTCCTATGGCAATGGTATATATTTTTCCTTCTATCGATGAGATGAAGAGATTCAATTTCCTCTACACAAATAGGACACCCCAAATAACTATTTACTATACAGCCAGATAATGTCCCATAAGCTAAAAAATCATGAATTTCCCACATCAACATAGCTTTCATCGCAAACTCTTCTTTTTTAAAAGAGTCAAATGCTTTTACACACACTTCCCATAACTCATTTAATTCTTCTACCGAGGGAGCCAAATAGACATCGATGTCCTCACTTAGTGACTTTGGTCCAGTTATCAACAAATATATCATAAAAAATTTAGGTCTTATATACTGTGAAAAAGGGAGGTTTAGTGGTGCTAAGATCACTAGCCATACACTATGATTCGAGCTTAGACTTCTAAATGAATTAAAACCATCTATTGATATTTCCAAACAAATGTTACGCTGTTCTTGAGCAAAATTGGGATACTCATAATGAATCATCTTCCAAGCTATAGAATCAATAGGATGACGCATGAGATTATCCCCTACTTCTTCCCTAACATGCCAAGTCATTGCCCACACTATCCATGGAATTATTAAAAACCACTTCAATCTAGGCCTAACGGGAAAATATTTCAACACTTTTAGGCACTTTTGAGCTTTTGCCTACCTTGCCAGTAGATTGTACATATCTATGTTCATCGCATACCGGACAACGATCGAGATTTTTATACTCCTTTTGATTTAGTATGGAGTCGTACACACAAGTATGAATTGATTTATACTTTATTCCCAAACCTTTCAAACTGTTCTTCATAGTAGGATAGCTATTTGGAAGCGTATTTTGCTTGTTTATTAAGCCCTTCACCCAATTGAAAATTCTTATCACGTTATTTCTAAATAAACCATATTGGGTCTTGAAACTATGCAAACCAACAATGGCATGTAAAGTTGTTTGATCTTTATCACAACCATATTACAACAGCTGGGTCGCCTTAAATTTTAAAGTTTGGTAGTCATCATCAGGTTTATTAGATATCTTCATGAGCACCTGAACCTTGTACATCATCAGTGACCTCATTTTCTTCCACTTCATGAACTTTATACACATCATCAACTAAATTCTCTAGCATATTATAATCTACATTGTCCTCCTTCCCTTATACATCTATCCTACTTATTGAAGGTTGATAGGGGAGAAAATAAACTTTTGATTCCCTGTGAAGAATCCAAAATTAAAAACTATCTTGCATACCCCGTCTTAACAAATTTAGTTTAACTGCTTTCCACTCAAACACCTTACCATTCTTACACTTCGCACACGAACATTTGAACTCTTCATCAACATCTCTTTGCATATTTCACAAATTCATTAGAACCTCTATGAAACACATCCCCTAATCTATTTGTCTCACCCCTCCACTATTTATATTTAGGATATCCCATCGCAACTACTACAAACAATCACCTATTATAGGTAATAAGCATATATTCATGGAGTAGTATAAACAAAATCGTATATTCATTTTTTCAGTAGTAATGTTTATAGTGATGATTTATATATAGTATGTTTCATTACACATTATTAGTTGTTTAACATCAAGCTTTTAAAATTTATAGTATGTTTCATTTTTGTATTATTTATATTCGATAGAATCAGAATCCTAAATGTTAGAAATGCCTAGGGCCAACCAACTCAATAGCCATCTAAATGTTCAAATCCACCAGTCAATAATAATTCAAGAATCCCAAACAACAATTCAAATAATAATGCGAAATATTATAAATGCCTAGGGATAACCAATTCAATGGACATCTAAATGTTCAAATCCACTAGTCAACAACAATTCAAGAACCCGAAACAACAATTCAAATAATAATGCAAAATATTAAAAATGCCTAGGTCCAACCAACTCAATGGTCATCTAAATGTTCAAATCCAACAGTCAAGTGAACATGAGAATATAAAAAGAATTATATCATGTTACAATACTGTTATGTCATGCATTCACATAAGAAGACATGTATTCTATATGTATACACATATATATAGGGGGAGAGAGAGAGAGAGATATGGTCACCGAAATATATGAGGAAGAGAAAAGGAGGTCGTCGCTGCTGCAATTAGAGAAAGAGAGAGTTGTAAGGGCAAACCAACTATAAATCAATTCATACCAATTACCAATTTATACGAATAGCCACAATATATCAATTTATTGCAATTATCAATTTCAATATACAAATTTTAATTTCAGAATACCAATTTCAATATATAAATATTAATTTCATAATACACATGCTGACTCTAAAGGGTGAGTGATCATATCCCATTCAAGACCAAATATTTCTGTAATATACTTAGCATCTCATGCACATTATTTCCATTTGAGAAAAATTCGACAGCATATCCTAATAGTTCTCTAAGTACACGACATAAATTTGCAAGTGTAAGTGTTATTTCAATTTGTCAATTGAAATAACACTTAATACTGCATCATCTAGTATGTACCCAGAGATCATTAAAAGACGGCAGCAAAACTTTCTCCAAAAGTAAAAAGTTTAAGCCACTGAGAATATTATTATACAGAAACTATGTCATCCCAAATTATTCAAAGGGGACAATTCAAGAGATCTCATTACAGGGGTAATGACTCTCGAACGGGTCTAAGGGTTATTGAATGCATATGCATAAGAACTAGAAGGCTAGTATCCATGAGCACTATATGTAATTAAAGTACTAATAAATTACCGTGATAAGTATGTTTTAAATTCATAGTAAAATCTAAGGGCCAACCAACTCAATGGTCATCTAAATGTTCAAATCCACTAGTCAACAACAATTCAAGAATTCCAAACAATTCAATAATCTCTCTCTCGCTCTCTCTCTCTCTCTCTCTCTATATATATATATATATATATATATATATATATATATATATATATATATATATATATATATGTATATGTATATGTGTGTGTGTGTGTGTGTGTATGTAGGGAGAGGTTCAAAAGCGAACATAAAAGATGAACATTTTAATAAAAATTGAAAAAAAAACTAACAACTTATTAATTTTAATTCGTATGTTCTAATTGGTCTACACCAGCGGCAACGGACACGTGTGCTAATTGAATATTTTTTTAACACCCCCCCCCCCCCCCCCCAGCCCCACCCTCCCTGACCCACTACCTGGAACACCTCCTTTACTGACATCCCGACGAACACAGACCCCATAACCCGTTTTACACATAGCAGCCAAAACCGACGACTATTCCGGTTGTCACCACCTTCTATTTCCCATACCTTTTGCCTGACTCTCGCATACCACCAGCCCCATACCTGCTCATGCTCCATAGACCCATGACCCATCCATCTCCTTATCCATACTAAACTCGGAGCTTCTCCTAAATTCGACGATCTACTCTCTCAAGCTCTTTTACCCTTTGGTCGGAACCCAGCTCCGAAGACCTCTTAAACTGGGCAGACCCGGAGCTACCCAACCTATAAAATCCATAAACCACCTTAAACCCATTTCATTCTTCAATCCCCATACCCGATTCTGGCCAAAAATAAAAGAACTCGCATGTGTTTAAGACCCAATCAACATGGGCAGATGGGGGGTAGGGGTAGGTGTGTGTGACCAAGTACAACATAAGAATTAAAATTAATGGGTTGTTAAGTATTTTTTCAATGTTCATTAAAATGTTCATCTTTTATGTTCACTTTTGAACCTCTCCCTATATATATAGAGTGAGAGAGATGTCGAAATGTGTGTAGAGAGAGATATGGTCGCCGGAATATGTGAGGAAGAAGAAAGGGGGTCGTCGTTGCTGCAATTAAAGAGGGAAACCAAATATCAAATACCAAATACCAATTTCAATTTCAATTTATAATACCAATTTCAATTTCAATTTCAATTTCAATTTCAATTTCAATTTCAATTTCAATTTTAATTTTAATTTTAAATTTAAATACCAATTTCAATTTCAATTTATACTGACCCACACACTGAAACACACATTAACACACACACACACTGAAACACACACACTAATCCACACACACACACACACACACACACTGAAATGAACACACTAACACACACACACACACACACTGACACACACACACACACACACACATTGAAATCTTGGCCCACATGCATACACTAAAACACAAACACGCTGACCCCCTACACACACACACACATACTAACCCCAATACACATACACACACATAGACCCCCCCCCCCCCCACACACACACTAATATCTTACCCCCCACACACATACACTGACCCACCCACACACCCACATACTGACACACACACACACACAAAGGAGAGAGACAAATGTCCATGAAAACTCTACTTGTCATGGTGTTTGATCTTGAAACGTCCGTGACAATTGTTATCACGTACTTGTCACGGTCAAAGACCGTAACATAAAACGCGTGTTTTGGGGTGGCCAGGTGAAGGGCGTTATTTTGGCCTTTTTGGTCTAGTGCCTATTTTTGTTGTTTATATATTCTCTTTGCATTTGAAGGTATGTTTAAGTGGGCAGGTTTGCAATATGCGTCCAAGTTTACTATCGAGAAAATCCATATAAGGTTTATAACTCGGTCGATTTATACTTTTTCTTTGGGGTTGGGGATTAAGTCTTAGATGAGCTTGACAACCCATAGGAGATTTTATTTTCAGATTTGTCTTGGAATAGACAAAGGAGGATATTTGTAAGGATAAATTTTCAATAAAGTCAATTTGTATGTATTTTGGATTTTTTTGTTTGTTAGAAAAAACTCTTTAAGTTGTAGGTTAGGCTTTGTATATGTTGACATTTCAAGCCTCTGACTAGATTTCTTAAATACATAGTGGCCAAGCTTCAGAGATTGCATCAGTATGTCATGCTTCGTACTCATATTTGTCTTGATGTTACGTGGATATCTCAAGTAAGGATGCGTATATATTTTGATCCTTGGAGATTATTGTGGTGACAATTATTGTGCAACATAAATAAATAAGAAGAAAGCATTCACCAAGTGAGAACATGGAATATAAAATAACAATCACACAACAAAGGATGTACGTGGTTCAGCAAAGATGTGCCTACGTCCACGGTGGTGCAGTCGATATTATTTCTATATACTCCGGAGAGTAATTACAGAGAATACAAAAACTGTCCTTTTTCCCCGGACCTAGGGTTTAATATATACATGTACATGTAGGTAAGTGGAGGTGATGGGTTCCCCCACATCTTCCATCTCCCCTATAACTTCCCTTAATGAGAACGTGGGGGGAGACCGGATCAAAATAAGAGATGAGGGGCCTGGACTTTGGGCCGGCGAAACTGGGCTACTCGTCCAGGCCCATGGTCCTAATTCCGGGTACCCACAATTGCCCCTAAATTTGTTGGGCCATGTTTATGGGCTCAATAGATTTAAATGATTAGCCATAATGGTTGTTTTTCAATTCTTCAGAAACCGTGAAGCTGATTTTGGCGACACCCGCCTCGTATCTTGTGCACTATGATTAGTAGAATTTGAAGGTTTCTTGGAATAGGTACTTCTCTATTATCGTTCCAATTTTTCCAGCATTTTCTCATTCCTTGCGATTTCTAGCACTTCGTACCTTCTTCTCTCAATCTCCAGTCTCATTGCTTCCTTGCCGTTTGGGCTCGTTCTTCTTCATCGTTCGAATTGATCTTCTATCTTGTAAGTTCCCTATATCTTTTCTCTGTGCTTTCTCTTTGAGTTTGTAGTTTTCTAGGGCTTTTCAATGGCGAAGATTGGGGATAGGTCGGTCTCCGAGTTTAGGAAGTTTTACAACATTCCCGAGTGGGTAGATATTGAGTATTGTTCCTCCCCTTCTAGAAACGTTAGAGAGATAGATGATGCTCACTGGATCCATTTTCAATTGCTTTCCCAGGGGGGACTCACTTTTCCTCCCAATGATTTGTTCCTGCATTTCTTTGGCTATTTCAATATTGTTCCTGCATAATGCTCGCCCAATGTGTGGAAAATAGTAAATGGCATCCATAGGATAAATAAATTGTATGGAACTAGGTTAGGGCTCGCCGAGGTCTGTTTATGTTACTCCTTTTCTCGAACTAGTTCTGGTGTCCTTTACCTCAAAGCTAGGAGCCCTGACAGGTTATTGGTAGTAAATCTACCTGATTCCCATAATGACTACTGGCAAGAAGGTTTCCTTGTTAGAAATTGGCAGTTTTCTCCCCAATTTGAAGGGTCGAGGTCTGAGAGGTTCTCTGTCCCCTTTTATGGGGAGGAATACATAGGTAGACATTATACTGTTATTTTGATTTTTGTTGATTTGTAATCCTTCTAACTCTTCTTTACTTTTTCTTGCGCGGCGAAGTCAGAGAACTTGGAACCTGCACTCAACGAGGTTCGTCTTTCAGAATTGGTAAAGGCTTGGAAAATCAGGGAGCCCTTAGGTGACGGCGAGCACCCCAGATCTTCTGCCTTCCTGCTCGAGTACAAGAACGTTGGTTCCATCTTTATAGCAAGGCCTGTGGATAGTATCCCAGTGTTTGAGTCATCTGAAAAGACTGCTGCTGGTCTTATCCAATTGGAAAAGGAAGAGAGTAGCTCTGAGAGTGACATTGTTGGATCTGTAAGTGATCTGCGGGGAGGGAGCTCTAGCAGTAGTAGCTCCTCTGATCGTAGGGAGGTTTCTGAAGCTCGAGGATCGTCGAGTACCTCTAGCGGTTCGAGTGAAGGAATGGTTCCACCCCGGAAGAACCTGATTCGGGATGATGATGATGAAGACCACATGCTCCTCGCACAGAGGTCGAAAAACAAAAATCTTCCTCGGAGGTTGTGGCTACTGGTTCTCGGTCTTATGCTCAGGAGCAGGAGAGGAAAAGGAAGGAAAAGAGCAGGTGAGAGAGAGAGAGAGGAAAAAGGAAGAAGAGAGGAAGAAAATAGAGGAGAAACGGAAGGTGGAGGAGAGGAAGAGGAAAGAGAGCGAGAAGTAGGAGGAGAAGAAGATGGATGAAGCGATCACGAAGGTCGGGCAGGCCTTAGTCCCGAGGTCTGCTCTGCCCGAGGGGGCCTCCGTGGAAATTTCTCCTCAGTTGGCCCCGTCTTTGCTCGAGAGAGCTGTCCTCCCGGCTGATCACCAAAGGGCAGTAGGGTCAGAGCACTTGGCCCTTCAGGCTAGTCAGAGGCTTGCTCTGGTAAGGTTTTTCCCTTTTTCTCTTATGCTTTTCTGACTTCCTCCATTTTCTACTTCTAATGCCTTCTTTTTTGTACAGTTTGTCACTGACTTCGTCGTGCTGTATCGTTCACGCGATGAGCTGGTGAAGAAGAATAGTGAGCTGGAGCAAGAGAACTCTGCCCTGAAGCTGAAGGGTAAAGAGCTCAAGGCCAACTTCAAAGTTGTTGATGCTGCTCGGATTTCATCCGATTTGGCTCTTACCACCGCCAACAAGGAGAAGGACGCTGCAGTCCAAGATCTGAAGGAGCTAAGGTAGGCGTATGACTTGGTTTGCTCAAGTAAACTTACAGTCGTTGAGGAGAATAGGGCGCTCACTAAAGAGCTGAAGAAGAAGGAGTCTGAGGCTGTTACTGCGAAGGACGACTCTTACAATTCTGGCTGGGCCGCAGCATATGAGGATGCTGAAGTTCAGATAGGCTATATTAGCCTTCTAAACTTCAAGAAAGGATGGAGCAAGGCTCTCATTGCTGCTGGAGTAGATGTTGCATCTCCCCTTTTTAACGAGCACGACCCAGGGCCGAGGCCAGTCGTAGATGAGGACCCTACCCCATCCATTGAAGGCTCTGATCCTGTTCCTCAGGCACCCCCTGCTGATGTTTCTCCTGTTGAGGTGACAGAGACCACCCCTGCCGAGGACAGTGCTCCTGTTGATGTTAATAAGGGGAAATGTCCATCAACCTCTGGGCCACCTGAGGTTGCTAGTTAGTTATCTGATAGGATTGCTTTGTGTTTTTGTTTTTTCCATTCTGTAAACTTTTCATTTTTCAGTTCGATGTAACTTCAATCTTCATTAATGAAAAAGGCTTCATTTCTGCTTGTACTTATTTGTCCCTTTCTCTCCCTTTTCTTTCTCTTGCTTGTTGTTAGTTGATGTGGATGATTACATTCCTGCTACTTCCCAGTTGGGTAGGACCCTTGGTCCCAATGCGAGTCCCAAAGTTCGTCAGGCCTTCGTTAAGCTCTACAAGTCCCTTAGGTCTAGAAATCAGAAGTATAAGGAGCAATCTGAGCTCGTGGCCAAGCTGAAGGACAGGCTCCAGGAGATGGAGGACATTGGTGCTTCAGTGCAAGAGGAGATCAATGTGTTGAAGACAAAACTATTAGAGGCCTTCGAGATCAACCAAGTAGGAGAGGTTCTTCAGCAGGAGAAGGAAGATCTAAGGAGAGAAGTCTTACGACTCAGGGAGCATGCACCGAGCACTGTTCGAGTAGTATTACAAGGCTCCTCATTATCTTGAGCTAGAGTTGATTATAATGTTACCCCTCCTATGTCGTGAAGTCTCACTCCCCCTCCCCTTCCGCGAGCTGGTAGAAGCACCAGGAGCAAAAGCAGGGAAGGAGAAGAACTTCGCGATAGGGAAATGGAAGAAATCCACGGTGATGTTCAGCGAGCATATGTAATCGCTGCTGGGCTTCAAAGGGACGTCACTCGGTTGCGGCACTTGTTCAAGAAAGGCCCTCGGCAAGCGTGGGCTGACGGTTATGATCAAGGCTGATCGGATGCTCCAACAAGGCTATCTGAGTTCGAGGAGCTTTCTTTTATCAGGGGGTGGCTAAGTGCCTTGAAGGAGCTGTAAGTCCTGAGGAACTCGGTGCTATGGTATCGTCATGAGATGTCTTCCTCCACGTTGATGCCTAACCCATTCCGGAGGGATGATCGATGGATCCCCATCGATGCTATTCCTCGGCAATTATTGGAGTCGGATGCGAATGAGGTGGTGGAAGAGTTAGCTCCTGCTCCTGATGACGGACGAAGAGCTCGAGTGGATGATTATCTTGCTCGGAGGCTTCCACCCTATTGATGTAAAAAATTAGATTATATCTAATTATTTAATCACAGATAAATAAAATGAGACAAAGAACTTTTAAAGTGGTTCAGCCTTATAAGAATGGCCTACGTCCACTGCATCTGTTATTGCTGACTGTTTAGGAATTCTCGATTACAAGTTTTCTCAAGAAATTCTGGTCCCCTTACAGTGAGGGTAATACAATGTATTTATAGCCCTAAGGCTGTAGTGTGAAAGGGTAATATATTAAATGCCCCTGAAGCGTATACATCTGTATGATAATAAGCATTTAATGCGCAGTCGAACTGTTAGGTTATCCTGCTATTAATGCTTTGTTCGAGATGCATCTCGGTCGGCCTAAGCTGTTCGTACCGCCTAAGTTCCTCGATACTCAAAAGTTCCTCGGTGCTCAAAAGTTCCTCAGAGAATTCTTGTAGGTCGGAGCGTCTGAGTTGATCGGGGAAGTAGAGCTCCTCGTTACAGTATGGTTCCTCGGAGTCGAGGTGTTGTTCGTAAGTGTTTATTATTACCATGTATATTTCTACGTGTCTTTACCCAATTGAGCCATGTCAGCAGACTAAATTTGGTATCAACAGAAGCCCCCAATGTTTCATAGTTCAAAATTTGAGGAGTGTGGAACATTCTTTCTCGATATATGGCGGTTTTAAATGGTTATCCAAAAATTTAGGAGTGTTTCCTTTGTATTTATTTTTCCTTTCAAATTTGTAGAATCAGGCTTTTTTGAATTTTTATAACTGCCTCGATCTCCGCGCACTTTTTGTCCTTCTAGACGCCAGTAGCGTAATCGTTTCTTTTTGTAATCATTAACTTTACCGTTTCCCAAGATAATGTATTTAAGCATCACAGACAATCCCATCGTCTTCTACTTTTTCAAATTTGTATCTTCGAGTTTTCCATCGTCTCTTTCTCTCCTGTGCATTCATCTCTTCCATCATTCGTTGTCAACAGATCCACTCTTTTTCTGTAAGATTTTCTTCCTTCTTCTTCATTTCCTTTATTCATCATGGTTTACCTTGTTGAATCTCTTGATATATTTCATTCTGATTTTTCTATTCCTTCATGGGTTATTCTGGAGGAACTTTCTGAACCTTCCGATTATTTTTGTTTGGCTGAGGGACATTGGTTCCCCAGTCTCTTCGTTGCTGAGTGTGGCTTTTCTTTTCCGTCAAATCCTTTATGTTTGGAATTCTGTCAATATTTTGACGTTGTTCCTGCGAGAATAGCGCCCCAATACATGGAGAATAGTTAATGGGGTTCATAGACTAAATCAAATTCATGGAACTCGCATAGGAATTCCAGAAATCATGTTTTGTTATAGATGGGTTATTGGTGATAATACTTTTTATTTAAAAACACGATTTTTAAATAGGGCTTTAGTGGTCAATCTCCCGGATGCCAATAGGGACTGTTTTGAGCACGAGGTTGTTATAAAAAATTGGTAACACGCTCCTTTATCTGGAGATGAAGTGTATCAGGGTCCCAGATGCCCTCCCTATGGCAATGGGATAGGTTATTTTTATTTCATTTTATTTATTTTGAGATTATGCTTCCTTTATGTTTGATAAAATGTGCCACTGATATTTTAATTTTGATTTATTTACAGTTGACAACAAAAGAAAGTGTCCAAAAGAGGCAGACGTTAATATAAGGCACTTAAAACTTATCTGGAGTTTGCATCAGACTGTTGCCGACTAGCATATTAGGTCAGCTTCATATCTGCTTTAGTACAAGAGTTACACAACTTCTTTTACTGCTCGTTCGGTGATAAGTGACGCAGAACCCATACCAGCCTCTATAAGTTCTTCACCTGAGTCACACCTTCTTTTGAGTGAAAGGATGAAGAAAAGAAGACCTCCCACCCTTTTTGAGAAACCTGCCTCTGGTGCTGGAGAGGAAAAAAGAAGTAAACATGATGTCCCAGAAGGGACAAAGAAAATTGATGCAGCCCCTCCGGCTGCTCCTGTGAAGGTTGCCGAGAAGCCTCCAGTGGCCCCGAGCAAGACTGATGCTCCAAAAGAAGTGATTGTCATATCACCGACCAAGAGTTCTTCCTTGGTCGAAACTATTCTTGTTCCTCCGAGGAGGCTGAAGAAAAGCTCCTCGATCAATTTGGCTGACACCGTCTCTCAGCCCCCGACTAGTGGAGTTCCCACTTTTGTTCCCCCGAGCTCTGTTATGAGCTCGGTGAAGACTTGGATCATTCTCGAGATCCAAGGTATTGAAGAAAACCTTTCTCGGGACACTGTTACTACACTAGCAGCTCGTCACATTGCTTCTGTAAGTCCCATAGTCTTAAATTTTCATTCTTTCCTTTTCGTATCTGTGTACTGATTTGCTTTCGTTTTCTTTTCACAGTTGGTGAGCTGTTTTAACACAATTTTGAGGAAAGATGGAGCTATTAAAGCCTCAAGCTCCTCGTCTAGCGTAGAGGAAGCTTTGATGGGCTTGGGGCAGTCTCTGAAAGATTCTCGACAGAAATATGCTGATGATAAAACAACTTGGGTGAAGAAGCTTGCTTCGACCGAGCAGGAAAAAGCTAAGGTTATTGAGGTCTCCAAGGAGTTGGAGAAAAAAATAAATAGTCTGGAGGAGAAGAATAAAGAGCTTGAAGGGAAGCTCAAGAATTCTGAGGAGTTTGAAGATAAACTTAAGGTTACTGAGGAGGAGTTAGGTCGACTTCGGGAAGTAAGTCGTCAGAAGGAGGAGGTTGAGAATAAATTGAAAGCTGCTGATAACCTTCTTTCCGAGAATCTTTCCTCGGAGAAGACAAAGAGGAAGTTAGTTGTGAAGAAATCTTTTAGCGCTGGCTGGGATAAGGGGTGGAACAAAGGCTTGGCTGCCATGATGTCGCAAGTCGAATATGGCAGCCTAAAATACTTTAGAGATGGGTGGGTCGCAGCTCTTCAGGAGATAAAGGTTGATGAAACTTCTGAACTCTTCCAGCGACACATCCCTGGTCCCCCTCCAACTCCTGAAGACGAAGAAGAGGACAAAGCTGCCTCTGAGGAGTCTTCCATGGTGATGGGAGATCAAGTTTCTCATCCTCCAACCATCCATCCTACTAACGAGGAACTTCAGCAACTCGTTACTTCATCCGAGCAACTGCCAGCGCTCCCCGAGCAACTCTATGTTCCCTCCGAGCAACCTACCTCCTCGTCCCAGCCTCCCGAGAAAGTTTTGGGAGACAAGGAAAAGGTGTAGAGTTGTTCGGGTTTCTTTCTATTTTATTTTTCTTTGTCAAATGTGACCCTGAACATGTAACTCTGAACTTTATGATATAATAAAATTTGAACTTTTGTTTATGCATACTGTTGTTTCTCCTCTTCATGCTCTGTTGGTACTCTTATTGATTATTGCTTTTTCTTCCTCTACTAGTTTCTGGCCAGGATGGAATTATTATCTGCTCATGATACAAAGTTTTTATAGCAATGCAATGAATATTTTAAGGCTGGTCACACAGATCTGAGTGCAGCACAAATTGTCGACATCCTCGGCCAAGATGCTTTGGAACAGGCAATTGAAGCCTACCAATATTTGAAGTGTCTGCTTGATCGTGCAGTGGACAATAATGTAGCTTATTATGATATGATTGAGGACCTCCAAGTCACTCTTGAAGAACTTCATCAACAATATAAGGAATCCATTGCCCTTTTGCACGAGGGGTACGAGAAGAAGTATCAGCAAATCTATGCCGATAAGGGATATGATAAATGGTTTGCTGCTTACGATGTGAGGGAGAGAACGTTGAAGGCTGAGGTCGAGGAGCACAGACATATAGCTGAGTTATTAGAACAAGAAAATAATAACCTACAAAGAGAGGTGTCTCAGTTAAAGTCTGCAGCTTCCACCTCAAATGCTTTGATCCCAGTGACCGACGAGGGATTCTCGTTCTTGGAGGAAGAGAATGTCAACCTGAGGGATGAGTTGGAAACCTTGAAAAGAGCTGGCCCTTCTACATCTTCTCGTGGACGAGAAAGAGCTCCTCGGGGATGAGCAAGAGCTGCTCGAATTCCTGTCGAGGAACAGAGGACTCAATTTGCTCTAGAGAACCAGGCCTTCCAGCTGATGGCGAAGAACCAGGCATTGGCTGAGAGGTCTAAGAAAATCAGGGACCTGGAAGAGTAGCTTTCTGCGCAGAAATCTATCTTGGAGAATAAAGAACTCTTCATCAAAAATCTCCACGAGCAACTGGAAAGATTGACATATCAATTTCACAAGCAGCCCTGGGAGTTCTGGATGGTTGGCTACAACGAGTCTCTCTACCACTTGGACGATCGTATCCAGAATGCAAATAATGAGGGCTACAAACAGGGATGGTTGAATGCCTTAGGTGTGTTGTAACTCGAACAGGGTCATTACCTGTGGGATTACCATAATCCTGGGCTGCTCGACCTACCCATGCCACCATTCAATCTTGATATGAGTTGGATCCCTGCTCGGGCCATCCCTCAGTGTCTGATTTCCAAGTACCTCAGTGACTACAATCTCCATTCCAATGTTGAGATATCTCGTCCCGAGCATCTACTAGATCGACCATCCGTGATGAATATCAGGATGCTGAAAGATCTTAACTTTATAAATTCTCCTCTTGCTTTAAATGATCCACCAGCTGGAGAGGAACCTGTTTCAAAAGCAGAGGGGAAGAAACCAATAGAATAGGAATATGGATGTAATAAATTTGTATTTCATTCCTGATGTATTTTGTTCTACATTTAATGAAATAATTTTATTTGCAAATCTTGACTGCTATTGTTTTGTAACACTTTACATCTGTGCATGTGTATCTATTAAAAATATAGCAATATTGTGTTATTTGTCGACCAACTTATTGTCGAGTAGTTTGAATTTGTGGTAGTCATTTGGCAAAAATGATGTTTTGTTTCTCGACCAACTTAGTAATAATTTTAAAAAGTTACGAGTATCAAAAATTTTTCTCGATCACTTTTTCGTATTCATAAAATGTTTCCGACCAACCAAGGTCGGTAAATTTTCCTTTTCGACCAACTACAGTTAGTGGATTTTTCCTCTACTAGCAACTTTGGCACTTTCTGGAATAATTTTACCTCCCGACCAACTTTAGTTGGCGTTTTCAAGAATATATTTACTTCCTAACCA
The DNA here is from genome assembly GCA_949130495.1 of Sambucus nigra. Taxonomy (NCBI): domain Eukaryota; kingdom Viridiplantae; phylum Streptophyta; class Magnoliopsida; order Dipsacales; family Adoxaceae; genus Sambucus; species Sambucus nigra. Next base: position 425,561,800 of record OX422217.1, on the reverse strand, counting down.
ACATAAGTTGGCATTTTTAGGAATACATTTCCTAACCAATATAAGTTGGTATTTTTAGGAATAGATTTGAGTAGTCCGAGTTTTGCCGAGTAGTGTGTAGCACTAGTATTCCCCAAAAAATTTCCAGTAAAGGGAAAGAATTGGGCAAAACATTGTCACTTTATTCATGCATAAGAGTTTACATTACTGATAATATTTGCGCAGGTGCTCTGCATTCCATGCATTCTTAAACTCCTCCCCTTCTAAAGTTTCTATTTTGTATGTCCCTGGTCGAACAACTTCTTTAACTCGATAAAGTCCATTCCAGTTTGCTTCCAGTTTATTGTGCTTTTGAATCACCTTCTTTAGCACATAGTCTCTTCTTTCAAGTCACACTTCTTCACTCTCTTGTTGTAGAACAAAGTTGTTCGCTGCTAGTATGCAGCATTCCTGATGGCTTCTTCTTCTCTAACTTCCTCCAGCATGTCTAAATCCAATCTTCTCATTAAGTCGCTGACAGGGGAATTGAAATTCAGTACCTTGTGTGTTGGGAGGCCCAACTCGACAGGTATAACAGCTTCACTTCCAAACGCCAGCATATATGGTGATTCTCCAGTTGCTACTCGGGGAGTAGTTCGATAAGCCCATAGTACTGATTGTAGCTCGTTGATCCAATTTGCTTTCGCACCATCCAATCTTTTCTTCAAGCCATTCAGCAGCGTTCTGTTTGTCACTTCAGTTTGTCCATTGCTTTGAGGATGGCCTGGTGCTGAGTGGATCTTCAAAATATTTGACAGATGACAATAGGCAGCGAACTCCTCGTTATCAAATTGTGTTTCATGGTCTCTGATGAAGGCATGAGGAAGACCATATCGACAAATGATGTTCTTCCAAATAAATTGGTACACCTTATCGTACGTCATATCAATGAGAGGCTCAGCTTCAACCCATTTAGTAAAATAATCCACAGCGACCACGAGATACATAAATCTTCCTCTGCTCGTCAGCAGTGGCCCGACCAAATCTATTCCCCATATGGAAAATGTCCAAGGGGAAGTAATGGGTGTCAATAATGCTTGGGGAGTTCTTCGAATGGAAGAGAAACGCTAACACTTGTCATATTTCTTAGCATAGGCTATACAATCAGCCCTCATCGTTGGCCAGTAGTATCCTTGTGTCATCACCCTTTGCAAAAGAGTCTGACCTGCTACATGGGCTCCACAGGACCCTTCATGGACCTCTTCGATTAAATCTTTCACCTCGGTGGGATGCACACATCTCTGCAAACCTGCTATAATTCCTCGTCTGTATAGAATATCATTGGTCAGTACATAACGAGCAGCCTTAAACTTCAGTTTCTTGGCTGCCAGTTTGTCAATTGGTAATTCCCCTTTCTCAATATATGCCCTGATGGGATCCATCCATAATGATCCTAAATCGAGGGTAATAAAGTTCATCGTCAAATTTCCATCTATACTCCGACTAGCTAAAACTTCAATTGGGATTGTTCTTCGTAGCTCGGTACGAGTAGCTGATGCTAATCGAGCTAGGGCGTCTGCTCTCGCATTCTCCATTCTTGGTATTCTGACCAGCTGAATAGCAGCAAATTCTGACACCAGTTCCTTTGCCTTTGCATGATATCTGATCATTAATTCTCCTTTGGCTGCATATACTCACATCATTTGATTTATGACCAATTGCGAATCACTGAAGACAATAACTTGTTCTGCCCCCATGGTTTTCGTCAAACTAAGACCTGCAATCATGGCTTCATATTCAGCCTCATTATTCGAAGCTTTGAATTGGAAACGTGGGGCGTATTCCATGTCGACCTCGTCCGGACTGTTCAAAACTATCCATGCACCACATCCTGTAGTGCAAGATGAACCATCCACATACAGATTCCATATGAATAACTCGTCTTTAAATTTCTGATCTGACAGAGATCCTCGGTGGAAAATTTATTGCTTCTTATCACCATCTCCTGATAGTTCTTGTTATTCGTCGATCATCTTTTCTTTCCCTTTTACCAGCCTAAGCTGGTCTGGGCTTGAATTTGATGATCCTGTAACATCTACTTGCCCTTTTACCAAGATAAGTTGGTCTGGGCTTGCATTTGATGATCCTGTAACATCCACAGGTTGATCAGCGAGCAACTTTTGCTCCTCGGGGGTATCAGGATAGGTGAACTCTGCTATAAAGTCTGCTACAGCTTGCCCTTTTAGCGATGATCTGGGTTCATAGACTATATCATATTCACCGAGTTCTATTGCCCAGCACATCAATCTTCCTGACTTTTCTGGTTTATGAAGGGCTTGCCTCAATGGCATATCAGTATATACTACTATGGTATGATCCTGAAAGTATGGCTTCATTCTTCTACTTGCCTCGATCAATGATAGTGCCAATTTTTCCAGCCTTGGATATCTGATCTCTGCTCCTCGGAAGGCCTTACTTGTGTAGTAGATTGGTTTTTGTACTCCACTCTTATCAATGCCGAACTGATTGCATTCTCGGACACTGCAAGATACAAATATAATTTTTCTCCCATCACTGGCCTGGATAACAATGGAGGTGCTCCCAAATATTTCTTCAAGTCTTGAAAAGCCTTCTCACATTCATCATTCCACTCAAAAGTCTTACGGAGTGTCTTGAAGAATGGGAGACATCGATCAGTTGCTCGCGATACAAATTGGTTGAGTGCTGCTACTCGTCATGTAAGACTTTACACCTCTTTCTTCATCATTGGGGATCGTAGCCCTAGCAGAGCTTTGATTTTTTCAGGGTTAGCTTCAATGCCTCGCTGATTGACAATGTATCCGAGAAACATGCCTTCTTGCACTCCAAATATTCACTTCTTCGGGTTCAACTTCATTTGATATTTATCTAGTTGATCAAAAGTCTGGCTTAGGTCAACTAGATGATCGACAGCTTTCTTTCTCTTTGTTAGCATATCGTCAACATAGACTTCCATATTGCAACTGATTTGTTCTGTAAACACTTTGTTCATCAGCCGCTGATATATTGCACCTGCATTTTTAAACCAAAAGGCATAACATTATAACAATAAGTTACCCCAGGGGTAATGAAAGAAGTACTCTCCCTGTCTTCAGGTTTCATTTTGATCTGATTGTAACCAGAATAAGCATCCATGAAGCTCAACAGCTCGTGTCCCGAGGTAGCATCCACTAGTTGATCAATTCAGGGCAGCGGAAAATAATCCTTTGGGCATGCTTTGTTGAGGTCGGTGAAGTCTACACACATCCTCCATTTGTTGTTCTTCTTCTTCACCATTACCACATTTTCTAACCAGTCTGGATATTTAACATCTTCAATAAAGCAAGCTTTCTAGAGCTTCTCGACTTCCTCCTGTATAGCTTGATTCTTCTCGGGACAGAATACTCTTCTTCTCTTCTTCACAGGCTTGATCTCCTTATTCACATTGAGTTCGTGACATAAGAAATTTGGGTCTATCCCAGGCATATCCTCGTGACTCCACGCAAAAGTTTTCTTTCTGCTTCTAAGGAAAGTTTTCAATTCCTGTTTTAGTGAGACTTCCAATGATGAACCTACTTGAGTAGTTCATTCACGGTGCTCGTCGTCCAGAATGATGTTTTCAGTAGCTTCCACCACTTGACCCTTCACGAGTTGCGACTCATCTCTAGGATCCAATGTTTCAATTTCTGCACCTTCATCCACTTGATAGGTAGTGGTCTTTTTCCTTGATTCCTCCAGTTCCTCTTGCTCGGCGGATGAATAATAGCATTCCCGAGCTACTTTCTGATCACCTTTCACAACTCCTACTCCAAAATTTGTTGTAAATTTTAGGCACTGATGTACCGTAGATGGTACAGCCTCGAACTTCTTCAATCCTACTCTTCCCATGATGATATTGTATGATGATTGAACATTCTTATCCATCACGAAAAAGCGTATTATTTCTGTCCGACAAGCAGGCCACGTACCAATGAATATATCCAACTTGATCGTCCCAAGTGGAAATACTTTCTTGCCAGCAAAACCGAGGAGGGGTCTATGATAAGGCTCCAGTTGAGATAGCTTTAGATTTAAACTGTCGAAGCACGAGTAGAACATGATGTCTTTCGAGCTACCATTGTCGACCAGTACTCTTGAAATGATTACCTCCTTCATCCTCATTTTGATCACCAATGGGTCATCATGACCATATGAAACACTTGCGAGGTCATTCTTCGAGAAACCAATGACCAATTTCTCTTTATTCACTTTTCTCGGGCGATCCTCCTCAGCTAGATTTATTCGTTGAATGTATGAGCAAGATTGAGCCTCACAGAGGTAAGCTTTTCTCTCGGCAGTAAGGACTCCTCCTCCTGCATCTCCACATGTAATAACATTACAGTCAAACGACCCAAAGCATATTGAAAACACCTCAAGTTCTGGCTACCTTGGTCTCTTGGGAAGATCGAGATCGTCTTCTGGATTAACTTCATGGTCTCTTTTCTTGTTCTCCTCTGCTCGACGACGATATCTAGACCTCTCTCTCGTTGGGTCGTTGTTTCTTCTATCATTCTTTTGATCAACATACTTTTCCAGTTTTCCTCGTCTGATGAGTATTTCAATCTCATTCTGAAGAGCTATGCAATTTTTGGTCATATGGCCATGATCTTTGTGAAACTCGCAATATTTTGCCTTATTCCTCCTGTCAGGGTCTGCCTTCATTTTCTCTGGCCAGCTTAATTCCTCGTTGTTCTTGATTTCTTCTAGAACATGGTTGATGTCTTTCTTCAAAGGAGTATAATTATCAAATTTCCTTAATACTTCCCAAGACGACCTTATTTTTGAGTGTGTGTCCTTACCATTATTCTTATGCTCCTTCTTCTTGGCTTTATCACCTTCCACCTTGGTTTCTTTGGCATCCATATTCTTCTTCGCAGCCATAGCCTCCTCGGCATTCATAATCTTGGCTGCCTTTCCCATCAGATCTGACATGGTTCTAGGCAGATCTTTAGCCAACGTGTAGTACAACTTATTGGGCAGTGATCCACTCATCAAGGCGGTAATCGTTGTCTTTTCCTCATAGTCAATGACTTCGATCTTCTCGTTATTAAAACAAGTTATATAATCTCTGGTACTTTCACCAGTTTTTTGTCTAACACTTAACAAATGCGCTACTCGTTTAATCGGCTTTGCCCCAAAACAGAAATTCCCAATGAATAACTCGGCCAGTTGAAAGAAAGTTGAGATCTTACCCCGAGGAAGATTATTATACCATATTTGGGTAGATCCGGTAAGAGTTCCCGAGAATGCTCTGCATCTCATCTCATTCGGAACAGCGTAGATGTCGGCTGCAGCTAGGTATTGTTCTATATGAAGGACGGGGTATGTCTTTCCATCATATTTGGGGGTCACAACAGGTGCTTTGAACTTTGATGGTGTTGGAAAATCTACAATGTCCTGGACAAAAGGTGTTCCTCGAACAAAAGTTCATTATAGAGGGTTCTTGGCTTTAGCAACTTCACCTAATCTATCCTCCAGCCTTTGAATAGAGCCTTTCCATGCATCATTTCCTTCCTCGGGCCTGTTGGTTCGAGCAACTGATCGATTTGATGTGGATTCCTGGGATCTATCTTGACGAGCAGCTGGTCGCGACTGGGCAGATCCTTCCCTTAAGTCTGATGGTCGACGAAAACTCCTCAATGCGGCTCTAGGAGGACTTTTGCTCCTCATAGGACCTAATCGATCAAAAGGAGATACTCTGCTTAATCTTTCTAGCACACTAGTCCTTTCTGGAGAGAGAGTGACACGTTGTTCAGTATTTGTGGCTCGTACTGATGAAGTTCATCCAGGTTGATAAGAAAAATCTTCAGACTCCTCAGTACGATATGAATCAGTATGCCTAGTACGTGAAGAAGGTAAATGGGTATTTCTTTGAATACTTTACGATTATGAATGGGTTGGTGCACCGCCATGGAGGGTTCGTATGACTTGTCGCATCGTTTCTTGCATGACTGTCTGGCCCTGGGCCAGATTTGTCATTATTCCGGCCAGATCTGGAATATTTGGCGAAGCAGATGGATTTGGAGGGCTTCAAGCATTTCGATTGCTGGGTTCTGGAATATCAGCCATTTGTGATGAATTGTTCTTGATGAAAAACGATATTACCAATCGTTTCCCACAGACGGCGCTAATCTGTTGATGTAAAAAATTATATTATATCTAATTATTTAATCACAGATAAATAAAATGAGACAAAGAATTTTTAAAGTGGTTCAGCCTTATAAGAATGGCCTACGTCCACTGTTTCCGTTATTGCTGATTGTTTGGGAATTCTCGATTACAAGTTTTCTCAAGAAATTTCGGTCCCCTTACAATGAGGGTAATACAATGTATTTATAGCCCTAAGGCTGTAATGTGAAAGGGTAATATATTAAATGCCCCTTAAGCGTATACATCTGTATGATAATAAGCATTTAGTGCGCAGTCGAACTGTTGGGTTATCTTGCTATTAATGCTTTGTTCGAGATGCAGCTCGGACCGTCTGAGCTGTTCGGACCGCCTAAGTTCCTCGGTACTCAAAAGTTCCTTGGAGAATTCTTGTAGGTCGGAGCGTCTGAGTTGATCGGGGAAGCAGAGCTCCTCGTTGCAGTATGGTTCCTCGGAGTCGAGGTGTTGTTCGTAAGTGTTTATTGTTGCCATGTAGATTGCCACGTGTCTTTACCCAATTGAGCCATGTCAGCAGACTAAATTTGGTATCAACACACCCCATTGAGATTTTGCTAGTTTTTTTTTTTTGTATTTTTGATAATGTAAATGCTTTGGGCGAGCTCGCCGACTAAACATGTATTACCATTGTTGTAAGTATGATGGATTAATGAAAAGTTTGTGTTTTGGGCAATTTTGCTGACTAAACGTGTGCATCCTACTTTTCATACTCTTGCTGCTCTGTAATGTTTTTTGTTTTGTCATGCAAATGTCCCCCCAGTCCAGTATAATACCAGGATACCATTATGCTCCACTTTACCTTTTAGGTTGTGTCGTCACACTCCCTTAGGCCTAAGTGGGGCAATTGGCGAGGACACACCTGGTGTTGGATGTCTTTATTTGATCAGGATTTTACTCAACCGAAGTAGGTTTGATGACCAGTATAAAATTTGGTCGTATTGCCTAAGGATCCCCTGTAGGGCTACATATATTTCCAGGGGCAATGCTAAGAGGTCTCTCGTGTTTTATGACGATGACCTGAGGAGGGGTATTCCCCTGCTATAGTGATCAATGTGCTTGTTATTTGGAAAAGATGTGCGATGAATGCAGCTGTCACCAATCAGAGCATAACCAATTAAGTAACTTTCATTGGTAATAAGGAAAATGAACTTTTGTTTTCATAACAAAAGAATACAAGAAAAAGATCTAAAAATAGAATTTCTTGAGATTAGCTGCGTTCCATGCTCCTGGTATTTCTCTGCCCTCCATCGTTTCCAAGTGATAGGCACCTTGCAGATCGTTTTTAGTTACTTTAAAGGGTCCTTCCCAATTTGGGCCCAGCTTGCCGTCTGACGACTTCACTGTGCTGCCCAGGACTTTCCTTAGAACATAGTCCCCAACTTGGAACGTCCTCGGGCTAACCCTTTTGTTGTAATGCTTTGCGAGCTGTTGCTAATAGTTCGCTAGCTTCACCAGGGCTAGCTCTCTGCGCTCATCGGCTAGGTCGAGTTCGGCGAGCAATGCTTCATCATTCAGGCCTTGGTCGACAAGGTTGGATCTCATTGTTGGCAAACTTGCTTCTAGTGGGATGACTGCTTCCATGCCAAATGTCAGCGAAAATGGGGTTTCTCCTGTTGCTCGCCGAGGAGTGGTTCGGTACGCCCATAGAACATGGGGTATCTCTATTACCCATGCGCCTTTGGCTCGCTCTAATCACTTCTTTAATCCATCGATCACAGTTTTGTTAGAAGCTTCAGCTTCGCCATTGCTCTAAGGGTAGGCCACCGAACTGAAGTGGTGTCTGATCTCGTGTTCGTTACAAAAGTTCTGAAAGGGGCCACTTTCGAACTGCGTTCCATTATCGGTGATGATGGTTCTGAGGATTCCAAATCGAGTGATTATATTCCTCCATATGAACCTTATCATATCAGCATCTCGGATGTTCGCCAGGGGTTCAGCCTCGATCCATTTGGTGAAGTAGTCAGTCGCAACCAATAGCTATTTGCGATTACCGACGGCGATAGGCAGCGGTCCCACGATGTCCATTCCCCATTGGGCGAAGGGCCATGGGCTGGATAGGGACTTAAGGTCACTGGTGGGTTGGTGGTCCATAGGAGCGTGGAATTGGCATTTCAAGCATTTGCGGACATATACTGCGGAGTCCTTTTGCATATATGGCCACCAATAGCCTTCCTTCATTTCTCGAAAGGCTAGAGACCTTCCTCTGATATGACTTCCACAGATTCCTTCGTGAAGCTCGTGTAGCACTTGCTCGACATCACCTGGGTGGACGCATCTAAGGTAGGGACCGGAGAAGGATTTCTTATACAAGTCACCTCCTGTGGATAAGTGAAAGCGAGCAGCTTTGACTCTTATCTGGTGGGCAGTTTTCTTGTCATCTGGGAGTGTGCCATCCTTTAAATAGTCCTTTAAGGGGTCTATCCAGCTGGGGGCTGATCCCACCTGGAGCATTTATTCCACGTTTGGTAACTTGCTGTTGTGGTTAATGCTCGAATAAATGAGGAAATCGATGGGGATGACCCTTTTAAGGTCAGAGTCAACTGCCGAACTCAAGGCTGCTAAGGCATCAGCATGACTGTTTTGCCCCCTGGGAAACTGCTGGATGTTGATCTCTTCAAATCTTGACATTAATTCTCTCACTAAGGCGAGGTAGGTTGCCATTCTTTCATCCTTCGCATTATAATCTCCACTTATCTGATTAGAGACTAGTTGAGAGTCGCCGAACACCTGTAAATGTTTTGCTCCTAGAGTTTGTGCCTTTTGGAGACCGGCTATTAGGGCTTCGTACTCTGCTTCGTTATTAGAGGCTACAAATCCAAGCCTAATTCCTTGTTCGAGGATTGTGTTTTCTGGAGTGATGAGGACAATGCCTACCCCTTCCCCCTTTGAGTTGGAGGCTCCATCAACGAAGAGTCTCCAGGTTCTCTCTGTTGCTTGGTTCTTCTCTTGCCTTGTTGGTTGAGGTTGGTCGGAGAGTTCTTCGCCCGTGAATTCGGCTATGAAATCAGTAAGGATCTGACCCTTGATAGATGTCCTTGGTTGAAATCGGATATCAAATCGACCGAGCTTGACTGACCACTTAGACAGTCAGTTCGACAAGTCCGCTTTCCTTAGGACCGCCTTAAGGGGATTCAATGTAAGGACGATGATAGTATGAGATTCGAAATAATGCTTCAGCTTCCTCGAAGCTATTATAAGTGAAAAGGCGAGCTTCTTCAATGGCAGGTACCTTTTCTCGGCATCTAATAAGGTCTTGATCGCATAGTAAACGGGGTGTTGGATTCCTGCAACCTCGCATATTAACGTAGAGCTGACAGTGTGATTGGATACGGAGAGGTACAGGTACAAAGAATCCATTTGCTGTGGTATGACAAGCAGAGGTGGGGAGCTCAAGTAGGACTTGAGCTCGTCCAAAGCTCGCGAGCAGTCTGGGCTCCACTCTATCGGTTTACTCCCCTTTAGAAGCTGGAAAAAAGGCTTGCACTTCTCGGAGGATTTGGAGATGAAGCGATTTAAGGCGGCGAGCATTCCAGTGAGCTTCTACACATCCCGGATTGTTCGAGGGGATTGTACCCTGTTGATTGCATCGATCTGGTCTGGATTAGCTTCTATGCCTCTCTTATTGACCAAGTACCCAAGAAATTTTCCTGACTGGACACCGAAGGAACACTTGCTCTCATTAAGTTTCATCCGGTACAACCTGAGGATTTCGAAGGTCTTTGACAGGTCCGAGAGGTGATTTTCCTTCTTCGTTCTCTTAACGAGCATGTCATCGATGTAGACCTCCATTGTGTCTCCCATTTGATCCTTGAACATTTTAGTGACCAACCGCTGATAGGTTTCCCCCGCATTCTTGAGCCCAAAGGGCATGACCTTGTAGCAATATAACCCAACTGTCATGATGAATGTCGTTTTGTCCTGGTCTGGGGCATACAAGGGGATCTGGTGATATCCTGAGTATGCGTCCAGGAAACTCATTCGCTTGTGAGTTGTAGTGGCGTCTACTAGTTGATCTATCTTTGGGAGGGGGAAACTATCCTTAGGGCATGCTTTGTTGAGGTCAGTGAAGTTGATGCAAACTCTCCACTTCCCATTATTCTTCTGAACTACTACTGGGTTGGACAACCACTTGGAGAATTGCACTTCCCGTATGGATCCTGCATCCAGCAGGTTTTCGACTTCCTTTTTGACAGCTTTAGCCTTCTCGGGTGCAGTTTTCTGTGCCTTCTGCGTGATTGGCTTGAATGTGGGGTCGACGTGCAGCTGATGACAGACCATACTAGGATTGATTCCAGGCAGCTCATATGGTTCCCATTCAAAAACATCTACGTTGTGTCTCAGCAAGGTCGTCAACTCCTTCTGTTCTTGGTCGATGAGAGATGATCCAATCAAGAAGACTCTGCTACTGTCACCAACTTCATCCATAACTTCTACCAGGTCCTCGAAGACACTCTCATAGGGGAGGATCCTGGTCTCCTCTACTCCCGGTCTTCCGTACTTTAATTGCTACTTGGAAGGTATCATACCTTCTTCAACTTTCTCGTTGGGTTGACTAGCCTTCTTCTCTGGCTTTAGTCGAATGGATGCTATGAATCACTTCCTCACCATCGCTTGGTCACCGTGGATCTCTATTACTCCTCGCTCGGTTACATATTTGAGCTTCTGATGGTAGGTCGAGGATACTGCCTTCATCGCATGAAGCAATCCCCTGCCCAGGATGGCTTGGTACGGTGAGTCGATGTTAACTACCAAAAACTCGATCATCTTGGAGACGCTTCCAGCACGCACTGGCAGTACTATCTTGCCCAGGGGCATGGTCATTTTTCCAGCGAAGCCGACCAAAGGAACAGTAGCTTCCTTTAGGTCGGCGGCGCTCAACTTCAATTTCCTGAATAGGTCGAGGTACATTACTTCGGATGAGCTTCCTTGATCGACGAGCAGCTTATCGATGTCAAAGTTGGCTATCCTGAGTGTAATGACCAGGGCATCATGATGTGGGGTCCTTACTCCCACCAAATCTTCATCCGTGAAAACAATATGCTTGTTATAGTTGACGTCCTCTACTCGTCGACGCTTTCCTGACTGTGACTTTATTGGATCGATTTGAAAAGCCTGCATTACCGCTGTAAGTTTTTTCATTTCCATTCGAGCTGAGTTCCCTTGTATCTGCTTGACATTAGATACTCCGTGGATTACTGCGAACTCATGTCCAGCATCATCCTCCAGCACGTTGTCGGGTCTCGCCTCTCTGTTGGCAGCCACTTTCTCTGCTCTCTTTTCCATAAAGTCGTTCAAATGCCCGGACTGGGCCAACTCCTCGAGGTGAGACTTAAGAGCTTTGCAGTGCTCGGTCTTATGTCCTCCCTCTTTTTGAAAAGCGCATCTTAACGTGTTGTTCCTCTTTGAGGGATCTCCTCCCATTTTCCTGGGCCACTTGATGAATGGCTCATCTTTGATCTTAGCGAAAATTTTGTAAATTGGTTCTTTGAAGACGGTGTTGACTGCCTAAAATACTTTCGACGCATCATGGTTTCCTCCGTTCTTGAATCCATTTTTGCCTCCGTTCTTTCCTCCTTTCTTCTGGTTCTCAGTTTTCTCACTTCCCTTGGTAGTGAGCTTAGCTCGACCGTTTTCTCCTGTATTAGGGCGGGTGACATCTTTCACCTTAGCGTATTTCTCGATTCGGGCCATTAGGTCGTCAATAGTCATAGCCTCCTTCTTCGTCAGGGACTGGTATAGGAGGGAAGAACTAGGGAGCCCAATTTTGAAGGAGGCCACTGCCACTTCCTCTGCGCAGTCCTCGATCTCATTGAATAACTCCCAGTACCTCTTCGCGTAGTCTCAGAGGGTCTCTTGAGGCGTTTTCTTCATTGTTAGCAAAGCATCCATCCTTTTGGGATGGGAGCTACTGGTAATGAATCGGGCCGTAAAAAGTTCGGCTAGGGATTTGAAATTCCTGATCGACCGGTGGGGGAGCCTTTCGAACCACTTCTGCGCTACATCATGCAGGCTCGAGGGAAAAATGCGGCACATCAGGGAATCTCGATGATTCCAGAGGGTCATGGCATGTCGGTATTACCGGACGTGATCGATGGGATCAGTCTTTCCGTCGTAAATCTTGAACCTTGGAATGGTAAATTTCTTGGGAGCTTCCTCCTCTTCGATTTCCCTCATGAAGGGTGACTTCATCTGGGTTTTGAGAGCTTACCTTGCGAGTTCTCTGGTTGATCTTGTTCCGTGGTGAGCAGGATATTGGTCCATCTCCCTGCGGACTAGATTTCATATGTTTTCGTCGCTGCGAGTAGGGCTCTGGTAGCGGCGAGCTTTTCGCAGCCGTTCGCGGAGGTCGTCGTTTGACTCGCCTCCTTCGACCTTTTGAGATTCTCGCCTAGGGCTCCTTCCTCGGCTACGAGACTTGCTTGTCTGAGGGCTAGGAGTGAGGTATGGACGTCTCATGTTTTCAGGACAAAGCTCCCTCTCCAGTCTTTCCAGTCTTCTTCTCAAGCAAGCATTCTCAGCCTCGTATCTGCGGGAAGACTCGCTCTGCTCATGGAGCCTTGCCTCGTACGCATTAATCAATCTTGATATCTATGTGGACCTCGCTGGTCCCTGACTTTCTTCTGAGGCTGACCTCTCCAGGCGAGCTCTCTGATTTGAACGTCGAACTTCAGACCTAATCCTGCGAGGAGCAGGTGGCTCTTGAATATCGCCTGCCTGAGGGGCATTGCTGCTGTGACCAGACATCTTAAACTCCTTTCTTGGTGTGGGCTCTTCTCAGGGAAAGATGAACGTTTCCCACAGACAGCGCCAATTTTGTTGCACAATAATTGTCACCACAATTATATATTTAGGTATTAGGATTTTATAAAATTAAATTTAAAATAGTTTAAAATAATTTTATTTTTTCTAATATTTTTCAGAAGAAAAATATCTTTTTTTCAAGGTCGTTCGAATGAGATATGATACCTTGTTACTTCAACTTCGAGACAAACTTCGAACAAACCATTTCCTCCCTGCCCTGGAATGTCGTTGCATAGGCGTTCGAACGAGATGCTATACTTAGTTTGAACGAGGTTCAAAGTCCTTCAAACGAGTATGCAATTTTTTTTATTAATTTCGAGATTTTCCTAATGTTTTTCATCCTTATCTCATTTCTGGAAAACCTCTAATAAATAGGAGTGTGGAGCAACATTTTTAGAAGAGGCTTTTTCATTACTTTTGAGTTCCGAAACTCTCATAGAAAGAAATTCAATTTTACCCAAACCCCAGTTTACACCCAAATTGTTTTATATCCATGATTCATCTTATTATGCTTTGAGATATATTTGTGATAATTATTTCGTTGCGGTGGACTTCATAATTGCTGATTTGTTCGCATATGATGGACTTTATGTCTGATGGTTATTGAGTTATTCGGTGGATGCCTAGGTGTATATGGACTCACACATTGTGGTAGTTGCGTGGGTGGATTCCTATGTTGTCTTGTGGAGGAGCGGTTAAATATTAAAGACGCGTCAAGTCTTGTGAGGGCATCAAGTCATTGTGTAAGTATTCTGTTAGTCTTGTGTAATTCCGTATCATAGTGAATTTGCGTGGTTGGGCCGCCCGAATTTTTTTCAATTTGGGTTTTCCTCGTACATCAGGCATTATGATTGATTTACTTTTTTATCCTGCACTCACCTAGATGCATGCTTTGGTTAAGATAAAATTGGTTAATCATTTCAATCATAACTCTTTTAAAATCGATGCAACATTTCACTTTGGGTTACTTTGTTTAAGTTTAATATTGGCTTTTTTCTGTTTACCCCATCCATATTAGAACCCTTCGGGCCTAGAATTTCTCACACTTCCACACACCGGAGTTACTATAGCAATTAATACTTTCCAGTGCCTTCTAGATTGGGGAATCGAGAATAAAGTGTCCATGATTACACTTGACAACGCTTCCTCTAATGATGTTGTTGTGAGAAATTTAAAGGGAAATTTCCCTATGAATGGAAAACTATATTTTAAGGGTAAGATTTTCCATGTTTGATGTTGTGCACATGTTGTGAATCTCATGGTGTAACATGGATTAAACGAGTTACATGATAAAATCAAAACCATTCGAAAAAATATGAAGTACTTGAAAATGTCACCTTCGTGGCTTTATAAGTTCATGAACATTGTTAAATAAGTATAAATCCCGACTTTAAAGCGTCTTATTCTTGATGTGCCTACTCGTTGGAACTCAACTTATGCCATGTTGGAATGTGCAATGGTATTTAGAGAAGTCTTTCCAAGATACAAAGAAATGGATCCATACTACCAATGGCTACTATCTGTAAGGTATTAAGAAAGGGACCAAGTAGTTTGTGGATTCCAAGAGGTTTTTAATGAAGCTACACATATTTTCTCCAGCACTTTGTATTGAACATCAAAATTGTTTGTTCTAGAGATTTGGAATATAAAGTAAATTTTAAATGAGAAGTCAATGGTTGACAGAGATTATATGATAAACATGATCTCTGAAATGAGTGATAAATTTTATACATATTAGAGGGTGCAATTTATTTATGGCAATAGTAGCAGTTTTGGATCCATGATACTAGATGAAGCTAATTCAGTTCTTATATCCTAAGATTTATACAAATTTTGAAGCTAATAGTAATATTAAATTGGTACGCTGTTTTTTGCGTGAACTTTACATTGAATATGTCATCACCCACTCTTTGGGTGTTGTTAGCAATAATGACTCTCAATCTGGAAATTCTTCTAGCATAAGTAGCAGCATTAGTGAGGGGAGTATTAAAGGTAAAACTAAGAGTCGGGAGGAATTCGATTCATGGGCACAAAGGATTGACACTATTGAACCACTTAAATTTAGTTTGGATATCTATTTGGATGAAGGCCTTTATGTCTGCAAGGAGGATTCAAATGTAGGATTCAATGCATTAGATTGGTGGAAATCCAACACTCTGATGTTTCGAATTCTTTTAAACATGGAACGCGATATATTATCTATTCATGTTAGCAATGTGGCGTTTGAGTATGCCTTTAGTGTTGGGGGTCAGGTTCATGACCAGTATCGAAGATCTTTGAAATCAGATAATGTGAAAACTTTTGTTTGTTTCGTAGATTGGTTATATTGTGATTTGGGAGTCCAAAATATATCGGTGATAAAGATATTATTTTCTTGACTATATTTAAATTCACTTTTTGTAATTTTCTACAGTTAATCGTGTTAGGTCTAGTTTTCATTGTAAAGGGTGCAGGGTGATGAGGAGTCTATGTAATAAGTTTCCTTGGATTAGTTTGGTAATGTCATATCTAATATCTTATCATATATGGTAATTTTTATAAATACATATTTAAATTCATATTCGAAACGTGTTATATATAAAATTATATGTAATGAGTTTGTGTTATATAATTTCATATTTTTCTTGTTTTGCATGTGGAGAAAAAAATGCTTGGAAATCTATATCTCTAAATTTAAATTTCCAAGAGAGTGATTTCAGATACTTAGTTATTTTTGTTTCAAATTCTAGTACCTAAGTATTTAATGAGACATGGGTTTAATTTTCGTAGTTTAGATTTATTTCCCATGATTCATGATTTTCTTAGTTTCCTTTATATTTCAAATTTCATTGCATTAATAATTGATTACACATGAGTTTTTTAATTTAAATATGATTCCTATAATTGAATATATTTCATTAAGCTATGTGTAAGAGGGTGGTTTAGATAAGACGGAGGCATAACCCCTTTTGGTGTACAATAATGATAAGTCAATCAAGAAACACCGTTGACTAAGTAAAACACACAATCACAAATCTATAGAGATTAACTCAGTTTGAACTCGCAAGAACTCTCATGTATAACTCAAGAAAATAATAAAGAAACTCAGAAGTAAATCGTTTAGAGATAGGGAAAAGTGAGCACCCTAGACACACCTTGGCAGGCAGCCAAACACACCAACCACCCTCAAAGATCTTTGTCAAGTATTAAAAGCTTCGTAATAAATGACAATGGCGGGTGAGTGAACTCTGGTTTGTAATAAATCTCTCTCTCTTATGAATTTTTTCTCTAGCAATAACTTCTGAACTCTAAAAAAAATCCCATCCTCAGAGGTGGTTGAGGCCCTTAAATATCCCCCACGCCACTCCCGAGATAACTCAGCCATTAATAAATGTGAAAGGCATCCCTCATACTTTATGTCACAAACATTAAATGCCTGATGGACTAGTCAACTCCATGTCATAAACATTAAATGTCAAGACATGCCTTTTGCCTAACCACTGTGCGTTAGAGGGTTGTCGTCACAGAGGTGGTTCACCAACTGTCTGACAGCCCCAAAGATCACGGTGGTTTAATCAAGTGAAGATTTGACATTGCCTAGCTGGTTAGTGACACCTCATAAAGTAGATTTGGCATTAAGTGGAGGGTTGTTTGGTTCACAACTCAATGCCCGGTGGCTACTCTGCCCAAGGTTCCACGGTCAAGGTCCTTTGGTGTTTTACCAGGTGTATCTAAGATGGTCAGTACAAGCCCCAATGGTGCCTCACTTCTCAATCCTTCAAACCAAGTTCCTCTTAAGTTCCCATGGTGAGGTCGTTCGATAGAGCATGAAAGCTCTCCCAGGCCCTGCCAAGCCTGATCTCTCACAAGTATCGTTCGACCTCACGCTAAGTGATATTACAATCGTTACATCATTATAGTCGTTATAGCTCATAGTCAATGTAAACAAAAGATACAACATGACTAAGTAAGACAATGGGACTAAAGGGTGAGCTCTCTCTGCCATCTTCTTTGTTGGAAGATCCCTCTAGACTGCCACGCTAAGCTACCTTGCTGAGCTGTATCGCTGCCTCACTGAGCTGCATCGCTTTGAGCTACATCGCTGCCTTATTGAGTTGCATCGCTACCTTAATCCCTTGAGTCAGTTGTGTTAGATGGGAGGATTAACTCTAATCTCGAGATTATGTTCAAGCCCCCCTACACTATGAAAATACTATATTGTTTAGTATTTTTTGGACAAGTTTTTTTACAAAGGTTTGGCTAGTTGAAGTTGGTTAATACTGATAGTACTGATCATGCAACATATAATTTTAGTAACTAATTTATCTTGACAGGTACATGGGATATGAAATCAATTATTTATTTATTTATTTTGAGTGGTTAAGGTGTATTAAATTATGGTCAATGATTTTTTTCATTTTCTTTTGGGTTCTTTTAAATTATATACGTTATTGATGTTGTTATAAATCAAAGAGTGTTTCTTTTTATTAATGTCTGAAGGTTTCACTATGCAACCTATTTTGTATTTATTGCAAAAGCTATAGAAATGTCATATATTCCTAAAATGTTAAACTTGTCCAACTTTCTGTTTGAAAGATCGATGATGGGTTTGAAATCAAAGTATTGGAGACACTATATATTTTCTATTCTTTTTTATGCACAAAGTTGTATGAAAAGCAATTCGCTGGCACTAATATTGGCTAAACATAAACTGAATACTGAGCTTGGGCTTGATTTTGACCTCGACAAACCTTTTAATGAATCAAAATGAACAAATTAGAATCACTTATACTCTTTAATAAGCCGAGATCACACTATATTTGTAAATAGTGGATCGGGATCCATCAAAATCTGACCATTACCTTAAAAATTAAGCCAAATGTTAGCAGACCCTTATTCGGCTTGACTTGGATTGTTTTCATCCTTGGGCGCTATTACGCACTTATATTTTCTTATGAAGAGACCCAGGAGGAGAGTAGTGACTCTTTAGATATGATCCCAGCAGTTTAGGAACTATTAGATGCTTTTTATGACATTTCGAGTTTACCACCTGGTAAAGAGATTAATTTTGTTATAGACTTATCACCATGCATGAAGCCAATAGTTAGATCACCATATTGTATGTCCCCTGTGGAATGAAAGAGATTAGAGATCATATTAAACAGTTGTTAGGGAATAGTTATATTCATTGTAGCACTTCACATTAGGGTGCAGGAAGTTTGTTCATAAAGAACAAGAACATTTATTTAAGGTTATGTATTGATTATCGCGAGCCAAATAAGGTGATGGTAAGAACAAATGCTCACTACTGAGGATGGATGATCTTTTTGATCATTTGGAGCTAGAATCTTTCTTTTAAAATATTGATTTACGATTCGATTATCATCGTCTGAGGGTACAAGAGGAGGATGTACCTAAAATAGATTTCTTGACTTGTTAAGGGTCTTATAGTTTCGAGTGCTGTAATTTAGGTTGGCTAATGCACCAATAGATTTCATGGATTTAATGAATAGGGTGTTTCGACTATATTTTGACCAGTTCATCATAGTATTCATTGACGTTATTCGTATCTACTCACGGACAGAGGAGGAAAACGCCAGACATATACGGGATGAATTACAAATATTGAGGGAGCATAATCTTTATGCGAAGTTCTTAAAGTGAAAATTTTAGAAGAGGGAGGTTAAGTATTTCAGATATTTTGTTTTCGAGGATGGACTATCCATGGATCCCACCAAGGTGTCAGCCATGTTGAATTAGGGGCAACCCATGACACATACTGAGGTCTGAAACTTTTTAAGCTTGGCCAGGTATTATAGGAGATTCATCTGTCATTTCTTAAAGATAGTAGGGACATTGAATGAGTTGATAAAGAAGGGTGTGATGTTATTTTGTACTGATAAGTATGAGAAGGGCCTCGACACTCTCAATGAGAAGTTGACCTCTACACCAGTCTTTACCTTATCTTAGAGTCGAGTGGAGTACTTAGTTTACACCGATTCTTTCGTAAATGTATTATGTGGGTTGTTAATGCAGGAGGGTAGGCTGATATCATATGCCTATTGGAAGTTAAAATCTCATGAGGTTCATTATCCGAATCATGAAATGGAGACATTACCATTGGGTGAGAAATGTAGATTCTTCAGCGATAGGGATCAAAATTTAACCCAACACGCAGGAGCCTCGATCCGACCCAACCCTAACGGAGTGGGTTTTAAAACTCGATTAATGAATTAGGAGTGGGTATGGGTTTTAAAAAAAATCGTTTATTAAATAGGACGGCTTAAAGCTTCCTCTCCTTGTTTAACTTATGACTACATAAATACCCTTTATAGATATCTTATTCAAAATTAAACCATACATATATATACACTAAAAAAAACTTAAATCACTCACTCCTCCAAACCCAAACAGCCGCTCATCTCTCTCTCTCTCTCTCTCTCTCTCTCTCTCTCTCTCTCTCTCTCTCTCTCTCTCTCTCTCTCTCATTTCTCTATCAGTCACTCTCCCTCCACCGGTCGCCGCTACTCAGCTCATTAGCTCCATTGGTCGTTACTATCGTAAGGTACCAATAAGTTACCTAACAACAATCATCCTGTTGAATCGTCCTGTTGAGAATCCATCAGCTCTGTCCTCCAGTCGCCTCTATCATAAGGTACCAATAAGGTCCCATCTTGAATCGCTCGTCATGTCGAGTTATGTGAACTATCCATTAACAACAAGGTCACTCTAATTTCAATAAACCTTTTAATTAGTTTAACAAGTTTAGTTTCATAATTTGTTATAAATTTAAGTTTGTTTTATTAATTTCCAAACCTTATTTGATATTTATTTGTTTTGTAGATATTAATATAGGACTAACTTTGAGACTTGATTGATTTATTTTGGTTGGGTTTTTTGTGGTTGAATACTCATTTTTTGTGGTTGAATACAAATCTAAAATGCCTATTTTCTCACTAATCTTGAAAACCCATTTTTTCCAGAAATCTTGAATACTCATTTTCTCACTAATCTTGAAAACTCATTTTTTTTACTAATCTTGAATACCCATTTTCTCACTAATCTTGAAAACCCATTTTTTCAGCAATCTTGAAATATCCATTTTCTTACTAATCTTAAAAACCCATTTATTTCACTAATCTTGAATACCCATTTTTCCACTAATCTTAAAAACACATTTTTTTCAACAATCTTAAATACCCATTTTCTCACTAATCTTAAAAACCCATTTTGTTTTTTTGGAGAACATAAATGTTAATGATAAAATATTAGGTTTTGTGTGTACGGATGTATGTGGCAAATAGGGCATAGGATAAGATCACTGAATTAATTAAAACATTTACATAAATATTAATGATATTAATATAGCGCATTCACAATTCAAAATGAGAAATGTAGTTTGGCTACTGGTTTTTTCTATTGTAAAATATATATGTTGTATTGATTTGGGTATGTTATAAATCATCCCTAAACATATATGTTGTATTGATCTGTGAACTATTCATTTATTCTGTTGTTAATTATCTGTTGCAACTGTATTTTAGGCTTGTCTGTCCATGATTCTAATATTGATTTAGATTGATGCTAGTTGCTTATCTTTCTTAGTTTTTTATTGACAAGGTACTTGTTTGTTTATATTTATACTATATTTTTGTAGATGAATATTCTACCACTGACTGGAGGACTATGATTTGTGATTAAGAGTCTGAGCTAATGGAGGCTCAAGGTAAATTTTTTAATAGTTAAAATGTTGAAAATATTATTAAATTTTGTTTTAGTGTATTGATATTGTTTTTTTAACATGTTGGAAATAGTTTTTTAACAAGTTTGACATTTTTTTTCTTTCTCAAAGTTTGATGAGTTAAAGATATGAGGATGATGTTGAAGTTCGTGGAGAGTCACTTGATTTTATTTTTTTGTTGTGTTACTTCAAATTTCATTATCTCTATTTATATGTTGTGGGAAGTTGTATTTGAGATTGTTGAGACCTTTTTTATGTGTGTAACTTTTTGTTTTGGATATTGCTAAATTTTTAGATACATTTTGATGTAATGTAAAAATATTTAGGTGATGCTGAAAATTTAATGTTGAAATTTATAGGTGATGCTTCCCTTTAATGTTAAAATTTATAGGTGATGATGAAGTTTAATGTTGACATTTTTGCCACATGTTGAAATTTTTTAATATTAATAAAATATATAAATGATTATTTTTTTAGTATTTCAGAATAAACGAGGTTGTGTAATATAATGGGGAGGATTGTGACCCGCGAGATGTAAATGGAGAGGGACGGTTCGGGTTCGGGTTCATGTAAAATAGGCTTAAACGAGTTCGGGACTCCTTGAAGTAAACCCATCGCGAGGCGGGGCGGGCTAAGAATTTTTTAAGTAGGGAGGGATAGGGCTTTGAAAACCCACCTCGTTCCCATCCATATTCAGCGATCATAAGTGTCTACAATATATGTTAACATAGAAAGATTTGAATATGAGCCAATGAAGATGGTTTGAATCATAAAGAATTATCAGTTCACAATCCAGTACCATCCAGGTAAGGTCAATATATTAGCAGATGCATTAAGTGGATAACCCAGTTGTAGCCTATCATCCCTTTAGTTAGTAGAGTGGTCTCCGTGGAGATGATTGGTGAGTTGACCAGAGATTTTATGGGGATGTTCATGGTAAATTTAGAGATTGTGGTATGAGTGATTAGGATGCAATATCTGGACACGGTATGCAAGGAAAGGGTGGCAAAACTCCTTGTTATGGGTGTGCCTTTCTTTTCGGTGGGAATCGATGGTTGATTGAGATGGAAGGGTACATTGGTGGTATCCTCATATGAAGACTTAAAGCGAGAAGTTATGAAAAATATTCACAGTTTACAATTTGCAGTACATTCTAGAGAAGATAAAATGTACCAAGACATAAAAAGGAAGTATTAGTGATCTGGTAAGAAGAGAGATGTTATAGAGTTTGTATCCAGCTGCACCACTTGTCAGATGGTGAGCGTGGACCATCAGAAGTCATCCGGTATACTTCAGCCTTTACCTATTCTCGAGTGGAAGTGTGATAGCATCTCAATTGACTTTATTAAAGGTTTACCTTTGACACCCTCTCAGTACGTTATTATTTGCTAATAGTAGACCTCCTTAAAAAGGTGGTGTACTTTTTGGATATACGCACTGACTTTTTGACCGAGCGGCTAGCACGATTGTATATTATTGAGATCATACGATTCCATGGTTCCTTTATTAATTATTTCAAATTGTAACCCTGCTTTTGTAGCACATTGTTTGAAGATTTTCTAGCAGACAATGGGGACTGAGTTGTAACTTAGTATGGCTTACCATTTACAGACGGGTGGCCATACAAAGAGAGTAAATCAGGTTTGGAGGACGTGCTAAGAGCATGTATGATGGATTTTAAAGGGAGTTGGGAGGTATACTTACACTTGGTGGAATTTTCTTATTATAATATCTATCAAAAATCCATATCTATAGCCCTTTACGAGGCACTATATGAGCGACATAGCCGATCTTCAGTATACTTTTTAGAACCAAATGAGAGTAAACTACTTGGGCCAGAATTCATCAAAGAGATGACTGTGAAGATTAAGTTAATTAGAGAGAAGATTTAGACATCCCTAGAGAGATTAAAGAGCCATGAAAATTTAAATAATAAGCCTATGCATTTTTAGGTGGGAGAGTAAGTCCTACTTTAGTTTATCCTATGAAAGGGGTGATGCACTTCGGGAAGAAAACAAAGTTAGTTCCACATTATATCAGCCTTTTATGATTACAAACATGGTGGGAAGTGTTGCATATAGGTTATCAATTCTAAATCATCTTGATCAGGTACATGTCGTGTTTTATAAATCCATGATCCATATCTTTTTGTGTAATACGATTGCCTATTAACATATTGATTTGGGTGAGATCAAGTTAGAGTCGGATGCATCTTATAGCGAGGAGTCGGTGGGTATTCTTGATAGGAGAATTCAAAGCTTACGCCCTCAAGATATACCCTTAGTGTGTGTTCAGTGGAACCATCATAATGAGGAGGAGTCCACATTAGAACACAAATATTTGATGAGACAACAATACCCATAATTATTTTGAGACACGTATGTCTTTTGTTTATGAATTTCGAGGACGGAATTATTTGTATTATAGGAGAAGATTGTAATCCCCCATATTTTTAATGAATAATTAAATACAGTAAATTATGTAATTTATTGAATAAAATTAAAAAAATGGATTTAGTTATATTAAATAAATTATGTCAAGTTTGAATTTGATATTTAATTTAGGCTAATAATTAAATTATTTATTTAAAGAATGTTAATTAATAATGGGATAATACCTTTGGACTTGGAATAAATAAATTGGGATAAATTGATAAATGGTTAAGTGGAAATAGGGATTTGGGCCTAAGGTTAACAAGGTCTTTTGAGAGTTAGTTGGTGACAAAGGATAGGGAAAGCTAAGTTTTGCATGTGTTGATGTGAGTTGTCTTAAGCTACTTAACATAAATGAATTTTGAGTAAATAAAATAAAGTAAAAAGAAAAGAAAAAGGAGAGATGCGCCAAGGTCCAGGATTGCACCCAAAAAGTCATCACGATCGTAAGGGAAAATGTCACGACCACGTCTGGGTCGTGGGTCATCCGCGGGTGGCTAGTGGTTGGGACTTTAAATGGGTAACTTATATTAATTTTGACTTGTTTTACCTCACAATATATTAATTTTTGACTTGTTTTACCTCACAACTCTTCAATCTCAAACCCTAATTTCCCCATACTCTTTACAAACAAACCCTACACAACTCAGAGGTTAAACTGCCATTAACATACAAGAATCGAGATCAAGAGAGAAAGAAAAGGGAAGAAGGAAGAAGACAGAGTAATTCAAACACAATTCAAGCAAGGATCATTGTCTTTTCACGTCAACACAAGTTCTACAATGAGGCAAGATAAATCTACTACTCCCCCTTAATGTATATAAGTAGTAATTTCTACCAAAACATTTAATAAAATTGTAAAATACATTAGAGATAATTAGGTTATAAACATTTTATTGGTTTAACCTTGAATTATGTAAAAGAATGGATTTTCTCATGTTAGTTACATGTAAACTTATTTAAATTTAAATTTAGTATGTTAATCCATCTCAATTTTTATATTAAAATTTATAGTTAAAATGTAAATTAGACTTATGATGGGAATTTTATGAAAAATCAAAGAATAGCATTAATAATTTTAAGTCATTTTATACTTACTATTTAACCATTTCGGACTACACTATCATATGTATTGTATTATTCTAATGGTAATTATGTATGAAAAGGATTTAAGATATTGAACTTAAATTTGATGAGCATTTTTTACTATAGTTATTCTATTAAAGTAAAATTTGGGTTGTTAATCCCTTTTTTATATTATGAGTAAGTTGTGTATATGGCTTCCATATGTTGTTTATCCTTTTTATAAACTAATAGCACTCAAAATGATAAATTATAATGTTGAATGTGTGGATTTAGTTTTCCCGAACATAATTCTATGCAATGTTACCCCCTATGAAAGTATTGAAATGTTATAAGACTAAATGTATGAATTAAGAATATGTAATAATATTGTAATAAAAGTAAGAAATCTCCTCAAAAGTATTAATTATCCCATCAGAATAATATAATAAAGAGGTTCGAGAAATGGAATATTCTGGTTTAGGCATTTCTCCATATGGAGTCTTAGTTTTATGATTGTTTGGATACTATTGTGGATAGAGGTAGATTTGTTGGGTTGGTTTTTAATCTGTACCAGATAAAAACGATGGACATTTGCACTCATAACCTCGGTGGTTACTTTAGGGATAGTCACGATTGATTTAGTTTTTTCCCAATAAAAATGATGGACTTACGAGCTAGTGATCCCGTAGTTAGTAGGGGACTAGTCGTGGGTTATTTGGTGTACTAGTGAACCCATAATTAGATGGGGGCTAGTTTGGATTTTATGATTTGGTGTACTATTGAACCCGTAGTTAGTTGGGGGCTACTCCTAGTTTATTTATGATGATATTATGATAGTTATTGGGTATGCTAGTGGCCTCTTAATTAATGGAAACTATTCAAATTCTAAAATACTTTACAAAATTTCGTAATAAAAATAACATCGGTAATGGTGTGGAAAGTTATTGTACAATTAATAGAAAACTATGGATTTATTATTTATATACATGATGGTTATATTTATTATATGGGTTGTATAGATTTTTATCTTGTGGTGGGCCTGGACCATTGCGTTATTTCCAGGTGCTCCAGCCGTATGGCAGACTTAGTTTCCTCTATCGTGAGAACAAAGTCATCATCCGAATCACCACCACTCAGAGTTGTAGTTGTTAGACTCTATCTTCTATTTTATTCATTTGAGTGATGTGAGGTTTATATTTTACCTCGATAAATATTCTACTCAGTTTATGTTTATGTTGGAGGTTTTGGAGACATTAATTTTAGCATATATTGTTATGGATTATTATGATAGGCCTTATTATTTAATATATTATCGTTAGTGGCGGTGAAATAATAAGTTCTGACATAATGATCTAAAATAATATATGTTAAAACTGATGTCTCCAAACCTCCAACATAAATGTAAACAGATTACAATGTCTAATGAGTTAAAAGATAAGCCTCAATTCAAATGCATAAAATAGAAGATAAAGTCGAACACCTATATCTCTTACTGGTGGTGACTAGGACAATGACTAGTTGCTCATGAGATAGGAATCTAAGTTTGATGTGTCAATGGATCACTTGGAAACAATGCGACGTGTTAGACACATCGCAAGATAAAAAGCTACGCAACCAAAATAATAAATCATGAATTCATATATATATATAAAAAAATAAGTCCACGGTTATCTATAAACTGTACAATAACTCGCTACACCGTTACCGGTGTTATTTTTATTATTAACTTTAATAAATTATTTTTAAAATCTTGTTGGTTCCCATTAATTAAGATATCACTAGGATACCCAATAACCATCATAGTATCGTCATAAATAAATCGAGACTGGACCCCAACTAACTATGGGGTCACTAGTACACCAAATCATAAAATTAGGACCCGCCCCCAACTAATTATGGGGTAGGGTCGACAAAGTGGTTCCAAACACTATCGTTCAACCATCTCTACCCCTAATGGTTGAAAATGGGCACCATCATGTTTGTTTAATGTGTGTAGCATATGGATTACAAAAAAATTACTAGTTATTATGGGTTTAGGCGGGTTGAGAAATGCTTCGATGTCCTTCCTACTAATATAAACTAGGGATCTATAATAAAAAAAATTAACTGAGAAAACGAGTCGACAATTAATCAGACCCACAATAACCATCAACCCACTATTAACCCATTCATATCTGATCCTAATCCGTTACTAACCCGATCAAATCTGGCCACACCCGCCCATCTGCCAACCCTACTATGTGGTCTCTAGTACACCAGATTACTCATGACTAGCCCCTAACTAACTACAGGGTCAATAGGATGTAAGTCCGTTGCTTTTATAGGTCATAGAATACATCAATCGCAATTATCACTCAACTAACTAACGAGGTTACTAGTGCAATTTTTTGTCGCTTTTATCAGGCACAGACAAAACTCAACCCCCATCAACAATAATATCCAAATAATCATAAAACCATGAATTAGTACGTATACATGCCTAAACCATAATTATCCCTTCCTGTCCTCTTTATTATATTAGCCTGATGGGATATTTAATAATTTTTAAGAGATTTCTTCCTTTTATTCCAATATGTTGACATATGCTTAATTCGTAGATTTAGTGTTATAACATTTAAATATCTTCAAAAAGGGCAACATTGCAAATAATTATGTTCAGAAAAACTAAGTCCACATATTCAACGTTATAATTTAGCATTTTGAGTGCTATTAGTTCATGGGAAGAATAAACAACATATGAAAGCCATATACACAACTTTCTCATAATAACAAAAGGGGATTAATGATATGATAAACATTATACCCCTGCCGCGGAGTCTTTAGAAGGCATGCACTAATGTATTATCACCACAGTCAAACCTCTGCATGACGTAGCCCTCACATATTACAGGGTGCGGCCCCAGCCTGCCTGGTTAGCTAGTCACATCTCTCTCATTCAAAGCAGTGCCACAACACACATCTATAAATAAAGGTCCACACCTCGAGATCTAGGGGCGGGGTTTCAGTTCTAGTATTGATCTCTAGATCAGAAGCTACTATACTAGGCGAAGATCTACCAAACTCTCTACCTATCCCCAACACAGCTTGAGGGATACCCGAAGATCATCATGTCGACTTACCAGGAACTGCTACAGTCATGCATTCTCCTCTCTCACCTACATTGTACACCTCTAATGGCATTGTAAACCTGAATTATAACACATATAATGAGAATGGGGCACCAAAGTGGATGTAGGATCATTTTAATAACCGAACCACTATATATCTTGTGTTTTCTCTCTCTTTACTTGCTTTATGTTTACTCTGCACTTGATGTGATTATGTGAGTACGACTGGTGTCCGATTTCTCGCATCAACATTTTGGCGCCGTCTGTGGGAAATAAGGTATTTCAGTCTTGTTTCTCTATGTTTTGGGATTCTTAACACCTTATTTCATTCATGAGGATCCTTGGGGTCATCATCTCATGGGTGAAGTTTAGTTATTGAGCTCGTATCTTATACACACACCCTTAAATGGGTATAACTTATATTCATATATGTCCATGGGTCTCCTTTTTATGACATTAGATCTATTTCTACATACCCTGATGATGTTACCTCACCAAGATAACACTGAAAAGTGCAAAGGGAAATAACCTCACAAAGGTGGGTAGCTAGGGATGAGTTATATTTGCTCGTTTGCTACTTTCTTAACCTATAATCTAGGGTAATCTACCATGATTGTGCCATTCTTGGGGCACTGGAGGATTGATCTAACCCTGTAGACCCCTAGTAGGTTTGTTTTCCATGATGGCTAGATGGTTTGGACCCATCTTGGAGGGTCATTTAGAATCACATCACGCAGTGAGAAATAAGATGCGGCCTGGCAAGAAATTGCCTGAGTGTCGCAACCCTTATGAAGGATGATGTATAGCTTCATTAAATTACCTGGGAGAGGGTGGGGTAAAATTATCCTTGGATTCAACTGTGGTTCTCCCTCGAAAAGGTCACGGCAGTGACTTCATGTGATCAGCATGCCGCGGCCATATAAGTACAAATTGGCAAATAGTCGCAGCCTACACCCTTACTATACCTGGTTCATTTCTTTATATTTCTTGCACAGCTCACTCTTGTTAGTTTTGTTTCAGAATATATATATTTTAAAGACTAACAAAGCATAAATGGAAGGAGAATCGACTCAAAGCGCAGATATCAAAAATGAGATTACTCAGTTGTATAACCACCTCAATAATTTGTATGATAGCCATGCCTCTCTCCAAACTTCGATCAACTTCCTAACCCAAAGGGTTCTAATGCTAGAAGTTATAGTAGCACTAAAGGTTGGTGCCCCCTCCATCTCGATCGCGACCATAGGGTCCTCTGCAGCATAATTGGCCGCGAAAAAGAGTCCAAAGAGGAAAGTGGAAAAAATAGAAAGGGGATTTGAAGCCTACACTCTGCTGATATACGAAATTAAAGAAGTGTTAGAACTCATCAAAGAAAAAAAATTACTTTTCTGGCCTGAGAAATTAAAGTCCCTTCCTCATAAGAGGGACAGAACCAGATACTGCAGCTTCCACAGATACCATGGGCATAGCACTAACAAATGTTTTGCGCTAAAAGATAAGATTGAAAGACTTATGAGGCAGGGAATGCTGCGAAGGTTCCTAAAGAATGAAGCCTTACCTGACATGCTACATGCCTCCTATCTGCCTTAGTTTCTACTCTATATTTCTCTTTCCTCTGTGAAAAATTATATTTTAATAGTTCTTTTTTAACTTTGTATTGTCCTAACAAAGTCATAAATATACGAATATATGAAATTAGGCTTGCTTATCCATATCTTAATTCATTGATTTCATTAGTTGTTGTTTAATAAAAGACCTTTTATCTTAAATAGATTTCTAGGGAAAGATGGCAAGTTATCTCGAAAGATTATTTATTTTGAGAATGATCAAATGATTCAAAAATGACGACCTTAATTGGCTTACAACGCCACGCATGGTACAAGGACATTCTTATATTCACAAGGCCGATTATCCTTTAGGATATGCTACCATCAACTTCCAGTGCTCAAATTGCTCCCACTCAGCTTTCATGATGGGCATATTATCCTGGGGAGGCTTGAAAATGTCCCGTACATTAGCCTGGGGAGGCTTGAAAATGTCCCGTACCTCAGCCTGGGGAGGCCTGAAAATGTCCCGTACGTTTACAATAGCCCATTTTTAGGCGGCATGTAACCCCACTTCGGCAGCAACATTTCCAATAAGGTGTAATTAACATGAAAATGGCGCAGCCTTATCAATATGGCTACAGCCATTAAGGAGTCTCATTCATTCATTCGAAAATGTAACTCGCAGATGTAACAAGCCACAACCTATCTTGAGGAACCATTTATAATGTGTTTCCACGGCCTTATATCCACATTACAGTTATTGAAGAAGCATTTTTTCAAGTTTATTCAAGTAATAAAATATATATCGGGACAACATTCATTCAAATAAAGAAGGGGAATAAATAAAGGAGAATTTAAGAAAGAAAAAATGAGAATAAAGTTCACAACCTTGGTTAAAGGTGTATAAAATGTCAATTAACACACACAAATGCCGCAGCCCTATTCAAGAATTCGCAAGACATGTTAAAGGGAGCATGAAAGTTAAGTGGCTGCAGCCTAACGATTATGCCAACCAAAAGGTTTTAAACACAATAATTCAAGCCGCGGCCCCAAATTTATTTCCTTTGGCACCACTGCTTCGGGGATCTTTGGGGAAAATGAAAAGTCATAAGACAAGATAAGAAGTTACCGTGCCCCCATGTTCAGAACATTCAAAATAAGAAGTGGCAGCGAAAGCATTTAACCTATGGCCATAAAGTAGTGCAAGATAAATATCATAGTTTCGTAAAATAAGTAAAGCAAAACGATCATGCAATTGGAAGATATATATTAAGGCAAGTTTACAAAAAGGGATGCAACCCAAATGAACTAGCCGTTCAAGTTACAAGATTGTTCATAAAAGATATAGTACAGCCCAAAAGGAAAATAAGGTATAAGGTGGCTTAAGATGCCACATTATCTTCATCATTTTCACCATCTTCACGAGCTATAGTCTCTATGCCTTCATCATCATCAGTTGTGGCCTCATCTTCAAGATGCTTCCTTGCCCTCTCTTCCATGGTAGCTCTAATCTCAGCCATCGCCTAATTTCGAGGACATGCTTTGATCCTTGGAATCAGGGAAGTTATTTATGATCCTGTACCTCAATTCTTGGAAGTTGCAAAGATAGGCCTTATTGTTGGTAATGAATAAGTCTCTTAAAATTTTATACGCTGCTACTACCTTGTCTGCAGCCTCGGTCAATGTCATGGCATGATCTTCATCTTTTTTCTTGAGGGTTGTGACATGATCCAGGGCATCTTGAGTTTACTTCCTCTCCAGCTCTTCGTACTTTCACTGGAGAATAGAAATCTTGCTCTCAAAAGATGAGGTGCGGCTAGCAGCCTCCGTGGCTTGAGATTTTATAACTTTTAATGACTCCATGGCAACCCCAAAATTTTCTTCAACATTTTTTTGGGCCTAAGTTGTGGCCTGAATTTGGGCACCCCCGCAGAAGATGATTATTTTCCCGCATTAAAAGAAACATCTCTGGCCTTCTTCAAATCAACCTCATGGACCCTCTTCGCAGCCTCTTTCATCTTGTAAAATCCTCCATACTTGAGCCTCTAGGACATCATAATGTTCGTGTCCTGTAAAGAAATTGAAACTTAGAAACTAAATATGAGTTACAAGAATGTTTGAAAGTGATGTTTCCCTTACCCTCAGCAGGATGTGGAGAGCATATTCTTCAAGATGCTCACGGTCCTCCTCCACCAAGCGGTTCAGGTCCATGTTGTCAAGAACCTTCCATAGCTTATGGATCACCCTAGAAGTTGTGTCCCAGAATGATTGAGGATCTGGTCTCCATAATTGAGGCCACTAACGGCCATCAGAACAAGCACTGGCACGGATTTGGGGAGGCATCAGGTTGGCATTGACAGCCATAATTACTAGAGGAAGTGTGAATTAAAGGTGGTAGTTTGATAGGGTCCGTGACCATGCTACAACTCAGATTCAGTTGGCATTAAGCCCTCCGCAGCCAGATTGCTTCTAATATCATCATCATAATGGCCCTCAAGCCTTTCTTGGTGAACAAACTCCTCAACCTATAATATCGATGTGACAGGGGCTATTTGGTTACCCATATTGGCTACGACAAGATGTTTCGACTTGGACTTTTTTCTCTTCCTTTGTCGGGATGCATTATTGAGGCCAGCCACTTCCTCGCCCATCTCAACTAATTGAGCTGCTAAGATCTCTCTATCTATCTTCTCACCTGAAGAAGGAATGAAGAAAAATTAATAATTAAAGGTTCAAAAATAGCTATCGCGATATGAATAAAGAAATGCATTATTACCTTTTGTAGCCATCACCTTTGGTAAGGATTTGTTGGGGAAGTAGCCTCCCTCAAAAAAGGAAGCGGAAGTAACTAAAGTGTAGAAGCTCTTATCCTTGGCACTTACGATCGCAGCCCTTCTTACTCTTCTCTCCTGCCGCTCACTAAGGTGTAAGTTATCAAGAGCTGCATGAGAGTAATATTAGTACAATAAAATAGAAGGAATAAGTCAAATGAAAATTGTAAAACCAAGACGCGGCATGTTTTCAAAGGTTGTGCCCTTATTTACCTAGCTTGGATGGGCATCCCCACAGCCGCGGCATCCTGTATGATATTTCTCTCTCTGACTCATCTAGGTGGATCTCCCACCCTTCTCCAGAAATATAAAAGTACTTACCCTTATAGTTCTTTACACTGGAAGGTATTCCAGTATAGCCTCCTCATTGTTGTGGAGGGCAAAGTAGTAATACCATGCAAACTTTATAGAGTTCTCCTTTGGTCTGTAAAAGTGAAAGAACTCCGTGGGAGATATGTTCCTCTTGAAATTATTCTTCCACATAACTATAGATGTAAGAATTTCCCTTCAACCATTGGGATCTAATTGGGCTGGGGCTAACTTCGTTGCATTGAAAATTCTCCTAATTGGGACAGGCAAGGGCAGTCATAGCACATATACAAAAGCGTGGAGGGGGAAGGAGGCCCCATCATCAGCAATAACGAAGCATGGCATCTACTTCGGGGAAGGTGATGAGAAAATCACGTTTTCTGGAAACTCAAATACCTCATCAACTTGATTGACTCATTCCACAGTCATAATGTTGCGGATATTTAAGGTTGTATGGGGTCTCTCTACTCTATTAGATGGGCCCGTAAGTGCATCCCTTGCCTCAGAAGGCCCAATTATCGCGGCCTCATTATCAATAGGATTTTTAATGTAATTGATTTCTTCTTCCACTATCGTAGCCTTAGTATTCTCCCTATAAGTAAAGTCTACAGAGTCAGAGTCTAGAATGACGCAATGTTGGCAACCTTTGAGCAAGCAAGGCCCAAATGACTTAAGAGGACGTAATGATGGAATTTCAGGAGGGGAACACCCAAAATGTGTGTTCCAAAAGTCCTTCAGAAATTTGTTAGGATTCCAACTCATATGGCTGCAGTAAGAACTAAGAAGCAGAAAGAATTTGTTATAAGGTGTTGCATCCAGTATGGTCAGAAAAGTCTCTTAAAGGTCGCGGCAAGAACAACGTAACCATAAGTTGGAAGGCTAAAATAGAAGTTTCAAAAATCACATCTTACACTAAGTGTGAGAATTGGAATCTTAGGTATCTAACTACCTCCGCGGCATGTTATTCTTAGGAAATAAGACAATACATATGCTCTTATATGCCGCAGCCCTTCAGTTTATTGACAATAAATCTGCGGACAAACAACTTAAGGCTAAACCCTAAGGTCAAAAGGGAATTATTATCATTCAAGTGTTGGCATAATACCGTAGCCAAATAGCCCAAGAGTATGCTACCTACTGCGGCCAACCTCATAAACTGGTTGATAATGAAAGTTACATAATCTAAAGATCGAAGCCCTAGAATTTGAAGGGTTTTCTTAAGAACGTCAAGAACATAGTGGAATACTTTCAACTTATGAAACTCTAAAGCCAGTAAGTTCTATATCTTGAATCAATATGGATGATCAATAGTTCGCTCCACTGATTAAAAATTCATTCAATTCCAAGCAAGTTCTCTATTATGATCCAGGCAAATTAAGGAATTTAAATAAGTTCACATCATTATGGAATTAACAATGTGGGTCAGGTTGGTTATTAAGTTGGTTAATATGATCATTTTGCAAGACGTGGATTCATATGGTTCATTTATAAATAGAAATCGAGAACAGACAATAAAACTGGAACCTTATGATCATTCAGTAGGAATTTGGTGTGAAAACTACTTGGAAGTTGATGAAAATCAGTTACTCAGTCACTCACCACAGCTAGACACCGCCTGACGCTCGTCGAGAAACTCAAAGGAGGAAATGATAAGGGTTTGCTCTCGATTTTCTCTCAAGGAATTGGAAAACATAACGAAGGCCACTTGGTGTGATGATGTGAGTACGACCTGTGTCCAATTTCTCGCATCAACAATTAACAACCCAAATTTTAATTTATTAGAATAACTACTATTAAAATATGCTCATCAAATTTAATTTCAATATCTTAAATCCTTTTCTAACATGATTACCATTAGAATAATTCAAGACATATGAAAATGTAATCCTAATCATGGTTACATAGTAAGTATGATATGACTTAAGTTTCTAACATCATTCCATGTGAGTGTAAACTATTTAAATAAGAGTGGCGAATTAAATAGTCTATTATTTCATTTTATAAAGAATTCTCATCACATGTCTAATTTACATTTTAGCTATATATTTCAGTATAGGAATTGAGATTAATTAATATACTAAATTGATAATTAAATAAATTTACATGTAATTAACATGAGAAAATTCATTCTTTTATATAATTCAATGTTAAACCATTAAAATTTTTGCAACCTAATTATCTCTAATGTATTTTACAAATTAATATAAAGTTTAGGTTAAAAAAATACTACTTATATACACGAAAGGGGAAGAGTAGATTTTATCTTGCCTTAATGTAAAATGTGTGTTTATGTGAGGAGATAATATTCCTAGATTAAATTGTGTTTGAATGGATATTTATCTTCTTCCTTCTTATTTCCTACTTGCTTGCTTTCTTTCTTTTATTCTTGATCTTGATTCGTGTATGTTAATTGAGGTTTAGCCTCTAAGTTTTTTATAGTTTGTGTGTAAAGAGTATGGTAATATTAAGGTTTGAGAGTGAAGAGTTGTGAGATGAAACAAAAGAAAAATATGTGTAAGTTCCCAGCTTTCAAGCCCCAAATAGTAGTAATCAGTGGGTGACCCGCAACCCATCCCTGATCGCGACATTTGACCCCGCAGTAGCGGCCCTTTGGATAATTCTCCCTTTTTTATTTTATTTTCCTTTTATTTAGTTACTCAAAATTCATTTATGGTATTACCTTAATACAAATCATATCAACACATTTATGGTATTACCTTAATACAAATTCATTTATGGGTCACGAAGTAACCCCCAAATAACCTCGTTGACTATAGGCCCAAATCTATATCTCCACTTAACCATTTGTCAATTTAGCCGAATTTATTTAATCCAAGTCCAATGTATTAACCCATTATCAACTAACATTATTTCCATATAATTTAATTATTATACTAATTTAAATATCTAATTCAATCATGACATAATTTATTTAATTTAACTAAATCCATTTTTCCAACATTATTCAATAAATTTCTTAATTTAATTTATTTAATTATTAACCAAAAATGTGGGGTATTAGTATCTTCCTCTCTAACAAAAATAATTTTGTCTTTGGAATTCATAAACAAAAAATATACTTGCCTCAAAATAACAGTGGGTATTGTTGTCTCATCAAATCCCCACATTTTCACATGGACTCCTCCTTATTATGGTGGTTCCGCTGAATATGTATTAAGGGTATCTCCTTACAGCGAAACCTCTGAACTCTTCTATCAAGTATACTCATAGTTTTCTCACTATGAGATATACTTACTGTAACTCAGTCTTTCCTAAATCGATATGCTGATAGGCAGCCGTCTCATGCTAAAATCTACGGAGCAAGGATACATGAAATACATTATGTAACTGGTTAAGATGATCTAGAAATTGTAAACGATACACAACAATCCCCGCCACATCTGTATCGGGAAAGGTCGGATAGAACCTGGAACTAGCTTTCTTTTCTTGTTGAATCGCATAATTCCTTTCATAGGGGAAACCCAAAGGAGGCTTTGATGTCCCCCCTCAAATTGCATAGGCTTCCTATTTAAATTTGCATCACTCTTATGTCTTTCTTGGACAGTCTTAATCCTCTCTCTAATCAATTTAATATTCTCAGACGTCTCTTTTATGAATTCTGGCCCCAACAATCTACTCTCACATGGGTCCAACCAACATATTGGTGATTGTCATGGTCGCCCATATAGTGCCTCATAAGGTGCCACAGATATGGACTTTTGATAGATATTAGTAGAGTGCTAAAATGTTCCCGTCATGATCCTTGGATTTAAACATATGGGTCTGCCAATGACTTGGAACTCGGTGACAAGATTGATATTGTGAGTTTTACGGACCTCATTACCTCTCAGTGGGTATTGTCATAATCACGCACGACGTCGTAAGTGGGAGTGAGATCACTGACTTTTAATCCCAAATAATTGAAGGTTCTGAAAGGAAAAACATTAATATCATATCCATCGTCAACAAGTGAAAGTGGGGCTATCTTTCCCAAGACTTCAACGGAGATGTTTAGGGCATAATTGTGATCAAGGTCAATCTTTGGTATCTTTTCTTCAAAAAAAGGATAGGAGTTTGGAAGAGTTTAAGGACCCAACCATGTTTACGACTTCTTCGAGAGTGGTGGAAGGAGGGACTATAGTCTCGATGAGGAGTTTTATCAAATGATTTCTTTGCAACTGAGAGGACATCAAAAGACCCCATAGGGTGATATTGGCTTGGGTTTTCTTGAGCTGGTAAAGGACTTTACTCTCTTCAATGATCATTTCTGGCATGGGAAGTTCTTTCGCAACTCCTCTTCCTTTATTTGTTTTGATCATATGAGGAATCGAGTCTTTGCAGTGTCTCTCTGACTTGGTTATATGATTTACTGAGGTGGGGAAGAATAAGAACCTCGTGTCTTTATATACCTCCGACTGAATGTCCATCTTGTTGATTTTACCCAATAGTTCTTTGAAGGATATCATTCCAAACAAGATGGCTACCGGACTGTCTTCCTCCCAATTGGGTTCGTCATCTGAACTGTCAAAATCATCCCCCCTTTCGGTGGAGACTATGTCCTCCTGCCAAGAGAAATTAGAACATTCAATAACCTCAACAACTTCATCATACAAATCTTTCCACTCAGCGGTGAGGGGAAGGAATGAAGGGGCCAATTATCCCTGAAGCTTTAAAGTGAGAAGTAATTTAGAAATGTTATAAATTTCACTTATCCGTCGAAATGCGTCGGTCATTATTTATACCACGTCATCTAGACTGACTTCTTCAAAAGGTACCACCTATTCATTTAATTTATGATCCCACTTTCAGGCTTTCATGAACAAGCCACTGAAATTGTGACAGTCAACAGTCATTTCGATGGGCAATTTCAGCCTAACCTTTAAGAGTTGGTTTAACACATCTAGTAATTCCATGTCTTTCACTTTGGACCGGGTGCAGATGGTAATACAGGTCCTTGTAAGGAGTGACAAAGCTTAATCGGTGAAGCATGTAGGGTATAGGAGAATATATAGGCAAAACTTGAGCAGTTTCGGTGAGATTATAGGGACGATGAGTGATTTATTAGGCATGATTTAAGTAGATGGGTCAAATTCTGGGTCACTTTCTAGAAATATGGCATTTATATGTGTTGGATGTGGGTTATAAGTGGTATTGGGTTTAATATTAGCCGGTGGGCGATGATACCCCAATCAATAAAGCATTGGATCATATTCTTAAAGTGGAAGCATTGGTCGATAGTATGACTAACGCATTGGTGGAAATCACAACGGACATTGAGCTTGAAGTTTTTAGGGAGTCAATTTGGTAATAGAGGGGGGTCGAAGGTATTGATGAAGTTTTAGCTTAACAGGGTCGGGTAAACTTTGGACAGGGGATCATGGAGCTTAGTGTACTTTTTTTTAGTATGAGTAGGGAGACTTTTCGGTGCCCAATAGGTAGAAGGTTGGGAAATGTTATTGATGGTTGAGACTGTAACACTGTCGGGCTTCTCATACTTTTAAGGAGTGAATTATCTAGTCACTATCTTTAGCTCGGAATCCACTTTGGTAATGCCTTCCTCGATCTACACTAGCCTCTCGAAGGGGTTAAAAGTGTGGGTAATACTTTCCTCCCATGGACGTTCGGATATGAGGCAAGAAGTTCTTCTTCATAATACTGATTGGTTCCTCATCGGAGGAACTGTTGGTCATAATAAGATCTTTATCTCTCTAATTTCCTATGAAGATACTGAATATTTCCCTAGGGTTATGCTTAAGAACTCTAGATCTCGATGCGTAACCTCTAGTTACTCATTGTACTTCTACTGATACATAAATTCTCAACGAATCTTTAATTCTTCAAAGGACGCAATTAATCGAAGGGCACTTTCTTTCAAGGTCTACTGAAACACCTAGGCCATTATCTCTTTGAAGGCACCAAGGAGGGTCATGGATCGTGATTACTTCAAAGGTAAACAATTGGAGGTTTGCTTCCCCTAAACTTCTTGATATATAGCATCTTGAACTTCTCCGATAGTCTGGAATTGGGGTAGGGAGACATATAGGTGTAATCAATGTAGTTCCCGAATATCGTGACA
This sequence comes from Sambucus nigra, assembly GCA_949130495.1. Classification (NCBI taxonomy): domain Eukaryota; kingdom Viridiplantae; phylum Streptophyta; class Magnoliopsida; order Dipsacales; family Adoxaceae; genus Sambucus; species Sambucus nigra. The sequence continues at coordinate 425,523,732 of OX422217.1, read as the reverse complement.
TGGTCAAACTTTTTAGACAATAGCTTTAGGTCTTCCTTGACCTTATTCAGTTCCTCGTCCTTGGGATCCATGGGTACTGTCAAGTTAGCCACTGGTTGGGCAAGGTTTGGAATAGAGAATTGAGTTAGTGGTGGCCTATTGGTAGGTGGGGGCATGCAGAGCATGTTGATACTCTTTTGGAACCCAGATAGTCTCGGGAGTGGGTGGACTTATGGCACGAGGAAGGAGAAACTTGGGTTCTTCAAGAATATGGGCCCGGTGATGCTGCATCTCATGAACCATGGCTTGAAGGTTGTCAATCTTAGCCTGAGTTGGGCTAAGATTATCATTAGATCGGACTGCACATTCGGTGCTTGGTCAGTGTTCTCCATGAAGAGCTCATGAAGGTAAATCCCAAATTTACATGAAGTAGTAGAAGAACTAATAGAGCTTCGGGGAAGTTTGACAGAAAACTGAAGCTAATAGGGAGCCAGGGAAAAATTGGCTATGTGATCAACCTGAGAGGGAAAACGGTTCACATTTATTTTTAAAAGAAGGATGGAGAAATTTTTTGGTATTTTAGAAAGAGGAGAAAAAAGGTTTTGGGTATTTTTTATTTTTAAAAGAAAGAGGGAAAAAGGAGAGGAATCTCAGCATGATTATTATTATTAATATTATTATTAGGTTCTCACTTATATTAGGTTTGCATAAATGCAGAAAAAATATCAGACAAGACCCGAGCCTGGGAAAATAGGGTTTGAAATATGTAAGACACGGTTGGACTTGTTTCCGGACTCATAGATGGGGTCTTATTTTTGAAAAAAGGAAAAATAGCGCAAAACATTGGGTGGTATGCCGACCCAGAGTTTCGATACAGTTTTGCATGGTAACCAGCAAACTAAATATGAGTGCCCCAGGTTTAATACCTATATAAGGTTTATGCACTTGTTGGGTTAGTGGAAGGGTTACCCCCTATGGAATGACTTTCACGATATACCTATTGCCTATAAGGGAAATCATTCATCGGTACGTGTGCACAAGCCATTTAATATACCCAAGTATACATGAATTGCCTCACTATATATCTCGTGGGGACAGTACATGTGAGAGTGAATTCTATATACTTGATGTAGGTGAATGAGTTCCCTACTTTATACCTTCTATCATGAGTTTGGTCAAGCGGTACAATGCGGAGGGAACCATTCGATATACGTTGAAGATACAAGGCCAATAATAGGTGAGAGTCATATCTCTTAGGCTAACTGTGACCCGCAGGACCGACGCCCATCAAAAAGTGTCCCCCCAGTACGGGATAAAATTTTGGTCAATATTGTCATGCTTTTGGTGATGTAGTGTGCAAAAATGCATGAGTTTTAATTAACAGATTATGGAGATAGGGTGTTTTTCTCATTTTTTTGTTGGCATGATGAGTATATGGAGTACTATACTAATGAGGGAGTTTATACAAGTATTATGATAAGTAAATCTACCATGGATACTATACTACGCAGGGATACATGTGAGTGAGTAAGTGACATGGGAATGTATACAAGTGAGTATGTGTGATAGTGTGCCTATACATGGATCAACTACAAATGGTATATGATATGTGTAAGTGAGCATGGAGATATATACAAGGGTGGCAAGTGTGGGTGTGTGTTAGTGAAGCTTAAACATAGATATTTTAAGTGGTGTGTGAAGAATGTGAGTATAAAGTGAAGCTAAGTGTAAGTGTGTGAAGTGTACATGGAGAGTATATACAAGTGTGTGAAGTGTATACGTGAGTGGAAAGTGATATAAACATAAGAGAGATATACACAAAGAGGTAAATGGAGGAGAAAAGGGAATATACAAGTAGGTGCATATGCACACATGCACAAAAGAATAACACCCATGCAAAATTAGAGTCTAGTCCTCTTAAAACATCCCTAGTGGAGACGCCATTGTGGCCATCCCTAGGTGGGGTCCAGGGTCTCTGAGGAGGGTCCTCTCCACCCCCTTTCCTTCCCTTCCGGCATGCGCTTGGGATTTCATCCTTTCTTAGGGCATTCAGCCATCATTGATGTGGGGTGATATGTAGAGATACAGTCGCCAGCCTACTTTGCACAAAACAGGAAAAAGAAATGTTATCGCCTCGAGAAAATGACATCAAGGACATTATTGATGCTTGCGAAACCAAGTAGCTTAAAGCTTCGGGGATTAAGTTACAGAACTAGAAGGTGTTAGGCACCCATCCAACCCTTTCGTCTCTCATAGGCATGTGTTAATATTCTCTTGTTAAACTCCATGAAGTGTGTGATTATGTGCATAATAGAAATGGAGAATGGAATCGCTCAACTCGAATCATGGACAAGGAGGAGTGAGATCATCCCTAGGAGTGTTCCCAAAATAGTAATTCAAAGTATAATGTAAGTGTTTGCCTATTCACAAGTCATTATAGAAGAACGAATGTGTATATTGGACAAGACACAAGCAAGCAAGCATATAAAATATATTAAGAATATAGGGATTTGCCCAAGACGCCTACATAGCCTAAGGGGGTGTCAAAGTCCACGTATTTCAAAGACAATACGAGGTGGGGTTTAACCTATAAATCCAACTGAGGACTTTTCCTATATGTGTATGTTGAAAAGGGTGTTTTAATGTGAGGAAATGTGATGAGAATTGCTCATTTGGAATTTAAAAGTAAACCTTTTTTTAATGAAAATAAAGTATGTGAAAATACCAATAATAAAGGTTTGAAATTAAGGCATATGATGTAATAAAATAAAGCACTAAAGAGAAAATTAAGTGACTAAGGCTAGATTAAGAGAATTTAAAAACAATGGTGGAGAATTGGACCTCCTTATGAAGACTTGAAGTGGATCTTGATTGTAGATGCGTTGATCTCACAATGATATGATGGTGGTATGAGTATATGGGTGAGAATTTACTAAAAGGAGTATGAAAAGGATGGAGGGAATGTGGGAAATAGGCTTCTCAAGAGGGGAATAACTCTAAATTCGAGATAATGTTCTCTTAATTACTCAGAGGGATGTTCAGGGGTGCTTTTTAAAGTCAAGTCATGGAAGTTATTTATAGGGCCAAGGGGATTACCTATCATCAGGGTCCTTGACCTGCCTATCGGCATACAATCCCAGACATAGTCCTGGGGGTGCCATTCGACAGTTTGACACATGTTTTTCAAAAAAACAGTTGTAAAACATGAACCATAAGTCAAAATCACGCATGGGGTAGACCGTTGGAAAGGGTATTAAGAGACCTTTAAGAATCCATTGAGCTACCCCTAGGTTCGGGAGTTGATCAAGGTCAAACAGAGCCAAGAAGTGCCTATTGGTAATTGGACAGGAAATTCCTAAAGGAAAATAGATCGTTCTTCTGAACTATAAGGATGATTTGTGCACGGAACGGACCCTTGGAAAGGGTATTCAAAGCCCTTCGAGATTTCATTTTGTTCAAAGAGTTGATCAAAGTGAAACGGGGTCGAAAGCGCTCGATGACCCTTCAAAGTGAAATGGGTCGTTCATTTTACCGTAAGGATGGTTCGCACATGGGATGGACCATTGGAAAGGATATTCAGATACCTTCGAAGACTCATTCATCTTTGTTTGAGTTGAAGATTTTACCAGGATCAAATAGGGTCCAAGAGCGTCCGGTGGCCTCCAGATCAGTTTTTAGGGTAAAATGGACTATTCGTCCGAACTGTAAGGCCGATTCGCACACGAGGTAGATCGCTGGAAAGTTTATTTAGATCCCTCAGAAGATCATTGATCTTCTGCTCAAACAAGAAATTTTATCGTAGTTAAACGAGGCCCGGCAGTGCCCGGTGGCCTCTAGATTAATTTTCGATAGTAAAACGGATCGTTCGTCTGAACCGCAAGGCTCATTCGTGCACGGAACAGATCATTAGAAAGGGGATTCAGATCCATTTGAAGACTTATGAGCTTTTTCTCAGATAAGAAAGTTTATTAGAGTCAAATGGGGTCCAAGAGTGCCCGGTGGCCGCCATATCAGTACTTGGAGTATGACCTAGGGTTTGTGGTGAATGAGTGGGTGATGGGAACCTAAGGATGTGCTTAGGGGGTCTTAGGATGGGGTATATATATATATATTACATGAGGGCATGTATGTATAATATATATACACATGTTTACCAATTTTCTGTGCTTTAGTTTCGATTTTTTAGAAAACTAAATTTAAAAACAAGTTTACCAAATTCACACCAAGATTTATAAACATAGAAAATTGAATTTAAAAACTTGTATTTAAAAATGATTTTAAATTTATTTTTCTAATTACATAACCAAACAAGCCCTGTGTGTTTCTTTTAGCAACTTTCCTTAATTCAACGTTGGTAAAATATAAGCCAATTGAAATTTTATAAAAATAATGGTATATAAGAGAGAGAGATACATGTACTTAGTAAGGGGTTCTATTAAAGGCACTCCAAATTTAACTCCCAAACACCAATATCTTACCTACACCACAAACTAACTAAAAAATTATTCCATACACCAAGTTAAGAGGCACCCCAAGAGTCAAAGCATATGTAAGTTAAATTTGGCCAAAATACTCATTTGTTTCTTCTCTATCTCTCTCTAAATTCTTATTCTCTCTCAAAACCAAGCCTAACCCTAACTCTACCTTATAATATCATCTCACACCCCACCTCCTACCACACCCCCACCGCCTCCTCTTTCAACCACCACAACCTACTCCCAACACCATCTCTCCACCTCCATCACTACCCCTTATCTATTTAACTCGAAAAATAACACAACCACCCCCACCATTTTAACTCGTACTTTATTTTTTTAAGATAGCCATAACAAAAAATGGTAAACTAAAATCCTAATATACCCTAAGGCACACCATAAAATGTAAAACTGCCAAATAATGGTTGCCTCTGCACATCAGGTGGGCCACCACTATGAAAATGGACTTTCCACTATGAGAAGCCACCATGAAAATGGACTTTACACGATGGAAAGCAACCATGGAAATGGACTTGACACGATAAATTTTCCACTGCGAAAAGCCACAGTGACTTCCTACCGTGAAAATGGTCTTAAGACGGTGAAAAGTCATCGTGAGAAAGGGGTTGACACGGTGAAAAGTCACCGTGAGAGTGCAAATCCAATTCTTTTGCCTTTTTGAGCCCATTCGATGAGAAGCCACCAAATGTAGGTGGGTGCATCCGATGACGAGCCATCGAAGGTGCAGAGTCAGCGATTTTCAACGAGTCTATGGCTTTTGGTGGTTATTTGGGTAAATCGAGGCTTTAGATTTATATTTTTTGAGGTGGTTTGAAGTGTTTTAGTGTTTGTTTGATTTTTTTGTTGTTTTGGGGCTGATTGAGAGAAGATGAAAGTTTGGTGGTGGTGGTGGTGGTGGTAGTATGTGGTGATGATAGAGGGTGATGGTAGTGGAGTTATGTTTGAAGGACAAAAAGGTCAGTTTATGTATTTTATTTTTTTATTTATATGGTATTTTAGTAAAACAACCATGTCATAAAAATAACTTACTTTTGGTCTTTTTAGTAAAATATCATTTGACTTTTTATGTAGTAGTTGGGAGTTAAATTTTGGGTGAAAGCACCCCTTAACAAGTATGTACACAGTTCAAATCTACATTTATATAGTTTGATTGACATGCCCCGGTTCAATTGGTTATTGTTCTGTAAGTTGATGTCCCTTGTATTGAATTTTCCTATGCATCGCGCAAGATTACAAACTAGTGAAAAAACATTTTTGGTTCAATTGATTTCATTAAAACATAGGTAGTAAATATTTATTACCGCTATGAAAATGACCTATGGAATAAAAAAATTCTAAGGATATCCATAATGGGATCCCATAGTTTTAGAGTATTAACGGTTGTTGGTTCGCAGTGGGATTTGGCAAAAAACTGGCCAAACATGGAACAGTCCCACATTTGAGCCAGACGTGGGAATGTTCCATGTCTAGACATCCGCCCCCTTCAAACGACTAGTTTTTCTGCCCTATAATTCCCGTTGCATACCCCCTACATAAATCTTTCATCACATTAACATTATTCATTCATTCCAAATTCACATTTCATTCCATAAACCAATTCAACCTTCCTTTTATTTTGCAAAATCCCTTGCAATTTTAAAACGTTTGTGGCATTATTTCAATATTTAGTTATTTTTAGATAATCATATTTTCCCAAATGGCATTGGTTGTAAAAATCAAAAGGAAATTTACGAATAAAAAAGCCAAACCCATTCCCAATAATCGGTACCCTCCGGCACTGCAAAGAGAGATAGTATATCTCGATCGATGATAGTTATTCGGTGACGAACGACATGTCCCTAGCTGACAGCATCACCAAACTAAGAATTTACTAACATGTGTGGCAGTATTCATAGCGTCTGGCAGATGTATTTGCAAATTCAAGGTTGTCGAACAAGTAAAACACTACATTGGTATTTACGGATGGTCTATCCTTTTCTTAAGGTTTTCCTAATTCAGACAATAAATTAGTGGAGTCCCTAGCATCCTGATGGTCTCCCGTGATACACACATTTCATTTTCCATATATTGAGAATGGGATAACTCCATATGATTTTGTTCATTTAACAGGTATGCAAATATTTAATTAAATTATTTATACCTAGTACGCCAAACATTTCTTTTGGAATTACAATATGTCTAAACGAACTTATTTATATGTTGTAGGAATTACAATAGGTGTGGGAGATGTGTTGCCCCCATTTCTAACGGAATCTACGAAGACCATTGAAACAATGATCAAGACTTATTTTCCCAATATTAATCATTATCAAATTTCTAGGAGAAATATGGTCGCCATTTTGGTTAAAAATCATTTACAAGAATGGTGGAATACAACTGAAAAATCATCAGGCAACTAATCTATAAATATCTAAGATATTCATAGTGTTTGTTCTCAGAATAGTATTCTTCCTTAACTCGAATAAAATAATTTTACTAGATCGGGTTGACTACTTAGAAGAATTTTAAAATATAGCGGTATACGACTGGGGATCTGCTATTTTTACAAGGGTATTTTACACTTTAGATGTAGCCAATCGCGTAGAGGTCAAACAACTCAATTGTACGGGGCATACCTTGGAGGTACTAAATTTATTTTTATATTTGTTATTTTATATATATATATATATATATATATATATATATATATATATATATACATATATATGTATGTATTTAGAAAAAAATTGTGTACTGATAATTAATTTGTAATTTACAGCATTTGGAAAATGAGTACTTATATATCGCTTCTCCCCTTCGCATTCCCATTGTCATGGATACATGGCCTAGAATGATTCGTTGGGAATAGATCAAAAGGAAGTATGTAATACCCCGTAATTTTATTGATATTTATTTAAAGAATTAATTGGAAATTAATCCGGGTATAAATACTAACGAGATGTGAGTTGGTATTTGATTATGATGTTAAAAATTTATTATTTCCGAGTATGTATGTTAATACTTGAGTATTGATGGTATCTAAATTGTCACGAGGTAGATATACGGCAATTGGGAAAATTTAATTGGGACGCGCGTGTCAGTCGCGTCAGGAACGTAATTAATTGAATTAAAAAGTGAATTTTATTTTATCAACCGAATGGTCATTTTGAGTGCGCCAACGTGTCCAGAAGGGTCAAAATAGTCAGAAAATACTAGCCGGGGGTTTAGTTTGGGTCCCGGGGCATTTTTAGGCCACACCGGCAACCCAAAAGGGTAGTTTGGTAATTTTAAAAATAGGGGAATTAAAACCCACGAATTTTAGAGGTTATTTTTATATTAGAAAAGAACCCACTAAGCCATTATCAGTATTTGGGAAGTTAGAGGGCTACGGGAGTTATAGGGAGGAGTTGGAAGAAGTTCCAAAAAGGAAACCCTAGCCACCTTCACCATCTTTGGAAGTAATTTGTAGAGAGAGGGAGGAGAATCAACCTTCAATCCTTCAACATCAAATCAGAACATCTAAGGCAAGTGGTTTAATTACATTAATTTCAAGCGAATGTTTCTTCCATGCTTAGAATTGAATATTTGTCTTATTTTGGAAGTTTGATGAAAACCCATGAAATTTGAGGTAGAATTCATAATATGATATAGGGATTGCGTGTAGAATGTTATCGGATGAATTTCATATACGAAATGTATCTTTTGATGATGTAAAAATGGATTTATGAGGAAGTAATTGTACACATTAAAATTTTGGCTTCATGTTTATAGGGTTGGAGACAAGATTTGAGAAGCTTGATGATTTCATGTTAATTTAGGAAGAATTGACACCAATTATATGTTAAATATTGACCTAGGATAACTTAGAGTAGTTTATTCACGTTAAAACTCATTTGGGATGATCCTAGTATGGATTTAAGGGTGAGAAATTAAAGAAAAACGAATTGGGGAAATTTCTGGGCTCAAACTGCCATCTCGTTAGAAGACCTGCCCAGGTCATTCGAACGACCTCGTTCGAACGAGCTTCTAACAAGATGACAGTGTCCCTTCTAACGAGTTGGTAGTTCGTTTGAATCCTTTAACGAGACTTCTAACGAGTTGACAGAATGGCCTTTTTGGCCTGATTTCATTTCAAACGTTCCGTAGACTTATTTAATTGGAGTATTAACCTTCCCTTATTGATTAGTGGGTATAATTGTAAGAATTGGGGTACGTTGAGGAGTAGAACTTAGAACCTTGAAATAAAATCGGATGTCAATTGTGGAGTAGGAAACGAGTACCTAATTATGACGTGAGAAGTGTTGATAACGTTAATATATAAATAGAGGACTTATGATCGTATAACATTAAATGACGGTGTAAGAATGAGAAGTATACCTATATTAATAATACGAGATATCTAAGATGTGCGAATGCTTAGTATATGTGGTTTTATGTGTATAACACACCTACCGTACTTGCTATCATGGGAGGCTTGCGTTCGATTAGGGCCATCTAATCTTTGTGTGCCTACGGGGGGATTTAGATTGGTACCTCGAGGACATAGGTCAAAGAAGGACTTATTGAGAAGTTAATAAGTCTGATGATCATGGGAGCGTAGGTATGTGCGTGACCCATGTGATGTGAACTATATTCGCCTCCATTGTTTGTGATTGTCATTTATTGAAAATGATTCCTGAGAGATTCGGAATACGTGGTCCTTATGTACGTGATGTACCGAGATTGGATAGCAGAGTATGTGTGCACCACAGCTTAGTCTCGAGGTGCTAGTAATGTATATTTATGATGAGAATAATATACTATAAATTGAAATGAACTGTTATGATTAAATGTGAGTATAATGATAGCGACGTTATGTAAAGATAAAATGGATGATCTCTAGTATATTAGTATTGCTAATAATTAGGAAATCGAGAATTAATGTAAAGCTCTCTATTTAATTGATGATGTTGGAATTAAAGCGTGAATCGTATAGAAATGTTAGAATTTATTTAGGACTAGTTAGATATGTGAATCACTAGAATGGGTACGGGTACGTTAGGAGTGCACAAATAGTCGAGAGGTAAGTATTCCATGTGAGCACGTCCTAACATGTATTTTGAATTCATTGTTTTATTATCATTAAAACACTTTTTATATTTTATACTGTTTTCCACAATCGGGCTCTGACCCGTTTTCTTTCAAATATATTTTCTTGTAAAAACCTTTTAGGTGCCCAGCCACAAGGACACCAAGTATAGGAGTTCCATTCAGGTGACGTACTGTAGCTACTGTGGAAGTTACAGGATCTTGTCAGTAGACGCCTCCATTTTTATCTTGACTCTATTTATAGATTTCCTTATCAGTTGGGCATGTCGCCCTTTTCTTTTAGAAAAATTTTATATATTCAGTTCATTTCAGATTTTGGGTTGTAATTAATTTAGTGATGCAGATTTAGCATTTGTTTATTTCAGTATTCGGATTGTTGTGAGGAGTATTCCTCCAGTTCCATTATTATTGCATGGTTATACTTGTCGTTTCATTGTGGTGGATTATGTTAGCATTTCTTATCTACTTTCTTGTTAATCGGATTTAATTAAATTGACAACTCACTTTTTAAATACTAGGTGGTTACTTATTATTAAAACGTTTTCGACAGTGGTGCTACGAACTGAACCAACTTGACATTTTGTATTAATTTAATAAAGGTGTAGCTACCCGGTATTTAATTAGTCGGGGTGCCACAGATTCTTTTAGGTCAAATGAGGTTAAAAGACTACAATGCAAGAGTAGTTAGATATATGACCGCTCGAGTCTATTACTTGGCAACTATTTGACGGGCTTGTGCAAAATAACCATGTTTTGGGGGAAATAGCTAGGGACTTATCAGTACGATGGTATATATTGTTAGATACAGAATTGATAGGTACATGGTATTTAGGTGATAGATGTCATATACAATTAATGGGTAACATCTCTATCCCACCAAATCCATCATACCCAATGTCTTACTTGGCACGTTCACACCATTTTAATCGTGATGACAATTAGGATCCTCTTGCTGATGATATAATCAATACTAATAAACGAGAGTGGAATAATTATTGGACTCATGTCTCTCGTGATTGTATCTTACCTTCATTATGTCGATGGGTTAGCCAGGGCGATGTGGGATTTTTGGTTGATGCGCCTCATGACCTAAGAAATCCTATTGCACATATGTCGACACCAAGTAATGTAATTTATTAAACACATCATCCCACATAAGCACCTCAACGTTTAATTTCATTAAGGTGGAAAGTTGAAGAGGTTGATTTTAATGGTAATACAAGAGTTATTGAAATAGCGAGGCCAAGTCAACGTAGTCACACACTTCCAACTGATTCATACTCGAAGGAGGATTGTAGAACTATGTTCCTTGAATGCGAAGATTACTGGAAACGTGTTCGAGAACATTATGTCGAGCGAGAAAGAATGAATATTACAGAAACTAATCATCTACGTGTTCATGGCTGTGACACCCCGACTAATTAAATACCGGGTAGCTACTCCTTTATTAAATTATTTCAAAATGCCAAGTTGGTCCAGTTAATAGCATCACTGTCGAAAATATTTTTATGATTACTAACCACCTAGTATTTAAAAAGTAAGTTGCCAAATTTTAATTAAAGTCTGATTAACATACAACAAGTGAAATGAAGAATAATAACACCATTCACCATAACGAAGTAAATAGAATAACCATCACATAATGTAAATAAAGTCTGGAGGAAAACTCCTCACTACAATACCACAAACTGAAATAACTAAACTGAATACAGAATCAATACATGACAAAGTCTGAAAAAAACTGAAATGGAAAGATGTCTCTAATAGAAATGGGCAACATGACCTACAACTGATAAATACTGAATTAGGAATCCAAATGGTAGAAGCGTCTAAAAGCAATTCCCTGTAGCTTCCACAAACAGCTACAGCTCGTCACCTGAATGAGTATCCTATGCATGGTGTCCTTGTGGCTGGGCACCTAAAATGGTTTTACAAGAAAAATAGATTTGAAAGCAAACGGGTCAGAGCCCGAATGTGGAGATATTTAAAAAACCTGCAAGTGCTTTAAAAACATTTAAAACATTAAATGCAAAGTACATGTTAGGACGTGCACTCACATGATATTCTCACCTCTTGTCTAACTGTGCACTCCTAACGTAAGTACCCATCTAAAACGACACAAACCACTAGCTGAGTGACATCATATCTAGCTAGACTGTCATAGATCCTACCCTTATTACTCGATTCCATTAACATTATAACGATCTCAGTTAAATAGGTGCTTAACGTAAATTCAGGTTCTCATACAACAGTAATACAACTCGTTATAGATTAGCCCTCTATGTTATTCCATAGTTACACACAATACCATATGAAAGTTCCCAGTTTATTAAGCGTATATTTTCCACAACAGAAATATACAATATAAGCACCCCGAGACTAAGCTGTGGTGCACACATACTCTGCTATCCATCCCGGTACATCACGTACATAAGGATCACATATTCCGAATCTCTCAGGAATAGTTCACAGATAATAACATCACAAATAATGGAGGCGAACACAGTCACATCACATGGGTCACGCACATACCTACGCTCCCACGATCGGCGGACTTATTAACATCCCAATAAGTCTTTCTCTGACCTATGTTCATCGAGGTAACCAGTCTAAATCCGGGCAACACAAGGATTAGAGGGCCCTAAGCGAACGCAAACCTCCCGTGATAGCAAGTATGGTAGGTATGTCATACACACAATTCATATACCAATACTAAGTAAGCACACATCTTAGTAATCCCGTAGTTTAATTGTAGTGCTTATCGCAATCTCGTACCAATCTAATATATATACAACTTATATAATCCCTGTCCATATTTACACGCGCCATAATTTATTCTCACGTCGCGGTAAACACTCACGTCTCAATCCCATATTAACCATTATTTAAATCACTCGTATATAATTTACTCCTCATAATAACCCAAATGTCCCAAATCCATCACTATATCATCAAAGGAATGTTATCTCTATCCTCGAACAAGTTTATGGGACTCCCAAAATCAAAACAGGCCAAAAAGGCCTAAACTGCCAGCTCGTTAGAAGTCTCGTTCGAACGAGGCTGTTCGAACGAGATTTCTGTTCGTTCGAACGAACTGCACCTTCTAACGAGATCTCGTTCGAACGAAGTTATCGAACGAAATTCCCTTTCGTTAGAAGCGACTGGTCAACTCGTTAGAAGCTCATTCGAACGAGCTCGTTCGAACGACCTGGAGAGGTCTTCTAACGAGGGACCAGTTTCGGCCCAGATTTTCTCCAATCTCGTTTTTCATCCATTTTAATACCTCAAACCTCTTCTAAAGTTCGTCCCAACAACGTTTTAGAGTCTCTAATTCATCCTAAACATATTAAAGTCACCTCCTAACATGTTTTAAGGAATTAATTCGTCCTAAACATCATTAAATCACAAGTCTCTACACTTTTCCCCAATTTTTCAAGAACATGAACCCTAAAATTTATAGATCCTTAATTTATCCAATTAAATCCGTTTTTGTGTCTTACAAGATATATCAATATCAGATTAGTCCTCTAAATATGATTCTACATGCAATCCTTTCATCAAAATTTAGTATTCTACTTCCAAACTCATGGGTTTTTCATCATCTTCCAAGAACAAACATAAATTTGAATTATCTAACATGGAAGGAACATTCTCTGAAATTAAATGGAATTAAATCACTTGCCTCGAGTGTCTCTGAATTTGGTGTTGGTTTGGTGGAGCTTTTCTGCAGAATTCCTTCTATCTCTCTCTCTCTCCAAGCTTTTCTCTAATGGTGGCTAGGGTTTTCTTTTGGAAAGTAATTAGAAACCTAATTCTAATAACCTACGTAACCTATTGGGTTAACATGGATTGGTTAGTGGCTTAGTGGGTCAAACCCACATCAGATTTACTTCACTAATTTTCGTCACTTTAAATTTCCCAAAAATACGAAATTACCAAAATACCCTTTATATTGACGGTATGGCCTAGAAATACCCCGGGACCCAAACTACACCCCCGGCTAGTGTTTTCTGACTATCTCGACCCTTCCGGACGCGTTGGCGCACTCAAAAAGACCATACGGTTAATAGAATTTAAATTCACTTTTATAAATAAAATAATTATATCCTGACGCGACTGTCACACGCGTCCCAATAAAATGACCAAATTACCGTATATCAATCTCACGATAAATTTCATAATTCAATATTCATATAACATCATATATACTCAGTATAGTCAAATACCAACTCACATCTCGCTAGTATTTTATCCGGATTAATTCCCAATTAATTTTCATTTAATTAATTAATCCCAAAAATAAATATAGCAAATAATACGGGGTATTACATACTTCCCCCCTAATAACTGAATTTCGTCCCGAAATTCAGAACTAGAAAGTACCTGCTAAAAACAACTCTGGATAACGTTCGCGCATCTTATCCTCGCGCTCCCATGTGGACTCCTCGACATTGTGATGTCGCCATTGAACACGCACTAACGGGACTATCTTTGACCGCAGCTTCCTCTCACTTCAGTCCAAAATAGCAATCGGCCCCTCCTCGTAGGAGCTATCCGGCTGGAGATCGATGTCCTCCACAGCAATGTGAGAATGAGACAAATAATCTCTAAGGTATTTCCTTAGCGAGGAAATATGAAACACATCGTGAATCCGATGCAAATGCTCCGGTAATCCAAGCCTATATGCAACAGGTCCAATCCGCTCAATAATAGGAAATGGTCCCACATATCTCGGTGCCAACTTCCCTTTCTTCCCGAAACACATAATCCCATTCATAGGAGATACTCTGAGTAAAACCTGGTCCCCTACTTGGGACTCTCTGAAGAATCTCTTCGCATCAGCATAGCTCTTCTGCCTGTCCTGAGCTACCCGAATGCGACTCCGAATTAACTCAATCCTTGCCGAAGTATCCTGAATCATTTCCGGCCCAAGTAGTTTGTTGTCCCCCACCTCTAACCAACATGCTGGGGAACGACAAGGTCTACCGTACAACGCCTCAAACGGAGCCATGCCAATAGTGAACTGGTAGGAGTTATTGTAAGCAAACTCCACCAGTGGAAGGTACTGCTCCCATACACCCCCAAAGTCAATAATGCACATGCGTAGCATGTCCTCCAACATCTGATTTGTGCGCTCGGTCTGCCCATCGATCTGCGGATGATAAGCCGTACTCAATCGCAATTCCGTGCCCATGGCCTCCTGGAAACTTTCCCAAAACCGCGAAACAAATATCTTGTCTCTGTCAGACACGATATTTAGGGGTACACCGTGAAGTCTCACAATCTCTGAAATGAAGAGCTGGGCATACTGTCCCGTAGTGTAGTCAGTCCTTACGGGTAAAAAGTGAGCGACTTTGGACAATCTGTCCATAATTACCCAAACAGAGTCGTGACCCCTCTGCGACGTAGGCAACCCCGTGATAAAGTCCATGGATATGCTCTCCCACATCCACCTCGAAACCTCCAACGGCTGTAGAAGTCCTGTCGGTCTCTGATGATCCACTTTTACTAGCTGACAAGTGGCACATTTCGAAACAAACACAGCGATATTTCTCTTCATACCGCTCCACCAATACTGGCGTCTCATGTCTTGGTACATTTTGTCCCCACCGGGATGTACCGCGAATTGTGAGCCGTGTGACTCTGCCATCACCTCATGTCGCAATTTCTCCCCTTCCGGAACTACCAATATCCCATTGAAGCGTAATCCCCCGTCTGAGCTGACGGTATAGGACTCGTCTCCCTCTGCTAGTAATCGAACTATCTGCTCCTGACAGAACGAGTCACTAGCCTGTGCCCGTACTACCTTCGTGACAATCTGCGGTGTAACGGTCATCACAGACATGAAAGATCGGGCCACTGCATCCTGGTGTCCCAACTCCTTCCACTTTGCCTTCCACACCTCTGCCACCTCATCTGCTGGCCTACGGCTCAACGCGTCTGCTACCACGTTAGCCTTACCTGGGTGATACTGGATATCGAACTGGTAGTCTTTCACAAACTCAAGCCACCTACGCTGCCGCATATTCAACTCTTTCTGCGTGAACAGGTATTGAAAGGATTTGTGGTCCGTGAACAGTTGGAACTTCTCCCCCAAAAGATAGTGCCTCCAAATCCGTAGGGCAAATACCACTGCCGCCAACTCCAAATCATGCGTGGGGTAGTTCTTCTCATGAGACTTAAGCTTAAGGGAAGCATAAGCTATGGCCTGTCTCTCCTGCTGCAATACACCCCCAAGCCCTTGCCAAGACGCATCGGTGTAAACCAAATACTCAACTCCTGGTCTCGGCAATGCTAACACAGGTGCTGAGGTCAATTTATCCTTCAATTCATCGAATGCCAACTGACAGGCATCACTCCAGATGAATGGCACGCCCTTACGAGTCAGATGTGTCAAAGGACCTGCTATCTTCGAGAAACCCCGGATAAACCTCCTGTAGTATCCTGCTAGGCCCAAGAAACTACGAATCTCAGTTAGTGTCGTGGGCTGTCCCCATTCCCTCACCGCGGATACTTTCCCCGGATCAACAGATATTCCCCGATCGGAAATAATATGTCCCAAAACTGGACCTCCTTCAACCAAAACCCGCACTTTTCAAACTTTGCATACAGCTCGTTCTGACGCAGCGTCTGCAAAACCTGCCTCAAATGCTCGGCGTGCTCCTCCTCTGTCTAGGAGTAAACCAGAATATCATCAATGAAGACAATGACAAACTGATCAAGGAACTCTCTGAACACCCTATTCATCAAGTCCATAAACACTGCTGGAGCGTTGGTCAAACTAAAAGGCATAACCCGAAACTCGTAAGAACCATATCGCGTTAGGAACGCAGTCTTCGAGACATCCTCCTCCCTGATGGTATCCCGATCTCAAATCAATCTTCAAGAAGAAAGAATCTCCTCTCAACTGGTCGAATAAGTCATCGATTCAAGGCAACGGATACTTATTCCGTACCGTAACCTTATTCAACTCCCGGTAGTCCACACACAGTCTTAGTGAACCATCTCTCTTCTTTACGAACAACACGGGGCACCCCACGGTGAAGTACTCCTCTGTATAAACCCCTGACCCAATAATTGTTCAATCTGATCCCGTAACTCCCTCATCTCAGCTGGAGCCATACGGTATGGTGCACGTGCTATAGGTCTCGTACCTGGTAGTAAATCTATAACAAAGTCTATCTCTCGGCTGGGGGGTAGGCCTGGTATCTCCTGAAACACATCCGAATACTCCCTGACAACTGGGATAGAATCTAAAGGAATCACAACCTCCTTAGAGGTACCCTCCTCTATGTAATACAGATGAGCTTTCGACCCTCCCTCTGGGCGAGGCATCGCCACTACAAACATCTCTTGCCCCGGAATGGAAAAAACAATGCTCCCGCTGAAGCAATCAATCATGGCCCTATAAGCTACGAGCCAATCCATACCGATAATAACATCGTGAACATGCATATCTAATACCAACATGTCTGCAGGTAATACCAAACCACCAATCTCTACCCCCACTCCCCCGCATATAAAGAATATAAGTGACCCCGTATCAAACAAAACCCCACCCATAGTACCATGGATAGGAAACATACCCTCAATCGCGGTTAGTGCCTGCGGAGCTGCTGCCTGGTGGACGTTATAGACACGTTCATACTGTAACTGCCCCTGTTGCACAGGAAATGCAGGAATAGCTGGAAGAGCTGGCACCTGGGCTGGAGCTGGAAGAGCAGGTGGAAAAAGTGGCCTCTGTGGCTCATGTCGAGCACCCTGCTGCTGCTGCGGGGCCCTGCCCCTATCAGGGAAATCCTGACGTTTGTGGCCAATCTTACCACAAATGAAACACTTCCTTTGGAAGTTTCCCCCTCGCTGTCCATGCTGACCACGGCCCTGGTGACCGTTATCATTTCTGCCCTAGCATTGCTGGCCCTGTTGAAACTATTGATGACCATTCTGTCCCTACTGCACTGGAGCTACTAGAAAGGTTGGTAGGGCTAGCACCTGAGCTGGTGCTGTGAGAGCGATTGTAAAAAGTGGCCCCTGTGGATCATTACGGGCACCCTGCTGCTGGGGAGCTCTAACACCCTCTGGGCAATCCTGGCGTTTATGGCCATGCGTGCCACACACAAAACATCGGCCTCTGAAGTTACTCCCCCTCTGACTCTGCTGCTGACGGTGTCGTCCTTGCAGACTTGGAACTTTATTCCTCTTTCGAAAATGCTTCATTGTACAACGTTGTTGATTAGAACCGACTCGGTCTTGGGTAGTTTGTTGTCGAATTTTCGGGGTCCTCGCACATTTGTCAGCTTTATTCACATGCACTTGGCTAACCTCTCTAGGTCTTTTGCCTCCTTTAAGTTGTATGCTGCGTTCTTGGTATTGTAAAACTACAGTGGTAACTGCTTGTGCCACGATACCCGCTAACTCGTGGGGTTGATATTCTTTCCGGGGATACCCGAGGTGTGAGTCGATCTCGCCCGTTTATTCCCTTACCCGTTCGAGCTAGTTCTTCTTGACGGTCCATCTGAAAATTTAAGTAAATTTGGATGAGTTCATCATTCAAATAAACAAACCGCGGAAGTACGAATTCCCAATGTAATACAACATTCCTAATATTTAGGACTCTATATCAAAGAAAGCTCAGCGGAAAACATAATAAGCCGTTCAGATCCTAAAGGACACTAGAACCTAATGCTCTGATACCACCTGTGACACCCCGACTAATTAAATACCGGGTAGCTACTCCTTTATTAAATTAATTCAAAATGCCAAGTTGGTCCAGTTAATAGCATCACTGTCGAAAACATTTTTATGATTACTAACCACCTAGTATTTAAAAAGTAAGTTGCCAAATTTTAATTAAAGTCTGATTAACATACAACAAGTGAAATGAAGAATAATAACACCATTCACCATAACGAAGTAAATAGAATAACCATCACATAATGTAAATAAAGTCTGGAGGAAAACTCCTCACTACAATACCACAAACTGAAATAACTAAACTGAATACAGAATCAATACATGACAAAGTCTGAAAAAAACTGAAATGGAAAGATGTCTCTAATAGAAATGGGCAACATGACCTACAACTGATAAATACTGAATTAGGAATCCAAATGGTAGAAGCGTCTAAAAGCAATTCCCTGTAGCTTCCACAAACAGCTACAGCTCGTCACCTGAATGAGTATCCTATGCATGGTGTCCTTGTGGCTGGGCACCTAAAATGGTTTTACAAGAAAAATAGATTTGAAAGCAAACGGGTCAGAGCCCGAATGTGGAGATATTTAAAAAACCTGCAAGTGCTTTAAAAACATTTAAAACATTAAATGCAAAGTACATGTTAGGACGTGCACTCACATGATATTCTCACCTCTTGTCTAACTGTGCACTCCTAACGTAAGTACCCATCTAAAACGACACAAACCACTAGCTGAGTGACATCATATCTAGCTAGACTGTCATAGATCCTACCCTTATTACTCGATTCCATTAACATTATAACGATCTCAGTTAAATAGGTGCTTAACGTAAATTCAGGTTCTCATACAAAAGTAATACAACTCGTTATAGATTAGCCCTCTATGTTATTCCATAGTTACACACAATACCATATGAAAGTTCCCAGTTTATTAAGCGTATATTTTCCACAACATAAATATACAATATAAGCACCCCGAGACTAAGCTGTGGTGCACACATACTCTGCTATCCATCCCGGTACATCACGTACATAAGGATCACATATTCCGAATCTCTCAGGAATAGTTCACAGATAACAACATCACAAATAATGGAGGCGAACACAGTCACATCACATGGGTCACGCACATACCTACGCTCCTACGATCAACGGACTTATTAACATCCCAATAAGTTTTTCTCTAACCTATGTTCATCGAGGTAACCAGTCTAAATCCGGGCAACACAAGGATTAGAGGGCCCTAAGCGAACGCAAACCTCCCGTGATAGCAAGTATGGTAGGTATGTCATACACACAATTCATATACCAATACTAAGTAAGCACACATCTTAGTAATCCCGTAGTTTAATTGTAGTACTTATCGCAATCTCGTACCAATCTAATATATATACAACTTATATAATCCCTGTCCATATTTACACGCGCCATAATTTATTCTCACGCCGCGGTAAACACTCACGTCTCAATCCCATATTAACCATTATTTAAATCACTCGTATATAATTTACTCCTCATAATAACCCAAATGTCCCAAATCCATCACTATATCATCAAAGGAATGTTATCTCTATCCTCGAACAAGTTTATGGGACTCCCAAAATCAAAACAGGCCAAAAAGGCCTAAACTGCCAGCTTGTTAGAAGTCTCGTTCGAACGAGGCTGTTCGAACGAGATTTCTGTTCGTTCGAACGAACTGCACCTTCTAACGAGATCTCGTTCGAACGAAGTTATCGAATGAAATTCCCTTTCGTTAGAAGCGACTGGTCAACTCGTTAGAAGCTCGTTCGAACGAGCTCGTTCGAACGACCTGGAGAGGTCTTCTAACGAGGGACCAGTTTCGGCCCAGATTTTCTCCAATCTCGTTTTTCATCCATTTTAATACCTCAAACCTCTTCTAAAGTTCGTCCCAACAACGTTTTAGAGTCTCTAATTCATCCTAAACATATTAAAGTCACCTCCTAACATGTTTTAAGGAATTAATTCGTCCTAAACATCATTAAATCACAAGTCTCTACACTTTTCCCCAATTTTTCAAGAACATGAACCCTAAAATTTATAGATCCTTAATTTATCCAATTAAATCCGTTTTTGTGTCTTACAAGATATATCAATATCAGATTAGTCCTCTAAATATGATTCTACATGCAATCCTTTCATCAAAATTTAGTATTCTACTTCCAAACTCATGGGTTTTTCATCATCTTCCAAGAACAAACATAAATTTGAATTATCTAACATGGAAGGAACATTTTCTGAAATTAAATGGAATTAAATCACTTGCCTCGAGTGTCTCTGAATTTGGTGTTGGTTTGGTGGAGCTTTTCTGCAGAATTCCTTCTATCTCTCTCTCTCTCCAAGCTTTTCTCTAATGGTGGCTAGGGTTTTCTTTTGGAAAGTAATTAGCAACCTAATTCTAATAACCTACGTAACCTATTGGGTTAACATGGGTTGGTTAGTGGCTTAGTGGGTCAAACCCACATCAGATTTACTTCACTAATTTTCGTCACTTTAAATTTCCCAAAAATACGAAATTACCAAAATACCCTTTATATTGCCGGTATGGCCTAGAAATACCCCGGGACCCAAACTACACCCCCGGCTAGTGTTTTCTGACTATCTCGACCCTTCCGGACGCGTTGGCGCACTCAAAATGACCATACGGTTAATAGAATTTAAATTCACTTTTATAAATAAAATAATTATATCCTGACGCGACTGTCACACGCGTCCCAATAAAATGACCAAATTGTCGTATATCAATCTCACGACAATTTTCATAATTCAATATTCATATAACATCATATATACTCAGTATAGTCAAATACCAACTCACATCTCGCTAGTATTTTATCCGGATTAATTCCCAATTAATTTTCATTTAATTAATTAATCCCAAAAATAAATATAGCCAAAAATACGGGGTATTACAATGGCATAAGCCCATCTCAACATTTTTATTCCACTCCTAGCATACGAGATGACTTTATGCTACGTGATATTCCTTATTCTTCATATATTTTAGACCAACAAAATTTAGGCGATGTGGGAAATTGGGGAATACCCAATATTTTTCCAACTCATCGATGATCTCCTGGTTGATATTTAAGTAAAAAAAATTGATGTCTTTTTTTAAGGTTGACATGTTGTAGCACTATTATTGAAATAAGATTTAATATTTTTACTTAAAAACTTGATTACATAAAGAAAATTGGAATACATAAAACAAAGCATAAGCTAAATGGTAAACCTAATAGTACTCACGGATGAAAACATAATTCTGTGATGTGTGATGTGTGATGTGTGATGTACAATATATTGCCTTGTCTCTTCGGACCAAACTTTGGTGGAAGTATTGTTTATTCTCACCTTAATCGTTATATAATGCATTGTAATTTTCAACAACAACTTCGTAGTCATCCCCATCAACTTTCGAGTCCACGTAGTCAAACATATCATCTTCATAATGCGTGAATTTAGATAGATCAGAATTTGATTATAAATTTTCGTTGTAATATATTTATAATAACTTTTCCCCAACATTATCTGATCCTATTTTGGATAATTGAGCATTATGGTATCGTTGTAGTCTCTTCTCCATTTGCTAAATTTCTTCATCTAGTAAATCAATTGTGTCTCATGGTCAGTTTGTGGCGATATAATGAAAATTTTTGCAGCATGCTGTAACATCCAGCTCAATCTGACGGACGGGGTGGCCAGCCGCTGCCGCGCAAACCACACCAGATGTTAACTAAACAAGTAATCATTCTTAGCATGTGACAGATATGAGACATTCCACAAGATAATAATTTAAAACCGATCCAATAATAATAACCATTCATGCGATAAAGAAAATCCATCACCATGCTAAACTCCAAATAATCCAATCTACAATAATATAAAACTGAATTAAATGATCCAATGTAAATAAAATCTGAATAACCGTAAATAACCGTAGAACCAAATGGCCCACCAAATCCATAAGTAACGTCTCATAATAAAAATGTTGTGAAAAGGAAATAAATCTAGACTACTAAGTAACTAATAAATAAACTACAGCTCTACCTCCAGAAGACTCTCAAAATAAATCTTGTACAACTACTCCACTAACAAATTGAAATGTTAATCAACGCAATGGGTCAGAACCCACCAGATGAATACCAGTCACTCACCCCAAATAGGGTTCGTGAATCCAAACAGTAGCATCATACATAGTAAATGCCACAATAGAATATTTTAAATTAACGCAATAATTATTAACGTGCGAGTAAAATAAATTACCATCTATCCACACCTTAGTCAAACCTCTAAGTCCAACTATTTGATTTTACCAAAATCTATCCATTTAATTTAATTCAATTAACCTGATCATTTATATTCTTCATTAATATCAGTTGCGGGACTGCCGCTTAATGTTTCTTCGTTCAAATTGATTTCTCACATTTATTATTGTGGTGCTATCATAGCCAGCCGACCCTTCTGTATGTCCTGCACTTCAAGTTTTACACCACACACATTGCCCCCGTAATAGCTAGCCAACCCGTATTCAATCAGCCCTGCACTTATTTCTGAGGTTCGACGCACGACACATCATAATAGCCAACCCATTTAACTATCATCCCTGCACTTATTACGTCGTCACACACCCACACATCGCAATAGACAACCAACCAGTTTAACTATCAGTCCTGTACTTATTAACGACACCAATTCATTTTAATACCCGTTTATTATCTTAGGCATTAATTCTCAATTTCTTATTTTCTCCTCATCTCAGTTTCTCTTTATTTTATTTTAGCCCCACCCTATTATAGAGCATAAACCTCAAACCTACCCCTAGTTTCATACCTAGAAGTCACCAAAACACAACCGCATCCTATCCTATTTCATAGGATGAATTTCTATACTTATTCTCTTCCTAATATCGTACTTAGATTAACCAAAACAACGGAATGACACCAAAATTGGCCCCACCCCCGAATATCTAATCCGTACACTTTTACACTAACTAGTCCCATACCCAGCAAGTGTTCCTAAGTTTAAGGTGAGAGAACTACCCAAATCCCGTCATCCCTACAATGATTAATTTAATCAACACAATAAATCGCACAACTATAATTCATTAACAAACGCACAAATTCTCATAAAGGCACACTAAATCTCAATTTAAAGTTTATTAAATTCGTAGTCGTAACCAATACCAATATTTTTATTCAATAATTATGATCGCAACGTTATGCAAATATGCAACACACAAAGATAATTTATTTTAACCAAGGCTACATTCTTTTTCATGGTTATACGTCCCTAGTTTTCAAATAAATTGACTTTAAATGGTTTCTACATGCAAACCTGTACCCACATACCCAAAATACAACCTTTACCCTAATCATATAAGGGTTACAAGTATTAAAATTAGATTAGAATTTTTTAGAAAAACAGTCCCATTATTAACTTTCACTTTTCTAATTAAGTTGTTGATTTCTTTTAAGAAAAGCATATGAATTAAGATTCGGGCGATATCTAAGACGCATGATACTAAAGGGAGAGAATAAAGATATTCATGCCTAAGATTAGTCGGTTAAGAAATCTGATTTGATGGTTGGAATCCTCTTTGAAAATTTAACAAAAATTGACTCTTGCACTAACTTGAGAAAACACCTATTGAGCCTTCAAATCTTGAGTTAAAACTTGATAACTTTGGTGCTAGGGTTTGTAGGAAGAAGATGATGGAAATTAAGGGTCTACTGCTCTTAGAGGTTGTAAAAATATGTTTGAAAAGTCCTAACCCCATATTAATTTAAGTTGATAAAGATTAGAGAATTTAAGTGGTATTAGAATCCTAATAAAACTAAAACAGTTCTCTTGTTAGTCACGCTTTAAAAGCCGTGACAAATTATCTGATGCGGGATTTTTATTTTTTCCCTATTTTTTAGCCTAGAGAGCTTTATGTTTTGAGGACTCTTCTAAACGACCCAACACTTACATATACTCCAATTAGGAATCTTTTAAGCTAGCTTTTCGAACTTTGAATTAATTTAATTAATTATCGGATAAAATTACGGGTTGTTACATACTTCCCCACTAGCACATGAATTTCGTCCTCGAAATTAGACGAAGCGTAAACGCGTAAAATAAAATAAGGCTCACATATGCCTACACATACATACCACGATTAGGCGCCCATACACCCAATCCTACCCACATGTAACTTATAATCAAAATACAACATATATATATATATATATATATATATATATATATATATATACGCGTAACTATATATATACGCATAACTATGAAAATAATGGCATATCACGCTTTCCTACGAATCACCACCCGATTATATTTTCAAAAGTCATCGCGACGCCTAAATCCTCAAGTCAAATCACACCACTATATCAATACTAGATAGACCCAAAATTTTTACTAACGATCTACCAAATAAATATAGTTTCCCAAATAAACTCTAAGGATCCTCACATTAAGATTACTACTTCTGACCTCAATGCCTACAATGTCCTTAACACAACTCCCTATCTCCAAGAAAGACATCCAACACGTATGCCAGACCCACTACCTCTAATAGTATGAATCAATAAAGGGAATCAAAGATCGGTAACGTGGAAGCTAAACAGACTCACAACCTACGATACCTAAGACCATGCTCTGATACCGTCTGTAACACCCTGCGCAATTTAACGGACGGGGTGGCCAGCCGCCACCGCCAAACCACGTCGGGTGTTAACTAAATAAGTAATCATTCTTAGCATGTGACATATAAATTTCATTCCATAAGATAATAATTTAAAACCAATCCAATAATAATAACCTTCCATGCGATAAAGAAAATCCATCACCATGATAAAGTCCAAATAATCCAATCTCCAATAATATAAAACTGAATTAAATGATCCCACGGAAATAAAATCTAAATAACCGTAAACAATCGTAGAAGTAAATGGACCACCAAATCCATAAGTAACGTCTCATAATAAAAATGTAGCGGAAAGAAAATAAATCTAAACTACTAAGCAACTAATAAATAAACTCCATCTGCACCTCCAAAAGAGTCTCTAAATAAATCTTGTGCAAATACTCCAGCGATAACCTGAAATGTTAGTCAACGCAATGGGTCAGATTCCACCGCATGAATACCAGCCACTCACCCCAAATAGGGTCCATGAACCCAGATAGTAGCATATACATAATAAATATCACAATAGAATATTTTAAATTAATGTAATAATTATTAACGTGCGAGTAAAATAAATTACTGTTTATCCACATCTTAGTCAAACCTAAATCCAAGTCCAACTATTTGATTTTATAAAAAGCTATCCATCTAATTTAATTCAATTAACCCGATCATTTATATACATCATTAATATCAGTTGCAGGACTACCGCTTAAAGTTTCTTCATTCAAATTGATTTATCACATTATTATTATTGCAGTGCAATCATAGCTAGCCGACCCTACTATATGTCCTGCACTTATTCTGGCTCGTCTCAAGTTTTACACCACACGTATTCCATCCCCCCTTCTCCATAATAGCCAGCCAACCTGTATTCTGTCAGCCCTGCATTTATTCCCGAGGTTCGTTGCATGACACGTCATAATAGTCAGCCAGTCCATTTAACTGTTAGCCCTGCACTTATTACGCCGTCACCCACCCACACGTCACAATAGATAGCCAACCGATTTAACTATTAGTATTTCACTTATTAACGATGTCAATTTATTCTAATACCCGTTTATTATCTTAGGCATTAATTCTCAATTTCTTATTTTCTCCTCATCTCAATTTCTCTTTCTTTTATTTTAGCCCCACCCTATTATAGAGCATAAACCTCAAACTTACCACTAGCCCCATACTTAGAGGTCTCCAAAATACAACCTCATCCTATCATAATTCGTAAGTTGAATATTTATAATTAATCTCTTCCTAATCTCGTAGTTAGATTAACCAAAACAATGGAATGACACTAAAAATCGGCCCCACCTCGAAATCTTTAATTCGTGTAATTTTACACTAATTAGTCCCATACCTAGCATATGTTAATCACGACAAAGCATACCTACTAGTCCCATACCTAGCAAGTATTCCTGAGTTTAAGGTGAGAGCACTACCCAAATCCTGTCGTCCATTAACTCAATAAATTGCACAACTATAATTTATTAACAAACGCACAATTTTTCATAAAGACACACTAAATCTCAATTTAAAGTTTATTAAATTCGTAGTCATAACCAACACCAATATTTTCATTCAATAATTATGCCGTAACGTCATGAAAATATGTAAGACGCAATGATAATTTATTTTAACCAAGTCTACATAATTTTTCATGGTTATACGCACCTAGTTTTCAAATAAATCGACTTTAAATGGTTTCTACATGCAAACCTATACCCACATATCCAAAATACAACCTCTACCCTAATCACATAAGGGTTACAAGTATTAAAATAAGATTATTTTTTTCAAAAAAAAAAAACAGTTCCATTATTAACTTTCACTTTTCCTAATTAATTTGCTAATTTCTTTTAAGAAAAGAACATGAGTTAAGATTTAGGAGACATCTAAGATGCATGATACTAAAGGGGGAGAATAGAGATATTCATGCCTGAGATTAGTCGGTTAAGAAATCTGATTAGATGGTTGGAATCCTCTTGCACCAACTTAATAAAAACACTAATTGAGCCTTCAAATCTTGAGTTAAAACTTGATAACTTTGGGGCTAGGGTTTGTAGGAGGAAGAGGAAGAAAATTATAAGGGTCTAGTGCTCTTAGAGGTTGTGAAAATATGTTTGAAAAGTCCTAAACCCGTATTAATTTAAGTGGAAAAAGATTAGAGAATTTAAGTGGTATTAAAATCCTATTAAAACTAAAACAGTTCGCTTGTTAGTCACTCTCCAGAACCGTGGCAGACAGTTAGTCATGCTTTAAATCCGTGACAAATTATCTAATGCGAGATTTTTATTTTGGCCCTATTTTTTAGCCTAGAGAGTTTTATGTTTTGAGGACTCTTCTAAACGATCCAAGACTTATATATACTCATATTAGGAGTCTTTTAAGCTAGCTTTCCGAATTCTGAATTAATTTAATTAATTATTGGATAAAATTATGGGTTGTTACACATGCCCTCTAAGTACTATTATCTATTGATATCGACGCCTTAAGATGACATCATTCTTCGTATTTCTTGGGCCACCTTAAACCACTAACAAAACTTAGTTTCACGTAAGCCTGATGAATAAGGACAAGTGTTTGTAAAAAGAAATATGGCCACATGGGTGTTCAAACCTATTTGATGTGTTTATAGACTCGTTACTAAAATGTAATTTCCTCCCATACTAAATATTTTGACCATGGTCTTGGTAAAAAACAATTGTGGTCATATATGGGAGAATCATTTTTTGTTATTTTAACAACACTTATTAGAAGGGGCTATTTATGGACATTTCATAAGTTCACATAATAGTTTTAGAAGGGAAACATTTCAACTTCTCGCAAATATCGAAATTAAAATGTAGAAGGTAAATATTTCCACTTCATATAAATGTCAAATCAAAATTGTGTAGAAAGAAACCATTCCACTTCTTGAAAATGTCATCTCAAAATTGTGCAGAAATGAAACATTTTCATTTCTGGAAAATGTCAGAAGGGAAACATTTTCACTTCTGGAAAATTTCAAATCAATTACTCGTTCTATATGATTTTATTATTGAAGGATATTTATGTTAAATGTTCACACAAATATGTGTTTATATCATAAGTATTCACGGATCAAACAGTAGCAACGTAAATCAACATTATAAATTATTCCAAGATTTGCATTGCAACTAACTCTTTAACTATCATTAAAGGATGGATTTACACCCATGGCTAATAAATGAAAACTTCCAGGTACTACACCGCAAAAATAGCTCAAATTTACCTTATAGTCCAAATATTTGTGTTTCAATGAGTACTTTTGTAATGGTAGAGCAATGATAGATGATTCCATCGAATGTAACTAGAGGACGTACGAAATATAAGATCCGTGCATGTTGGTTCACGCATAAATTACACTTTGACTTGTATGAGAAAACTTTAACTATATGATCGAGTGGAAAACCGAGCGTTCGTGTAAATACGCTAGTCGTTGTTATCGGCTTCCAACCACAATACAAAAACCTAAACTTTAACTATACTCTTGCGGAGTATAGTGGCTAGTCGGGGTATCAAATCCTCAGGGAACTAGGACGAGTGAACATGACGACAAAGCTAGGACTGTTAACCGTAACTTGACTCTAAAAAGAAACAAAAAGATGATTGAGATAGGAAATAACTAATTAACTAAATGCACACTAAATTAAACTACTTCATTAACTATGTGAGAAAAATTAACTAACTAAGAATGAATTAATAAGAATGAAGGGAAAACAGGATGGGAATACAATCCCCCATTCCTTAGTAATTACTTAGCAGAATACTAAAATTATAAATTAGAAGTTTAAATGAATCCAGTCTTTATAGATCCTAAGCATTACATATATGAGGTTCAATCCCGCATCATATGAAATCAAAGGGAAATATAAAGCGGTGCTAAACAATTTTACGCACATTATATTCTTAAACATTCCAAGTACCTAGGGCAAGAGAGATTAAAAGACCTATAATGATTGTAAAATTATCTTGCACGACTCTTTCAAAATTTAAATTTAAATTATATTTTCTACATATGTAATTTACATTGGGATGGGTTCATGCATCCCAACCCTAAAAAAACTTGGCTAGAAATGATTTTATTAAATGAAAATAAAATTCTAAATGTGCAAGAAATCATAGGTCTATTATGCATTGAAAAGAAACTTGAATTGAGAAACAAAATTAAACTGCAAGAGCAATTTAAACTTATAATATGAAAGAAATGGAAAGTAGAAATTAGCAATACTTGAATAGAAAAAGGAAATATAAACTTGAAACTTGAATCTTGAATACCTCTTGTTCAACATACAAACTAGGGTTTCTAAATCCTAAGAAAATATGAAATTATATGCCAAAAGGAACTCTCTCTCTTCCTCTCTTTATTACTCTAGGGCTTGGCTTATTATAATACCCAAATATGACTTTTTCAATGCCTCTCCACATTTCCCAACTAATAAAAAGGAATTATACAAAAAATTTCAAGAGTTGAAACTCTTCAACTTCCATAATTAATTTCAACTTTGACTTTCCTTCTCCAACTTTGACTTGCCATATCTTTTGATCCAGAGCACCGATTTGACTTCCGTTTCTTCCTGTATTCTTTTAATTTAGATCTCTTCAACTTTCTAGTTTTCCCCACCTCCGTAATATGGCTGTAAAATTACAAAAATGCTCTTGAATTCCCTATTTCTTGCTTTCTTTCACTGTTTTGCGTTCTCTTTCGCACTAATTTGCATGAAATACCTGTAAAATACATAACAGATACATAAAATACAATAAACTTGCCAAAAAGGGTTAGTAACATAAATATAAGACAAATACATACTATTTACAATGCACGGGATCATAAAAATACCGAAATTAAGGGGATAAATGTGAAGAATTTATGCCTAACCAAATTCCCCTAACTTAGAACTTTGTGCGTACCGAGCAATGTAAAAGAAAAAGAGTATGAGTTAAGGACCCTTCAAAAACTTTATTGGGATAGAATACCTTTTTCGCAGGCAAGCGATTGCATTTAGCGGATGCAACAAGCATTTAAACCCCTAGGAAACACACTTGAAAAGAACATGTGATCGAATCAATGAATCTAAATAATAAACGGGAAGAATATCCCACACCCCCTAACTTAAATGTTGCATTATCCTCAATGCGAATCAAGAACACAATATAAAGAGAGGAAAAGAAAGATATTACCCAAATGGAGCGATCCCGATGAGTGCGAGTCCATTGAATCTACAAAATATGTTAGAACCAAGCATAACATAAACTTTAACTAATTACTCTAAACTATAAAAAAAAAAAAAAAAAAAAAGCTAGTTATGTAAAACCTACGATTTGAACTTCTAATAAGTTATACACTAGAAGTCGAAAAATTTGAGAGTCCATCCAAAATACAATTTGACTTTGAGGGGTAATAAGTGTACCCTCTTTAGGATGCAAGTCTCCCGAAAAATAAGAATTCAGTTTGAACAACGGAAGGCATATGTAAGGCGAAAAAAATGAACCATCGCCAATTACTATTTTTAAAGGAATGATGGGTGAAAAATATAATTGGGATTTAAGAAAAATATAATCCCCCTCCCAAAGATTTTTCAAGTAGTTTGGGAAGAGGGGAACACAAAAAGGAAGAATCTATCATGGAAACCAATTCAAGCAAAGATTTCTTGTTGGTAAAAGTTTTAACTGTTTCAAAAGTTACAACCAACTCATGGGAATCAAAATTCAATTCATCTCCCAAATTTTGTCAGTTAGAACGGGAGGTAGTGCATGTGTAAGTGAATAACCCATAAGATGAAGCATATGAAATAGACATTCGCGTTCAAGAATCGGGTCAACATCCTCAAGACTTTCATCCAGTTTTTGTGATGTAGTTAACGGTTCGATAATAGTGGGGACACAAGGAAACGAAGGATCTTCAATCTCAATAGATTTTGAAATTTTTTTAAGAGGTTGAGATTCAAAATTACTTAGATCACTCTCAATGATTTCATCCTCAAAAGTGTTAGGTGAAGCTAAAGTCTCGACCTTCTCTAAGCTGTCCAAATAATCATTAAACTCCTTGCAAGTTGCTCTAATTTTCAACTCTCTATTAGCAAGGTCATCGGATTGCTTTTTGCTAATAAGCAAGAGTTCTTCCAAAGCAGGCTTCCTTGGTTCTAGCACCTCGAATTCCTCATTTGGTTGAAAACATTCTTCAACATCAAAAATATCGAAAGAAAAATCCTCATTGGGTTCAAATAATGCATCTAAGTCTTGCTCCCAATAACGATTTTTTCCTGATATTCTGTTTCAAGTCTTTCTTCTTCAAGCAATTGATTTTGATAAATTTGGATGGACTTAGCATTGGTCTTGTATTTATGAGACTCATCTTTAGTGATATTGATCCAATGTTCATAAGTCTTGAGTGCCTCCTCCTCACTATTATCATAAAAATTAAAGCCACCAAAAGAGTTAAAGTAAGATATTTCAAATTGGACAATTCAAAAATGTGACACCCATATTTCTGATTTTTTTTTTTGGATTTTTTTAAGGTCAAATTCGGGATTAACCAACCTAACCTAAGGTCTACCTAATTTCCCAGCAACGATGCCATTTTGATCGAGTGGAAAACCGAGCGTTCGTGTAAATACGCTAGTTGTTGTTATAGGCTTTCAATCGCAATACAAAAACCTAAACTTTAACTACACTCTTGCGGAGTATAGTGGCTATTCTGGGTATCGAATCCTCAGGGAACTAGGATGAGTGAACGTGACGACAAATGTAAGACTGTTAACCCTAACTTGACTCTAAACAAAAACAAACAGATTGAGATGGGAAATAACTAATCAACTAAATCACACTAAATTAAACTACTTCATTAACTATGTGAGAAAAATTAACTAACTAAGAATGAATTAATAAGAATGAAGGGAAAACAGGTTGGGAATACAATCCCCCAATCCTTAGTAATTACTTAGAAGAATACTAAAATTATAAATTAGAAGTTTGAATGAATCCAGTCTTTATAGATCCTAAGCATTACATATATGAGGTTCAATCCCACATTATATGAAATCAAATGGAAATATAAAGCGGTGCTAAACAATTTTACGCACATTATATTCTTAAACATCCCAAGTACCCAGGGCAAGAGAGATTAAAAGACCTATAATGATTGTAAAATTATCTTGCACGACTCTTTCAAAATTTTAATTTAAATTCTATTTTCTACATATGTAATTTATATTGGGATGGGTTCATGTATCCCTCCCCTAAAAAAACTTAGCTAGACATGATTTTATTAAATGAAAACAAAATTCTAAATGTGCAAGAAATCATAGGTTTATTATGCATTGAAAAGAAACTTGAATTGAGAAACAAAATTAAACTACAAGAGCAATTTAAACTTACAATATGAAGGAAATGAAAAGTAGAAATTAGCATACTTGAATAGAAGAAGGAAATATGAACTTGAAACTTGAATCTTGAATAGCTCTTGTTCAACTTACAAACTAGGGTTTCTAAATCCTAAGAAAATATGAAATTATATGCCAAAAGGAACTCTCTCTCTTCCTCTCTTCATTACTCTAGGGCTTGGCTTTTTTTAATACCCAAATATGACTTTTCCAATGCTTCTCCACGTTTTACAACTAATAAAAAGGAATTATACAAGAAATTTCAAGAGTTGAAACTCTTCAGCTTCCAGAATTAATTTCAACTTTGACTTTCTTTCTCCAACTTTGACTTGTCATGTCGTTTGATCCAGAGCTCCGATTTGACTTCTGTTTCTTCCTGTGTTCTTGTAATTTAGAGCTCTTCAACTTTCTAGTTTTCCCCACCTCGTGAATATGGCTATAAAATTACAAAAATGCCATTGAACTCCCCATTTCTTGCTTTCTTTCCCTGTTTTGCATTCTCTTTCCCACTAATTTGCATGAAATACCTGTAAAATACATAAGAGATGCACAAAATATGAAATACTTACAAAAAAGGGTTAGTAGCATAAATATAAGACAAATACAGGCTATTTACGATGCATGGGATCATAAAAATACCGAAATTAAGGGAATAAATGTGAAGAATTTATGCCTAATCACTATTGGTCGGTTTGGTTGGGACGAAGAAACCTTGAACTTGGCCATTGATGATGAAAACACATGGGAAAGGTTTTCGTCAGGTAATAATCAACGAACCTTGCTATCTATTCCATGTGTTCCAATGGCTTGCTTATGATAATGAGTGCAACAAGAGCAATGAAAGCTGCTCACCATGATTTATGAGGAATGCAATAATTATATCCTTTCTTAACTATCATAAGCGTGTGTCGATGTTGGATACCACTACATTACTTCATCTATGTTTTGATAATGAAATAGCTCCCTTTTATTGAAATAACACCTTATTTATATTAGCATAAACTACTATAGACATGTGAACATCTGAAAACTAGCGTACACTTTATTAAATTTCATACAAAACCCGAATGCCATAAAATAAAGGACGAAAATACAGCATAATAAATAAAAACATTTGCCCACTCAAGTTTTATGTAGTGTGACAAAGGTACATGGCTCTCCTAAATTCATTTAAAAAGTAAGAAGGCTCTCCGCGTATATCCCCACACCGTGAAACTTGATCACACAACCTTTCTCACGCCTCCTCGTCCCGCACAATTAGTGCGAAGTTAGACGACATTCCACCCACAATCTTCGATTATTAATGCTGACTGGTAAAAGTCTAATGTAGACTTTAACACATGCCACTATTTTTGAACGTTTAGGAGATGATGAAAATAGGGACCAAATCTTGTGTTGATCCTCTAACCTCCGATTATGGTACGTATTCCAGCAAGAGTAGCCAATCTAGATTCCTTGTTATAGTAATTGTCTGTCAATTCGGTAAGGAAATAATAATACTCGAATTTGACCGTTGTGGGTGATGCATTTTACATAGCAATATATTTATTTAAAAATAGTAGATTGGTATGGGTGTTCATAAAATACTTAAGAAAATAGAAATTTATGAACTACATTTCCACTCCTGCCAAAATGTCACCTCAAAGCTGCAAAAGGAAAACTTTTCCACTTTTGGCAAATGTTAAATCAATTGTGCAGAAGGAAAACATTTTAGCTTCTAGCAAACATAATCTCAAAGCTACAAAAGGAAAACTTTTCCACTTCTAACAAATGTCAAATCAATTGTGTTGAAGGAAAATATTTCCACTTCTGGCAAATATTATTTAAAAATTATAAAGAAGGGAAATATTTCTAATTCTGGCATATGTCATCTCAAAATTGAGCAGAAGGGAAAAATTTCCACTTCTGGAAAATATCATCTCAAATGTAGAAGGGAAACATTTTCAATTCTAACAAATGTCAAATCAATTATGCATAACGAAAATAGTTCCATAACTACCAAAAGTCTAATAATAGTTGAGATGAAAAAATATTGAATGTTTTGAGTTGCCTTAGTGTGCTGTTGTATTTTGGACCCTTAGATTGATGATGTGTCGACCTCTGAGAGTACTAGATGATCAAAAATATGTATAACATATGGGGCTTGGATTTTTAAATCATTTTGTGGGTTATTTTGGGGTTATAAGAAGAGAGAGAGGGTGGGTCTTCCCCCACCATTTTACATTAGCCATATTTCCTCTCTCCTTCTCTCTAAGTTTCAAGAGTTCATCTTCTTCCCCAAGCATTTCTCATCATAGTTACACCTTGACACCGCCGTAATACACCATTGTACACCATTTTCAATCCTTGTTCTTCATCCTCAAGCTTTATCAAGGGTAGAAGTGGGTAGAGTCAAGCAAGTAGGAGAAGCTTTGGACTATTATGGAGGGCTTTTGGAGTATTGTGTGATAGGAACTTTCGTCTTCATATTCATATTTGTCTCCTCTTCAAACCATAAGTAGGGTTTTCCTCTTCCGAAGATTTCAAGGTTTCTAGCTATGAAAAATATGTAGGATGCATACTAGATAAGATTCAATGCCAAAAATGAAGTTATTTATAAATATTTTCAAGCCTTGCAAAAAAAGATTTTTTAAAAAAGACAAGTCCTAAATGGGTTTTTTATGAATAAATGGCGTTTTTACCTTAAAATAGGGAAATAAAGCATGAAAAATATAAACTGATGATTATAACTTGTTTAGTTCATTTTTAGGAAATTTCTAGGCTTGAAATTCCCCTTAACACATGAAGAATCATATAGTATGATAGAAAATGATATTTTAGACTTGATAAATCATGTTGAAGTGGATTTTATGAGGAAATGATTAAATGTAGAAAACAACCCTAAATATATGTTATAAAATATTATTAAAACAAAGAAAAATGATATTTGAAATCACATGAAATAATAGGGCTAAGTAGTGGACATTTGGCTAAAATAGTCTTTGAATAGTTGAATGTATTTTCTATAGAAGATATAAAATGATGAAGCATGATTTTAAACATAAAATCATACAAAGAATGTTTTGAAAGAAAATGTTGGTTTTTAGTACCATAATGAATTAAATATGTTTCACAAAGTTATGCTAAAAGAAAGGGCAAGTGGTAAAATTTGATAACATTGAGGGTCCCAGTGGTTGGATTTCCTCGTTAAACCATATCGGTCGCTTATGGGGAAAGATAGATAAAGTGGATAAAATGGCACATGCATAAGAAGGAATGGTGATATAAACCGTAGAAATGATGAAAACGGTATAATGGTGGAATAATGTGGACATTAGCCAAAAATGTGATAACACATTAATATGGACTCGGATGACACCAAAAATAATTAAGAAGGGCTCGAAGCCTGGGGTGAAAGACCCAAAATTACTAACCATAGCATATAGCAGCATAGACGAGAGCCTGTTAAAGTATGCGAATATTGGAAGATTCATAGAAAAGATAATGAAAAAAGGAAATGGTAATGGTTGTGCTTGAAAATGTGTAAGTAAGAAAACGAAATGAAACGTGATAAAAAGGAGACTAATGAATAAAATATGGTTAATAGTCTCTAGACTCGGTAAAATTTGTATGAAACGGTTAAGTGTGAGTTTGAGCTCATCGCTCGAGTGCATTGCATAGTAGTTGCAGTAATACTAGCTAAATTATTTAGCATTTCGAGAATTAATTATAATACATGTTATCTGTATAATATTTTTGTAGAAAATGTATAACTTAGTCTTACCCACACGAGCATTCTCTCACCCCTGATTTTTATGTTAAAACTCCCACCCCACCCCAGGTACTTCGAGTATGGACATCGGGAATGATGCCAGTAAGGTCATAGAGGGCAATCAACGTCGTTAGTGGCTGTGTAATTTTTAATGAAATTATATTTTGGAATATTGGTAATTCGGGACTTTAAACATCGTGTTCGGGCCTTTGGCCATGGTTTGTAATAATACATGGATGATTTTAGTTTATTTCGTATTTAATTAATATTGTGGATTAAATTGAATTTTTATAAATAAACCTTGTAGATTGACTTTATGAATTAAAGTGGCCACCCCTTTTCTTTAACTTAAAACTGATAAATTAATCTTTAATAAATGGTGCAATTAAACGGGTTTTTATTAAATAATAAAATTGAAGTTTCTCCCTCCCCTTTTGACTACTTGATTCGGTGTGAGTTGACCCAACGGTGGCCCAAACTCCGGTCGGGGTGTCATAAATGGTATTAGAGTAATAGGATCCTCGGGTGTGACGAAGTGTTTACACTTTCTTAGATCACTTCCTTATACGTTTTTGCATAATTAATACTTGAGTTACTATTTTAGCAAATCGCTTCCGCTATCGCTTTCAGTTCGTATCATTGTATATTGAACTCTCCTTTCTTGTGTAGATGCCTCCACGTCATGATGTAGCTAGTGGGTCAATACTAGCGAGCTTAGATGCATGGATCAAGCCATGCACTAGCTTGCTGCCTCTCTCACGCGACAGCAGAGGGCTAACCGTAATGGGATGGTTGAGAGTACTACCTCCACCTTTATCTTTAAGGAGTTTAAAAGGATTAATCCACCCACCTTTAATAAGATAGATGGCCCCGATGTTGTAGAGGAGTGGATCAATGAAGTTAGGGTAATGGAGATTCCTGATGTGGCAGTTGGGCACAAGGTCAAGATTGTTATGTTCCAGCTCATGGAGCAAACACAACACTGGCGGAGCGCCTACTCTGCTAGTACGACTGAGATTATATGCTAGGGTATCTTCAGGGTTGCCTTCCTTGATAGGTACTTTACTCAGGCATTTAAGGATGCCAAGAAGGACGAGTTCCTTCATCTGATACAGGGGGGAGACTTCTATGAATGAGTACCTGAAGAAGTTTGAAATCTTGTGTAAGTATCTCGATGTTGTTCAGAGAGATGAGACTGAGAAGATGAGGCTGTTTGTTAAGGGCCTCAACCTGGGTAGTCAACGGATCTTGGAAAGTGTAGATCTGCCAAACTTTAGGTCAATAGTGAACAAGGTGATCCGATTGGAGATAGATGCTGAGGATGGAAAGGCCATCAGGGAAAAAAGAGAGAGCCCAACAAGTCCCAGGGCGACGATCACAAGAAGTTTCGGGGTGGGGCTCAAAGCTTCTTTATGAAACTAAAGGCTGCCATGGGGGTTGGTTCTTCATCAGCCCAATGCACTAGTGATCAGATTCCTATAGCCCCCCACAGAGAGGATATGT
Source organism: Sambucus nigra (assembly GCA_949130495.1). Taxonomy (NCBI): domain Eukaryota; kingdom Viridiplantae; phylum Streptophyta; class Magnoliopsida; order Dipsacales; family Adoxaceae; genus Sambucus; species Sambucus nigra. The sequence continues at coordinate 425,486,150 of OX422217.1, read as the reverse complement.
TTTGCTTGCGGGTCCCCCAGTCACTTTAAGAGAGACTGCCCATAACGAGCTTCAGGCGGTTAGTGAACTGTTAATATTGTGTCGGGCAAGAGTTCTAGTTACACAGCCGCCACCCACTAGTAACAGTAGTTCTCCTTGGGCTATCATCAGCCCATGAGGCATCATGTGGATGGTTCACGTCCAAGTCAAGGGTAGAGTATCCGTGGGTCAGGTCAGGTGCCGGCGGCCAGAACGACAGGTTTAACGATGGACGAGCATATGCCATATCGCTATTTACTGCAACTTTTGACCATCCATTCATAATGGAAAGTATGATTCTTTTGTTCAGTACATGGGTTAGACCATATCGTCCAACTATGGTGAAAATGGATAAAATCGCACGTTGATAAGAATAAATTGTGATATAAATCGTAAAAATAATGAAAATGGTAGAATAATGTGGACATCAGCCAAAAATGTTAAAACACATTAATATGGACTCGAATGACAGTGAAAATAATTAAAAAGGGCTCGAAGCATTGGGGTGAAAGACTCAAAATCACTGTCCAGAGCATATGATAGCATAACCGGTAGTGTGGACCCTGTTAAAGTTTGCGAATATTGGAAGTTTCTGAGAAAAGATAATGAAAAAAGAAAATGGTAATGATTGTGCTCGAAAATGTGTAAGATAACCAAATGAAACGTGATAAAAAGGAGACGAATGAATAAAATATGGTTAATAGACTCTAGACCCGATAAAGGGTGGTGTGAAATGGTTAAGTAGGAGTTTGAGATCATCGCTCGGGTGCATTGCATAGTAGTTTCATTAATACTAGCTAAATTGTTAAACGTTCCAAAATTAATTAAAATACATGTTATGTGTATAGTATTTTTGTAGGAAATGTACAACTTAGTATTGCCCACCATGCTGAGCATTCGTTCATCCCTGCTTTTTATATTAAAATCCCCACCCCACCCTAAGTACTTCATATAGGGACATCAGGAAGGACGCTGGTAAGGCCCTAGAGGGCAATCAACGTCATTATTGGCTTTGTAATTTTTAATGAAATCATGTTTTGGAACACTGGTAATTCGGGACTTTAAACATCATATTCGGGCCTTTTGCCATGGTTTATAATAATACAGGGATGATTTTGGTTTATTTTTTATTTAATTAGTATTATGGATTAAATCGAATTTTTATAAGTAAACCTTGTAAATTGACTTAATAACTTAAAGTGGCCACCCCCTTTCTTTAACTTAAAATTGGTAAATTATTCTTTAATAAATGGGGCCATTAAAAGGATTTTTGTTAAATAATAAAATTGGACCTTTGCCCTTCCCCTTTAACTCCTTGATTCGGTGTGGGTTGAACTAATGGAGGCCCAAACCCAAGGCTGGGCATTACACTTCCTGCATTTTTAAAACTTTTCAAACCTTGACGAATATTTTATACAATCACCAAACTGTTCAAAAACTCATCAACTCTTCACCTCTTTAAAAATGTTGAAATATATCCTTGAGGAATATTTAATAGCGACAATTTCAATGACCAACCAACGTGTCCAAGCACATAATGAAAGTGCTGGTTTACATATGCAATTTCAAAAAAGTATTTCCATATCCAAAGTTTTAAACAATACCGAATAAGTATCAAAAAAGAGAGTTGTAAGAGGTTGCTCACAATCGTATATGGGTGGATTATTTCGCTAAAATTTTGATGTACACTCCAGAACAATTTATTGTCGATTTCGCATGCATCGCCCATTGTTTATTCAAATAATGGAAATTATTGAACAAAAGGACGTTTACTTTGTTTAAAAAAGCGATGCCCTAGGTCGAAAATGGTTGAGTTGTCTGCAAAAATGTTGTGCAGGAATGTGCTTGTTGGCATATGGTTGTGCGACTGACATGACAGATGAATGTCTAGGAATTGATGAATCAACTGCCGTTGAGGCTGTAAAGAGGTTTGCATATGCAATTATTCGGCGTTTCCAAAGATAATATTATAGGTCACCCAATGCAGATGATGTTACACATATGCAAGCATAGAAAGAGAAAATGGGATTTCCTAAAATGTTAGATTGCATTGACTACATGCATTGAGAATGGCACAATTGCCTTCACACATGGAAGGGACAATACAATGGTCATGCAGGAGGTGGCACTAAAATCCTTGGGGCAATTGCTTCTTATGATACATGGATTTTACATTCTTTCTTTAGCCTGGCTGTTACGTGTAATGACCTAAATGTTTTAGCTAAATCAAAGGTTTTTATAGATTTATTGGAAGGAAATACAACCCCAATCTAATACGAAATAAATGGGAACACTTATGACATGGGATATTACCTCGCCGATGGTATATACCCATTATTATCAACAATTGTTAAGAGTTTTAATCGACCATCAACTCAAAAATAAAGTGTGTTTGTCAAATTTCAAGAGGGTGCATGTAAAGATGTTGAGCTCACATTTAGAATACTGCAACAAAAGTTCCATTTCATAAAGAATCCTTCAAGGTTGTGGCAACACAAAGATCTAAAGGTAATTTTGAAAGCGTGTATAATTTTGCATAGCATGATACTTGAGGATAAATGATGGGATCCTAAATGGAGCATTAAGTTTGATCCTACAACTTCAATGCCACCAATCAGTCGAGTTAGTCTTGCAAAGGCATATCGGTACATATTACGTGAAGCGAAGATGTATAATAAGGAATAACATAATCAACTGAGAGATGACCTTATGGAACATGTTTGGAATTTGCATGCAGATGCAGATATTGATAAGTAGCTCGTGAAACCATCTTACATTTCGGTTGGTATGTTCTAGTAATTTTTTTTCGTATGTGATTGTATTTATATGTTTGGATATTATCAACTTTCCATTTCTGTTTTGTAATAATGTCATTTGTTTTAAACATCAATATTGCATATTTCAATGAAAACACAACATACATTTGTAATTGGTCGATAAATTATTATGGTACACACTTAAAAATTTAGATTTACTATCAAGGTACGGTGATATCATATTATTATAAACCTGCCTAATAATCTAGATTTATTGTCAGGGTTTGGTCATATCACATAATTATAAAGCTACTTACTCTGAAATTTGGATTTATTATGAAAATTATAGAATTCTCATCCCTTTGAAGTTACAATTGGAATTCCTATTTTCTTATTATAATTAACTCATGTTGCTGTTAAGTTTTCATTGTACGAGTTAGTAAATTTCTTAAAATTCCGAATTAGTACGGTGTGAGTTTGTAAACTGCTAGAAATTGCCTTGCTTTTATCTTTTTGTTTTTTAGCCTTTCACCTTAATGGTCGTGGCAATGGGGAATGCATCTCTTCAAAGTCTTCAGCTAAATTAACGTCCTTGACACCTATTGATGGGACTGAATCTTCATCAACTGAGTTGATGTGTTTGCTAAATGAAATTTTTGCACATCTTTCAAAGTTTGATAGCAATGATCATTAACAAATTTATGATCACTTTCATTTTTAAAGTCATTGCGATTACGTTGAATCTGAACAAACATAAATTTGTAAAGTAAGAAAAATATATTGAGATAAAGATTAAAAAAAATGTACTGAAATAAAATTTTTCTATTAATCAAGTTTAAACCAAATAGTTTTAAACGTATACCCATTCAGCACGTGATGTCCCACTCTATCTCGTGGCACCAAATGCACGAGCCATATTTGTAGCATACAACATACAATCACGGCTAATTATTTACCATTTACCTTGCAGGACTTTTAGTGATCGGTGATACAACACACTTTTGGTATTGTTGAACTCGTGTTGAGGTTTTGCCCACATCGTTCCCTCTCTTTCGTTAGTTCCTATTTTTTCATCAAAATGCAAAACATTTATCTTTTTGTACTCTTATCCACTCTCTTAACAATTCCGGTAGCTTTCCCATAACTTTAAGGTATGGTTATGTGATCCTCTTCCTCGTTTAACGAATTCTCCCCCATATGTGACCCACTTTAAAGGATACACAATTGATTAATAGTACCCATTTTGGTTGACCTAATATAACTAAATAGAATTGGAGTAGATAATATTTATGGATTTTTTGAGTTTAATTTCACGTTCAAAATTTTGTTAGGCTTCTCTTTTATGTATTTTTTAAATTATTGTATTAAGTCTCATAATTATTTAAAACTTTTTTCAATTGTAATATTATTTTAATATAATTAATGTTTTAAATAATAAAAATATAAGAGTGAATATAAATAAATTTTCAAAAGTAAAACTAAATAGGAATGATCCGTAATATTTGATTGTATCGAAGGATGAACCTCAAAATATGAGGGGAAGGAAATTATGGTAAGGATAAATCTAAAGTGCTGTTCCCCTTAACCCCAACCGGCTAACCCTAACTTTACACACATATATACAAATTTATCACCGTTTCCCTCCCTCACTTTCTCTCTCTCAGAAACCCATTTGAAACTCCTGAAAATAAAATCCCCTCTCCTTGTTCTGGTGCAAAAAAACAGAGGGTTGAATGGGGAAGTACATGAGGAAACCCAAAATCACAGGCGACGTTGCGGTGATGGAGTCCTCACAATCCTCTCTTGGAGTGCGAACCCGAGCCAAAACCCTAGCTTTACAGAGACTTCAATCTTCTTCACCTCAATCATCTTATCTTGAACTTCGTACTCGTAGGCTCCAAAAACCCCCTTTGCTCAACAAGCAACAAAAACAAGATAACACCTGTCCTTGTCCAAACCCTAATTCCAGGTTAAGGCCTACTTCTGCCAACTCCGCTTCTGCCGGCTCCGCCTCTATTAGGTGTTGTTCTCTTAAACAAGAAGGCTATTTCGTTCATTCTAACCAAGATGAAACGGACTACAACTATGATTTGGGTATTGACGCCTCTTTTGGAGAGAACAATTTCGATTTTGAACCCAGAGACAGGTATGATTTTTGTTTGCTTCTCCAGAAAGAGTCGACAAAGGGAAGGAAAATTTTAAAGAAATGGTTTGTTTCTTAAAAAAAAAAATTCTTTTTTAGCCACTCCTTACCTTTTTTTCTCTCTTTTCATTGTAAAATTTAGGGTTTTTACTTTCCCTCTTTTGGGGGTTTCCATTTTTATGACTTTTGTGTTCTCACTCATTTAGAAAAAGGGTTTCTTATATTTTCTCCTTTCGAAGTGGTTTTGCGGGCATACGTTCCATTTTGCTCAAACCAAAAAAGAACAAACTAACATATTGGGTTTTCATTTATGGAATTTTTATTTGTTTTCTTGCTTAGACATTTGGGGTATTTTTTGCTAAATTATGTTTGTACTCATGTAGTGATTTCATTGTTTTAAGTTATTCATCAATTCTTTTTTCAAAACTTTAGATTTCATAAAGCCATTTAGCATTTTTTTTTTGTTTCTAACAATGTGTGAACTGTTTTTCTTTTCTTGTTTATGGAACTGTAAGTACACTAGAAGATGGATACAGAGTTGTGTGATGTCTGTATCTTTACTGAGCTTTTTTGTTTATAATAAAAAAGTGACAAACTATAGGACCCATTATTTTTTCTTTTGTGTTGTCCATATATTATGTCAGAAACATGGCACTTTGGAAAATTGCTTTCAGAAAAAGGTTAGTGATGTTAGTGACTAATGAGATGTTCTTTAATGGAATAAATAATCTAGTTGTTGCAACATATTGGTAGTCCCACATAGTTTTCAAGTTATTTTTCCTTTCTTTGTCAAAGAAGCTGCTTTAATGCTCTCATTTTCTTCTAGACTATCATAAATATTTTAATGTAGAAAAACATATCTTTGAAGTTACATCTATTTAAATTTTGGTTTAATATTTAAGATAGAGACCTAATTATTAAACCTTTCAATAATCAAAATTTGCTCGTATGATGATTGATCTTTCCCAAATTAGGTTTTCATAATTGTTGCAGATGCATGACACTGGAAAAATACTCAAAAAAGCTGTTTAACTATTTGGCAGTTTATAGCATAGTTGTCAAAATCGTCCGATTCACGATTCGAATCGGACGATTCGATTCGATTCACTACCAAAACGATTCGAATCAACCTTCGAATCGCAAATGTCTAAAGAATCGGACCGAATCGGCGATTCACGATTCGAATCTTCCGATTCGGGTCCGATTCGGTCCGATTCACGATTCGGTCCGATTCACTTTTTTTTTTTTTTTTTTTTTTTTTTTTTTTTTTTTTTAATATATAGGCTCTTTATGATGTATATATATTTGTTTTATGTAGGGTGTTTTAAATTAATATGTAGGCTGTTTTATGAAATATTTTTGTTTTTTACATTTTTAAGCTTAAAATGGATGAGAACATGTACTACGGTTAATTTTTGTGATATATTTTGGTATATTATCATGTGCTATGATTAGTTTTTTGTCATATTACGCTTAATTACCAATTCTATAGTGTTAAATTCCATTTACATATGTTTTACTACGTTTTTATCGTTTGGTTCCGATTCGACCGATACGATTCACGATTCGATTCACGATTCGCGATTCGGGGGGTAAACGATTCACGATACGATTCGCGATTTGATAACTATGGTTTATAGTACAAACAAAGTAGAGAAAAAAGGGTAGCCATCTAGTGATTTGAATCCGTTTTAACCAGAAAATCTTTTTTATTTTGCCTTGGGTCACACTGGCATTTTTAACTTTCCTGTTTTGCAATGATATACCTTATTCACGGGGGCCACGCGACAGACTGATAAAAGTATGTGGGATAGATACTCTGATTTGGTGGCTGGCTATCTATAAGGGTGGCGATATTCGCACTCCAAAAGTTCTTTAAAATACTACGAAAAACTTACTTTTATCTCCTTAACACCACACAAATTAACACCACAAAAGTAGCCGTGAAAATGGGTATCAAGGTTAGTCGTGATATGGGTACTGAGGTCAAGGTTAGCCATGAAAATGAGTACCACGTTCAAGATTAGCCGTAAAGATGGTATCACGGCCAAGGTATGTCGTAAAATGGATACCACGGTTAGGATTAGTCGTAAAGATGGTATCATGGCCAAGGTTAGCCGTAAAATGGATACCACGGTCAGGGTTAACCGTGAAAATGGGTGCCACGATCAAGGTTAACCGTGAGATTTTGTTGGGTAGAATAGTAAAAAAAATGACTTTTTGTGTGTTTTGAGGAAGTTTTTGGGGTGCGCGAGTATCACCACCCTATCTATAAGTATCAATGAATTTCACTTCTGGCTGCTAACGAAAGCCTGGCCTGTATACTTCGCCCATTTTTCTTTTTTCCTTCGGGCAAGTATATAAAATATTTCCCCCCAGAATTTTGGAATGAAATTATCAGGACAGTGTATATCTCTTTCTTTTTCAAGTGTTGCAACTTGATAATTTGAATTAAACCTTTAATATTGAATTTATTGTGTACAAACTACAAAGGTTACAAGGATGACTTTGTAGTATCCTTGCACATTTATTCAAAAATCTGATCTCTCTCTCTCTTAAACTCTTAATTTTCCTTTTTTAGGCTGTGGCAGTATATTATTTTTTGTTTTATAATATCATCCCCATTGCCTTTCATTAACATTTTCCCCAGCTCTACATCGACTTTCCTTGTTTTGTTTGTTTGGGCTTTCGCAAAATATATTTGTGGCTTCTCTTTCCTCATCTCTCTAAGGGGGGATGGGATTCAAAGTTTGTGAAATGACGTCCAGATTTCAAATTATAATATAATAAAGAGTGTTACTAAATTATGTTGTGTTTAAGCCTGGACTTGATATAAATCTATTCCATTGATTCGTATTTGCATGTTTCCAACAGGAGCACTAGAGAGAGCACACCTTGTAGTTTGATACGGGGCCCCGATAACGTTGGGACCCCAGGTTCTAGTACAAGGCCCACAAGTTTATCTACTGTCAATCGAAGAGACTGTAATTCCCGAAGAAACATTCCTACAACTCACGAATTGGAAGAATTCTTTGCCTGTGCAGAACAACAACAGCAGAGACTTTTCACCCAGAAGTATAGTGCTTACATTTCTCTAGTAGTTTGGATTAATAATTTGATTTCACAATTAGTAGGGAAAATTTGAAAAAAAAAAAAGACGAAAACTCTAAAACTTATTTTAATAGGTTTATAACCCAACACCCCCAAATGTTCAAAGAAACACATTTAAGTGGAATGCTAACTATATATTTTGTTGCAACGAGGGGGCTTTCAGAATTTGTGTACTTTTTTTCTGAATTGTCCTAATTAATATAAGATGCTTATTTCACCTATATTAGCTAAATGATCCTTACTATGTAATTTTTTTGTAGGTACAACTTTGATGTTGTCAATGATATACCCCTACCTGGACGTTATGAATGGGTGAGAGTGTAACCCATAATCAGGATCTGATTGCTGCTATATTGAAGTCAAGAAGCTGGTATTAGTGGTGTGGTTCATTTATACCACCCTTCTCTTATTTACTGTAAAAATGGAAATTAGAGCTGTCAAGATGTGTAAACTAGTGATCTGTAACATAAACAGAGCTGATGAATTTACACACTTATCTATTGGGAGAGGAATGACAAGGAAAGTGTAACTTTATCCTTAGGTAGGACTTCTAGTTTCATCAATGTAGTTTGGAGGTGCCTATAAATGGAAGACCGTAATTTCTTTTTCCTCTCTATTTTCCTTGACACGTGTGCATTGAGGTGGAGACGGATTCACTAGTTTTACACGTTTCTCCCTATTTGTTTTCACCTGCTGTGTTATGTACCTACAATTTTCATTTACCCTCCATTGAAATGATAAATAACGCCACGTGCATTTGCACTTCAGAATTTGGGTATCGATGGTAATGATCTTCCAAGACCATCTCATTATTTTGGCTTGGCAAATGCACACTACTCCAAATTCAATGAAGAACAAACGAAGAAACAGGGCTGGTTCTGATCCTTCCAAAAAAAAATATTGTACAAAAGTATTAAATACCTAAAAAATAATTGAATAATTGTTCTTCTATCATTTTGACTTGCAAAATTACTAATTAAAGTTTTACAATTAAGTTTATCAAGCAATTTATGTTCAATAGATAACAAGGTTAAGCTTTTTAATCTTTCTTGTGACATAGTTGATCGTAAGTAATTTTTTAATAATTTTAATTTTGAAAAACTTCTTTTCGAAGATGTGACTGTAATAGGTATGGTCAATAGAATTTTATAAGTAATTATTGAATTTGGAAAACAATTAAGTTTTTTAAAGAAATTTAGTATTTCAATTGTCATTTTTGTTTCTTTTGATAATATATTTTGCAAAACTTTCTTCAAATAAATCTTTTCCATCAAGATCAGAATAAGTTTTATGTTTTAAAATTGTTTTGAGATTATCACAATATTTTTTTCAATTTGGTATCATCTATGGAATTTAACTTACACATAACAAAATAAAAATTCATTTTTTTTTCATATTCTTTTAATTGATCATACCTCATTTCTAATGACCCAATAGCTTCATCTACTATACGTAGAAGATAATTAATTCTAAAAGAGTCTTCCGGTGATTGTGTATTCTTCTCATTTACAGTCTCATTAAAATGTCTCTTCCTAGGAATTTGATGCGTTATACTAAAAATATGATCAATTTCCATTTCAATACAAATTTTTTTAGCGGTAATTATCGCATCTATGAATCCAGTTTCTCTATATTTTTTAGAAGAAGTAATCAACCCTCCTACTTGTTCAATTGCAATATCAATAAGCATGTCTTTAGATTGTAAGTTTTTGCTAACCAAATTAACTGCATGCAATATTTCATACCAAATAATCACGGATAATAAAAATTCATATTTTCCAAGATAATTTTCTGCTAATGATCTGGCTTGAATTCGTACGTCTAATTCATTATCAGTATCTCCAACTTGTAGTAAAGCGTCTCTTAAATTCGGAGCTTGAAATCAAATAGCTTTAATAGCTTCAATGCGACTTTCCCAACGTGTAGCTAATAATGACTTTACACTAATTTTAACATTACCACAGAGTGTAAAATGCTTTAGGATTTTTATCTAATAATTTTTTTTTGACACCTTGATTCTTACCTTTCATGTTTGACCCGTTATCATATCCTTGTCCTCTGACATCATTAATATATAATTTATTCATTTTTATTGCCTTTTCTAATTCATTAAAAAGACCTTGTCCCGTTGTTTCATCCACTTTTAAAAATTATATAAAGTATTCTTCTATTGTTATTGGACTATTCGAAACATCTACACAGTAATGTCAAAGACATTTGTTCATCGTGACTTGAATCGGGAGTACAATCAAGTATTACAGAAAAATATTTTGCTTGTTTAATTTTCTTAATGATTGTGTCTTTTACTTCGGATGCTAACATAAGTATCAACTCATTTTGAATTTTATGACCAAGATAATGATGATGAATTTCCCCGTTTTCAATACGTTTAACATGTTCTTTCATTGATGGATTCCACTTTGCAATTGTTTCGATTAGCCTTAAAAAGTTTCTATTACTATTTTCATAAAGCCTCTCATTTGTTCCACGAAATGCCAAATTATTTTTAGCTAAATATTGCACAAGCGAAATTATTCTTTCTAAGATTCATTTCCAATGTTCTCTTTCTTTGTTAATACGGTCTTGTATATGTTTATCAATTGTTTCATTTTTCTCCAATCTAGTATATAAATCAAACCAAGCAATCATGTTACTGAGATGTTCCCAATCATTATATCCTTCATTCACTAATTGACCACCTCTTTTGTGGCATTTTTTAAACGATTTACAACAAAAGCAAAAAACTCTATTCACATCCTTTGAATACACGAGCCATGTCCTATCCTCCTTATCCCCATTTGGTAAAAAACGGGTGTAATGTAGTGAAGAAAAATGTCTAGATAATTTATCTTTAGGGCCTTTTTCCAAAGATAGATCTCTTATTGGACCATTTTCTACCAATATGTCTCTAGATTTTATATCAAGATTATCCCAATTTTTTGGATCAAAATTATCAACCGTGTTACTAGGTTGTTCATCCTCCAACAATTCATTTTCATCATTTTTCGTAGGACTTACATTATTCACTGTTTCATTTTTGTTTTTTGCATTATTTTCTAATTCTTCTGATTGACTTGTATTTTCATTAACAGAATTTATATTTTGTTGCTCTTTAATAATAAATTTATCAAGCGCTCCCTTAAAAGATTGTGTCACCTCTTATATTCTTTTTTGTTTTTTTCGTTTTTGATATCTGGATGCTTGTTTTTTTGGTTACATTTCTAAAAATTATAAATTTATAAATAAAAATAAAACACGCAATTAACAACGAATCTAATAGATAATTTTAGTCTAGAAATATCTCAATTGATTGAATATAAAAAAATCTGAAAAAATGTCACCTGGTTTGAGCCTTTTATTCCCTCTCCAATTTCATCGACTTGATTAATGTAGAAAGAAACAACCTAATAAAAAAAATTCATTGCATAAAAAACTGATTAGTAAAACATTGATGAATTTAAAAAATAAAACAGATTATTAAAAAAAATAGTAATAAAAAAGATTAGCATATGTATAAAAAAATAATGAAAAAAGAAGACAACAACTTGCAAATGAAAAAAAATGAAGACAGTCTCCAACTTCTGCAAAAATGAAAAAAGAAAGCTTGCACTGCACAGAGAGATAGAGAGAGAGGGACGTAAGGAGAGAGGAGAGAGGGAGAGAGTGGGCCGGCGTGCAAAAGAAAGAGAGAGAGAGGGAACCAAAAAGATTTTGTGGGTAGTTGAAAAAATGGCTCCTAAAAATGGTAATCTTAAATGAGTTGGGTGAGATTTTTTTGGGAAGTTGTATCATTCTTTTTTTTTGAATAGTTGAAAAAATGGGCCCCTAAAAAACTAAACTCATTTAAAAAAATATTTTTTAATATATAAAAAATATTTTTGGACCCCTAAAATACACATATACTGGTACTTATTGTAAAATGGGCCCTGTGTCACTGCCCACTTGGCACATGGCCAGGGTCGGCCCTAGAAAGAAAATAAAACATTTCTCGAGTTCAAGTGTTGTGTGCATACTAATACGCATTAGAAAGTGCATAAAATGCAAATGGATAATCGTTTTGAGGGTAAATATTACAAAAAGAATCACTTAAAAGATTGCTTGTGTGTGAAATGTAAAGATAAGACTAGAAGAAAGATTAAAGAAAAAATAAACGCTTGCTCAGAAAGATGCAATTAGCGTCCTATGTAGCAGTTTTGCTATGCTAAGAAGGATTGTTATTAGAATAATTATATGGGTGTTAAAATCTCTCTCAAAACCTTTCTCAACAGTGATGCGGATTTCATTTATATTTTCATTTACTTATTAAGTGTTGTCTTGTGATATGGGTCTCGTCATAACACAAAAAATTATTGCTTTTAGGGGAGATTTTGGAAGATTTATTTAGGACTCATGACAAGACTCTTATTATTATCGTTGCACAGTTTGTGAGGAAGATAAATTGGCTCTTATTATTATTATTTTGCTTTTTTCCTATTTAGAATGTGAGGAGAATGCTAAAAGAAGATTTCAAGTTAACATTACTATCACATAAGTTTTTGCTCTATTTTTTTATAATTTTAGTGCGAGAGAAGGAGAAAGAAAAGGAAGAGCGCAGGAAGGTTGCCTTATTTTTCCTTTAAACCATTTAGTCTCTTAAACAAATATTAATTCCTGATTAGTCCATCCATTACTCACAATGCATGTTTTATCCTTGTGTTTTATTTTATCAAAATACAATTATACTTCTAAAGACCAAATAGACGTGTTTGTACCTCAAAGTCTCACGTCCTTTGATCTTCTAATTCAAACCATACTTTATTGTTCCCAACACATTTAAGCATCAGTGCTCTAAACTTCAAACTAGCAATACCGAAGTCCCGATTAAACCTTAAAATTCCATTTTCAGTGTTCAACCTGTAGAATGAAGCACAAAAACTCATCTTTTCCTTATTCAACTAAAATCTAGCAGAAATCGAACAAGTATATTTTGAATATTCGTTGTTTCATTTTTATTGAACACAATCACATTATTGAATAGTTTCTATATCCAAACTCCAACCTTGAAAAGTAAACAAATTTTAGATTTGCAATGATATTCTCTTCCTATTTATTCAAATATATTGTTATATATGTCAATAATAAGAAAATTTCTACATTACATCTAAAATCAGAGTTCTGAAATCCCATTTCATGATTTGCATGTAGTTAGTTTTGCATACATTTCGATTATATGAAGATAATAACAAAATTTGTGCATTTATGAAATACTTGATTAGGTTTACTAATATATGAGAAAATTTTTGAGTGATATTCACATATAAATCAGATTTGGTTTGGTTATTGAGTACTTTTATTACATCTACATTAAGTCACTAGTATGCATATTAGTAATTATTAAAGTTACTACTCTGCTCCAATTAGTTAATTAAACTCAATGTTTTTCATAAATAGGGTTTTAGATCATAAGTAACTAAAGAAAATATTTTTGATTCATAAGGTAACTAGAAAATGGGATTGAAATATATAAATTTATTTTATTTTATCTGCATGAATAACTTATTTATTGTTTGTTTGTCATTTCAATTACAATCAATGACTATTAAAGTTACAAATATGGCTTTTAGTAAATAATAAATTAAGTACATGATTAATTTTTCAGAAATAACCTCAATATATTGCATAAATGAGTCCATTAATCACTATCAAATTCATTTTGGTTTGGAATTGAAAACAAATAACTAAAATGGTGGTTTTAATTCATAAAGTTGGCCATTTATATGTGTTTAAGTATAAAGTCAATGCTTAGGATACGAATGTTGAATACTTAAGTAACTATTTGAAATACTTATATCAAAATGCTACAAATAAAAGTAACTAGTTACTATATTAATAATTGTTAAAGTCTCTGGTTTTATATATAGTATTTGAAAATCAATAATTTGAATAATTTGTGTTCTTTGATCATTTAAATTATAGGAACAATGGCAAATTCAAGTTCAAAGACACCTCCAAAAACTAGTTCAGCTAGTGAAGATGCTATAAATAGTCAACAATTTGAAACGGAATTGCAACACGATAAAGCTGAAGAAGTGATGAATTTCAGTAAAAACCGACCCAACTTCTTACCTTTAAATAAGGTAATGAAGGTCGTTAAATCGAAAATTTAGCTACATCATTTAACATTGATGAAGAAGACTCCATTCTGGAAGATATTTAGAACAATTTTTGATGGAAATCTTCCATTGGAAAGTTTCAGAAAATCAAATACAAGTGTCTATTCGATCATTTCAACATTTGATGTTAAAACAAACAAATTCAGATTTGGAGGTCCTTCGCTTAACATTGAAGAACAACAGATATAAGTTGTCTTTGGTATCTTTGGTATACAATTTGTTGGGAGTGTGTTTAGCGTATCCAAAATAAATAAATAAACAGGACACGACTTTTGTGAAAAGACACTTTAGGAAGAGCAAGAAATTAACGAGTGTGTTAATTAAGAAAGCTGTGAAGGGGAAATTGACAAGGGACCACAAAGATTTTGTCTTACTAGTTTATATCCATATCTGTTGCACACTCCTCTTTCTAAATAGGGGATCAAAACTTGCTTGGTTTTTTGTTAACTACATCGATAAATAGTTCAAGTTTTAATTGGGCAAATGTAGTGAAGACTTTCTTATTTAAGTTAATTAAGAAGTATAATGCAACTCCAATGATAGTGATTGACCGTGTTATGCTATTGCGTGTAAGTTATATACATGTAAATTTATATATATATTTATTTTATTTACACTTACTACGTTAACATAATACAATTTTATTTGAGTTTTGGCTTTGTGAGAGCAAACTCATTATTGAGCGAACGATTGTGATCAATGAAGAATATCTATCTTTCACAAGATGAAATCTTCGAGATTTAACTCAGAAGCTTTAAGATGCCCCTATCTCTGATTTACAATTCTGACAGGTAAATATGTATATTATTGTTTCGTACTAATAATATGATTACTAGATTCTGAAGTAACTAGTCTGTTGCATTTTTTATATTACAAGTTAATATGTTAATTCCTGACTTCTCAATTTAATAATTTGAGTTTTATTACCTGTTGAAGTAACTACTCTGTTACACTTCTAATATTACGAATCAATATTTTTGTTTGTATCAACATCTGGAGTAACTACTATTATATCTCGTGGGTCATAAATTAAGTATCATTACATGGCAATAAAATTTGTCTTCAAAATAGTAACTAATATATTATATCTGTACTGTGAAAGTAACTACTTTTGCATATGAAAAATTGTAAAGGTCCCTAATAAGTATTTGTCACATTCTTTAAGTTTATTATTATTAAGATTATTACTGATTTTACATTGAAAAATATAAGTTTTTCCCATGTTTATTGTATAGGAACATGATGGGGCACAAATTATGGATGTCCAAGGACAAGAGAACAATGAAGAATAAGAAAGAAATGTACAACCTTCAAGCCAATATGTTAATGGAAGGGTTGATTAATGCAAGATAAAAGAGAACATGGATGAAAATGAAGATATTGAAGGTGAAGATCAAGAAGAAAAAGAAGAAGACAATAGTGGAATGAATAATGACATGTTCAACGAAGAGAACAATTATGAAATGAATCACATGTTCAGTGAGTATGAAGTTGGTAATTAATGTTATAGAGAGCTAAACTTTGAGATATTTCAGCTCAATGAAGAGATGGAAAACTTGAAGGAAAAAAATTGTAAAGCTCACTGAAGACAAGGCAAAGTTGAGGGAACATAATGCAACTGAAATTCATAAGATAAGAGAGGAAAGCAAAATGCAAATGGAAAGAATAAAAATAGAGAATAATGAAGGGGAACTTGGGTTCTTAGATTAGATTTGCTGTCAGTCACTTAATATAAAAAGGTTGAAAGATAAAGAACAAAAAAAGAATAGTGCACATAGTGACGAGGTCACTGGTTTAACTTGTGAAATTATTGAAAAATATAGTAAAATCAAGAGGTTGGAAGCATAACTAAATACTTTCAAATCTGCCAATAAGTGTACATACATAATTGAAATTCCAATTAGCTCGAAACCCATATTCAAAATTAACAAAGTTAGACCAAGATCCATGGCTAAACGTGTAAAGATTATAGCTAATAGAATTCCAAATGTGAATGAAGATTACACTTATGGCAAGAACAAGAGGAAGAGAGTGGCTAAGAAAGAAAGTGGTGTGGATGAAAGTTCAAAGAAACAAGAAGTTCAAATGAGAGAGAGAAAAAGAGAAAATATGATCCGTTGATAGAGATGACAGAGAGAATTAGTGTTGTAAACTTTGAAATTAGAATTCGCATTCCAAAGCAAGAGAAGAATAGGCTTTAAATTTTTTTGACAAGTCAAATGTCTAGTAATTTTACTTACAAACTTTATTTTATTATTAGGTTCATTATAAGTGGATAGCATTGCAATCTTACAAGTATTGATTCCAATTTTCAACACGTACTTTTGCGCTAGAGTAGGCGTTTATCTGAGTAAAAGGAAGCATACCTCATTTTACAAAAGAAAGCAATTACAAACCATGTAATACAATATTTCTTACTATGTATTTTTTATATGATCTGTAATGTCAAAATTACTTATACAAATATTTCTACAGTCACTACTTTATCATTCATAAAATATAGTTAATAAACGCTAACATCAATTTTTTGTGCAGGCAATTGATGCTTATGTGGAGTTGCTCTGTTACAAAGTTCGTAGAGACGATAGCGTTCAACACAAATCATTATTCATTACAAGTTACTTTTGGTAATCTTACATACCATATGTAATTATATGAGAATACATAAAGAGAATAATTAATACAGTATGACAAGATTTCTTTTAATTTTAAGTTCAAAATTTAACAGCTAAAGTAAATAATTTTGTATCATGTAACTAGTGAAGTCACTAATCATGTATGCAAATGAAAATAATTAAACGAATTAATTATGATATCTCTATAAAAACTACTATTCAAACATGTCATGCAGTTTAATTTCTATAGTTCGTTAATGTGAAAAATAACTCATAAAGTAAGTTTTACTTCACCTATAACTTATGAAATTCACTTATGTTATGTTTTTCTAATAGAATTATGTGCAGAAAAGGAAGACAGTGGCTGCAAATAGGAAAATATTTGAGAAGATGTTAATGTACATTAGAACTATATGATTTGTATTCTTCCCTTTCTTCCATGAAAATCCAGGTCATTTCACTCTCACTCTATTTGACAAGCAAATCAATAAATGGTGGCATTATGATTCAACAAGATATGAATGTACAAAAACTCAAGAAAAATACTTCAAAGAAGCTCTCCTAATGGTAATAAATAATATAAATACTTTCTTAAATTCATTTTCATATAATTCTAATTTATTTCAAATGATGTTGACTAGAATTAACATATTGACCAATGCGTTGTAGAGAAGAAGAATGAAATGAAGCAAAATCCAACTATGAAGTTGATAGAGCCACCTGAGAAAATAGGAACTTTTGCAACTTCTTGAAATGATATGCAAATAGATTTGGATGCAACTGAGATATGAATACAACCGTACAGACAAAGCCAACTGCAATTTGCAGTCGTTTGCCCTCAACAAAAGGAAGATTCGTAAGTTATTTTACTCTGAACTACGAAACTTATTTTTTTTTTTTTTTTTATTAAACTTGATTTTTTTAAGAAACAACAATGATTGTGGTATATCAATTACATCCTACGTGAAGAAAATTGTATACGAGTAGGTGCCTGAAAAGAGATTTGCAGAAATTGCGATCGATAAAATGTGTACAAAGATGCTTATCAAGTTAATCAATTATGCAGAGCATAAAAACCCAAAAGTGATTGAAATTAGAGAATTAAACATATGTGAAAAATAATGTTTCGAACATCATTTTTAGTAGTTACAGTTCTGTAACTTATATACATTATTTTCAGTTTTCGGCTTCTATTGTAGTTGACAATTAAACTCATGTTTTATATATATATATATATATATATATATATATATATATATATATAATCTGATAAATGAATGTTTATTTTATTTAATATTAATAAAATATTGAAGGTCTATAGAACAATTGTTTATTGGTAAACATTGAACAGTATAAAAAAGGTTAAAAAATAAAATGAAGATGATGGTGTGTGATATCAGAATTAAGTAACTAATTCTTTCAATTTCGCAAATAAAATCACTAATAACAATGCACAATTAACATGTCTTATTACATAGTTAAAGCAACAATATTTGATTTATCATAATGAAAAAATCAAGTTATTTTCTTTAAAGTGATATAATAAATACTTATACTTACCATTCAAAGATACCTAAACTCAGTAGTTTTCAAGTTTCTCAATTATAAATCACTCTATTTAAATTCTACATTGTAAACAAAAAAATAATTCTAACAATATATATTATTGTTAAACAATATCAAACAATATCAAAGAAAGTTGTATAGTTTATTTTTAAACATTAAACAATATCAAAGAAAGTTGTAAAATAAAATGAAGATGGTGGTGTTTGATATAAGTGTTAAAGTAACTGATTTTGCCAATTTCACAAAATAAAGTCACTAGATAATCTCCAATGGTACTTTCAAATTGCCCCATTTTGAATCTAAGAAAAAGGAAGTCTGAAAAATTCTTGCCAATAGAAGTGTCTAAATAGCTGTGAATCCTACCTGTGTGATGAGTCATTTGGAAAATTTCTATCACTATTTCCACATGTAGAAATGGGTAGGAGGTTGGAATATGGCATGGAAGATATTCTATGGCTAAAAATTCACCCACATTATCTTTTGCAGTTAAACATTTATAAAAACTGTTGGATAGAAAGAAACTGTGGGAGGGCTACGTGTTCCAAAAATTAAGGCAATTTACCAACTAGATTAAGGAACCTTTTAACTATCGCATAGATTTGGTTTTTGAAACTGAATCATTGAAGATGGTCTAATAATACTGCACAATTGACATGTCTTATTACATAGTTCACTACACCAAATCTACCGAATTGTCACGGTTATTGACCTTGACAACTTCAACTTGTCAAGGTCAATGACGTGACAATTCTGGGCGAGACAACTTTTTATGTCATGGTCATTGACCGTGATAAGTTAATTAAACTTGTCATGGTCGTGTCACGGTCATTGACCGCGATAAGTTTTGTCACGGTTTATAACCGTGACAAACCGGTAATATTTAATAAAAAATTATCACGGTCAATGACCGTGACAAGTTCGTGATAACTTTATTTGCCAAGGACTTGTCACGGTCAATGACCGTGACAGTTCTGGGCAGAATTGAAAAAAATTGGCTGGGCAGTATGGCCACTGCCACTACCCAGTAGTATATTTGTACCTGTTATAGCAACGTTGTACCTGTTCAAACATCATATATCCAAATAAACTAGAGATAATGTAAATATACATTCAATATAAAAACAATATGCATCACGATATAATCCAAATGTACCAACTTAAAAATAATTCAAATAAACCAACTTAAAAACAATTCAAATGTATCAACTGAAAAATAATACAATTGAATTCAAATAATGTCACTACATGTCTTAGGTAAGGTTAAATCCGAGTAGGTGAGTAGGCCACACGATATACGAATTGACACACCCACTGACATACATCGTGCCGCATTTTTTGCGCAACCACAACGGGGAGTTCTCCTTCCTGGGTATCACATGCGTGACGAGTACCCTGGACTCGATGTCTTGAAGCTCACGTCCATAAACTAGTCCACCCTAGACGATATTCGGGTCCCTCAACCCCCGCCCTATCCGCTGGCCATCAAATATGTCTAGTATAAATACGCTCGGCCAACCAAGCGTCGACATCGGTCGGTCGAAGGGAGCTAAATAGGGAAGTGGATCATCAAAGTCCGCACGTATCGGCGATGAAGCAGCGAGGTCCACATCCTCGTCATCCCGCACCTTGTCCTCCCGCACCACCTTCTCCTTCCCTTTCCCCTTGCGTTTTTCGCCGCCCAATAAACTCTTCATGAATGAGAACATATCTTAGACCGTCGCCTCTAAACGGGATAGCTTCGCGTCATGCGAGTCCACCGTTCGAGCCAACCCGGTGTCGCTTGTCTCCAATCCGATGATCCCAGATTTGGCCACCCGTGAGCTCACCCCCCTTGTCCTCCCTTTGCGATCAGATCCAAGCACTTGGTTGAGTGCGTCTGTGGACACAAATGCCTTGTCGGCATCATACTGCGACTCATGCACTTCTTTAAGCTTTGCCTGAAACGAAAAAAAACACATGATTAGTAAAATAAGTAAATTAAAAAATTATAACGTAATTAACAAAAAGTAAACTGTCGGATTACTTACAATCGTGATCGCGACGCTCGGGGACACCTCCTTGTCCTTACCCTTCTTCGTCCGAAGAGCCACATAAGTATCGAGCCTATGTGGCCTACCCCCGGGGCCACTCCCTATCCCCTTAAATAAAATAAGTAAAATTAGTATCGACCCCGCAAAGTAAAATAATGCAGAATAATATATTTCTGTAGTTATAGAAAAATTAAATCTTACCATCATCCCATGCTCCACCTCGGCGTAAGACGTCCGGCCGGAGTAGTGCACGTCCGTCTTTTTTGCCTGGTTTTCCCTCCCTGAATGGAGAGATGCCAATTGTCGCTCCCCGATCTCATTGTCAACGAACTTTTGCCATTGTGCCAATGAGATCGGCTCCTTCGACGGGACGGATTCACGCCTTTGGATAATGGACTCTCGTGTCTTCCCAAAATATCGGGTCCGCATATTTTTCTTCCACGTCTTGTGTTGCTCCCTTAACTACTCCAAGACGAAATCGCGTAGCTTTGGATCCAGGTTGAATTGTTCCTGTCCAACAAATACAATGTTAGTTGCAAATAAATATAAATATAAATATAAAATGAAATTAAAATCGAAATTGAAATATTCATATTCATATGAATATAAATATAAATACATTACCTGTAGTGCCACCCAAATAACTAACTTGAGCTCATATGGCACCTCCTTCCAATTAATGTACCCTATGCCGATGATCGTCTTTACCAGCTTGAGGGATCTCGCTAATAGCCCCGACTTGTTCTCGATGGCCATCCCCAATTTGCCATATTTGGGGAGCCTAGGGGCCGAGGAGCCCTCGTCGCCTCCGCTACCACCGAGCCCAGACGACATCATCATAACAAGCATCATCATCCTCGACTTAATACCTGAAGGAGACATTTGCTGTAAAAAAGTTATTAGTACATATCAAAATGAATTAAAAGAAGACATGCAAATAAACTGACAATTAAAGTATACAATTATTAATTTACTAATTTACAATGAGGGGCAATCCTACTTTCATAATTAATCATATATTAATTTACTAATATACAATGAGGGGCAATCATATATTAATTTACTAAAAAAATTAATGACCAATCAATTCGTTTACAAGAGACATTAGGCACATACACGCACACTACACACACATATACACACGTGCACATACACACACACACCAGCGCACATTCACACACACACACACGCAACCCTCCACCCCTACCCCACCACCCACCCACTCATCCCTGCCCCATCCCCCCCATCTCCTCCATCTCCTCATAAGGGTGAGTTCAAGTATGTTTCATTTAATTTCAAGTAATTTTCAAAAAAAGTTGAAAACTCCCACCCCCATATGGACAATAATCCAGTGGTCATGCCACTTTTAAAACTAACCAACCCAACATCGATCCACTATAATTCAACAACAATGTCAACAACAAACGTGTATCCTACTCATTCTAATTCATCTACTCAATTAATTCATTTCATCAATTAAACTAACAATTAAAGTATAACAATTATTAATTTACTAATTTACAATGAGGGGCAATCCTACTTTCATATAAAATGGGCACTAATTATTAATTTACTTTCATATAAAACTATACAATTAAACTTACAATTAAAGCTATACAATTTATTAATTAAAGCTATACAATTGTTGAGATTGCCCCACCACACACCCCCCCCCCCACCCCCACCCACCACCACCACACACACCTCAATTCTGAATTCCAAAACAACAGCATCTAGCTCATAATATGTACAAGAGTGAAACATCCCCACCCCCACCCCACCACCACCCCACCCCTACTGCTCACACACACACACACTACACAAGAGTGATACAAAGTAATTTTTTCAAAAAAAGTTGAAAAATCCCACCCCCATATGGACAATAATCCAGTGGTCATGCCACTTTTAAAACTAACCAACCCAACATCGATCTACTATAATCCAACATCAATGTCAACAACAAATGTGTATCCCGTACTCCTTCTAATTCATCTACTCAATTAATTCATTTCATCAATTCAACTAACAATTAAAGTATAACAATTATTAATTTACTAATTTACAATGAGGAGCAATCTTACTTTCATATGAAGTGGGCACTAATTATTAATTTACTTTCATATAAAACTATACAATTAAAGCTATACAATTTATTTTATTAAAGCTATACAATTAAAGTTTTTCGAATCTCAACAATTATTTGTTAATGAGGGGCAATCCTACTTGCATATGAAAGGGGCAATACATATTTTATTAATCAATTTGTCCGTTTCAATTATTGAGATTGCCCCACCACACACACACACCACCCCACCCCACCCCACCCACCCCACCACCACCACACCCATCCCCTCCCCCACCACACACACGCACACACCCCACCCCACCCCCTCCCCCCTCCCCCCACCACACACACACGGACACACCTGCACACACATACACCCCATCACCCCCTGCTCCCCCTCACCCCACCACACACACACGCACACACCTGCACCCTCCCCACCCCCTGTCCCTCCCCCTTCCCCTCCCCCCACCACACACGCACACGTACATGCACACACACACACACACATGTACACACACACCCCACCCCACCCCCACCACCCCCTGTCCCCTCCCCCCACCACACACCACCACACACATATATACACACACATATAGAAATGAAAGAGAAAGAGAGGAAAAAAACATACCTTAGAGAGAGAGAGAGCTCGAAATCGCTTAGAGAGAGAAAGAGAGGGAAAACTAAAAACGGTGGGAAAAAAATAAACTGTAGGATTTTTTTACTGAACAAATTATCACGGACGTGTCACGGTCCTTAACCGTGACAATATTATAAGGTTTGTCACGGTCATTGACCGTGACAATACGTTGTCACGGTCAAGGACCGTGACAAAAAATGCGTATTTTTTTTTTTATCATGGTCAATGACCGTGACAATGCTAGTGGCTGGAAGGGTGCCAATTTACCCATTTTGGTGTAGTGGTTAAAGCAACTATATTTGATTTATCATAATGAATAAATTAAGTTATTTTCTTTAAAATGACGTGACAAAGACCTATACTTACCTTTTAAAGACTCCTAAACTCAATAGTTTTCAAGTTTTTCAATTATAAATCACTCCATTTAAATTCTTAATTGCTGAAAACAAGAATCTTATCAACAAGTATTATTAAAATCATAGTTTATTGACAAACATTGAACAATATCAAAGAAAGTTATAAAATAAAATAAAGATGGCGGTAAATGATATAAGTGTTAAAGTAACTGATTTTTTCAATTTCACAAATAAAGTCATTAATAACACTCAACATTTGTCACGTCTTATTACATAATTAAAGAAATTATATTTGATTTATCATAATGAATAAATTAAGTTATTTTATTTAATTGACATAATAAATACCTATACTTACCTTTCAAAGACACCTAAACTCAATAGTTTTCATTGTTTTCAATTATAAATCACTCCATTTAAACTCTTAATTGTTAAAAATAAGAATCTTAACAACATATATGTGACACCCCGACTAATTAAATACCGGGTAGCTACTCCTTTATTAAATTAAACCAAAATGCCAAGTTGGCTCAGTTAATAGCATCACTGTCGAAAACATTATATTATTACTAACTACCTAGTATTTAAAAAGTAAGTTGCCAAATTTTAATTAAAGCCTGATTAACATGCAACAAGTGTAATGAAGAATAATAACACCATTCACCATAACGAAGTAAATAAAATAACCATCACATAATGTAAATAAAGTCTGGAGGAAAAACTCCTCACTACAATACCACAAACTGAAATAACTAAACTGAATACAGAATCAATACATGCCAAAGTTCGAAAAACTGTAATGGAAAGATGTCTCTAATAGAAATGGGCAACATGCCCTACAACTAATAGATACTGAATCTGGAATCCAAATGATAGAAGCGTCTAAAAGCAAATCCATGTAGCTTCCACAAACAGCTACAGCTCGTCACCTGAATGAGTATCCTATGCATGGTGTCCTTGTGGCTGGGCACCTAAAATGGTTTTACAAGAAAAATAGATTTGAAAGCAAACGGGTCAGAGCCCGAATGTGGAGATATTTTAAAAACCTGCAAGTGCTTTAAAAACATTTAAAACATTAAATGCAAAGTACATGTTAGGACGTGCACTCACATGAAATTCTCACCTCTCGTCTAACTGTTCACTCCTAACGTAAGTACCCATCTAAAATGACACAAACCACTAGCTAATTGATATCATATCTAGCTAGACTGTAATAGGTTCTACCCTTATTACTGGATTCCCATTATCGTTACAACGATCTCAATAAGTAGGGGCTTAATGTAAACTCAGATGCTCAATATGTAATATATTTCACTATCAGGTAACCCGTTATGTTTTTCTCGAAACAATACCGTAATTATATTCACAACATTAACATGAAGGTTCCCATTAATTAAGTGTATATTATTCACAACATAAATATACAATACAAGCACCCCGAGAACTAAGCTGCGGTGCACACATACTCTGCTATCCATCCCGGTACATCACGTACATAAGGATCACATATTCCGAATCTCTCAGGAATAGTTCACAGATAACAACATCACAAATAATGGAGGCGAACACAGTCACATCACATGGGTCACGCACATACCTACGCTCCCACGATCAGCGGACTTATCAACATCCCAATAAGTCTTTCTATGACATATGTTCATCAAGGTAACCAGTCTAAATCCGGGCAACACAAGGATTAGAGGGCCTTAAGCGAACGCAAACCTCCCGTGATAGTAAGTATGGTAGGTATGTCATACACACAAATCATATACCAATACTAAGTAAACACGCATCTTAGTAATCACCGTAATTTAATTGTAGTACTTATCGCATTCTCGTACCAACTTAATATATATACAACTTATATAATCCCGGTCCATATTTATACGCGCCATAATTTATTCTCACGTCGTAGTAGGCACTCACGTCTCAATCCATAATGTCTATTTGATTCGTTCCACAATTATAATTTACTCCTCATTATATCCCAAATGTCCCAAGTATACCAATACACCATCAAAGGAATGTTATCCCTATCATCGAACACGTTTACGGGACTCCCAAAATCAAAATAGGCCAAAAAGGCCTAAACTGCCAGCTCGTTAGAAGTCCCGTTCGAACGAGGCTGTTCGAACGAGGTTTCGTTCGAACGAACTGGGCTATCTAACGAGATCTCGTTCGAATGAGATTATCGAACGAACATACCTCTCGTTAGAACCCCAAACTGTCAACTCGTTAGAAGCTCGTCCGAACGAGCTCGTTCGAACGACCTGGGTAGGTCTTCTAACGAGCGACCAGAATCAAGCCCAGAAATTCTATATCGTTTTTCACCAATTTCTACTCCTCAAAACTCCTCTAAAATTCGTCCCAACCATGCTTTAAGGCCTCTAATCAATCCTAAACATATCAAGGTCACATACTAACGTGTTTTAAGGAATCAATTCATCCTAAACATCATTAAATCATCAAGTCTCTACTCTTTTCCCCAATTTCTCAAGAACATAAACCCTAGAATTTATCATCATCAATTCCCAGAATTTAATCCGTTTTCATAACACATAAATTAGTAATTCTCTTAATTCAATCTTCCAATAACGTTTCTACATGCAAACCTACATCCAAGATTAAACTAACAACTCAAATTTCATGGGTTTTCCTTTATCTCCCAAACAAGAATGATTATTAAGATTTCTAACATGGAAGAAACATATACTGCATAAAAATGTAAATTAAACCACTTGCCTCTAGTGTCTCTGAATTTGGTGTTGGTTTGAAGAAGCTTTTCTGCAGAATTCCCTTCTATCTCTCTCTCTCCAAGCTTATCTCCAATGGTGGCTAGGGTTTTCTTTTGGGATAGTTTTGGAAACCTAATTTGATAACCCCCGTAGCTTATTGGGTCATTAAGGGTTGGTTAGTGGGTTTACTGGGTCAATTCCCAATCAGATAAAGACTCCTAATTTTCGTCACTTTTAATTCCCAAAAATACAAAATTACCAAACTACCCTTTATGTTGTCGGTATGGCCTAAAAATACCCCGGGACCCAAACTAAACCCCCGGCTAGTGTTTTCTGACTATCTCGACCCTTCCGGACGCGTTGGCGCACTCAAAATGACCATACGGTTCATAGAATTTATATTCACTTTTATAATCAAAACACTTATATCCTGACGCGACTGTCTCACGCGTCCCAATAAAATGTCCAAATTGCCGTATATCAATCTCACGACAATTTCATAATTCAATATTCATAAATCATCATATATACTCAATATAGTCAAATACCAACTCACATCTCGTTAGTATTTTATCCGGATTAATTCCCAATTAATTCTCATTTAATTAATTAATTCCAAAATAAATATTGCCAAAAATACGGGGTATTACAATATATTATTAAAATCATATTTTATTAATAAACATTGAACAATATCAAAGAAAGTTGGAAAATAAAATGACGACCGTGGGGTATGATATTAGTGTTAAAGTAACTGACTTTTTTTAATTTCGTAAATAAAGTCACTAATAATACTGCACAATTGACATGTCTTATTACATAGTTAAAGAAACTATACTTGATTTATCATATTGAATAAAACAACTTATTTTTATCACAAATCACATCATGAATGAATATACTTAAGTTTCAAGGACACCTAAACTCTATACTTTATATATTTTTTCAATTATAAAGTCACTAACAGGTTACTATTAACTGTAAAAATAAAAATCTTCACAACATATATTATTAAAAATATTTTTATTAATAAACATTTAACAATATCAAAGAAAGTTAGAAAATAAAATGAAGATGGTTGTGTATGATGTCAATGTTAAGGTAACTGATTCTTTCATTTTCACAAATAAGGTTACGAAAATCACTGCAGATTTAACATGTCTGAATAAATTAACTTATTTACTATAAATTCGGAACATAACTAATATATTTACCTTTAAAACACACATAAACCCAGTCATTTCAAAAATTTGAATTATAAAATCACTGGCGTTTAAACCTTAACTTTTATATCCAGAATCTTGCCAATTATTATTACAACTACTGATTAAGTGAGCACACTTATTTAGTTAGATTAATAAAGAAACAAAAATAATATATTGTGACTGCTAACACAACAATATTAAATAAAATAAATGTTGGTATGAAGTAATTGTTTTGTTTTCAACTTTAATTTTTTGTTTTCAAAATATATAAATATCATAAACTCATAATTTATTTAATAACAAATAATCGCAGTATTAAATGTAGAAAAATATTCAACTTATATTTTCACATATATGAAAACTTCAATACAAGACGATTTATCCAATCAAATATCAAATCCAATATACAGAAAGCAAATGCAAAACAATTCTAAATAGAAAATTATGTCAAACAACTATGCTCAACTAGCTGATGTGGTTGCTTTATAAGTTTTCTTATTATGATTCCCAACCAATTGATACCTACTATACTTTATGGGCCTTCGATATTCATCACGAAACATTATTCTACAATTTTTTAGTCTTCCTGAAGTAACTTTTGTTACAAGGGCCTTCAAAATGTCCTCATTGCTTACAACTTCCTCTTTTTATATACCTATCACATGAACATTAGGAAATGAGTAACTCCTCTCGAAATAGTCAACATTAATATATTTACAACACATTAAAATATATCTTGACCATTTGATTGAATTGCAAGCAAGACATGTGAGCATGGAAATCCACTTAATTGCCATTTGTAACAAGGACAAACACGACCCAAAAAATTTAAAGTCTCAGCTTTCTAGCTATGAACTTGAAAAAGAAACTCACTTGGATGTGTAACATTCCATCCCTTACCAACTGCTAGTAACTTGTTCAATTTCATGTTCATCTCAAGGCACAATATCATTGTCTATTTATTTGATTCTTAACATCATTTGGAGATTTAGTTCACTATTTTAATTTGAATACTTTAAACCAATTGTGCTATGCCAAATATCTAGCCTCTTAATCCAATCATTGAATAATTCATCCGTATTTGAATACATCTGTCCATATCTACCTTTATTAAAAAATGCACAACACCAATGCTCCTTCGGACAATTTTGTAAGAAATCTGTCATCAAACCACCTCCCCCATATATCAATTCATTTTGATGTTTCATATAAGACTACGTAGTTGAAAAAAATGCACACATGTTAAACATATTCACCATTTTCTCCTTAAAATTTGAACCAAATCCACAATACCTATCCCCTATGTTATTTTGAAGATGGTAAAGACAATAAGCATGTGGAGGGTTTGAAAAATTTTGAAACAACATCCAAAATTCTTTAATTGCGATCCAATATAATTGTTATCTATCTCCCCATATGATTTAAAACTTCGGTAAGATATTTCATGATCCAATCCAATTTTTCTTATTTTTAACATCAATAATAGCAAAAGCAAGTGAAAATAAACATGTAAAAATTTTAAAACATAAAACAACAATACAAAAATTGAACAACATAACATATATTTCGATGTGGAAATATGTTTTCACACTGATAAAGTCACTAAAAACTATACAAAATAAAAAAAAGTCACTATTAGTAGAAATATTTTTCAAAATAATTTTAAGACAATTTCAAAATCATTTTAATAGAATATAGAACATTAAAATCCACTTATTTGCAAAGCACATTGAATAAAACTTAATAATTGAATAATAAGAATACTTTCAGATAGCTTGATCACCGTTTTTTGATATAGCACCCAACAATGTTCCTTTGTATTTACTTTACAAATGTGTCCTATCTAAGAATAGTATTGGTCTATAATATTGAAAGCCTAGTACACATGCCCCATTTATGAACAATCGTTTTAATCGAAAATTAATAGCATCACACTCAATAAAACAGAATGAATTTGGATTTGTTTCAATTAATCGGTTACAATATGACTTCAGTTGGTTGTAAGATTTCTCCCCGTACCCATGCAACTCAACACTTACAAGTTCCTTTCCCTTCTAAGCTAAACGATACGATATATCAAACCTGTATTTTCTCTTAAAGCTGCTCATTATATCAATCGACCTAATTAAGGGCTTCTCACGAACTTCATTCAAAAACACCGATGAAACAATTTAGGATGAAATCATTTCACTATAATTGACTTATGAACACGACTCCTCTAAGTGTTCGTATTATTCAACATCCGAATATAGAAAAAACCATTTGCATCATTTAAAGATGCATGCACACATCAACTACATACAAAATCTTCATCTTGAACACACCGAGCCATCACCCTAACATTATTATACTTTATATACTTGAACTTAAATCGAGTTTCCAATACATACTTACGTAAAACTATCCTAAACTCTTTCGCAACCCTTTCAAACTTTTATCCAACTTCAATAATTACATGTTCCCAAGAATCCGACAAAAACACCTTTGATTTCGAAGATGCTGATTTAACTAAATATTCATCAATAACATCAAATGAATTTATACCTAATAAATGTTCAACATCAATAAAACCCTCATCGGTCAAACAAACTTCACTACTAACACACTTACAATCTTCTACCTTAATATAAATAAAATCACATTTTGACTTCTTGCAACAAAGAAACATAAGTATAAAATCCCCATCGGATTCCAAAATAACTCTCGAAAACCTTCCAACAAAATACGAGAACTTGACAGTTTCTCTTTGCAAGATCTTAAATGTTGAACATACTTCATCAACAAAAGAATAATATATACTCGCAGTCAGACGACATGCAACTGTATGAACACATACAAAAAGGAATACTATCCATAACTTGACAAGCTACAAAAATACACGTCATGTTACCATTAAAACTCATAAAAATAAAATCCTACAATACTAAATTAACAAAAACAAGATTAAACAATGCATTACTATATAAAACATACACATAACAGTAACACTAACAAATTCTTGAAGAAAAAGAGAATAATACTTTCAAAAACAAAGAAAAACATAAAAAAATTAATGAAAGAGAGCATGAAAACCATATATACTTGCAATACAATAACTAAGACATTGAATACAACCGCAAAAGATTCAACAGAACCATAACTCTCATAGTAAATAATATTCAAATAACACACTTCAATTAAATTTATATATACTACAACTTCATTACAAAATAAAGAAGATGCATAATGAATAAAATTACAACATAATAATTTAGATCTGCATACAATCCCTAATTGATTAGTTTGATACATAAAAACAGATCATTTAATACAATATCTAATCAAAATTAATAAACAATATATACTAATGAATCAACAACGTAACCATGTATAAAAATCAATATATAGACGCCCAAACCTAATCACACAAATTCAAAATGAAATAAAAAATAAAATGTAATTGATGAATAAAACATACAAACGTATACACATATAAACTGATATTTGAATAGTATTGAGAAAAGAAGAGACAATACAATCTTATATGAAGAGCAACAACAACGCGTGTTACAAATCTTAACCTAAATTTCAGATTGAATACGTTTCAATTTAGTTTTCATCAATTTTTTGAAGAATGAGTTGGCTATTTTGGATGGGCTTTGTATTTTGGAAAGTGTAACCAACTACTCTATTTTGACTCCGATAACTCTAGGCCGACCCACGACGAATCCGACTCATTTTTTGCAAGTCACTGACATGTCGCGATTGTATTGGTTCATTTTGTGAAAAATAATGAAAGAGAGCATGACAACCATATATACTTACAAAACAATAACCAACACATTGAATACGACCATAAATGATTTAAAAAACCATAACTCTCATGGTAAACAATATTCAAATAACACACTTCGATTAAATTTATATATACTACAACTTCATTACAAAATTAAAGAAGATGCATCATGAATAAAATTACAACATAACAACTATGATCTGAATACAATCCCCAACTGATTAGTTTGATATAAAACATAAAAACAGATCATTTAATACATAATCTAATCAAAATTAGTAGACAATAAATACTGATGAATCAACAATGTAACCATGTATAAAAATAATATATAAACGCCCAAACCTAATCGCACAAATTCATAACGAAATAAAAAATAAAATGTAATTGATGAATAAAAACATACAAATGTATGCATATATGAACTGATATTTGAATATTAGCGAGAAAAGAACAATCAAGACCCCTTTATGTGAAGAACAACAACTATCACACTGAGATGAAAAACAATAATGAACCACATGAGTGTTACAAATCTTAACCTAAATTTCAGTTTGAATACGTTTCAATTTAATTTTCATCAATTTTTCGAAGAACGAGTTGGCTATTTTGGATGGCATTTGTATTTTGAAAAGTGTAACCAACAGTGGCTCTGATAATTTGAGGCTAACTCACAATTTCGATTCATTTTTTACGACTCACTCACATATTGCCTCTCTATTGGTTAATTTTGTATTGCCTCTCAAGAATGTATTACAAAAGTAATTGCTTATTTATTTTTAACACCTCTCTCTCTCTCTCTCTCTCTCTCTCTCACACACACACACACACACACACACATACACACACACACACAGTTCCGTAACCCCTCAATTTTTTTATTTTTAAAGTTTTATAGAAATATAACCCCAACCCCCCTCAGCTTGATGAAGACAAGCATTTGATTTCATTTATCTTGTGGGACTAATTGTAACTTTATTGCACCCTCATCATTCTCAGTTCTCATTCTTAATATATATTTGAGATCATGGTTCCAGTTTATTGTACGAAAATTCAATTATTTTTCGCGTAATGCTTTGTTACTAATTAGTCTATTCCAGTTTCCACTTGATAACCATGCACTTGATGAAGTGTCCCCTCTCATCGCTGGTAGGGTTTTGGATTTTGATTGCATTGGAGTAGTATCTTATCAAGAGGGTTTCAGGCTCTGACCATATTCAGGACCTCCAATGTCAGTGGCAATGGAGTTTGTGGAGTTAATTTATTTACATATATTACGCTTTTGTCCTTTTTCAAGTACTAATGGCAGTAAAAGCTGCTCAGTAAAATCAAGTGGGTATTTAGTGAATGTGCATGACTTTGGCTTCACACATGGGACATTGTACTGTTGTGGCAGCATTTGCATACAACATTTTGTGACCTTATGGTAATGTGTTGACATAGATTTGATAATGTCTACTTCCTCTCTGGTCCACTTCAACAAAAAAAAAATGTTTGCAATTAATTGTGTTTCTTCTTACGGGTAGATGACAGGGACCAAGGTCAACCCATTTGCATTCTTTGCCCTACAGTGGCATGAAAACATGCAAGACAATTCTCGCATATGCTAAGCATATCCTTGTTTTTATTTTATTATTATAACATTTCTTTTATTTATATCTGATCACTAATTTTTGAATTCACAGTTGGGTGCGTGATAAAAGTACCTTCTATTTTTTTCTCCACCAGTACCACTTTTCAGACAATTTGTCATTACAATGGTGGTGTAA
This sequence comes from Sambucus nigra, assembly GCA_949130495.1. Lineage (NCBI taxonomy): Eukaryota > Viridiplantae > Streptophyta > Magnoliopsida > Dipsacales > Adoxaceae > Sambucus > Sambucus nigra. Next base: position 425,453,214 of record OX422217.1, on the reverse strand, counting down.
GATCATTTGCAAGGCATGAAAGTATTTGGTTCCACCAAATTTTTTTCCAATGCCACCACCTATCAAGCAAGGATAGAATAATGCTCCAATCAGGCATTGTCTATGCAACACCTTCGCGCATCATTTGAAATGCCGTGGCCCAAACCTATGCGACACAATTCAAATGCCGCGAGGAATTACAGTATCCAAAAATGAAGTTAGGCGGCATTTCAATTGCCGCTTTAACTTCTCTCTAGCATATTTCTCTCACTTTCTCACTCGAAACCACCCTATTTGTGTAACGACCCTAAAACTATAAAAGGTTGTGGTCATACAGGGAGCTATGGCCACGAGTAGAGTCTTGTTGTTAAGGTCACGGCCTAGGACAAAAGTCGCGGACAGTAAGAAAGGTCACACTTGGAAAATTTAGGTCATTGCCATAAAAGTGTTATGACAGTAAGGCCACGACCTTGGACTTAAAGGCCGCGAAAGGTATATGAGATCCACAACCTAAGGAGAAAGGCCACAAAGTCTAGTGATGTGGACCTTTGAGTGCTCAGCATGTGAAGTGATGATGTGGCTAATTAGGTCATAACTCAAGGAACAACTTTAGAGGATTCCAGAAGCCTTTTTAGAGGGGTATTTGTGTAAAGGAGATGTCATAATTAAAAATCTCAAGTTTTCTAGTAATTTCTATAAATAACAACCCTTGGCACACTTCCCAATGTGGAAATAACTGTAATTTTCCACTTTAGATAGAGAAAATCAGACTTTGAGAAAAGAAAAGAGGTGTTGTTGCTTTTGAGGCTGTGGACATATACTGTTCACTCAAGAGAGAAGAAGTAGCGGAGAGTTACTAGCATTTAAAGGCGGCAAGAGGGGTACTATTCATCGGACCAAAATTCATTAAGGTAACGGATTTGTCCTCTTCTTCTTCTTCCTTGACTAAAATCCAAGTTTTCATGTTTTCCTTGATTACCTTACACCCTGAATAATTTGGGCATTATGTTAGCATTGCTTGAAAGGTGGTGGGACACTACCCGCACGTTTCACTCACTAAACCAAAAGAGAAAAAATATCTCACTTTTTCGTTTAGCCTTTGTCACGGTAAAAAACCATGACAACAAATGCGCTAATTTTTTATTATCACGATCCTTATCATGGTCAAGGATCATAACAATTCTGACGAGAACAACCAACTTAAAACCCCTTTTCAGCCCCATTTTTCAATTTCCCTCTTCTTTCTCACTAACCCGTCTCTCACCTTCTCTCTCTCCCCTAGGTAAAATCCCCCATTTTCATTCACTTAAAAGGTATACACACACACACACACATGAAATGGTATATATATATATTCATGTGTGTATATATAAAAATGAATGTGTAGTTCATGAATATATGTGTTATATATGTGTTGTAAGCTATGTGTATATACATGCATTCTCTTGTTATTATTATTTGAAATCTTGTTGTGCAAAAATTAGATTTAAACATTTAAACTATTGTTCATTACAATATGAATATTTGACTTTATATATTTATTCGGGATTCATTATAATGTGCTTATTTATTATAAAGTAGTTGTTTATACATGTATGGCTTTTTATATTCTTGAAAGTAATTAAAAAAAAAATTCAAGTTTTAACATTCAAACCATTCTTTATTAAAATGCGAATATTTGACTTTGATATTTGTTTAGGCTTCATTATAATATGTTTGTTTTCCAAAAAGTAATTATTTTGGTTAAAACATATAATTTGTGGATTTATTTAAATATATGAAGGATTTTAGGATTTTGTGTGAAAATGAAAGAGAACATAATGAAGGTTCTTCGATAATTTTTAGGGCATTAGCTAATAAATTCCTTAAAATTCTATTTATATATGATCCGTCTAAGCGGTAATATTGTTGGTATCTTAAACTCATAAACTAATTAATTAATTAACGAAATGTCCAAAGGATACAATTGCACTTATCAATGTAGATACAATTGAAATTGTAATTATATCTACATTAATAAGTGTAACTGTATTTATATTCATGCATCTAGATTTAATAATTGTAACACACGTGGACTTATTGAAAAAACTATTTTTAGCCTGTTAATTTCTAAAGAGTCTAAGGATTTATCACCACGCTTTCCTAATTTTTAATGTTCTTCAAATGTACATAGGTTTTGAAAGTTCGATTTGATTAGATTATAAAGTATGCTTAAAACTAATTTGCTATTTATACCTGAATTAAGGTTTCAATGTGATAGTGTCATGGGCCTCATGAAACACATTATTATTAATCCACACTTATTAGAACTTAACCTCTTTATGATTATTATTTGGATAAATTATACCAAACCCACGGAACTATAGCAATTTTGCAGATAGTCTTCTAATCGAAAAAAACTTATAAAGATCCCCCTAAACTATTGAATCTTGAACCTAAAAATATGCATAAATTTTTTTATAATTTTTATGCATAAAATCATGTTTTTATAAACTTGTTTTCAATGAAAATGTATTATGTGTCAAAATTCTATAGTGTAAGGACAAAATTTCCAATTGAGTCCGTTGTATTGTTTTGACTTATTCTCGGAACAAAACACGTTTGCATCATAGGTCGTATTTTTATCATCACGATACCACACAGACTATGACATGTTGAAGTTTATTGAAGACGTTGCGGAAAATATTCAAGGAATTATTTATGCCAAAGGTTTAATTTATGCAAGTTTATTCGTCTTCAAGTTTAATTGCATTCCAAGATCACTCATGTATGAATGCATAATGTTAATGGGACTCGAAATTAATTTTAAATTATTTAAAGATGTTATTTTATTAAGAATATGTCTTTAAAGTGTTTGAAACAATTTACACTTCATTTTAAATCTAATAAGGACGGATTAGGGTAGTGTTTGAGTGGGACTCTAATTCGAGGCATCATTCAAACAACCTGATCGGTCGTTCGAGCAAGATGTTAATCTCATTCGAGCGACAGACCAGTTTTGCTCGAACGAAGCACCGCCTTAAGGAAATTATTTAATTGCATGTTTCCTTCAGATTTCGTGAGTGTGCATTCTACGAAAACAGTTTATAATCCAGAACGTTGTTTGCATATGTTTTCTAAGATTTTTCAAACATAAACACATCCTTAGAGTTTTAAAGATCCGAGTTATCATTCACATATGCTATTGTGATCTTTGGTTTCACCAAGAAGAGTTGTTCTACATTGAATATTGCTGGTTTTACGAAGAAGAAACGAATGAGTTCGTGTTCTGATTTTGTTGACGTTACAAGCCATATCAGTGGACACCGAGACATACATGGACACATGTGTTGTGGACATGTATCATGGAAGAATAACTTTCTACGTGGGCACTATGAGAGGAGTGGGTGAATATTAGAAGAGCATCAAGTCTTGTGGGTATTGAGTCATTGAGTAAGACTTGTGTCTGTTCGTTGTAAATCCACATTCATAGTGATTGTCTGTCTTGGGCCGTCCGAGATTTTTTTCCGTTGTGGTTTCCTTGTACATCCGGCGTTGTGAGTTTTATTTTCCTTACTTTACTTGCCTTAATCACTAGATGCATGTTTAGGATTAATCAAGATAAAATTTTGTTAAGTTAAAATTGGTTCACAACTTGGTACGAATTAAAAATTGGAAAAAGTTTCTTCACAAAAGAGAAAATTGTTTTGTCATCCTGAAAACACTTTTTGCGTAAAAAATAAAACGGGGACCTACAAATTGGTATCAGAGCTAGAAATATATTTTTATTGTGTTTGATCCCTTGTGTTTTTCGGAATGAATTTTGGTGGTTTTGAAAGTTTTCGTGCTCCTATTTTTAATGACACAAATTATGCTTATTGGAAAATGCAAATGAGAAGTGCTTTAAAATCCATTGTTGAGCGTGTGTGGTTAGCGATTGAAAAGGTTTGGTCACCACCAGTCACACGAGAGGGTGAGGTCACTAGTTTGAAACCCATTGAGTCATGGACTGAGGCTGAACATAGGATTACACTTTACAACTCTAAATGTCTGCACGTAATTTCCTCACATGTCACACCAGAAGAGTATAATAGAATCATGACTTGTGAAATGTCAAAAGTGATTTGGATACACTTGCACTTACTCACAAGGGCGCTAGCACAGCTAGGGCTTCTAAGTAACAAAACCTCACTACACATTTTGAGACGATTAAGATGTTAGATAGTGAGTTATTTGATGAGTTTTACGCTAGGTTGTCTAATATTATCAACTCGTCGTTTAACTTAGGAGAAAAGATTCTCGACAACCGTGTGACAAAGAAAATTTTGAGATCTTTGTCGTGTAGGTTTGATGCAAAAGTGACCATTTTAAACTCCTTAGGTATGCGTGATTTGATGAAACTTGAAGAGATTGTAGGTGACTTACAAATCTATCTACTCGATATGTTTACCTCTAAGCAAGTGCCAGAGAAAGAAAATGACATTTCTTTGAAAGCCCGAAAGGAGGAAACTAAAGTTTCGGATGACGATTTCGATTTTGATTTTGTGGATGTTGCCTTATTGGCAAAGAAGTTCAAAAAATTTCTTAAGTTTCAAAAGCAATCGAAAGATGCCAAAAAGTTTGAGAAATTCAAGAACAACATGGTAGATTCCACCCCCAAAGTTAAAAGTGAAGAATTTAATAGAGTTGAGTCGGATAGGTGTTTTGGGTGTAAGGGGTATGGTCATAAAGTTGCTGACTGTCCCACTAGACTTAAGAAAGATTCAAGAAATCGATAGCTTATAGTGCCTCCTTAAGTGATAGTGTTCTGGAAAAGGGGGAGAGTTCCCTCAATGATATCAAGTTTGTTGCTTTATTGATATATCATGTGAGTGATGATGATATATCTTTCCCCAAAGATACTCATGTGCATGATACTTTCGAGGCCGTTGAGAGTAAATCCCGAGTGTGCGAGGGCGATGAGAGCGAGGATGAAGAAATTAACGTGAAAGAGTTGCAAGTTGCATTTAATGAGTTGTATGCTGAGACGGTGAAAGTGAAAAAGGCAAAATCTAAATTTCAAGCTACGTTGAATGTGCGTGTCGTAGAAAATAATGATGCTTTGATTGAGGATCTTAGGGAACGGGAGAAGATGTTTAAGGAGAAACTATAATATGTGGAGAAAGATAGAGATAACCTTCATGGTTTGATGGAGGCGTTGAAAAAGAAGATTATAGAGTTTGAGGAGTCTAGGTGTGTGCTTGAGTCTAGTATTAGTGAGTTGGAAGAAAAGTTGAAAGACTCGAGCAAGGTTAAGTTTGACTTGGAATCTAATTCAAAAAAGTTGGATAGGATGTTAGGCATTGTCTAAGTCAAAAGTGATAGGTGTGGTATAGGCTACGATGATAGAGTTGTTCCTATTCCTAAAGCCAATACCAATCGTGTGAGAAATCCCACTAGGAACATGAGGAGAGGTCGATATTTTGGTAATCATTCCCTCGGTATTTACACTTTCACACATTGCAGTAAGAAAGGTCACCTTAGACGTTTTTGCTATGACCTTAGGAATGCTCCCAGGAAGTAAAGGAATAAAGCCGTGTCAGTTCCCAAAACCCCTATGCATCATGTCACACCTACTTGGGTTAGGAAATCGGATTTAGAGGATTTAGGACTAAAACTACATGGTTCTAATTTGGTTGTACTTGATTCTTCCCATGCTAAATCTAAAGGATGATTGTGTTACCATGTTTGTCATGCGCTAGTCTTTGCATCATGATTTATATCTTGCTAGGGTTATGGCATGTGTATCATTTTGTATTATATTTTTTTCTTATTGAGTCTTGTTTGAAAAATACAAGAAGATTTTATTTTTGAGAAAATACAAAAAGATTTTTGGTTTATTATATTTTTAGAAAAATTCAAAAAGATTTTGCTTTTATTTGAGTCAAAATATGTTGAAAAACCAAAAAGTTTTTTTTTTGTGTCATGAGTTTACATGTTTGATGTGGCATATTGGTGTGCTTGGACCCCCATCCTTTCATTATCCACATGGCTAGGACATTTGGTCATAATTATTGATGCTTAAAATGATCTTAACCATTGTATTATGGGATTGTTTTGGATGTTGATATGCATTTTGATTCAATTTTGTATATATGCCATCTTTGCACACATGCACGAGTTTATATGGATGATCGACATCTGTTGCATATTTGAGTTTGGTGAGACGTTCTTATCTCAATTTTTTCATCTATGCCTAAGTAGACATAAGTAGGAGGTGTTCATGTAAGAACCATTTATCGTGAGGATAGTAATTGAAAAAATGATGAGTGTTCACGGGAAAGAATTGCGAGAGTGTAAAATTGACTCGTTGTGAAAGCCACCATTTAAAAGAGCTAAATAAATAATCATTTGCCAAAATGGGCCAATTAGTTTATGTTCATTCTGAAAGAAAAAATATGATATATTTGAGAAAGTTTGGATGGATAATTAAAACGGGTTTTGCACCACGAATCCTAACGTTGAAAAATCGTACCATGATGCTATTATTTGTAAAATTGTCAAAATTCTGGATTTGTGTACATGTTTGATTGTTTAGTTCATTTAGATCACATTTTAATGTCACATATGGCTAAAATAAAGTTCGATGATTTATAGCTATCAATTAGAGTTTTTTGATCGTTTCGATGTGTTAAAAATGTGATTAATTTGTTGTAGTTCATGCCCATACATTCCATATTCATGTTTAAGCACATAGGTATTATGTTAGCATGTAACTCATATTATTTTTGTAGTTTTCGCTACTATTTTAACATTTTCTTCCACTTCAAGTCAGTTTTTTCACGAATTTTTTTTCACTGGGCGAAACTGTTTAACTTTCTGAACTGGTTGTGAGAATTTAGTTTTCTCACTTGAGCGACATAGTTGTCTCGTTCGAACGACAGACTGTAATTATTTTCTATTTTCAGTACCCTGCTTCTTATGGTTATATATTTTTGGTACTGATGGGATGATTTTGGTCAGTTTGTTTATGCAGTTTACTTTAATAGATTGGATATTTTACTGCTTTGAATTGTTTAGTCACAACTGTTTAGATTGTCGATTCCTATTGTGTGATTACTGTTTGCTAGCTATGATTTTGACATCTTTTGATCATTATTAGCTGGTTATTTCATGTTTATCTTTTCACCGGGGTTGTCTATTCGAGATAAAAAGGGGGAGAGATGGATGTGATATAAGGGGAAAGTTTGTTTGATAAGTAGATACATTAGTTGCATTATTTTTGGGTATCATATTTGTGATCATATGCTTTCATGATTATATTGGTTAGTTTATACAAATTCACATCATATTGTTTTTACATTGGTACAAATTGGTATCCCGATTTAGATATTGTTTACATATTGATGTTATGTCAGCTCACATAACAAATGATTCAGATTTAATTTTACAATTGGTTTATATCATTTGTTCTTCCATACTTCACTGGGTATTTGTCTATTTCATGTGTATTGGCATGCTTTAAGAGATTCAATATTTCAAGTCAACATCACATTCAGACATTCGGAGATAGTTCATGCTTGTCAGACCATCATTTTCTAGTCTTGTCCTGAATTTTTTGATTTTGGGTTTATGGGATGGGATTTAGGCATCATACGTCTTGACGGCCTGGCTTAGGTATTTCACTGTTGGTTTTATCCCGGAATAGTCAAAGGGAGAGATTTACAAGGATAAATTCTAATTGAGTCCGTTGTATAGTTTTGACTTATTCCCGGAACAAAACACATTTACGTCATAGGTCGTATTTTTATTGTCACGATCCCACACAGACTATGATGCATTGAAGTTTATTGAAGACGTTGTGGCAAAACTTCAAGGAATTATTTATGCCGAAGTTTTAATTGGTGCAGGTTTATTTGTCTTAAAGTTTAATTTCATTCCGATATCACTCAGGTATGAATGCGTAATGTTAATGGGACTTGGAATTGATTTTAAATTGTTTAAGAATGTTATTTTATTAAGAAAATGAATTTAAAGTGTTTGAAATAGTTTACAATTCGTTTTAAATATGATAAGGATGAATTAGAGTAGTGTTTGAGTTGTACTCTAATTCATGGCATCATTCAAACGACCTGACTGGTCGTTCGAGCGAGATGTCAATCTCGTTCGAGCGACAGGCCAGTCTGGCTCGAACGAAGCACTGCCTTAAGGAAATTATGTAATGGCATGTTTCCTTCAGATTTCATGAGTGTGCATTCTGCGAAAATAGTTTGGAATTAATTTTAAATTATTTAAGGATGTTATTTTATTAAGAAAATGTTTTGAAAGTGTTTGAAACAGTTTTCACTTCATTTTAAATCCGATAAGGACGAATTAGAGTAGTGTTTGAGTTGGACTCTAATTAGAGGCGTCATTTAAATGACCTGACCGGTCATTCGAGAAAGATATTAATCTCGTTCGAGCGACAGGACAGTTTCGCTCGAACGAAGCACCACCTTAAGGAAATTATTTAATGGCATGTTTCCTTCAGATTTCGTGAGTGTGCATTCTACGAAAACAGTTTATAATCTAGAACGTTGTTTGCACATGTTTTTTAAGGTTTTTCAAACATAAACACATCCGTAGAGTTTCAAAGATCCGAGTTATCATTCACATATGATATTGTGATCTTTGGTTTCACCAAGAAGAGTTATTCTACATTGAATATTACTGGTTTTACGAAGAAGAAGCGAATGAGTTCGTTTTTTGATTTTGTAGACGTTACAAGACATATCCGTAGACACCGAGACATACATGGACACATGTGTTGTGGACAGGTATCGTGGAAGAAGGACTTTCTACGTGGGCACTGTGAGAGGAGTGGTTGAAGATTAGAAGAGCTTTAAGTCTTGTGGAGATTGAGTCATTGAGTAAGACTTGTGTCTGTTCATTGTAAATCCACATTCATAGTGATTGTCTGTCTTGGGCCGTTCGAGATTTTTTCCCATTGTAGTTTCCTTGTACATCCGGCATTGTGAGTTTTCTTTTCCTTACTTTACTTGCTTTAATCACTAGATGCATGTTTAGGATTAATAAAGATAAAATTTGGTTAAGTTAAAATTGGTTCATAACTTGATCCGAATTAAAAATTGGAATTTTTTTTAGAAACAGAGAAAATTATTTTGTCATTCTCAAAACACTTTTCACATAAGAAATAAAAAGGGGACCTACAAATAGTTTAGGGGGATCTTTGTCAAATTTTTAGTATTAAGGGCCTATCTGCAAAATTGTTATAGCTCATGGCGAGTTTGGTGTAATTTACCCATACTAATCTAATTAATTAAGTTTTTAGTTAGGTTGTTAATTAGGCATCACTTGTGTCTAACTTAACTAATAATTTAACAGCTCCAAAACAGTAAACTAACTTGTAGAAACAACTGACGTAGTCATCTGACTCCCGGGGTGATAATTAGGTAAAAATTTTGAAAATTAAAAGTCAATGTCCTATTGGGAATTTGATTAATGTGTTCAATATTCCAAAGATTGAAGCCAAAATCCCTCTAGAATGAATAAAGTGTTTTTCAAAGGGGATTAATCTTGTTAGGGCATCAAGAGTGGGTTAAATCAATAATGTGTGGCCTTTGGTTGAAACACATGCTTAAAGGCGAGCTCTCTAGCTTCACCAAATTGTAGATATAAAAAACTTTCTTTTGGCCAAGTCTATAAGGATTGTCTGAAGTTTTTCTCCGACATATAACCCGCTGAACTCATTCAGGATTTCTAGATTAACAAGTTTATGTCAGTCTTGTTATGAAACTAGAAATCCCGAATGAGTTATACCGATTATACGTCGGAAAAAACTTCAATCTGGGGTTATAAGCTTGGCCAAATTACAATTTCGCTAAGCCTATAATCCTGGATAATAGCCTGCATTTCAACCGGCTTGTTCCTCACAACATCGATTAGAACCACTCTTGATGCCCCAAAATAAGATTAATCCCCTCAGAACAACACTTTATTAATGGTAACAAGATTTTGGCTTCACTGTTTTGATTATTGAACACATGAATCAAATTACCATGGTACATTCACTTTTAATTTTGAATTTTTTAACACAATTATCACCTAGTGAGTCATACGACTGTACCGATTATTTCTATAAGTTATTTTAGTCCGGTGGGGTTTAAAACTATTCTCACCACATTTGTTTACACATAGTAGGTAACAATTCCTACAAGATTTTATCTATACAAAGAGTGGATGTGTAAGAAAAACACACTCAAGGATGTGTACCATAGGTGCTAACGAATTTGTAAAATTAACAAAGAGGCGTCTCAATTGTGAAGAGTTCCACTGCCCTTGCGCATGTTGTATAAATGGTAAAGTGTTTGAATGGAATATAGCTGAATTATAGTTATTTAAATGGTGTATACATGACGATTACCGGGTGAGGGTTTTTCACTAGAAAATACATTGTCCCTTTGTCCCCGAACGACCTCCCATACAACTATAAAGTATGATAGCGATGGAAGGACAAGAGGAAACCATGGAGCATAATATTTTTAGATGTTCTAATAGATGATGCTTATGGAGTTCCTGCGGTGGAAGACAATTATGATTCTGATACGGAAGACTATGAAGCTTGTGGTGGAGGTTCTAGTGCTCAAATCGACCCAACCATTATACTCTAACGGTGGCAAAGATCATACACCTTTGCCTTCCATGATGGATTAGTATAGTTTGAAGAGAAGTTTTAGTTTTTATGGCAATAACGTGACTGGAATTTTGAATTGGATGAAGAGTTTATCCCAAAAAATAACACGCTTTTAAATAATTATTAGAGTATAAAGAACAATTTGAAAGGTTTAGGAATAAAGTATGAATAAATTCATGCTTTGAAGTATGAGTTCATACTATACCGAAAGGAGTATGAAAATCATGATCATTGTTCAGTATACGGGGAACCTAGATATGTGCCAGAGCATGATTCGAATTGTAAAAGAGGCGCACTTTCCAAAATGCCTAAAAAATATTGAAATATTTCCCCGTTGTACCCAAGTTGAAGAAAATTTTCACAATACCATAGATAGTTGGGGCAATGACTTGGCACATTAGAGCATATGTAGAGGATAATTGTCACACCCATAACTTTGCACTAAAAATAATAGGAAAAACCTTAGTTTGCCTTCGCTAAGGCAAGTAATCCCGAAACAAGGTTAAATTCATGCATGAAAGCTTTGAGAAGTGATACAGTTCATCACTTATGACATTTGATGTCTACTACTACCACTCTAAAATTTTTGTTAAGAGGTATTATTGCGGGTGGGTGGGTGGGTGGGGGGAACTCCTGAGGAAAAATTAGCAAAACTCCATGGGTGCTCCTAGTCCAGTGGATTCCTTATGGTCATGTTGTGGGCATCATAGCATGATTTAGGTATATTGTGGAGCATATTTTAGGATTTGTCATTTGCTCATGCATGGGTGAAATTCCACGTGAAGTGTGGGATGCAAGTTTTTAGCACCCAGTAGTGCATTCTTGGGGCGTGGTATATTTTATGGTGATGGGAAAATTTGATTTCATGTATTTATGATGGTTCAAAATGGCTGAATGACATGTTTTGTTATGCATACAAATTAGACATAGCTGCAATTTCATGAGTTGTAGATAAGGTAGTTGAAAAAGGGGAAGCTTGTTGAGTTATAGTAGTTTTGTGGTGGTTTCTAACAAGGTGCATGGGGAAAAATATGGGTGCATGAGGCAAAAATGTGGGGGAGCAGTTCAGCCTTAGAGGAAGAGGTTATGGGAAAATTTTGATGGAATATTTCCCTCGATACATGTCATTCCGAATTTAAATATTTTCTTAGGAAGTTGGGGTGTAACTGCCATCATCTTTGTATATTTATGTCATGACAAGGCTATGTTTTATGGCATGAATCCATAGACCAAATTTGAATGTTCCTTTATAATCTTTGAGTGATTAATAAAAGGCAAGAAATCGAGTTCCTGTAAATTCGTGTCTTATGTGTGTGCTTCGCATATATTGTGAAGGGTTTGATGTTTTACTTTATTTTACTCTTTAAAAATTAGGTTATCCGAGTGAACATAAAAAATAAGCTGGCTGATCAGGCTTGTGACTAGGTGCCTAATTGGGGAATATTAGGGAAAAAAATTACCCCTGTGACTATTGGTATCAAAGTTGCATTTTGGTAAAAATTCTGGTGTGTTCAAACCAATTTTTGAAGAGTAAGTCCAAAATTTTCAAGGTTAGAAGAAGTTTGGCAAGGTTTCGTGAGTTCTGCAAAGAATAATTGGTGATAGTAGTGCAAAATTACGAGAAAAAGTTGAAGGAATTCATTTCAAATCCTTCAACAAACGTTGCAGCAGCAACATTTTTAGTCAAGTTTAAAAAATTGTGGTTGGAGTTGCAAAATGTTTGAATGGTACAAGAAAATCACATCCGAGAAGCCGATGATAAGGTTATGAACTTTGTTGCTGATGTTTGTGTCTTAGCCGACAAAATTCGTGCTCATTTGGACAAACTTGATGTGGATGCCATGTTGCTCACTGTGAGGATGAGGATGACATGGTGTCAAGAAGTACAAAATTCCATAACTGAAGGCTTTTTATGGTGAAAGTTCGATGAAGGAATTAGAGAATTTGTGTATGATATGGAGCAGTATTTCAAAGCTTCTTATATTAGTGAATGATAAAAGGTTGTAATCACCATGATATATTTGCGCGATAATATAAAACTTTAGTGGAGAACCCAAACCGAAGATAAAGTCAGGTCTGAAATCAGTTCATGGAGTGAAATAAAGAAGGAGTTGTGATAAAATTCTTGCCTATTAATTCATGTTAGCTAGGGAAGCCTTGCAATGAGTGGAGCAAGACAACACTGTGCGGGAACATATGAAAAAATTCACGTTGCTAATGCTGGATATTTAGGGAATGTCTGAGGAAGGCAAGGTCTTCAATTTTATGTCCACTTTTCATCCTTGGGCTCAAGTTGAATTGCAAAGACAATGCGTGCATAATATTTAGCAAGCTATAGCGATAACGAATAGCTTACGGATCTTACACTTGATCGACAAGACGCTGTCTCATCTAAGTCCAAAGGCAAGGATAAAAGTTCATCAGATTCGGGTAAAGATGGAGAAACAAAAAATGACAAGGGCAAGAGAGCTGATGGATAATAGAACAAAGGAAAAACTGGCTATTCTAGTTGTTTCATTTGCAAGGGTTCAAATCGAGCAAAGGATTGTCCATTACATGAAAAGAACGATGCAATTCAAGTGAAAGAGACAAAAAATATTTTCTCAAGTTCACGTGAGGGAGTTTCTGGTGTCAACCCCTTAGATTTTTTATGGAGGACTCAAACACTTGGAGTCTAAGGAAAAATAGGAATGTGATGCTTTGGTGTATATTGGTTGTAAGGACATCACATGACCAAGGGTAACTTATTGCATTATATGTTAAAATGTATATGTCACGATCGTACATGGAAGAAAATAAAGGGAAATATGTTTGGTTTTGTGTCTACACTTCGATTAAGTCAAAAGTTGATGTTGCTGCTCTTTGGTGAAGTCGAAAGTTCCCTTGGACAATTTTCAATGGAGTTGGAATTTCTGTAATGTCTACGTGGTCGTCGAGTTATTTTGGTGTGGGAGGGTTTGTCATACCCTCAATCTTGAAAAAGATTAACCCTAAGTTTTTAACAAAGTTAAAAGGCTAAATTTAAAATTTCGGAACAAATTTTTGAAGAAACTCCTATTGTAGAAAAATGATTAACACAAGATGTGTAAAAAGAAGAAACACCCGTACAAACTTTAGATTTAAAATTCTTGGTATAAAGAAACAAGTCGAATAAATTGTTTATACCAAACCAGATTATATCCGAGAAGAAAATAAGTCTATGAAGACGTAAAGAGAGCACAACACCAGATCTAATGTGGTAAAACCCCAAACCTAGGGGAAACATCCACAAATCGCTCTACGGAGCAAAATAAAAAAATCCACTAAACAAAGAATAGAGTTTACAAATAAAAACATGAAACATATCAAAATGAAAAGAAATATACCTAAAATTAAGCAACACCTCAAGGTACTTTTCTGATCCATCCTTTTGATGTAACCAGTAGTCTAACAAGCTTTACGTCGACTAGAAATTTTGACCTCTAAATAACAACCACACATACTAAGTGTTATGTGTGAAAATATGTTCGTAAAACAGTGACTTACTCTATATGAGCATTTAATTCACAAGCATACGAACACACTCAATTGTACAAAAAGATCTTTCTAATTATAACAAGTTTCCATATGAAAGATTCTAAAAAAAGTATTTCAAAACTTATTTAAGATAGTTTATATATTCTGAGATCAACACTAAAATGAATCTAAAAGAATAGTTTCTTGAAGAAAAGATTCAAAAGATATAAAATTATAATCTAAAAAATTTTAAGATTTAAACACTTAGACGACCTTTGATATATTTTGTTTCAAGATAAAATAATATGGATTAATAAAGAATCTGTACATGTAGATAATATCCACTCGAAATATTAGAATGTAAACAAATATTTTTAAAAATAATTGGGAGGCAGATATTTCAAACAACAAAACTCAACAGTTTGTGAAAAACTATTTCTCGATGTTTTAAACCCTGATTTTAATAACTAAAAACAAGTTCTAAAACCAACAGGAATAGATTTCAATGTTGGAGAACAAAAATCTAGGATCTTAAACTTTAAACTCATAATCACTCAATAAAAAAATGTTTAAAAAAATCATAGGATAACTATTGTTTCTCTCTCTCTCTCTCTCTTAATTTTCTCTCAGATTTTCTTTCTCTCTCTTTGCACTTTTCTCTCTTTATTTTTTCTTCTTCTCTCTAGACTGGGCAATGGCTAAGAAGTAAAGATGATGAGGGTTTATATACAGGAGGTATAATGTTCTGGATTCAAGGCTTAAAATCAACGGTTGATATGAAAGTTACCTATTGAGATTGAATCCAACTGTTGATAATGAAGCTTCCCAAGTAAGCTAAACCGGGTTAACAGGAAAATGATTAAGGCTTGGGATTGGTCACATGTGAAGTTACAAGGATCATGACAAAATGTCACCTAAGCCATAGATTAGTTTGATCCAACGATTGAAAATGAAGGTCGTAAATGTAAGAGAAAAGAAACACACCTCTAACCAACCATACATCACCAGGTGGATTCCACCAATAGGTCTTTAAGGAAACTAGATTACTTAAAAGAAGGTTTAATGACATAAAACATCAAGTTTTAAAGATATCATTTTAAAAGGTTTTATTAAAAAAGAAAATTTAATTTTAACCCAAAATAAATTCTATAAATTATTTTAAAAACCAATTAAAATACTCAAAATATGGAACAATTATATAAGCATGAATGCAATATGTGTCCTAATTGTGTGGTTTTTTACCTTCTTACCATATTTGAGGCTGAATAAGAACATATTTTTAAAGAAATCTTGAAGTAGACTTAAATCTTCTCGGACTTTAAAAAAGAACCTTGTGAGGCGATAACATCTAAAAAATAAACCTTTTGTCTACGTATCCAAACTAATTAAAAGACATATGCAATGTAGTCTCAAAACAAACCTAGAAAGTCAACTACATAGGGTGTTTCAACTTTAATATAAATTATGAGCATGACAACACTCAAAACAAAATAATTTTTTTTGGTCTGCCTTGGTTAAGGCAAGTAATCCCGAAATAAGGTTAATTTCGTGCATGGAAGCTCTGGGTAGTGGTACAGTTCATCACTTATGACAGTTAATGTCTACTGCTACTACTCTAGAATTTTTGTAAAGATGTATTATATGAAGGGGTCCTCCTGAGGCATAATTAGAAAAACTCCATGGGTGATCTTAGGCCCATGGCTTCCTTATGGTCACGTTTTGGGAAAGTAGCATGAGTGTGGGATCTTATGGTGCATGAATTTAAAATTTAAAATATGCAAGTGAACGGTGGCAAATGGCATGTGCAGTGTAGACTGCACATTTTTATCACTTAGTAGTTTGTTCATGGGGCGTGGCTTATTTCATGTGATGGGAAAATTTGAATTGTTTGATTAATGATGGTTCAAAAAGGTTAAAAGACATGTTTTGTTATGCATGAAAATTAGAGATGGCTGCAACTTTGTGGGTTTTGGACAAGGTAGCTGAAAAAGGGGAAGCTTGCTTAGTTATAGCCGTTTTGTGGCGGTTTATAATAAGGTGCGTGGGGAAAAATATGGGTGCTGGAGGTAAAAATGTGGGCGAGAAGTTCAATCTTGGTGGGAGGGGTTATGGGGTAGTTTTGATGGAAAAACTTCCATGTACACATGTCATTTCGAGTTTAAATGTTTCCCATGGCAGTTGGGGTGTAATTGGCATTATTTTTATATATGTAATCCATGCCAAGGTTGCGTATTAAAGCATGAAGTCCTAGGCTGAATTTGAGTGTTCATTTGAAATCTTTGAGTGATTAATAAAAGGTTGGTAATTAGTTTCTTGTAAATTCATGTCATCTGTGTATGCTTCTCATATAATGTTACCGTTTTGTTGTTTTACTTGCTTTTAATCGTGAATAAGTAGGTTATCCAAGTCAACCTCAAAAATGGGTTGACTGATCAGGTATGTGGAGTAAACTTGGTGCCTCACCAAGGAATTCCAGGAACAAAATGCCTTGCCCTTTTGAGAATAATCTCATGCATCTTCCTATTGACTCAACCTTTTGGAATGGAATAAACTTTAATTACCCATATTTTGCCAATAAATAATATACTATTCATTTAGAAATATCAACAGATAGGTTCAATCCATTTGGTAATCTATATATCAATCAAAGTGTATGGTCGGTGATCTTAGCTACCCTAAATCTCTCTCTTTCATTGTGCACGAGGTTATAATCTTTGATATTGTACCATGAATATGGCGTGACCTAGGAACCAATTAGAAGGGCTAAACTGAAGTCATTATTAACTAGGATGAGGTCAGCTGAAGCAACAATAAGATCATCTTAGATATGATCATGGTCGGTCTTAGGCATTCTGGTCGGCCTTGTAATCCCAGGCAACACATGTGTAACATCTATGTCCATTACCAATGAATCAGACACTTGGATGACAACATCAATCCACTCACGCACTAGAAATAATGAATATTCTTTTGCCCATATTCGCACTTGCTATCTTTTCAATTATTCCAACATTACCTTGTAAAGTGGTTGTTTGTTTATCCTATATAGTGAAAGCCCATGCATATTCTGGTGGATCAGTTGTATTAGTTCATAAACGAATACTGCCATGCCCATATTTAAGGAGGCATTGAATAACATAGAAAAGTCAACTAATTGAGACTACAAACTCTCATTCTATAAATTTAATACTACCTTCCTGTGGATGTAGACATTGCCTTAGGCTGAACCACATAAATTCAGTTTGATCTCTTTTTCTATCATCTTACTCTGTAGCAAGTTCTAGACAAGTATTTTTTAAATTTTTATCTCTTTATCTATTATTGTTTGAGCTTATATGCTTTAGTTAAGATTACATGACTATACTAATTTTAGGTAATAACAGATTGACACCTTCTATGGGAAACACAACAAGCCTTTCGTTTATTTCTACCATTAATTTTCTTAAAACTTGAAGATACCCACCTTCATATAAACTAGTGGATTACATTTCAATTCACCTGGGATTTGACAGGTTAGAATTATCTTCAATTGACTTTGTTTAATCCGTAGACTCACCATTGAATTTACCCTTTCTTGACTTCAAAACCTCATTCTCAATAATTTTTTCTAAAATAATTGTTACACTCTATTTTATGGTATTACGACACCATATTTCTTGGAAGTACTTGGAACATGGAAAAACAAAAACAAAAAGCAATCGAATCGCTGAAGGAATTACCCCTCAATACCTATGGGTGTGGGTGACCTATAAGGAATTTTAATGAGCCTGACGAGGGGTTAGGAGGCTATGAGGAAAGCATAAAAAAACTGACAGAGAGTTTTTAGAATGAACAAAATAATATAGAATTGAACCCAGTAACCCCAATAGGGTAGGAAACCCTAATAGGAGACGAGATATTCCACCCACAGTTACCTACAAGGATAAAAGGTGGGTTCATCATGATCGAGCATCCAAAAATCCCAGACGATTGGATTTAGATTCACGTGGTGAAGGTAGTAGATCAAGACACTAAATCAAGCTGGGATGACATATCCTATCGCTCATGGGAAACCCCCAGCCTCAGATCAAAATGACATAATGATGAGTAGAACTATTCCTTGGATCATCCAAGTATCCTGGCAAGACTAAGAATAAACTCCACATTTGATTGGTTGATCCCAAGAGCAATAAGGGAACATCAACATAGAGGAGGCATGGATGAGCCAAGAAAGTCTGAGACGACAAGGGTAGAATGCTCGACCAGATCATGGTCTTATGTATGAGGATATAAAAAGGATTAGTAGACTTCTCAAGAATAAAGCTCGATCAAAATTCGAGGTCAATCCAATAAGACCGTCACAACAAAGGCCAAGAAGGAAGAGCAACCCTCGAAAGGGTCCATCAAATGCCTGAAAGACTGGTTGGGAAAAATCATCATAATGAAGAACCCTTTACAGAGGGTCTTATTTAAGGATTTATATTCACAGCTAGAGTAGTCGGTTGCTAAACCCTTGCCAGATTCAAACCACCGATTATCACCCCAAGTATAATGGGAAGTCTGATCCAATGTTGTACATGGAGAAATACTAGGATGCTTCAGATATCTATTTCGCATCTGATGAAATGCATTGCATGGCTTTCTCCAGCACTGTTAGTGGTTCATCTCAAGTATGGTACAATGTCTTACCAAAAGGGCAGATATCAACTTTTGAAGTTGGCCGACCTCTTTGTTAAATTTTTTATATCTGTAAAAAGCTAGGGAAAAGAGTGGCCCACTTCTTAAACATACAATAAAGGGAGAATAAAACAACAAGGGAATTTATCATGTGATTCAACACGGAGAATCTTGAGGTGATAAATAATGACGAGAAAATTTCCATTACTGCTATCATGAGAGATATATTGACTGGAAAGTTATACTTGATGCTAGCTAAAGAACATCGAGTACGATGGTGGATCTCCTAACCAGGGTGGAAAAATTATGAACGCTGAGGAGGTAATGGAAGTAAGTGAATCCATCATACCATATCGAGGTCGAAAAGAACTTTAATTAGATGGATAAGTCTTGAAAAAGAAAGTTGTGAAGCTGAGGAGTTCGATGTATACACCCTGTTACCGTAGGCATACATCATATCCTTAGCTTGATTCGGGGAAGTAACGAACTTACATGGATGGGTAAATTAAAAACCTCACCTAACCGCAGAGATAAATAAGCATTGCGACTTCCATACAGATCGTGGTCACAAAACTGACAATCTCCTTACTCTAAAGAGCGAGATTGAAAATCTCATCAGATGGAGAAAAATGAGGAAGTTTATTGATAAAGGTAGCCGAATAAATGAGCAGAATCCCAGACACAGAGTAGAGTCACCTTGTAAAAAGGTCAAGGAGAAGAAAAGTGACAGATATGGTGATTCGAATGATGATCTTGATATACCCAATAGGCCAAGGAACCTATGCATGATATCAAGATAATCTCCTTTCGCTATAACTTTATAGCTGGAGGTGATGCTGGCGGCGAAGATCAACTGATAGAAAGGAAGGCCTACCTCAATGAGGCGAATGCTTGTTTTCATGTTAGATAAGTCAACTTCATTAATGAGTGGGAAACTATCCCCATAGGAGTACATTATTCTCACGATGACCCTCTGGTCATCATGGTGATGGTTCATGAGAGCTGGGTAGAAAGGATCCTTATCGACAACGGCATTTTGAATGATGTTCTATTTTACTTTTGCTTTAAGAATTTGAGGTTGCGAGATAGAAAATTAGAGACATATCACAAGGCTTTCATCATTTTCTCGGGGGATAAGGTGTTTCCCTTAGTAAAAATTATGCGTGATATGGTGGTCGACACAAGGCCAACTTGTCGAACATTGATAAAAAGTTTCATCGTACTTGATGAGAGTGTCCACTAAGCCTAAAATATCATCTTTAGCAGAGTCAAATTAAAAAAACTTGAGGTTGTACCTTTTATTATTCACTAACGCCTAAAATTCCTAACAAACTATGGAGTTTGGGTGAAAATGGAAACTAAGTAAAAGCTCGGGAATGCTATTACACCTCGATCGAGTAGAAGGAGAAAAAGAAACTAATCGGCACTTATTAGATTGGAATGGATCCTCAAGATGAGGACAAGTTAGTCACATGATAGGTCGCTAAACAACTTGAACCCATATTCTAGATAACGAACATCCTAATAAGACAGAACAGATCGAATCGTCGCTAAATTCAACCTTTAAAAGAGTTTTGGCACACATATTAAGACATAGAAATATCATATTCTCCTGTAGTCATGAGGACATACTAAGAATAGGCCCCGCATTCCTCTGCCATGAACTCAACATTGTGAAAGATTCCAAGTCATCAAATAAAAATGTCGAGTGTTCAACCTGAAGAAGAATTTGACCATTCAAGAGGAGGTACACAAATTAGTAAAGGCAGACTTCATTGAGGATGTCAGATACTCAGAATGACACATAAATGTGGTAATGGTAAAGAAAAAGAATAATAAGTGGCCCATGTATGTCAACTTTACCGACCTTAACAAAGCTTATCCCAAGAATCATTATCCATAAGCCAGGATCGACTAATTCGTCGATAATACTTCTAGACATGAATTTCTCTATTTCATAGATTTGTATTTATGGTATATCCAAAGTAAGATGAAATTCGAAGACAGGGAGAAAATATCATTCATCGTTGGTCGGGGAACGTACTACTACAACATAATGCCGTTTGAACTAAATAATGCAGGAGACACCTTCAAGAGGTTGATGAGCAAGGTCCTAGAGAAACATATTAGGAAAACTATGTAGCTATGCATAGACAACATACTAACGAAGAGGAAGAGAGAAACCGATCACATCAGTGACCTCAGAAATACATTTTACCAGTTGGAGAAGTATGAGATGAAGCTAAATCCAACAAAATTTGTCTTCGGAGTTAAAGAAGGATAGTTACTCCATTGTTAAGTCACTCGTAGCGGCATAGAGACCAACCTGAATAAGACCCAATATTTGATTAACATTCAACTTCCTACAAGCAAGTAAGACATCCAAGGGTTAATAGGGTGAGTACCTGCACTAAATCGATTCGCATTAAGAGCTACCAACAAATGCCTCCTGTTTTCTAAAATATTCACAAAAACATTTGAGTGGATTGAGGAATGCGATAAACCTTTTTTGGAGTTAAGAAAGTATCTAGGGTCATCGCCTTTTCTATAGAGGCCATTCCTAGGTGAAAACCTTTATTTATACTCAGCGGTGTTTGAATTTGCAGTCAGTTTGGCATTGGTCTGACAGGATGAAGGCGTACAAAAACTTGTGTACTATACCTGTAAGGCGTACCGAGGAGCTAAAATATGGTATCCTAATATAGAGAAGTTGGCTTTGATCTTAATCGAAGCTTCTTGAAAATGAAACCTTACTTTTAATCTCATGGAATTATAACATACAGAAACCTTCATCTATGTCAAGACATTCATAAACCTGAGAAATTAGATAGATTAATTGCTTAGGCCATAGAACTGGGAGAGTATGACATCACGTATGAGCCCCGAAAAATAATCAAGGGTCAGGATGTAGCATATTTCATAGAAGAATTTATGTACGAAGAGAAAAAAGGCCTAGAAGACTTCTCTGATAGAGAGCTCAATAATAAGAATAGCCAAGAAGACTTCTTCGAAAGAGTGATCAATAATAAAAATAGCTGAGCAGACTTCTTTTAAAGAGAGCTTAACAGTAAAAGAAATTAAACAGACTTATCTAAAAGAGAGTTCATTACTAAGAACCACCGAACAAACTTCACCATAAGAGAGATTCGCATTAAGAATAGCCAATCATACTTCTCTCCAAGAGAGCTCAATAGTAAAATTAGCCAAATAGAGTGGAGACATACCAAAAATATTAGTCCGAA
Source organism: Sambucus nigra (assembly GCA_949130495.1). Taxonomy (NCBI): domain Eukaryota; kingdom Viridiplantae; phylum Streptophyta; class Magnoliopsida; order Dipsacales; family Adoxaceae; genus Sambucus; species Sambucus nigra. The sequence goes on along the minus strand of OX422217.1, from coordinate 425,431,191 downwards.
AAGATGTAAAATCTTATAAGGCGGAGTAAATGAAAAAATTATTCAAGAATGTGTCTTTAATCAAACAATAATTCGAACATAATCTCCTATGTGGCAGTTTTTCGTAGATAGCTCATCATGTGCAAATGATAGCGGGGTAGGTTAAATCATCAATACATGTGATGAAATAAATGATGGATATTCCCTCATAATCAACTTCGAGGCTTCCAAAAACAAGGCAAAATATGAAGCACTCATAGAAGGCTTGAGATTGGCATTATCATTAGGTGCCAAACAATTAACATCATATCGGCTCTCAACTGGTCACAAATTAAATTCATAGAGTTTACGAGGCCAGAGAAAAATCGATGGTGAAATACTTGGCAAAGGTAAATATATTTTATCAAGGTTTTCATCCATATAGATAATTAGAATACCAAGGGTTGAAAAAGTCCAAGAAGATGCACTCATTCGTCTGACATCAACAATAAGAGTCGAACTAAGGAGAACAGTCCCAGTAAAAATCATATCACAATTAGGCACATAATAAGCATGAATCCCTATCTTGGAATTAAATGTGGGACCGTTGTGGATGGATCCCATATGCTCATACTTGGAGACCGATACTCGACCAATAGATACGAAGGAAGTAAGGAGGCTACGTTAGAAAACAACGAGGTATATGCTTAAAGGAGGAATTATGTTCAGGAGAGTATTCATTATATCACTACTCAGATGCATCCATTCCACCGAGCTGTGACACCCCGACTAATTAAATACCGGGTAGCTACTCCTTTATTAAATCAATACAAAATGCCAAGATGATTCAGTTAATAGCATCACTGTCGAAAATGTTTTAATGGTTACTAACCACCTAGTATTTAAAAAGTAAGTTGCCAAATTTTAAATTAAGTCTGATTAACATACAGTAAAAGGATAATGAAAGAACAACAACCATTCACCATAACGAAGCAATAGAATAACCAACAAAATAATAATAAGTCCGGAGGAAAACTCCTCGCAACAATCCCACAACTGAAATAGTAAACAAAGTATCCTGAATTAATTACATGTCAAAAGTCTGAAAATCTGAAGTAGGAAAAGTTTCTAATAGAAATGGGCGACATGCCCTACAACTGATGAAAACTGAATCTAGGGTCAAGATAGATGAAGCGTCTACTAGCAAAGTCCTGTAACTTCCACAAACAGCTACAACTCATCACCTGAATGAGGATCCTAAGCATGGTGTCCTTGTGGCTGGGCACCTAAAAATGGTTTTTACAAAAAAAAATAGATTTGAAAGCAAACGGGTCAGATCCCGAAAGTGGAGAGTATTTAAAATAGCAAGTGTTTTAATAACATAAAAACAATGAATGCAAAATACATGTTAGGAAGTGCACTCACATGAAATACTCACCTCTCGACTAATTGTGCACTCCTAACGTATCATACCCATCTAAGTGATATACGTAACTAACCAAACCGTAATAAGTTCTACCCCTTACTATTCTCATTATGCATTCTAGCGTTATCAACTAAATAGAGGGCGTTACTTAAACTCGGATTCTCAATTATTAGCAATACAATTCTCTACGGTTATCCCGTTATATCTTCTCAAAACATTACCATAATTATACTCATAATACTTAACATGAAAGTTCTCATTATTTAAGTGTATATTATTCACGTCATAAATATACAATACAAGCGTCCCGACACTAAGCTGCGGTGCACACATACTCTGCTATCCATCCCAGTAAATCACGTATATAAGGATCACGCATTCCGAATCTCTCAGGAATCGTTCTCAGATAACAACAATCACAAACAATGGAGGCGAACACAGTCACATCACATGGGTCACGCACATACCTACGCTCCCACAATCAGCAGACTTATTAACATCCCAATAAGTCCTTCTCTGACCTATGTTCTCGAGGTACCAATCTAAATCCAGGCAACACAAGGATTAGAGGGCCCTAAGCGAACGTAAACCTCCCGTGATAGCAAGCATGGTAGGTATGTCATACACATAAAATCATATACTTACTAAGCATGCACACATCCCAGTAATTACCATAATTTATTTGTGGTACACTTCTCATTTTCGTACCGACTATAATGTTACACAATTCACATGTTCTCGGTTAATATAATTATTCAAGCCGTCAATTGTTCTCACGTCGTAATAGACACTCACGTCCTAATCCATAATTTCCATTCAATTCAAATCACACTTCTATGTTTTACTCCTGACTATATCCCAAATATCCCAACTATATCAATTTATCATCAAGGGAATTTTATATCTACAATTAAACAAGGTTACGGGGCACGTGAAATCAAAACAGGCCAAAAAGCCTAAACTGTCAGCTCGTTAGAAGTCTCGTTCGAACGAGGCTGTTCGAACGAGAGTTCGTTCGAACGAAGTGGGCCTTCTAACGAGATCTAGTTCGAACGAAAGGCATCGAACGAACATCCCTATCGTTAGAAGTCAAACTGTCAACTCGTTAGAAGTTCGTTCGAACGAGCTCGTTCGAACGACCTGGGCAGGTCTTCTAACGAGAGGCCAGTTTCGAGCCCAGATTTTCCCAAATTCGTTTTTCCAACTTTTCTTCACCTCTAATCACATTCAAACGTCAATCCAAAAATTGTTCAAGGTTTCTAATCATTCCTAAACAAACTTAGGTCATATAATAACACGTTTATGGCGTTAATTCATCCTAATCATCACCCAATTATCAAGTCTCTACATTTTTCCCCAATCTCAAGAACATGAACCCTAGAAATTTTAAGATCATCAATGGTCATAATTAAATCCGTTTTTGTTTCATACAAGATATATTATCATCAGAATAATCACCTAAATACAATTCTACATGCGATTCCTCATCAAAATGTAAGTTTCTAATTCCAATTTAATGGGTTTTCATCAATCTCCCAAAAATAATGAAATTTTCAGAAATGTCTATGCATGGAAGAAACATTCAATGCAATTTACGTAATTAAACCACTTGCCTCTGATATATCTCTGAATTTGATGTTGAAGATTGAATTGTTCTCTCTCTCTCTGCAGAATTTCTCCTCTCTCTCTCTACAACTTCTTCTCTAAAGATGACAATGGTGGCTAGAGGTTGTCTTAGGAAACCCTAAGCCTATTTCCAATAACTCCTGTAGCCCATTAAGTCAATTAGTGTAGTTAGTGGGTTTAGTGGGTAAAGGTTAAGTCAGATTTTAATTCCCAAAATTCCAAAATTACCAAACTACCCTTATACGTTGCCGGTATGGCCTAAAAATGCCCCGGGACCCAAACTAAACCCCCGGCTAATGTTTTCTGACTATTTTGACCCTTCCGAACGCGTTGGCGCACTCAAAATGATCATACGGTTAATAGAAATAAAATTCACTTTTTAATTGAAATAATTATATTCCTGACGCGACTGTCACACGTGTCTCAACAAAGTTTCCCAAATTACCGTATATCAATCTCACGACAATTTAATAATTCAATATTCATATATAGCCATATATACTCATTAAAATCAAATACCAACTCGCATCTCGCTAGTATTTTAATCCGGATTAATTTCCAATTAATACACATTTAATTCAATTAATCCCATAAATAAATATCATAAAAATACGGGGTATTACGTACTTCCCCCCTAATAACAGAATTTCGTCCCGAAATTCTGAACTATAAGGTACCTGGTAAGAACAACTCTGGATAACGTTCGCACATCTCATCCTCGCGCTCCCATGTGGACTCCTCGACATTATGATGTCGCCACTGAACATGCACTAACGGAACTATCTTTGACCGCAGTTTCCGCTCACTTCGGTCCAAAATAGCAATCGGCCCCTCCTCGTAGGAGCTATCAGACTGGAGATCGATGTCCTCCAAGGCAATGTGAGAATGAGCCAAATCGTCTCTAAGATATTTCTTTAGCGAAGAAATATGAAACACATCGTGAATTCGATGCAAATGCTCCGGTAACCCAAGTCTATATGCAACCGGTCCAATCCGCTCAATAATAGGAAATGGTCCCACATATCTCGGTGCCAACTTCCCTTTCTTCCCGAAACGCATAATCCCCTTCATAGGAGATACTCTGAGCAAAACCTGGTCCCCCACTTCAAATTCCCTGAAGGACCTCTTCGCATCAGCATAGCTCTTCTGCCTGTCTTGAGCTACCCGAATGCGACTCCGAATTAATTCTATCCTCGCCGAAGTATCCTGAATCACTTCCGGTCCAAGTAGTTTGTTGTCCCCCACCTCCAACCAACATGCTGGGGAACGACAAGGTCTACCGTACAACGCCTCAAATGGAGCCATGCCAATGGTGAGCTGGTAGGAGTTGTTGTAAGCAAACTCTACTAGTGGAAGATACTGCTCCCATCCACCCCCGAAATTGATGATGCACATACGCAACATGTCCTCCAACATCTGGTTTGTACGCTCGGTTTGCCCATCGGTCTGCGGGTGATACGTCGTACTCAACCGCAATTCCGTGCCCATGGCCTCCTGAAAACTTTCCCAAAATCGTGAAACAAATATCTTGTCTCGGTCAGACACGATATTTAGGGGCACACCGTGAAGTCTCACTATCTCTGCAATGAAGAGCTGGGCATACTGTCCCGTAGTGTAGTCTGTCCTTACGGGTAGAAAATGAGCGACTTTGGTCAACCTGTCCACAATTACCCAAATGGAGTCGTGACCCCTCTGTGACGTAGGCAACCCCGTGATAAAATCCATGGATATTCTCTCCCACATCCACATCGGGACTTCTAATGGCTGTAAAAGTCCTGTCGGTCTCTGATGATCCACTTTTACTAGATGACAAGTGGCGCATTTAGAAACAAACACGGAAATATCTCTCTTCATCCTGCTCCACTAATACTGTCGTCTCATGTCTTGGTACATTTTGTCCCCATCGGGATGTACCACGAACCGTGAGCCGTGCGACTCTGCCATCACCTCGTGTCGCAATTCCTCCCCTTACGGAACTACCAATCTCCCATTGAAGCGTAATCCCCCGTCTGAGCTAACGGTATAGGATTCGGCTCCGTCTGCTAGTAATCGAACTATCTGCTCCTGACAGAACGAGTCATTTGCTTGTACCCTTACTACCTTCGTGACAATCTGCGGTGTAACGGTCATCACAGACATGAACGATCGGGCCACTGCATCCTGGTGTCCCAACTCCTTCCACTTGGCCTTCCACACCCCTGCCACCTCATCTACTGGCCTACGGCTCAACGCGTCTGCTACCACGTTAGCCTTCCCCGGGTGATATTGGATATCAAACTGATAGTCCTTCACAAACTCAAGCCACCTTCGCTGCCGCATATTCAACTCCTTTTGCGTGAATAGGTACTGTAGGGACTTGTGGTCCGTGAACAATCGAAACTTATCCCCCAAAAGGTAATGTCTCCAAATTCGAAGGGAAAATACCACTGCCGCCAACTCCAAGTCATGGGTGGGGTAATTTTTCTCGTGAGGCTTAATCTTACCGGAAGCATAAGCTATGGCCTGACTCTACTGCTGTAATAAACCTCCAAGTCCTTGCAAGGACGCATCGGTGTAAACTAGATACTCAACTCCCGGTCTCGACAATGCTAACACAGGTGCTGAGGTCAACTTATCCTTTAACTCATCAAATGCCAACTGACAGGCATCACTCCAGATGAATGGCACGCCCTTACGAGTCAGATGTGTTAAAGGACCCGCTATCTTCGAAAATCCCTGAATGAACCTCCTGTAGTATCCTGCTAGGCCCAAGAAACTACGGATCTCAGTCGGTGTCGTGGGCTGTCCCCACTCCCTCACCGCGGTTACCTTCCCCTAATCAACAGATATCCCCCGGTCGGAAATAATGTGTCCCAAAAACTGGACCTCCTTCAGCCAAAACCCGCACTTCTCATACTTTGCATACAGCTCGTTCTAACGTAGCGTCTGCAAAACCTGCCTCAAATGCTCGGCGTGCTCCTCCTCTGTCTGGGAGTAAACCATAATATCATCAATGAAGACAATGACGAACTGATCAAGGAACTCTCTGAACACCCTATTCATCAAGTCCATAAACACTGCTGGAGCGTTGGTCAAGCCAAAAGGCATAACCCGAAACTCGTAAGAACCATATCTCGTTAAGAACACAGTCTTCGAGACGTCCTCCTCCCTGATACACAACTGATGGTATCCCGATCGCAAATCAATCTTCGAGAAGAAAGAAGCTCCTCTCAACTGGTCGAATAGGTCATCGATTCGAGGCAACGGATACTTATTCCGTATCGTGACCTTGTTCTACTCTCGGTAGTCCACACACAATCTCAGTGAACCATCTCTCTTCTTTACAAACAAAACTGGAGCGCCCCAAGGTGAGGTACTCCTGCGAATAAAGCCCTGACCCAACAGCTGCTCTATCTGATCTCGTAGCTCTCGCATCTCTGCCGGAGCCATACGGTACGGTGCGCGTGCTATAGGTCTCGTATCTGGTAATAAGTCTATGACAAAGTATATCTCTCGACGGGGGGTAGGCCTGGTATCTCCTGAAACACATCGGAATACTCCCTGACAACTGGGATCGAATCTAAAGGAATCACAACCTCCTTAGAGGTATCCTCCTCTATGTAATACAAATGAGCGATCGAGCCTCCCTCTGGGCGAGGCATCGCCACTACAAACATCTCTTGCCCCGGAATGGCAAAAACAATGCTCCCATCGAAGCAATCCATCATGGCTCTATAAGCTGCAAGCCAATCCATACCGATAATCACATCGTGCTCATACATATCTAATACCAACATGTCAGCAGGTAATACCAAACTACCAATCTCAACCCCCACTCCCCGGAATATAAAGAAAATAAGTGACCCACTCCCCAATGGTGAGTCTACACACGTCACTGTGCTCTCTGCTGTGGCTAACAACCCTAAGGCTTTAGCAAAATGTGTAGCTATAAAATAATGAGTTACCCTAGCATCAAACAAAACCCGACCCATAGTACCATGGATAGGAAACATACCCTCAATCGCGGGTGGTGCCTGTGGAGCTGCTGCCTGGTGGACGTTATAGACACGTCCATACTGTAACTACCCCTGCTGCACTGGAGCTGCTGGAATGGCTGGCACCTGGGCTAGAGCTGGGAGGGCAGGTGGAAAATGTGGCCTCTGTGGGTCATGTCGAGCACCCTGCTGCTGCTGTGGGGCCCTGCCCCTATCAGGACAGTCCTGGCGTTTATGGCCAGTCTTGCCACAAACGTAACACTTCCCCGGGAAGTTCCCCCTTCTCTGTCCCTGATGCCCCCGGCCCTGGTGGTCGTTACCGTTCCTCCCCTGGCCCTGCTGAAACTGTTGTTGGCCATTCTGACCCTGCTGGCCCTGCTGGCCGTTCGGACCCTGATGGCCCTGCCTCCGTGCCTGAAATTTCCCGATCTGAACCTCTTGTAATCCCCCTGCTGGGAACCCTGGTCACCCTGTCTCTACCCCTGGACAGATTGTGCCCCACTGGCACCATATCCTCCAGTCCTGTCCTGATGGCTGCACTCTCCCGATCTCTTGCCCTCAGCCATGTGAAAGCGGTGATCCTGACAGTGTAACAGTGCAACGTTAACCACATCAGAGTAAGTGTCCAATGATAGGTTCCCCAACAAATGCTGACGGATCCTCCAAGTCAACCCGTCTGTAAATTTCTGTATCTTCTTTTCTTCTCTCGGTATCTCATCCGGAACAATATTCAACAGATTTATGAATTCGGCCTCATACTCGACCACAGTCTTACCTTCCTGCCTAAGATTCATCAACTTCCTCCTCATTTCCGTGTGAACAGCTGACGGAAAGTACTTGCGATCAAACCGCACCCAAAACTCCTGAATAGTGAGAGTATCTCTCTCCTCCACAGTGGTAATAGACTCCCACCACTGTAGTGCAGACCCCACTAGCTTAAAGGTAGCTAGTATCTGCTTCTGGACATCGGTGCACTCATACATCCTCAAGTGCCGCTGAATGTCTTTCCTCCACTGACTCGAAATCACCACATCGGAGCTACCTGCGAACTCCGGTGGGTGTGCTTTCTGAAAAGAATCACGTGCACGTTCCCAAGCAGACGGGAATGCATGTGCCTGAACTGGAGAGGCTACTGGCGCCTGAGGTGGTGCCTGCTGAACTACGGCAAGTGCGGCATTTACCGCCTGGGCCACAATGGCTGCAACCTCGGCGGCATTCATCGTGCCCTGAACTGGTGCAGGCTGTGGTTCTGGCGTTGCATCCCTGGGAACCCTTTGTGCACGTCGTGGAGGCATCTGAAATAAGCATGAAGTCTATAAGTTCGCAGTTATAAACTCAAAATAGCTGAAGAACGTAGCATATACAAAAGATTACAACAGTCCTAAAATATAGGGCTCTACATCAAAGAAAGCTCAGCGAAAACATAATAAGCCGTACAGATCCTAAAGGACACTAGAACCTGATGCTCTGATACCACCTGTGACACCCCGACTAATTAAATATCGAGTAGCTACTCCTTTATTAAATCAATACAAAATGCCAAGATGATTCAGTTAATAGCATCACTGTCGAAAATGTTTTAATGGTTACTAACCACCTAGTATTTAAAAAGTAAGTTGCCAAATTTTAAATTGAGTCTGATTAACATACAATAAAAGGATAATGAAAGAACAACAACCATTCACCATAACGAAGCAATAGAATAACCAACAAAATGATAATAAGTCCGGAGGAAAACTCCTCGCAACAATCCCACAACTGAAATAAGTAAACAGAGTATCCTGAATTAATTACATGTCAAAAGTCTGAAAATCTGAAGTAGGAAAAGTTTCTAATAGAAATGGGCGACATGCCCTACAACTGATGAAAGCTGAATCTAGGGTCAAGATAGATGAAGTGTCTACTAGCAAAGTCCTGTAACTTCCACAAACAGCTACAACTCGTCACCTGAATGAGGATCCTAAGCATGGTGTACTTGTGGCTGGTGACCTAAAAATGGTTTTTACAAAAAAAAAATAGATTTGAAAGCAAACGGGTCAGATCCCGAAAGTGGAGAGTATTTAAAATAGCAAGTGTTTTAATAACATTAAAATAATGAATGCAAAATACATGTTAGGACGTGCACTCACATGAAATACTCACCTCTCGACTAATTGTGCACTCCTAACGTATCATACCCATCTAAGTGATATACGTAACTAACCAAACCGTAATAAGTTCTACCCCTTACTACTCGATTCTCATTATGCATTCTAGCGTTATCAACTAAATAGAGGGCGTTACTTAAACTCAGATTCTCAATTATTAGCAATACACTTCTCTACCGGTTATCCCGTTATAACTTCTCAAAACATTACCATAATTATACTCATAATACTTAACATGAAAGTTCTCATTATTTAAGTGTATATTATTCACGTCATAAATATACAATACAAGCGCCCCAACACTAAGCTGCGGTGCACACATACTCTGCTATCCATCCCAGTACATCACGTACATAAGGATCACGCATTCCTAATCTCTCAGGAATCGTTCTCAGATAACAACAATCACAAACAATGGAGGCGAACACAGTCACATCACATGGGTCACGCACATACCTACGCTCCCACAATCAGCAGACTTATTAACATCCCAATAAGTCCTTCTCTGACCTATGTTCTCTAGGTACCAATCTAAATCTGGGCAGGGCCCTAAGCGAACGTAAACCTCCCGTGATAGCAAGCATGGTAGGTATGTCATACACATAAAATCATATACTTACTAAGCATGCACACATCCCAGTAATTACCATAATTTATTTGTGGTACACTTCTCATTTTCGTACCGACTATAATTTTACACAATTCACATGTTCCCGGTTAATATAATTATTCAAGCCGTCAATTGTTCTCACGTCGTAATAGACACTCACGTCCTAATCCATAATTTCCATTCAATTCAAATCACACTTCTATGTTTTACTCCTCACTATATCCCAAATATCCCAACTATATCAATTTATCATCAAGGGAATGTTATCTCTACAATTAAACAAGGTTACGGGACACGCGAAATCAAAACAGGCCAAAAAGCCTAAACTGTCAGCTCGTTAGAAGTCTCGTTCGAATGAGGCTGTTCGAACGAGAGTTCGTTCGAACGAAGTGGGCCTTCTAACGAGACCTCGTTCGAACGAAAGGCATCGAACGAACATCCCTATCGTTAGAAGTCAAACTGTCAACTCGTTAGAAGTTCGTTCGAACGAGCTCATTCGAACGACCTGGGCAGGTCTTCTAACGAGAGGCCAGTTTCGAGCCCAGATTTTCCCAAATTCGTTTTCCCAACTTTTCTTCACCTCTAATCACATTCAAACGTCAATCCAAAAATTGTTCAAGGTTTCTAATCATTCCTAAACAAACTTAGGTCATATAATAACACGTTTATGGGGTTAATTCATCCTAATCATCACCCAATTATCAAGTCTCTACATTTTTCCCCAATCTCAAAAACATGAACCCTAGAAATTTTTAAGATCATCAATGGTCATAATTAAATCCATTTTTGTTTCATACAAGATATATTATCATCAGAATAATCACCTAAATACAATTCTACATGCGATTCCTCATCAAAATGTAAGTTTCTAATTCCAATTTAATGGGTTTTCATCAATCTCCCAAAAACAATGAAATTTTCAGAAATGTCTATGCATGGAAGAAACATTCAATGCAATTTACGTAATCAAACCACTTGCCTCCGATATATCTCTGAATTTGATGTTGAAGATTGTATTGTTTTCTCTCTCTCTGCAGAATTTCTCCTCTCTCTCTCTCTACAACTTCTTCTCTAAAGATGACAATGGTGGCTAGAGGTTGTCTTAGGAAACCCTAAGCCTATTTCCAATAACTCCCGTAGCCCATTAAGTCAATTAGTGTAGTTAGTGGGTTTAGTGGGTAAAGGTTAAGTCAGATTTTAATTCCTAATTTTCGTGGGTTTTAATTCCCAAAATTCCAAAATTACCAAACTACCCTTATACGTTGCCGGTATGGCCTAAAAATGCCCCGGGACCCAAACTAAACTCCCGGCTAATGTTTTCTGACTATTTTGACCCTTCCGAACGCGTTGGCGCACTTAAAATGATCATATGGTTAATAGAAATAAAATTCACTTTTTAATTGAAATAATTATATTCCTGACGCGACTGTCACACGCGTCTCAACAAAGTTTCCCAAATTGCCGTATATCAATCTCACGATAATTTAATAATTCAATATTCATATATAGCCATATATACTCAATAAAATCAAATACCAACTCGCATCTCGCTAGTATTTTAATCCGGATTAATTTCCAATTAATACACATTTAATTCAATTAATCCCATAAATAAATATCATACGAATACGAGGTATTACACGAATTTAGTGACCTAATAAAAGAAATACACGAAATGTTATGTGGAGACAATTCGATAGGTCGATCATTAGTGAAACGGGTCACCACTAAAGGATATTATTGTCCCACTATGAAAGAAGACTACGCAAGTACTACACATAAATCGGAAGATGGTCATGATTTTATTCCATGACCATATTAAAGGTGACAAAATCGTGGGTCACGGTACAATATCGTCCTCCAATATGGGGACCACGGTCTAGTGGATGATATGGCTAATCAAGGTCCAAAACCGTGACCCAGTTGGTCACGATCCAAAACCATGATCCAAGTGTGACCATTAAAAGTTATGTTAGTTTTGATCACAATCCACAACCGTGACCCCTTAGAGTGACAATTTAAATTGTAAAATAATTACTTGCGATCTATAATCGTGACTATATATTTTACAATTTAAATTATCATACTAGGTGGTCACGGTTATCGACCGTGAGAAAAACTAACACTGAATTATAAACAAATTATATTTGGTCGCGGTTATTAGCCGTTACCAAATATTGTAATTTATAATTTTATCACAGTTTTTGTCACGGTCCAAAATCACGACCAAATTAAAAAATAAATAAATTTTAATTTTCAGCATCCCCAAAAAACCTGCACATTTTTCAAAACTATTTATATTTCTAGAAATAAATATTTACCCACTACACCATCAAAAAATAATAATACAACACAAATTAACTAACTAAAGCCATAAAATTGTTCAACACAAATAATAATACAATGCATGCTTGCTTGAATATGACAATTAAATCACTATATCCTAATTGAGATATAATACAATGATGATTTCCTTCCATGAAACAAGATATCAAAATGTTCCTTCTCCAACTAGGCCTGCAAATAAGACTTCAAAGTGTTCCAAATGATAAGTATCAAATGACTTGAATCCCAAAATAATTCAAGATGCCTATATAGCCGAAAATGGCATCAAAGTTCACGTAGCTCGTAAGATGAACAATGTTGGGGTCGAAGCCATAACCGAATCTAGGGTGTCTCTTTTTATTTATGACAATATATGTGAAATGTATTGAAAGTGTAGAAAATTATGAGGACACTCTAAATTGGAAATTTTGGTATAGGGCCCCTTTTTTAGGTTTTTTTTATTTATGAAAATATATGTGAATGTATATACGATAATAAAAAGAGTGGGATTAGTGATACAAGATAAAAATGGAATAGTAACACAAAACAAAGTAGGATTAGTAATTGAAGAACATAAGAAAATGAAATTAGTATTACCAATAAGAGACTTCGATGCCTTGCGTCTTAGTGAACATCTCATAACACAACCCACCAATCGACGCAACCACACAAATGTTGGACATCAACATAATCCGTTATCATTTGTGTGGTTACCTCAGATTCGCAGTCGTTATCAGTGTCGCATTCAAAACATAAGAAGATCTACGGAATGATATTTCATAAAATGTGAGCGTTATTGAAACAAGTGTAAGGGAGCTAAATATATGAGTAGAAGATACCCAAATAAAAAAAAAATACTAGAGTTGTTCCAATACATATGATACAAATAGGGTTGTCATACAAGAGTTAACTAAATGACAATAATATAAATTAAAAGAATGATCAAATTAGGATTGTCATCAAAACCAGGTCGAAAATCTTTGGGGGGCTTTAGTGCGTCTGCTTAAGTAGTCAAACCCTTTAGTTCATGAATAATAGTATACCAATTGTCACTGTTAATCCACTAGAGGAGAATATGTTCTTAACATTTTGGATGGCATTAATAAAAGACACGTTGAGCAAGTGATCTTTACTCTTCATCTTAGATAAATCTACCATTACAAGTTTTTAGGGAGTATCAAATTTATAACCATTCATAATGTCCCCCACTTTCACCTACTAACAATAGAAGATGATTTATTTAAAGTCTAAGTAATCTAGTTCTACGATTTGTTGGACAATCCCATAGTAGGTCAACACCATGTCCTTTGGATTTTTATCGCTTTTACTAGCTGCACAGGAAGTCAAGGCAAAAGTTGATATTCTATTGATTTTTTGTCAATAGTTTGTCCTCACATGGGTATGAGACAAAATCCAAACCGTTGACGTGGAATTTTTTAAACTCCTTTGCAGAAAAAGTAGGACCTTTGGCTAGGCGTGAAATCATTGAAAACACGCCACCTTTCTTTAAAATCTTAATTTTTTCAATGGTTTTGAATTAGGTCATGTTTTACAAAACATAAATAAATAACCGCAACAAAAGAGGTTAGAATTACCCCTTTTGATACCCATTCCCTAATCACTTCTCGTCTTATTTCTGGACATTTTTCTCCCATTCTTCCTAAACGTGTTAATGAAATTGTAGAGTTTAGATGGTAATATAGAGAATACAAGTAATCAAACAAAACAAGGCTATATCTGTAGTTACTTACTCTTTCCAATATTCAACTTCATCTTGGGATTTGAAGACATAATGATTTTATTTCTCGTATTGCAAATTGGTGAGTTTCACCTCTTAGGATTCCTAAAAGTAAATTCATCATCAAACTCGCCAGGTTCTTCGATCACTCATTTTTCATGAAGATTGAACCTCCTAAACCTTTTTGTTTCGATATATGTTACCGGGCGTCTAATGATGATATTACTGTTATATATTCTTTCACAATTGGCCCTCGAATATACCATGTATTTTTAACATAGTCTTTGAAGGTGTTCATTAATCGCTCGAAAGAACACATCCACCGATACCTAAAGGGTCCATACAATAATGTGACACCTCTCTTAATTAAATATCAAGTGATCAGTCTTTTATTAAATTAAATCAGAATATCCAGTTGGTTCATTCTCAGCATCACTGTCGAAAAACAATTTCTTTATTAATTCACCTAATAATTAATTAGTTAAGCTAGTGTAAAAACTTTTCCATTTTTAAATTTAATTAAAACTATTACACAATACGGAATATTAATTAGCAGCATCATATCACCACAAAACTAAATAAAACAAGAATAAATGTGACTGAAATAACTCTCCAGTTAAAATATATCATTACCACCAAACCAAAAGTGATATCGGCAATACTGACATAAGTAATTACAATCTCTGGAATAGAGATGAACTACCTAGAATCCTGGGCGACATGTCCTAAATGAAAATAGATACTACAGATGTGTGAATCAACAGAATGGAAGTGTCTAACAAAGTCTGCATCTCTATTAGCAGCTATAACTGGTCGAGACATCCATATTCTATGCCGGAATCCCTAATATTGGAAACCTGATGTACAAGATACAATATAGAAGAGAATATGCAATGAAACGGGTCAGAGCCCGATTGTAAAAGATTTTTAAAAATAACAAGGGCTTAACAAATGCAATTAAGAAATTATTATGTACATGTTAGCTTCTCGGGATCTCTCTGGAGAATTCTCACCTCTCATCTAGTATGAACGCCTAACGTACCTTATTATCTCCCAAATTAAGGTTTTCAATTATGATTCTATCCCACATCATTTCCCCGTATTTCCCATATAATACGTATGATAATTAAACATGTTCATTTTTCATAAATATGAACTAGGCTTTCATAGCTTTAAGATTAATTATTCACTTACTTAATTCATTCAAATCTCATTATTCATTTTTATCTACAATTTCATAGAGTAGATTACCTCATAGTATATATGTTAATCTTAAAATTTCACACTGTAGATTACATCACAATATATATAGTTTAATCTACAATGATCACATAGAAGATTACATCATACTATATATATTTATCATATTATTATTTATATACTAATATGGAACCTCCCAGACACAGCTACGGTGCATGCATACTTTGCTATCATGTCCCGATACATCTCTCGCTGTATAAAGAACTATTTGTTCAGCATCTCTCACGACCATAAATAACATAACACACATATTAGAGGCGAGCATACTCCCCATCCAAATGGGTCACGTACATACATATGTTCCCATTCAACCGTTGAAATTATCATTCACATGATAGCAAGTGTCCAAGGTCCTATGCTCAGGGTGTGAATCTAAAATCCCCCCAAATGGGATCATCAGGATAAGATCGTCCACAACGCAAAACTTTCACCCCGATAGCAAGTGTAGGTATGTCATACACACAATAAATAATAATATAGGTATTCACCCCACCTATATGTAATAATAATAGGGAACACGTACAACCTACATAAATATTTCCATACGTAGTACATTTAAATCTAATATCCCATGTATTTACAGATTATGACTTATACTTCTCAAGTTATATTTCCGAGCTTCTCTCATCACTCGATGGGTAATCATTTATTCCTCACGTAAATTAAGTAGGTAACATATAGACCCTACTAATCCATGTTATCACAACTCTTGAATTTCTATGAATTAAAATTATCTTCAGTTAGGTTTATTTCTCCATAATCCCTAATTCAATTTTAAACCTTTATTTCATCTCTTAGGGTTAATCCCATATAAGCCTAAGGTTATTCCGATAATTAATGACCCTCTTACTACTGATACTAACCTTAAGTTATCCTTTATCCGATTTAAACCTCAGTTTATATAACTCTCCACAGTAATTCATTCCATTAACACTTATTAATTTCCCCCATTCAATCCCACACATAATAATATTTTTTCGGGTCTTAATATGTCGTACTGCCCTTCCCCAAGTCCCATTATGTTCTATTAATAAATATCAAAGATTTCTGAAAGTTGGGATTTAATCAAAACTTAAAAGGAAACAAATCACATTTCTAAGGGAAGTCGATCAATCGACGATTTTGGTCCGTTGATCGATCAGTCGATTGATTGACATTCTTGGGTCGATAGATCGATCGATCAAACATTTGCCCAGATTTTCCTTAACAATTACGAGTTTCATACTTGTTAACCACCAAAATCATATTTAAACATCTCCAAATTATTTTTATTTAACCCAGATAATATACTAACATATATGGGTAAGTTCTAACATATCCAAATCAATTAAACATCATCAACATGTATAAATTTATCCATATTCCATATTCAATCTCAAGAATTCTTGTTTTTGACTTTATCATCAATTAAACATGTAAATCCCAGATTTCTTCACCAAATAATTCACACATTTCATGGATTTGATTCTAAACACAGAAAGAGATCAATCATACGCAATTCTCATTTCAAGGATTCATCAAAAATCACCTTAATTCATACGACTTTTAAGAATTTTCTAAATAGCCTAACATTGACAATTTACATGCTAATATTTGAAATAGTTAATCACTTGCCTCTAATTTGTAGGTCTGAACCATTGGGGAAGATAACTCTACTGGCATTCCTCCATTTTTCGGCCAACTTTCGGCGGTGGTGGTGGTGTAAGATGACTCTTGGCTTTTGGTTTCCTATAGATGCCTCTTCCTTTCCTTGAGAAGTCTCTCCCTCTCCCCTAACTCTTTTCCTCTAATTTTTGGTGAATCAATATGAATTCTACCACCTCTAAACTTATATAATAATACTCAAATTGCATGGGTACTATTAATTTTTTTTGGAAAATAACCAAAATACCCCTCCGAGGTGAACGTTTGGTTCCAAATTAACCTGAGACCCAAAGTAATCCCCCAGGTAGACTTTTTTGAGTATTTAAACTCTTCCGGACACTTTAACACAATCAAAATGACCATTAAAATTAGATAAAAATAATTTACTTTTCATTCCATTTTAAATATAGTCCTGACACGACTTACACGCGCGTCCGAACTTAATTACCGTAATTGTAGTATTCATCACTCGCGATAATTTTATAAAATCATAATCATATGTAAAGTCATAATCAAATATTTTACTTTTAGTCACAAGTAATATTCAACATAAATCACATATTACTTTATTCTCGAGTAATATTTAAATCCAAATTAATTTTTAATTATCCCACAATTAATTCTAATTAATCCCATTTTAAAAGTCATTAAAAATATGGGGTGTTACATACTTCCCCCCTTACAACGGAATTTCATCCCAAAATTTGGAAAAAGTATACTAGATAAGAACAACTCTGTCTATATGTTGCGCATCGCATCCTCGCTCTCTCAAGTAAACTACTCCGTACCGCCCATACAATACGCTATCAAGTTCCCTTAATTATGAACACCTCACGTATGTTCGTTTTAAACTCCAGATTATCCTGTCACGTAGGTTCTTGTCCAAGACTTATCGTTTAAGTTTCACTACTTGAACTTTATTTTAGATACTCACTATCTAGCCTTCTACTATTCTCACCGTAGTAGCTTAATCGTTCTTGAGATACACACGATATCGTCTCACGACGATCGCACACAAGAAGGTTATTTGCACAGTAGATATTTTACACACATTATATACTATAAGTATCAACTCATCTTTGATTTTTGCAATAGTACCTAGTCCCCCACCTATAACTAACAAGCAAGAGAATAATAAGTCTTACCATGCTATACCTCAATTGGCGCCATGCCCAAAAGTGAAATTAGATGAGATAATGTACACAAACTCCACTAGTGGAAGGGACTACTCCCGTTCTCCCCTAAGATCCAAGGGTACACCTATAACTTATCCTCCAACATCTAATTAGCTCGCTTGTTCTGCCCATTCGTCTACGGATGATAGGCTGTACTCAATTACAACTCGGTACCTATGGCCTCATGAACAGTCTTCCAAAATCGAAAGACAAATACATTGTCCCAATCGAACACAATATTAAGCGATACCCTATGTAACCTCACTATCTCGGTTATAAAGATCTGCGCATATTATCCCGTAGTATTATTAGTCCTAAATGGCATAACGTGAATTACTTCGATCAAACGATCCACTATCACCCATATAGGATCGTAACCCCTCTAGGAAGTAGTTACTTTCGCGATAAAATTCTTGGAATGCTCTCCCATTCTACTAGTTGAGAAACCCCTACTGGTTTCAGATGGTCCACCCTTTACCAACAGACAGGTGACCCATTGCAAAACTAATTTAGAAATATTTCTCTTCATTAAATCCCATCACCACTGTCATTTATAACATGATACATCTTATATTCTCTCTAGTGTACCTCTAACTGTGATCCATGTGCCTTTGCCTCACCGCGTGTCACAAGTCCTTCCCCCGCTCTAAAAATTCAATTTCTCGTGAAATTTAGGCCTTTGCCAAATCTTACGAAATAAGCTTTGACTTTCTCGGCTAGATGTTGCCGAATTCACATGACAATCATAATCCACTGCCTGATTCAATAACCTAGGACGCCCATACACCCTATGTCTCACGCATTATTGCACAAATTAATTCTTGAACATTTGGCATGCTTTTCTATTCATGATGGTACCATTTTCTACTAGTTTTCCCCTCAACTTATGTCATAGAGAAACTATAAACTCTCATTTATATTCTCCTATATGTACAACAACCAAGGTACAAAATCCATGTACTATCGACCAAACTTCTCTCCAACACCCGACGTTTTCTAGTTTCATGCATGGGATGTCTCGCAAAGGTAAATCTAAACAAGGAACCCCCCCGATACACTACTACCTAACATAGTCGGTTGTCAAGATTCGTAAGGCCCTCAATCCATAATATATACCTTCCCACAATCCCCGTATATTGGCATAAAAATCTACTTATGTCCCTTAGAAATAACATGAAACATGGCGTTCTCACTATCCCAAGTTCTCTGCGCTATATATATATCGAGCTATATCTTACTGATCGATTAGGAACACAATGTATCCTGAATCGCATCAGTAAATAAATCCCTACGTAACGGGATCACATATAACTAGAAAACAAACTCACTGAAGTCTATGATACCATAAAATTTTCATACATATACATACATATTGGCCCAATCCTATTTCAGGTGGTGCCTCACAAATGTAATATTACTCACCCGAAGTGTTGAGAATGATAGTCTTATCACTCAATCTACTATCGTTCAAACATTTGGTAATTAATCACTACACATTACCATACTAAGATCTACTTTGCTAACTCAATGCATTAATAGATTATAACGATAAAACATGCCCTTAGTGACCACCCGTCTTACTCATGGATGACATAAAAAAGCCCCATTATCAATGATAAATACGTTTGTTAGCAGACTGTTAAAACTAACGGACCCACTAAACTCGATTCGCACCCAAATTTTAGTGTTAACCATTCATATATATGTTGTGACACACCCATGTCACTTGTATTAATCCTTTACCCACAAGGATGAAACAAAACTTCATTAGTCTAGTCTGATCGTAGGGTCCTTGTATGCACTTCTCGGGGCCAAAATAACCCACGATCCCCTACAATTGTTATACATCTATGATTACAGTTAGTAGTTTCCCCCTCCTCATTATGGGTAAATTATTCTGTTCTGCGGCTTACATGCCCATCATTAAAATGTTGCCTCCAAATCTCTAAGCCTCAATTATGGCCTTACTGGCCTTCCTATTACTTCCCGGGCCCCGAAGATCCTAAGGATCGATATGCTACAGTTACTGAGGACTCTACTGGTCTTACCTAAACCCACCACTCTCGGGTTGTAAATTCTTGGGCCTGATTCTCTTGACCCAATTCCTCCATCGAAAATCTCACTCCTTCAGTTGTTATGCCTTACTGGCATGGTTTACTATTACCAATCTTATCGGTATCACTTCCCACCATGGACAAAAATTTCCTGAGCCCTTTACCCATTACTGGTCCCACTGACCATTTTGGAATTTCCTTCTCTCGGACCAGTCTTAGCTCCCAATTTCTATTTTCATTGTTCCTTTGGCTCATACTAGTCCTACTAAACACGTAGTCGACCTCGCTGGTCTTGGATGAATTCATCACCACTTAGTAAGGATTTAAATAGGTTCCTTACTGGTTATACCATCCGGTAATATTTCACTATCACCATTGAATTCAATCTTGCCCTTCGGCTAGGTTTTCCCAACCCTCCGGGCTCCCATTCTTCTAGAATCGGTTATAAATTTCTTGACAACATTGAACCTAGTCGCTTTCATCATATTTCTCACCCGCACTTGAGTATTTAACTCATGAGTCCTTTCACAACAATGAACTCTTATTTTCTTCGATATATCCCTTAGTCACTGGGTAAGGAGTTCGTTAAGTAAGTTGACTAATCTTTCACGTTGGGCTTTCATTATTTCCCAAATGACATAAGTTTTAAGATTCTTTCACATCCTTATTAATACCACAGATGGACGATTTCACGATTGAACCATACCTAAATTTCTTATTTTAGCTTCATGTATGCTTCTTTATATGAGATGTCTAACTCACATCACTTTAGATTTC
Source organism: Sambucus nigra (assembly GCA_949130495.1). Lineage (NCBI taxonomy): Eukaryota > Viridiplantae > Streptophyta > Magnoliopsida > Dipsacales > Adoxaceae > Sambucus > Sambucus nigra. Next base: position 425,410,477 of record OX422217.1, on the reverse strand, counting down.
TCCCTCGAGAAAGAAAGTTCACTATTAATTTTTAAGTCCTGGGTTGTTACTACGCTTCACCCTATATAATTGCCTTTGGATTTCTTCCTTCACAAAAGTCCTTCTGACTCCCTCACGCTTCACTCATAGTTCTAGGTAAGTTTGGAACAGCACAAACTTCATCCATGATGGTGCTAACATCTCCCGAGCGACTTCTTTATTGTTCTCAGACCGAACTATAATTAAAGTGGGCTCTGTCTCAATTTCCATTTCCAAAATCTTCTAAGTCTTCAGCTAAGTCCTCCTCCCGATGTCCATCTAATGGCCCTCGCCAATCGTCCTAGATATTTGGTGCACGATGCCTGGCCGAACTCGTATAAGAATTACATCACTTATTTTTTTTGGTAGGAACACGTAAGTCGTAATACGCAGGCAAATGCAACATCCTGATAATTGGGCTCTGCATCAAAGAACACTACGCTGAAACATAAAAAGCCTTATAGATCCTAAGGACTCTAGAACATGATGCTCTGATACCACCTGTGACACCTCGCCTAGTTAAATGTCGAGTGATCAGTCCTTTATTAAATTAAATTAGAATATCCAGTTGGTTCATTGTCAGAATCACTGTCGATAAATAATTTCTCTATTAATTCACCTAATAATTAATAATATAAGCTAGTGTCAAATGATACATGAGATTCTCATCCACCTCGGCTGGAGCATGCCATATCATGGTCTTTGCTATCCACGGTACAGTGAAAAATCTTTTTTAATCGTGGCTCAAGGGGGAAAATACTTTAATACCTATGGTGGAACTTGTGAGCACTTAGAAAATTTTATTGTACTATCTTTTTGACTCTAATAAACCCTATATCTCGGCTCCTTGCATACATGGCATTCATTCTTCAGTTTGTGTTTATTAAGGAATAATATGCAATCATACTTGCATGCATGAATACTTCAAACCCAAACCCTTCAAGCTTTTTCATGCTTAGATAACTATCTGGTACCGTGTTCTATTTTTGGGGAATGTCTTTAGCCCACTTAAGAATTTTAGTTATGCTATTTTGTGACAACCCAAATTGACTCTTAAAAATATGCAGAACGATCTGTGCATACAATAATAAGTGATATTCTCCATCATTTTTAAATAAAGGTCTAGTCGTATCGGCTTTCAACTATATGTTTTATCGATCATTGGGTAATTCAACATAAACATGTTCATTGATTTGGTCATAATGAATTTTATCCGTATTCATAAGTTTGCAATTTTGATGGTGGTGGATTCCATAAGCATTATCAATTAGGTCAGTTAAAGGATGAAGTGCTAGCAAATTTTTCACCACTTCCACCCGGTGGGGTTCCATCATGCGGTCATGTACGGGTAATTCTTTCGAAACAATGGTACATTATTTTTCCAATGGAATGTGCATATCTTATAGTATCTCATCATCATCCCATTAGTAAATGAAATTTAAAGTCTTCTAAAGACTTAAATTATTTGTTTATACAATGGTTGCACTGATATGGAATCTTATCGCTTTTAAGATTTCTATCAACATACTTAATATATTCTTGAATGCCCTTTATATGATTATCCGATAATCTATAACTCTCTCCCATCCATTCATTGTATTATGGGAAGGATGTAAGTAGTCTTTAAAATTCAAGTCACCTATATAAATAAGTTGAAATAAAGGTCATGTTGGATACAAGAACTCTCAGTTTATAATTCAAACAAATTCATTCAACCCAAACAAATTCAAAGAAATTTCATTCTACTCGATCATTCAGTAAATATGGAACGAAAAAATAAATGTCCCAGATAATTAAAATATTATAAATTTGTTCAAAAAGAAAACATTGACCAATACCTAGAACTGTCTAATAAATGAACTGGCCAAGTAATAAAATAATTTTCATTGTTTGTTAACAGAGGCCCTTCCCTCTGGTTAAAGTACACAGACACATCTTCGCAACCATCATATATTGTATCAACTAATATATGAGCTTCAGCCATCGCCAATGGTGATTATGGACCTGTGTTACAACAATGATGGAAGTGAAGGTGCACATACCAATAACCCTCCTATTGGAAAAGTCCCTTATATAATATGACTGGCCAAAGTCATCGTATAAAGATGATCATGATTCATGGAATGTCAGAGGAGGAATTTCATAGGGGAATATTCTAGGAGGAGGCATTTGATAAGGGAATTTTCCCAGAGGAGGCATTTAGGAGGGTAAATCTTAAGGCATAGGATATTGGAATATTTGAGGAGGTATCTAAGGGGTAACCCTGTTGTCATGCTATTTTTAATATTTTCGACCTCCCTCTGAAGCTCTATGCCTATGTTTTTAGTCATTGCATGGTCTTCTGCCTATCTCGACATGCGAATCCTCACCGAAGAGATCCCACACCAACTGTCCTCCCCTTATTGTCCCTACTAAGCACCTTGGTTAGGGCATATGCTTCAATTTCATAAGGGTTACACTTGGATTGAGTGCTCGACATTCCTTCCATCATTTCGTGTAACATAATATTATATTTAGGACTATGATTTTAATAATATTTTAATATCATGTGTATATATACATATATGATAACTAAATTCAAACTCACCATAGTCGGAGCCAATTTGTCTGGGAATTTATTGGTACCTTTTTCCCATCAGGTATGTAATTACAAGTTGACCCAATTAGTTTTTTACCTTCTTTCGAAGTCCTGTTGGTCCGTTCCACCCATTCACCCTTCCAATAATCATTATATTTTGCCCCAAGTTTGTACAAATCAACTTTTTTTGACCTATTGAGTTTATTTCTCTCCCCATCGATCATTTTTTCTTTACTAGCCTCATTCTCCAAAATTTATTCCATTGGTTAGTGGAAATTTCAATATTTTAGGGAACTCTATGTTTTAACTCTAAAATATTAGGACTCTTTTCCCCCCTTAAGGAAAAAAATATTTCGAAGGTTCTTCCGATAGGTTTTCAATTGATGATCTACTCGAGAAAGAACCTTTTCCCTCGAACCATTTGGAAATTAAAAAGTTTAATCAAGTTGGTACCACATGTCATTCTTTATGGCATGATGAACCTTCTACTAGTTTCCTGTGCCCCCAATGTCCATAATTATCTTTTCGAGAGATAGACATCGGATTTTAAAATGTTTAAGGTCGGATTTATTACCGACTGTTGATTCCCGACCAAGAAGAAGCTAATGGTTTTTTTAGGGATGGCTTGGGAATCCTCGATAGCAAGAGGTGGGAGTGTTGGATTAATAGGGTGTTCTTGAGTTTTATAAATTATAGAGGGAATGGTAGATCAAATTTCCAGTAGAGTAGAGTATTGGTAACCTAGAGGAGAAAAGAATTAAGGCTGTAGTGTAGAAGACTGCCCATTTGGCGGTGTCTTTATATTTGATTACTATTTCGATTTTTGTTCGATATTTCCTACGATTAAAAAAATGGGCGACGTATGTAAGAAAATACAGTTTACGACTATGTATATGTATATATCTTTTCAAAAACTTTTATAACATGCTCGATATGTCTTATTTCCATGAGGGTGTTATTTAAGACCAATGTTCTCTAATTTACAAATTTAAAATGGTTACTGTTCAAAACCGTGATCCATACTATGATCAATGGAACACTGAAACTTGGTCACGATTCTAGACCATGACCTATACTATGTCCAATTAAATATTAAGAAATGGTTAGGGTTGTGGACCGTGACCAACTGAAGGTGACCATTTTGATAAAAGGTTGTGGGTCACGATTAAGAATCGTGACCATAATTCTCACGTATTGGTCACGGATGGGTCATGATAAAAAATCGTGGCCATTTGAAGAAATTTAAGTAGGAAATTTAACGCCTAAAGGGTCACGGATTAGTCATGGCCTGGAACCATGACCACTGTTGTCACAGTCTAGAATCATGATCAATCAGGTGTTGGTGTCACTTTTTGGTTTGGTCACGTAGTTGGTTACGACTTTTGGTTGTGGGTCATAATTTTGAACCGTCACCACCTGGTCATTGATCTGGACCATAGCCAATTGATTGTGACAATTTTCCTATTTTGGTGTAGTGAAGCTATGCAAAGAAGTATGACGAGTTCCAGAAGTACGCCATAATTCACAAGAGTTCAGGATCTTCATTCACACCGATCACATCATCTTGGCCCTTTGCAATGGGGGGGATTGATGCATTCTTTGCAGATTATGGTACTCAGTTTGATTATACAGAATTTAAAGACTATTACGTACGCTCAAAGATCTAAAAACTGCAGTCAACACCTATGTAATACCCCGTAATTTATATTGATTTTATTTAATGGATTAATTAATTTTATTGATTTTATTTAATGGATTAATAAAATTAAAGGAGAATTAATTTGGAAATTAATCCGGAGGTAAATACTAGCGAGAGGTGATTTTGGTATTTGATTATGATGTTAAAATAAAATATTACTGAGTATATATGGTAATATATGAGTATTGAAAATATTAAAATTGTAACGAGGCAGAAATACGACAATTTGAGAAATTAAGTTGGGACGCGCGTGTCAGTTGCGTCAGGAATGAGTTTAATTAGATTAAAAAGTAATTTATATTTTTATCAACCGAATGGTCATTTTGAGTGCGCCAACGTGTCCAGAAGGGTCAAGATAGTCAGAAAACGCTAACCGGAGATTTAGTTTGGGTCCCGGGGCATTTTTAGGCCAAACCGACAACCTAGAAGGGTATCTTGGTAATTTTAAAAATTGAGGAGATAAGACCCACGAATTTTGATGGTTATTTATTAATAACTAGTGAGGCCACTAAGGCCATTATCAACCCAAAACAATATAATTGGACTACGGGAGTTTGAGCGAAGTTACAAGAGGTTCCAAACCAAAACCACCACCCACCACCCACCACCATCATTTTGGAAGGAATTGTGACCAGAAAGAAGAGAGTATCAACCCTCGATCACCAAAAATGATTCAGCACAGCAAACCTAAGGCAAGTGAATTGATGTTATTAATTTCAATGATTATTTTCTCCCTGTTTAGTGTAGAAACTAGATATGCCTTGAAAGTTTTGATGCAAACCCAATGGGATTGTTGTGGAACTCATAATTTTGGATAGGGATTGCATGTAGAATGGTTATGGACGAATTCAGTACCCAAAAATATAACTTTTGTTGATTTGAAAACGGATTAATAAGGAGTCTTTGAATTCAATTAAATTATGGGTTTATGTTCATAGGGTTTGGGGCAAGATTTGGGGATTTATGGTTATTACATGTCGATTAGTAAGATTTGACCCCAAAAATATGTTAAGAAGTGACCTAGGGTGACTTACAGTAGTTTAAAAACATTTAAACTTAATTGGTACAATCTTAGGATGGATTTAGAGAAGAGAAAATGGAGAAAAACGAAGTTGGGAGAAATTCTGGGCATTCTCAGAATTTTCGTTAGAAGACCCACCCAGGTCGTTCGAAGGACCTCGTTCGAACGAGCTTCTAACGAGATTCCAGTCGCCTTTCTAACGAGTTGATGGTTCATTCGAAGCCTTTCGTTCAAATGACACTCGTTAGAACGACCTCGTTCGAACGAGATTTCAGTGACTTCTAACGAGTTTACAGAATGGTCTTTTTTTGGCCCTATTTTAGTTTCGAACTTTCCGTGGGCTTATTTAATTGAGTGTTATTCTTCCCTTGTTGATTAGTGGGGATAATTGTGAGATTGGAGTACGTTGAGGATTAAAACTTGGAATTATATAAAGGCCTGGTGACTTCTATGGCTTAGGTTGTACGTACTTGAAATTACGACGTGAGAAGTGTTGGTGATCTATATTGTATATTATCCGTGGACATGTAAATGTACAACATTTAACGACGGTATAGGAATGTAAAATATACCTCTATTAATATTATACGATATCTAAAATGTGTGAATGCTTAGTATATGGATTTATATGTGTATAACATACCTACCATACTTGCTATCAAGGGAGGTCGGCTTTCGATTAGGGCCATCTAATCTTTGTGTGCCTACCGGGGGATTTAGATTGGTACCACACGAAAATAGGTCAGATAATGACTTATTGGTGAATTAATAAGTCAGCTGACCATGGGAGCGTAGGTATGTGCGTGACCCATGGGTATGTGAACTATGTTCGCCTCCATTATGCGTGATTGTTGCTTATTGAAACGGTTCCTGAGACATTCGGAATACGTGGTCCTTATGTACGTGATGTACCGGGATTCGATAGCAGAGTCTGTGTGGACCGCAACTTAGCATACGGGTGCCCTTATTGTATATTTATGATGAGATTAATATACTGGTAATTGAAATGGACTTTTATTAAAGTATGAATGTGAAATTGTGACATTGTTAGTAGAGTTAAAAATGGGAAATTCATAGTAATTATTATAACTAATTTTGAGGTATAAAAAGTAAGACTCTAAGTTTATATTAAGATGTCGGGAATTGAGCTTTGAATTGTATAGTAAAGTCAGATTATGGATTGGACTAGTTAGATAGCAGAATAACTAGAACGGGTACGGGTACGTTAGGAGTGCACAATTAGTTGAGAGGTGAGGAACTCATGTGAGTGCACGCACTATCATGTATTTTATATTCACTGTGTTAATGTTATTAAAACACTTGCTATATTTTAGATTGTTTTCACAATCGGGATCAGACCCGTTTGCTTTCAAATCTATTTCTTTTGTAAAAACCTTTTAGGTGCCCAGCCACAGGGACGCGAAGCTTAGGAGTTCCATTTCAGTGACGTGCTGTAGCTACCGTGGAAGTTACAAGACCTCGATTGTAGACGCCTCCACTTTTTACTTTGACTCTATTTCATAATTGTTCATCTGTAGGGCATGTCGCCCCTTTTCTTTTAGAGACAGCTTAGTTACTCAGTTCTATTTTAGTTTTGGTTTTAATTAATTAGTGATTCAGACTTTGTATTTATTGTATTCAGTATTTGGATTATTCAGAGGAGTGTTCCTCCAGATTCATCTTATTCCACAATTATTCTATTGTGACTGTGGTATCATTATTTCATAATTTAATTTGTTGCATGTGAATCTTATTTAATTAAAATTGACAACTCACTTTTTAAATATTAGGTGGGTAGTAATTGTTTAAAAATGTTTCCGATAGTGATGCTATGAACTGAACCAACTTGACATTTTGTATTAATTTGAATAAAGGAGTAGCTCCCCGGTATTTAATTAGACGGGGTGTCACAAGTGGTATCAGAGCCTCAGGTTCTAGTGTCCTTAGGATCTGTACGGCTTGTTATTTTTTCGCTGAGCGATATTTGATTTAGAGCCCTATATTTTAACATTGTTGTACTCTTTTGTGTATCTTATGCTCTTCAGCTATTTTGAGATAATAACTGTAGATTTATAAGACTTTTCTCCCATTTTAGATGCCTCCACGACGTACACAACGAGTTCCCAGGGATGCTCAGCCCGAGCCACAGCCTGCACCAGTTCAGGGCTCCATGAACGCCGCAGAGCTTGCCGCTATTGTAGCCCAAACGGTAAATGCCGCTTTAGCCGTTGTGTAGAAGGCACCGCCCCAGGCGTCGGTAGTAGCACCAGTATAGGATCATGCATTCCCGTCTGCTTGGGAACATGTTTGTGATGCTTTTCAGAAGTAATACCGTCCGAAGTTTATAGGTAGCTCCGACGTCGTTGTGTCCAGTTAGTGGAAGAAGGACATCCAAAGACACTTGAGGATGTATGAGTGTACGAATGTACAGATACATATACTGGCTACTTTTAAGCTGGTAGGGTCAGCGTTGCAGTGGTGGGAGTCCATTCCCACCGCGGAGGGGAGAGATGTTCTTACTATTCAGGATTTCTGGGTGTGGTTCGACCACAAGTATTTTCCCTCAGCTGTTCACACTGAGATGAGGAGAAAATTGAAGAACCTCAAGCAGGAGGGGAGGACAGTTGCTGAATATGAGTCCGAGTTCACAAATCTCTTGAACATTATCCCCGATGAGATTTCGACAGAGGAGAAGAAGATACAGAAGTTCATAGATGGGTTGACTTGGAGGATCCGTCAGCACTTACTGGGAAATCTCTCGTTGGCCATTTATTCTGATGTGGTTAACGCAACATTGCTTCACTGCTAGGACCACCGCTTTCACTTGTCAGAGGGTAAGCGATCAGGAGAGTCCAGCCATCAGGGCAGGACAGGGGGAATTGGTGCCAACGGGGCACAATCAGTTCAGGGTCAGAACAGGCAGGGTGATCAGGGTTCCCAGCAGGGGGATCCTAAGATATTTAGATCTGAAGGTTTCAAAAATGGACAGGGAGGTTTTCGTCATGGCCAGCAGGGTCAGCATGGCCATCAGGGACAGTAGGGCTAGCATGGACAACAACAGCAGTTTCATCAGGGCCAACATGGTCAGTGGAAGAATGGCAACGGTCATCAGGGCCGTGGGAAGCAGGGTTAGAGGGTGGAAACTTCCCGGGGAAATGTTTTATTTGTGGAAAGATTGGCCACAAACACCAGGAGTGTCCTGATAAGGGTAGGACCCCACAGCAGCAGCAACAGGGTGCTCGACACGAGCCCCAGGGACCTATGTTTCCCGTCGCCCTCCCAGCACCACCACAGATGCCATCTTTGCCACCCATCCCAACAGTCCCAGTCCAACAGGGGCAGCTTCAGTACAGACGAGTTTGTCAGCTACAGCAGGCCGCAGTCCCACAGAATCCACCTACTATTGAGGGTATGTTCTCTATTCAGGGGACTATGGGGAGTATTTTATTTGATACGGGGGCCACACACTATTTCATTGCCACGATATTTGCACGCACTATGGGGTTGTTAGACACTCCGAAGAGCACGGTTACTTGCGTAGATTCACCATTGAGTAGGGTTTTTGTAATTTCCCTTATATGTAGAGGTATGGGTATTGAGATCGGGAGGTTTACTTTACCCGCTGATATGTTAGTATTATATATGACTGAGTCATCATTGGCATGGATTGGCTAGTTGTGTATCGAGCCATAATTAATTGATTCAGCAGGAGTATTATTTTTTCCATACCCAGGCAAGAGATGTTCTTAATGGCGATGCCTCGTCCTGAGGGAGGATCGTCCACTCACTTGTACTATATAGAGGAGGAGACCTCTAAGGAAGTGGTGATACCACTCGATTCGATTCCAATTTTTAGGGAGTTTGCTGATGTATTCCAAGATATACCTGGATTACCTCCTAGTAGAGAGATAGATTTTGTTATCGATTTGATGCCGGGCACTCGGCTAATTTCTCACGCACCTTACCGTATGGCTCCAGCAGAGATGGGGGAGCTAAGGGATCAAATATAACAGCTGTTGGGTCAGGGATTTATCCGTAAGAGTACTTCACCATGGGGTGCCCCTGTGCTGTTCGTAAAGAAGAGGGATGGATCGTTGAGATTGTGTGTAGATTACCGAGAGTTAAATAAAGTCACGATACGGAATAAGTATCCGTTGCCCCGAATCGATGACTTATTCGACCAGTTGAGAGGAGCTTCCTTCTTCTCAAAGATTGACTTGCGATCGGGATACCATCAGTTGCGTATTAAGGAATAGGACATCTCAAAGACTGCTTTCTTGACGAGATATGGTTCCTATGAGTTTTGGGTGATGCCTTTTGGCCTAACCAATGCCCCAGCCGTGTTTGACTTGATGAATAAGGTATTCAGAGAGTTCCTAGACCAGTTTGTCATCGTCTTCATTGATGACATCCTAGTTTACTCCCAGATAGAGGAGGAACACACCGAGAACTTGGGGCAGGTTTTGCAGACGCTGCGTCAAAACGAGCTATATGAAAAGTACGAGATGTGTGGGTTTTGGCTGAAGAAGGTTTAGTTCTTGGGGCACATCATTTCAGACAGGGGGATATCTGTTGACTCGGGGAAGGTATCCGTGGTGAGGGAGTGGGGACAGCCCACGACACCGACTGAGATCCATAGTTTCTTGGGCCTAACAGGATACTACATGAGGTTTATTCGGGGTTTCTCAAAGATAGCGGGTCCTTTGACCCATTTGACTCGCAAAAGTGTGCCATTCATCCGGAGCGATGCCTGTCAGTTGGCATTCGATGAGTTGAAGGACAAGTTGACCTCAGCGCCACTGTTAGCATTTCCCAGACCAGGAGTTGAGTATCTAGTCTACACCGATGCGTCCTTACAAGAACTTAGAGGTGTAATGCAACAGAAGAGTCAAGCTATAGCTTAGGCTTCCCGTAATCTTAAGCCTCACGAGAAGAATTACCCCACCCATGACTTGGAGTTAACAGCAGTCGTATCTGCTCTTCGGATTTGGAGACATTATCTGCTGGGGGAGAAATTATGTTTGTTCACGGACCACAAGTCTCTACAATACCTCTTCACGCATAAGGAACTTAATATGCATCAATGTCGGTGGATTGAGTTCGTGAAAGATTATCAGTTCGATATCCAATATCACCCAGGGAAGGCTAACGTGGTAGCAGATGTGTTGAGCCGTAGGCCAGTAGGTGAGGTGGCCGAAGTGTGGAGAGCAAAGTGGAAAGAGTTGTGACACCAGGATGCAGTGGCCCGATCATTCATGTTTGTGATGACTGTTACACCTCAGATTGTTGTGAGAGTGATACAGGCCCAGGCAAAAGACTCGTTTGGTCAAGAGGAGATAGTTCGATTACTAGTAGAGGGAGCTGAGTCCTATATTGTTAGTTCAGACGGGGGCTTACACTTCAATGGGAGACTGGTTGTTTCGGAAGGGGAAGACTTACGAAATGAGGTAATGTCAGAGTCGAACGGTTCGCGATTCGCAGTACATCCTGGTGGGGATAAGATGTACAAGGACATGAGGCGACAGTACTGGTGGAGCGGGATGAAGAGGGATATTGCCGAGTTCATTTCTAAATGCGCCACTGAGTTATCAGCTGGTAAAGGTGGACCATCAGAGACCGTCAGGACTTCTACAGCCGTTAGAGGTTCATATGTGTAAATGGGAGAGCATTTCCATGGATTTCATCATGGGGTTACCTACGTCACAGAGGGGTCACGACTCCATATGGGTAATCGTTGATAGGTTGACCAAAGTTGCTCATTTTCTGCCAGTACGGACAGACTACACTACAGGATAGTATGCCCAGATTTTCATAGTGGAGATAGTGAGACTTCACGGGGTGACTCTCAATATCGTATCTGACCGAGACAAGATATTTGTTTCACGATTTTGGGAGAGTTTACAGGAGGCCATGGGTACGGAGTTGCGGCTGAGTACGGCATATCACCCGCAGGCAGATGGGCAAACCGAGAGGACTAATCAGATGTTGGAGGACATGTTGCGTATGTGCATCCTAGATTTTGGAGGTGGTTGGGAGTAGTACCTTTCACTGGTGGAGTTTGCTTGTAATAACTCCTACCAGTTCACCATTGGCATGGGTCCATTCTAGGCGTTGTATGGTAGGCCTTGTCGTTCCCCAACATGTTTGTTAGAGGTGGGAGATAACAAACTCCTTGGGCCGAAAGTGATTCAGGATACTTCGACAAGGATAGAGATGATACAGATCCGTATTCGGGTAGCTCAGGATTGACAGAAGAGATATGCTGATGCCAAGAGGTTCTTCAGAGAGTTAAAGGTGGGGGATCAGGTGCTACTCAGAGTATCTCCGATGAAGGGGATTATGCGTTTTGGGAAGAAAGGGAAACTGGCACCAAGATATGTGGGGCCATTTCCTATCATCGAGCGGATTGGGCCAGTAGCGTACAGACTTGGATTACCGGAGCACTTGCATAGGATTCATGACGTGTTCCATATTTCCTCGCTAAGGAGATATCTTAGGGACGATTTGGCCCATACACACATTGCTTTAGAGGACATCGATCTTCAGCCTGATAGTTCCTACGAGGAGGGGCCGATTGCTATTCTGAACCACAGCGAGAATAAACTGAGGTCGAAGATAGTACCATTAGTATGCGTGCAGTAGCGGCATCATAATGCCGAGGAGTCCACATGGGAGCGCGAGGATGAGATGCGCGAACGTTATCCAGAGTTATTTGTACCAGGTATTATTTAGTTCTGAATTTCGGGACGAAATTCTGTTATTAGGGGGGAAGTATGTAATACCCCGTAATTTTATTGATTTTATTTAATGGATTAATTAATTTTATTGATTTTATTTAATGGATTAATTAAATTAAAGGAGAACTAATTTGGAAATTAATCCGGAGGTAAATACTAGCGAGATGTGAGTTTGGTATTTGATTATGATGTTAAAATAAAATATTATTGAGTATATATGGTAATATATGAGTATTGAAAATATTAAAATTGCCGCGAGGCAAAAATACGATAATTTGGGAAATTAAGTTGGGAAGCGCGTGTCAGTCGCGTCAGGAATGAATTTAATTAGATTAAAAAGTAATATATATTTTTATCAACCGAATGGTCATTTTGGGTGCGCCAACGTGTCCAGAAGGGTCGAGATAGTCAGAAAACACTAACCGGGAGTTTAGTTTGCGTCCCGGGACATTTTTAGGCCAAACCGGCAACCCAGAAGGGTATCTTGGTAATTTTAAAAATTGAGGAGTTAAGACCCACGAATTTTGATGGTTATTTATTAATAATTAGTAAGGCCACTAAAGCCATTATCAAACCAAAACAATAGAAGTGGACTACGGGAGTTTGAGAGAAATTACAAGAGGTTCCAAACCAAAACCACCACCCACCACCATCATTTTGGAAGGAATTGTGACCGAAAAGAAGAGAGTATCAACCCTCGATCACCAACAACAATTCAGCACATCAAACCTAAGGCAAGTGATTTGATGTTATTATTTTCAATGAATATTTCCTCCCTGTTTAGTGTAGAAACTAGATATGCCTTGAAAGTTTTGATGAAAACCCAATGGGATTGTTGGGGAACTCATAATTTTGGATAGGGATTGCATGTAGAATGGTTATGGACGAATTCAGTACCCATAAATATAACTTTTGATGAGTTGAAAAAAGATTAATAAGGAGTCTTTGTATTCAATTAAATTATGGGTTCATGTTCATAGGGTTTGGTGCAAGATTTGGTGATTTATGGTTATTACATGTCGATTAGTAAGATTTGACCCCAAAAATATGTTAAGAAGTGACCTAGGGTGACTTACAGTAGTTTAAAAACATTGAAACTTAATTGGTACGATCTTAGGATGGATTTAGAGAAGAGAAAATGGGGAAAAACGAAGTTGGGAGATATTCTGGGCATTCTCAGAATTTTCGTTAGAAGACCCACCCAGGTCGTTCGAACGACCTCGTTCGAACGATCTTCTAACGAGATTCCATTCGCCTTTCTAAAGAGTTGATGGTTCGTTCGAAGCCTTTCATTCGAATGACCTCATTCCAACGAGATTTCAGTGACTTTTAACGAGTTTATAGAATTGTCTTTTTCGGCCCGATTTTAGTTTCGAACTTTTCGTGGGCTTATTTAATTGAGTGTTATTCTTACCTTGTTGATTAGTGGGTATGATTGTGAGATTGGAGTACGTTGAGGATTAAGACTTGGAATTATATAAAGGCCTGGTGACTTCTATGGGTTAGGTTATACGTACTTGAAATTGCGACGTGAGAAGTGTTGGCGATCTATATTGTATATTATCCGCGGACTTGTAAATGTACAACATTTAACGACGGTATAGGAATGTAAAATATACCTCTATTAATATTATACGATATCTAAGATGTGTGAATGCTTAGTATATGGACTTATATGTGTATAACATACCTACCATACTTGCTATCAAGGGAGGTCGACTTTCGATCAGGGCCATCTAATCTTTGTGTGCCTACGGGGGGATTTTGATTGGTACCTCAAGGACATAGGCCAGATAATGACTTATTGATGAATTAATATGTCAGCTGACCCTGGGAGCGTAGGTATGTGCGTGACCCATGGGTATGTGAACTATGTTCGCCTCCATTATGTGTGATTGTTTCTTATTGAAACGGTTCCTGAGAGATTCGGAATACGTGGTGCTTATGTACGTGATGTATCGGGATTCGATAGCAGAGTATGTGTGCACCGCAGCTTAGCCTCGGGGTGCCCTTATTGTATATTTATGATGAGATTAATATACTGGTAATTGAAATGGACTTTTATTAAAGTATGAGTGTGAAATTGTGACCTTGATAGTAGAGTTAAAAATGGGAAATTCATAGTAATTATTATAACTAATTTTGAGGTATAAAAAGTAAGACTCTGAGTTTATATTAAGATGTCGGGAATTGAACTTTGAATTGTATCGTAAAGTCAGGTTATAGATTGGACTAGTTAGATAGCAGAATAACTAGAACGGGTACGGGTACGTTAGGAGTGCACAATTATTTGAGAGGTGAGGAACTCATGTGAGTGCACGCACTATCATGTATTTTATATTCATTGTGTTAATGTTATTAAAACACTTGCTATATTTTAAACTATTTTCAAAATGGGGCTCTGACCCGTTTGCTTTCAAATCTATTTATTTTGTAAAAACCTTTTAGGCGCCCAGCCACAGGGACGCCAAGCTTAGGAGTTCCATTTCAGTGACGTGCTGTAGCTGTCGTGGAAGTTACAAGACCTCGATTGTAGATGCCTCCACTTTCTACTTTAACTCTATTTTAGAATTGTTCATCTGTAGGGCATGTCGCCCCTTTTCTTTTAGAGACAGCTTAGTTACTCAGTTCTATTTTAGTTTTGGATTTAATTAATTAGTGATTTAGACTTTGTATTTATTGTATTTAGTATTTGGATTATTCAGAGGAGTGTTCCTCCAGATTCATCTTATTCCACAATTATTCTATTGTGACTGTGGTATCATTATTTCATAATTTAATTTGTTGCATGTGAATCTTATTTAATTAAAATTGACAACTCACTTTTTAAATATTAGGTGGCTAGTAATTGTTTAAAAATGTTTCCGACAATGATGCTATGAACTGAACCAACTTGACATTTTGTATTAATTTGAATAAAGGAGTAGCTACCCGGTATTTAAGTAGACGGGGTGTCACAACCTGATCACCTAATTCAACAAACATATAGAGGTGACGAATATAAATCTATTTGAAGGATTGAATAAAAGGCTTGATGAATCGGAGGGAAACTAGATCAATGAACCACAGAGTGTACTTTAGGAATATATGACAACACCGAGAATAACAATGGGTGAGACTCCATTCATGTTGGCATTTGGCACTAAAGCAATAGTACCCACTGATATTGGCTTTCCTAACCACCGAGTACTCAACTTTAATTCATAAAGGAGCCGTTTGATGTGGAGACCCAATTTAGATCTTGTATAAGGAGTCAGGGATAATGCATCATTACGAGGATAAGCTTACCAATAAAGGGCTTCCCCCAATTTTACATTAAAAGGGTAAAATCGAGCACTTTAAAGGAAGGAGACTACATGCTCAAGAAGGTTATATAGAAAGTGAAAAAGTTAAAACTAAATTGACACGGCTCGTATAACATGTATGCTGTCGTTTGACATAAAACTTATAAAATTAAAACTTTGAAAGGCAAGCAGTTTAAGTACTTGTGGAACGTCAATCACCGAAGGAAGTGTTACCAGTGATAAGGAAAATATTACATATCATACGACCAAAAAACTAAGCAATTTGTTTCTCCTCGTAATACTTCTTGAAGAATGAGTAAGAATTACAGTTTCATCTTTTGTATATGTAGTCACTTAAAGTTTTTCTGCATTATTCATAGTCTGTTTCATCGATATGAGAGATGTGCAAGAATTCTAGGCTGGAAACAAATCAAAGTCGAGCACATCAAGACACATAATCAAATTCACTCATCATACATCACCTCATCTGTAGACGGGTCATGATTAAGAAGTGATAACCAAATTTGGGAAATCTAGTGTCGACGACATGATTCGAACATAACTTACTAACGAAAGGATAGATTCTAGTACATTTTGTTAACTCTAGTAACCAAAGCTGATACATGGTCAAGATGATAAGATCTGTCCATACGACCAACAAGATAGCACAATCTTTGGTAGATCCTATTTTAGGATAACTCAGATTCATCCAAAACTGGCAGCTAGTAAGGCAGATAAGGTCGATCATATCTTACCACACAATCATAAGTCTAAATTACTAGTAGGCCTACCCTGATACTAAGCAGCTAGTAAGCTGACATGGATGGAGGACAAGATCTCACCATGAATCCATAAGACTATAACTAATTGAGAAGTTTATGAAATCCGACCATATTTACTTTTTAAAAATATTTTCATTAGAGGAATTTACAAGTGGTTGCTAAAAATTGGATCGAGAAAAACAACTAATAGGAAATCAAAATTAATATACATATATAGAGACAAATATTATGAAAAACGTGATCTCTCACTCATAATCAAACATAGAGAGTTAAAAAATGCATCACAGATAATTGTTTAAGGCCTTTACATAGTTAAATCGGAAAGAACAACAGTTCAAGTCAAGCTGAAAACTCAAGCCTCAGGAACAGTGCTAGCATCAACTTCTCCTTCCAAAACATAGGAACGTCTTCAGGAGAAATAGGGAGAGCATTAATAACCATGATTACGACCTCAATATAGTCCTCAATAGCTTCTCCTTCCAAAACATCCACATTCATCATCTCTCGCTTAGCGATCATGGCTTTACACTCATAATCGTCCCCCTCCCACGCTTAGATGATCTCAGCAATGTTGGGGTAATGTTTGATGACACTTTTCTTCAGCTCGTCCTAGCCGTCCATGAAGATGGTCACTAGAAAAATGTTATTCATAATAGAGGCATTGTACTTCTTAACACCTTATTTTTCATCATGATAAAGGTCATAATTGGCTTTTCCTAAAGCTTCAATGGCCACCTTGAGAGCATGATTATCATTTTGAATATCCTCATGCCCTTTTGTGATTTCTCCATCCAAACTCTTGACCTTCATGATTTCATTGTTAATATTCTCCTTCTCCTTCTCATTCATCTTTATATTTTCTATCTTAGCCCGACTTAAAGCACCAACATTTGCTACGAATTGATCATCTTTCCTTTTAAGCTCATTATAAACTTTGTCATAGTCAGACTTGGTAGCCTTTAATTCCTCTAATATGGTCTCGTGGTGCTAAAGGATCTCAGAGTTGAACTCTTTCACTTAGTTGTAAGCATTTTGGTATGATGCTACTTACTTTCTCATAACGGTGGCACCCATCTTAACTTGAAAGAAGAAAAAGAGATCGGCACAATATAAATATTTTTTTTGCTACAATGCTAAGAGAATACAACTCTAGTCAAGAATTTACCACAAGCATTCAGTGTTGTACCATATTCCATAACTCTTCAGCTTTAAAACGCCTAAGAAACTTAAAATTAAGGGGATACCCATGGTAGCAGATGATATCAACATCATTTTTTATGTGATAAACGATAGAGTTTATATCATTTTTAAGTTGCTCCAAGGTAATCGGGGTGAAAAATTATCCAAGGTAATCGGGGTCAAAAGTGAATGGGTCCACATCACCATAAGGAGTGGATAATTCCCTACGTTAGACTAAGCACCAAGTGGGTGCCCCAAGAATCTGGACCCTTTCCCCACGTACTTTGTCCTTTTGGTGTTTATGACTAGGTTGAGGCGGGGGACGATCCATAGGCCTCTTATTGTAGGTTAGTGGCCTATTATCAGAAGAAACTTCCTTCCTATTGACCTTGGCTTGTACTCCAGCAATAGCGGGAACATCGACATCGTATTGCCACTTGGTAGCATACTTAGGAATATACTTCTCTTTAAAGACATATAAGTCAATGATAGATATATCAGACACCGTATTTTTAAGTTTTTCACCACCCGTGGGGTGGTGAACTTTAGTTGTTCCTATAGTTGTTGAGAACTTAAGAGAACTAAGCTTTCCAGTTGGGAACTGTGGTACGGAACCTGTGGAAAAGGCTACTGTAGGAGTGTACTTAGGGTGGCCCGATTTATCCTCGGGACGAATAACCTGGAGAGGTTTAGGGAACCTCTAAGTAATGATGTCAAGACAAGTTTTCTCTAGTTTTACTAAATACTCCAACCACTTCTGAACATGAGGCTCGCAACTCATCAAATAATGGATTTGGGAGGCAAAATGGAGCTAATTTAGGGAGCAAAGAAGATTTGAGATGAAAACCTATAAAGTTTTAATAATAAAAAACCCTAGGCCAACCAACTCATTGGTTACCTAAAGACGCACGATTCTCCAATTAAATGAACAACAAGTTATTCCCGCAGCAAATGCATACAAAAATATAATAGTGTGAAAATTCGTAGTAAACCCTAAGGAGCAAAAAAAGAAAGAGAGAACATACCTGTAACATTAAGAGGTTGAGGACGACCCTAACAATGCTTAATCTTTATCAGCAAATGAATGAAAGTGGTAAAACTCGTCGGGAAAGAGTTTTTTTCAGACGGAAATCCAATCAAAGATGGCTGATGGTCGAAAGGTTTAACTAGAGATAGAAGGGTTTGAAGGAAAATAAGGGTTTCTCTCTCTCTAAAAGACATTGGGTATGGGAAAGTGAAGTGGGAAAGTTTAAAATATTATTGAACTTGGGGTTTTATACTTTCTAGGCGGTAATCATTACCCCTCTTAAATGAGTGCCATGATTGCGCTAAATGCCATCCTCAATGTTTGGCATATGGTAAGGTCATTTCCAAATTAAAAATGTTACAAGTCATTCTACTTGGGGCACGCCGAGGGGATTCAAAGACGACCATAATTGTTAAAGCCAATAACTTTTCACTAATTAACACTTTGCTCACTCAGTCTGCTTGGCGCATACCTAAGAGACGTAATACTTTAGAGAATCTTTTGCGCAACTCAATCGCGAGCAAAGTCTTGGGGACTTGTTGTACCACGAATATGGTGCAACCTAGGAACCAATTAGAAGGGTAAAATTAAACTCATTAGTAATTAGGAAGAGGTCAGCTCAAGAAATATTGAGATCGGATCAGATATGATCATGTGGAGACAATTAAGTTTAACACAAATTATCAAGAAAAGACAATCACCTAAACAAATAAAGAATGTAAGGAATGGCAACCACACAACACAATATTTTACGTAGTTCAACAAGAGAGCCTACGTCCACGGTGGTGCTCTCAATATTATTTCTCTATACTTTGGGGAGTGTTTTACAGGAAAAATAATACATTCCCTTTGCCCCGGGCTAAGGGTTTGCTATATACATGTTCATTTCCGGGCAGTGGGGGTGTTGGACTCCCCCATGTCAATCCACAACTCCTAGAATATCTCCTTATGAGATTTTAGGAATAGACGAGGTCGTAACTGAATGAGTTGGGGGCACGAGGCCTCTAGGATTTGGGCCGTAATTTATTGGGCTACTCATCTGGGCCCAAGGTGATAAATAGAGGTACCCACAATTGCCCCTAAAGTTGTTGGGCCACAATTTGGGCTCAATAATTTAAATGATTTGTCACAATGACTATTTTGTAAATCCTGCAACACTTCTTTAATATCAAAGCGCCTCTTCGGAACTGATTTAGGCGGCAGACTGCCTTGTTGCCCATGCGTTATGATTAAAAACGTTTAAAAGTCCTTCGGAGAAGTCTTTTCTTGTTGTCGCTTCAAGTTTCTCCATATTTTTAAATTTCTCCAAGCTTCCGCTATTGCTCTTTCATTCCCAGGTCTTCGTCTTCCAATTTCAATCTTTTCATCGTCTTTGCTTATGACTTTGCATCGTCCCAAGCTAAGTTTTTACTTCGTATGTTCCTCTTGAGCTTTCTCTTTGCTTTTTCTATTTAAATTTTTTCGCATTTTTAATTAGGGTTTGTATCTTTCAATGGCGAAAATAGGCAATAAATCAATATTCGAATATAGGAAGTTCTAAAATATTCCAAATTGGGTAGACATTGAGTGTCCCCCTGTCCCTCGTAATGCTGGATAGGTTGAGGACTCTCACTGGATTCACGTTCTCTTGTTGTCCCAAGGGGGTCTTACTTTTCCTCCAAGCAATTTGTTTTTACACTTTTTTAGTTATTTCAATATAGTCCCTGCACAGTGCTCGCCCAATGTCTAGAAAATTATTAATGGTGTACATAGAGTAAATAAGCTGTATGGCACCAATTTAGGGCTTGATGAGATATGCGTTTGTTATTCCTTTTCACGAATAAGTTTTGGTCTTCTTTACCTCAAGGCCAGGAGTCCTGATAGGGTATTGGTAGTTAACCTACCTGATTCCCATAAGGATTACTGGCATGAGGGTTTTATTGCTACAAATTGGCAGTTTCATCCCCATACTGAGGGGTCGAGGTCTGGCGGGTTTGGGAGGAGTGCATAGGTAGGCTTAGTCTTTGTTATACTCATCGATCCTCTATTTGTGTATAATTCTTCTCATATTTTCTCTCTTTCTTTTCAGTGAAGACAAAGAACTTGGAACCTGCTCTCAGCGAGGTTTAAGCTGCTGAGTTGTTCAAAGCCTGGAAAATTAGGGAGCTCTTGGCTGATAGTGAACACCCTCGATCAACGGCCTTCCTTATGGAATACAAGAACATTGGGTCCAAATTTATTGCACGTCTTATGGACAGCATTCCTGAGATAGATATCATCGAAGAGGTTACCGCAGATCCCATCCAACTGGGTGAGGAAGAGAGCAACTCCGGTGAGGAGAGCGAGGGTGATAACAGGGCGGTGCCGAAGGTGGTTCCAGTGAAAAGAGATCTAGTGGTGAAGGATCTTCCATCTCGACAGAAGTTTCAGAGGATTGAGAGTCCTTAAGTGAATCGAGTAGTTCCAACGAGGAAGATATGGTTCATCCCAGGAAGAATCTGATTCGTGATGATGACGATGATGATGTGCTCCTTTCTCTCCAGTCGAAGAAACAAAAATCTGGCAGCGAAGGGGTTGCAACTGGTTCTCAGTCTGCTGCTTATGAGCAGGAGAAGAAGAATATGGAGGAAGAGTAGTTGAGAGAGAAGGAGAGAAAGGACATGGAGAGGAAGAAGGTGGAGGAGAGAAGGAGAGTTAAGAAGGAGAAAAATGAGAGGAAAGAGGAAAAGAGAAGAGAGGAGGTTAGGACGAAGGCAGGGCAGGCTCTGGTGCCTGTGTCCACCTTGATCGAAGGGGCGCCTGTGTCCCTTACTCCTCAGTTGGCTCCTGTGTAGCTCGAAAGAGCAGTTCTATTGATCTATCATTAGAAGGCGATGGGGACCGACCAGTTAGCTCTGAAAGAGAGTCAGAGGCTAGCCTTGGTAAGTTTAGTCTCACTTATATATTATCATAATACTTTCCTCTATGCTTCCCTTGTTAATATTTCTCTTCTTTACAGTTTGTGACTGACTTCGTCGTCCTCTACCGCAGCCGCAACGAGCTGGTAAAGATGAATGCTGATCTTGAGAAGAAGAATACCGAACTGAAGTCCCGATTGAAGGCTGCCAATGCTGTCTAGAAGTCATATGATCTCGCTCTGTCTGAAGCCAACCAAATAAAGGAGGCGACAACAAGGATCTTGGGGAGTTGAGGCAGTCCTATGACCTGGTCTGCTCGAGCAAGTTGGCTATGGTGGAGGAGAATAAAGTGCTGACGGAGAAGGTGAAGAAGGTGGAATCTGAGGTAGCCACCCTAAAGGAAAGCTCGTACAATACCGAATGGGCTGCTGCATAAGAGGATACTGATGTTCATATAGGATACATTAGCCGATTGAACTTTAAGAAGAGCTGGAACAAGCCTCTTTTGGCTGCTAGAGTGGATATCGATTCTCCATTATTTGACGAGCATGATCCAGGCCCAAAGCCTGTTATGGATGAGGCACCTGCCCCAATCATTTATGGTGGTGTTCCTAATTCTCAGACCGTTCCTACTGATGCTTCTTCTGTCCGGGGAACAACAGTTGCTCCACCTGAGGGAGGTGTCCCTGCTGCTGCAGATAAGGGAAAATAACTGATGACCTCAGAGCAAATTGAGGTTGCCAGCTAGCCTGTTCTGAGGAACTTCTTTGTATTTTTGCTTTGTTTGTACTGTCCTTCTGATTACTGATGTACTTGGAACGTTCCATTTTAATGAAATAAAAACACTTTCCTTTCTTCATACTGATTCTTCTTCTCTTTAATGCTTTTTATGGCTTATAATTGATTGATGTGAATGAGTATATACCTATTACCTCTCAACTGGTAAGGATCCTCTTTCCTAATACGAGCAATAAAGTTCGCCAAGCCTTTATAGGGATTTGTAAGTCCCTTAGGTCGAGGAACAAGAGCTTTAAAGATCAGTCCGAGATCATCGCCGAACTGTAGGATGGACTTCAGGAGATGGAAGAGGTTGGTGCTTGTGTTCAAGAAGAAGTGAATCTTCTGAGGGCTAAACTTCTAAATAACTCCGAGATCAATCAAGTTGGAGAAGTTCTTTAACAAGAGAATGAAACTCTGAGGAGGGAGGTGTCGCGACTTAAGGAGCATGCGCCGAGCGTTTCACCTCAAGTTTTACGAGGTTCCTCTTCATCGACTGGTCTGCGAGCTGGTATAGCACCGAGTGCCACCCCTCAAGTTTTATGAGGTTCCACTTCATCGGCCGATTCGCGATCTGGTACAAATTACGGGGGTCTATCTAGGGAGATGTACGAGCTTCGAGTAGAAGTTCGTTGAGCATACGTGATAGATGTCGGGCTCCAAAGAGATGTCACGCGGTTGAGGTATCTGTTCAAGAAAGGTCCTCGATAAGTGTGGGCTGACGATTATGATCAGGGTTGGGTAAATTCTCCGACGAGGTTGGAAGAGTTTGAAGAGATATCCTTTATTAGGGGATGGTTGAATGCTCTCAGGGAGCTGAAAGTCCCCAGGAACTCAGTACTCTGGTATCGTCATAAGATCTCCTCTTCGACTCTGATGCCTAACCCTTTCCGAAGAGATGACCAGTGGGTCCCCATAGATGCTATTCCCAGGCAGTTACTGGAGATGGATGTAAATGAAGTAGAGTTGGAGTTGTCTCCCCACCCAGATGACGACCTAAGAGCGTAAGTAGCCGATTACCTTTCTCGGAGACCTAATCCCCAATAGGATTTACTTAATTCATTCAATGTAACTCTGTTGTAAATGCAGTGAAGTAATAAAATATTTATGTTTTGGGAGATTCACCGACTAAACATGTGATGTGTATTTTCTACTTCATTGATTTTTGTTTGATTATCTTGGGCTCTTCATAGCCGACTAGATTTGATGTGGGTAGAGTTATTTTATTGCGTGAGTATGCTCCCAGTCCAATATGCTTACGAGATACCATTCTGCCCTACTTGACCTTTTAGGTCATGTCGTCACACTTCCTTAGGCCTAAGTGTGGCAATGGAGAGGACACACTTGGTGTTGGATGTTCTATCCGATCAGGTTTTCTGAGCCAAACATCATTTAGTGACTAATTTAATTTGGTCGAGCTACCTAAGGGTCCCCTGTAGGGCTTCATATATTGTCAGGGGCAATGCTAAGAGGTTGCTCGTGTTTCATAACGAAAACCTGAGGAGGGAGGATCCATGCTTTTATATATTGAGTAATGTGACAGTCGCTTGGAAAAGATGTGGAAGTTATAAAGTTCATAATACACAATTAACACTTTATGGAATGCTACCGCCAAACAATATTTTATTAATCAAACATAGTAAAAATGAGTTGCCAATTCTAGTAATGTTACAAAAGATCAATGAAGAGAAACTAGAAATAGAATTTCTTCAGGTTGGCCGCATTCCAAGCTCGGGGTATCTCTCTGCCCCCCAACGTTTCTAAGTGATAGGCTCATTGAAGGTCATCTCTTGTCACCTTGAATGGTCCCTCCCAGTTTGGCCTCAGCTTGCCATCAAATGGTTTTACTAAACTTCCAAGAACTTTCCTTAGGACATAGTCCCCAACGTGGAATGTTCTTGTATTGACCTTTTTGTCATAGTGCTTTGCTAGATGTTGCTGGTAGCTCGCTAGTTTCACTAGAGCTAATTCTTTACGTTTGTCAGCTAGGTCAAGTTCAGCGAGTAATGCTGCATCATTTTGGCCTTGGTCGACCAAGGTGGACCTCATGCTTGGGAGGCCAACTTGTAAATGGTTGATTGCCTCCATTCCATATGTTAGTGCGAATGGGGTTTCCCTAGTTGCTCGCCGTGGGGTGGTGCGATAAACCCATAGAAGGAAGCTCGCTCACCCATGCCCCTTTGGCTCGCTCTAATCGCTTCTTCAGTCCACCAAACACTATTTTATTGAAAGCTTCAGCCTGGCCGTTTCTCTGAGGGTATGCCACAGAGCTGAAATGGTGCCTGATCCCATGGTCGTTGCAGAAACCTTGGAATAGGCCGCTTTCGAACTGGGTTCCGTTATCAATGATGATTATTTTAGGGATCTCGAAATGGATAATTATGTTTTTTCATATAAATCTCATCATATCTACATCCCTGATGTTTGCTAGGGGCTCCGCCTCAATCCATTTGGTGAAGTAGTCTGTCGCGACCAACAGATACTTATGATTACCGATAACGGTAGGAAGATGGCCGGCGATGTCCATTCCCCACTGGGTAAAGGGCCAGGGACTGGTAAGTGATTTTAGGTCGCTGGAAGGTTGGTGAACCGTAGGAGCGTGTAGTTTACATTTCTCGCACTTGAGAGCATATATCCTAGAGTCTTTCTGCATGTACGGCCACCAGTAACCTTCCTTCATTACTCGAAAGGCTAGCGATCTGCCCCTAATATGGCTCTCCCAGATTCCTTCATGAAGCTTGTGCAGTACTTGCTCGATGTCCTTCAGGTGAACACATTAGAGGTAAGGGCCGATGAAAGATTTTTTGTATAATTTGCCCTCAGGAGATAAGTGAAAGCGAACAGCTTTGACTCTTATCTGATGAGGGAATTTCTTATCATCTGGTAGTGCACAATCCTTCAAATAGTTCCTTAGGGGGTCCATCCAACTAGTTGCTGATTCAATCTGAAGAATATGGCCCATGTCTGGCAGCTCGTCGCTCTGGTTGATGCTCGGTTGTGCGAGGAAGTTCATAGGGATTGTTCTCTTTAAGTCGGAGTTGATTGCTGAACTCAAGGCTGCTACGGTATCAGCATGATTATTTTGTCCTTTGGGAAATTGCTGGACACTGACTTCCTAGAAGTTGGACATTAATTTCTTCACTAAGGCGAGGTAGGCTGCCATTCTTTCATCCCTCGCGGTGAAGTCCCCTCTTATCTGGTTGGAGACCAGTTGCAAGTCTCCAAACACCTCAAGTTTCTTTGCCCCCAACACCTGTGCCTTCTGCAGGCCTGCTATTAATTCTTCATACTCTGCTTCATTGTTGGAGGCTTTAAATCCAATCTTGATTCCCTGCTCGAGGATTGTATCTTCTGGCGTAATGAGCACAATGCCTACTCCTGCCATCTTGGAGTTGAAGGCTCCATCAACAAACAGTCGCCAAATACCTTCTGCCAAGTGATCTTCCCTCTTACCCACGGTTTAAAGTTGGTCATAAGGTTGTTTACCTATAAACTCCGCGATGAAGTCAGTGAGGACCTACCCCTTGATTGCATTCCTTGGTTGGAACTGGATGTCAAATCGTGCGAGCTCGACTGACCACTTCGATAGTCTGCCGGATAGATCTGCTTTCCGTAGGGCTGCTTTAAGGGGGTGTGACGTAAGGATGATGATAGAGTGTGCTTTGAAGTAGTGCTTCAGTTTCCTCGAGGCTACCACTAGTGAAAAGATGAGATTCTCCAATGGTAGGTATCGCTGCTCGGCGTCCAAGATGGTCTTGCTCGTGTAGTAGACCAGGTGCTGGAATCCAGTTCTTTCGCATACCGGTGCAGAACTGACATCGTGGCTGGAAATAGAAAGGTATAGGTACAGGGAATCATTCTCTTGAGGTATCACGAGCAAGGGTGGTGTGCTGAGATAAGCTTTGAGCTCTTCGAATGATTTCGAGCAATCTTGATTCTACTCCACTGTTTTGATCTTCTTCAATAGCTGGAAGAATAGCTGGCACTTTTTGAATGACTTCGAGATGAATCGATTCAAGGCAACGAGCATGCCCATGAGTTTCTGTACGTCTCTTATCGTGCGGGGAGGCTGTACCTTATTGATTGCATCAATTTGGTCCGGGTTGGCTTTAACGCCTCTCTCGCTAACTAAGTACCCGAGAAATTTTCTTGACTGGACATCGAAGGAACATTTGCTCACATTGAGCTTCATTCGGTATTTCCTGAGGATTTTGAAGGTCCTTGACTGGTCTGAAAGGTGGTCTTCTATGTGCCTGCTCTTGACGAGCATATCGTCGATGTAGACTTCCATAGTATCTCCCATTTGGTCCTTAAACATCTTGGTGACCAACCGTTGGTAAGTTGCTCCATCATTTTTCAGCCCAAAGGGCATAACTTTATAACAGTATAATCTGACAATGGTGATGAACATTATCTTGTCTTGGTCTGGTTCGTATAGAGGAATCTGATGATATCCCGAGTATGCATCCAGGAAACTCATTCTTTCATGAGCTACTGTGGCATCCACCAACTGGTCAATTTTTGGGAGAGGGAAACTGTCCTTAGGGAACGCCCTGTAAAGGTCAGTGAAGTCAATGCAAACTCTCCATTTCCCGTTGCTTTCCGGAACCACTACTGGGTTGGACTGCGATTTAGGGAATTGAACTTCCCGTATGGATCCTGCATCCAACATCTTCTCTACTTCTTTCTCCATAGCCTTAGCCTTCTCGGGCGCAGTTCATCGAGCCTTCTGCGCAACAAGCCTGAAATTCGGGTCGATGTGCAACCAATGACAAATACAACTAGGGTCAATTCCAGGCAGCTCATAAGGTCCCCATGCGAAAACATCCACATTGTTCCTCAAAAGTACCGTTAATTCCTTTTTTTCTCGATCTATGAGGGAGGCTCCAATCAAGAACATTATGTCTTTTTTGATGCCACCGGCTGCGACCTCTTCCAGGTTTTCAACGACCCACTCAGAGGGGAGGAGCCTGGTCTCCTTTACTCCGGGTCTTCCATACTTTAAATGCTACTTTGAAGGTATCAAACCTTCTTATTCCTCAACTTTCTCTTTGGTCTTCTCGGCCTTCTTTTCTGGTGTTGGACGGATGAACGCTATAAAGAACCTTATTTCCATTGCTTAATCTCTGTGGATCTCCATTACTCTTCGCTCAATCACGTACTTAAGTTTCTAATGGTAGGTCGAGGGAACGACCTTCATCGTATGTATCCACCCTCTGCCGAGGATAACCTGGTAGGGCGAGTCAATATCGACTACCAGAAACTCGATCGTCTTGGAGATATTTCCTGCCCTCACTGATAGTATGATCTTTCCTAAAGGGATATTCACTTTTCCAGCGAAGCCAACTAGAGGGACATTGGCTTCCTTCAAATCAGTGACGCTTAACTTCAATTTCCTGAATAGGTCGAGATACATTACTTTGGATGAGCTTCCCTCGTCGAAGAGAAGCTTGTCGACATCATAGTTTGCTATCCTGAGTGTAATGATTAAGGCATCATGATGTGGGGTTCTTACTCAGACTAAGTCTTCATCCGTGAACATGATGTGTTTGCTACAATCGACGTCACCTGCTCGCCGATGCTTTCCTACCTGTGTTTTTGCTGGATCGATTTGAAAAGCTTGCATTACTGTCGTAAGCTTCTTTACTTCCATCCGGGTTGAATTTCCTTAAATCTGTTTCAGATTCGATGCCCCATGAATCATTACGAACTCATGGCCAACATCTTCCTCAAGCACATTATCGGGCCTTGTGTATCCATTGGTAGCAACCTTCTCTGCCTTCTTTTCCACAAACTCGTTCAGGTGCCCAGTCTGGGCCAACTCTTCAGGGTGGGACTTAAGAGCCTTGCAGTACTCAGTTTTATGCCCTCCTTCTTTATGAAAAGCTCATCTCAGTGTGTTGTTCCTCTTTGAGGGATCTCCTTCCATCTTTCTGGGCCACTTGAGGAATGGCTCGTCCTTGATCTTCGCTAGGATCTTGTAGATGGGTTTTTTGAAGACAATGTTTACTGCCTAAAATGCTTTCGAAACATCATTCTTGTTTTCATTCTTGGAGCCACCTTTTCCCCCATTCTTGTCTCCTCTCTTCTGGTTTTTGGCCTTGTCGTTTCCCTTGTCGTTGCCCTTGGAAACTAGCTTAGCTCGACCATTCTCCCCTACACTGAGGCGGGTCACATCCTTAACTTTGGCGTACTTCTCAATGTGAGCCATCAGGTCATCGATGGTTGTGGCCTCCTTCTTAGTCAGGGATTGGTGCAAGAGGCAGGAGATGGGTAGGCTAATCTTAAAAGACGCCACTACTACCTTGTCTGAGTAGTCCTCGACCTCGCTGAACAACTCCCATTACCTTTTTGGGTAGTCCCAGAGGCTCTCCTAGGGCATCTTCTTCATTATTAGTAAGGCATCCATCCTCTTTGGATGCTAGTTGCTGGTAATAAAGTGAGCCGTGAAGAGCTCTTCCAGGGACTCAAAGCTCCTGATGGATCTATGAAGGAGTCTCTCGAGCCACATCATGCAAACTCAAGGGAAAGATCCGACACATTAGTGCGTCTCTGTGGTTCCAGAGAGTCATGGCCTGCCTGTACTACCTAACGTGATCGATAGGGTCAGTCTTTTCATCATAGATCTTGAATCTCGAAATTGTGAACTTCTTAGGGGTCTTTTTCTTCTTCTTCTATCTCCCTTGAAAAATGGAATTTCATCTGGGTCTTGAGAGCTCGTTGGGCTAGCTCTCTAGTCGATCTGGCACCCCGATGTGCTGGGTACTAGTCCATTTCTCTTCGGACCAAATTTTTATGTCATTATTTACTCGAGCCGAGCTCCTACAATGGTGAGTTGGTCGCTGTTGCTCGAGCAAGTCATCATTTGATGCGTGTTCCTCGATCCTTTGGGATTCGCGTTTAGGGCTCCTTCCTCGGTTGTGAGACTTGTTCGCCTAAGGGCTAGGAGTGCGGTATTGACGTCGCCTGGTGCTATGATGGAGCTCTTTTTCCATCCTTTCCAATCTCCATTTGAGGTGAGCATTCTCATCTTCTTTCTTGTGAGCGACCTTTCCTTGCTCCTGGAGCCTTGCCTCATAGGCATCGATCAACCTGGGGATTTGCATGGACCTGGAAGGTCCCTGACTTTCCTTTGAGGCTTTCTGCTCTCGGCGAGCGCTCTGATCTGAACGTCGAACTTCAGATCTAATCCTACGAGGGGAAGGCTGCTCGTAGATATCCCCTGCTTGAGGGGCATTGCTACTGTGACAATACATTCCAAATTCTTTATTGGTGAGGGCTTTCTAAAAGGAAGATAAACGTTCCCACAGACGATGCCAATTTTGGTGACAATTAAGTTCAGCACAAGTTATCAAGAAAAGACAATCACCATAATAAATAAAGAAAGTAAGGAATGGAGATCACACAACATAATATTTTACGTGGTTCATCAAGAATGCCTACATCCACGGTGGTGCTCTCAATATTATTTCTATACTCCGGGGAGTGTTTTACGAGAAAAATAATACATGCCCTTTGCCCTGGGTTACTATATACATGTTGGTTTCGGGGGAGTGGGGGTATTGGAATCCACCACGTCAATCCACAACTCCTAGAATATCTCCTTACGAGATTTTACGAATATACTAGGTCGTAATTGAATGAGTTGGGGCGTGAGGCCTCTAGGCTTTGGGCCATAATTTATTGGGCTACTCGTCTGGGCCCAAGGTTATAAATCGAGGTACCCACAGATCATTGTCAACCTTAGGTATTCTGGTTGGACTTCCTTTTCCAGATAGTGCACGTGCATACTTATATGTCCATTAATAATTAATTAGACTATTGGATGCCATCATCAATTCACTCACTCACTAGAAATAAACGAACATTCTTCTGACCATGTTTGCCCTTGTTACCTTTAGAATTATTCTTTAACTACCTTGTAAATTAGGTATATTCTATAAAGACAAAGCCCTGGAATATTTTAGTTGATCTACTGTATTAGTCCACAAATAAATACTCACACTTTCATTTTTAAGGAGGCATGGAGTAACCCAGAAAGGATAACTGATTGAGACTACACACTCTCATCCATTAAATTAATACTATCTACACTCGCACTTGTGGACGTAGGCACCGCTTTGGACTAAATAATGTAAATCCAGTTTCATCTTTATTTCTCTCTTCTCACTTTATAGTAAGTTTTAGACAAGCATTCGTTGATTTTCATCACTTCATCTATTATCGTTTGAGTTTGTATGCTTTAGTAAGGATGAAATCAGTATACCAGTTTTAGGCGGTAACACTTTGTAATCTTTGAGTGATTAAAAAAAGTTTGGAAGTTGAGTTCTTGTAAATTAATGTCTTGTGAGCGCGTGCTTCTTATATATTATGAATGATTTGCTATTTTACTTGATTTTATTCGGGAAAAAGTAGGTTATCCGAGTGAACTTAAAAAATGGGCATCTGATCAGGTTTGCAGAGTAAACTTGGTACCTCATCGTAGAATTTTAGGAAAAATTACTCATATGACAATAATCTCATGCACCATCCTATTAACTCAACATTTTAGAAAGGAATAAATTTTAATTACCCAGACTTTGACAATGAACAACATAATATTCATTTGGAAATATAAATTGATAGGTTTAATCCATTTGGTAATCCATGAACAAATCAAAGTGTATGGTCCGGGATCTTAGCACCCCTAAATATCTCTCATTCATTGTGCCCGAGACCATAACTTTTATGTTGTCAATGTTGATACCAGGGACAAAGTCACCAAGTGATGACATTTATTTCTAATTGGCATCAATTTTAGAAAAATTAAATGAGTCATAGGTAGTGGGCATAAAAGAATTTGACTCTAGTAAAGAAGAAGATTTCATATTGGAAGCTATGTTGATCTGAGTAATTCATGATATTCCATCATATGGGATTTTATTGGACTGTAACATTCACAGTTACTTTGGGTGTCCCATTTTTGGGGAGGAAAATGTATCTCAACATCTCAAGGATTGTCGAACAATTATATATTATTTTCATAGGAAATTATTTCCTACTGATCACAAGTTTAGATTTGATAAAAGAGTAATTTTTTGTGCGGTGGGGTTGAACATAGTATACTTCGAGAAAGCTTTTCATAAACTGAAAGGAGGTATTCTAAATATTTATCTAATTTTTTGGGGAATAATTTTAATTTCAATAATGTTAAGCATAAAAAGGCCCTTGTTGAGAATGAAGTCGAGAAAAGGAATGTGTGGTGTAGGAGGTCAATATTATTTGACTTTTCGTATTTGAAGGGTAACCCCATGCGCCATGTATTAGATATGATGCATGATAAAAAGAACATCATCAAAAATATTATGAGAAGATGCCTAAGTGGAAGTCATTCGATGGATAGAGAAAAGGCACGTCATGATCTTAAAGTGTTCAAACTACCTGATCCGCTTAACCCATGACAAAAGTCTTTTGCTGACGTTCTAAAAGGTACATGCCAATCATCTTCAGCTGAAATCCATCCTATTCACAAACATCGTGGAGAACCTGCAATTTCATTCAATCAAGACCAAGTTGATATTTTGTCTAAATATCTTAAATATTCCATCGTGGGTAAGTTTTCTCATGGGAAACCATCTATGGAATTCATTCCCAAGAACTTTGAAACTTTTAGTTTAAAATCTTTGGTGAATATATGATTGTTAGATAAAAAACATATCCCCGTAAAAGTGAACTGTGAAGAAGATTTCGTTAGCCCGTGGATGCGAAACCAATGGTATATAAGAAAAAGTCCTATGAGAACATTCAAATGGTCCCCTGGTTTTAAAAGTGATCAATAGAGTCCTTTAGTTCCTATATGGATTAACTTTCCAAGCCTACCAGTGTACCTCTTTGCGAAAGAGGCTATTTTCTCCATTGCTCAGGCTGTAGGCAAACTGATTTAGTGCGAAAAGCGGCGCGTGTCAAACGCCGATCGTTGTTTTCTGTTCACCGCCTCAATACAAAAACCTAAACTTATGACTACACTAAAAAAGGGAGTATAGCGGCCAAGTCCAGGTATCGAAAATCCATAGAGACGAGTTGCTAGAATTTAATGGATTTAATACTTCTCAATAAAAGTGTAAAAGATATTTTTCTAACTAAAACGAAATAAAAGATAAACTAGGTATGAGTGTATTTAAACTAAAATTAACAAAGCGAATAAAAACTATAGGATGCGACTAATATACCTCAAATTGAGTTAACGCGTATAAATGGTTACATGGGACTACGAATTATTAGGATTGCATCTCGTTTCGTCAATTAATTAAATTAAGAGTTGTCACACCCCTAAATTCGCATAAAAGACTAATAAGATTTTGGCGTCAATAAATACCCCGAAAATTACGCACGCAAGGTCGTAAACACGGCGCATACATGATATACACCGTTAAATTTCCTAGGCTTAAAAACTAGAACAACGCACTCGAAATAAATACGTAAATCTCCATCACCAAAGCGAAGCAACAAATCAACCCTACATGAGTTCCATTAATCGCACCCTAATTTAAATTAGCCACTACGCATGATTAAAAACATTAAATAAATTAACTAATTATTTAAAGCACAACTAATTAATTTAATAACTAAAATTATCTAGGCATGAAAATTAATTAAGCATGGAAAATAAAGCAAATACAACTTAAAGGAGACAATGAATAGTAACACTTACATTAATGGTGGAAAACCAACAAAAAATGAGGAGAGGGGTGTCTCCACAAATAAACCCCAATATTTCTCTAACCTAGCTCTAAAGAGAGAAAAGGAAATAAAAACTAAGATAAAACTAGATATCTTACAAAAATAACTAAAGTTTCTATTTATACTAAGTTGCCAAAAAGAAATAAAGAAAAAGAAATAAGAAAAGAAAAGGGGTTAAGTTACAATTTAGAAATAAAAGAAAAGAAAAAAAAATAGAAAAAGAAAATAGGAAGTAACAGTAAAAGATCTTTGATTGGAACATAGTACCGGTCGACCGCATATTGGGCCGGTCGACTGCGCAAAAATGGAGAGGCACACTGTCTCGGCACAAAGGCAAAATCCAAATTTCCGGTCGACCGGTGGGACGAGGCCGATTGACCGCGCCTGCAATTCCAAGCCCAATTTGTAGCAGCACAAATGAAAACACCAACATTGCACAAACCCACATACATGGATGAATAACTCGTGAGCTGCCATGAGAGAACAATCTGAGACCCAAATTGATGTGTTAACCGAGGCCACCATGGCTGAATTAGCCAAGAACCAAGAGTTGCACCATTTTTGGCCAAAAACCTCCATAAAAAACAATACCCACATCCATGTCCAAAAAACTCCATAGATGGCCAAAGCCATGAAATCCAAGCTCCAAAAAAAGCCAAAGAGACCCATTTACGTGTGGTCCCAAATCAAGCTCCAATTTCGGACGAAAGGCTCAAATTTTGCTCGAAACCAAAATCCGAGCAAAACTCGAGCCTAGGGCCAAATCGCCATCTTCATTTGCAGAAAAAACGTTTTAGGGACATGGATGGAATTAATGGATTTGTTATTAAAGAAGAAAAGGGACATGGGTGGAATTATTTAAACTGTTAATGAATCTTTTATAATTCTTTCCGATTAAAGGTCCGTGTTTCCTTCATTCGGACTCCGATTCGAGCACCGAGGGCTACAACTTCCATGAAGACTTCGGGCAAAAATCCCAAAGCGTAAAATTACGAAAATGCCCCTGAACATGCGAATCGCGACGAAACTTAATCGGAACGTGCCTAAACTTCATACTAAGCACTTTAACACCTATAAAATCTCAATTATACGTCAAATAATATTTTAACGAGCATAATTATAGGCATTAAAGTACCCGAGGGGGCTAAAATGCATAAGTTTCGAGGGTATATATATGCAATATTCGATACCAATCACGAACCTCTCAAACTTGGTAATGCTACCACTAATGTTTCCAGAACTAGTATGGCTAGGATGTTCGTGGAACTTAATGTTATACACAATCATCCTGAAAGAATCTGGATCAGTAATGGGGAGATTGGTTTTTAGCAACCTATTATTTATGAGGTTATTCCCAATGTCTATGTTGAATGTTACAAACTAGGTCATGATGAAGATAATTGTATCATTGAAAAGGGTACTAAGGAAATCATAGCAAATGAATCCACTTTGACTAAACAAGACAAGGTCAAACAAATCCAAGACTCATCCAAGACAGCTGTTCAAGACACTAAAAAAAAGGTCAACACAAATTTACAAGGTGAAAGATCTTTTAAGAAGTAATGAGAATTTATCTCTTCCAATGAATGAGTCAGTATTAGTAGAAGATAGAGAGAATCAAGTTAACATATAAATGGTTCAAGAAGAAGATTACTGTCAAATATCAAATACTACAGACCCATCAAAGACAAATAAGAATGATCTTTATCTGGTTTATGTCCCTCTAGAAGAAGGAGAAATTCAAGAATTGATAGCCAATATTACAGATAAATCAAAGGAGATGGAGTCTAAGTACAACTTTGATTCTAAATTCTCCTGCCATAAAAATTATGATACTGTTATGAAGAACTACTACTCAGACTCAGATGATAATAGGGTTCCATTTACTCCTCTAATTAACAAACTATTTCATTTCTCTTCATTACTGGATGAGAAGATGAAAGCTAAGAAGAAATACAAGGATACTCATGAGAAGTACATAAAGGTAATCCAAGTAGAAGATCTATAATTCACTGAAGTCAAGAAAAATAAAAGGTAAAGTGGGAAGAAAGTAACCCTTATATCCGAATCTTAAAAAAGAAACACAAGAGCCAACACCCAACTTTACTTTACGATTTCTTGCCAAACCTTCAATGATTAGTTCTCTTATTTAGAATGCGAGAGGGGTAGGTAATAAGCCTATAAACATTAGAATAAAAAAATTGTAAGTTATATAATTTATCTTTTTTATCTATCTTAGAAGCTATGAATGGTGAGGACAAGATATATGGATTTAGAGTTCCAATAAATTTTGAGGGGTTTTCTATAACACTTCAAATAAAATATGGTTTTTCTGGAAACATTACATAGTTTACAAGACGTTGTATGATAATCTTCAAAGTGTTTTGTTAGAAGTTAATCATATTCTTATCTCTCATAGTATAGGTCTTCAAATTGTATATGCCAAATGTAATAGAATTAAAAGGGTGCCTCTTTGGGATTCTATCAAGGAAAGTTGAGAATTATGTGTAAATAGACATTTATTGATTGCTGGTGACTTCAATATTATCTCTGATGATGCTGGAATTAGCACCACCAGGTAAGGTTTTTTCCAATCTCAATATAAGAATAACAATGGCAGCACAGTAATATAAAGAGAAGAGAGTGAGATGAGGATAAGAGGAATCAACACCGAAATATAAGTGGTTCAGCCAATTTGGCCTACGTCCACTGTGAGTGTGTGTGAGTAATATCACTGAATGAAGGCACTAATGGCCATGGATACAACCTCTCAAGCTTTCTCTCTCTACTGTGTATTAGACAAAGCTTCAGCTAGGGTTTAATCCTTGGATCCCTTTACAAGGTAGGGGATGATCCCTATATATAGTATCTAGGGGGTGTAATGTACCCCCCATGCATGCAATGAGCATGTGTGTGATAACCTCACCAATGTGGGAGTGCCATCTGTCACTGTCACATGTAAGGAATGATGATGAAATATCCTCCCCACGTGTGGAGAATAATCTTGTTACAACTAATTTGTGCCTAGGTCTCCTTATCCAAATGTCAATAGATGCTCGGCCGCCATACTGGTGGATGACCTCGGCCCGAGAGAGGCCGAGTTGTAAAGGCTTGATGTTCGTTCAATCCGAGATGTTTTATAGGGAGTCTCGGCTTGATCTCAGCCTAGACATTATGCTGGAGTTGGCCCCAGCCGAGGTTGGACCAATGCCATGCTAACGTTTACTAAGGCTTCTTGTGACCTCGGCCCAAGCCGAGGTTGGACTGGTTCCATGTTGAAGGTTACCAAGGCTCCCTGTCACCTCAGCCTATACTCGGCCGAGGTTTCCATACCCAGGTATATGAGAATGCTGTTGATGCCTGTGATGCGAGTAGTGTCCATTGGAAATGTAGGTGGTAGTGTCGGCCTGGGCCGATACTGGTCCGACCGAGGGATGATATCGTGGGCCCATGGCTCGTCTAGGGTCAATCAATGTCTCGGCCATCATCTCGGCCGAGGTTGGTATCTCTAGGCCAAGGTTACACTTGGGTCATATCAATCACCCCCAGCCCTTAGTCATATGCGAGAGCAAGTGTCTAGGGGATTAATACACCTCCGAGGCCTGTCCGTCCCAAGCTAATACCTGTATGACACCTGTCCACGTTAGAACGTACTTACTTGGCTGGCGTGTACTGTCAGCCCCCCTTTGGGTTTACTAAGGCAATGATGGGCCTTGGGAAACGTACCCAAGTATTTAAGGGTTTAAACCCTTCTTTTTCTTCCTTCTTCTCCATTTCCATCCTGTGCGTGATTGTTCTTACGATTTCTCTCTTTCCAAAGCTTCTCTACTCCACGCTCTTCTGCAGAGGAATTCGTCGATTTTCTTGCGAGTTTTCTTCATTTTATTCATCGATTCCTTTCCAGGTACTTCTTCCTTTCCATTTCCTTTGTTTCTGGTATTTGGTTTGCATTTTCCGGTGACTTTTTAAGTTTTTCGGCGAGCTTCATCGTCTCAGGCGAACTGGGTTTGCTTTAAACTTCCAAGTTTTATCTTTAAACTCCTTTACTTTATAAGTCAATCGTGTTTGTAGTTTTAGGAGTTTTTCCCAAGTTTAGGGTCGTCCTCTGATGCTCAGACCTTTATACCAACTTCTTGAGGATTTCCCTTCTCTTAGAGAGAAGACCCTAGAAAATATTAGGCAGATAGAGAGAGCTCAGGAGGAAGCTCGTAGGTCATAAGATTTTCCTATTAGACCTATCTTTCCCCCACCTCTCAAGGTGGTATATCCTGATCCCCCTGAGAACTTCTATCAGACAGAGGTCTCTGCCAACCCATTACCGATGTCTGAGTCTGAGTCTTCTACCTCAGACCCCATGTCTGTAGACTCTTTCCAGAAAGCTATGGACTTCACACCTCGGCCTGACTAGGCCCCTGATCAGGCTCAGGTATCCAGCCGAGCTTCATCCCATAATGGCTCTAGCACCTCAGCCTCTTCTTCAGAGGTTGAAGTGCTTGAGCCGAGTGTGGCTGTGCCACCCATTCTTGATTCCATCACCCTGTTGGCCGTCACAGGGGCAGAGTTCGCTCAGAGATTCCCTAGTAACCCATCTACATCTGCTCAGGCCGACGTTGAGCTTGATGATGATGAAGATGATGAAAGTGAAGTCGACATCTCTGAGGTGGCCGAGTTCGAGAGCACGGTAACTGAACTGGATCTTCTATGCTTCAGATATTTGTACTCCGTCAGTCCTTCCATCAAGTTAAGGAGACCTCTGAGGGAAGAGAGGGCCTATCACGGCCGAGATGGAGAAATCTACTTGTACGAGCATATGTTTTAGTTGGGGTTTTGCCTACCCATTCATCCCATCATCAAATCCATTCTCTCTTACATCAACTTGGCCCCCTCACAGCTATCTCCCAATGCCTGGAGAGTCATCATAAGGGCCATTATTCTATGGAGGGCAGTCCACCACTCCGACCTCCCAGTTCAGGTCTTCATTGGTTGTTATGTCCCAACCTCGGCCAAAAACCATCCGAGCTACTATCATTTTGTGGCTCGGAGGTCTGAGAAGAAGATGCTCCAGGTGACTCAGACCTCAAATCATAACTGGAAGCCCCGTTATTTTTTTGCCTCAGGACCATGAGAATTTGGCCCATGTGTCCCCTCTTCCACACTTGAGCCGAGGATACCCCTCAAATGGGGCAAGGTCTCCATGTCTCCCAGGGCCGATCCTAGTCTAAGTCTTAAAAATATGCAGAAGGTGAAGGCCCTGCAAGACCAAGGGGCACATGGTCTGTTTGTTAAGTTCGAACACTTGCTGACCCCCTAGTATCTCTCGGGGACGAGCCTGGGTGGGAGTCCCCTTGTTGATTTTGGTAAGAATTTTTATTTCAAGTCTAACCTCTAAACTCATTCATATCTGAATCCTGACCTATATCTTTTAACTTTTGCAGAGCGACCACAAGACATCCCGGACGAACTGTGTGAGATGGCGGCTCCGAGCTTGGCGAGGCTTGCAAAAAAGGCTGGTCTGAACGCTCCTCCCCCAGCTCCCTCTACATCCAAACCTCAGGCCTCAAAGAAGAGGGCCCTAGAGACCCATGCCTCTGAGGATCAGAGGCCAACCTTGAGGTAAAAGAAGGCCTCAGATGCTGCACTTCCAATTTCTTCGGCCGACATCCTGACGGCTCGTCTGGATCAGCTGAAGTTAACTGATAGTGTTGTCGGCAACAGAAAGCAGGCCATGGATGCACTCGCTTCTGTAATGGCCGAGGCCGAAAAGCGTTTCTACAGAGCTATGGACACCTCCCTGCTGGTTGAGTTCGGCCTTCACAGAGCCGTCCAGGTATGATTTGTTCCTTTGTCAAAATTTTATAAGTGCAATATCTGGCTTTTCTCCCACTTAACCTCTTCATTAAATGTGCAGGGAGTGACTGCCATGTATCAGCTTTCGAACTGGGCTATGAGGAAATTGCCTTTTATCCAGAAGGGGAAAGAGGCCGAGAAGGTTGAGAGTGCCCTCAATGCTAAAGTCGACCGTCTGAAATCAGAGCTACAGACCTCTGAGAGTAAGGCTAAGGGGTTAGAAAAAGACATCTCTGTGCTCGTCAAGGACCATGCCAGAGCCCTGAAGGCAAAAGATGACGCTCTGCAGCAGAAGGTCAGCGCGGCTGTCAAAACTGCCCTTGAAGATGCCTCCCCCAAAATAATTTCTGAGAACAAAGGCTCAGACGAGTTCATGGGTTTTGGCTTTAAATATCTTGAAAGAGGTATCAAGGCTACTACCAAATGGGCTGAGGTCAGAGAGAAGGAGGTCGGCACTCTAAAGGCCTTTGACTTTGTGGGTCTCGACTTTGCTGACCCTCAGTTTTCTCAGGCACTTCAAGAGGTAGAGGACGAGGCTGCTGCACCTGCTGAAACTACAACTCTTGGAGGGACCGAGGTCGGATAGGGCGACCATGCTGACGACGTGGCCGAGGTGACCAATGCTGATCAAGCTAACCCGGCCGAGACTGTTAATGTTCCCCCCTAAACCTTTAGGATTTATAATTTGTAACAAATTTGTAATTTGTAACTTGTAACCCCTCAGTATTTTGTAAGGAATATTTGTAATCAATGACTCTGAATACTATATGATCTCTTCCTTTTACTGAATGTCAATATCTTCTACTATTTGTTGCAGTGTTCTTGTTTATACTTAGTCAATAATTCTGACCTCATGTCTCTTCACCACTGAATTGTAATTAGGCTCCGAGGTCATTACCTGGGATGCTATTCTCATAACCTTCACCGAATTAATGATGTTAAGAGTCTGAGGTCATCTAACTAAGGTGTCTGAGCTCAGACCTCGTCACCACCGAGTGATGTTATGAGGGTCTGAGGTCATCACCTAAGACATTAGCCTCATAATAAATCTCAACAAATTAATGATGTTAAGGGTCTGAGGTCATCTGCCAAGGTGTCTGAGCTCAGACCTCGTCACCATCGAGTGATGTTATGAGGGTCTGAGGTCATCACCTAAGATGTTAGCCTCATAATAAAATTCACCAAATTAATGATGTTAAGGGTCTGAGGTCATCTGCCAAGGTGTCTGAGCTCAGACCTCATCACCACCGAGTGATGTTATGAGGGTCTGAGGTCATCACCTAAGAGGTTAGCCTTATAATAAATCTCACCAAATTAATGATGTTAAGGGTCTGAGGTCATCTGCCAAGGTGTCTGATCTCAGACCTCATCACCACCTAGTGATGTTATGAGGGTCCGATGTCATCACCTAAGATGTTAGCCTCATAATAAATCTCACCAAATTAATGATGTTAAGGGTCTGAGGTCATCTGCCAAGGTGTCTGAGGTCAGACCTCGTCACCACCGAGTGATGTTATGAGGGTCTGAGGTCATCACCTAAGATGTTAGCCTCATAATAAATCTCACCAAATTAATGATGTTAAGGGTCTGAGGTCATCTGCTCAGACCTCATCACCACCGAGTGATGTTATGAGGGTCTGAGGTCATCACATAAGATGTTATCCCCATAATAAATTTCTGATCTAAGAATGAAGCAAGAACTGTCATAGTAACTGATCTTTATTAATAACCTCTTCTCAATAAGATGGTACATTTACATAAAATTCTAGGCAACATCATATGTAATATTTCTTGAGATGGTCAGCATTCCATGGGTTAGTGAAAGGTTCTCCTTCTAGGTTTTCTAGCCTGTAAGTGCTAGGCACAACCTCTTCCGTTACTTTGTAGGGGTCATGCTAGTTTGGGTGTAGCTTGTTTGCCTTCTGTAGGGTCTTCTTTAGCACTAGGTCTCCCACTGCAATGGGTCTTGACTTAACCCTCTGGTTGTAGAATTTCGCTGCCCTCTGCTGGGAGGCTGCTTTTCTGACCTCTGCATCTTCCCTTCTTTCTTCGATAAGATCCAGGTCTAGCCTCCTCTTTTCCCTATTGCTGTCAGGGTCGTAGGTCTGAATCCGATGAGTTGGTAGTCCTACTTTCGTTGGTATGACGGCCTCTGATCCATGTGCCAGCATGAATGGGGTTTCTCCTGTAGGTGTCCTTGCCGTGGTTCTGTAGGCCCATAATACTGCGTGAACCTCTTCTGTCCATCTCCCCTTCGCATCTTCTAACCTCTTCTTGATTTCGTCCAAGATTGTTCTGTTTGTGACCTCGGTCTGGCCGTTTGCCTGAGGTCGACCAGGAGATGAGAAGAATTGCTTATTCCCCACTCTTAGGCAATACTTTTCTAAGGAGGAGTTCTTGAACTGGGCCCCATTATCTGAGATGAGAGTGTTTAGGAGGCCATATCTGCATATGATGTTCTTCCAAATGAACTAGAAGGTCTTCTGCTCTGTAATTGTTATCATCGGTTCTGCCTCCACCCACTTTAAAAAGTAGTCAATGGCAACTATCAAGAATCTATAGTTGTTGATAGCTCTTGGCAAAGGTCCTACTAAATCAATTCCCCACACCGCAAATGGCCATGGAGAAGAGATTGACGTCATAGGCTGATGGGGTTGATGAGGGATAGTGGAGAACCTTTGACATTTGTCGCACCTCTTCACATAGTCTGCAGCGTCCTTAGACAAGGTAGGCCACCAGTATCCCTGAGTGATGATCCTCTTAGCAAAGGACCTTCCCCCTATGTGCCTAGAGCAAGAACCCTCATGAACCTCCTGTAAGACCTGGGGTACTTCCATGGGATGCACACATCTGAGGAGAGGCAATAGAAACCCCTTCTTATACAATACGTCTCCTACTATTGAGAACTTGGCAGCCCTGTATCTCAACTTTCTCCTTTCCATCCTGGACTCAGGTAGCTCTCCGTCTCTTAGGTATCTGACGAGCGGGTCGATCCACGAGTCTCCTAGGTTCACATTGTGACAAGGGATACATACCTCGTCCTCCTCGATGCTTTCTTTTCCTAAGACCTCGATTTGAATGGTCCTTCCCAAATCTGTTTTCATTACTGAGGCCAGCCTTGCCAATGCATCAGCGTGATTGTTCTCAGTCGAGGCACTCTCTTAAGCTTTGCTTCTTCAAAATACTCTAACAACCCTCTTACCTTCTTCAAGTACTTGGCCATCCTTTCGTCTTTGGCCTCGTATACCCCCAACACTTGGTTGACAACCAACCTTGAGTCGCTATGGAGTAGGAGTCTCTTTACTCGAAGAGTTGTTGCCAATAAGAGACCTGCTATCATGTCCTCATACTCAGACTCGTTGTTTGAGGCCTAGAAGTTAAATCTCAAGGAATATTCAATGTTGGCGCCATCTGGAGCCGAGAGTATTAGCCCCGCGCCGCTTCCACTGTCACAGGAAGAGCCATCAACAAAGAGGCTCCATACGTCTGCATATGATGAGAAGACCCCTTTTCTCATAACCCCCTTCTTGAAGAGGTATCGATCCTCTTCGTTGTCTTCTACTCTGCTCCGAGTTTTGCCTGGGGTAACCTCTTCTCGGCCTCAGAAGACGTTTGGTGCAGTCTCTTCCGAATCTCGGGAGACACCACGATTCATCTCTTCTTCGTCATCTAAGCCTTTCTCTGTCTCGGCCTCTTCCAAACTTCTATCGGCCTTTTCCCAGGTGAACTCTGCGATGAAGTCTGCGAATGCCTTCCCCTTGATGGCTGTCCTAGGCTGGTAGGTAAGATCATAATCTCCCAGTTCGATGGCCCAGGTCATCAATCTTCCTGACTTCTCAGGTTTGTGCAGAACCTGTCTTAGTGGGGAGTCAGTGAGGACTACCATGGAGTGATCTTGGAAGTAGGGCTTCATCTTCCTTGAGGCATGTATGAGGGCATAAGCCAACTTCTCCATTCGAGGATAATTTTGTTCAGACCCTTGAAGAGCCTTGCTATTGAAGTACAGAGGCCTCTGGACTCCATCCTCTTCCTGTATGATGGCTGCACTGATGGCTGATTCAGAGACTGCCAGATACACAAATAACCTTTCCCCCGTGATGGGCCGAGACAGCAACAAGGGAGACCCCAAGTAGGACTTGAGCTGGTCAAAGGCTTTTTCACACTCTTCATCCCATTGGAAGGCCTTTCTCAAAACTTTAAAGAATGGAAGACACTTGTCCGTTGCCCTAGAAACAAACCTGTTAAGGGCAGCCACTCTTCTCGTAAGTCTCTGCACATCCTTGATACTCCTAGGAGTCTTCATGTCGAGTAATGCCTTGATTTTGTCAGGGTTTGCTTCAATCCCCCTTTGATTAATGATGAACCCCAGGAACTTCCCGGATCCTACCCCGAAGACACACTTTGCTGGGTTGAGCTTCATTCTGTACGAGTCCACGACATCAAAGGTCTTCTCCAGGTCCGCCACTTGGGTACAGGCTTTCAAGCTCTTTGTTAGCATATCGTCCACATACACCTCCATGGTCTTACCTATTTTCTCCTCGAACATCTTATTGATAACACGTTGATATGTTGCCCCCGCATTTTTCAGACCGAAGGGCATCACCTTGTAGTAGTACGTCCCTTTGTCAGTAATGAAGGCTGTCTTCTCAGAGTCTTCAGCATCCATGAAGATTTGGTTATAACCTGAATAAGCATCCATGAAGCTCATGAGCTCGTGCCCTGCCGTTGCGTCCACCATCTGGTCTATCCTAGGTAAGGGATAGCTGTCTTTCTGGCAAGACTTGTTCAGGTCAGTGAAATCTACACACATTCACCACTTCCCATTGGCCTTAGGCACAATGACTGCATTTGAGAGCCACTTCGGGTAGGTAACCTCTCTTATGAACTCAGCCTCTTCCAACTTTTTTACCTCTTCCCGGATGACGTCATACTTTTCCCTGGAGTACACTCTTCGTCTCTGCTTGATCGGCCTGGCATCTCTGTCTACGTTGAGCTTGTGGCTCATGACCTCAGGGTCGATACCAGGCATGTCTGCGTGAATCCATGCAAAGATACTCTTCCTCCTTCTGAGGAATTTTACCAGATCTTCCTTGATCCCTGGCTCTAGGGCCTTACCGACCTGGATGGTTTTTTCCGGCTCGTCCTCATTGAGGACGATGGATTCTACCTCTTCCGCGGCCTCGCCCTTCTTCAATTTTGTTTCATCTCTTAGGTCAAGAGTGTCAATGCTGTAAGTGGCGGTTGCTCTCTTATGGGCCTCTCTCTCTTCGGCCGAGTTGAAGTAACACTCCCGCGCCGTGGTCTGGTCCCCTTGCACTTCCCCTACTCCATAAGGAGTCGGGAATTTTAGCATCTGATGGACCGTCGACGGCACGACTTCAAACTCTTTGAGGGCTACCCTTCCTACGATGAGGTTGTAGGCCGAGAAAACATTTTCGTCCATGACGAAAAAGTTTATTTTCTTAGTCAGCCTCTTAGTCCACTCATCCCCCATCCTTACATCCATTTCATACATGCCTAAGGGGTGTACCTTTTCACCACTGAAGCCTATCAATGGGTGATGGTAGGGCACCATCCTTGCCCTGCTAAGACCCAGGATCTTGAAATAAGGCCAGAACATTACGTCCGCTGAGCTTCCCCTGTCTATGAGGATCCTCCCTACCTCGCACCCATGCACCCTGGTTGTTATGACCAAAGGGTCATCATGGGGGGCTAAGATACCCTTGAAGTCGAGTCTGGAGAACCCCACTACGAGGGTGTCCATGTCCACCTTCTTCCTCTTCTACACGGCATCAGAAGATGTCAGATTCACAACTTCAGGCTTGGCCACTGACCTGGCCTCTGCTACATGAGCCTTCCTATCGGCTACCTCAGAGCCACCTCCTGCAAATCCCCCACATATGGTGCTAACACCAAAGGAGATCATACCGACCCTCTTCACCGGGGTATTATCATCCTTTGGCGGAAGATCCGGGTCATCTTCATCATCTCCCTCTGAATCATCGTGCCTTCTGGCCGGGACATCGCCATGAC
This sequence comes from Sambucus nigra, assembly GCA_949130495.1. Lineage (NCBI taxonomy): Eukaryota > Viridiplantae > Streptophyta > Magnoliopsida > Dipsacales > Adoxaceae > Sambucus > Sambucus nigra. Next base: position 425,365,900 of record OX422217.1, on the reverse strand, counting down.
ATCTGTCATTTCTTCTTTTCTTAGGGTCTTCTCTTCCACCCTTTGGATCCTTGCCATCCACATACTTCCTCAGCTTTCCGGATTTCAGCATCTTCTCAATCTCATCCTTTAAAGCGAAGCATCTATCTGTGACATGGCCGTGATCCTGATGGAACTCACACCATAGGTTTTTGTTCCTCTTATGTGGAGGGTCCTTCAGTTTCTCCGGCTACCTCAGAGTCCGGTCAGTCTTAATCTCATTAAGGATGTATTCACAGCTCACAGTTAGAGGAGTGTAATGTGCGAACTTGTCATCTCCTGACCTCTTCTTCCCCTATTTCTTACCTTGGGACTTTCCTGTGCTACCGCGGTTCTCCTCCTCATACTTGTCAGCCATGGCCTCTTCTGCATTCATCACTTTCCCCGCGGTTGACAGCAGCTCCGCCATAGACCGAGGGGGCTGTTCCGCCAGTTTCCACAATAGCTTCCCCTTCTGGAGACCTCCTATGAGGGCGGTCATGGCTATGCTCTCTTCATAATCCTCCACCTCTAATTTCTCTTTGTTGAACCTTGCTATGTAGTCTCTTAGGCTCTCACCCTTGGCCTGTTTGACATACAGCAGGTGGGTAGTCTTCTTTTGAGGTCTTACCCCAAAGCAGAAGCTGTGGATGAACCGCTCAGCCAAGCCTTTGAAGTTCTCAATTGAGTTCTTCGGAAGGGAGGTGAACCAGCTGTGCGCTTCCCCAGTCAAGGTCCCCGAGAAGGCCCTACACTTCATATCATCGGGTATCGAGTAAATATCTGCCGACGACTGGTACATCTCGATATGGTGCACAGGGTTAGTGCTGCCATCATATTTGGGAGTCACTGTAGGAGGCTTGAACTTAGCTGGGGTTGGGAACCCCACTATCCTAGCCACAAATGGGGAACCTTCTGAGTAACCTCTTTGTAATGGGTCCCTGCTCTTTATGAGGTCCCCTATCTTATCCTTAAGGCGTTGGATTGAATCATTCCAAGGTCTTCTATCATCAACTTGGCCGAGGTTATCCCGTGCCACCTCCCTACGATGGACAGAGGGTTCCCCAGCCATGACCCATTGGCGGTTGACCTCTTCCTGCTCCCCGGCTCTTCTATCACAGGGTCGGCCTTGGTCTGGCCAAGCCTGCCCATTTCCTCTTTGGGAGCCTGCTGCGCTCCTTAACCTCGATAGCCTCTGTCTTAGGTCATTCACTGGGCCCAGTCTCTCGAAGGCCGACCCTCGGCTCAACCTATCAAAGGACGACCCTCTTTACTAGGCCTCTTTACCTCTTCGGCCGACACATCCCTGACTCTGCCTAAGAGGTCGTATAGTGTTATCTGACACCTCATACGGCTCCAAGCAGTCTTCTGGGGCTTCTTCAGCTCCTAGGTCATCATATCTGTCCTGTGGGCAAGGGTTTCCCTGCCTCCCCAGGCGCAAGCGCCTAGGGTCAGAAACGTCCCTCCTCCGCTAGGGTGCAGGCTGGTCCTTCATCGTCGCCTGGGGTGGTCCCCTGGCGTCAGGATGAGGCTGAAGTGCCTCCGGAGTGATCATGTCCGGTGAGACTCCAGGTGGCCTCATCATCATGGTTTGACTGAGCTGGGCAAATTTCTCCTTCATGGCTTGTTGTGTTACAGCCAAAGATTTTAAGGCTGCTGCTACCCCATTTCGGACTGAGGAGGGGCCTGACTGGAACTAGCCCCTCCACCCCCGGGCGGCGGAAGAGGCGGTGGTAAGTCTGGTGCCATATGTTACCACTATAGAGCTTGAGTTGCAAGTGAGCTTAATACCTTAAATGCCCTCTTTCAATGGTGAAATAGCTCCACGCAAGGGGTGGTTCCTGGTTCACCACCAGAGTCTCGGGTGAGGTTAAGCAGAAAAAGAGGAAGAGATAGCTTCTCATTCCCACAGACGGCTCCAAAATGATGATGGTGGAATTAGCACCACCAGGTAAGGTGTTTCCAAGCTCAATATAAGAATAACAATGGTAGCACAGTAATATAAAGAGAAGAGAATGAGATGAGGATAAGAGGAATCAACACCGGAATATAAGTGGTTCAGCCAATTTGGCCTACATCCACTGTGAGTGTGTGTGAGTAATATCACTGAATAAAGGCACTAATGGCCATGGATACAACCTCTCACGCTTTCTCTCTCTACTGTGTATTAGACAAAGCTTCAGCTAGGGTTTAATCCTTGGATCCCTTTACAAGGTAGGGGATGATCCCTATATATAGTATCTAGGGGGTGTAATGTACCCCCCATGCATGCAATGAGCATGTGTGTGGTAACCTCACCAATGTGGGAGTGCCATCTGTCACTGTCACATGTAAGGAATGATGATGAAATATCCTCCCCACGTGTGGAGAATAATCTTGTTACAACTAATTTGTGCCCAGGTGTCCTTATCCAAATGTCAACAGATGCTCGGCCGCCATACTGGTGGATGACCTCGGCCTGAGAGAGGCCGAGTTGTAAAGGCTTGATGTTCGTTCAATCCGAGATGTGTTATAGGGAGTCTCGGCTTGATCTCAGCCTAGACATTATGCTGGGGTCGGCCCCAGCCGAGGTTGGACCAATGCCATGCTAACGTTTACTAAGGCTTCTTGTGACCTCGGCCCAAATCGAGGTTGGACTGGTTCCATGTTGAAGGTTACCAAGGCTCCCTGTCACCTCGGCCTACACTCGGTCGAGGTTGCCATAGCCAGGTATATGAGAATGCTGTTGATGCCTGTGATGCGAGTAGTGTCCATTGGATATATAGGTGGCAGTGTCGGCCTGGGCCGACACTGGTCCGACCGAGGGATGATATCGTGGGCCCATGGCTCGTCTAGGGTCAATCAATGTCTCGGCCATCATCTCGGCCGAGGTTGGTATCTCTAGGCCGAGGTTACACTTGGGTCATATCAATCTCTAAAGTTGAAGAGAAGGCAGGGGGAAACACTATTGATTTAGAGGCAATAAGAAACTTTAATGAATGCATTTAGGAGAGTCAACTTTTGGATATGGGGTTCTCAAGCTCAAAGCATACTTCGAAAAGAATTACTAATGGCAATTTAGTGTTAGAAAGATTAGATAGATCTCTAATAGATTATTCTTGGATTGATTCCTTTCCTCAATCTTCTCTAAAACACTTCCACAAAAGTTATTCAGATCATAGTCCCCTATTAATCTCTATTCCTAGTCCTATGCATTCTATGAAAAGGCCATTCAAATTTCTAAACCTTTTGGTCATCTAATGATCAATTCAATCAGTTAGTTTCTTACAGCTGTGATCTACCTTCGTCAGGAACTCCTTTGCAAGTGTTTACATTTAAACTAAATAGACTGAGAAGTTATCTTAGGTAGTGGAGTAGACAAGCATTCAAAGACATTTTCTAGAATACTATCGACTTGGAGGATAAAGGTGCTAAGGCATATATATTTTTATAAGAAAATCCATCTGAAGTCAAGTGGGAGCAACTTGATAAAGTTAATACTGGTTTGAATGCATCTTTAAGTATAAAGGAAAAAAAATGGTTTTAAAAATAATAAAGCCAATGGATTAAAGATGAAGATAAAAATTCTAAATACTATCATGATTTGGTCAAACAACACAGAAGACAATCTTGGATCCATATTATTAAAAAACAAGATGATAATACAGTGGAAACTTCTGAAGAAATTTCTAACAACTTTCAATCTTTGTTTACTGCAGGTAACTCCTAATCATATGATGTGTTGGATTATATTCCTTCTTCTGTGACTTTTGAAATGAATAAGGCATTAGAAATTATTCTAGAAGAGAAAGATATCTGTGAAGTAGTTAAAGCATGAATCCTAATAGTGCATCATGTCTAGATGATTATAACAGTTGTCTATATCTAGTGTTGGGACAACATCAAGACATATATAGTTGGAGCAGGTCAATCAATATTTATGGGGGCTAAAATTCCTAAAACTTGGGGAGCTTCTCTCATTTGACTTATTCCCAAATGTTCCAACCCATATTCTTGCAAAGAGTATATGACTATTAATATACATGCAATGTTTGTTACCAAATTTTCTCCAAAATTCTCAATACTAGACTATCACATTTTCTTCCTAAACTCATATCTCCCTTTCAATTTGGTGAAGAATAGGAGCATTCTGGATAATATTTTTTCTAACTCAGGAAATGATGCAACTCTTGGACATAAAAAATCAAGGTGGAAATGTGTTATTGAAGATTAGACATAAACAAGGCTTATGATATATTTCTTGGATGTTTATTCTCAAGTCCTTAAGAAAGTTTGGTTTCTCTGAAGTTGTCATCGATCTGGTGTGGAGGTGTATATCATATTCTTAGTTTTTCCCTTATAGTAAATGGTGAAGCTAGAGGATTTTCAAGCCTTCAAGAGGTTTAAGCCAGGGATACCCTTTGTCTCCAAGTCTATTCTTATTAGCTTCTGAATCCCTTAGTAGTGGTATCCACCAATTAATGATTGAGGGTTCTATCAAGATGTTTTCTCATCCTAGAGGTTGTAATATAATTAGTCATCTTTATTTTGCAGATGACTTAATTATATTTACTACTAGAGCTAAGAGAAGTTTAACTAACTTATTAGGATTCTTGTTAAAATATGAGTCTCAATCAGGTCAAGTTATTAATGTTGACAATGGGGAACAAAGTGAAAAGAATAAGTGTTAAGAATGTTGCTGAGGTTACAAGTTTCAAACAAGCTAAAGGCTTAATCAAGTATTGGGCTGTCAACTCTTCAAAGGAATGAAAAAAGCTATTTTCTTTGATCATATGGTTCAATTAATGAATGATAAAATCAATAACTGGAAATCAATGTTTCTATATATGGGAGGTATAATTATCCCCTTAAACTCAATTCTTTAATCAATGAATATTTGTATCATCTTTGCCCTCAGCCCCCTAAGAAAACTATTTCTTAACTAAACAAAATTCTCAGTAATTTTCTTTGGATGTGATATGTGCTTCTAAGTTTGAGGGATGTCTAGGGATTAGAAGATTGAGCTGTATTATTGATGCTTCAAATCTTAAACTAGCTTGGGAATTAAAATAAAGTAACTCTCTATGGTTTTCTTTCATAAGGAAAAAGTATAGCTCAGTGCCTTGAAAATTTACTTCTATAGCAGTAAAACGAATTGCTTAAGTGTGGTCTATTTGTGAAGAAAATTCTATTGTCATGGAGAGTAATCATGTGTAGAAGTCTTTTTTTCAGGAGACTTCACTTTTTCTTTAGCCTATGAAATTTTTAGATCTCCTAAACTCCCTTCTATCTCCCAATCATTCATTTGGGATACTAATATCCCTCATAACTTATGAGCCTTTGCATGGATAATTCTTATTAACTTAGTGCCTCTAGACAACAATGTTAAAAAGCTTGGGATACATTTCACTTTTAAATGCTTGTGCTGTCTCAATTCTGAAGAACAACTTTATCATCTCTTTCTTAAAGGCCCTATAGCTAGTAAAATATGGACTACATTTGTTATTTTTTTGGGAATTCAACAATATTTCTCTGTCAATTCTCTAATCTTGAAATTGTGGCTTCACATGGGATCTTCTTAGTTCTCAAAATGGCTTCATAAGGTTATTCCAATATGCATCTTTTATGAAATCTAGTTGGGGAAAAACAAAGCTCTTTTTAATGGGATCCTTATGCAAGTTAATGTGATTATAGAGATAATAAAGAGAAGAATCAGAGACATTACTTTTATATCTTCTTTCAAACATGGAACCACGTCTCAGTGTACTCATATTCTGCAGTTTCTTCAAATAGAACCTCCCAAATTTTCTCAATTCGTCTTGTCTTCTACAAGCTGGCCTCCCCCCTCTAATCTTTTTTTAAAGCTGAACACTAATGTAGCTTATGATATTGACGGTAATGGGGGAATTGGAGTTGTTCTCAGAGATGAAAAGGGCTCTTTTATTTGGGGTTTCATAACATTTATTCCTAGATGTTCTAGTATTCAGACTGAATTTTTGGCTTTAAAGGAAGGTGTTTATCATGGAGTTTCTTTCTATGGTCACAACATTGTAGTGGAATCTGATTCTTAAGTAGCAGTTAACCTTAAAAATCAAATCCTTCATGGAAGACTAAAAGTTGTATAGAATAAATTTAAACTATAATTTCTTTTTGGAACATTAAGCTTTCTCATATTTATAGGGAAGCTAACCATGTACCTGATCTTTTGTCCCCACATATCCTTAATTCAAAAATTGAATCTTAGTTTTATAGTTTTGAAGACCTTCCTATGTTGATTAAGGGAGCTATTAGGCTAGATGCTTCAAGGTCGCCTTACATTAGAAAGTCTAAATTGCATCGATTGTCTTCATATATTTGTAATTCCATATAGAGACAACTATTCTCTCTAAATATCAATAAATTTGAATTTAGCTTTATAAAAAAATTGACCAAAGAAATAAAGGTGCTTTTAGACACACGAGATAATTTGAAAGTTCTGTCTAATTTTTCATCAAATTTGTCGAGGATTGTAAGATATGCCACACATGATTTACAAAAGTACAAGTCTCAAGATTGGCATGTGATTATGCAACTGGTCCATTTGTTATTTCCGTGTTATTTCTCATAGCATAAGGATTTACGAAGGGTCATTATGATGATTAGCCTTTGCTTCAGACCTTTATGAGCAAAAGTAGTCAACTGAAAGTACATCATCACTGAAAAAGAAACTCTAGCTAAAGCAACTTGTGTATTTGAAAAGTGCTTCCCCCCCGGCATTTTTTAACATTTTTATTCATTTGTTGGTGGACTTATGCGATGAAGCACTTCTTTGCAGACCAGTAAGATATCGATGGATGTACACATTTAATAGGTATACTTGATAATATAAGATGATGATGTTTTGATTTATTTTTAGTAATTTAATATATGACTTATCAGTTTTAATTAATTAAATATATAGGTTGACGAAAGATTTCAAAGAGTATATTAAGAATACAATGTACATTGAAGGATCCATTGGGGAGGAATACATTATAGTGGAGACGTTCACATTTTCTAAAGAATCTATGCCTGAACCAAACATTATAGATGAGGGATATGAGTTTTCTGATTAGGGTGGTCAAGTCATGGGCAAATGAGTTAAATTAACGAGTTTACATTATGGTCAAGTGGCTCATTATATGTTTGAAACCCATAAAGGTGACGACGAATGGCGAGAGTAAGTTCATGTTGTAATTTTACTTCGTGTTGTTTTCTAATATACTTGATAATCTTATTACTAAATGTTTCAATTAAATGTAGAAAATATAATGCGTTTAGGCACAATAAAAAGTGAGTGACGGTTTTACATTGAGATTTATAGTTTGGGTGTCACATGAGGTAATTATTACGTCAAATGTCCCTTATAAAATGATAAATATTTGAAAATGATCTAATCAACTTATGCAATTCATAATTTCATTTGCTTAAGATGGGTGATGCCATGCCAAGGATTGCTCATCTTGCCAATTGACCTAATTTTATGGCACCTGAGTTTAAGGAGTATCGACTGAATGGTTCTGTATCCTCATCGATGTTATATGAGCAAAATACTTCGTTACAAAACAACATATGATATAAGGATCTTACATATTTCAGGGTGAGTGCCAAAGATAAAAACCTCGTTGAAGAAAACATAACTTATTATAGTGTAATTCAAAATATTTTTGAATTAGACTACATATATTTCAGAGAGACTTTGTTTTACTTTGATTGGGTAAGAGTTGAGGACACAAATGCTTGTAAATTCGATTCAGCTACCATTATGATAATTGTAGACTTGTCCAAGATGAAGAGAAAGCAACATATGAATGATGATTCATTTGTTTCTGCATTTGAAAAGTCAAATAAGTGTTTTAACCAGAGTACATCAACAACAAACTATGGTCAGTCATCTTACATGCACCAAAGCGTCTCACTAGTAGCGTGGATGACCGAACATCTCCTACCGCCTACCAATCGGTTTTGGATGACAACCCGAACATGAAGAAATTTCTAGATACCTTACATGAGTAGATTAATTTGGGTTGTAAAATGTAATCTCGATCAAATTTGGTAATTTTAGTTAGGTGGACGTTGATGATTTAAATATTAATTTTTAGTATGTAGTTTGTTAAATGTAATGTGGATCTCAAACTCTAATTTATTGTTTGTCAACTCTAATGTGGGATGTTATATTAGAATTTCAAAAATCCATTACTTAAGCTTAAAAATAAAGGTTTAGGGGTTGAAAACATAATTTAATAACAAAACTACCTGAAAAGAGGCATGATCATGTCACACGACACTAAACTAACTTATAAAAATAACTGATGCAGTCGTATGACTCACGGGGTGAGAATTTGGTTAAAAATTTAAAAATCCAAGGCTTAAGCTTGAATATAGGGCGTTAGGGAGTGAAAACATAATTTAATACCAAAATTGTCCGAAAAGAGGCATGCTCACGTCACATAGCACTAAAATAACTTATAGAAAGAATTGGTGTAGTCATGTAACTCACAAGGCGATAATTGTGGAAAAAAATAAAAAAATCCAAGTTTTAAGCTTAAAAATAGGGTGTTAGGGGTGAAAACATAATTTAACAACACTACCTGAAAATATGCACGATTACATCACAAAACTAACTTATAGAAATAATTGGTGCAGTCGTGTGACTCACGGGGTGATATTGTAGTAGAAAATTCAAAAATATAAGGCATAAACTTAAATATAAGGCTTTAAAAGGCACAATCATTACACTAAGCTAACTTTAGTAACAGCCGGTGCACTCGTGTAACTTAGGAGGTAATAATTTGGTAGAAAATTCTAAAATCAAAGGCTTAAGCTTGAAAATAGGGTGTTAGGGGTGAAAACCTAATTTAATAATAAAAGATCTCGAAAAAAGGCACGATCATGTCACACGACACTAAGCTAACTTGTAGAAACAATTCGCATAGTCATGTTACTCACGGGGTTAAAATTTTGTAAAAAATAAAAAAATCTAATGCTTAATCTTGAAAATAGGGCTTTAGGGGGTGAAAACATAATTTAACAATAAAACTTCTCTAAAAGAGATACGATCATGTCAACTGGCACTAAACTAACTTATAGAAACAATCAATGCAGTCGTGTTGCTCACGGGAGGAGAATTTGGTAGAAAATTTAATAAATGCAAGGCTTAAAATTGATAATAGGGAAGTAGGTTGAAAACTTAATTTAAGAACGAAACAGCCCAAAAAGAGGTACGATCACATCACATGACACTAAACTAACTCGTAGAAATGACTGTTGTAGTCTTGCAACTCATGTGATGAGAATTTGGTGTAAATTCAAAATCTAAGGCTTAAGCTTGAAAATAGGGCGTTAGTGGGTGAAACGTAATTTAATAACAAAACTTTCCCAAAAGAGGCAGGATCATGTCACACGATATTAAACTAACTTGTAGAAATAACTGGTGTAGTCGTGTAACTCATGGGGTGAGAATTCAATAGAAAATTTAAAAATCCAAGGCTTAAGTTTGAAAATAGGATGTTAGGGGGTGGAAACATAATTTAACAATAAAAATGCCTAAAAAGAGGCACAATCACATCACACGACACTAAACTAACTTATAGAAATAACTCGAATGAGTTGGAATAGTTTTGTGTTATTTAAATTCTTATATCACGAATAAGTATTTCCATTTGATTTATGTTATATATTATGCTACTGAATCCCCCTTTTTTCTTTCTAGAATATGTCTACATCCGACCATCGGACCCTGGGACGAGGGATCGTTAAACATAAAACCCAAAAAATTAAAAAGATAATGAGTGCCATAAACAACAATACAAATTTAATGATGAGGTTGGGAGAATGGATGAAATCAATAATTGGTCTCGGGTACGATAAGTGGAGGAACGTGTCGAACGAGTTAAAGATAGCCATTTGGAGAGCCCTAGTGGTATTAAAATCTTAAAATTTATATTAAATTTATGACTTTCATATCAAATTTTATTATATGTTAGTTGAATGTTAATTCACTAACTTTATTAGTTTGGCCAACATAATCTGGAGGGACACCATCCTAGAGAAGGAGCAGATTATTATATGAAAGGACACCATCATAGAGAAGGAGCAAATTATGTTGGCCAACTGCTGAAGGTTTTTAGATTTTAGGGCATTTAAGAGCCACTTGTCTACCCGTGAGTCGGTGAAGACTAACTGATTAAATAAAGTGGATTTGTATGACCTTGAGAGGATATCTTACATGGAGGTGGAGCATAGGATGGTAAGTAAATTTCTTTAATTAGGTCACACTTTATTAAATGGTCAAGTTAAAATTTTATTATCAATTTATTTAGTGTAAGAGTTGTGGAGTGTCTCTGGGGGAAAGCCACATAGGATCGACTCCTATGTAAAGGTTAGGCTGAAAAAAGGCGAGGCGGCTAATCTGATGGTCGCTAAGACTTTTGTAAGTTATAATTAAAATTATATTGTCAGTTTTAGTAATTTAATAATATTTGTGTTCCACGTTAATGATGTGTTTTTTTGCTATTTTAGGAGAGGCTAAAAGGGGTGAAAAGTAGTTTGATTGATGTTAACAATGCATCTGTGAGTTTGGATGCACTGAGCCAAATGCTAGGCCAAGATAGAAAAGGCTTTATATAAGGTGTCAGCTCTCGGATAGGAAATAAGAAGATGATTGGCCTTGCTTGTGGTCATACAGAATTATCCTCTAGGGTCGAAATGAACATGTCGGGTACAAACTTGAAGTTGGAAAAATCACCAACAAACCATGAATCATACGTTCAAATCGGTCAAATGGTCATGCAATGATAAGGGGAAGGTGCATATGATAGATAAAGGAAATGGTATGGAGAAGGTTGGTGAAGGGACTGCTACAACATGACCTCATCGATGGAGCCTGACTCATCATCCCTTTATGATATATACTCTACCCCCAACCCCATTATCTCGATTCTATTTGAGACAAATGGGGAGAGAGTTTGTAACTATGACACATGTGGAGGATCGTGGATTTCTAAGGGAGAAAAGGGTCCGAGTGGCACTGCTAGTACCATGATGCAAAATCGTCTTCTCTATACTTATGAGTCCCGAGTCAGATTGATTGAGATATTTCTGGGGAAAGAGGACGAGGTCTTGTGGTTGGATGAGCAAGCCAGTGTTTGATATACCGATCATGCGGTAGGATCGTTTGTCCAACTTTTCGCTTTGATCATAATTAAGCTTCTGTATTTTGATACTTTTAATTTGTAATTAAATTGTTGTTTTGATGTAATTAAACTTGCATTCCATGTAATTTGGTTTGATTTTTCAATTGTGTATTTGGATTTATTACTTTTCGTTGCATATTTTATTGTGGTTGGTTCTTGTTGTCTTGTTTGAATAAAATATATTATTTTTGATTGTTTTTAAGCAGGTTTTCTTTTGGGAAGTAGCTAGTGGCAATATTTTTTTGGGATACATTTTTATCAAGGTCCTTGACCATGACAAGAACGCAACAAGGCTTGTGTTGTCACGGTATTTGAATGTGAGAAGACCGTAATAAGAGAACATTTGTCTAGATCATTGATCGTGACATGGGGTGTTATTACGCCTAGAATTGCCACGACCCTTGACCATGACAATATGGTTGTTTTAGTATAGTGAATTCATGTTCTAGGATATAAAGTCCGCCCAAATGGACTTCACCAGTTGGGCCAGAGGGAAGTTGTCCCTTTTGACTAGGGTTGACAATTCGGGTGTATCGTGTCAAATTCGGGCTTTGTTCTTTCAAGTTTCAATACAAGTTCTAAGTACTCGTAAATCTGATACAAGCTAATCATGTCGGTCTTTGGATCATATTGCGGTCTTAACATAAATGAGTTATTGTGTTAAAAAGTTTCTACTCCGCTTTTGACCCTGCTCATGGGACACTACGCTCGTTAGTATCCCCTTGAGCTTAAGTAGACGCATATCTTATCTAGACAGTCCATTCTACATATTTTGCCAAACTAAAGATCACGGTGATGGAGAAATGGTTACCCAAAGATAATATGGAGTATCTGTAAATTTTTGTGCTTTGGGTCAGTTCTTCTTCACAACTAGCAACAATGGTATCGTGTTAAATTGTCTTTCCCCACTGATTGAGTTGGGATAGATGGATTGCTATGGTTGGGGAAAAAGCCATCATAACCCATTTGGTGTGTTTACATGGAGTTCCACATTGGTCATCGCTAGTCAATAGATTAACTTGGAAGCTGTAGGTATTTTAGATTACATTTCATTAATTATTAATTTAAATTCAATCATCCGTACTAATTTCATTTGATTTTTCCCATTTCCAATTTTAGTGGTTTGAGTACCTGAGTTTCATGCACAGGTTAATGAATCACGGACATGTGGATGTCGATGCATACCCCTACTTCTAGCATGATAGATGGATCTTAGGTACTTCACTATGGGTGAGGTTCACAAACACCTTATCATGGCTTAGTATCAGTTGGAGTTGAGGGGAACTGTGGGACTGATGTAGCAACCATGGATTGAGAGCCAACAATTAGATAGGGATGAGATGGTGAAGTCCCATATCCTTTATGGCTAATGGGTTCATTAAATATTTTCAGGACGATATCTAGTTTTGGTTCTGCTGGGATCAATGTCAGCGGCAACACGTTGGGTTAAGCATACCAACACGTGCAACCACAACATCCACTGAGATCCTATCTGATGGCCCAGTGCTCTAATTTGTAAGTGATGTATAGTTTGTCAGATATTGCTCTACTGCTGCCAAATGTATTAGAATCAGCCCCACGTCTGATCAATGCATCATCTCTCTCAAAGTGACCAACAAATTAGAATAAGGACTTAAGTGGCTTTGGGCCTCCTTTTACATTTTTGGCATAATAAATCTCTACTACTAAAAAAGAGGGGAGTTCCATTATAATGATATTTTTACCAATTTATCCTCATACACTCTACAAATCCCAAAATACCCTTCATTTCTATTCTCACATAGGAATTCGGGTCTTCATCTTCTCATTTACTTCGTGGACACTCTGTGTCTTCACCTCCCCATTTACTTCCTGAATTCCTCACTCCAGCTTCCCATTTACTTCGTTGATTATAATCGCGGATGAAACACCAGAAGATCAATTGACATCAATGGCAGCTGAAACACCAGGAGGTCAATTAACACCGAAAGTTTTTTCTTCATTTAGACTATTATTTGAAACTCAATTGTATATTGCGTTCATATTGTTTCTTCTTCAAAAATCCAAGTTCATAACACTCTATTTTTCCCTCATTTGTAATTTGTATTTTCAATTTCATACAACAAGGTTAATTCCAATGAATATTTCTAATTTGAACCAATTCATGCATACAGAATTATTAATCGTCTACAATAGCATTGTTTTTAAAAATATGTTCTTCACATTATTACATATTTGTATTGATGTTTTCTTTTAGCCCAAAAACTATGTTAATTTCAATGCAAATAAATACGATTTTAAATTTCAATAAATGGAATCCAAATCACATGTTTATTAAAATTTTGCTCTTTTTTTCGGCACCGTTTTATAGATTTCATGGATGAAGGTATTTGTTGTAATAGTTTTAAGGAATGCCAGTTATTTTACTTTAGTCTTATATGTTGTCTACTCAGATTTGTGTATTCTTCCCCAAATCATTATAGAATATATAATAGTGGGGCACTGGCTTCATAGATGCTTGGGGATGAGTGCACTTGAATATTGAAGAAAATATAATGGTCGGGCATTGGCTTGAAAATAATTTATCGATGGGTAATATGATTTTTTTTTTTTTTTGGGGGGGGGGGGGGATTGAATTCATCTTCGGATTTTAACAAAGTACATATAAATTATTGCATTGTTATCAAACGTTAGCCTTGATAGTTGAATAATGTTTAATGTGTTTTAATTGATATGTGTTGCATTAATTTGTGTTTGTTTCCTTCATGTAAGATCCTAAATGTGCGCCAACTATTTTCAAACATTATATATTAACCTAATTCTTACGTGTATGCGAGCTATATACATACATTAATTTGGTAGATAGAATTTTCGTTGTTGTGTTATGTTAAGTAGTTAATACCACATCTAAAATGTTTCCTATAATTTAGAATTTATAATCTCATATATTTCCTTTCAAACATTGTAGGATATTGCCAAAATTGGTTGTAGAATCTTGGACATAATTTATAATTTAAACGCTCATATATTTTCTTTGAAACATTGCAGGATATTGCAAAAATTATTGCTGGAATCTTGGCATGTGAATCTGAGAGTGGAGGAATTCGACTTTTCTTTAAGAGGTAATTTTAATTAATTAATATACCACTGCTATCGACTTTGAATGTTGATATTACAATAATACTTCATTTGATCTGTTTTTTTTTTTTTTTTTTTTGTAATTTGCTGTCCTAAGAAACCATTTTCCTCTCCTTCCTTGGTTATCAATTACTTAATCAACTTAAGATATCTTGGAGCAAATGTACTAGAGGATGTGAATCTACTTTAGTTAGACCACCCTCATTATATTAATCGGATTGAACAAAAGCGCTAAAAACACATTACCCATTGATGAATTGGATAATGCAGGTTTAAAGGATGTAGAATAAAAAGTATAAAGTAAAATATAACCACCTCCAAATGGAATTTAAAAATATAATGCCAGATTAAAATCCCGTATAAATTGATTAGACCATAAAGAGGTCTTACATTTTGTTGTAACATTCGTAGCAGCAGATAATGAAAAACCACCATTTTTAGGTTCTGTCCAATCTAATTGATCTTTATTAAAATGATACATCCTTTTAATGTTTGTCAGCTTGAGAACAATATCATTAGACACCCCATTAGATAAAACAGTATAATTCCACTCCCCATTTTCCTTCCAAAATGAAAATACTTTAGAATCAATTGTAGTCAGTCATTATGTAATAAGATCAATGATCAAGCGTGAAAAGTAGCGTCGCATCAAAACGCTAATTGTTGAATTCGTTTCACAGCGTTAATACAAAAACCTAAATTATGACTGCACTTGCGATACAAGTATAACGGTAAGTCGGGTATCAAATCCACAGGGAGTGTTCGACAGATTTTAATCGATTTATTATTTCAAGAATAAAAATGTAAAAGGTGATGGGTGGTTGTAAATAAAAGAAAAAAATAAGAAGTTTACTCTAAACAATAATTAATAAAGCGAGGGCCGGGATCGCGTACCCGCCATGGGCTAAACACGTGGAATTAGAATTTCGGTTCGAAAATATTTAATCGAGCATTTTTAATTAATCATAAACATCACACATGAAGGAATTTAAACCAACGATGCGAGATTAAATATTTAATAAAAAATGGTGACACGCGTCTTAAAATTAGATTATCTCTTTAAATACTAACGTTGTGTGATAAAGAAAGTTAAATGCATAATAATCCCATTTTCATACGCAAGGTCTCAATTAAATATAATTTTACACAAAACCTAATTTTCGGAGCTCGACGCCCATTAATGGCGGATACACGACCCAAACCCTATTTAACTACTCACACAACACGATTAAACTAAATTAAACAACTAATTAATAATTGAAACAAGAAATAAATAAATTACACTAATTAATTAGACATGAAATTAACAAAGCAATAAATAAAAGGAACAAAGCATAAATAAGATTGGAACTTACATTAATGGAGGAGAAGGAATAGTTCTTTACAAACCAAAAAATGGGAAAAAAGACATAAGAGGGATAAGCTCTCAATTTCTAATCTAAAAACTAATTAAATTACAAGATATGTCCAAAAATAAACAAAGGGTTCTTTTATACTAAGTGGAAATAAAATAAGAAAAGAAAAATAAATAATAAAATAAAAAGGGATAAGTCTCTTTTAACAACCAAAAAGAAAAAGGAAAAAGAAAACAAAAAAAATAGAAAAATAGGGATAACAATAAAGAAAGTTGGTGGAAACAGGGACCGGTCGACCGGAGTCCCAAGGCCGGTCGACCGCGAAAATGGGAGGAGTCCACTGTCTACCATCCACGGCAAAATCACAAAACGCGGTCGACCGCGGCAACTGGGATAGCCCACGCTCAGCAATTCATACGTAGCCACCATGGCCATCAACATAAAAAATGGCACAAGCAGAGAATAACCACCATTAAAAAGCAAGACAAGCTAATATGTGCGTTTGGGGAGATATAAATCCATATGGGTATCAAGCTGAGAGCAGTCACCTGTGCTAAAACCGTGACCTAGCAAAGCTCCACCAAAAACGGCCAAAGCCAACAAAATACCAAAGTGGGTATTCCAAAAACCCGAGCCAAACGACCCACAACTAGTTCCGCATGCGACCCCAACTTCAATTTCGGACGAAAAGCACTAATTTTGGGCGAACCCAAAACCCGAGCCAAAGCCAAAAATTGCCCATGGAGTCTCCTGCAAATTGAAAGAGAAAGGGGCATGGAGGTAATTAAATGAATTGTTAAAATATTAATATAATAATAAATTAAATCCTTATAATTCTTCCCCGATTAAAGGTTTGTGTTTCCTTTGTTCGGACTCCAATTTGAGCACTGTTCATGGACACGCAAAGCTTGACCCAAGGGCTACAACTTCTGTGAAGACTTTGGGCAAAAATTTCGAAGTTTAAAATTACCAAAATGCCCCCGAACGCGCGAATTGCGAAGAAACTTAGTCGGAACGTGCCCAAACTTCATACTAAGCACTTTAATACCTATAATAGCTCAATTATACCTCAAATAATATTTTATCATATAAAACGGAGGTTGTCTGATTAACAAGCATAATTATAGGCAATAAAGTACCCGAGGGGGCTAAAAAGCCTAAGTTCGAGGGTAATTAAATGCATAATTCGATATGAATCAATCCACTTCTCCTGTCCAATTACTCCAACCAAAATTAATGGAGCCATTCCTTATTTAGCAGACCATGTACTTTTGTGTAGTGTTTCTATTAGAAATCATTGTTTTCCAATTATTGGATCCCATACTACATTGCACTTAACAAGGGTGTTTTAGCCTACATTATTTAAACAACAAAAATTTGGCCAAACACCTTTTACGAATAGAAGTAAACCCTAAAATTTTAAACCGTCTACCTCTGCTATTCACCCTTGCCTATGACAAACCATTGGTAAAAACCACATTAATCCAGCCCAACTATGACGAGACAGTTGAAAGATGCCATGGCACTTCAAATATCGTTCGCACTCTGAATTTTCCTCCATAGGACAGGCATATACCTTATCATTTTGTATCTAGACAAGCATGATAAAATGTCTTTTGGCATTTTTCATGAGAACTAAACCGAACCCACCTTATCGTAATACACTGTCAGGCCTAAAGTTCTTTGTTGCTGATTTGAGTTCAGTAAAGGTGAAGTTCTTTAAATTTAGTTGATAAAATATTGGATGTGAGGTTTAACAAAATATATCTTCTCAAGAGCCGATGATAGCGCTGCATAGTTGTAGTAGGTTTTGACGTGAACTTTCCTCGGTTATCGAGCACCATCCATGACAGCCTTAACATATAAGCAACCTGATCATAAATTACCTTCTACATTACTATTTTTAGTTATACACAAGTTATATATCAATTATTGCAGTAAGAATACACCGGTGCTTACAATATGACTTATCAGTTAATAAAACAAAAAGATACATTCTCCCTGTTTTAACCCAATGCATCCCTGCGTAGGACAGAGGCAAACAACTACATGAGAACCCTTAAACCTATCTAATGGTAAAGATATATGAAAAAACCTATAAAGTTTGTTATCTTCTAATCTCTTTTTAATCAAATTAAATGTACGAAACTCAGACCATACCTTAATTCGAACCTGCGATACGCAGGTCATAGTGGATCCATCCCAATCTTATATTGGGGCCAGCCCTCTTTAGTTGAAAAACAAAGACACAATATGTGAAACGAATCTCATAGTCGTAAATTAATTTGAGGAATCATAAATCTTATACGGTAACGAATGGTTTATTTTTGCAATGTAAACCCAAGAGCTCAATTGTTGCATTGGACAGAAAGATGCTCCATTGTTGCGTTTTAGAGTAAGATCATTTGTATTAGAGGTTGTAAGAATTCAACGTTGATATGGATAGGAGATGAATTCCCATTTCACATAACGACACACACACATTTTACTATAGCTGTATTTGACATAAGGGAAATTTAGTCGTCGATCGATTGTTTATGATCCGTTATCTTAGGAGTTGTTTAATCCCTTAGATTTAATACAGTTTACTAGAAACTATTCGGCACTCTCAAATCTGATCCGCTTGGTTTGATATCTTATCATTCTGAATTTAATTTAGGAAACCATTGGTTGAAACTTAGACAATTAAGGATCTTCACTTAATGAACAATGCATCATTTCATTTTTTGTGGCCCAATTAGCATCAACAACCATTTCAGTGAGGTTCTATCAAGAGAACAATGGTAAAATCATTTAACAAAAATGAAATTAAGAAAATACAGCAAGATCAGAAAGAGGCATTCTAGTTGGAAATTCACTTCTGTAATTCTGAGTATAACAACAGAAATAAACAAAATTAAAATTAGTATAAGTAATAAAGTATAAAGTGAAAAGTAAGTATATGTACACCGAAGTAAATGGATAGATGTAAATGGATTTTGAAATCTGACATTAGGTGTAGCGTAACTGATTTTCTTTGATCGCCACTATTTTTGTGATTAATCTTACTTCGATTTGGAGGTAGGGGCGATGGATTCCGGTATGGTTCATTGTTTGGACCTATTGTGTTGTGTCTTTATTGGTCGCTCACTATATGTCGTTACATCACCGTGATTGGATTTTGTGGTTTCGATATCATGTTTTTGTTTTGATGCTGGGTTTTATTGGTTTGGATCCTGGTTTGTATTCCATTGTTACATATCATGTTTTACGTCACTCATAACTGATTCGTGGTTCATTTATCCCATCATTTTTCATGTTATGTCAGTTTTCCACATCAATGGTATGCTTATGGATTATCATTGATCGCATGTGATCTCTATGGCGGTTGGATTATCACTTGATGTTGCTCCAATTGGTGATCAACAGATCTCCAATGAGTTTTCAGTAAAATCATTTAACAAAAACAAAATTCAAAAAATACAGCAAGATTAAAAAGAGGAATTCCAGTGGGAAATTCAATTTTGCAATCCTGGGCATAACAACAGCAATCAACAAAATTTAAATTAATAGAAGTAATAAAGTATAAAGTATAAAGTAAGTATATGTACATCGAAGTAAATTGATAGATGTAAATGGATTCCGAAATATGAAATTAGGTGTAGCCTAACTGATTTTCGTCGGTCACCATTATTTCGGTGATTGATCTTACTTCGATTTGGAGGCAGGGGTGATAGATTCCAGTATGGTTCGTATAGTCCACATATTGCTCCATTCTTTGGGATCAAGTGATTATTGTTGGGTTTTTTGAAAGAACGTTGACCTGGCCTTATGTGCATTACTGGAGGTTCAACTTTTAGTTTCCTCTGAGTTTGGCACTAGGTTCATAGACGTAATACATAGTATGTTTTCACATCTCACTTTTCCAATCTATGTATATCCTCTTGTATTCTTTTTCTATCATTTTTCTTTCACTTACAAATGTAGGAAAATATGTTATATATCAATATCACACAAAGCTAACCACTTACGCAAAAATATGCTAACAATTTTGTTTGATTCGTTTTTACCACAGTGGTTGTTGTGATATTGGGCCATAGAAAATTGTAGCAAACATGTTTTAGTATTATTATTTTCAAGTATGTCCTCCATATTTATTCACCGAAATTATATTGGTTGATTTTGATTAAGTGAAAACCCCCTTACATTTACTGCTTGGAGTTTAAATTCTTTTAATTGTTTGGGTTATATATTTTTCCAAATGAATAGGATTGTCTTAGTTTAGAGATGAATGCTACTGCTTCCATATGTTCATCTACACGTTCTGAATAAATGAGAAGTTCAAATAATAACTAAATGTTATTTCAAATGGATGGTATAGTGTTTCAGTTGCATATAAGTACCTATCCAGCTTACCCTTTTGGTTCCAGATGTCTATTACTCACAACAAAAAAGGAGATGTGAGGTTTTGGAGGTATGTAATATGTATTGCTATACACTTTATTCCTCCAACTTGATATTGGTCTACTTTTCTACTTCACTAAAGAAATAGGATTCTCTTCATTGATTTTTATTAATTGGGTACATAACCACCTGTTTCTTTTTCTTACTACCATAAAAAATGAAACTGTTATTCACCATTTTTATAACTTTTCAATCAGATGTACCCTACACTACTCATGTGAAAACATATCTTATCTTTAATGAAGACTAAATACAATAGCAATTTACATTGATCCAGTAATTAAGCTGCATCACTGTTGTTTTTGCAAGTAGTTTAAAGTTAGTCGGATCTTGTGCAATATAAATTTTATTTAAACACAAACCTTTTGCGTGCTAAACTCAGTTGGATGAAGTTAGAAAAGTACTAAGAATCTTTGTTTATAAGTTCTCTCTATGTATAGCATTACACATTGTTATTATCCATTGTCTCCCCAAAACAAATTATCTATTTCTTTGCATTTTATAATTTTTATAACTCGGACTCATTGACAATAATTCTTAGAATTTCATCAGATTTCTTATCATCTTACGTCATTATCCCTAAATTGTTTTACACAAATCGTTTACTTAATTTTGTTACCTGTGCATAATTTGTTATAGGATTTACGCTCTACATAAACAATTTTGAAATTGAAAGATTCTTATTCATTTATTCAAATCCTCAAATTGAATATCTAGTTATGTCCACACGTGCAACGCACGTGGGCACAACTAGTCAATAAAATAATATTGAAACATGCTAAAATTATGAAATGACACATATACCCAAGACATCTGATAATGATTGTTCATATGACCCTCTATAAGTTTCTCCACAACCAATGGGTATGTACTCCTCAAGCCTCTCTATTTTGAAAATTGTGATTCCTACTCCTCCTAGACATCATCATGCTCATATGGTGCTCTTATAGCATACATCCCCAAGGCCTGGTTATACGATCTGGATTGTTTATTTGTATCTCTTGACGTATAGCTTGGGCTTGAATGACATTAAAATTATTTTCCCTATAAACAAGGGAACCAAATATTCCGTCCCAAACTCCTCCCCTCACATATCGTTTTCCGGGTTTATGTTTATGTAATCGATGATATTGTGCTTGTGAAACCAAGAGATTTACAAAGAACAAACAAATTACTTTTGATGACAATAATTCAATTTATAAATACAAACTTCACAATATTTTTCTCTCATGTTCTTGAGTTAAGAACAATATACGCAGGAAACGATGAAAATCTTACAAGGAACTCTAATAACAAATTCAAGCAACCACATCTATTCAATGGGAGAACTACAACATCAAGGACATTCCAGATTATTAACCACAACTTTAACATCATGCAAAGAAGGTACAAAATACATATTATCAAGTAAGCCAAGAACTAGAAAGAAATATCCATGAAAAAAAATTATTCTTGTTCATCTAAAAATGTAATTTTATCATTAATATTAGTTGGCTTATTATCGTGGAAAAACATTTGAGTCGTTAAGTTTTTAAAATCATATAGACTTGATTCATATAAGTGAGGCACGATCATTTTTCTTACGTTAGAATTTTATGAACCTTTAAAGACTCGAAGATCTTGTATGTCACTCATCGAAGTCTTCCCCTGCTGTACATTCACACTGAAGTGAAGATTGTATCCTTTTACGTTGTTGTGAATTATACAAGGCTAAACACACATGTGCACTTTGTTTTCTAAAATGTTGCACTTTAATTTTATAATGTGTGAGCATTTTGAAAAATATTTGAACTATTTTGAACAGTCTTAGGGATTTTTGGACTATTTTGAAACTGATTTAGGAGTTAGTCCTATGTTTTGAACTGGAATAAGAATTTTCAAATATTTTTGGATTTCACCATTCGCACGAGTTGAAAATGAGTCCTTATGCATGACTAAGGAGCTCAGGTGCACAACCATGGACATGATTCCACAGTACCTAGAATCGTGCGTACCACCAGTTCTAATAGTGCGCACGACGACCCCAGATTTTGAAAATCTTCGATTTAAAGGTCAATTTCCCTCCTATTTCTAATGATTTGAATTTTACACAATTGAAATATCTCTCTAAATTAATTTTGAAAGTTTATCTCTTTTCTCTTTCTTAATTTCAAATCTCAGTTGTTCTTCAAAAACTGTTGAAACTTTGACGTATGTTCGATCCAAAGTGTTTTTGAGAGAATTTAGAGTGGATTTAATTAGATCTTCACACTAACATTTGTCCGTTCATTCTACATTTTCTGAATTGTTATGATTAATCTCTCCATAATTTAAAATTGGAAGCATTCCAAATTATTAGAGAATTTTGAGTGTGGCGTGATTCCAAGGAATATTATGGACTTCTTCATCACGACGTGAAGGTTGTTGCGGGTTCTCATTGACTATGGGGGGATGTTGAAAGGTTCATAGGTAACTACACAATAGATATTGTGTGAGAACTACATGATAAAGATTGTGTGAAAGGTGCCTTCTTGTCTTTTACAAAGTTTGGTTTCAAGAAGAAATGAAAAGTGGAGTGCGTCGGGTTTTCTTACCCCTAGGTGGGTGATTTTCCTCATAAACCTTATCTTGTGGTTGTTTGTAAATGATCTATACTCATATGCACACATTTAAACACACATATGACTCATATTGAATTTGAATCTAGTGAATTCGATTAAAATTTACATAGGTGTGTTAGATCTAGTTTTAATCATCTAAATTAATCTAATTACATTATTATGTGAGTTAATATAATAAATTGAGTGGAACTTGTGTTATGTTACTTGAATGTGCAAGGAAAAATGTGTGAAATCAAAAACTGGTCATAAGATGCATTCAAACCTATTCTCCCCACTCTAGGTTTAGTGTTAGTGTTTTAGTCATGTAAATAACACACTTCTTTATCATTTTAGACAAGTTTAAAGGAAATAAATGAAATACATAAAGAAAGGAAATGAACCTTTCAACTCTCCTTGGAAATGAAACCTCATTAACAAAGTCTTCAACATCAACACAAGTGATAAATATTCTAGAATGAATTAAGTGATTCAAGAAATGATATAAAGGTATAATGCTTCTAGATTTAATTAATTTATTGGCTCAAAGACATTTGCACACTAAAAACATTTTTTCCATAATTAAACACGCTTTTAAATTAAAATTAATTACAAGGCGTAATATAGTTGACTATATGAGTTAATCTTGGATTCACTCAAATTGAATAAAATTTCGAGGAGCTGCAGCTGACTAATATTGTATATAGTTGAATATATAAAATATAATTGACTAGATATCAATTATAATTGACTATATCAAGGTGTTTAATCTTATAATGACTAGTTTTTAAAAATACACAAAAATAACTTTTTTGCACTTTTTTTCAATGACTATATTTTATTGCAATGTTATATATACTGCACTGATGATACGAGAAATCTTCCACTTGTCGTCCTCGTATCAGCAAGCCAAGAGTAAAGCGTGCAATAAGTAAAAAGAGCAAGTAAATAGGGAGAGGCCAAGATATAGAGTGGTTCAGCCCCTAAAATAGGCCTACGTCCACTGTGTTGCTCCGTTCTCATTATATGCGTTACATTATACAATATAATCATGCCTAAAGAGACATACATGTATGAGAATAAAGGGGAGTACATGATGATTGATGATTCCGGTGTGCCGGAGTGATGGCTGCGAGGCGGATAAACAACCCCCAAGTTGTATGCTGAGGTTGTGTGGATGGAATAGGTACTATAGATCCTTCCCCGGGTGTGTCTGGAATCCCCCCCTCTCTATCGAGGTGTGGTCCTCTAGGAAACATGCTCACGTGCAATGTTCACGTGACACACAAAGTCTGGGGTTATGATGGAGAGGGATGCGGCTTGTAAGGCAAACATCTTAAGCGCCGCATCCTGAAATTGGCAAAAGATAAAGGTACTGCGCCCTAAACTGGGTGGGTCCGCGGGAAGTTAATGGTGGCCGCACCCCTTGATGAGGGGCCGCGCCCTGTATGAGGTAGGACCGCACTCTGAGTTCAAAAGCGGCCGCACACATTGCTGATAGAGGCCGCGACATGTTATCATGTGCAGAATAACATACCATTCGCGGTAGGGTGCTATATTCGTACTATCAATAAGCCCCCAAGTCGTAGATCCAAGAGGGTTTGATTGGGGTTGCGGCTTAGTTAAGTTTTCTTATGTGCCGCGGTAGTTTTCAAAGGCGACGATTCGTCTTTCGTGCTCTCTTATATAAATTGTTTCAGGCCGTGGACTTCATTACGTTTCCAAAACATTGAGAGCAAATCGAGAGAGAATTTCTGTGTGTTCTTCTTCTTTCATTTTCGGCAACCCTTCGAGGCTGTGCATGGCGGTTCCAAGGTAGTGTGAGGCTGAGCATTGCTGGTTTCTTCATTTCCAGGTAATTTTTCAACCAATCTTTGTAAATTGTTTTCGTAGTTCATACTTCCTCTTTGAATATACAAACACATGAGCTTTTGCATTGCTTGATAGAAAATTAGGGTTTCAATTGAATACTCTGCTATCACCCTATAATCGAACACACATGAATGCTGAGCACATCAATAATTTGTTAGGATCGATCTTCATATGCTGTACTTGAACACTGATCTTCCAAATGCCATGAAAATCATGTAGTTGTTCTTGCTGTTCATAATCAAACTCTTCGTATTCTGTGAATTTGATCTTAAAACGATTAAACGTTAGATCCTTAACTGTTTAAGATAGAGACCGCGGTATGGTAGATTATTAGTAATCTAGGGGTCCCCTGAACTATTTTGGACCTTATCCGCGGCATACAGTGGGCGATGGTCGCGGCCCCTTAAGTTCTGAGATTTATCCTTCGCGACACTTTGATGCATATCCAATTAATCTGCCACGGCGGTGGGGTTTTCTAGGGCTCTCAATCCTCACCTTTGTATTTTGAACAATCTTCAAACTTTCAAGAACTAAATATACATACACGATAAATAATTGTAATTGTTGCTAGAATTCCTTGAATCGACCTTTAACAATTTTAGAGATGGCTGTGGCAACAGATCTCTAATTCCATTTGAGACCGTTGCCGCAGCAGTGTATGTTCCCTTGCTGATATAGGAGGTGGCTACGGCCAATAGGGTCAGAGGATAATCCCTTAGGTTCAATTCAATATCAAATAAATATTTACTATTCATATTAATAATCTTCCCGCGGCTTCTTAAAGTCTTTTTCAAACCATACTGGTTGCGGTGCCTAACTGCGGACTCTGCTTTTCAGGTACTACTGCAGCCATATGAGCTTTGACCCAGACGAATTTCCAAGAGGCTTTTGGGAAAAGTATTTTGGAACCTCTTCTCCTGAACTCTCTTCCGTTCTCCCTCTGCGATCAATAGGGACTTGCCAACTAAGGGATTGCCCCAACTGCGTAATATTAGACTCAGACTCCACGGATTCTGCGTCTAGGAAGGATTTTACATCCACGATAACGGAAGAAGAAGCCAATTCAAGTAATCATCCATTGGGTGCAGGAGATGATTCCGCAGAAGTTACGGATAACCCGACAGGTCCATCTGGGATGGTTGATAGACCCCTAGCTACACTTGATATTCGCAACATCATAACCCAAGACTGGTTGACCAGGTGGCTGAGGCCTTCAAATTTCCTAAAAATTTGATGTGTTCAGCACCTGCCTTGAACCAAAGACCTTGCACAGCTCTGGCTGATGATGAAGTTTGATTCCCACTTCATGCATTTATTTACGGGTTGCGGCTGCCTGTTCCTGTCCCCATCCGTCGCATCTTTCAGACAATAAAAATGGCACCGGCCTAGATAGATCCCAATGGTTGGAGAGCCATACTTGTCGCGGCCGTTCTTTGGGAGAACCAATTCAAAAAGGACATTACTCCCACAGAGTTCTTTCATTTTTACCGCCCAAAGTAAAATCCCATGAAGTTCGTCGGGTACTACTACTTCTCGGTCCACGACAGGGACGAGACCCTTTATACAGGGAGGACGACCAGTGTAAAGAACTGGAAGGGGAAGTATTTCTACATCTCTGGGGAAGGCTGGGAGATCCACCCCGAAGAGAATGAGAGGGAGAAGTCATATCTAATTCCGCGGAAATGGGGTTCTCCCTCCAAGCTAGGTATTTTGATTATTACCGCGTCCTGTCTTCCTAGTTGCATATTAACCTCCACTAACCTTTGATTATTTTTCCGCAGTTCTTGACAACTTGCACTTGAAAAAATGTCGGGAAAAGAGAGTTGCTGAGGCCGCGACAATTCCTGCTGAAGAAAAGAAATTCAATGTCCTTGTGACATCTGCAACCGTATTCGAGGCAGGTTTCTTTCCCAGCAAGTGTATTCCAAAAGATATGGCCATGGGAGGTAATAATACGATAATCTGTATTTATCTGCGGCATTTTGTCTTGACTTTGAATATTTATTGTTTCTTTTCCCTTTTCAGGTGAGGAGGTTGACAGGGAACTGTTGGCCGCGCAGTTGGCAAAAATGGACGAGGACGCAGTCGTTCTTAATAATACTGCGCAGAGCAGGAGAAGGAAGAGGTCCAAAGCTAAGTCTCCTGCCGCAGCTCCATCAAATGATTTGAACACTCCCGTCGTGACCTCAACTCCTGCCGCGAAGAAAACTGACGTTGCAACCCAATCACAGGCTGAATTCGATGATGATATAGGAGCCAACCTAGTTGCGGCAGGTTTGATATCAACTGATGCCCCCCTTAATACAGCTTCTTCGCCGCCGCCACCTATCATTGAAGTAAACGCAAACTTGGCACCCCTACAGTGCCGCGGCGAAGTTGGTCCCGATGGTCGTCTGCGGCCTTTCTTGAGGCAACCCGACCCTGAGTCGTCATAGGACACCACCGCGAAAGCCGTGCGAAGAATGAAGAGGGCCCTAGATGCCCCGAATCTGGACAGGCTGGTGGGAGAAGACCATGACGACCTAGAGGATTGCAGCCTCCATAGTCTTCTGAGGGTAAGTGCTTAGTGCTGCTTCATTTTTCTTTGGCATTCTACATGTTGCTACTAACTTTTCAATTTCAGTCCGCGGACATCATTGTAGCCCAAAAAAGGAAGTACGAGGCCCTGTATAAACTGAAAGAGGTCAAGAAGAGGGTGCATGCTGCGCATCTGGAGGCTGCACGAACTATATCTTTTGAGGCCGGGAAGAAGTCTGCTTCCGCGTCTCTTCAGGCGACCCACTTGGACTTAGCTTCTGCAAACAATGCAAGGGAAAATGCAGAGGAAAACTTCAAACAGGCTACGGAATCGTTCAAGGCCTCCCAGGCTCAGACCGTGGAAGATGCACAGGCTACGGAGATTTCAAATAAGAAGCTCATACTACTACAAAAGAAGTATGAAGAGCTTGAGGCCAAGTCCGCCCAAGATGCCATAGACCATGCCGCGGTAATAAAGAAAATGGAGGAAGATCATGGCGATGCTTTTCAGCTGGTCGTTGACCACATGGTGGATTCATTCAAAGGCTCTAGGGATTTCTTCCTCATCAATAATAGAGCCTACCTCAGCGGCTACCAGGAGCTAAGGCATAGGATTATAAAGAATTTTCCTGAGATGATGGAGAAGGTTCTTGCCTGGGGGCTTAGTGATGTCGAGCATCAATAATGCATAACCGAGCTCAAGGCCGCGGCTGAAGAGAAAGCTAGGCTGAGAGTAGAAGCAGAGGCAGCGGCTGCGAAGGAAGAGACTAAAATGACCGCGAATGGTGAGGAGGGCGATGAGCATGATGATGATGCTTCATGAGCTTGTTTATTTTTTAATCATTGATATAGGGCTGCGTCCCTTTTGTAATTTTAAACTGTAGTGGCTGCGGCCCATTTTCATGTAACCTTGACTGATAATATCAAGGCTGCGGCCACCTTCTCTGCATTAATGATTT
Source organism: Sambucus nigra (assembly GCA_949130495.1). Classification (NCBI taxonomy): domain Eukaryota; kingdom Viridiplantae; phylum Streptophyta; class Magnoliopsida; order Dipsacales; family Adoxaceae; genus Sambucus; species Sambucus nigra. Next base: position 425,337,872 of record OX422217.1, on the reverse strand, counting down.
TAGCCTCATTCTCTTGTCGTCTTTGCATCTTCTTTTTTGCTTGCTTCAATGCTTTATTGAATGCTTTCTGTACGTCTCTGATGGCTTGAATACAACTACCTTGCATAATTAAAATTCCTTATTGGAGTGAACTTGTGGAAATAACAGATTAAGTTCGCGGCACTATAACATATTTCTTTGATAACCGCTTTTACTGAACTGCCTTGGCACCCTTGAGTAATGCCAAGGAACCTTCACAAGTACTCGTTACAGGCTGCAACTATAATTCGCATGGATCATATTCACGGGCCGCGACCCTTTTTACCTTGAAATGGATGAAATGGAAGCCCTATAATCAGAGCCGCGGCAGGCCTCATCAACCCTTAGTCGCTTTAATAGTTGCACTGCATCGTAAATCACCATAAGTACACTTCATATAGGCCGCAACACGTTCAAATCACCCTGCTTCTTGCACCAACGGTTGGAAGTGCTGTCGCTTGAATAGGGCTGCAGCCGTTTGATAATGTCTGCCCCGGGGGGGGGGGGGGGGGGGGAGGGGGTAAAACAATCATCATGGGAAATATAGATAAGGCTAAGGCTTTTCCCGTAGTGCTTCAATTATCTTTAGCGAAGTATGGCCTTCATCTTCCTTAGCGTCGCCTTTCTGTATGTAAGTGGGATATTATCAAGCCTCCCCAAGCTGGGTTATGCTATTAAGCCACCCACGGCTAACATATAGGATATTTTCAAGCCTCCCCAGGCTGGGTTATGTTATTAAGCCACCCACAACTGACATATAGGATATTTTCAAGCCTCCCCAGGCTGGGTTATGTTATTAAGCCACCCACAATTAACATATAGGATATTTTAAAGCCTCCCCAGGCTGGGTTATGTTATTAAGACACCCAAAACTAATATATAAGATATTTTCAAGCCTCCCCAGGCTGGGTTATGTTGTTAATCCACCCACAGCTTATGGATGTATATACAAAGCCATCCCTGGCTAGATATTATAAGTCTCTCGACTAAATGACGCATCCCGAAAGCCAAGAGCGGGCGTTAGAAGCCCTTATGAGTGATGTTGCAGTCCAACTATATAATTGTTTCCAATATTTTCTTTCACCACTTTCAACTATCATCAACTTTCGGACAATCATGCGTCTTGTCGGGCATTGTTTCCCATTCAGATATTATCATTCCCGATATAACATATTGCCTCGGATCGGGATCTGTTTAAGACGGAAATGGTCTTTATAAGATAACATTTCAGGGAAATGAGAATCAAAATATGACACTATAAAAGTTAACTTGATTTTATAACTATTCATATATATGACTTTGTAAGGATAACACAAGTTTAGTTTAAAACAGCATAAGCGGAGTTGTCACTATAAAGTATAGACAAATTGGATATAGGGGATAAGCATGAAAAATGAGCATGTGGCAGGTGAGATAAGGCTGCATCCCCTAAATATCTTTGAGGAACCTCCGCAGCATCCCTTGCCCAATCAACCTTTCAACCTCATCCTTCAGAGCATAGAATTGCTCAGTGTTATGGCTATGGTCCTGATGGAATCTGCACCATGTAGCTTTGTTCCTCTTGTGGAGTGGATCTCTCAGCTTTTCTGGCCATCTCAACAACTTGTCTTCTTTGATGAACTCAAAGGTTTCTTCAATCGGGCAGGCCAACAGAGTGTAGGCCCCAGATTTCTTCTCTGCCCTCTCCACTCTCCTTTTTTGACACCTGCTGATTGATTCCGCGGCTAGATCCTCTTGGACTGTCGCAGCAGCAAAGGAAGTTAGAGCTATCTTCTTGGACACCGTGCCCACGTTGGGTGAGGCCGCAACCTCTAGCATTAGTACCCTCTGAGTTAAATAGTTGACTTGGGTCTGGAGTGAAGCATAATTGTCGTAGAGGTGGTTGAGGTGACTGTACAACTGCACAATATCATCTTTGATTTCTGTGATCTGGCTGGACTTTCCTTCCATTTTCTGCTTTTGTTAGTCTTTACAAAGTATATGTATAATCTGGGACAAAACTAGAAGAAATGGGTAATAAAAGAAACATTGGAGTAACTAAGTATGAAATGGGGATGCAGCGTTGTACTACTGCACAGTTGAAAGGTGCCGCGGCCAGTATAACACATAGGTGCACTGCCGTGGCCTTTGTATGACATTCATCAAAGTTGAGCTGGAGACCTCCCGAGTCCGTTCCTTGATGTTTTGAAGGTTCAGTAACACAACCGCACTAGCACAGGCCGCGGCATGAAGGTATTTGAACTACCTTCCACATCCCTTGGTAGGCAGGGTGGGAAAGCAATCCCAAAATCGAAACCCAGAAACTGAGTTTTTCTCCCGAAACACGGGAAGAGCATGCCTACTAAGGTCTATCCATGAGAGAATAACCTCTCGGTGCACACAATGGCACAATTCTAATGATACACCCTAGATCATAGGCAAAGAACAACAAAAAGGGCATAAACATAACTCTTCCCTAACCATTCATCTTTTCGGGGGTAAAGCCCATCATGTTTTTCAGCACTATCTAGATGAAATGATATCACAGGGTCATGTAAGATAGATCCAAGGTCATAAAATAGAGACCAGAATAGATCCGAATATACAAATTACCCATTTAAGGGTGTGATTATAAAATAGAGCTCAATAACCAGAATCTACTCGTGAGACAATGATCCAAAGGATTCCCACGAATAAAATAAGGTGTTGAAGAACTTGAAATATAGAGGAACAAGATTAAAATTTCACCTTCCCACAGACGGCGCCAGATTGATGATACAAGAAATCGTCCACTTGTCGTTCTCGTATCAACAAGTCAAGAGTAAAGTGTGTAATAAGTAAATAAAGCAAGTAAATAGGGAGAGGTCAAGATATAGAGTGGTTCAGCCCCAAAAATAGGCCTACATCCACTGTGTTGCTCCATTCTCATTATATGCATTACATTATACAATATAATCATGCATAAAGAGGCATACAAGTATGAGAGTAAATGGGTGTACATGATGATTGATGATTCCGGTGTGCCGGAGTGATGGCTGCGAGGTGGATGAATAGCCCCCAAGTTGTATGCTGAGGTTGTGTGGAGGTAATAGGTACTGTAGATCCTTCCCCGGGTGTGTCTGGAATCCCCCCCTCTCTTGAGGTGTGGTCCTCTATTTATAGGAGACATGCTCACGTGGAATGTGCACGTGACGCACAAAGTCTGGGGTTATGATAGAGAGGGATGCGGCTTGTAAGGAAAACATCCTAAGCGCCGCATCCTGAAACTGGCAAAGACAAAGGTTCCGCGCCCTAAACTGGGTGGGTCCGCAGCAAGTTAATGGTGTCTGCGCCCCTTGATGAGGGGTCGCGCCCTGTATGAGGTAGGGCCGCACTCCGAGTTCAAAAGCAGCCGCGCACATTGCTGATAGAGGTCGCGCCATGTAATGATATGCAGAATAACATACCATTCGCGAAAGGGTGCTATATTCGTACTATCATGCACTAAAAATCATTTCCTTTTACACAGGAGTTCTCAAAACATCTGATCATTGAAGCTTCATCAGAACACGTGCGTTAACCAAATAACTGAGATTTTAATAGAAGAAGAAGAGATTTGTTTTACAACACCACTTACACTATTTGTATCTTAATCTTATTAAAAAGGAGCGATATACCAATAAAGATAGGTATTTAGATTAAAGCGAGATATTTTCTTAGTTATTGTATAATATTAATTAATTATTATTTCTTGTTATGGTGTAACTTCATTGTATCTTCACTGACGATGGTGACATACTTGTGAGGGTTCAAAGGAGGAGGTATTGCCCTTAATTTTTCTTGTGTATTCTTGAGAAAATACGGAGGTAGTTACCTTGATGGTTGTAGTTTCAAGATGTTATAATTTCTTATAAGACTTTGGCTCCACCTTGTGGATACCCCTATTTGCAATTAGGGTTCGAGTCTCTCCCCAATCAACACCCTATAAAACCCCAAGGGTTGAGAGTTAGAAAACACCCAAAAGTAAAAGGGTTAAACCACCATGAATAAATTTCTAAGGGGCCAAAAAGGAATTAAAAAAACATGAAAAAGGGCAAGAAATAGTCACCCAGAAGACTTTAACTGATTGGTTAAAGTCTTTTTTCGTTTCGACCGAATGATTAAATTCTTTAAAGGTACGGTTAAAAATCAAACAACAGTGATTACCAAATCTTTGCAATTTCATCCTGGCCATACACATGCCCCCACCCCCTATCCACACTACACGTGTCCTGGCATTTAACCAAATACTTAAGGGCTCCCTTTGATTGAAAGGTCAAAGGCCCCGAGTCATTCCTTATAAAAAGGGATCCCAACATTTAAAATCACCCCAAGACCTAACATTGATTCAATTTTATAACTTTCTTCAATCTTGACCATTTGAAAAAATTGAGATCAATTAGAAAAATCCCGAGTGATGTTCGTAATTTAGAAAATTCACTTCTTCAGAGAAATAGAGGCAAACCTTTACGTGAATCACGCAAAAGTGGGATCTTCCAAACGAAGCTCCGCCCAACTGAACGGTACCACTTCATAGGGGACACTGCCCCCCAAAACATTCGACTTACTATATAAGGGTAAAGAAACTATATAGAAGCTTCAGGTCAATACACAAATTTATACTGTGATATAAACTATCCATATATTTTAAATCACTTATCCTGACCCCTCTTTAGGGGACCGAGTACGCACTTTACGTTATTTATATTTTAAATCCTATTTTTTTAACCAAACACTCCTATATATTGAGCATAAATGACACATGTTAAATAAATTCTAGACAATTGATACGAATAAATACAACATGAAAACATACTTTCAAAAACCTCTATTCGAAAATTGTCAGTGAAATGAGTTATTCAAAACTTTCCTAAAACCAAAGTTTAAAATTGAACTATTCTCAATACTTATCCAAGCAAACAGAGCCCATCTCAATGGTTGCACTCCCGATTATGTGTTTTCTTATAATACTTGTCAAACATCGGCCTTTGATTAACATATTTAACATATGAACATATCACTCCAACTTATAACATAAATTATATATTAAGGACTAGGCTCCATAAATATTATAATGTTGTATATTGTATGCCCAGTACCCCGTCACCTACACTCATAAATTTATTTTAGTTTGATGAAACTATGTTGGCCTTGATCCAAAGTCTCTATGGATATATGGATATGTAGACTCTATATCAAACCAAATTCATGATGCCCAAGCTCGTAATACGTCTCTCGATAAATTATCTATTAGCTTTGCCTTTATCTCTAGTCCATCCATTTCTTAATTGAATTGATCATCTCTATCACTTTGTATCAACCTAAGGCCTGACACACCTCTGGGATTTTAGTCATATCAATATAGGATACATAAATCTTTGTCGATGGCTATTATTCCACTCCAATACTAAATACCCCCTCCTCTGTCCACACATCTAGGTAGGAAAGGGTGTCTAAAATGTTACATCCTTAACATTACACTTGAAAACTATCCTAAAGGAAAATACCTTATTGGTAGTGATCACCCGAAAATCACAATAAAATATGACTTTGTCAGGGTGTTTAGGTCCACTCCTATTCTGAACCTCCACTGAAACGACCTTCTATATCATAGATAGCTTCTCGGACTCTTAAGTCAAGTCCTCACACTTGTACACAGATCATATTTGACATATGTACAACCAACCTACTTAGGCTTTGATCTCATGGTTACACGGGTATGTAGACATAATAACGAGTCCTTATCATGAGCACAAGCCTTAATAATATATCTCCAAATATGTTATCATAACGAAGATGCACCCATATCTCTTATCACCTTTTAAAAACCCCTCGAAAGAGATATCAAACTAGCTCAAGTTGAGATTTCTCATGATTACATGTTCTCACTCTTAATGACCTCCCATTACAAAAGTCGAGCACCCTCACACCCCCATCTACATACATACTAATGGCACACTATTATTCGAACATACATTCACACACAAGAACTCTTGTGTATGCACAACGGTGAAGTGACATTCCTACAGCTCTCACTAATACCATTTTAGACCTAAGGCCCTATATACATTTTAAGATATTATCAAACTAACGTCGCTAAATATGTTCGAAAATAAACTAAAAATTAATCTAATAATGTAAATATCGATAATAAGAATATAGTAAAGGAAGCATAAAGAACAATTAGGTTGCCTAATACTTTCCCCACTTATAACTCGAATCCTGAACAACACAATAAGGATTTATGGACCATTTGGAGACTTGAAACTGCCTTAATAGTAGCCCTTAAGGCTAACCTGATCCTTTTATTTGTTTTTATATGAAGTAAACCGATGACTCTAAATAAGAGATAACCCTTCGCACGAAATACTTAGGTATATGCCTTAATTGGGGTGTTAAAAAAACTAAATATAATGTCAAACATGTTTCTAAGGCAATAATCAATCAATTATTAAATCGGTAACCTGACGAGAGAAACGATGGGATGAGAGACAAAAACTCCCGCTTCCCTTTTGGGATCATAATAGAATCGAGAAAACCATTGCCCCGCTGCAATGGCATCCCACTCCCCCCTATTCGAGTCCCATAACACCACAGTGGTGACTCTGTCGGGGATATATCAAGAAAGTCGAACTATCATTATTCTTACTTTATACCATGCTTAATATTTCTCCCTCGCATGACTGCTTTACCTGAATTTTAGAGTTATTTAGTTGGCTTAGTTTTAGAGTCCCTTAAAACGTAGATACATGCTTAAGTCCCCATGTATAACACTGTACATTATCCTAAACATATAGGTACGTGTGAAGGACCTTGTGATAAAGTAAATATCAAAGTATGTAAAAATAAAGACAACCTTTTTGCATCATTCACTGCATATTCTTGATCTTCGTACTGTTTAAACCCTGTAATCTTGAGGCCAAAATCGATTAATCGAAAGGCTGGTCTGTAATGAATATTCTCACTCTTTTTCCCACCCATCTATTATATTGAGAAACTCCGCTCCTGTAAGGACATATTTTTTTCATTGTCCGCTAGAACCTAGGTCCTGTCTGTAACATCCTAGATCACATGAGATATTTGTATAACATTATATTAGAATGTCTACATGATCATCCACGATGTCCATAATCCAAATCATTAGCAATATGTATCGTCAACATGCACCACTCATCTTCAACGTGTATTCATCTTTAACTATTCTCAACTATTCCACGTTCCTTTATGGTAAATTCTTTATTTGGAGTTCTTAGCTTTTCGCAAATATTTTTGGGATATTTTTATTTGATTTTACTTGGATTTTATCAAAACGAGGCTAGAATTTTAAGGACAAATATTTTTTTCTATATGTCGTTAGAACGACATGACCTTGTCATTCGAACGACATGCATATGTCATTTGATACATCATTTTATGGCTTACATCGAATATGGCTCAAACGAAGGCGTATTTTTTTAATTTTAATAAGTTATTTGTTGGGTCATTAGAAGGTCGCTTCTAGTGAGATGGACATCTTGTTCGAACGACCTTTTGACCTTGTTCTAATGACTTAATGCCGCCTCGAAATTTGTGTTTGCCTATAAAAACCTGCTTCATGAAGTTTTTCATAAGACTTTTAAAACCTAACTTTCTGCAGAGCTGTTGTACAAAAAGCCTTCTTTTAGAAAGGAAAAAACCACTTTTAATTCACACAACCTCCCAATCAATATTTTTTGAATCACTTTGAAACCCTCATAAACACTCATTCCATTCTTAGAGTTGCTATTATGGAGAAGACGTCTCCACTGCTGGACTTGTAGTTCTAGTAGGAATTACTGCTGAGGAAAATGAAGTGATGCCTACGGGATTTTAGTATTACAAATTTTGTCTGTATTTCTATATGTACATGTAAGTTGAGATTTGCAAATAATAGTGAAATAAGAAATGGTTTCTCCCTACGGGGTTTTCCCTGAAATTCGTCTTCTTATTTGTTTGGTTACATTCTTCTTGATTAACTACTTTCAATCAAGTAGTTGCATGAACTAGGCGTGACACCCCGTCTAATTAACCCCGTGTGATCAGTCCTAAATTAAGTAAGAATAGGTTTTTCAGTTGGTTCATTCTTAGCATCACAGTCGCCTTTTTAATTACTAACCACCTAAGTGAGAAAATTAGTCTGGTGCCAAGTTTTATCTTCCATTAACTTAAATGAAAATCTCATGCGGAAATAAAATATCACAATAATCACAATTAACTGAAACAACCATTCACAATTAATTAAATGACAGAATAAGCCATCGTCCCAAACTCCAAAAAATATAAAATAAAGACAAGTAATCAATCTCAACAAGTCTGACAAAAACTGAATAAACTGTGAGCGACATGCTCAATTAACTAATAAGGAGTCTCTATACTAGGAATGAAAGATTGAGGCATCTATCAAACTCCCGCAACATCCACATTGCTGCAGTAACAGTCCCCTGGAATTTGAGTCAAGCCTGGCGTCCCTGTGGCTGGACACCTAAAAGGTTTTTTTTTAAATTTTCATAGCAAGGGTTAGTACCTAAAAACATTTGAGAAACATTTAGCAATTCATTAACTTGCAGTAATAAATAAATATGCATGCTCTCCATATTTTAGTCAGTGCCACACTCCCTTGAGGACCTCCTCACCCCTCCTCTAACGTGCACTACTAACGCCTTAATTAAATTTACCTAGTTCTTTATCTCATGACTAAATAAATTATATAACCTCTTGTAAACACCCTACTCTAACCGAGTATGCCTTAATTATGATTTTTAAGTTATAATCAACATCAACTTAATTAAATCATTTTCCTCTTCAATTTTATATAACTTCCACACCTGTCATACATATAATACAACTCATGCTTTGTATTAATTATCCCGTATATAATTATTTACCTAATTATAAACTTAGTCATATCACAGTATTCACAAACATACTAAAATAAAATTTAATAATAGTGTCTCCCCCCCCCCCCCCCCCCAGAGTAAAGTCTCATTGGGAATAAATTCTCTAAAGTTCTATCCCACTAGGTGTATTCACATAACCTAGTTACCCCAAGTCAGAATCGCTCACTAACTTGGTTAATACATACATGTTGGAGGCGGTCATATTCCTTCCCTGAAAGTGAGATGCCCCTCACCCATATAACGGACGCTATGACCTGGGAATATACTCTCCCTACTCCTCAAGCTAGGGGATTCATCCACTACGTGCAATCTCCCCCTATAGCACTAGAGTATATAATAATAATATCTATCGACTGATATTAATGCACACACCATATATATACTATCACATACCGTATATATATAAATATAAAATATCCCCGGCTACACCGTGTACTAAGTCCGTGACACAAGCCTGTTCCATTTTTATTATGAGTTTATGGCCCAACTCTAATTATAAATTAATTTGCACATTAATTTCTTTTGGTATCGCCCCAACCAATATATTCGAACTTACCCTCGTGGCCCGAAATAAACATCACCCGAGTCTAAATCCCCGACTCTAAATTATTTAACCTTTACCTAAATAAAATTTACATTTCGGTATCACTCAACCATTATCCCCGGACTTGTCCACTAAATCCGTATTTAATCATTTTGAATCAAAATTCCCAAAATTTAACCGTAGTGTGTCGCACCTAATTTTCCCTCCAAATCCCAATCAATTTCAACCATGATGTGCCACAAAAATCGTCCTCAAATCCTAATTAATTTTATTCACAATCAATTAGATTTAAACTCATGTATTAATTTCTCAATAACTAAGACATTGAAGAATATTTATTTAATTTCCGTTTATATAAGCAACTGGGCAAAAATGTCAAAATTTTCGGACCATCGATCGATCGATCGATCAGGTCCTCGTCTTCCCCGAGTTGTCTGTTTCAGCTATGGACGAATACCTCCAAACCCTAGTTTCTTCTACAGTGAAAACCAAGCCTTCCCATCGACAATAACCATCAAAAACCTTATAAGGAACCTCCCTAAAGTCCAAAAACATCAATTAATTTATTTTCTCTACTGTTTTCACGAGTTTGGGAAAAATCCAATTTAATCTTTAATCCACTTAATCATCAATTTCATATCACCAATTCATTTCTAATTCATCGGGGTTTACACATCTCACCAGATACAAATCGAAAACTCAGATTATACATGAATTTCTACTCAATTTAGAAATCAGATTCATGGTTTACAAAACCCCATGTTTATACCCTTTAAATCCCAAAATGAATTTCTTTGATTACCCACATCACCTGAATATGAATTGAAATACAATTTAAATGCTACAACATGTTAACCACTTGCCTTAGGGTTCGTAGAGTCTGATTTTGGAGTTGTGAATGCCCAAGGTTGAATATGACTCCTTGTTTTGGCTCTCCTATGATCCCCAAATTTGCCTTTAACTGCTATTAAGGTTTTCTAAACCATTAAGTCTTTTTTCTAAACTCAATTTAGCCATTCCCTTATTTCTTATAATTGTTTAATTAACCTTAATCCCTTTTTTTGCCTAATGGGCCAAACCCAAGTGGACCAAATGCCCCAGTGTGGGCCTGACTATGTCTAAAAACATCCCATGACCCGTTTACTACCCCCGGGTACACTTTTTCGACTATCTCGACCCATCCGGACTCAACCGTACACTCAGAATTGGCATCCGAATTAATTTATAAAAATCTTATTTCACACCCAAATTAGTCTATACCGACTCCCGACTGAGATAAGTATATATCCCGTCATTAATACCCGAAATGACATAAATGCATTATTACTATTCACTTAGTAAATAAATTTCCCTAAATATTAACCATTCACTCCCCGATTAATATTTAATATAAATTGCCATAACTAATTCATTTAAAATTATGACACACAAGTAACTTTGAATTCCCGAATTAATTAAATATTAAATGCATGAAAATACGGGGTGTTACATACTTCCCCCCTTACAAAGGAATTTTGTCCCCAAAATTAGGTCATACCTGTGGTAACAAGCTTTGGATATTGTTCCCGCATATCCTCCTCCCGCTCCCAGGTAGACTCATCAACGTTGTGATGACCCCACTGTACTCTAATTAGTGGAACAACCTTGGATCGTAACTTCCTCTCACTACGGTCCAGAATAACCACCCGTCTCTCCTCATATGATATGTCCGGCTGTAAATCAATTTCCCCGAGTGGAATGTGCCAGAAGGCCCTTTTGCTCCTACGATATTCCTCAGCGATGCCACATGGAACACGTCGTGTATCCGCTAAAGGTGCTCTGGCAATCCCAGCCTATAAGCTATTGGTCCCACCTTCTCGATAATAGGGAAAGGTCCCACGTACTTCGATGTTAACTTACCGTTCTTACCGAACCTCATCACCCCTTTCATAGGGGACACCCGAACTAATACCTGGTCCCCAACCTTTAACTCCACATGTCTCCGTGAAGCATCAGCATAACTCTTCTGCCTATCCTGAGCTATCCGAATCCGCCCTCGGATCAACTCTATCTTGGCAGACGTCTCCTGAAAAATCTCCGACCCCAATAGTTTGTTGTCCCCCACCTCTAACCAACAGGCGGGTGAACGACAAGGTCTCCCGTATAGTGCCTCGAACGGTGCCATGCCGATCATGAATTGGTAAGAGTTATTATACGCGAACTCTACCAAAGGAAGAAATTTCTCCCAACCTACCCCAAAGTCTAATATGCACATTCTGTGCATATCTTCCAGCATCTGATTAACTCTCTCAGTCTGCCCGTCGGTCTGTGGGTGATAGGCTGTACTCAAACGTAACTCCGTGCCCATGGCCTCCTGAAAACTCTGCCAAAAGTGGGCCATAAAGATGTTGTCTTTGTTAGACACAATATTAACCGGTACCCCGTGCAGCTTGACAATCTCAGCTATGAATAGCTGCGCATATCGCATCATCTCAAAGTCTGTACGAATTGGCAGGAAGTGGTCCACTTTGGTCAACCTATCCACAATGACCCATATTTTATCGCGACCCCTCTACGATGCAGGTAACCCTGTAATGAAGTCCATGGAGATGCTCTCCCACTTCCACACGGGAATCTCTAGAGGCTGTAGCATCCTTGATGGTCTCTGATGGTCAACTTTCACAAGCTGGCACGTGGCACATTTCGAAACAAACTCTGCTATGTCCCGTTTCATTCTTGCCCACTAATATCGCCTCCTTATATCCTGGTACATCTTATCCCCATCGGGATATATTGCGAATCTCGACCCATGGGACTCTGTCATAACAGCGTGCCTCAACTCCTCATCCTCTGGCACAATTAACCTCCCATTAAGGCGTAAGCCTCCTTCTGAGATGATCGAGTAACGCACTGCTCCCTCAGCTAGCAACTGGATCACCCTATCCCGATAGATCTGATCCTCTGCCTGAGCCCTCACAACCCGCATAATGATCTCAGGTGTGATGGATAATGCTGACATGCAAGCCCTGGCTACATCATCCTCATATCGAAGCCCTCTCCACTTCGCTTTCCAGACTTCTGATATTTCCCCAGTCGGTCTCCGGCTCAATGCATCTGCCACCACATTAGACTTACCAGGATGATACTGAATATCAAACTGGTAGTCTTTCACGAATTCTAACCATCGCCTCTTCCTCATATTCATATCCTTCTGTGTGAAGAGATACTGAAGTGATTTGTGATCCGTGAATAATGTGAACTGCTTTCCTAGAAGATAATGTCTCCATATCCTCAAAGAAAAAACGACCGCTGCTAGCTCCAGGTCGTGCGTGGGGTAATTCCTCTCGTGGGGCTTTAGCTTTCTGGACACATAAGCTATAGACCTTTCCTCCTGCTGAAGCACACCCCCAAGTCCCTGTAAGGATGCGTCAGTGTAAACTCGATACTCTAACCCTCCCTTCGGCAAAGCAAGTACGGGTGCAAATGTTAACTTCTCCTTTAGCTTGACAAAAGGTAATTGACAATGATCACTCCAAGTGAAAGGTACCCCTTTTCGAGTCACATTCGTCGAAGGGCCCGTAATCTTTGAGAATCCTTTGATGAACCGCTTGTAATAACCGACCAATCCCAAAAAAATGCACACCTCGGTCGGTGTCGTGGGTTGCCCCCGCTCCCTCACCACTGATACCTTATTCAGAACCACCGTAATACCCCGATTTGACACCACGTGGCCAAGAAACTGTACCTCCCGTAGCCAAAATCCACACTTCTCAAATTTGGCATAGAGCTGGTGATCCCGCACTGTCTGTAAAACTATACGCAGATGCTCTGCGTGCTCCTCCTCGGTGCACGAGTAGATCAAGATGTCATCAATGAACACGATGACAAACTGATCGAGAAACTCCCTGAAAACCATGTTCATGAGGTCCATGAACACTTCTGGTGCATTGGTGAGCCCGAATGGCATCACCCTGAACTCGTAAGATCCATATCGCGATGGGAAAGCGGTCTGAGGAACATCCTTTTCTCGGATATGCAGTTAATGATACCCTGACCTCAAGTCGACCTTAGAGAAGTAAGACGCCCCTCTAAACTGGTCAAATAGATCATCAATCCTAGGTAAGGGATACTTATTCCGTATTGTCGCCTTGTTCAGCTCTCTATAGTCCATGCATAACCGTAGTGAACCATCCCGCTTCTTCATAAATAACACCGGTGGACCCCACGACGATGTACTCTACTGAATGAAACCTTGACCCAGAAGCTGCTGAATCTTCTCTCTCAACTCACGCATCTCTGAAGGGGCCATACGGTATGGGGTCCGAGCAATCGGCCTCGTACCTGGTGCTAAATCGATTACAAATTCGATTTCCCTGCTGGGTAGCAACCCTGGTATCTCCTGGAACACATCCTCAAAGTCCCTCACTACCGGGATTGAGTCCAATGAAATTGCCACCTCCTATGAGGTTTCCTCCTTGATGTAATACAGGTGCGTGTATGACCCTCCCTCAGGTAATGATATTGTTATCAATAACATATCCTGTCCTGGAATAGAGAACACGATTGTCCTCTCGTAACAATCCATTGTCGCCCGATAATTGGCCAACTAATCCATACCCAGGATGACATCGTACCTCTCCATATCTAACACTAATAGGTCCACTGCTAAAATAAGCCTCCCAATCAAAATGTCCACTCCTCGAAAAATCGAGTGAATTGAAGCCCCGCTACCTACTGGCGACTCCACACACATCCGAAGACTACCCATGGTCTCTAGTAATCCGGCCCGTTTAGCAAAATTAAATTTAATGAATGAATGCGATGCTCTCGTGTCAAAAAGAATACTACTCTCATAACCATGCATGAGAAACGTACCCTCAACTGCTAAGTATTGGGAACATCCCGAACGTTATACACACGCTCGTAGTGCATCTTCCGCTGCTGTGGTGGGGCGAGTGGGGCTGTTGCTCCTACTGCTGGCGGCATCTGCCCCCGTTGCTCCTGATGGGCCTCCTGCTGATGACCTCTGCCCCTCTGTGGGCACTCCCTCTTCAAGTGTCCTGGCTGGCCATAGATAAAATAGCATTTCTTACCATCCCCCTGTCGTTGGCCCTGTTGGCCCTTACGTGATTGGCCCTGCTGGCCCTTACGTGGTTGGCCCTGCTGGCCTCCCCCATTGTTCCCTTGTCCCTGACGGCCCTAAGGAACCTGCTGCTGCTGATTCGGGCCCGACTGCCCCTGTCTGAACCCCTGTCCTCCCGGTCGGAACCCACCAGGCTGAAACTTCTTAGCCTGATTCCCCTGCTAACTGCCAGTCTGCTACTGAGTACCACTAGTGTCACCACTAGTAACTGCCTTGCCCTGTTGGCTGAGCTCCCCTACTCTCTTGCTCCCCTTCATATAGAAGCGATGATCCTGGAAATGTACAAGTGCGACATTAACGACATCTGTATAAGTCACTAACACCGGATTCCTAATCAAATGTTGCCTGATCCGCCAGGCTAAGCCATCCATAAATCTCGATTTCTTTCGCTCCTCATCATTCACCTCATTTGGCACAAAGTTTGCCAAATGGGCGAACTCTTCGTCATAGTCTGCCACTGATCGGTCACCCTTTACTAAATCACTAAACTTCTTCCTCATATCATCCTCTACCACTGGTGGAAAGTATTTGCGGTTGAACCGCACCCAGAATTCTTCTATCGTCATCAAATCTCATTCCTCAACGATGGTAACTGACTCCCACCACTATAAGGCTGCCCCCGATAGATGGAAGTTAGGAAGCATCTGCTTCTGCACATCGGTACAATCTAGCATGCGTAGATGGCACTGAATGTTCTTCTTCTAGTCACAAGCCTCTACTACATCGGTGCTACCCCGGAACTCAGGTGGGTGACCCTTCTAAAAGGTCTCCCTAACTCATTGCCAAGACGGTGGCCCTACTCGAGCCTAAACTGCTAGTGCCACTGGAGGCGGTGCCTGGGGCTGTGGAAAGTGAGCTGCCATAGCTCGCATCGTTGTCTCGACCGCCTGGGCCACTATCACTGCCACCTGAGTAGTAAAAATCAACTCGGGTGGGGTGGCGGTACTTGTGGCTCCTGATGAGCCTCCCTGACCTCATCCCTAGCCTCATCCCACTCCACTCTTTGTCTCCTCGGTGGCATCTGAAATAGATTGAATTGTATAGGTACACAATTTATACAAAAATATATATAGCAGAAATACGATATCTCACAAGCGGAAAAATGAATCAACAGTCCTAATAATAGGGCTCTATAACAACCGAATGCTACACTAAAACGTAGTAAGTCGCACAGACCCCAAGGACACTAGAACCTGGCTCTGATACCATCTGTGACACCCCGTCTAATTAACCCCAGGTGATCAGTCCTAAATTAAGTTAGAACATGTTTCTCAGTTGGTTCATTCTTAGCATCACTGTCGCCTTTTTAATTACTAACCACCTACGTGAGAAAATTAGACCGGTGCCAAGTTTTATCTTCCATTACCTTAAATGAATATCTCATGCGGAAATAAAATATCACAATAATCACAATTAACTGAAACAACCATTCACAATTAATTAAATGACCGAATAAACCATCGGCCCAAACTCCAAAAATATAAAATAAAGACAAGTAATCAATCTCAACAAGTCTGAAAAAAACTGATTGAACTGTGAGCGACATGCACAATTAACTAATAAGGAGTCTCTATACTAGTAATGAAAGAATGAGGCGTCTAACAAACTCCCGCAACATCCACATATGCTGCAGCAACGGTCTCCTGGAATTTGAGTCAAGCCTAGCGTCCCTGTGGCAGGACACCTAAAAGTTTTTTTAAAAAAAATTTCATAGCAAGGGTTAGTACCCAAAAACATTTGAGAAATATTTAGCAATTGATTAACTTGCAGTAATAAGTAAATATGCATGATCTTCATATTTTAGTTAGTGTTGCACTCCCTTGAGGATCTCCTCACCCCTCCTCTAATGTGCACTACTAATGCCTTAATTAAATTTACCTAGTTCTTTATCTCATGACTAGATAAATTATATAACGCCTTGTAAACACCCTACTCTAACCGAGTATGCCTTAATTATGATTTTTAAGTTATTATCAACATCAACTTAATTAAATCATTTCCCTCTTTAATTTCATATAACTTCCACATCTGTCATACATATAATACAACTCATGCTTTGTATTAATTATCATGTATATAATTATTTACCTAATTATATACTTAGTCATATCACAGTATTTACAAACATACTGAAATAACATTTAATAATAGTGCCCCCCCCCCCCCTCCGAGTAAAGTCTCATCGGGAATAAATTCTCTAAAGTGCTATCCCACTAGGTGTATTCACATAACCTAGTTACCCCAAGTCAGACTTGCTCACTAACTTGGTTAATACATACATGTTGGAGGCGGTCATATTCCTTCCCTGAAAGTGAGATGCCCCTCACCCATATAACGGACGCTATGACCTGGGAATATACTCGCCTTCCTCCTCAATCTAGGGGATTCATCCACTACGCGCAACCTCCCCCTATAGCACTAGAGTATATAATAATATTTATCCACTGATATTAATGCACACACCATATATATACTATCACATACCGTATATATAAAAATATAAAATATCCCGGCTACACTGTGTACTAAGTCCGTGACACAAGCCTATTCCATTTTTATTATGAGCTTATGGCCCAACTCTAATTATAAATTAATTTGCACATTAATTTCTTTTGGTATCGCCCCAACCAATATATTCGGACTTACCCTCCTGGCCCGAAATAAAACATCACCCGAGTCTAAATCCCCGAATCTAAATTATATAACCTTCACCTAAATAAAATTTACATTTCGGTATCGCTCAACCATTATCCCCGGACTTGTCATCTAAATTCGTATTTAATCATTTTGAAACAAAATTCTCAAAATTTAACCCTAGTGTGTCGCACCTAATTTTCCCTCAAAATCCCAATCAATTTCCACCATGATGTGCCACAAAAATCGTCCTCAAATCCTAATTAATTTTATTCACAATCAATTTGATTTAAACTCATGTATTAATTTTTCAATAACTAAGACATTGAAGAATATTTATTTAATTTCCCTTTATATATGCAACTGGGCGAAACTGTCAAAATTTTCGGACCATCGATCGATCGATGTTCCACCTTCGATCGATCAGGTCCTCATCTTCCCCGAGTTGGCTGTTTCAACATGGACGAATACCTCCAAACCCTAGTTTCTTCTACAGTTAAAACCAAGCCTTCCCATCGACAATAAACATCAAAAACCTTACAAGGAACCTCCCTAAAGTCCAAAAACATCAATTAATTTATTTTCTCTACTGTTTTCACGAGTTTGGGAAAAATCCAATTTAATCTTTAATTCACTTAATCATCAATTTCGTATTAGCAATTCGTTTCTAATTCATCCGGGTTTACACATCTCACCAGATACAAATCCAAAACTCATATTATATATGAATTTCTACTCAATTTAGAAATCAGATTCATGGTTTACAAAACCCCATGTTTATACCCTTCAAATCCCAAAAAGAATTTCTTTGATTACCCACATCACATTAATATGAATTTAAATACAATTTAAATGCTACAGCAAGTTAACCACTTTCCTTAGGGTTCGTAGAGTCTGATTTTGGAGTTGTGAATGCCCAAGGTTGAAGATGACTCCTTCTTTTGGCTCTCCTGTGATCCCCAAATTTGCCTTTAACTGCTATTAGGGTTTCCTAAATCACTAAGTCTTTTTTCTAAACTCAATTCAGCCGTTCCCTTATTTCTTATAATTGTTTAATTAACCTTAATCCCGTTTTCTGCCTAATGGGCCAAACCCAAGTTGCCCAAATGCCCCTGTGTGGGCCCGACTATGTCTAAAAACGTTCCGTGACCCGTTTACTACCCCAGGTACACTTTTCCGACTATCTCGGCCCATCCGGGCTCAACCGTACACTCATAATTGGCATCTGAATTAATTTATAAAAATTCTTATTTCACACCCAAGTTAGTCTATACCGACTCCCGACTGAGATAAGTATATATCCCGTCATTAATACCTGAAATGACGTAAATGCATTATTACTATTCACTTAGTAAATAAATTTCCCTAAATATTAACCATTCACTCCCCGATTAATATTTAAATATAAATTGCCATAATTAATTCAATTAAAATTACGACACACAAGTAATTTTGAATTCCCGAATTAATTAAATATTAAATGCATGAAAATACGGGGTGTTACACTAGGGTTTAATAAAAATTAAAATCTGACTTAAGTTGACATTTAATTAAATAATTTTGACCCTTTGAACTCTAGCGCACTCTCAAATCGGTATCAGAGGTACACAACTCTGCAGTGTAATTTTTTGCAAATTTTTTCTTGATATCAATTTTCTGATAAAAATTGATTTTTGAAAAGGCCAAAGTCAAATGGATAACTTATATAATAGAATGCCAACTTGTGATGGATCCAATTATGCCTATTGGAAGTCTAAAATGAGATCCACTTTGAAATATATTGATGAATGAGTCTGGATTATATGTGAAATTGGGTGGACACCACCCACTATAGTTGTAGGTAATGATATTAATCCTAAACTTGTGAATTTGTGGAGTAAAGAAGAATTTAAATGGCGTAACTATAATTCACGTGCCCTTAGTGCTATTTCTGGAGCCATCAAACCCGACGAGTTCCGACGAATTATGATGTGCACCACAACAAAAGAGGCATGGAATATCATGCAACTTACACATTAGGGTACAAATGCTATTAAGGCATCAAAACTACAAATTTGGGCTATACCTTTTGAAACTGTAACCATGCTTGAATCCGAGAGTTTTGATGAATTTTTTGCTTGCCTTTCGGATATTATTAATTCATGTTTTAATCTTGGTGAAAAAATTCCTAACACTAGAGTATTCAAACAGATTTTAAGATCACTGCCTACCCGTTCTATCCCGAAAGACCCCGTGCTTAAGTTTTTAGGAATGTTAGATTCCCTTAGGTTAGAAGAACTCATAGGAGTCCTTGAAACTTATGAAATTGACTTGTTTTCTAAAACTATAAAATCAAAACAGAAAGGAATTGCACTTAAGGCCCAATCTATAAAGAGTGAGGAGATGTCAAAAAATATAGAGGAGGTGTCTAGAAAGAGATAAGAGGTGTTATCTGATTCTGAGTACGATTTTGACTTATGATTTATCCCTTATGGCTAAATTTTTTAAGAAATTTGTCAGACTTAAAAATAATGGCACATATAAAGATAAAGAAAGTTTTGAGTAAAATAAAATTCGGATTGTTTTTGAAAAAGATATAAAGGACACCCCAAAGAGAGAGGAAGAGAGGTGTTACGAGTGTGATGGGAGAGATCATAAAGTATATGCGTGCCCAACTAGGATAAAACGTCAGGGCAAGGGAAAAACTGCCTTAAATGCAACCTTTAGTGACAATAGTAAGGCTGAGTCAGTGGATTCAAGAGAAGAAACACTTCATTAATTTAACTTTACTGCATTCATGGCTAGTCATGTGAGTACGCCCAGTGCACCTCACGACGATGAGGAAGCTACTTCACAACATCACCTCGACAGTGAGAATGACATGAGCATCAAGTGAGAGCGAGAGTGATTTACATCGCGCGTATGGCGAGTTATACTCCAAGTCATTTAAAACAAAAAAGAAAAAAATGGTTAGCAAATAGGATCATTGCTCTAGAGAAGGAGTTAAGAGAGATGAGAGAGAGAGAGAGTCCTTCGTTAGAGAGTCTTTGAGAGAGAGAGAGAGAGAGAGAGAGAGAGAGAGAGAGAGAGAGAGAGAGAGAGAGTTTGGAAAGAAATAGAGGGTTTTTGAGATAGAGATAGGTGACTTGACCAAACAAGTGGTTAGTCTTACGAGGGAGCTCCTTGCATCTGCGGAGACCCGAAAGAAAATTGAAGACCTTATAGCCCAACTTGAGAATGATCTTAAAAGAGCCTGGGAGGTCAACGTAAAGATTCAAGACACATCTAGGAAGATGGGAAAGATGTTCATGGTCCCCTCTTTAGGGTTTGGTGAGAGGTAAGGAATATGTTTTGATGATGCTTCCATGTCACATGTCACACTAGAATCGATTCTGGAATTCATTATGAATCCTTATGGTCCTCAACCAAAACCCCAAAGAAAAGTTTAACCAAGAAGAGAAAACAAAATTGGTGTAAGACTGTTAATTTATGCATTTATTGCAAGAGAAAAGGCCACCTTAAGGAGTTTTGCTATAGTTTGGGTTGGACTTGATGTACACATACTTTGTCGCACCACTTTACCAATCTTGCTAGCCTCAGAGAGCAGGTTGAGTGTCTAGTCGTCACTTAGCATAGTTTGATGGAAGAGTTCCAATGGATATCTTTGTTGTTAGTGGATACTTCCAACATCCCGACTAGAACTAATGACGATAAGGGTAAACAAAAGTTATCCACTACTTGTGTGCCTAAGCGTGAAGAGAAAGCCCTCATGTTCATGTTAATATTAAGGCCCATAATACCTCCCATTGTTATTTTGACAATTGTTGCTCCAGGCATATAATGGTGATGTCTCATTTTTTACCAACCTTGAGGATTATAAGGACGGTACAATCACTTTTGGAGATGCGAGTAATATAGAATTATAGGATGAGGTACAATATAGATACCCTAATTTACTAAGAAATATAATGTTTTGTATGTCAAAGGTTTGAAAGCAAACCTTATTAGTATTAGGCAACTGTGTGATGAAGACTTTTCTTTAAAGTTTAACCGGAATGAGTGTAATGTTTTTATCAAGTCAGTAAACTTTTACTGCAAGGGGTGAGGATAGAAGATAACTCTTATGGGATTGTTCCCAAGTCCTCATTTTTAAGCAACAATGCCATGCTCTCATCTATGGATATATGGCATCAACGTCTAAGTTATGTTAACTTTAGAGATTTAGAGTGTTTAGTGAAGAAATACCTAATAGGTGGCTTGTCATCTCTTTGAAAGCTAACTTCCACTATTTATCTATCTTGTCAGTAGGGATAATAAGTTTGTAGTCCCCATCGAAAGTTGAATTCCATTACCACTTCATGTGTGCTTGAGATGATTCACGTGAATCTTATGGTTCCTATCCACACTGAGAATTTGAGTAGTAAGAGGTATATCGTCGTGATAGTAGATGGTTTCTTTTGTTATGCGATATTTGGTTTCTTGAGAGAGAAATTCGATGTCATATAGTTTCTTATGACCAAGTGTCATGTCCTGTAAAATCAACACGGTATCACCATAGATTGGATGCATAGTGGAAATGACATAGAATTTAAAGAACTAACAGTGGATCATTAGTATGATAGCCTTGGAATTAAACATGAATTTGTGGCCGTGAAAATTCTTTAGAAAACTGGGATTATTAAGAGGAAGAACTGTATGATTCAAGAGATGTCTAGATCCAGGCCTCTCGATTGTAGAGTGTCTAAAATGTTTTGGGTAGAGGTTGTGTCTACTTCATGCCATACGGTAAATAGGGCATATCTTCGTCCACACTCTTCAGATTCCATATGAGTTGTGCATAGGGAAAAAACCCAACCTTTCATATTTCCATGTCTTTGAGAGTAAAAGCTATGTCCCAAGGATTGAGAGTAATTAGAAAAGTTCAACTCCCATAGCAACGAGGGAATTTCGTTAGGATATTCATCAACGAGCAGAGCTTACCGAGTTTTTAACCTGAACAACTCTAAGGTTATGGATTTAATAAAAATCACTATTAAAGATGATGAGATATCAATGTTTGTTGATCCTAACCATTTGTGTGAGGATGATGCACTCCCCAGTGATGATCCCATTGTTCCTCTCACACCTAGGGTTGACCCTGCTCCTGATTTAGGGGAGATGCCTATTTCGGTTCGCAAGAGTCATGACCCTTTTGCCAGTTTAGGAGATCATACTTTATGTGTCAATACTCGTGCTCATCTTGAGAACGCTGTTATCTTTCTATGCTACACGTCCAAAGTCAAGCCAAAGAATATTAAAAAAGATCTCAAAGATGAACATTAGATATCCTCTATGGAGGAAGAGTTTCTTCAGTTTAGATAGAATGATGTCTGGGAACTTGTACCTTGACTTAGTGAGATAAATGTGATTGGTACTGAGTGGATCTTTTGGAATAAGATGGATAAGAATTCTACCATTATCCATAATAAGGCTTGGTTGGTCACTCAGGGATATGCACAGATTGAGGGTTTAGACTTTGAGGAGACATTTGCTCATATTACGGGACTTGATTCCATCCGCTTACTACTCATCATCGCATGTCTTATACGCATTAAATTATATCATATGGATGTTAAGAGTTCATTTATGAATGATATTCTACAGGAGGAGGTTTACATGGAATAATCGAAAGGGTTTGAAGATCGTAAGAACCCTGGACACGTCTATTATCTGAGGAAAGCCTTGTATGGTTTGAAGAAACCCCCACATGCTTTGTAAGAGAAGCTTACTTCCTATATCTTAGCCCGTGTCTTCAAGAGAGGGGGAGTAGATAAGACGTGTTAGGAGGGGAAAATGTGCCATTTTGTTTGCCCCAGTCTACGTGGACAACATATTATTTGGATCCATGTGATCTCTCCATGTTCACCACTTTGAGGAGGAGATGAAGGGTTAGTTTGAGATGATCATGGTTGGAGAGCTTACGTTCTTCCTTAGTCTCTGTAATACCCTATATTTCAGGAAACTTGGAGTTTTACTAATTCGGTAATTTATTCATTTTATTTTAAATTACATGAGCGACGTAAATTAATTTAATAAAATAATAACGCGGTTATCAAATATTAATCAAGAGAGAGATAATGATTAATGTTGTGTGTTAAATTTACTTAGTGGATAGTAAATAATTTATGGAAACTATTATGCGTCATAGCGAGTGAGGTTGGCATAATTAGATTTATCTCAACCGGGAGTCGAGTGTAGACTAAATTAAGATCGAGATAAGGTATTTGTTTAGAGTAACTCAAATGATGATTTCAAGGTAATAGATGACTACAAAAGTGTCATAATAGTTAAAATAATATACTTGGGGGGTGTTGATTGGGCCATAGGGCAATTTTAGACAAAGATGATAATGTACGAGGTCATTTTAGTCATTTGGTAACCAAGGGTTAAGAGACCAACGAAATTCCAAAGCCTTTATCATCATATAGATGGGAGAGGCTTAGAGGTTAGAAAACTAAGAGAGGACATTAGAGAAGAAGTATAAGCCATTTGTGAAGCCTAAGAGAGAGTTCTTCATAAATTGGAGTGTGTTCTTGCCCCACAATCAATCTTGGCGCATAGATTAAGAAGGAAGACAACCAAATCCAACTTCAAATCACAAAATCAAATCGTATGATAAGAGGCAAGTTTATATTTATGATTTATTTTGAAGTTATAATGCCCATGTGCTTAAAAATAATGAATAAATTGATGTTCTTGGGAAACAATAATGATTAGAACTCATGTTTTGTGTAGGAATTGCATGTAGTATGGTTCAACATCTGTAGAGGATAAGAAATCAGAGAGTATAGGATAATCACCACGAATTAGATCCGGGTTTTATGTTAATAATGAATGAAGAACATAGAAATCAAGGGTTTTTGATGAATAGGTGATTTGATCTCCCATTATTGAATAGAAATCGTAATGTTTTGAGGTTAAAATTTCATTAGAAATCATCCAAATGCATGTATATAATGTTTGGGATAATTGGTTTCAAGTTTGGTGGAGAAGGATGTGATTTATGATAATTAAGATGGTGAAAAGCTCACTTACATAGAGGAAGAATATGATCTACTACAAAATGAATCGATTCAGCCCTATGGCGAATCGATTCGGTTTGCCCAGATTTGCCTATTTTTCCTTTTTGGCCTACAAAATCCTATAGTTTTCTCTGGGAAGCTTTTGGGACTTCAATAAAACATAATGAAGGACTTATTATAATGCAGTAGGCCTATGATGAGGGTTGTCTTAGTCTTAATGAGAGGATTGAGGCGAGGATTTAATATACTTAGATCGAAAGGCAATTAATTCAAGAGAAGGAGAACGAGTTACGGGGAATTTAAGTGAGTTTATGTTATGGAATAGTTTTATATGATAGAGCTGACTACTGAATTTATTGAAGGAGTAACTAGGTCCCTTAGAGAAGAGATCAATACTCGGATAAATATGATAATGATAAAAATCGTAACTTGATAGTACTGTGAGTATTCGAGAGATAAATACTATGCACGAAGTATGATAATTAAGTTGTGTGTATACCTTAATGATTTAATGTATATATATGTTGTGTGTATACCTATTATATGATTGGTATTAAATGTGAACATACCTATGTTGCCTGCTATCATACGGGTTTTTGCGCAGTGGACGATCCCACCTTGCCTATTCCAGGGAGGTCTAGATTTATGCCCCAAAACATCGAACTTAGGGTGGCTCACTATGTGTCGTGTATTAGTGAGACTGACAGGTCATTTGGGTACATTAAGTATATGCATATCCTAAAGGCTTAGAACTATATTCACCGCCATTGCTTGCTATTTGAATTTTGGGTTCGAGGAGACCTGCCGAACCAATAATCCTTATTTTACTACGAGAGTTACATGGACTGATAACAGGGTATGCCTATTTTGACGACAGTCCTTTTGAGAGACACCGTATTTGTATATTTATTAGTGAGATAAATATATATGCCACTTTGAATTATTCTACTTATTTGTTATTGTAAACAGTTACATTGTGTGTATCTAAATAATGAATTAAGTAGTGAAACTTAATTAAATGATTAAACGATAAAAAATGGAAAAATGTTACTTATGTTATCAAAAACATACGAGAGATGTTAATTCAGATAGCGTACTGTATGGGCGGTACCGGGACTTATAGGGTCAATAGTGTATTGATACTTATGTCTAGTTAGCCATTAGGCGTGCACATTAGATTAGAGGTGAGGAAACTCAAGAGAGCGTACGTAAACCTAACATGTGTATCTAATAATTGATTTTTAAATTGTGATAAATACTTGCTAAATGTTTTCAAAATATTTTGGGTTTCTGCCTTTGCTATAAATATTTTCCAAAAACTTTTAGGTGTCCATCCACAGGGATGCTAAACTTGGCGATCTATTCTAAGGAAGATTAGTTGCAGCACCGTGGAGGCTTGAAGGACTTGATTAAACACTTCCATATTTCATTCCTAGTATAGGATTTCTTTTCTATATCTCAGTTGGGCATGTTACCCCATTTAGACTTTATTTATTCAGTTATTCAGTTCAGACTTATGTTGGGATTTATTTACTATCTATTGGACTTATTATTTAGATTTGGATTTCATAGTTGATGGTTTATTTGGTAAGACATTTATTAATTCCTTATGATGGTTTAGACTGTTTTTTTAGGAAAAGGCAAGAATCCCTAATTTATTAATAGAAATTAGAGAAATATCCTCTGCAAGGTGGCCTTACATGCAAAAGCAAATTTCAGAAAATTACAAAATTTTAACATTTGGCATTCCCCATCTATCTAAATTCATCAAACCCACCCCTTATCATCTTTGGTAACTCACTGAATTTTTGAAAAATCCTTGTTTCTTTTAATGAAGAGGCTAAATTAGCTAAACCATCTGCAACATAGTTATTCTACCTCCAAGTATGTTGGATAATAAAATTTGGAGAAGAACTCAACCCTCTAATATCATTAACCAATTCTTTTAAGAACCAAGGGACCTTCCATCTATCTTGAATCATATTTAGAGATGATAAAGAATTTAGTTTAATTGTGTGAATGTTTTAATTTAGTTTTTCACAATATTATAAATCATTTAATGATAGATAATAATTTTTGGCACTAGCTTAATAAACTAATAAGTGGTTAGTAATTAATATGGATTTCGACAGTGATGCTGAGAATGAACCAAATGAGAAACCCCTTATAATTTAATATATGACTGATCACCCGGTATTTAATTAGGCAGGGCGTCACTATTGGTCTCAGAGCATCAGGTTCTATTGTCCATAGCATCTATATGGCTTACTACGATTTCAGCGTATCGATCTTTGGATATAGAGCCCTACTATTAGGACTGTTGATTTTATTTTTATGTGTTTGAGTTATCGTTCTTCTTTAGTTAAATTTTTTAAGTGTGTGTAGTTATAAAATTTAGAATGTTTTCAGAGTCCACCCAGGAGAGAGAGAGGTGAGAGCAGCGGCCAGAGCTGAGGTTACAGAGGCTTAGCAGGAGCAGGAGGTTCCTCAGCCACAACCATCATCGGGGTTAGTGACGACTGCATAGGTGGTCGAGATAGTGGCAAAGGAAGTTAATGAATCTATGACAGCTATAGCTGTTAATTTCCCACAGGCCCAGCCCCAATCGCTAGTGGCACTACCGTGTTCTGGGTGAGGTTTGACCAATATTACTTTTTAGCCGCAGTAGAGACCAAAATACAGAAGAAATTCAATAAGGTGACCCAGGGTGACCGCTTGGTGATAGAGTATGAAGAGGAGTTCACCCATTTGGCAAATTTTGTGCCAGACAAGGTGAGCAATGACGAACTAAAGAAATTAAAGTTTATATATGGACTAGCCTAGAGGATCAGGCAGCACTTGATCGGTACCCCCGCATTGGTGACATATATCGATGTCGTCGATGCCACATTATTACACTGCCAGGACCATCGCTTCCACATAAAAGGGAATTAAGAGAGGAGGTGAGCCTAGCCAGCCGAGCAAGGCAAGTGAGGGTGGTACTAGCAGATCACCGCAGTAGTAGGCAAGAAAACAGCAGGGGTAGGATTCCAGGTAGGGGGATCAGGCTAAGAGGTTCAGGTTAGGAGGGTACTAACCAGAGGGAAAGGGATACATGTAGGGTCAGGAGGGACCTAATTAGCAACATTATATTCCTCAGGGCCATTAGGGACAAGGTAACAATGGAGGTGGCAAGAGGGGCTACGGTTATTAGGGACAGCGCTAAAGCCAGCCTCGATATGGCCAATAAGGCCAGATGCAGAGACTGTTTCTCGGGTAGTGCTTTATATATGGTCAGCAGGGTCATAAGAGGAGAGATTGTACATAGTTAGGTAGGGCACAGTAGCAGGGTGCCCAACAGGGGCAGCAGGCTTCGTTACCTCCAGCACCAGCACCCGCACTAGCACCCCCAGCCCCATAGCAGCAGTAGGGACTAATGCACTACGAGCATGTGTATAGCATTCGAGACATACCTATGCCACCAGTACCTTAGGGACTGCCAACAGTTGAGGGTACATTTCCTATTCATGGGCATGAGGGTAGGATTATTTTTTATATGTAGGCATCACATTCCTTTATTTCCACTATATTTGCATGAGCAACCGATCTTTTAAAGACAACCGGTACTCGTCTTATGTGTGTAGAGTCACTGTTGGGTAGTGGGTCATTTAAACACTTGGTATGTAAAGGTGTGGGCATCATTATTGGGAGTCTGAGCTTAGCAATGGACCTTCTTGTGTTATATATGGAGGGATACGATGTTATCCTAGGTATGGACTGGTTGGAAGGTTATAGGGCAACATTAGACTGTTACGAGAGGACCATAGTGCTCTCCGTTCCAAGTTAGGAGATGTTCTTAGTGGCGATGCCTCTTTTTGAGGAAGGGTCGCACACCCACTTGTACTACATTGAAGAGGATACCTCATAAGAGGTAATTTTTTCGCTAGACTCGATTATAGTTGTGAAAGATTTCGAGGATGTATTTCAGGAGATACCAGGGTTACCACTAAATCGAAAGATCGAGTTTCTTATCGACTTAGAACCGGGTATGGGACCGATTAACCGGCGTTGTATCACATGGCCCCTTAAGAGATGTGGGAGTTAAGGGATCAGATTCAATAGTTATTAGGGAAGGGTTTCATTCGACGGAGTACATCACCGTGGGGTGCACCATTATTATTTGTGAAGAAGAGGGATGGTTCGCTTCACTTGTGTGTAGACTATTGGGAGGTGAACAAGGTCACGATACATAATAAGTATCCGTTGTCAAGTATCGATGAACTGTTTGACCAGTTAAAAGGAGCCGCGTATTTCTCCAAGATTGACTTGATATCGGGGTATCACTAGTTGAACATTCGAGAGGAGGATGTTCCCAAGACCGCTTTTCTGTCACAGTACGGGTCGTATGAGTTACGAGTAATGCCCTTTGGGCTCACCAATGCACTAAATGTGTTCATAGATCTCATGAATAGGGTATTTAGGGATTTTTTGGACCATTTAGTGATCGTGTTTATAGACGGCATTCTACTTTACTCTCGTATTAAGGAGGAGAATGTAGAGCATCTGTGTAGAGTTCTACAAACACTTCGGGACCACCAGTTGTATGCCAAATTCGGGAAGTGCGGATTTTGGCAACGGGAGGTACAATTTCTTGGCCACAACGTGTTTGACAGGGGTATTATTATTGATCCGAGTAAGGTATTGGTGGTGAGGGAGTGGGGAAAACCCACAACACTGACAGAGATTCTCAGCTTTCTGGGGTTGGCGGGGTATTATTGTCATTTCTTTAAGGTATTTTCTAAGATTGCTGGTCAATTGATAAACCTAATTTTCAAAGGGGTACTGTTTTGTGGAGTGATCATTGTCAATTATCCTTTGATGAAATGAAGGACAAATTGACATTAGTATATGTACTTTCATTGCCTAAGTGTGGGGTGGAGTACCGGGTCTTCAAGTATGCATCCTTGTAGGGACTTGAGGGTGTGTTATTACAGGAGGAGAGGGATATATCTTATACATCTCAAAAGTTTAAGCCCAATGAGAAGAAATACCCCACACATGACCTTGAGTTGGTAGTGGTTGAGTTTGCTTTGAGGATATGGAGACACTATCTATTGGGTGAGCAGTTTACATTATTCACGTATCATAAGGCACTTCAGTATCTCTTCACATAGAAGGATGTGAACATGAGGCAGAAGCGATGGCTAGAATTCATGAAGGACTACCAGCTTGATATAAAATATCACCTAGGGAAGGCTAATGTCGTGGTAGACGTGTTGAGCCGGAGACCCACTGGGGAGTTAGCAGGGGTTTAGAAGGAGAAGTGGAGTGAGCTTCGACATGATGATGAGATCTCCAGAGCATGCATGTCAGTTCTAGCTATCACTCCTGAGATTATATTGCAGGTAGTGAAAGTACAAGCGAAGGATAAGTTCTGCTACGACAGAATATGAAAGTTATTAGCTGAGGGTGTAGAGTCTTACTCTATCAGGTTAGAAGGAGGTCTACATTTTAATGGGTGGCTAGTAGTGCCCGAGGATGAGGACTTGAGGCTGGAGGTGAAGACTGAGGCTCATGATTCGAGGTTTATGGTACATCCATGTGGGGATAAGATGCAACAAGACATGAGGAGACAATTTAGTGGGTAGGGATGAAGCGAGATATAATAGAGTTTGTCTGGAAATGCGTTACCAGTCAATTAGTTAAGGCAAACCACCAGAGACCTTTAGGGATGTTACAACCACTAGAGATTCCCGTGTGGAAGTGTGGCTCATTTATTTCTAGTTCGCAAAGAGTTTAAGACGATGTTGTATGCACAGATGTTCATAGAAGAGTTAAGTTGCACGGAGTACCGATCAATATTGTATCCTATAGGGACAAGATCTTTGTGTTTTGATAAGGTTTTAGGAGGCCATGGGAACCGACTTGCGACTGAGTACCGCATACCACCAACAAACTGATGAACATACTGAGAGGGTAAATGAAATTCTAGAGGACATGTTGAGGATGTACATTCTAGATTTTGTGGGAGAATGGGAGAGACACCTTCCATTGGTAGAGTTTGCGTATAACAACTCTTATCAATTCACCATTGGTATGGCGCCATTTAAGGCCCATTATGGGAGCCTTATCGTTCGCCTGCTTATTGGTTAGAGTTGGGGGATGACAAGCTATTGGGACCAGACATGACACAAGAGATAACTACCAAGATAGAGCTAATTTGGGGATGTATTTGAATAGCTCAGGACAGACAGAAGAGTTATGTCGATGCAGAATGGAGGCACGCAGAGTTAGAGGTCGATGGTCAGGTTTTGGTACCTGTGTCTCGCATGAAGGGGGTTATGAGGTTCGGCAAGAAGGGAAAGCTAGCGTCGAGGTATGATTATTGAGAGAGTGGGACTAGTGGCATATAGAAAGGGTTTACCAGAGCATATTCAACGAAAACACTACGTGTTCCACGTGGCATTGTTGAAGAAGTACAAGAGGATAGAGAGACAGAGCTTTCTGGCATATTCCACTTAAGGAGATTGATTTTCAGTAAGATGTCTCATATGCGGAGAGACCTGTGGCTATTTTGAATCGTAGTGAGCGTACGATGCGGTCTAAGGTATTACCATTAGTCAGAGTTTAGTGGGGGACACCACAATGTTGACGAGTCTACATGGGGGCGGGAGGATGACATGAAATAACAATACCTAAAGTTATTCACTGCAGCTATGACATAATTTTGGGGATAAAATTTCCTACAAGGGGAAAGTATGTAATACCCCGTAATTCTGTGTACTTGGAATTTAATTAATTCGATAATTTATTCATTTTATTTTAAATTACATGAGTGATGTAATTTAATTTACTAAAATAATAATATGGTTATCAAATATTAATCTATATATATATATATATATATATATATATATATATACATATACTGACTAATATTGTGTGTTAAATTTACTAAGTGGATAGTAAATAATTTATGGAAATTATTATGCGCCATAGCGAGTGAGGTTAGTGTAATTATATTTATCTCAATTGGGAGTCGCGTGTAGACTAAATTGAGGTCGAGATAGGAAATCTATTTAGAGTGACTCGAATGATGATTTGAAGGTCACATATGACTACAAAAAGGTCGAAATAGTCAAAATAGTATACCCGGGAGTGTGGATTGGGCCTTGGGGTAATTTTAGACTAAATCGGAACCGTACGAGGGCATTTTAGTCATTTGGTAACCAAGGATTAAGAGACCTATGAAATTCCATAGCCTTTATCAACATATATATGGAATAGCCTAGGGTTTAGAGGTTAGAAAACCAATAGAGGACATTAGAGAAGAAGGATAAGCCATTTGTAAAGGCTAAGAGAGAGTTTTTGTGTGTTCATGCATCACAATAAACCTTGGAGCGTAGATTGGGAAGGAAGACAAACAAATTCAAATTTAAAGCATGAAATCAGATCGTACCATAAGACGCAAGTGTTTGTTTATGATTTATTTTGAAGTTATAATACCCATGTCCTAAAATATATTAGATAAATTGATGTTCTTGGAAGAAAAGAATGATTAGAACTCATGTTTGAGTAGGAAATGCATGTAGTACAATTCAACATCTGTAGAGGATAAGAAATCGGAGAGTATGGTATAATCACCACGAATTAAGTTTGGGTTTTATTTTAAAAATGAATGAATAACATTAAAATCTAGGTTTTTTGATGAATTGGTGATTTGATCCGTTCTTGAATAGAAATCGTAATGTTTTGGTGTTAAAATTT
The DNA here is from genome assembly GCA_949130495.1 of Sambucus nigra. Classification (NCBI taxonomy): domain Eukaryota; kingdom Viridiplantae; phylum Streptophyta; class Magnoliopsida; order Dipsacales; family Adoxaceae; genus Sambucus; species Sambucus nigra. The sequence continues at coordinate 425,305,856 of OX422217.1, read as the reverse complement.
CGTTAAAAATCACCCTAATGCATGTTTGTTATAATTGGTTTTGAGTTTGGTGGAGAAGTATGTGAGTAAAACGCACTTGTGTAGAGGAAGAAAATGACCTTCTACAAAACGAATCTATTCGGCCCAAGGGTAAATCGATTCGGTTGGCCCAGACATGACAATTTTCCCTTTTTGGCCTAGAAAATCCTACATTTTTGTTAGGGAAACTTTTGGGACTTTATTAAAAAATAATGAAGGACTTATTGTAATGAAGTAGGCTTATGTTGAGGGTTGGCTTAGTATTAATGAGAGGATTAAGACGAGGATTTAATATACTTACACCGAGATGTAATTAATTCAAGAAAATGAGAGTGAGTTACGGGTAATTTAAGTGAGTTTATGTTATAGACCAACAGTATATTATAGAGCTAGATACTAAATTTATTGAAGTGGTAACCAGGGCCCTTAGAGAAGAGAGCAATAGTCGAATAAATGCGATAGTTAGAATAATCGAAACTTGATAGTACGGTGAGTATTCGAAAGACAAATACTACATATGACGTATGATAATTAGGTTGTGTGTATACCTACTGATTTAATGGATATATAGGTTGTGTATATACCTATTATATGATTGGTGTGAATTGTGAACATACCTACACTACCTACTATCACGGGGGTTTTCGCGAAGTGGGTGATCCCACCTTATCTATTCCATGGAGGTATGGATTTATGCCCCGAAACATAGAACTTAGGATGGCTCACGGTGTGTCATGTATTAGTGAGACTGAAAGATCATTTGGGTACATTAGGTATGTTAGTAGCCGAAAGGCTTAAAACTATGTTCACCTCCATTGCTTATCATTTGATTCATGGGTTTAAGGAGACATGTCAAACCAGTAGTGTCTACGAGAGGTGCATGAATTGATAATAGAGTATGCCTATTTTCACGATGGTCCTTTTGAGAGACGTCATATATATATTAGTGAGATAAATATATATATGCTAGTTTGAATAATTCTACTTACGTGTGATAGTAGAGAGTTAGATAGTACGTATCTAAATAATGTATTAACTGGTGAAACTTAATTAAATGATTAAACGATAATAGATGAAAAAATGTTACTTATGATATCAATAACACACGAGAGATGGTAATTTAGATATCATTATGTATGGGCGGTACGTGGAGTTATAGGGTCGATATTCCAGATAGATACTTATGTAAAGTTAGCTTGGGTAGTATGGCTAGGTGGGCTAAGTAGAAAGCGTTAGGCGTGCACATTAGATGAGAGGTGAGGAAACTCAAGAGAGGGTTCGTAAACCTAACATGTGTATCTAATAACTGATTTTTAAATTGTGATAAGTACTTGCTAAATGTTTTGAAAACGTTTTGTGTTCTAACCCTTGCTACAAAAACTTTTGGGTTTCCAGCCACAGGGACGCTGGACTTGACGATTTATTCTAGGTACGATTAGTTGCAGCACAGTGGAGGCTTGCAGGGATTGATTATACGCTCCCATCTTTCATTCCTAGTGGTGGTTTAGACCATCTAGTGATGTTTTGTGATTTATTTACTATCTGTTGGACTTATTATTTGGCTTTGGATTTTATAGCCGATGGTTTATTCGGTAAGACATTTATTCATTTATTTATTCCTTGTGATGGTTTAGACTATATTAATTCTTTGAATGTTTTAATTTTGTTTTTCGCATAATATTATAAATTATTTAATGAAAGATAATTATTTTTGGCACCAACTTAATTAACTAATAGATAGTTAGTAATTAATATGGTTTTCGATAGTGATGCTAAGAATGAACTAAATGATATACCTCTTTTAATTTAATAAAGGATTGACCACCCAGTATTTAATTAGGCAGGGTGTGACACTCTCCAGGTTTGTCAGCTAGAGGATGGGATGTTCATATCCCAATCCAAGTCTGCAAGTGACCTCGTGAAGAAGTTTGGGATGGACTCTACTAAGCACTCGTGCACACCTATGAGTATCTCGATGAAGCTTAGAATGGACACTTTAGGCAAGGACGTAGAACAAACCTTGTATTGGGGTATGATAATTAGACTTTTCTACTTGACTATTAGTTATCCCGACACAGCCTTTAGTGTTGGAGTCTGTGCGTGATATCAGGCGTCCCCAAAAGAGTCTCACTTACATTCTTTGAAACATATTATCAAATACGTGAGTGGGATTCTCTTATATGACATTTGGTATTCCTTTGATACTGACGACCGTTTATCCGCCTATTCGGATGTCGATTGGGTCGGGGATGTTGATGGATGTAGGAGCAATTCAGGTGGGTGTTTCCATTTTGGAACAGTTCTTGTCTCTTGGTTGAGCAAGAAGAACTCCATCTCTTTATCCATTGCAGAGGCTGAGTACACCGCCACCGGGAGTTGTTGCATGCAACTCTTATGGATGAAGCACATGTTAGAGGATTATGCGATATCAGAGGGCACCATGACTATTTCCTACGATAACACGAGCGCGATTCACATATCCCATAATCTAGTCCAGCATTCGCGTACGAAGCACACCAGGATACACGAGAATTTTATTCAAGATCTAACATGGGAGAAGGTCATGTCCTTGAGCCTTGTGACCACCGGCCGCCAGTTAGTCGATATATTCATGAAACCATTAGATGCCCTTATATTCGGGAGTCTTAGAAAGTCTTTAGGTATCTTCACAGTTGATTGAGTGTTGGTTACTTTGTTTAGTATAGGATGATTTTTCACGTTCATATTCTTGAAACCTATTGCTAGATTTTATTATTTGTATTATGTATTTATTATATTTTCCTTTTTTATATTTTAGAAAAATCCAAAAAGATTTTCGATCGTTCAGAAAAAATTGGAAAAATACACAAAGATTTTTGTTTTTTAAGAAAAGAGAAAAATAAAAATATTTTTGATTCTTAAGAAAAATGAAAAAGACTAAAAGATTTTCTTTGTATAATTTTTTTTTGAAAAACACAAAAAGATTTTTACAGTTTGTTTACACCTTATATAGATGTACATTAAGGATTGCAAAGTCACAATATTATTTCATTATCCACGTGAATTTTTTATAGTGTTTTGAGACACAACATCATTTCATCCATGTGCTTTATAATGTTTGGAGTCATTGAGATGTGATTAGTGATTACTTTCTACATGTTTGATACATTGTATCCTTTAATGCACATATGCATGGATTTCTTTGAGCATTGTTCTTGTTTGTCACATGTTAGTAAAAGTGTTTTCATCTCAATCCTATTTTTAAAAAGAACCAAATGCGATAAACGATACAATGAAAGTAGTGCTTGTAAGAACCTTTGCTTTAATTGGAAAAATTGAAATTTATATCTCCAGTAAATGTGTTAATTTAAAAGGAATGGCTCAAGTTGTGAAAGTAAAAAGATCTTCGCATGATTAGCCACCTTTTGAAAAAAAAGAGCCTAAAATATTAAAAGCACTCAAAAGAAAAAAATACAAATTGCTAGGATAAATTCAAAAGAACATTGATGCTTCGCTACATATGAGCATTGATTTCTTCAAAATAAAAAGAGTTGAGTGAAATATTTATATGTGAGTTTTGATGGAGTTTAGTTGAAGATCAATGCGTTTGCACGTCCTCAAAAAGTTTCCAAAAATAATTACATGGTTTTAGACGTTATTGGTATGAAAATTATTTTAGACTTTGATTTGTTAATTATATTGAGTCAATATCATTTGCATTTAACATTTATACACTTAAGGATGATTTTGAGTTCATTCATTAGGAGACTTTGTAGGGACACATATATCTATCGTCATGGCCATATGGGGACATTTGTAAGGACATACTTTTGTCATTATTCGCTAGAATCTAGGTCTTGTCTGTATCATCCTAGACCACATGAGATACGACATATCTCGTTACACTGACATGTCTACACGATCGTCCACGATGTCCAAAATCTGAATCATTAGCAACGGGCATCGTCAACAAGAACCACTCATCTTCAACTTGCATCATCATTCATCTTCAACCGGTTGCCACCATGTTCCTTTATGGTATATTCTTTATTTGGAGTTCTTGGTTTTTTGCAAATATTTCTGGGAGAATTTTATTTGATTTTACTTGGGTTTATTTTATCAAAACGAGGCTACAATTTTAGTAAAAAAATATTTTTCACCTTATGTCATTAGAACGACATGGCCTTGTCATTCGAATGACATGCGTATGTCATTTGATACATCGTTTGATGGCTTACATCGAATATGGCTCAAAGGAAGGCGTACTCCTTTAATTTTTATAAGTCATTTGATGGGTTATTAGAAGGTCACTTATAACGAGATGTACATCTCATTCGAACAACCTCTTGATCTCGTTCTAACTACTTAATCCTGCCTCAAAATACGTGTTTGCCTATAAAAACATGCTTCATGTAAGTATTTCATAAGACTTTTAAAACCTAACTATCTGCAGGGTTGGTACACGAAAAGTGTTCTTTTAAAAAGGCCAAAACCACTTTTGATTCACATAAACCTCCTAATCAATATTTTGTGAATCACTTTGAAACCCTCAAAAAAACATATTCCATTCTTGGAGTTACTATTGTGGAGAAGGCGTCTCCACTGCTGAACATGTAGATCTCGTGGGAAGTATTGATGAGGAAAACAAAATGACGCCTACGGGATTTTCGTTTAAGAAATGCTGTCAGTATTTCTCTATGTACATGTAAGTTGCGATTTGCATATAATTGTGAAATAATTAATAATTTTGCCATGCGGGGATTTTTTTTGAAATTCGTCTTCTTGTTTATTTGGTTGCATGATTATTTATTTACTCGTTTCAATCACGTAGTTGCATGAACTAGAACTTAACAAGAATTAAAATCTGGATTAACTTCACATTAAATTAAATAAGTTTGAGCCTTTAAATCATTGTGCACTCTCAGCTCTCGATCCCAAAGTCTCAGTGACAGGGAACGTTTAGACTTTGTGCAGTATTGAGTTATATTAAATAAGCTTACATAGCTATTTAGTACTATGGTAAAGTGGTTTGACACATACCTTAAAGGTTTTACGTCTAAGAAGACCATTATTTCATGATCCATGGCAATGAAAAATTATCCACCAATCACCGACTCGTGTCTCCTCTTTTAATATAAAGAAAAAGTTTCAATAAACACATTATTTAAAAAAAAGAACAGATACTTACGAGCCAATTGATTCGACAAAAGTTTTCAAAATTGTCAGATGGTCGGATGCTAGTTTAAACCCCTCATATTCCACATTGAATGTATTCCCAATTTACTTAGGAGATTAAACATTATGTATCTTCAAGCCATCAACAAACAAGAATTATTTTTATGTTTGATTACCCTACCTTCATTTTAATTTTTAAGCAAATAATAGACCATAATCTATTACTTCCTCAGTCCTCAAAAAATGAGAGTTTACCCTAGTCACCCGAATCCAGTGGGGCTCTATTATGTTCTTCTCCTTTGAAGATACTACCGAACAAAAAAACCAACTTTCCGCATATGGTTAAATACAGCTAAAGGAATTGGATCAGGAAAATCATACATATGTGAATCCTTCTCTCCCTATGAAATTTTCTTCTATCAGTCCCTCTGTCTACAAATTCCTGAATGAAAAAGACCCGAATTTTTCTGTAGTTATCATTACAAGAAAAAAATTCACATTAAGTTATTACCCAAGAAATCCGAGTTCATTTTGTTCCGTGCAATCGTCTTGTTTTCATTACCAATCTCCCCCCATTAATGTCAATTCTGTTCTGCAGTATGTTTTATGTTTAGTGAAGAAGACTAGGCTCCATCCCTAATGGATCAAGTTTTAAGACAACTAGAGAATATCATCGCCTCTTAGAACACCACGTAGTCAGAACTCAAGGCACTAGGTTGAGAACAAGTCCACCGACAAGAGGCCACTGCTACATTCAGAGTATAAGATAATGTGTTCCCTCTTCCATCCCCAACATTCGTTAGGTTAAACCTTACTATCAACACCCCAAGTGACCAAACCCTACCTTAAGGCCTCTACTATCGAATAGGGTTGTTTTTTCTCCTCCTAAAAAAATATAACACAATTCCAATCTAAATACATTTCCTCTAAAAATCCATTACTAAGATGCAAACTACAGACGAGCTTATTAACATTAAGAAAATGGCCATTTATCCTGAACATTGATTTACCAGACAAATTTAAGATGCCTGTCTTAAAGACATACATTGAATTGGGATACCCATCTTTCCATTTGTCCAACTACCACCTTTAGGTGCAGGTCCTAAACATAGATCTAGGATTACTAGAGAGGTTGTTATCCTTCACTCTGTCCAGAGGAGCCCTTACTTGGTATATAGGCCTGAAACGCAAGGGAACTGCCAAAGCTTGGGATGATGTTTGTCATTTTTTTATTAAGAAATATAAATACAATGAATATATTGATATCACATGTAAGGATTTAGAAATTTTAAATCAAGAGGTAGGAGAGATAGTTGGCACTTTCACCACTCGCTGGAGAGAGAAAGCCGACCAGATGGTCAATCACCCATTGGAAAACGATCATATCGAGATCGTGATAAAAAACTTCAATAAGAAGTACAGAGTGAGCTGGGGACCTGGATCTAGGACTTTAAATTTCTCAACTACATAGGATGTAATATTGAAAAAAGTTTGTCTGCCAAAGCTACCAAATATATAAAGGAACCCTGTCGATCTGCAAATCATTTCTTCGCTCTTAACAACCCAACTCCAACTTCGGCATCTCGCATGACTACCTTGGGGTCATTTAAAAATTAAAACACCATCAAGTTACTAACACCCCCAAGACATGGTGTCAATCACTACACCTTTTTAACCAGGACCCCTCTAAAAATCTACCAAGCAGTACCCGCTCTAAAAGATATCCAAACTCGACAAACTCACCTAATTGATCTGTAAGCCCCCCTCAGTCGGGTTTTCTCTTCTTTGAAGTTGGATGTTCACCTGAAACCTATTAACCCCAGAATACCCCCCGCCATCCTAGATAGGAACTTGTAGACTGGCTCACATTACAAGTTCCATTTGGGGCCCGATCACATCATAGATAACTGTTAGGCCTTGAGATCTGCCATCTAATACCTCATTGATGTCGAAAGTCTTGTCCTGCCAAATACCATTATTACCAACAACCCTTCCGTATCATCCTAACACCACTAGTCATGTTATCACCCACTATAAAATTAATCAAAAAAACTAATTCCACGAGTAACCATATCACATTCTTCAACATGTCCATACACTTCCTACAAACTAACTAGTGCAACTCGAACTTGCTCCTAGTCACATAGTTCATGATCTCAAAATATACAAGGATTCTGATTCCTTATTGAGAAGAAATATAATTATCTGTTGAGTTAGATGAGATGTATGATCAAGCCCTCTAAGTAACCAACAATATCACATTAGTGGTACCAATCCAGTACACCAGATGGGGGGATCGACCTCTGAGGCACACCCGTTATTCCTACTGAATTCAGGAATTAATAGTGGTTACCACTCGCCTACTACTTAAAATAAATTCTCGGTCAATGCTTTAGAAAATAGTTGGAGCACCTCATCTACAAGTCTCTAGATTGAAGTACCCGTAGTTCGCACAACTCGATATCCCATCCCCTAGTACGAATAAGTTAAAGAGACCAATAACTCAGGACCAATGATCATATTATGTGGAAGTACCGAGTACATCATGAACTACTGTACGAAGAGGAAGAAAGGATGAGGTCCTATATTACTTACAAGGACGCCACTTGGGAGGCTGAACTAAGATCTAACCTCAATTCAATAGCTTATGTCACACGTCACAGTCTTTCAAAAGAGAGGTGGAACCAAATTTGTGACAATCGAAGGTTCATGGTCGCTTAGATCATATTCCATACTGAGTATGACTGAGAACGAGGGAAGAGCACTCTATCCCCTCCCAAAGGACCCCAAACACGAGCTTTCCCTCTTTCAACCATCCACGTGATATAGACAAACTCTAAGAGCAATATCAATCCTTTTCAAATAATATGTCCAAATGCTGGGCTAAAACCTGTAATTGAAAACACCTCATATAGTAAACTTGAGACTATCCCAAGACCATCATCCCCAAGCCCGAGTGGGTCTATTATGATCACCTACCAAAACAGCTTATTGTGGATTGCTTTAACCATCTATTGATCACTGAGGGGAACATATTCTTGAGGCCCGGACTATGATGCCATAATGGTACTACTCCTTTGAAAAAAGGGCTAAGACTTCACGAACAAGGACCCCCATCATTTGAGGGTCCAAACATCCAAGACTAAATTTTTTGGATCGAGTCTAGATCTATCGCTGAGGAACTCGACCTCCTAGAATAACATAAGCTCTGAACCTGGCGGATGAAAAATAAAGGCTACACTATAAATAGTTTACAACGAATTCTATCATATGATGGACCACCCCTCTAGTTTTTTTATAGCGAGCAAAAACTCTGACACCTTAATGTCAATATATACCAAAATATTTTGTCCACGGGATAGGAATACTTTCCAATAGAGATATAGGACGCCATATGTGGGCCTATAAATGAATCTTCCTATCCGCTAGAAATTATCCCACAAGCCAAAGGGAAATGCTTGAGAAATCATATTGGTTCTCACAGTAAACTAGACTTACTCATCCTAGGATTGGCTATTGACCTATTCGTACTTGGAATATCACTATATAACCATCACTATGCAAATGTGGGGCGTGGCTACAGGATCACATACCTAAAAATTGCCCACATCGTCAATGCCTTTGATCTCTACGATGATATGACATATTGTGGACATCTTCTGCCAGAAGGTCCCCAACTCAAACATACTCATATTACTTTTGGGAAGAAATTGTTATCCTATCTCTTCACGATCATATGCAAGGAAATTTCCACAGTCTATATTTTGGGGTGAACGTATTAGACATAGTTAGATTCGTCAAATAAATCTCACCCTGGGGACTAGAATATACAAAGAACTACTACTGTTACGGGGATATAGATTATGATGCCACCTGCATAGTGAAAGACATAAACTCGGGAAGGTCCGAAACCTTTTTAAATAATGATGAAGTCCACAAGACTACCTAAGATGGTGACGTCCATGTGAACGCCTAGGATGATGAATTTTGGTCAGGAAACCACTTTCTGATACGTTGAATAAAAAAGATGAACAAATCGTCATAATAGTGGCAGAAATACTCACTCATATTCTCGATGCGGATATGGACGTATGTTGGATAGAAAATATTGCATCTAAATCTCTTACTAAAACTAGAAAAAAGGGTTTTAAACGCCAAAAACCATCCCCCATTCTTGATTAAACTGAGTTTATGGCTTCAAAACTAACATCACCTACCAAACTCATATCCTTAACTGACCTCCTAATCCATTTAAAAAAGTTGAACAGGAAGCCTCCACTGAACTATACTCTCTTCGAATAAAGATGTCGACTTCCTCACTAGGTATTGATGAAACTCCACTCCTTCGAACCCCATTATCAAGGATAAAGGTCCCTCTAAAGAAGGCATCATACCTCCTCCGTAGGGATGTTACAAAATCTAAGAGCAACTCCATTGGGCATCACCTAATATTACCCTATAAGAGTTACTAGACACATCCAGAGAACATTGAGCCACCCTCGTCCATCTATTGTCTAAAGCTTTTATGCCACAAGATCTAATTCGATCCAAGATGTCAACCATCTTAAGGTCCATTACGATGCAGCAACACATTATCTTTTCTGGTGAGGATCTCCCCATGCAAGACCATAATCATCGATTTTCACTACACATCACCAACAAGGCCTATGAACAAATTGTTACCTTAATCCTTATCGACAACCGGTCCACCATTAATGTGTGCCCCATCCGCACCGCCAAAGGTATAGGATACACTGCCTCTGAGTTCATTCCATCCTCTACGGCAATCAAGGCCAATGATAATATTCGCCGAGAGATGCTATGACTTATCACCCTCACTCTCATAATGGGGCCTATCAAATGTGATGTGGAGTTTTAACTACTCGACATCCCAACCAACTTCAAACTCCTTCTATGTAATACTCGTGCCAAATATTTCATTACTTTTCTCCCGTAAATTGTAAACATATGGAACCTTGAAATTTGGATCATTATAATTGGGGTCATATTTGTATTTTACTGATTGTGGAGTCCTGATGGTAATTATTGGAAAAACAACGACGAAAATTGGAAATTTGAAGAAATCTAGGAAGAGGTCATTTAAACGAGCTCAAGGTCATATGAACAACAAGCGCAAGTCGTTCTAAGAGGAGATCGAACAAGGATCTAATGAGACTCCACTATATACCTGAATAGACTCGTTAAAATGTCATTCAAAGGCTAGTTCTAATGAGAAGCCTTTCTCGTTCAAACACGAGGCTATTCTCATTCGAACAAGTGCATTGGAAATTTCAAGTTCGGGTTGCCCTTGTGTGCTGTCACAATATGGATCCTTGGATTGATGAGGTGTCGAGTTATGAGTATTCCAGATGGGCAAAATGGGGGTTTTAGAGTTAGGGAGTGTTTTAATAAAGGTTGTTTGGGGGATTTTTGAGTGTGAAAAAGAGAGAGGGTGGGGTATGGGTGTTCTTCCCACCATTTTCAGATTTATCCTCCTCTCTCTAGATCTTGGAAGCTATTCCCCACTCTCAACACTTTAAACCACCATACACCACCATGTATGCACCCTATGTCTCCATATTTTGGAAGTATCTTACCAAATTCAAGCCATATATGCCTATTTTCTCCATGGTAATTAATAGCTATGAATTGTGGAGGTGTTGTTGGGAGCTTTTTGGAGAAGAATAAGAGTATACATTTATGGTGTTTTGAGAGGAGTTTTGCTTAGACCATGTTTTGTGGAGCTAGGAAACCTCCTTGAGGCCGCCTTAGGAGGTGGGTGGTTGCGATCATCTTCTTCCTCATCCAACAATTTTTGTTTCTCCATTTGATGTGGGAGAAACTCTACACTTAGCTTAGAACTCATATTTTCTATGTATTAGTCTTATTGTTGAGTTTGTAAGAGTAAGTTGCATGTTTGGTTAGAAAGGATAATTCTTGTAATGATATAATAAATGGATTAAAAAGAGGATCTCAAAAATTTTGAAAAGGATATGTTTCAAGAAGTTTAATGTTAAACATTTTATGGAATAAAATATTTAGAAATGATAATTGTCTTGCTAAAGATATTTTGGGTGAACAATGTCTTAAAGTTTCTTCCAAAAATGAAGATTTTATAAAAAATGGACATTGTTGAAGTTTTGAAGGATAAAAATTTCCTTTAATCTTGAAAAATATATTTTTGCAAGTATTATGAAATTTCTAAAGTAAATCACATGTTAGACCCATTTGATAGGATTTTTTTAACTTAAAATGCATTTTCACGTGGACATAAACTTGTAGTATTTTGAGGATGAACATATAAACAAGTTTAATGATGGTTTATTTCTTTTTAAACATAAAATGAAGAAATTAAAAAATTCCGCACTTAAGGTGTGTACAATGATTGTTGAAATACGACGAAAATGTAAGATTTCAAACTACAAGTATTAGTAAAGAAAATGGGTATGTTCTTAGAGCATCTTCACTGGTGTGCGTCGGTGAAAGGTAGGTTAAACAGTGAGTGTGGCACGTGCGTGGTTTTTACCTTTCGTCAATGTAAGGACACAAATTTCCAACTGAGTCCATATAGAGTTTTGGCTCAATTCCGGACAAAAACATTTATTCATAGGATAGTATTTAATTGTAATATTCTCAAGCCTATGAAGTGTTTGTTGAAGACGTAGCGGCAAAGATTATAAAGCTTCATTAACTATGCCGGTTTGTGTGCCTCATTTCTACGTCATCAACCGTAGTTCCATGCTCCCAAGGTATGAATGCAATATTATATATATATATATATATAGGAGCTTGGAACAAAGTTTATTGGGTGTTAGGTTTATAAAAACTGCGTTTTATTTTAAGAAAGAATTAATTAAAACTTTAAATAAATGTTTATAAAGTTTTCTGGGCTAAAATCGAATTTTCCAAACTTTCTGGTTTTTCGTTCGATAGAGTCGTTCGAACGAGATTGTCGTTCGAACGAAAATGTCGTTCGAACGAACCTGCCAACGAGTTCCCATATTAGGTTACTGACATGTCGTTTGATATGTCATTCGAACGAACCTTCTGTTCGAACGAGATATCCAACGAGATTCTAACGAGTTCAATCTGGAACGTCGTTAGAAGTCTCGTTTGAATGAGATTTCGTTCGAACGAAATGTCGTTCGAACGAGCTGTCAGGCGGGAACAGTTATTGGCAGTTTTTGGCAGTTTTTCACCCACTTCCCCACTTGGTTTTTAACCAATTTTTTCAGACTTTATTATGTGCGGGAATAACATTTTCCAATCTAACTTCTCCACATCTTTTTCATCTCTTAGAGAGAGTTTGAGAGCAAAAATTGTTTAGGAAAATGTTCATGTTTTGAGTGAGATTTTTAGAGAAAAATTTCCATCACTCTAGTGTTTACACCCCAAATGAGTTTATTCCAAGTTCTTATATACTTATCAATTGCTTGGAGTTTGGCACTGGTTTTCTCTACACCGAATTGAAGAGAAGTTTCAGGTTTTGCTTCTACCTCCCACAAAGAAAGAAGAAGACGTTTTATTGCGATTCTACCCACACGGAGAAAGGCTCCATGTTAGGGTGACGGTGACCATATAAAGTCCTATCGGTGGATTCCGAGACCGCGGTGGTGTTCCAAGGTTATTCGCTAGGAAGAGGTTTCTATAAGAAGAAGCATCGGGGCTTGAGAGGGATCGAGTCGTGTGTTGTAAGTCTATCTGTCTTGTAATTGTAATTCCGTATCTAGTGGATTTGTGGCTAGGGCCGTCCGAGGTTGTTTCCCGTCTTGGGTTTTTCCTCGTACATCGCGGCGTAGTGTGATTGATTTATTTTATCTTGCAAAATAACGTAGAACGCATGTTTAGAATAATTCAAGATAAAATTCAGTTTAAATTATCACACTCACTTTAATTGGGACTTAAATTACATATTGGGTAAAGTTTATTTAATTCAAGTCATTTGCTAAAATTTGGTTTCGCCTAACTTGCTAATATTGATAAATATGACTTAGGCAAATTCTAGGACTTGGATTGAATTAATTGGTTTAAGTGAATATATTAATTGATTAATTTTACTTCACTCGGTTTAATTTTAATTTGTTTAAGAAATTAAAATTCGTTTGTTTAATTTTATTGAACCATCTTCCTAACACTTCCGCATTTATCTAAAAAGGAAATTCTTGCATTTTTTTTTCAAATTGGTATCAGAGCCAAAGCAATAAATTATTTCGTTAAAGATCCTTAAATAATTTTTGGCTAAAATGAATTTTTCCCCATTTTCAAAATTTCCTATTTTTGATGGTTCAAACTACGCGTATTGGAAAGCGCGTATGAGATCGGCACTAAAATCTATCGACGAGAGAGTTTGGATGTCTGTTGTTAACGGGTGGTCCCCACCAACTTATTTAGTTGAAAATGAACGTGTTATCAAACCCCCCGATAGATGGACAGAAAATGAGTTTAAACTTGCTAATTTCAATTCCCGTGGTTTAAATGCCTTGTTTAGCGCTGTCACACTGGATGAATTCCGACGTATTATGACGTGTGAAACCGCTAAAGAAGCTTGGGATATTTTACAATTAACTCATGAAGGAACTAGTGTCGTTAAAGCTTCAAAATTCCAAAACCTCACCACTCAATTTGAAACTATCAAAATGAATGAAAAAGAAACTTTTGATGAATTCTATGCTAGACTTTCTGATATTGTTAATTCATCTTTTAACTTGGGAGAGAAAATACCTGACGACCGTGTTGTAAAGAAAATTTTAAGGTCCCTACCCGATAGATTTATTCCAAAAGTGACCATTTTAAATTCTTTACCAACTTTAGCCTCTACGAAATTAGAAGAGCTTGTAGGTGATTTACAAACCTATGAACTAGACATGTTTCCCTCTAAAACTGAAAAGAAAATCGAAAAGGGCGTTGCTTTAAGCCCGAAAAGAGGTCAAACAAGTAGTAGAGAGCGAGAGTGATAGTGACTCGGAAGACATGGCTTTATTTGCTCGTAAATTTAGAAAATTTCTTAAAATTAACAAAGATAAATTTAAAAATGATTTTAAGAAATTTGATACTTCTAAACATGATAAAAGCGAGAAGATTTCTAAAGCCGAGAAGATCCCTAAACCTAGTAATGAAAATTTAGATAGGGACGAGTCTAATAAGTGTTTTGGTTGTGAAGGTTATGGCCATAGGGCTTATGAGTGCCCCACTAAACTAAGGAAAGAGGGTAAGCGACCCATTTCTTATAATGCGACCCTTAGTGATAGTGATAAGGAAGAAAAGCCCGATCCCCCCACTAAGAAAAATTTTGTGGCTTTTATGGCTAGTCATGTGAGTGATAGTGAGAACTCATCGATTGATGAAACGATAGCACATGCCATTTCCAAGGTCATTGTACATGAGTGTCTTGTTTTTGATGATAGTGAGAGTGGAGAAGAAAGAGAGAGTGAAAATGAAGAAGAGGTTAATGTGAGTGAACTTCAAAATGTTTTTCAAGAGCTTTATAAAGAATCTATTAAATTGAAAAGAGCTAATTTGAAGTTAGAAGCTAGTTTAAGAGAGAGTGTCAAGGTCATTGATGAAAATGCTTTAATAGAAGACCTTAGGACACGTGAGAGGACTCTTCAAGAGAAGCTTGAATATGTAGAAGGCGAAAGAGATAGCCTTAAGGGTTTAATGGAATCCTTGAAAAAGGAGCTTCTTGCTCTTGAAGAGCGAAATGTTTTACTAGAATCTTACATTTTAGAATTGGAAAATAAATTAAAAGATTCTAGTAATGTCAAATTTGATTTGGAGTGTCGTTCGGAAAAACTAGATAAAATGTTAGGAACGGTCCAAATTAAAAATGACACCTGTGGCTTAGGCTTCAATACTTGTAATGAAACTACTCATAAAGCCAAGACCAATGTTTTAGGAGAATCTTCTAGGAATGCATTTAAAGATCACTCCTTAGGTAAATCTTTTCGACATGTTTTTGCTTGTACACATTGTGGTCGAAAAGGTCATCTTAGGAAATTTTGTTTTGATCTTAAACTAATTCCTAGAAAATCCCATTATAAAGTAAGAACGGTAGTTAACGTTCCAACACCCCAAGATAGTCATTCTTCATTAATTTGGGCTAGGAAATCCGGCTTGGTTGCCTTACAAAATAGGGTTTTTGATTCTCATTTACTTTCACATGATTCCTCCCTTGCTAAATCTAAAGGATGAATGTGTTGGTCTTTTGCATACTTTAGCGTTTGTAATTCATGCTATATTCTCATTCTAAATGTATGCTTGTTTAGTCATTTTCTAGTCATTGCCTTATTTCATATCACATGCTAGAAATTATGACGTGTTTATCTTTTTGTATTATATTTTGTGTTTGAATTTATTGAAAAATATAAAAAGATTTTTGCTTATCATTTGTGTTTTATTTATTTCATTTAAGCTTTATGAAAAATACAAATGATTTTTGTTAGTCCTTTTGAGTAAATATTTATTTTTGGTTAAAAATGTCAAAAACTCAAAAAGATTTTATTTTGTGTGTTTTAGTTTGACACACTTTATGTGGCATATATTTGTGTTTGAATCTCATCATTTACGCTCCCACGTGGCTAGAACTTTTGGTTTAGATTTTCAATCCTTAAAATGTTCTTTACCATGTTTTATATGGAGTAGTTGGATTTTGTATTGATTAAATGGATTTTATTTTTATATGCCTCTATTCACACATGCACGAGCTCTTTTGAAATCTTAATGTCACATGTTATATTTGAGCTTTTTGAGGTGTTCTCCTATCAATTTAGTCATCTACATATCTATAACCTAGGAGGACTAGTGCATGTCAAAATATGTTGCATGTGAGATTTGTGTGAAACATGATAAATATAAATGTGCACGGGGAAGGGCTCCGAAGGATGAATTAAATACTTTGCGATAGTAAGCCACCGTTTATTGGATCTAAAAGAAATACGTGATCCAAAGGCCTAAAAACAGAATATTTGGCATTAAAAAGAAAACAATTGCCAAGGCCTATGTTTGTTTGATATATTCATTCAAAAACAAAAGAATATATATACTTATTGAGGGAGAATTGGATGGTATATCAACGGTTTGCACAATGTCCGTTTATCCTAGTTGTCTTTAATGTCATGACTCTATTTGGTTTGTAGAATCATCATCATGCTAGGATTTTATGCATTGTGTATGTTTGTTCATTGAGTTCAATCTTCATATTGTCACATGAGGTTATATTTAAATGTGATAAAGTTTGCAATCAAATGAGAACTCCGTGAATGTTTCTTTAAGTGTTTGGATCTAAATTTAATTGTTGCTAGTTCACACCCCAACACTTACGTTTACATATGACACATTTTTGCCATACGAGTGTGCAAACTTATTGTATTTTGTGTTATGTGTGTGTTTATATCTATATATATATGCAAGTTCTTCATTGTTATATTTCTAGTTTATATCTATATGATATTTGTTTGTCTTTGCCTTGCTTTTATTGCCCATATGCTTTCATGTCTTATCACTTTGAGCTTCAACATGTTGTTTATTAGTTCTTTATCCTTTGCCTATTCCTGAACAAAAAGGGAGAGAAAATTGATAGGGGGAGAAATCGTATCTAATCCTATTATTATCATATATCTTAGTTTGGGGGAGATTTATCTTAGGGGGAGACGTCTTTCTAAGTATGTCATTTGTTTGATAAAGGGGAGAATTAATTTAGGGGGAGTAATTACTTAGTTGTATTTAATATTTTGATATTCCCTATGCATTTGATGAGTTTGCTTAAGTGTGCAGGATTTCCTCTAAAGCGGAAGCAAAGCGTTTGATCCTTGGGTTGAGTCAAGTTTGGGTGGGTTATGTTTTGATTCTAGTGAGCTTGACGGCCCTTTAGGATTTTTTGGTTTGGTTTTTGTCCCGGAATAGCCAAAGGGGGAGATTTGTAAGGACACAAATTTCCAATTCAGTCCATATAGAGTTTTGTCTCAATTCCGAACAAAAACATTTATTCATAGGATAATATTTAATTGTAATATTCTCAAGCCTATGAAGTGTTTGTTGAAGACGTAGCGGCAAAGATTATAAAGATTCATCAACTATGCCGGTTTGTGTGCCTCGTTTCTACGTCATCAACCATAGTTCCATGCTCCCAAGGTATGAATGCAATATTATATATATAGGAGCTTGGAACAAAGTTTATTGGGTGTTAGGTTTTATAAAAACTGCGTTTTATTTTAAGAAAGAATTAATTAAAACTTTAAATATATGTTTATAAAGTTTTCTGGGCTAAAATCGAATTTTCCAAACTTTCTGGTTTTTCGTTCGATAGAGTCGTTCGAACGAGATTGTCGTTCGAACGAAAATGTCGTTCGAACCAGATTGTCGTTCGAACGAACCTGACAACGAGTTCTCATATTAGGTCACTGACATGTCGTTCGAACGAACCTTCTGTTCGAACGAGATATCCAACGAGATTCTAACGAGTTCAATCTGGAACATCGTTAGAAGTCTCGTTTGAACGAGATTTCGTTCGAACGAAATGTCGTTCGAACGAGCTGTCAGGCGGGAACAGTTATTGGCAGTTTTTGGTAGTTTTTCACCCACTTCCCCACTTGGTTTTTAACCAAATTTTCCAGACTTTATTATGTGCGGGAATAACATTTTCCAATCTAACTTTTCCACATCTTTTTCATCTCTTAGAGAGAGTTTGAGAGCAAAAATTGTTTAGGAAAATGTTCATGTTTTGAGTGAGATTTTTAGAGAAAAATTTCCATCACTCTAGTGTTTACACCCCAAATGAGTTTATTCCAAGTTCTTATATACTTATCAATTGTTTGGAGTTTGGCACCGGTTTTCTCTACACCGAATTGAAGAGAAGTTTCGGGTTTTGCTTCTACCTCCCACAAAGAAAGAAGAAGACGTTTTATTGCGATTCTACCCACATGGAGAAAGGCTCCATGTTAGGGTGACGGTGACCATATAAAGTCCTATCGGTGGATTCCGAGACCGCGGTGGTGTTCCAAGGTTATTCGCTAGGAAGAGGTTTCTACAAGAAGAAGCATCGGGGCTTGAGAGGGATCGAGTCGTGTGTTGTAAGTCTATCTGTCTTGTAATTGTAATTCCGTATCTAGTGGATTTGTGGCTAGGGCCGTCCGAGGTTGTTTCCCGTCTTGGGTTTTTCCTCGTACATCGCGGCATAGTGTGATTGATTTATTTTATCTTGCAAAATAACGTAGAACGCATGTTTAGAATAATTCAAGATAAAATTCAGTTTAAATTATCACACTCACTTTAATTGGGACTTAAATTACATATTGGGTAAAGTTTATTTAATTCAAGTCATTTGCTAAAATTTGGTTTCGCCTAACTTGCTAATATTGATAAATATGACTTAGGCAAATTCTAGGACTTGGATTGAATTAATTGGTTAAGTGAATATATTAATTGATTAATTTTACTTCACTCGGTTTAATTTTAATTTGTTTAAGAAATTAAAATTCGTTTGTTTAATTTTATTGAACCATCTTCCTAACGCTTCCGCATTTATCTAAAAAGGAAATTCTTGCATTTTTTTTTTCCAGCCAAAATGGGCAGCATGCAGTGGGGTGATTCCTATGAACTTCTATAGTTCGTAGGAACTTCTTACGGACAAATGAAGTCCGTAGGAAGTTCTTACAAACTATAGGAGTTCGTAAGAAACTTAACGGTCATAATTAAATGGTAACATTTTTCCGTGTCTTTAATCACGAAACTTCACGAACTTTATCATCCTTCTATATTCTTTCATCTTCTTCATCTTTTGCATCTTCTCTCTTCTCTTCCATAATCATCTTCTTTCATCCATCAGATTCCTCCATCGTCTCTCTTTATTTTCTCAATTGTTTTACATAGTTATCATCAAAACAGTCCCATATAATATCTAAAAACAGCAGTCCCAAACTTTCTACATATTTTCTCTAAATTTATTCATATACTCTAAAAAATCATTCCATATAATCCCCAAATTAATTTCAAATCAGTCTCAAATTAGATTTAGAGAATCTCTCAAATCAGATCTTGTCAACACGATAGAATTAGGTAGAAAATGGAAGAAATGTATTAATATCGGGAAATAAAAAAAACACGGGTCGACTTCAACGATAATTCTCGATTCTTCCGCGCCGATTCAATTGTGGAATCCCGTAATTGATAACTATACCCGTATTTACGACGGAGTATCACACGCATCGGACGGCGAAACTCCGATAATAAACATAAATAAATTCGAATTTCGAGGGAATCGTGAAATTGTACAAATTGATTGAGGACAAAAAATCGGATATCAAAGGAATTATCGACAGTGTCGATTTTATGTCGAAGTTTTTTTCTATGATGATGCCCAATTCCGATCAATATATTGTGACGGTGATGATCGAACGTTGGTGGGACACGACGTATACCTTCCAACTACCATACGTCGAGCTTGCCTTCACTCCGCTCGACTTCACAATGCTTTCCGGTAATAATTTTGTTTTATTTCGTTGTACTTATATTCATAATTATTTCAAAATGTGAAAATAATATGCTGTACCTAAATTCATAATTAATTGTTTGAAATATATTTTATGGTAATTATATTCATAATTATTTAAATATATGACAACAAAATTGAAATATGTACCGGCATTCCGATTGTGTCAATATATGAAAATAATTATTTATATTCATAATTGTTTCAATATGAGAAAATAATTTGTTGTACTTAAATTCATAATCGATTATTTGAAATATATTTTATGTTTTTTATATTCATAATTATTTAAATATATGACAAAATGTTTAAATTATATACCGGCATCATAATTGTTTCAAAATGTGAAAATAATATGTTGTACTTAAATTCATAATTAATTGTTTGAAATATATTTTATCATAATTATATTCAGAATTATTTAAATATATGACAAAAAAATTGAAATATGTACCGGCATTCCGTTTGTGTCAATATATGAAAATAATTATTTATATTCATAATTGTTTCAATATGTGAGAATAATTTGTTGTACTTAAATTCATAATTGATTGTTTGAAATATATTTTATGGTTTTTATATTCATAATTATTTAAATATATGACAAAAAATTTAAAATATGCACCGACATCATAATTGTTTCAAAATGTGAAAATAATATGTTATACTTAAATTCATAATTAATTGTTTAAAATATATTTAATCGTAATTATATTCATAATTATTTAAATATATGACAAAAATATTGAAATGTGTACCTGCATTTTGATTGTGTCAATATATGAAAATAATTATTCATATTCATAACTGTTTCAATATGTGAAAATAATTAGTTGTACTTAAATTCATAATTGATTGTTTGAAATATATTTTATGGTTTTTATATTCATAATTATTTAAATATATGACAAAAATTTTAAAATATATACCGGCATCATAATTGTTTCAAAATGTGAAAATAATATGTTGTACTTAAATTCATAATTAATTGGTTGAAATATATTTAATCATAATTATATTCATAATTATTTAAATATATGACAAAAAAATTATAAAATGTACCCGCATTCCGATTGTGTCAATATATGAAAATAATTATTTATATTCATAATTGTTTCAATATGTGAAAATAATTAGTTGTACTTAAATTCATAATGGATTGTTTTAAATATGTACAGGCATTCCGATTGACAAGGATGACCCATTTAAAATCTACGAATTGAGCAATATATAAATTTTGTTAATACCATAAATGAATTTTTCCCAGAAATTCATATACAAAGATTTACTGGTGCGGGAATTCCAGTTTTTGACCTTAAAAAATACATTGAAAATTTTGTCAAGGTTGAACCTTTACTGTATTATATGTCCCCAATCATAGCTCGGGCATTTTGGTTCTATGTATTCGGGAGTGTATTTTTTCCAAATGCTCACACCACTTCCGACCTCGGCTATTTACATTATCTGGAGGATATTCCTGCCATGGGCACATACGCCTGGGGTTCGGCTATTTATGCCCGTATTATATGGTCTTTGGACAAAGCCAGTTGACGATGGTTGACTAGCGTTGAATGCATGTGGCAAATACTCGAGGTATATTTTCGTTTCATCTTATTTAATGAAATTTATGTTTCATTACAATATATGTTAACTTATTCTAATGAATTAGATTTATTGGCAAATTTTGTAGTATTTACATCACGAGTACATGGCCACGGCATGTACTATTCTCGTCGATCCGTCCATCGATGTGTGGCTCCACATATTTCGTTGGTCGAGGGGGAACAGAAAGAAAGTAAATGGAGCACAACGGTTTAACATCTCAAGCAGTCAACATCATCTTGAGATGTGGTTATCTGAGTCCATTATATGGCAGCCATACGAGACTTCTGCCTACCGTGACTCTGATGTCATTTTATATGCTCGTGAGATATCGAGGTTATGAATGATTTTTTGGGATCCCTTATTTAAGGGTTTTTGGTACTTGGGTGATCGGGTCATCAGGCAATTGACTGGGCGGATATGTATAAAAGACAACCCACCATCAAGTTTGTGTTGTGTCTCAGAACAGGATTTTCAAGCAGCTGCCGCCCAAAATTGGCCTCTGGCAAATCAACACATAAGAGATGTGTAATAAGAAGAGTATAATGCATATTGGAAGGTAGTAGCTCTCGGGCCATTACTACTGCCGATTGCCAAATATGTTAATGTAGATTTGATTGGAGTTGGTTCAGTGGCACCTTCGACGTTGCAAATCCCGCAAGCACCAGCACCGAAAAATGAACCGCATGTGTATGAGACACAGTTATCTATGGGTGGTTCTACGCACGTCCAACCACCGAGGCTGAATTGGATGGTTGATATAGGCCTACCGGAGGGGGCTTCATATACTATAGATGTCCCGTGACTTGAGTTTTCAACCAACGCACCTCCAGCTCAATCTTTGACGTAGTTAGAATGGCGTGAGTCCTACATCGGGGTAGAAGATAACATTTGAGGTCTCTGTCATTTAATATTACACGAGACACGTCAGCGAGAGGATCAACTCAAATCATGTGATGACCGCATTGATGAGTTGGAGCATAGACTAACACGTTTTACTATGCCTAGTCGTAGTTTTGAGGAGTGTGGTACTAGTTCTAGTCATCCGATCATTTACAGACCACACCTATCCCCACCGTCTGACCCGGTCCAGACATATGAGGCACAACAAGGTTGGGGTAATGTATTTGGGTCTGACCCTTACACGGGTTCACATCAAGATTTAGGTGTGGATTTTGAGTTTGGCCCGTGGCGCCAGTGATGTATAATGTACTATTGAAAAATGTTATGAATAAATTTTGTATTTTTGTCTCAATTTAATTGTGATGATAAATGTTATGATGTATAATGTCTCATATTTATTTTCATTTATTACACATAGAATGATGACAAACAAATTATTACACTCAAAATATATGGTTTTATTATAATCATCACAACAATTATTACGATTGGACTTTATCATTTATTATTAGTATTGAAATAATGACTTAAGTAGTAAGAACAATAATAAATGATCAAAATGATTATTAGGAGTATGTGTTCAAACGCTTAGGTCGAACCTAGTAGAAGTACAACAAAATGGTTTCCCATTGCGCACTAAACATTTAGGTAAGTAAAATCGTTGCATATCGGAATCAACATATTCTTCATTGTAGTTTGATATATTTGGCTCGTACTCTTCCCCATCATTTTCATATACGCATTTCGAAAAGTAATCATAACCGGAATTGGTATAGTCAGAAATATCGTTATCTGATGCCAACATATAGTCGTAATATATGTTAATTAATTGTTCTTGAATGTGACGACTTGATAGCATCGTGCGTTGTGCTTTGTGATAACATTGTAGGTGCCTCTCCATATGTCATATCTCTTCCTCCCGTAAGTCAAGACAAAACATATCCGCTTCTTCGGGATACGATATTAGCCAAAGTGGGGCAGCCCGATTTTTTGGCACGGATATGTGATGGTAATGGCAAATCACCTACAGGTCACACCTTTCATCATATTTATCTGTCCATGTGAGGTGTTCCCAAGGATACACAACTCCGTCTTCAGGTTCCGAATTAGGAGAGATTATGAATATATGACCAAAGTCATTGAGAAAACGTCGAGAAGTATCAATTGGATATGTTTGGAAAATTATTTTTTTCCCATGCCAATTGTTACCAGAAATATCTGTGTAAGAGCCATTGTAAATGGATGAATAGTAGGGAGATGAAGCCATCTTTGAAATATAAGACAATGGTAGATAAAAAAATTGTTGCAATCCTTTTAATTTATTTATTGGTAATTTTAAACCTTCGAAGTTATAATTTTATTTTACAATGGTAACAAATATTTATAATAATACAAAGGCACACATACCCATGGAAAAGATAATTTATATAATAACTTGCAGGCAATAATAAATTATAATTTTATAAATGCACACATAAAGCTGATGACATACAATAACTTGATAAATTAACTACACATAAACTAGTTCTCATACGGTAACTTGACATACAACATATTGACAACCTGAACAACCTGAACCCAAAATGTAGCACACTTACCAATAGCAATATAATATATGTAGCACACTTACCAAGATAATATCTGTATCACATACCAAAATGTGAATATCATATAGTATATTTACATACGGTAAATTACATACACATGCAACCCAATAGGACACTGATATTATCTAGATAATATATAGCACTGAACTAGATAATTTTGTATTGCACACTTACCAATAGGACACAAAAATTAACATTTTACCTATATTATCTGTAGCACACTTATCTGTAGCACAATTATCTATAGGACACTTACCTATATACGATTTTACCTATAATTATAAATAGCTTTGTACCGTAAAACTATACAGATAGAGTATAATATTTCATCTACATCTAAAGTAATTTGTAACCATATTATATCATGGACTCCTCTAGTTCTAGCGATGAGGGACAAAATCTTTTGCTCCAATATGCACAATTTAATGAAGGTGTATCATCCGATGATTCAAACGAGGAAATGATTATTATGATGGAGAATACCTGGTGGTGTGCTGAAAAAAATATAATTCGCGATGGGAAAGAACTCGAAATGAGACGTCGAGTGAATCGTAGGAGAGAAAGGGGACATGCAACACTATGGGAAGATTACTTTGGGGAAGATAAGGTATATAACGAGTATTTTTTTCGAAGGAGATTCAGGATGCGGTACAGTGTTTTCAATCGCATCCTTGAATCTGTTTGCCTTTATGATAACTACTTTGTTCAGAAGAATGATGATTGAGGTCGTCAAGGTTTAAGCTCTCATCAGAAAGTGTTGGGGGTAATTCGACTGTTAGCTAATGGGGGTTCCCATGATGTGTGGTCTGAGCAGTACGCTATGAGTGAAACCACTCTATTAGAAACTGTTATTAGATTTACAGAGGCAATTGAACAAATTTTCAATCCCCAGTACGGCAGAAATCCGACACAAGGCGACGTCATAAGGTTACTCGAACAAAATGCAAATAGAGGTTCCACAGGAATCCTAGGCAGCATTGATTGCATGCACTGGCGTAGGAAAAATTGTCCCACAGCATGGAACGCTCAATATACTGGACGTAAAGAGTCACCTACTATAATCCTTGAAGCCGTTGCCTCGTACGACCTTTGGATTTGGAAATCGTTCTTCGGTGTGCCTGGTTCTTACAACGATTTAAATGTCTTTCACCGATCTAACGTCTTCCAGGAATTGCGCAATGGAAGGGAGGCTCCCATTAATTACACTATTAATGAAAATTCATAGGACATGGGGTACTACCTTGGTGATGGCATTTACCCTTCCTATGATACAATAGTTAAAACTTTTAGGAACCAACAATGGATTACACAAAAACAAAAATTATTTTGCAAGTACCAAGAAGCGTATAGAAAAGATGTTGAACGAGCTTTTTGTGTACTACAAGACCGATTTTCTTTTGTTCGGGAACCGTGTAAATTATGGAATATGGCATCAGTATCAACCATAATGAAATCTTGCATTATAATGCACAATATGATTATTGACGATGAACGTAGAGATTGTCCATGGCAAAATGAATACGAACAGAATGATGTAACACCTCATATTTTGAGGGTCCAAACTAATTTCTACGACTACCTCACACGGGATGCAAAGATAAGAGATTCAACTAAACATCAACAGTTACAAAATGATTTAGTAGAGCACATTTGGAACACCCACGGTGATGAAATGGTGGGTTGAATATATGTTAACGTATTTCTGATATTAATTGTGGCTATTTGGTTTATTAGTTACATTTTCAATTCGTAATTTTATGATTTTTAATTTGTAATTGTACGACTATTGTATTGAAACTAAAATTAATAAACAGTACCGACATTACATATATTTAAACATTGACATTGAATTTATTAAAATGCAAACTGGGTCAGTGTACATATACTGAAAGTAAATGATGAAAATAAAATAATGAGGATTCAATACAACTATAATAAATACTACTAGTCATTAATCGAACCGCTTGGACTTGACGTAGGGTTAGACGACCCGGTATAGTTCGATTGTAACTCATAAATCGCAGCTTTGGTGGCAGTAACCATCACTGTTAGGTTGTTGAACCTTTTATAATGAAACTGATTTTGCATATCATTCATATTGTTCATATCTAGCTTCATGATGTACGACTGCTCTCGGCCTAGGCACATGAGCTGATCTTGTTTTTTGGTGATCTGATCTTATTTTTTGGCGAGTTGATCAGCTCGCTTCATCTCGATGAACGCATCCATTTGAGAGTCAAATTTAAGGGTACGATTATTATTCCACTCTTGCTTGATTTTAAACATTGCAGTGAAGTCTTCGTATTGTTTAAGTACTGCCGTGTTACAATCCAAGCTGTCAGAACGCGCTCGTTGACGTGCACGTTGTTTCTCACCCTTCCTACCTAGGGGTCTATCCGGTACGTCTCGTACCCCTGGAGTGTCATCTTCGCGTATAGGTGTAGGGTTGTCGTCGTTCCCCGCTTTGTTTTCCAAGTCAAATTTTGGTAAATATTTTAAAATTTGATAGCAGTTATCGAACGTAAAATGTTTGTTGGTTTTGGAGCGGTACGCGTAGCGGGCATTAGTAACCGCTTGGAATTCGTTCGTCCCGCTTCCCATATTCTTGATTTGGTAAGAAAGCTTTGCAATATATAGCATTATTTGATGCGATATATGATTATAACGCGTTGATAGCATGGATCTCGTACGAGTAGTTGTAATTCCATGCGTGACGTTATACTCATCTTTCACGGTGTCCCAAAATGTGCCCGATGATATCGAGTTTCCTTCAATACTTCGGGCGGTATATTTTGCATAAATGGTACATAATACTTCATCCTCAAAAGGAGTAATATTGGGTTGTGGAGTTGTACCAGAACTAATTGGTTGAGAGGAAGACATATTTTCTGTAGAAATAAAATATATTAAGAATGGAAATTAGAAAATCACACAGAGGAAATTATACTCTCAAAATTTATAAAGGGTGAGAATGAAAATTTGTGAGGAAGGTGGGTTCTATTTATAAAGGAAGTCTCCAACGGCCGTTAAATTTACCGTGCAGTAAAAACAACTTTCTACGAACATCTTTTGTTCGTAGGAATTCTTACGAGCTTCTGAAGTTCGTAGGAGCTTCTTACGAACAAAAGAAGTTAATGGGAACTTACAGACAAAAGAAGTTCGTAGTAAGTTCCTACGATGATCAGAAGTTCGTAAGAAGTTTTTACTGATTCACTACACATCCAGTAACTTTACAAATCCTTTACCTTTCCTCTTCCAAATTTTTCCAACTACCTATCCCCATTGTACGTGTCTCAGTTGGTAATTTTACAAATTTTTTTGTCCAAACTCCCCACCATTGTGGATGATCTTATAAGGTAGTCTTAGATGTTAATGATTTCTTGGAAATGAAAGTAATGAAATAAAGTTGTTTCTAACTTGAGAGGAATACTACTCCAAATGTTAAATAGTTTTAATGTGTTAAAAACATTTAAGAAGTTATTGTGGGTAACTTAATGGTATTTTGGGGAATAACACTTGTAAAAATGGAGGAAAAGACAAGTTTTGAAATAAATGGGTAAAATGGAAGATTTTTATGAAATAAAAATGTTGTAAAGGTGTTACATTAAAAGGATCCTAAATGAATTTGATTTTAGGATAAAATTAGTGAGTAAAAAGGACAAGAAATGATGATTTTAAAGTGTAACACAAGTTGGGGTAGAACCCCGAGTTTCGACTTCGGTCGGTTAAAAAGGAAAATTTGAATAATGTGAACATTTGTAAAATGTTAAAACACATTAATAACGACTCTGATGACATCGATAAAATTAAGGAGGTCCTAAATCCCTAAGATGAAAGACACAAAATCACTAGTTAGAGCATATTGTGCGCATAGCCGACGGTGTGGAGCCCGTTAAAATATGCGGTTATTGAAAGATTTCAAGAAAAAGATAATGAAAAATGGAACATGTCAAGAAATGAGTTATGTGGTGAATATATGAAAATACAACCTAACTTGAATGAATTAATAAATGTTTCGCTAAACGATAAAGTGGACAAGTAATGGAAAAGTTGATTAATGTCCATAAAGTAAAGAAATGGTAAAGTGAAGGGATTAAATGGGTAGTTAAGCAACCTAAAGAGGTTTACCCATAATTAACACAAAGGTGTGTTTATGAAATATTTTCAAAGGAAACATAAGTATTATCTATCACGGTGGTAACGTGTGTTCAAAGGGTGAATTTCAATAAAAATACTAATGTGAATTAGTATAAATAAAGGGAAACTTTTAGGAACATAATGTATTTTCCTTGAACAAGGTGTATTTGTTTTCAGTATTTAAGAAGATGTGTTAAATCAATGAACGAATGTCAAGAAAAGAAAAAGAGAGTGCTTTCATAATATTAAGGTGAATTAATTGGGGTAAATAACGACTTTTGAATAAAAACGATTTCATGCATGTACGCATATATATCTATGGTAGTTGCATGAGCATGTAGATATAATGTGTTAGAGTCTTCTTTCAATCGTTCAATTCTACACTGTATTTTGAATATTCCCACTGAGCATTTGGATTACATCCACGTCTTTATCACGACAGGCTGGATGCGGTTTCATTTGTTGAGAGCGTTATACTAGTAAGTGCTCTCGTTTTATTTTACGTTAGTAGCTATGTATGCTTTAATTCTAAGGATTCTTCCCACGGGTCCCTCATGTTTCTTGATTTTAAATGGGAATCACATGATAAACAAGTGAAATTGTAATTAACTAAAACTGGACTAACAACATTATTTAGGTTGTTTTATTGCACTTCACACCTAATTCTCGGGTCAGACCGAATTGACCACTAGTGACCCACAAATCCATGTCGGGATGTTACATGATAGGAAGCGCATGGATACACCCCATTGGGTAATTACCCTCATCATTGCATATCAAAGTTAGATCCCCGTTTTATATGGAGGTCATCACGATTCAAGGGGATGATGGCTGTGACATAGTTTCAAAATTTAGTACCATTACCAAACTAGATACCCAATATGATAGTAGCTACATCCTCCTCAAAATATTTTGCATTGTACCACTCACTCATATGATAAAAGAGGAGATTATTATTTATAGTATAGTCGTCTGAATAATCCACAATATTAGCACATGCTAGGATTCGAACGTGGAAAGAATCAGTAAGGAACCCTCGAAGCCATCATTGCCACGAAACACAAGGGAAAAATCAGCCTTGGTCATACTCCCAATAAAAAAATTCTAACCCCCGATCCTTAAGATCCCCACCATGCGTGGAACATACACTTTCGTCTTTAACAAAGAGCTTCCCTTATCATTAGTTCCCCAGACCATGGTGGCATGAAGTAAAGAAATCCTTATAACTTGAGATCTAAGAGGAATGAATGTATAAGGATTATGAGAAAATTCATAATGTCAGCCATAACGATCTCAATGTATCATGGGTTATCGAGGAGGATAGAAAAATCCCCGAGCCAGACCCTGAGTGGGGATTAAATGCATTATTTCCAGATCAAGTTTCCGTATTATTTTATGTTGGGGTCTTAAAAGTCAAAACCAATAAAATAGTTCCACGACTGATACACCGTCTCCACCACCCGCAGTATCACAATTGAGAAAGGAAGATTAATCAATATCCCTAAACATAGTCTCTACCTTTATATACAAGATTCAACGGCCCCAATATTTGATACACCGCCTTTAGGCAAAACTCAGGATGAGAATTTCTTACCAACTTTGTGGATGTATTTTTTGGGTCTTACGTCAACATGTATAGAATCGACCCCACTATCATTATGCATGAGATACCCATTCTTCCTGATGAAATGTCCATAAAATAAAGACCCCGTAAACTAATACCCAAATGGTCCTTGAAAGTTATGGAGGGAGTAGAGAAGCAACTTAGCGTCGAGTTTATCTGACTATTAAAATATCCCTCTTGGCTAGCCAACATCGTACTAGTACCCAGAACTAATGATAAATTATGAATGTGCATAGATTACAAAGGTATCAAATGGGCCTCTCCCAAGGATGATTTCCCCTGATGACGTATTAAACAATTGGTATACATCACGGCAAGTAATGCTCTCAAGTCCTTCGTTGACATGTTTTCTAGATAAAACCATATAAAATGCATCCTGATCAATAAGAAAAGACCATATTCATCACCCCATGGGGAACATACTATTATACAGTTATGCCCTTCGGTCTCAAGAATGCCTGTCCAACTTACCAAATAGTGGCCATAACTATTCACACGATCTCATACACAAGGAAGTGGGAGTTTACGTAGATGGCATGATCATTAAATCCAAGGATCTCAAAGGACACATTCCAACATTCCAACACTCCAGAAATTATTTTAAAAGGTTACTCCTCTTCAAAATGAGGCTAGATCTTTAAAAATGTGTCTTCGAAGTCACTAAGGGAAAATTACTTGGGTTAATTGTCGGTAAAGATGGAATCTAGGTTCACCCCACCAAGGTCAATGCCAAACAAGAAATGCCACCTTCCAAAATAGAGAAAGAGGTCAGAGGATCCCTAGGTCAAATATAATTCATAAGTCGATTCATTAACTAGCTTACCTCCATTTACAAACCCCTATTCCAAATACTCAAGAAAGACTTTCATAAAGAGTGGAAAAGCTCAGTTCTAGTAAGCATTCAAGAAAATATATGAGTACCTCACTCACCCACCTATATTAAAATGTCCCCAACAAAGACAACCTCTACTGTTTTACATGACCATATTTGACACGGCTGCTGGAGGCATACTGTCCCAATATGTAAAAAGTTTTTTGGAAGGAATGTGACCTTTATTATGTAAGCAAAAAGCTAGTGTCCTATGACCTGAAATACACAACCTTGGAAATGGCTTGTGTATATCTTGTATGTGTCACGTGTAAATTGTGCCATTACTTGATGTCCCTTAGCATACGACTTGCCTCCATAATGGATCCCTTGAAATGCCTATTTAACAGACCCGTTATTTCTTGACGAATGGCCAAAAGGCTACTAATGCTATTTGAATTTGAGATCACATAAGTCATGAAAAAAATTCACTAGAGGACAAGCCAACTCATTCCTATTATTAGGAAACTCCCTATTAGACGAGGATGAGGAAAATGAGGTAGAATTCCCTGATGAGAACCTTTTTTCGTTAAACAATAGAGAAATATGGGGACTTTACTTCGACGGATCCTTCAACAACATAAATTTTATTATCCAAATGCTCCTGATATCTCTCGATTTTCAGTGACTCCCCACAGTTATCAAACTCACCTATGAATTCATCGGCAACATGGACGAATATGAGGTTTACATCATAGATCTTGAAATTTACTCGAGTATGGGAATCAATGACCTAAAAGCATACAAGTGTTCAAGACTAGTCATCAGTCATATATTAGGCAGGAGGAGAATACATGAAAATAAACTACAATCATACCATGACGACTTAGAAGAGATAACTTTATGATTTGAGGATATTGAATTTGAATTTTTCCTGAGGGATAAAAATAACTTTGCACATGCACTTTCCACCCTACCATTTATGATAGATATTCCAAAAGGAACCATGAAAATCACGTTTACCTTGACTAGCTAAAGCACCCCTCCCTACTACTTTGAGATCGATGCCATCGGTAAAACTATAGTAGGACCCATTGTATGGTACTACAACATATGGAACTTGCTCAATATGAAACATTATCCAATTGAATCCTCTCTGAATGACCGATTATCCTAAGGTGATTGTCGGCCTAATTCATCTTCAATGTGGGACAAACATACAAAAGAGTGTTCGATGGAGTACATTTAAGATGACTCACAGTAAATGAAAACCTTGAGATCATGGATAAAATTCATAGCAGCGAGTGTGGCCTGCACACGAGAGGACATACTCTCTCCAAGAAAATAGTCCAATAGTCATATTACTGGAGTACCATGCAAAAGAACTGTATGGATTATGTCATGAGGTGCCTCAAGTTTTAACTTTATGCTTCGTGAAAATATCTACCTCCTCGATATTTGTAATGCATGAACTCACTCTATCCTTTCTAACTGAGGAATAGACATCATAGGGAATGTTACCTCCAAAGCCTCCACCAGGCACGAGTTCATCATAGTCACCATCGACTATATCACCAAGTGGGTAAAAGCTGAATCTTACATGGTTCTGAAGGTCAAGAAGGTACCTAAATTCATACATCGAAATATCATATGTCTCTTTGGCATACCCATGAACTGATATTAGACAACTGTTCTCATTTTTAAAAGGAGGTTTTAATCTTGATACACGAGTATTAGGTTACTCGACATAAGTCTTCTCTATACATACTTCAAACCAATGGATTGGTCGAATCTACTAACAAAACTATCTAAAACATACACATCAAGATAAAAAAAATACCTACAACAACCAGTCAGACAAACTCTCGTATGACCCCTGGGGTTACCTCACAATAAAATGAAACTTGATATAGGACACCTCTTACTAGTTTACATCTTGTAGGTAGTCCCCCCTTAGAACTCGATATACCTTCATTAGGAGTCAAGTGGCCAAAACTGACTTGTACCATGATCATTACGATGAATTATTTCTCCTCAATGAGAAGAGGCTAAAGGCCACTTATCACAATTAGGGATATCAACAACGTATTGCTCGAGCATTAAATGAGAGTGTTGAAAATCAAAACATACAAGAGTGGGATCTAGTTCCAAAAACTAATCTCAAACCTTCCCAGACATTCGAAGGGAAACTTACAACTAAGGAGGACCCTACCTCCTTAATAAAATAAACTTTAGACGAATGGCTACCTTAGTTGACCTCGATGGAGTCATGTTTTCCCAACCTTTCAATCTCGACCAATTCAATAAATTATTTCCTTGAACCTTCCTGTGGTGAAAAGGAAGAATGCAATTTAATAAAATTGATTGGTCTTAATGGGAAGAGACAACCATAGAATTCTAAACACATTCCTAGCCCTATATCAAGATGCCCACTTGAGCCACCAACAGCACATTTGAAGTCAGCTAAAAACTTCGGCCCCCTAACCTTTTCATTTTAAAGAGAACTATGTAGACCTGATTCTACGTTATATTATTAACGTAAAAATTCAAATACAGATACACCGTTGCCTTTAAATCGAAGATACGTAGGTAGCCCGAGATATCAATTTGGGCCTAATATAAACAAACACAAAAAAACCTTTCTTACGGGGAAAATAATATTTATAGTCATTATGCCCTCATTCTAAAAACAGTCGGTGCAGTCTAAATAAGCAAAACTTCAACTAATAAAAAATTTCCCTGAGGCATTTTGGAACTCCATAGAGTTATGCTTATTTAAGAAACAACGCACAAAGACTAATACTATAAAATAAATAATCAAAAGAAGCCTAGAGGGAAATAACCTTACCCCCATTCATCTATTTCATATAAATAAACACCAAACAATGCCCTCCTTAAAACACCCTATAGCCAGGGATAAAATCAATAGACAAACACACTCGAAAAGGGCTCTTCGCAAACGTCACCCTATCTTGGCTAAAGAACGATAATCCGATTTTTAGCCAACATAAAAGGCTCTAGACATTTCACAAACAAATAAAGGGAACTTCCTTCCTTCACGCTCCATGTCAATACAACATGGGACACTATTATTTCCATGTGTATATATATCTTTTTATTTTGTGACATTTTGTACAAAAAGTATATTTATGTCAACAACATTTTATTAAAAAAAACTTAGGCTCACTCTGTATGCACACACTTCTTTTTGTTACTCAAGTATATAACTCTGTAATAAATAAAAGTAGAAAAAAACATGAACATAACAAAACAATCCATCATTAAAAGTAAAGAAAGATTATTTATAAAATAGGATGTTTCGGGAAGAATCCCCGTATAAGAAAAAAATGTAATAAGTATTCCTCGTGTTCCTCTTAAAGGAACATACTACACGTGTAGGGTCTTATCCCGAACAAACCTAAGCAAATAAAAAAAAATACCTTTTTGGGAGGGTACATAAAATTCAACCCAAACGCCAACCAAAAATAGTACCCTATAAACCTATGACATGAGAGGCCTCTTCCCCATAAGAACACCTTAATAATCTCCATTCGAGGACCCCGAACCTTTCATCTTAAACCTCGTTCCAGATAAAGAGGTGCAAGAAGTATTGGAAGGCCCCACATAACATTTTATTAGCCCCGTTGACCTCCCCAAAGAGTCAGTAGTCCAGTCACAGAGACATCATTAACTAGTTAGCACATATCCAAGTGCATGGAAGACCAACGAGTTAGTATCTTTTGAGGTTGAGAAACGTCAGCGAACACTTGCTAAAAATATGGAAAACATAGGAAAAAAATCAGTTTAAAAGAAAAATAATAATTCTAATAGTAAACCAAAAAAGATTAACTCATGTCACCTACGAAAAGAGCCAAATCTGGAGTTGTCACTAACAGTTTAAACTCAGATACACGCTCGTAGATGTGGAAAATTTGATCTTTGCCGTGGAGGACCATCATACATGTCAAGGGG
This sequence comes from Sambucus nigra, assembly GCA_949130495.1. Lineage (NCBI taxonomy): Eukaryota > Viridiplantae > Streptophyta > Magnoliopsida > Dipsacales > Adoxaceae > Sambucus > Sambucus nigra. Next base: position 425,271,546 of record OX422217.1, on the reverse strand, counting down.
AGCACATGTAAGACATAACAATCCACATGGAGATACGATAAATATGGAACCAAAAATAAAAGATAGAACAAAGTATCATCTCCTATACTCATTAGAATGAAAGGCACGGATGTGGAGGTCCTCGCACCCACGGGAATAGTGACCAATAATGATAATACGAACGAGGAATCCAATATACCAAAACTACCACCACTACTATAGTCCATACTAATATGAGGAGAACAAGATGGTGTGAACAAATAGAATAATAGCATCAGTCGAGTGAAAATCTTCGTTGAAAGGAGTTAGGAGAACTTTCCAACAGTAGAAAGTTGCATCTACATTCAATAGGTTTTGAGCTCAAACGTTTAACCGTTCAGTTAAACGTTCCCTTGGGGTGCTTTAACCAAACGGTTATAAGATATATGTAACTGAACGTTGAAACGCTCCTGGTGTCTCCAAAAACATTTTTCTTCCCCGGGGTTTCTCCCCATTCCTACCCAAACATGAATCCATTCCATAAATAGGCAAACCTATTTTGTCAATCCCAATTTCGACTAAGAGTGTTCGTGCGCGCAACCTCTTAGTATACCACCTAGGTGTACACCCTAATTCACAATTGGAGTTCGATTATTTACCTAGTCAACACCCTATAAAACCTCAAGGGATGAGAGTTGTAAACACCCCAAAAGTAAATAGGTTGAAACTACCATGAATAAATTTGTAAGGGTCTAAAAAAGAATTCACAAAAACATGAAAAATGACCTAAAATAGTCATGGGGAAGCCTTTAACCAATCAGTTTAAGTCCTTTTTTCCTTTAACTAAACGGTTAATGGTCATTAAGAGAATGATTAAAGCCTATAATCGAACGAATAAAAATCAAGCAACAATGATTACCAAATCTTTGTAATTTTACCCCGACCATACATGTGCTCCTCCCCACCTATACACCCTACACTTGTCCCAAACTTTAATCGAATTGTTAAAGGCCCCCTTTGATTGAACATTTAAAGTCCCCAAGTTAGGCCCTATAAAAGGGGTCCCAGACAACATTCAAGAGCACCCCCAAACCCAACATTGATTCGATTTTCTAAGTTTCTTCAACCCTAAGTGTCCTAAATACTTAGCTCTGTCAGAACATTTTTGAGTGAAGTTTGTACTTCTTAAAAGTCATTTCCACCGATCAATAGAGGCCAACCTTTGCACACACTTTGCAAAAGTCATCTCTTCCAAGAGAAGCTCCACCCGACTGAACGGTGCCACCTCATATGGGAAAATCCCACAAACACATCCGCCTTATGCTACAAGGGTAAAGTAAGTATGTATAACCTTCAAATCAATTCCAAAAATATATAATGTGATATAAATTGTCCATATTTATGTAAATAACTTAGCCCGACCCCTGCTAAGGGGATTGAATACGCAGTTTATAATATTTATATTTTAAAACTTGTTTTTTAACTCACCTTCTCAATTTGTGGAGTTAAAATGAAAGATGTTAAATAAATACTAGTAAAATGCTACAAATAAATACAAAATGAAAATATACTTTTCAAAACCATTCTCAGAAAAATGTCAGCGAGATGAGTCATTACAAACCTGTTTGGAAACTAAAGTCTAAATTGTACCACTTTCAACACTTTTGTGAGCAAAGAAACCCCATATCAATGGTGGCACCCTCAAGAATGTGTTTTCTTGAAGTATTAGTTAAACATCGACCTTTGACTAACCTATTTTTAAAAAATGAACATATCACTCCAACTTATAAAAATACTATATTAAGGACTAGGCTAATAAATACTATAATAATGTATATTATATACCCGATATACCATCACCTACACATGAAAATATGTCTCATTTGGTTGAAGTACATTATCTTTGATCCCAAGTCTCCTTGGTAATTAGGCGTTATACTGAACCGGATTCATGAAAACCAAGCCTCGTATTAGATCTCTCATTGCATTATTTATTAGGTACGTCTCCATCTCTAGCCCAAGCCTTATTTCTCAAACAAAGTGATCATATCTATCACTTTGGGTCAATCTGAGGTCTATGAAACCTCTGGGATATTAGTCATGTCTATAAGAGATACATAGATCTTTGTCGGCGGCTTTAAGTCCCCTTCGATCGTAAATATTCCCTTCTCTCCCCGTACCTATAGGTAGCAAAGGATGTTTAGAACATTACATCCTTATAATTACAACTCCAAACCTGCCTGAAGGACAATACCTTCTTACTAGTGATCACCCAAAAATCATAATAAACTATACCTTTGTTGGTGCGTTTGGCTCCACTCTCGCTCTGAATCTCCATCGAAGCTACCCTATATATCAAAGATAGTTTCTCTGCCTCTTAATCCAAGTCATCATACTTTCACACACATCACATTTGAACACGTGTACAATCTAACTATTTAGTCTTTGATCTCGTGCCTATATGGGTACATAGGTGCAATACTGAGTCCTTCTCATGAGCACTTTCCTCGACAATATATCTCTTGATATGTTGTCATAACGAATATGAACCAGTCATTTATATTACCTTTTAAAAAAAAACTCTCTCGCATCTCACGATAATAAAATATAGTTAATGAAGCATAAATAAAACATGGGGTGCCTAATACCTTTTCCACTTATAACCCAGTTCAGGAATATTTATTTTATATATTTAAGTGTGGATCCCTCTTTATTTCTAGTGCGAAAAGTGTTTTAAGGATGACAAAACAATTTCTCTCTTTATGAAAAATATTTTGAAAGTGTGAGTGGCCCGATATATGTGTTTTTAACAAAACCAATTTTTCTTCGAAAAAGATCCAACTTTTAATAATGCCCCAAACCAAGTTGTGAAAACCCAATTCTTACTTGAAACCAATTTTATCTTGATTAATCCTAAACATGCATCTAGTGATTAAAGCAAGTAAAGTAAAATGAAGAATACTCACAACGCCGGATGTACGAGGAAAAAACCCAAAACGGGAAAACAACCTCGGACGGCCCAAGCCAGACAAGCACTAAGAATAATGGTTTTACAAAGACAGATTAGCCTTACCCTAAGAGTCGATCCCCACGAGTATTGACGCTCCTTCTGATCTTCTACCGTTCTTCATTAGTGCCCACGCAGAAATTCCGTCTTCTACGATCTCTGTCCACAACACACGCCTCCACGTATGTCTCGGTGTCCTCCGATATTGCTTTGATACGTCTACGATGTCGAACACGATGTCCGTCGCTTCTTCACCGAAAAACCCTTTGTGTTCAATGAGTAGAACAGACAACTTTGGTGCAGCAAGATCACGTAAACATAAAAGAGTGATAAATCGGATCTTTGCAAACTCTAAATATGTTTTTATGCTTTGTAAACCTTAGAAAACATGTGCAAACAATGTTCTGGTTCGTAAAACCCTTTTCCAGAAAGCACACTTACGAAATTATGATGCAAACACTGTTTAAATAGGATTTAAACTCTGCCTCGAAAAACATGTCGTTCGAATGACTTAAGCATGTCGTTCGCGCGACATTGTATCTCGTTCGGACGAGATCCAATGTCGCTCGAGCGACCTTACGAAAGTTTAACTTTCAGAAAAAAACGTCTCTTAACAAAGAGATTCAAATTAGTCAAACTCTATTTCGAGCTTATCATCATAAAACGTAGTATAAACCTTTTAAAACACTTTAAATCATTTAAAAACATTTTTCTTTATAAAAATTACATCCTTATATTTTATAAAATAATTTCGAGCACCATTAATTATACACATTCATACCTGAGTGATCTCGGAATGAAATGAACTTTGAAGACGAGTAAACTTGCACCAAATAAACATCGGCATGATTATTTCTTTGAAGCTTTGCCGCAACGTCTTCAATTTCTTCAATACGTCATAGACCAAGTGGGATCGTGACAAAATAAAATACTCCCTATGACATATTACAAATACAGTTTTGTTCATGGAATTAAGTCAAAACAATACATGGACTCAATTGGAAATTTATGTCCTTACAAATCTCCCCCTTTGACTATTCCGGGACAAAACTAAACCAGTGAGATGCCTAACCGGGCCTTCAAGCCGTATGATGCCTAAATCCCATCCCATAAACCCAAAATCAAAAATACAGGACACGGACTAATATATGTAGGACCGGCAAGCATGAATTGTCTGAATGTGATGTAGTCTTGAAATCTCGAATCGCTGAAACATACCTACACACATGAAACAGACAAACAAATACCAAGTGAAGTATGGAGGAAAAAATGAAACTAATTTATATATTCAATAATAACATATCATGTTGAAAAATGTGAGCAATTATGTGATACCAATTTGTTACCGATTTGAAACAAATATCATAAAGAAACGCTCAACAAAACTCCCCCTACATCACATACATCTCTCCCCCTTTTTGTATCGAATAGACAATCCGGTGAAAAGATAAACCAAAATGTAATATCTAGCATAAGAATATGATACCAAATAGAATCAAGTTGATACCAATTATGAACAGTGAGAACTGCTAGATAAACAGGAATCAACTAGCTAAAAAAATCATGTAATGACAGAATAGTAGCTAGTAAACCAAGGAATCACACAAAGAGTATACCATTCCAATCAATTGTGATAAACCAACTCATATGCAAAAACCAATTTGGAACATAAAAGAACCTGCATATAAACCAGGTAATCCAAAAAATGCTTCCTGCAGTACCAAAAATATACCAAATTAAGCCAGAGGACTGCAAACCAATCAGAAGACATTTTTTCACCCTGTCGTTCGAACGAACCGGGGACTTCGCTCAAACGAGATGAGGAAGTCGCTCGAACGAAGTACATATGTCTTTCACGCGAGATGAGTTGTCGTTTGAACGACTTCGCGCGACCTGCTAAAATTTCCCAGTTTCCCAGAAATATTATAAAGTATTGCCCAGTGAAAAAATTTCCACAAAAAAATTCCAGGAAGGGACTGACAGAAGCAAAACAGTGGGCTTTTAACACAAAACTCAAAAACTCATAAAAACTAAAAATGCGATTTACACGCAAACATAGTACCGATGTGCTCAAATATGGACATAGAATGAATGGGCGTGAAACTACAACAAATGAATCATAATTCCAACACATCGAAACAATCAAGAAGCTCTAATTGATAGCGATAAATCATAAAACTTTATCATAGCCAAATGATAATTAAAGTGTGAGCTTAATGAACGAAACATACTACATGCACACAAATCCAGAATTTTGACGATTCTACAAACAATAGCGTCAAATTGCAATGTGTCAACATTAAGATTAGATGTGCAAACCCGTTTAAATTTTCTCCAAACAAACACCCTCATATAAACATACTTTTTAAAGATCTTTTGAGGTTTTTAGCATTCTCAACTTAGAGAAAATCTTATTGGCCCTTTTCTTAGCATATTGCTTTTTCTTTTTGGGCTCTTTTAAATGGTGGCTTTCACGATGAGTTAATTTTGAACTCTCGCAGCCCTTTCCCGTGAATCACTCATCATTTTTTCAATTCAAATCCTCAAGGTAAACGGTTATTACATGCACACTTCTCTTTAAGTTTACTTACGCATAGATGACAAGATTGAGATAAGAACACCTCACCAAATTCAATTATGCAAGATAAGTCAAACATCCATATAAACTCGTGCATGTGTGCGATGTTGGCATATATACAAAGTCGAATCAAAATGCATATCAACTTCGAAACAACCCCATATAAACAATGGTTAAGATCATTCTAAGCATCGATAATAATGACCAAATGTCCTAGACACATGTATAATGAAACGATTAGGGGGGGGGGGGGGGTCCAAGCACACCAATATGCCACATCAAACATGTAAACTCAAAAATAAAAACCAAAAATCTTTTTGATTTTTCAAACATATTTTTGACTTAAAGAAAAGAAAAATCTTTTTGAATTTTAAAAAGTTTTCTAAGAAAAATCTTTTTGTATTTTTCAAATAGGACTCAAACAAATGAAAATTATAATACAAAATGATACACATGTCATAATACTAGCAATGAATAAATCATGAAGCAAACTAGCACATGACAAACATGGCAACACTATCATCCTTTAGATTTAGCATGGGAAGAATCAAGTGCACCCAATCGAGAATCATGAAGTTTAATTCCTAAAGCCACTAAATCCGATTTCCTAACCCAAGTAGGTGTAAAATGACGCATGTAGGTGTGGGAAACCGGGGTAACTTTATTCCTAAACTTCCTAGGAGCTTGTCTAAGGTCGTAACAATAACGCCTAAGGTGACCTTTCCTACCACAAAATGTGCAAGTGTAGCGGTGGTGGGAATGATTACCTTTATGTGGACCTTTTCTAACCATCCTAGTGTTTCTCACATATGCTGGGGGAATGGGAACAACTCTCTCACCAAAACCTATACCTCCCCTATCTCCCTTAATTTGGACGGTGCCTAGGATTTTATCTAACTTTTCTGACCTAGCCTCCAAATCAAACTTGACTCTAGACGAGTCTTTTAACCTCTCCTCCAACTCAAGAATTCTAGACTCGAGTAAACGCCTAGTCTCCTCAAATTCTAAAATCTCCTTTTTCAAGTACTCCATCAAACCACGGAGATTGTCTCTCTCTTTCTCCACAAACTCTAGTTTCTCCCTAAACTTATTTTCTCGTGCCCTAAGATCCTCAATAAAACTATAATTATTTTCTATGGCACGCTCATTCAACTTAGATTTCAATTTTGAGTTAGCCTCTTTCACCTTCACCGTTTCGGCATACAACTCATTAAACGCATTTTGCAACTCTTTCACATCAACCTCCTCTTCGTCACTCTCTTCACCCTCACTAATATGGGATACACTCAAAACCTCCTAGGAAGAGTCATTCACATGAGAATTGTCTCCGTCACTCATATGACATGCCATAAACGCAGTAAAGTTACGCTCAATGGGGGGAACTCTCTCCCTCTTCCGGTTCACTATCACTTAAGGTGGCACTATAGACAATGGGTTGCTTGCCCTCTTTCTTAAGTCTAGTGGGACATTCCTTAACCTTGGGACCATACCCCTCACACCCAAAACACTTTTTCGACTCATCTCTCTTAGGCTTTTCAAACATATCCTTAGAGGTGGGATTTACTTTGTTGTTCTTGAATTTTTCAAATTTCTTGGCATCTTTCGATTGCTTTTGAAACTTAATAAATTTTTTAAATTTCTTTGCCAACAAAGCAACATCCTCAAAATCGGAATCTGAAACTTTAATTTCCTCCTTCTGGGTTTTCAAAGGAATACCCTTTTCTTTCTTAGGCACTTGCTTGGAGGTAATCATGTCGATTTCATAGGTTTGTAAGTCACCTACAATCTCTTCTAGTTTCGTCGACTCTAACCTACCCAAGGAGTTTAAAATGGTCACTTTCGCATCAAACCTACTAGGCAACGACCTAAGGATTTTCTTAGTGACACGGTTGTCGGGAATTTTCTCACCTAGGTTAAATGACGAGTTGACAATACTAGACAACCTAGCATAAAACTCATCAAAGGTCTCACTCTCTAACATCCTAATGGTCTCAAACTGTGTAGTGAGATTTTGAAGTTTTGACGCCCTAACCGTGCTAGTGCCCTCGTGAGTGAGTGCCAAAATATCCTAAGCCTCTTTAGATGTTTCACAAGTCATAATTTTATTATATTCTTCGTGTGTGACATGTGAAGCAATAACGTGCAGACCCTTAGAATTATATTGTGCAAGTCTTTTTTCAGTTTCGGTCCATGACTCAACAGGCTTTAAAGTAGTGACCTCACCTATAATAGTGACAGGGGGTGTCCAAACTTTCTCAACTGCAAGCCAAACACGCTCATCAATAGATTTTAAAGCACATCTCATTCTCATCTTCTAATAAGTGTAATTAGTTCCATAAAAAACAGGAGTTCGAGAAAATTCATTATATCCAGAATTCATCTTTGAAAACACACGGGATCTCAAAACAAATAAAAATGTTTTCTAGCTCTGATACCAATTTGAAAGTGTGAGATGCCCGATATGTGTGTTTTTAACAAAACTAATTTTTCTTCGAAAAAGATCCAACTTTTAATAATGCACCAAACCAAGTTGTGAAAACCCAATTCTTACTTTAAACCGATTTTATCTTGATTAATCCTAAACATGCATCTAGTGATTAAAGAAAGTAAAGTAAAATGAAGAATACTCACAACGCCGGATGTACGAGGAAAAGACCAAAAATGGGAAAACAACATCGGACGGCCCAAGCCAGACAATCACTATGAATAATGGTTTTAAAAAGACAGATTAGCCTTACACTAAGACTCGATCCCCATGGATATTGACGCTCCTTCTGATCTTCAACCGTTCTTCATTAGTGCCCACGCAGAAATTCCGTCTTCTACAATCTCTGTCCACAACACACGCCTCCACGTATGTCTCGGTGTCCACTGATATGGCTTTGATACGTCTACGATGTCAAACACGATGTCCGTCGCTTCTTCACCGCAAAACCCTTTGTGTTCAATGAGTAGAATAGACAAATTTGGTGCAGCAAGATCACGTAAACATATAAGAATGATAACTCGGATCTTTGCAAACTCTAAGGATGTTTTTACGCTTTGTAAACCTTAGAAAACATGTGCAAACAATGTTCTGGTTCGTAAAACTCTTTTCTAGAAATCACACTTACGAAATTATGATGCAAACACTGTTTAAATAGGATTTAAACTCCGTCTCTAAAAACGTGTCGTTCGAACGACTTAAGCATGTCGTTCGCGGGACATTGTATCTCGTTCGAACGAGATCCAATGTCGCTCGAGCGACCTTGCAAAAGTTTGACTTTCAGAAAAAAATGTCTCTTAACAAAGAGATTCAAATTAGTCAAACTCTATTTCGAGCTTATCATCATAAAATGTAGTTTAAACCTTTTAAAACACTTTATATCATTTAAAAACATTTTTCTTTATAAAAATTACATCCTTATCTTTTAAAAAATAATTCCGAGCACCGTTAATTATACACATTCATACCTGACTGATCTCGGAATGAAATTAACTTTGAAGACGAGTAAACTTGCACCAAATAAACATCGGCATGATTATTTCTTTGAAGCTTTGTCGCAATGTCTTCAATTTCTTCAATACGTCATAGACCAAGTGGGATCGTGACAAAATAAATACTCCCTATGACATATTACAAACACAGTTTTGTTCATGGAATTAAGTCAAAACAATACACGGACTCAATTGGAAATTTATGTCCTTACATATTTTTCCAATTTTTAATTCGCACCAACTTGTGAACAAATTTAACTTAACCAAATTTTATCTTGATTAATCCTAAACATACACCTAGTGATCAAAGAAAGTAAAGTAAAGTTAAGTAAAGAAAAGAGAACTCACAACGCCTGATGTACGAGGAAACTATAACGGGAAAAAACCTCGAACTGCCCAAGCCAGACAATCACTATGAATATGGATTTACAATAAACAAACACAAGTCTTACTCAACGAATCGATCACCATGAGACTTGATGCTCTTCTGATCTTCAACCACTCCTCGCATAGTGCCCATGCAGAAATTCCTTCTTCCACGATATCTGTCCACAACAAAAATATCCACTTATGTCTCGGTGTCCATCGATATGGCTTGTAACGTCTACGATGTTGAACACGACTCTTCCTCTTCTTCACCACAAAACCCATTAATGTTCTTCAAAGAAAAACTTCTTCTTGGCTCAAACAAGATCACTATTTCATATACTAATGAAAACTCGGACCTCGTAAACTCTAAGGATGTCTTTAGCTTTAGAAAACCTTAGAAAATTATATGTATAATCGTATTGTTACATAAACTATTTTCTGGACTGTACACATACGGAATATGATGGAAACACTCCTAATTATATTTTTATTGAGGCATATGTTCGTTCAATAGACTTTGGTATGTCACTCGAATGAGATGTATATGTCGTTCGGACGACACGTCATCTCGTTTGAATGACTAGTTAGGTTGTTCAAGCGACACAGTGAATTAGAGTCCAAACACTACTCTAATCCATCCTTATCAGAATAAAACGAAGTGTAAACCATTTCAAACACTTTTTTGATGTAAAAAACTAGATTATATCTAATTCTTTAATCACAGATAAAATAAAATGAGACAAAGAAATTTTAAAGTGGTTCAGCCTTATAAGAATGGCCTACGTCCACTGTTTCTATTATTGCTGACTGTTTGGGAATTCTTGATTACCAGTTCAGTCAAGAAATTCTCGATCCCCTTACAATGAGGATGATATAATGTATTTATAGCCCTCAGGTTGTACATGTGAAAGGGTAGTACATAGTTGTCCCTTACGTGTATACATCTGTATGATAATAATAAGCATTTAATGTGCAGTCAATCTGTTGGTTATCTTGTTATTAATGCTCTGTTCGAGGTGCAACTCGGACCGCCTACGTAGCTCGGTACTCATAAGTTGCTCGGTGTATTAAAGTTCTTCGGAGAACTCTTGTTGGTTGGAGCATCTGAGTTGATCGGGGAAGCAGAGTTCCTCGTTGCAGTATGGTTCCTCGGAGTCAAGGTGTTGTTCGGAAGTGTTTGTTGTTGCCACACAGATTGCCACGTGTCTTCACTAAATTGATCCATGTCAGCAGACTAAATTTGTTATCAACAGAAGCCCCCAATGTTTCACAGTTCGAAATTTTAGGAGTGTGGAACATTCTTTCTCGAAATATGGCGATTTTAAATGGTCATCCTAAAATTTAGGAGTATTTTCTTTTATATTTACTTCTCCTTCCAAATTCGTAGAATCGGACTTTTTGAATTTTTATAACCGCTTCGATTCCCGAGACCTTTTTGTCTTTTTAGCCGCTGCTAATGTAACCGTCTCTTTTTGTAATCATTATCTTTACCCATTCCCAAGACAAGGTATTTTAGCGTTGCAGAAAATCCCATCGTCTTCTACTTTTTCAAATTTATCTCTTTGAGTTTTTCATTGTCTCTCTCTCCTGTGCGTTCATCCCCTTCATCATTCGTTGTTAACAGACTCATCCTTTTTCTGTAAGATCTTCTTTCTCTTTGATTTCCTTTACTCATCATGGTTAACCCTGTAGAGTCGCTTGATAAATTTCGTTCTGATTTCTCTATTCGTTCATGGGTTATTTTGGAGGAACTTTCTGAGCCTTCAAATTATTTCGTTTGGCTGAGGGACATTGGTTCCCCAGTCTCTTTGTCTCTAAATGTGGCTTTTCTTTTCCCCCAAACCCTTTATGTCTGGAATTCTATCAATATTTTGACGTGGTTCTTGGAAGAATAGCCCCCAATACGTGGAGAATAGTTAACGGAGTTCATAGATTAAATCAAATTCATGGAAAGCATATAAAAATTTCAGAAATTATGTTCTATTATAGATGGGCTATTGGTGACAATACTTTTTATTTAAAACTAGGTTTTTAAATAAGGCTTTAGTGGTCAATCTCCCAGATACCAAGAGGGACTACTTCGAGCACGGGGTTGTTATGAAAAATTGGCAACACCTTCCACTGACTAGAAATGATGTGTACCAGGGTCCTAGATGTCCTCCCTATGGCAATGGGATATGTTGTTTTTATTTTGTTTTATTTTTGAAATTATGCTTCCTTTGTGTTTGATAAAATGTGTCACTGATATTTTAATTTTCATTTATTTGTAGTTGACAACAAAATAAAGTCTCCAAAAGAGATAGAAGTTAATTTAAAACATCTAAAACATATCTGGGGTTTGCATCAGACTGTTGCTGACGAGTATATCAGGTCAGCTTCATATTTGTTGCAGTATAAGAGTTACACCTCATCTTTTACTGCTCGTTCGGTGATAAGTGAGGTTGAACCCGTACCTGCTTCTGCAAGTTCTTCACCTGAGTATAATATTCCTCTGAGTGAAAGAATGAAGAAAAGAAGAGCTCCTTCCATCTTTGAGAAATCTGCCTCTGTTGCTGGAGAGGCGAAGAGAAGTAAACATGATGTTCCAGAAGAGGGGACAAAAAGATTGATGCACCCCCCATGGCTACTACTGTGAAGGTTGCCGAGAAGCCCCCAGTGGCTCCGAGCAAGGCCGCTGTTCCAAACAAGGTGATTGTTATTTCTCCGACTAAGACTACATTGTTAGTCGAGACCATTCCTGTTCCCTAGAGGAAGCTTAAGAAGAGCTCCTCGGTCAATTTGGCTGAATCCATCTCTCAGCCCCCGATTACTGGAAGTGGTGTTCCGACTTTTGTTGCCCCGAGCTCAGTCATGAGCTCGGTGAAGTCTTGGATCATTCTCGAGATCCAAGGTATGGAAGAAAATCTTTCTCGAGACATGGTTACCTCATTAGCTGCTCGTCATATAGCTTCTGTAAGTATCATTGTCCTCAACTTTCATTTTTCCCTTGTTACATATGTGTACTGACTTGATATCATTTTCTTTTCCCAGTTGGTGACATGTTTTAATACCATTTTAAAGAAAGATGAAGCTATTAAAGTTTCAAGCTCCTCGTCTGGTGCGGAGGAAGCTTTGGTGGGCCTGACGCAGTCTTTGAAAGATTCTCGTCAGAAGTATGATGATGATAAGGATGTTTGGGAGAAGAAACTTGATTCCACCGAGCAGGAGAGAAACCAGGCTGTTGAAGTCTCTAAAGGTTTGGAGAAGAAAATAAAATATTTGGAAGAGAAGAATAAAGAGCTCGATGAGAAGCTCAAAGATGCTATGGAGCTTGAAAGTAAGCTCAAAAATGCTGAAGAAGAGTTGGGCCGACTTTGTGAAGTAGGTCGTCAAAAGGAAGAAATAGATAATAAGCTGAAGGCTATCGAGGATCTTCTTTCTGAGAAGCTTTCCTTAGAGAAAGAGAAAAGGAAGTTGGCTATAAAAAAGTCTTTCAGCACTGGCTGGGATAAGGGGTGGAATAAAGGTCTGGCTGCCATAATGTCGCAGGTGGAATATGGCAGCCACAAATACTTTAGGGATGGTTGGGTCGTTGCTCTGTAAGAGATGAAGGTCGATGAAAATTCTGACCTATTTTAGCGTCACATCACGGGCCCCCCTCCAACTCCTGAAGAAGAAGAAGATGACGAAGCTGCCTCTGAGGAATCCTCCATGATGATGGGAGATCAAATTCCTCATTCCCCAGCTATCCAGTCCACCAGCGAGCAACTTCAACCATCCATTGAGCAACTTCCACCACTCCCCGAGCAACCTACCATACCATCCGAGCAACCTACCTCTTCATCCCAGCCTCCCGAGAAAGTTTTGGGAGACAAGGAAAAGGTGTAGAGTTGTTCGTATTTTCTCTCTGTTTATTTTTCTTTATCAAATGTAACTCTGAATTTTGTACTTTTCCTTTATGATGTAATAAAATTTGAAGTTTTGCCTATTCATACTGTTGTTTCTCTTCTTCATGCTCTGTTTGAACTCTCATTGATTCTTGCTTTCTCTTCCTTTACTATTTTTATGGCCAGGATGGAGTTATTGTCTGCTCATGATACAAAATTGTTGAGGCAATGCAATGAGTACTTCATAGATGGTCATACAGATATGAGTGCAGCACAAATCGTTGACATCCTAAGTCAAGGTGCTTCAGAGCAAGCAATTTCAGCCTACCAGTATTTGAAGTGCCTGCTTGACCGTGCAGTGGATAACAATGTAGCATATTATGAAATGATTGAAGATCTCCAAGGAACTCTTGAAGAGCTTCAACAACAATAAAAGGAATCTACAGCCCTTTTGCACGAAGGATACGAGAAGAAGTATCAGCAAATCAGTGTTGATAAGGGATATGCTAAACTGTTTGCTGCTTAGGATGTGAGGGAGAGAACTTTGAAGGCTGAGGTCGAAGAGCACAGACAGATAGCTGACTTGTTAGAGCAGGAAAATAATAACCTACAAAGAGAGGTGTCTCAGTCGAAGTCTGCAGCTTCCACCTCAAACGCTTTGGTCCCTGTGACCGAAGAGGGATTCTCTTTCTTGGAGGTAAAAAACGCCAACCTAAGGGATGAATTAGAAACCTTGAAGAGAGATGTCCCTTCTATATCCACTCGGGGACGAGCAAGAGATGATCAGATTACTGTTAAGGAACAGAGAACTCAATCTTCCCTGGAGAACCAGGCCTTCCAACTGATGGCAAAGAACCAGGCATTGGCTGAGATGTCTAAGAAGATCAGGAATCTGGACGAGTAGCTTTCTGCACAGAAGTCTGCCTTGAAGAATAAAGAACTCTTTACAAAAAGTCTTCACGAGCAGTTGGAAAGGTTGACTTATCAGTGCCACAAGCAGCCCAGAGAATTTTAGATGGCTGGTTACAATGAGGCTCTTTACCATTTGGATGATCGGATCCAAAATGCGAATAATGAAGGTTACAAACAAGGGTGGTTAAATGCCCTGGGTGTACTGCAACTAGAACAAGGTCAATACTTATGGGATTATCATAATCCTGGGTTGCTCGACTTGCCAATGCCACCCTTCAAACTCGACATGAGATGGATCCCTGCCCGGGCAATCCTTCAGTGTTTGATTTCCAAATATCTTGGCGATTATAGTCTTCATTCCAATGCTGAAATATCTCATCCCGAGTACCTACTCGATCGACCATCTGTGATGAACATCAGGATGCTTAGAGATCTTAATTTCATAAACTCCCCTTATGCTTTAGACGATCCTCCTGCTGGCGAGGAACCTGTTTCAAAAGCAAACGGGAATAAACCAATAGAATAGGAATCTTGATGTAATAAATAATTTGTATTTCATTCTCAATGTATTCTGTTTTTGGATTTAATGAAAGATTTTTATTTTTGTTCGCAATCTTGATTGCCATTGCCTTGTGGTTGTAAAACACTTTATATATGTATATCTGTTAAAAATATAACAACATTGTGTTATTTGTTGATCAACTTAGAGTTGATTAAAACTTATTGTCGACTAGTTTGAATTTGTGGTAATCATTTGACAACTAACCAACTTAATGATGTTTTGTTTCTCGACCAATTTAGTAGAAATTTAAAAAGTTACGATTATCAAAAATTTTGCTCAATCACTTTCTCGTATTCATAAAATGTTTCCGACCAACCAAGGTCGGTAAATTTTCCTTTTTGACCAACTACAGTTAGTGGGTTTTTATTCCTGATCAACTATAGTTAGTGGATTTTTTCTTAACGAGCAACTTTGGCACTTTTTGGAATAGTTTTACTTCCTAACCAACCTTAGTTGGCATTTTTAGGAATAGTTTTACTTCCTAACCAACCTTAGTTGACATTTTTAGGAATAGTTTTACTTCCTAACCAACCTTAGTTGGAATTTTTAGGAATAGTTTTACTTCCTAACCAACCTTAGTTGGCATTTTTAGGAATAGTTTTGAGTAGTCTAAGTTTTGCTGAGTAGTGTGTAGCACTAGTATTCCGCAAAAAATTTCCAACAAAAGGAGAGAACTGGGCAAAACATTGTCACTGTATTCATACTGATGAAAATGTATTGCATGAGAGTTTACATCACTGATAATACTTGCGCAACTGTTCTGCATTCCATGCATTCTTAAACTCCGGCCCTTCTAAAGTTGCTATTCTATAGGTTCCTGGTCGAACAACTTCTGTAACTCGGTAAGGTCCATGCCAGTTCACTTCCAATTTGTTGTGCTTTTGAATCACTTTCTTTAGCACATAGTCTCCTTATTTTAGGTCGCACTTCTTTACTCTCTTGTTGTAGAACAAAGCTGTTTGTTGTTGGTATGCAGCATTCCTAATGGATGCTTCTTCTCTAACTTCCTCGAGCATGTCTAAATCCAATCTTCTCATTAAGTCGCTGACAGGGGAATTGAAATTCAGTACTCTGTGTGTCGGGAGACCCAACTCGGCAGGTATAACGGCTTCACTTCCAAATGCCAGCATATATGGAGATTCCCCTGTTGCTGCTCGGGGAGTAGTTTGGTAAGCCCATAGTACTGATTGTAGCTCGTTGATCCAATTTTCTTTCGCGTCATCCAGTCTTTTCTTCAAGCCATTCAGTAGTGTTATATTTGTTACTTCAGTTTGGCCATTGCTTTGAGGATGACCTAGTGCTGAGTGGAAGTGATCCAACCAAATCAATTCCCCATATGGAAAATGGCCAAGGGGAAGTAATGGGTGTCAATAAAGCTTAGGGAGTTCTTCGGATGGAGGAGAAGCGCTGACACTTGTCACATTTCTTAGCATAGGCTATACAATCAGCCCTCATCGTTGGCCAGTAGTATCTTTGCGTCATCACCCTTTGCAAAAGCGTCCGACCTGCTACATGGGCTCCACAGGACCCTTCATGGATTTCTTCAATCAAGTCTTTCACCTCGGTGGGATGCACACATCTTTGCAAACCTGCTATAATTCCTCATCTGTACAGAATACCATTATTCAGTACATAACGAGCAGCTTTAAACTTCAGTTTTTTGGCTGCAAGTTTGCCAGTTGGTAATTCCCCCTCCTCAATATATGCCCTGATGGAATCCATCCAAGATGGTCCTAAATCAAGGGTAATAAAATTCATCGTCAGATCTTCATCTATACTCCGACCAGCTAAAACTTCAATTCGGATTGTTCTTCATAGCTCGGTACGAGTAGCTGATGCTAATCGAGCTAAGGCATCTGCTCTCGCATTCTCCATTCTTGGTATTCTTATCAGCTGAATAGCATCAAATTTTGATACCAATTTCCTTGCCTTTGCATGATACCTGATCATTAATTCTCCTTTGACTGCATATCCTCCCATCATTTGATTTATGATCAATTGCGAGTCACTGAAGATAATAACCTGATCTGCCCCCATGGTTTTTGCCAAACTATGACCTGCAATCATGGCTTCATATTCAGCCTCATTATTTGAAGCTTTAAATTGGAAGCGTAGGGCATATTCCATGTCGACCTTGTCTAGAATATTAAGAACAATCCCTGCTCCACAGCCTGTTGTGCAAGATGAGCCATCCACATATAAACTCATATAGGTAACTCGTCTTCAAATTTCTGATCTGATTGAGTTACTCGATGGAAAATTTGTTGCTTCCTCTCACCCTCTCCTAATATTTCTTGTTGTTCGTCGATTATCACTTCTTGCCTTTTTACCAACCTAAGTTGGTTTGGGCTTGAGTTTGATGATTCTGTAACATCTACTTGCCCTTTTACCAACCTAAGTTGGTCTGGGCTTGGGTTTGATGATTCTGTAACATCTACAGGTTGATCGATGAGCAGCTTTTGTTCCTCGGGGGTATTAGGATAGGTGAACTCTGCTATAAAATCTGCTACTGCTTGCCCTTTAAGCAATGATCTGGGTTCATAAATTATGTCATATTCACCGAGCTTTATTTCCCAATACATCGATCTTCCTGATTTTTCTGGTTTATGAAGAGCTTGCCTCAATGGCATGTCAATATATATGACTATAGTATGAGCCTGGAAGTATGGTTTCATTCTTCTACTTGCCTCGATCAATGCTAGTGCCAATTTTTCCAGCTTTGGATATCTGATCTCTGCTCCTCGGAAGGCTTTGCTAGTGTAATAAATCGGTTTTTTCACTCCATTCTCCACTCTTATTAATGCCGAGCTAGCTGCATTTTCTGACACTGCCAGATACAAGTGCAATTTTCCTCCCATCACTAGCCTGGACTATAGTGGAGCTGCTCCCAGATATTTCTTCAAGTCTGGAAAAGCCTTCTCACATTCATCATTCCACTCAAAAGTCTTTCGGAGCGTTTTGAAGAATGGGAGACATCTATCAGTTGCTCGCGATCCAAATCTGTTGAGTGCTGCTACTCGTCCTGTAAGACTTTGCACTTCTTTCTTCGTCGTTGGAGATCGCAGCTCTAACAGAGCTTTGATCTTTTCAGGGTTTGCTTCAATGCCTCGTTGGTTGACAATGTACCCAAGAAACATGCCTTCTCGTACTCCAAATATGCACTTCGTCGGGTTCAGCTTCATTTGATATTTATCTAGTTGATCAAAGGTCTGGCCTAAGTCAACTAGATGATCATTATCTTTCTTTCTCTTTGTCAGCATATCATCAACATAGACTTCCATATTGCAACTGATTTGTTCTGCAAACACCTTGTTCATCAGCCGCTGATATGTTGCACCTGCATCCTTCAAACCAAAAGGCGTAACATTATAACAGTAAGTTCCCCTAGGGGTAATGAAAGAAGTACTCTCCCTGTCTTCATGTTTCATCTTAATCTGATTGTATCCAGAATAAGCATCCATGAAGCTCAATAGCTCGTGTCCCGAGGTAGCATCTACTAATTGATTAATTCGGGGCAAGGGAAAGTGGTCCTTTGGGCATGATTTGTTGAGGTCAGTGAAATCTACACACATCCTCCATTTGTTGGTCTTTTTCTTTACCATCACCACATTTGCTAACCAGTCTGGATATTTAACATCTTCAATAAAGCAAGCTTTCTGGAGCTTCTCGAGCTCTTCCTGTATAGCTTGATTCTTCTCGGGACTGAATACTCTTCTTCTCTGCTTTACTGGCTTGATCTCCTTATTCACGTTGAGTTCGTGACATAAGAAATTTGGGTTTATTTTGGGCATATCCTCATGACTCCATGCAAAAGTTTGCTTTCTGCTTCTTAGGAAAGTTATCAATTTCTGTTTTAGTGAGGCCTCCAATGACGAACCTATTTGAGTTGTTCGTTCAGGGTGCTCGTCGTCCAGAATGATGTTTTCAGTAGCTTCCACCACTTGACCTTTCACGAGTTGGGACTCATCTCTAGGATTCAATGTTTCAATTTCTGCACCTTCCTCCACTTGATAGGTAGTAGTCTTTTTCCTTCATTCCTCCAGTTCCTCTTGCTTGGCAGATGAATAGTAGCATTCCCGAGCTACTTTTTGATCACCCTTCACAACTCCTACTCAAAAATTTATTGGAAATTTTAGGCATTGATGTACCGTAGATGGCACTGCCTCGAACTTCTTCAATCCTACCCTTCCCATGATGATATTGTAGGCTGATTGAACATTTGTATCCATCATGAAGAAGCGTATTCTTTCTGTTTGACAAGCAGGACATGTACCAATGAATATATCCAATTTGATCGTCCCAAGTGGAAAAAATTTCTCGCCAGCAAAACCGAGGAGGGGTCTATGATAAGGCTCCAGTTGAGATAGCTTTAGATTTAAACTGTCGAAGCACGAGTAGAACATGATGTCTGCCGAGCTACCATTGTCTACCAGTACTCTTGAAATCATTACTTCCTTCATCCTCATTTTTATCACCAATGGGTCATCATGAGGATATAGAACACCTGCGAGGACGTTCTTTGAGAAACTAATGATCAATTTCTCTTTGTTTACCTTTCTCGGGCGATCCTCCTCAGCTAGATTTATTCGTTGAATGTATGAGCAAGCTTGAGCCTCATAGAGGTAAGATTTTCTCTCTGCAGTAAGGTCTCCTCCTCCTGCATCTCCACCTGTAATAACATTACAATCCAATGACCCAAAGCGTATTGAAAATACCTCACATTCTGGATGCCTTGGTCTCTTGGGAAGATCGGGGTCATCTTCTGGATCAACTTCATGGTCTCTTTTCTTGTTCTCCTCTACTCAATGAGGAGACTTAGACCTCTCTCTTGTTCGGTCGCTATTTTTTCTTTCATTTCTACGATCAACATACTTTGCCAATTTTCCTCGTCTAATAAGTGTTTCAATCTCATTCTGAAGAGCTATGCAATTTTTGGTCATATGGCCATGATCTTTGTGAAAATCGCAATATTTTGCCTTATTCCTCCTGTCAGGGTCTGCCTTCATTTTCTCTGGCCAGTTTAATTCCTCGTTGTTCATGATTTCTTCTAGAACATGGTTGATGTCTATCTTCAAAGGAGTGTAATTATCAAATTTCTTCAATACCTCCCATGACGACCTTATTTTTTATTGTCTGTCACCACCATTGTTCTTATGCTCTTTCTTCTTAACTTTATCACCTTCCACCTTGGTTTCTTTGGCGTTCATATTCTTCTTCGCAGCCATAGCCTCCTCGGTATTCATGATCTTGGCCGATTTTTCCATCAAATCTGACATGGTTCTGGGTGGATCTTTGGCCAAAGTGTAGACAATTTGTTGGGCAGTAACCCACTCATCAAGGCAGTAATCGCTGTCTTTTCTTCATAATCAATGACTTCGAGTTTCTCGTTATTAAAACGAGTTATATAATCTCTGGTACTTTCACCAACTTTTTGTCTAACACTTAACAAATGCGCTACTCGTTTAACTGGCTTGGCCCCAAAATAAAAATTTCCAATGAATAACTAGGCTAGTTGAACGAAAGTTGAGATCTTACTCCGAGGAAGATTATTGTACCATATTTGAGCAGATCCGGTAAGAGTTCCTGAGGATGCTCTGCATCTCATCTCATCTGGAACAACATAGATTTCGGCTGCAGCTTGGTATTGTTCTACATGAAGAACAGGGTCGATCTTTCCATCATATTTGGTAGTCACCATAGGTGCTTTGAACTTTACGGTGTGGGAAAATCCACAATGGCCTGGACAAAGGTGTCCCTTAAACAAAAGTTCATTGTTAAGGGTTCTTGGCCTTAGCTATTTCCCCTAGTCTGTCTTCCAGCCTCTGAATAGAGCCTTTCCACGCATCATTTCCTTCCTCGGGTCTGTTGGTTCGAGCAACTAATCGCGTTGAGGTGGCTTCCTGTGATTTATCTTGACGAGAAGTTGGTCGCGGCTGGGCAGATCCTTCTCTTAAGTCTGATGGTCGTCGAATACTCCTCGACGCAGCCTTAGGAGGACTTTTGTTCCTCCTAGGACCTAATCGATCAAAATGAGATACCCTGCTTAACCTTTCTAGCTCACTAGTCCTTTCTGGAGAGAGAGTGATACGTTGTTCAGTATCTGTGGCTCACACTGACGAAGTTCATCCAGGTTGATAAGAAAAATCTTCAGACTCCTCAGTACGATATGAATCGGTATGCCTAGTACGCGAAGAAAGTAAGCGGGTATTTCCTTAAACACTTTGATGTCCTGAATAGGTCGATACTCCGCCATGAAGGGTTTGTATGAGTTATCGCATAGTTTCTTGCATGGTTGTTTGGCCCTGCGCCAGATTTGTCATTATTCCAGCCAGATTTGGAACGTTTGGCGGAGCAGATGGATTTGGAGGGCCTTCAGCGTTTCGATTGCTGGGTTCTGGATTATCAGCCATTTGTAATGAATTGTTTTTGATGAAAAATGATATTACCAGTCGTTTCCCACAGACGGTGCCAATCTGTTGATGTAAAAAACTAGATCATATCTAATTCTTTAATCACAGATAAAATAAAATGCGATAAAGAAATTTTAAAGTGTTTCATCCTTATAAGAATGGCCTACGTCCACTGTTTCTATTATTGCTGACTGTTTGGGAATTCTTGATTACCAGTTTAGTCAAGAAATTCCTGGTCCCTTTACAATGAGGATGATACAATGTATTTATAGCCCTCAGGTTGTACATGTGAAAGGGTAGTACATAGCTGTCCCTTATGTGTATACATCTGTATAATAATAATAAGCATTTAATGCGCAGTCAATCTGTTGGTTATCCTGTTATTAATGCTCTGTTCGAGATGCAGCTCGGAACGCCTAAGCTGCTCGGACCGCCTAAGTAGCTCGGTACTCATAAGTTTCTCGGTGTATTAATGTTCCTCGGAGAACTCTTGTTGGTCAGAGCATCTGAGTTGATCGGGGAAGCAGAGTTCCTCGTTGCAGTATGGTTCCTCGGAGTCAAGATGTTATTCAGAAGTGTTTGTTGTTGCCACGCAGATTGCCACGTGTCTTCACTCAATTGAGCCATGTCAGCAGACTAAATTTGGTATCAACACACTTTTAAAAACATTTTAAAATCATTTCTTTAAATAAAATTATGGGTACCCGGATTTGGCATTACGGGCCCGGACGAGTAGCCTAATTAAAACGGCCCAAAGTCGAAACCCTTCGCACCTTAACATTAATTCAGTTATGACTTAGTCTTCTCCCATATTCTCGTATAGAGATGTTCCAGGAGAAGATGTTAAATGTGGGGGAGTCCAACACCCCCACTCCCCGAAGACAGACATGTATATAATAAACCCTAGGTCTGGGGCAAATGACACGCACTGTATTCTCTGTAAATGCTCCCCGGAGTATATATAAATAATACTGACTGAACCACCGTGGACGTAGGCATTCTTGCTGAACCATGTACATCTCTTGTTGTGTGATTGGCATTTTACTTTCCTTATTTTTCTTGGTGATTGCACTTCTATCATTTATTTGTGTTGAATATATTTGTCACCACAATTGGCGCCGTCTGTGGGAATGTTTATCTTCCGTAAGAAAGCCCACACCAACAAAGAAGTTTGAAATGTCTTGTCACAGTAGTAATGCTCCTCAGGCAGGAGATATCCAAGAATAACCTATTCCTGGCAGGATCAGATCTAAAGTTCGGCATTCAGATCAGAGGGCTTGCCTCCTCAGAAGAAAGCCAAGGACCAGCGATGTCCACACAAATATCCAGGTTGATTGATGCATATGAGGCGAGGCTCCAAGAGCAGAGGGAGTCTTCTCGCAAGCACGAAGCTGAGAATGATCGCCTCAAAATAAGGTTAGAGAGAATGGAGAGAGAGCCCCATCGTGGCACTAGGGGACGTCCGTATTGCACTCCACCCCCAGGCAAGCAAGTCTCGCAGCCGAGGAAGGAGCCCTAGACGCAGGTCCCAAAAAGTTGAGGGGGAAGAGTCAGAGGACGACCTGCTCGAGCAACTGCGACTAGCTCGCCATTACAGGAGCCCAGCTCGTAGCAACGAGAACATACGAAATTTGGTCCGAAAGGAGATGGAGCAACACCCGACGCATCGCGGTGCCAGATCGACCCGAGAGCTCACTAGGAGAGCCCTCAAAACTCAAATGAAATCACCTTTCTCAAGGGAAATAGAAGAGGAGGAAGCCCCTAAGAAATTTGCTATTCCAAGGTTCAAGATTTATGATGGTAAAATTGATCCCATTGATCACGTTAGGCAGTATAGGAAAGACATGACCCTCTAGAACCATCGGAACGCACTGATGTGCTGAATTTTTCCCTCGAGCCTACATAACGTGGCGCAGAAATAGTTCAAAAGGCTCCCCCATAGGTCCATAAGAAGCTTCGAGTCCCTGGCCGAGCTCTTTATTACCCCTTCATTACTAGTAGCTCTTATCCCAAAAGGATGGATTCCTTGCTAACAATGAAAAAGAAAACTCAAGAGACCCTCTGAGACTACGCGAAGAGGTACTGGGAATTATTTAACGAGGTTGATGACTGATCGGAGCAGGTAGCAGTGGCCTCCTTCAAAATTGGGCTACCCAACTCTTCCCTTCTATACCAGTCCCTGTCAAACAAAGAGGCCACGACCATCGACGACCTTATGGCTCGCATTGAGAAATACGCCAAGGTGGAGGATATGACCCGCCTCAGCACAGGGGAGAACGGTCGAGCTAAGCTCGCTGCCAAAGGAAGTGGAAAAGCTGAGAACCAGAAGAAAAGAGGAAAGAATGAGGGAAAGAATGGCTACAAGAACGGATCCAGGAACGATGTGGCAAAAGCATTTCAGGCAGTCAACACTGTCTTCATAGAACCGATGTATAAGATTCTCATAAAAATCAAAGACGAACCATTTATTTAGTGGCCCAGAAAGATGGGAGGATATCCCTCAAAGAGAAACAATTCCCTGAGATGTTCTTTTCATAAAGAAGGAGGACATAAGACTGAGCATTGCAAGGCTCTTAAGTCCCACCTCGAAGAGCTAGCCCAGTTCGGGCAATCGAATGAATTCGTGGAAAAGAAGGCAGAGAAAGTTGCTGCCAATGGAGAAGCAAGGCCTAAAAACGTACTCGAAGACGATGCCAGCCATGAATTCACAGTAATTCATTGGGCATATTATGTGAAGCAGATTTAAGGAAATTCAGCTCGAATGGTGGTAAAAAAGCTTACAGTGGTGATGCAAGCTTTTCAGATCGATCCAACAAAGACACAATCAGAAAAGCATCGATGAGAAGATGACATCGACTATAGTAAGCATATTGTATTCACAGATGAAGATCTGGTGGGAGTAAGAACCCCACATCAAGATGCTTTGATCATTACTCTCAGGATAGCTAACTATGACATAGATAAGTTGCTCGTCGACTAAGGAAGCCCATCCGAGGTAATGTATATCGATCTGTTCAGAAAATTGAAATTAAGCATCGTCGACCTAAAGGAGGCCACTGTCCCTTTAGTTGGATTTGCTGGAAAAGTGACTATGCCCTTTGGAAAGATCGTGCTGCCAGTAAGGGCAGAAAATGTCTCCAAGATGATTGAGTTTCTGGTAGTTGACATTAACTCTCCATACCAAGCTATCCTCGACAGAGGATGGCTACACGCAATAAAGGAAGTCTCCTCGACCTACATCAGAAACTCAAATATGTGACCGAACGAGGTGTAATGGATATCCATGGCTATCAAGCGATGGCAAGAAGGTGCTTCATAATGTCCATCCGCCCAAGACAAGAGAAGAAGGCCGACAAGCCCAGCGATAAATTTGAAGAACAAGAAGGACTGATACCTTTCAAATAGCAGTTAAAATATGGAAGGCCCGAAGTGAAGGAGACCAGGCTCCTCCCCTCTGAACGGGTCATCGAGGACCTGAAGGAAGTTATAGCTGGAGGTAGCGACGATGACAAGATCTTCTTGATTGGAGCTTCTCTCACAGATCAGGAAAAGAAGGAGTTGACGATTCTACTGAGAAGCAATGTAGATGTTTTCGCATAAGAACCATATGAGTTTCCTGGAATTGATCCTAGTGTGGTTTTTCATCAGCTGCACGTCGACCCCACTTTCAAACCAATCACGCAGAAGGCACGGCGAACTGCGCCCGATAAGGAAAAGGACGTAGAAAAAGAAGTTGAAAAGCTGCTGGATGCAGGATCCATACGGGAGGTCCAATTCCCCAAATGGTTATCCAACCCAGTAGTAGTTCCAAATAATAATGGGAAATGGAGAGTCTGCATCGACTTCATTGACCTTAACAGGGCGTGCCCTAAAGACAGTTTCCCTCTCCCAAAAATCTATCAATTAGTGGATGCCACAGCAGCTCACAAGAGAATGAGTTTTCTAGATGCATACTCGGGGTATCATCAGATCCCTCTGTACATGCGAGACCAAGACAAGACAACATTTATCACCACCATTGGATTATATACTGTTACAAGGTCTTTCCCTTAGAGCTCAAAAATGCAGGGGCAACCTACCAGCGGCTAGTCACCAAGAGGTTCAATGACAAAATCGGGGACACCATGGAAGTCTACATCGACGATATGCTCATCAGAAGAAGGAACAAAGAAGACCACCTCTCAGACCTATCAAGAACCTTCAAAATCCTCAGGAAGTACCGAATGAAACTTAA
Organism: Sambucus nigra; assembly: GCA_949130495.1. NCBI lineage: Eukaryota > Viridiplantae > Streptophyta > Magnoliopsida > Dipsacales > Adoxaceae > Sambucus > Sambucus nigra. The sequence continues at coordinate 425,246,173 of OX422217.1, read as the reverse complement.
CGCAAGCAAGTATTCTTTCGACGTCCAGTCAGTAAAATTTCTTGGGTACTTAGTCAGCAAGAGAGGCATCGAGGCTAATCCAGACCAGATCGATGCAGTCAAAAGGGTACAACCTCCTCGCACAATACGGGACGTACAAAAGCTCACCGGCATGCTCGCTGCCTTGAACCGTTTTATCTCAAAGTCCTCAGAGAAGTGCAAACCATTCTTCCAGCTCCTAAAAAGAAACAAAATAGTAGAATGGAATCGAGATTGCTCGCAGGCATTGGACGAGCTCAAGGCTTACCTTAGCTCACCACCGCTGCTCGTCATACCCCAGGAAACATATTCCTTGTACTTATACCTCGCTGTTTCCAGCCACACTGTCAGTTCTGCCTTGGTGTGCGAAAAAGAAGGAATCCAGCACCCCATTTATTACGTGAGAAAAACCTTATTGGAGGTCGAGCAGCGGTACCTGCCACTAGAGAAGCTCGCCTTTGCACTTGTAGTGGCTTCGAGGAAGTGGAAGCACTACTTTGAAGCTCACACTATCATCGTCCTTACATCGCACCTCCTTAAAGCAATCCTGAAGAAAGAGGATTTGTCAGGGAGACTGTCTAAATGGTCAGTCGAGCTCGGACGATTTGACATCCAATTCTAACCAAGGAACGCAATCAAAGGGCAGGTCCTTGCTGATTTCATAGCCAAATTCACGGGGAGCAGCCTCTCGACCAACTTCAACCCGTGAAGCAAAGAGAGAATCACACAACATAGGGAGTCTCGAAATTTTTTGTTGATGGAGCCTCCAATTCAAAGGGGGAGGAGTAGGCATTGTGCTTGTCACTCCAGAGGATACAATCCTCGAACAAGGAATCGGACTTGGATTTGAAGCCTCCAACAACGAAGAAGAATATGAGGCCTTAATAGCCGGCCTCCAAAAGGCACATACTTTGGGGGCAAAGCAGTTAGAGGAGTTCGGAGACTCACAATTAGTCTCCAATCAGATACGTGGAGACTACAATGCAAAAAATGAAAGAATGGCAGCCTACCTCGCCTTGGAAAAGAGGCTAATGGCCAGCTTTGAGGAAGTCCATGTCCAGCAGTTTCCTAGAGGACAAAATAACTATACTGACGCCCTAGCAGCCTTGAGTTCGACTTCCAACTTAAAAAGAACAATCCCCATCAATTTCCTCGCTCATCCGAGCATAAATCGTGGCAGTGAGCTGCCAAGCATGGAGCATGTGCTCCACATTGAGTTAGCACCCAGTTGGATGGATCCCTTAAGGGACTATTTGAAGGATGGCGCACTCCCAAGTGATAAGAAGGCCGCTCACTAGATAAGAGTCAAAGTTGCTCGCTTTCACTTATCTCCTGAGGACAAGCTATATAAGAGATCGTTCCCGATCCTTACCTTCAGTGTGTTCACCCGAGGGATGTCGAACGAATTCTACACAAACTCCACGAGGGAATCTGTGGAGGCTATATTGGAGGAAGGTCATTGGCTTTTCGAGCAATAAAGCAAGGCTATTGGTGGACATATATGCAAAGAGACTCTGCAGTGTATGTTCGCAAATATGAGAAATGCCAACTTCATGCTCCCATGGTCCATCAACCGCTAGCGACCTAAAATCACTTTCCAGCCCATGGTCGTTCGCCCAATGGGGAATGAACATCGTAGGACCTCTTCCTACCACTGCCAGTAATCGCAAGTATCTATTGGTCGCAACTGACTACTTCACCAAATGGATCGAGGCAGAACCACTGACGAACATCCGAGATGCAGATATGATAAGATTCATATGGAAAAATATAATCACCCATTTTGGGATCCCCAGGACCATCATAACTGACAATAGAACGCAGTTCGAGAGCAGCTCCTTTCAGAATTTTTGTAATGACCATGGAATCAGACACCATTTCAACTCGGTGACCTATCCATAGAGTAATGGCCAAGCCGAGGCTTCCAACAAAATGGTGATCGATGGACTAAAGAAACGATTAGAGCAAGCCAAAGGCGCATGGACGATTGAACTACCGCATATTCTGTGGGCCTACCGCACTACCCCACGTCGAGCAATGGAGGATACCCCATTCTAATTAACATATGGAATGGAAGAAATTATCCCATTGGAAGCAGGCTTATCAACTATGAGGTCCACCCTTGTCGACCAGGGCCAGAATGATTCAGCATTGCTCGCTGCACTTGACCTAGCCGATGAACGCCGAGAGCTTTCCTTAGTGAAATTAGCGAGCTATCAGTAATAGCTCACAAAGCACTATAACAATAAGGTCAATCCAAGGGCATTCCGAGTTGGGGACTATGTCCTAAGGAAAGTCCTAGGCAGCGCAGTAAAACCATCAGACGACAAATTAAGGCCAAACTGGGAGGGACCATTCAAGATAACAAGAGATGATCTGCGAGGAGCCTATCACTTAGAAACAATGGAAGGCATAGAGATACCCCGAGCGTGGAATGTAGCCAATCTTAAGATATTCTATTTCTAGCTTTTGCCTTTTATTTTGTCCTTTATCAGACTTATGGAAATGGAAGCTCATTTGCTTATCATTAATAAAAGTTATTTACCGGTTGCATTCTACGAAGTTTCAGTATATGAACTTTATAACTCACACACCCTTTCCAAGTGACAGGCACATTAATCATTACACTATAGTAGGGAAATCACCCTCCTCAGGTTTTCATTATGAAACATGAAAAACCTCTTAGCATTACCCCTGGCAATACATGAAGCCCTACATGAGATCCTTAGGTAATATGTCCAAATCAAAATTGGTCGCCAAACCATGTTTGGTTAATAAAATCCTGATCGGATAGAGCATCTAACACCAGGTGTGTCCCCGCCAATTGCCACACTTAGGCCTAAGGAAGTGTAACGACACGACCTAAAAGGTAAAGTGGGGTAAAATGGTGTCTCATAAGCATACTACACTGGGGGGATACTTACTCGACAATGCAAACTTACAAATCTAGTCGGCTAAGAGAGGCCCAAGGTTATTGAGCAAAATCTAAAAGATGTGGAAAATATAAAACACTTGTTTAGTCGGCAAATTCACCCAAAACATAAATTTTATATTACTTCATCACATTTACAACAAATACAACCCATGTTTAGTTGGCGAGCTCTCCCAAAACATCAACATTACATTACTCCATTACATATGTATACAGAGTTACTACTGGAAAAATCTCAATGAGGTCGAGGCCTCTGAACCAGATAATCAGCCACTTGAGCTCTTCGACCGTCTTCGGGATGGGGAACTAGCTCCTCATCGACTTCATTCACATTCGACTCCAATAGCTGTCGAGGGATGGCATCGATATGGATCCACTGATCATCTCTCTGGAAGGGGTTAAGCATTAGAGTGGAAGGAGAGATTTCATGACGATACCAGTGCATTGAGTTCCTTGGGACTTGCAGCTCCCTCAGGGCACTTAACCATCCCCTGATAAAGGTGAGCTCTACAAACTCTGTCAGCCTCGTCAGAGCATATAACCAACCTTGGTTATAACCGTCGGCTCATACTCATAGAGGTCCTCTCTCAAACAGATGCCTCAGCCGAGTAACAGCCCTTTGAAGCTCAGTAGTAATCATGTATGCTCGTCGAACATCATCACGAGGCTCTTCCATTTCCCTAGATGGAATTCTTTCATTTGTACCAGCTCACGGAACAGTCGACGGGGCAGGACCTCACAGCACTGGAGGAACATCACTTGGTCCAGATCCATCTCATGATGAGGAGGAACCTCATATACTACAGGAGCAATGCTCGGCGCATGCTACCTGAGTTGCGAGACTTCCCTCCTCAAAGCTTTATTCTCCTGCTGAAGAATTTCCCCGACTTGGTTAATATCGGTAGCAACAAGGAGCCTTGCCCTCAGAGTATTCACCTCCTCTTGAACAAAAGCTCCAACTTATTCCATCTCATAGCGCCTGTATTTGAGTGTAACAACGAGCTCAGTCTGCTCTATAAAATGCTTGTTCCTCAATCGCATCGATTTGCAAATCCTCACAAAGGTATGACGAACTTCAGGACTTACATCAGGACCAAGCATTCTTCCCAATTGAGAAGTGGCTAGAATATAGTCATCCATATCAACCAACTACAGGCCATAAAAGAGCAATAAAGGAAAAAATAAATCAGTGCACTGGGGAAAGAAACCTTCCCAGTTCATTAATATGCAAAAGGATCAGAGTACATCGAGGAATAAAAAGGAAAAATACAAAAAAAAATACAAAAGTAACCGTAAGGGTAAATTAGCTGGAGACCTTGGGTTGCCCAGAAGAAGCTGGATACTTCCCCTTGTCAGCAGCAGTAGGAGCACCTCCCTCAGCAGGGACAACCTCTGTCGCCTGAGCAAGAAGGGCATCAGGAGGAATTGACTGGGATGTAGGGTCAACACCTTGGATGGCCGGGGCAGGGGCTTCATCCACAATTGGCTTTGGGCCTGGATCGTGCTCATCGAATAGGGTAGAGGCAACTTCCACATCAATAACTAAAAGGGCCTTGTTCTAGACCTTCTTGAAGTTCAGATGGCTGATGTAGCCTATCTGAACCTCAGCGTCTTCATAAGCGGTAGCCCACCCGGAGTTATATGAGTCCTCCTTAACGGTGGATGCCTGAGACTCCTTCTCCTTCAGCTGCTCGATTAGCACTTTGTTCTCCTCCACAACAACCAACTTTCTCACGCAAACCAGATCATAGGCTTGCCGTAGTTCATTCAGTTCTTTGACCACTGCCTCCCTTTCTCGGTTAACTTTGATAAAGGCCAGATCAGAGGACGTCCGGGCAGCATCAGCAGCCTTCAAGCTAGCATCGAGCTCAACACTCTTCACCCTCAAAGAAGCATTCTTCTTATCCAGCTCGCTATTCTTATTGATCAGCTCATCACAAGAGCGATAGAGCACTGCAAAATCAGTCATAAACTGCAAGTAAACGAAGATATTAGAAGAAGGAAACAGACAGAAAATAGCAAGCATTAGAGAAGAGAAATAGACTTACCAAGGCTAGACTCTGGCTCTCTTGTAGAGCTAACTGGTCAGTCCCCATCGCCCTTTGGCGGTCAGTAGGAAGGACTGCTCGCTCAAGCAGTGCAGGGGCCAACTGGGGAGAAGTGGCAACCGAGGCACCCTCCGGTAATGCGGACACAGGCACTAAGGCCTGCCTAGCTTTTGTCCTTGCCTCCATTTTTCTCCTCTCCTCTTCCTTTTCATTCTCTATCCTCCTCCTCTCCTCAGCCTTATTCTTCTCCTCAATCTTCTTCTTATCTTCTTCCCTCTTCCTCTCTCTTTCTCTTACCTACTCTTCTTCCTTCCTCTTCTTCTCCTGCTCCTAAGCAGCAGACCGAGAATCAGTAGCAACAGCCCACTGCTGGACTTATGCTTCTTCGACCTTTGAGCAAGGATCACATCATCATCATCATCACGAATCAGGTTTTTCCTTGGAGGAACCATTTCCTCGCTAGAGCTGCTAGATGTACTTGAAGGATCTTGGGCTTTAAAAACTTCTTTTGAGCTAGAAGAACTGTCACTACTAAAGCTCTCCTCGTCGGGACCACCTTCAACACCTCCCTTGATATCACTCTCAGAACTGCTCTCCTCCTCGTCCAAATGAATGGGATTGGCAGCAGCTTCTTCAGAAGTATTAAACTCGGGAATGCTATCCACGAGCCTCGTTATAAAATTAGACCCAACGTTTTTGTACTTGAGCAAGAAAGCAGTAGACCGAGGATGTTCACCGTCAGCCAAGGGTTCCCTAATATTCCAACCTTTAACCAACTCTGAAAGTCGAACCTCGTTGAGGGCAGGCTCTAAGTTCTTCGACCTCGCTGAAAAGAAAATAAGAAAAAGTCAAAAAGATCACACATTAACAAAGAAATTGAAAGGACAGAGAAAAGACTACCTATGTACTCTTCCCCATAAAAGGGAATAGTAAACCTATCAGACCTCGACCCCTCAGTCTGGGGGGAGAATTGCCAATTTCTAGCAAGAAAGCCATCTTGCCAGTAATCCTTGTGGGAATCAGGTAAGTTTACTACTAATACCCTATCAGGACTCCTGGCCTTGAGATAAAGAACACCAGAGCTAGTCCGAGAAAAAGAATAGCCAAAATAAACTTCGGCGAGCCCTAATTTGGTGCCATAAAGTTGATTTATTCAATGGATTCCATTGATTATCTTCCATACATTGGGCGAACACTGTGCAGGAACAATGTTGAAATAACCAAAGAAATGCAAGAATAAATCATTTGGAGGAAAAGTAATTCCCCCTTGGGAAAGCAACAAGACGTGAATCCAATGAGAGCCCTCTATCTCTCTAACATTTTTAGGAAGAGAGGCGCACTCAATATCAACCCACTCTGGAATATTATAAAACTTCCTAAACTCGGACGCTGATCTATTACCTATCTTTGCCATTTGTAAACCCTAAACTTCAAATTCAAAGAAAGCACAGAGAGAAAGCAAAGGAGACTTATGAGATGAAAGTTCGACTTGGACGATGCAAGATCACAAGCCCAAATAATGAGGGAGATCAAAAGCGAAGAAAATGAAGACCTAGAGAAGAGGGCACAAATTGCTAAAACTCTCAGAAGATGGAAGAACACTAAGAAGCTTGAAACGGAAACTATGAAACGCTGCTCAAAATGACTTTTAAATGTTACTAATGTGACACCCCGCCTAATTAAATACCGGGCGATCACTACTTTATTAAATTAAATAAAGGTAAACAGTTGGTTCATTCTCAGCATCACTGTCGATAATTTTTTTTTTCCAATTTAACACCCTAAATAATTAAGCTAAGTGTCAAAACCATTTTCATACATACTTTCCAAATTTTATTTAAAGAAAATCATTTATTTTATTAACAACATTCAATAAGTAAGAATCACACCACATTAAATATCTGCAACATAGTCCAATTAATTTAAAACATTCGTCAATCGAATGTTAACAAGCGAAATATAAAGTAACACAATCCAAACTGAATAAATCCCATAATAACAATACTGGAAATAACTGAAATACAAATGTCCCAATAACAATGGAATAATGGAAAGAGCTACACATGCTCAACTAAATGGAAATACTAAGAGTGGATCCGAATGAACGAAGTCGTCTAATCAAGAGACCTGCAACTCCCACCTAAGCTGCAGCGTGTTCCTTCCAAGAGATCCTAAGGAAGACGCCCCTGTGGGTGAGCACCTGTAATACATACATATATATACAAGAGGGAGAGAGAGAGAGAGAGAGGAAAATGGGTCAGAGCCCGAAAGTGTGTTTGATTTAAAATACGTTTAGCAAGTATTTAAATTGATAGAGGCCAATGCAACAACATATTAGAGCGACACTCTCTTGAGAAATTCTCACCTCTCTTCTAATGTGCACGCCTATCGTACTAACCTTCCCAACGGTTTATCTTATCATTTAGCTTACTAACCTTCCCCATAATTTAGCTTATCTTAACTTACTCATAAGATTTCAAAACCGAACAATATCATTGTTTTAAAAGAATACTTCAGATTTAGCAGTACAACTCTCTTTTTAGACTTATTAATTTATAAAGATCCCCAGTGACATATTATACTTTCACAAAGCAAGTATTTACTATTTGAGTCATCAACCATGTCCTACTTAACAAATCACAGTAGGCAGTTTCAAATTTCCAAATCTCATATATATATTAACTACTCGTATAATATATATAAAATAATAGCACCCCAGATAAAACTATGGTGCGTGCATACTTCTACTATCCAAACCCCATACCACTCATATAAAGGGGAATACAAGTTCGGAATCACTCTCGAACTGTATTAACACATACACAAACAATATCGAGGTGAAGCATAGAATCCAAGTCTCTAAGAGGATGGCACATACTCGCGTCTCTTAGGACCGTCTGAACTATCGATTCGATAGCCTGTACCAAGGATATCTATCTTCTAGGGTACAAGTCAATATCCCCCATAAAGGTCCCATCGAGATAAGACTGTCCCAGCGCGGTAACCTCAAGGATAGCAAGTAGCGCGGTATGTTTTCACATGTATATAATATATGTACACACAATCATATAAATATACCACTTTTATCATATTAATATATGCTCCTCTCGTCACCCATAATTACAACATTTAACCTTAATTTCACATTATTAGTATTTCGTATAAGGTTTCATCTCTAACCTTGCCTCGAAGGGTTTTCTCACTTATTTCGCGACACTCGTGGACTTTATTCTTCCAAGTAGAAAATTCAGTAGGTGACATTATTACGTTTTAACGTAACTCTCTTACGCACCTCACCCTTTAATATATCAATTTACTAACCCTAAAGTAAATATCCCATAAATACCATTCTCGTCGAATATTAATGATCCTAACATCTATTCGTACGCCCTACTGGTCCTCCATGTCTCCCAAATCATTATACTAAGAATACCCAAGAATTACATCACGACAATTCGATTTTTAAATCCTTTACAAAGGGAAATAAGAGTCTTCCAGGAGGGATCGATCGATCGAGGTTTGGGGCTCGATCGATCGAACCTTCGATCGATCGAAGCTCTGGGCTCGATCGATCGATCAAGAAGGTCTGCGAAAATCTGCAGAATTGCAGTTACGGGTTTCATCTCCAAATTTACACCAAATCCATATTTTCAAGTTCCAATCGTCCCAGAATTAATACTTCTAACCTTATATCATCATATCAGGTATATTCAACGTAAAACATATCAATTTACATCACTAAACATGGATTTAACATGCCATAATTAATTTAAAACTCAAGAACCCTAAAAATCTCTAACTCGTGATTCTAATCTGTTAAATCCCAGAATTTCTTTCTTATTTACACCAAAATTTCATGGGTTATCTTTCTACATCACAAGAGACTTCCAGAATAAGGTTTAAGTCTTTACTACATGCAAATTCCTATCACAATTTGAGTTTTCTTCCATATTTTTCATCCCTAAACTAATATGGAAATTGCACCAACAAAAATATCAAGATAAACACTTGCCTGGGATTTTTAGAAGTATGGATTGCTACAGATTTTGGTGTGGTTGCGTTCCCCTTCTCGCGATCTACGCGTTGGTGGTGGCGGTGGTGCAAACCGGTGACTTTTTGGCCTTGAATTTCCTTGAGAGCTCTCTCCTCTCTTCTCCAATGGCCGTTCTAGGGTTCTGAATATTCTAACCCTAAATGACTCACCTAAATGGCTGATATAGATTGCTGAATTTCGTGGGATTAATTACCCACATATGTAAAATGACTAAAATGCCCTCCCGGGGTACTAATTAGGCCTAAAAACTCCCCGAGACCCAAACTACACCCCCGGGTACACTTTCTGACTATCTCGACCCTTCCGGACGCGTTGGCGCACTCAAAACAACCATACGGGCAACTTATAAAATATTCACTTTTTATTTATTAAAATTTAGTCCCGACGCGACACGAGCACGTTCCGACTTAAGTTTCCAAAAATTGTCATTTAACTCACTCATGACATTCAATATAACCAATATAATATATTACTTTGCTCATTAGTAATATTCAACAAATTTCCCATAATTACTAACTCTCGTCACGTTAATAATTATAACATAATTAATTTTCGGATTTTTATTAAATAATTTATTCACATTAACTTTAATAAATCCCCAAATTAATATAGCATAAAAATACGGGGTATTACATACTCCCCCCTAATAACGAAATTTCGTCCCAAAATTCGGAAAATAAGGCATACCTGGTAAAAACAACTCTGGATACCTCTCGCGTATATCTGCCTCGCGTTCCCAAGTGGATTCCTCCACATTATGATGCTCCCACTGGACCCGCACAAGTGGAACTATCTTCGACCTTAATCTCCTTTCACTATAGTCTAGGATAGCCACCGGTCTCTCCTCGTAAGAGCTATCAGGCTGTAAGTCGATCTCATCTATTGCAGTGTGAGTATGGGCCATATCATCCCGAAGATATTGTCTCAACGACGAGATGTGGAATACATCGTGGATGCGATGTAAATATTCTGGCAGTCCCAACCTGTATGCAATCGGCCCAATCCTCTCGATGATGGGGAATGGTCCCACGTACCTCGGAGCCAACTTCCCCTTCTTCCCAAACCTCATCACTCCCTTCATAGGAGATACACGCAATAACACTTGGTCCCCCACACTAAACTCCCGGAAGAATCGTTTCGCATCGGCGTAGCTCTTTTTCCTGTCCTGGGCTTCCCGAATGCGACTCCTGATCATCTCGATCCTCGCGGAGGTCTCCTGAATCACCTTTGGTCCTAGCAACTTGTTATCCCCCACTTCGAGCCAACAAGCTGGGGAACGACAAGGCCTGCCGTACAAAGCCTCAAATGGAGCCATACCAATCGTAAACTGATAGAGTTATTATGAGCAAACTCTACCAGTGGAAGATGTGGCTCCCAACCTCCTCCAAAATCGAGAACACACATGCGTAGCATATCCTCTAACATATTATTAGTACGCTCTGTTTGTCCATCTGTCTGTGGGTGGTAAGCTGAACTCAACCTCAACTCAGTACCCATAGCCTCCTGAAAGCTTTCCCAGAAACGTGACACAAAAATCTTGTCTCTATCTGACACAATATTCAGGGGCACCCCATGAAATCTGACAATCTCAGCGATGAACAACTGAGCATACTGACCCGTGGTGTAATCTGTCCGCACTGGCAGAAAATGAGCCACCTTGGTCAAACGGTCTACAATCACCCAGATAGAATCGTGGCCCCGCTGTGATGTAGGCAACCCTGTAATAAAATCCATGGAAATACTCTCCCACTTCCACGCGGTTACTTCCAATGGCTGAAGCAATCCTGACGGTTTCTGGTGGTCCACCTTTACCAGTTGACAGGTAGAACACTTGGACACGAACTTGGCGATGTCCTTCTTCAACCCACTCCACCAGTATTGTCGCCTCATATCCTAGTACATCTTGTCGCCTCCCGGATGTACTGTAAATCGGGACCCATGAGAATGAGTCATCACTGCATGACGTAATTCTGCTCCTTCTGGAACCACCAATCTCCCATTAAACCGCAAACCTCCATCGGAACTAACAAAATAGGACTCAGCGCCCTCGGCTAGAAGTCGCACAATCTGCTCTTGGCAAAACGGGTCTGTGGTTTGTGCCTATATCACCCTCATAACAATCTCGGGTGTGACTGACATCACGGACATGAAAGAACGTGCTACTGCTTCCTGATGACCCAACTCCTTCCACTTTGCTTTCCAGACGTCTGCTACTTCGTCTACCGGTCTACGGCTCAACGCATCAGCAACTATGTTGGCCTTTCCCGAATGATACTGTATGTCGAACTGGTAGTCCTTCACAAACTCTAACCATCTGCGCTGACGCATATTCATCTCTCGCTGAGTGAACAGGTACTGCAACGACTTGTGGTCTGTGAACAAATGGAATTTCTCTCCCAACAAATAGTGCCTTCATATTCTCAATGCAAAGATGATCGCTGCTAACTCCAGGTCATGGGTGGGGTACTTCTTCTCATGCGGCTTAAGCTTGCAGGAGGAAAAATCTATAGCCTTCTCCTCCTGCTGAAGTACTCCCCCAAGTCCCCGTAAAGAGGCATTGGTGTAAACCAGGTACTCCACACCCCGCTTCGGTAACGCAAGGACTGGCGCTAAAGTAAGCTTATCTTTCAGCTCGTCGAAAGCCAACTGACAAGCGTCATCCCAAAGATATGGTACCCCCTTGCGAGTCAGATTCGTCAATGGACCCGCTATTTTGGAGAATCCTCGAATGAATCTCCTGTAGTAACCAGCTAACTCCAAGAAACTACGCACTTCCATTGGTGTCGTGGGCTGTCCCCACTCCCTCACCGCTGACACTTTACTCGGGTCAACTGCTATTCCCTGCTCAGAAACAACATGCCCCAAGAGCTGTACCTCTCGCAACCAGAATCCGCACTTCTCGTACTTAGCATACAACTGATGCTCTCGTAGAGTCTGAAGAACCTGCCTCAAGTGCTCGGCATTCTCCTCCTCGGAGTGTGATTATATCAAGATGTCATCGATGAAGACGATGACAAACTAATCCAAGAACTCTGTGAATACTCGGTTCATCAAGTCCATGAAAATGGCTGGGGCATTTTTGAGTCCGAATGGCATCACCCTGAACTCATAGGACCCATATCTCGACAAGAAGGCAGTCTTTGAAACATCCTACTCTCTAATACGTAACTGATGGTACCCCGACCTCAGATCTATCTTCGAAAAGAAAGTTGCTCCCCTCAACTGGTCGAACATATCATCGATTCGAGGCAACGGATACTTATTCCGTATCGTGACCTTGTTCAACTCCCGGTAGTCCACACACAATCTCAGTGAACCATCTCTATTCTTCACAAACAAAACTGGAGCGCCCCAAGGCGAGGTACTTCTACGAATGAATCCCTGACCTAACAGCTGCTCTATCAGATCTCGTAGCTCTCACATCTCTGCCAGAGCCATACGGTACGGCGTGCGTGCTATAGGTTTCATATCTGGCAATAAATCTATAACAAAGTCTATCTCTCGACTGGGGGGTAGGCCTGGTATCTCCTGGATCACATCATAATACTCCCTGACAACTGGGATCAAATCTAAGTGGATCACAACCTCCTTAGAGGTGTCCTCGTCTATGTAATACAAATGAGCGGTCGAGCCTCCCTCTGGGCGAGGCATCGCTACTACAAACATCTCTTGCCCCGGAATGGCAAAAATAATGCTCCCACCGAAGCAATCAATCATGGCTCTATAAGCTACGAGCCAATCCATACCAATAATCACATCATGCTCGTGCATGTCTAAGACTAACATGTCCGCAGGTAATACCAAACTATCGATCTCTACCCCCATTCCCCGGCATATAAAGAAAATAAGTGACCCACTCCCCATTGGTGAGTCTGCATATGTCACAGTACTCCCTGCTGTGGCTAATAACCCTAAGGCTTTCACAAAATAAGTAGCTGTCAAATAGTGCGTTGCCCCAGTATCAAACAAAACTCGACTCATAGTAACATGGATAGAAAAACATACCCTCAATTGCGGGTGGTGCCTGTGGATCTGCTGCTTGTGGGAAGTTATAGACACGTTCGCCCTGTAGCTTTCTCTGCTGAACTGAAGCTGTTGGAAAGGGTGGTGGAGCTGGCTTCTGGGGTTCATTGTTAGCACATTCCTATCGTGGGGCCCTATTCTTCTCTGGGCAATCCTGACGCCTATTGCCATTCCTGCCACATTGGAAGCACCTCCCTCGAAACTGTTTCCATTCCTTACGGTATTGACTAGTCTCTCTTTTTCCCTGGTCTTGCTGGCCTTGAGGAGATATCTGCGGAAAAACTATGTCAGGGCGAGGACAATCCATCCACTTGTGACCCTGTTGTACACATTTATAGCAGAGTTTCGAAATTCTGTGCTGGTCAGATTGTAGTTCATCCCCAGTCTGATTCAGACAAGATTTACGTTTGTGATCCTCCATTCCACAACCGAAAAACCTCTTGGTGATTTCATTCTGAACCTGACTTCATTGTCCCTGACACTTTTTTCCCTGTACATAAATCTCGTTACTTGTGGAACTGACTCGATCTTGATTGTTTTGTTGTCGTAGATTCGGTGCCTTCGCACAATTCTCAACGTTAGTCACATGCATTTGGTTAACCTCTCTAGGTCTTTTGCCTCCTTTAATTTGTAGGCTGCATTCTTGGTATTGTAGAACTGTAGTGGCAACTGCTTGTGCCACGATACCTGCTAACTCGGCGGTTGATATTCTCCCAGGGGATACCTGAGGTGTGAGTCGATCTTGCTCGATGACTCCCTTAACCGTCTTAGCTAGTTCTTCTTGACGATCCATCTGAAAGTTTAAGTAAATTTGGATGAGTTCATCATTCAAATAAACAAATAGTAGAAGTACGAGTTTCCAATGTATAGAGATAAACACAACATTCCTAGTATTAGGGCTCTATAACAAAGAAAGCAACGCTGAAAGCATAATAAGCTGCACAGATCCTAAAGGACACTAGAACCTGATGCTCTGATACCATCTGTGACACCCCGCCTAATTAAATACCGGGCGATCACTCCTTTATTAAATTAAATCAAGGTAAACAGTTGGTTCATTCTCAGCATCACTGTCGATAATTTTTTTTTTCCAATTTAACACCCTAAATAATTAAGCTAAATTTCAAAACCATTTTCATACATACTTTCCAAATTTTATTTAAAGAAAATCATTTATTTTATTAACAACATTGAATAAGTAAGAATCACACCACATTAAATATCTGCAACATAGTCCAATTAATTTAAAACATTCGTCAATCGAATGTTAACATGCGAAATATAAAATAACACAATCCAAACTGAATAAATCCCATAATAACAATACTGGAAATAACATAAATACAAATGTCCCAATAACAATGGAATAATGTAAAGAGCTACACATGCTCAACTAAATGGAAATACTAAGAGTGGATCCGAATGAACGAAGTCGTCTAATCAAGAGACCTGCAACTCCCACCTAACCTGCAGCTCGTTCCTTCCAAGCGATCCTAAGCAAGACGCCCCTGTGGATGGGCACTTGTAATACATACATATATATACAAGAGGGAGAGAGAGAGAGCAAAACGGGTCAGAGCCCGAAAGTGTGTTTGATTTAAAATACGTTTAGTAAGTATTTAAATTGATACAGGCCAATGCAACAACATATTAGAGCGATACTCTCTTGAGAAATTCTCACCTCTCTTCTAATGTGCACGCCTATCGTACTAACCTTCCCAACGGTTTATCTTATCATTTAACTTACTAACCTTCCCCATAATTTAGCTTATCTTAACTTACTCATAAGATTTCAAAACCGAACAATATCATTGTCTTAAAAGAATACTTCCATTTAGCAGCACAACTCTCTTTTTGGCCTTATTAATTTATAAAGATCCCCAGTGACATATTATACTTTCAAAAATCAAGTATTTACTATTTGAGTCATCAACCATGTCCTACTTAACAAATCACAGTAGGCAGTTTCAAATTTCCAAATCTCATATATATATTAACTACTCGTATAATATATATAAAATAACAGCATCCCAAATAAAACTATGGTGCGTGCATACTTCTACTATCCAAACCCCATACCACTCATATCAAGGGGAATACAAGTTCGGAATCACTCTCGAACTGTATTAACACATACACAAACAATATCGAGGCGAAGAATTGATTCCAAGTCTCTAAGAGGATGGCACATACTCGCGTCTCTTGGGACCATCTGAACTATCGATTCGATAGCCTGTACCAAGGATATATATCTTCTAGGGTACAAGTCAATATCCCCCATAAATGTCCCATCGAGATAAGACTGTCCCAGCGTGGTAACCTCAAGGATAGCAAGTAGCGCGGTATGTTTTTCACATGTATATAATATGTGTACACACAATCATATAAATATACCACTTTTAACATATTAATATATGTTCCTCTCGTCACCCATAATTACAACATTTAACCTTAATTTCACATTATTATTATTACGTATAAGGTTTCATCTTTAACCTTACCTCGAAGGGTTTTCTCACTTATTTCGCGACACTCGTGGACTTTATTCTTCCAAGTAGAAAATTTAGTAGGTGACATTATTACGTTTTAACGTAACTCTCTTACGCGCCTCACCCTTTAATTTATCAATTTACTAACCCTAAAGTAAATATCCCATAAATACCATTCTCATCGAATATTAATGATCCTAACATCTATTTGTACGCCCTAATGGTCCTCCATGTCTCCCAAATCATTATACTAAGAATGCCCAAGAATTACATCACGACAATTTGATTTTTAAATCCTTTACAAAGGGAAATAAGAGTCTTCCAGGAGGGGTCGATCGATCGAGGTTTGGGGCTCGATCGATCGAACCTTCGATCGATCGAACCTTCGATCGATCGAAGCTCTGGGCTCGATCAATCGATCAAGAAGGTCTGCGAAAATCTGCAGAATTGCAGTTACGGGTTTCATCTCCAAATTTACACCAAATCCATATTTTCAAGTTCCAATCGTCCCAGAATTAATACTTCTAACCTTATCTCATCATATCAGGTACATTCAACGTAAAACATATCAATTTACATCACTAAACATGTATTTAACATGCCATAATTCATTTAGAACTCAAGAACCCTAAAAATCTCTAACTCGTGATTCTAATCTGTTAAATCCCAGAATTTCCTTCTTATTTACACCAAAAATTCGTGGGTTATCTTTCTACATCACAAGAGACTTCCAGAATAAGGTTTAAGTCTTTACTACATGCAAATTCCTATCACAATTTGAGTTTTCTTCCATATTTTTCATCCCTAATCATGCCTAAACTAATATGTAAATTGCACCAATGAAAATAGCAAGATAAACACTTGCCTGGGATTTTCAGAAGTCTGGCTTGCGGATGATTTTGGTGTGGTTTCGTTCCCCTTCTCGCGATCTATGCGTTGGTGGTGGCGGCGGTGCAAACCAATGACTTTTTGGCTTTGAATTGCCTTGAGGGCTCTCTCCTCTCTTCTCCAATGGCCGTTCTAGGGTTCTGAATATTCTAACCCTGAATGACTCACCTAAATGGCTGATATAGGTTGCTGAATTTCGTGGGTTTAATTACCCACATATGTAAAATGACTAAAATGCCCTCCCGGGGTACTGATTAGGCCTAAAAACTCCCCGAGACCCAAACTACACCCCCGGGTACACTTTTCTGAGTATCTCGACCCTTCCGGACGCGTTGGCTCACTCAAAACGACCATACGGGCAACTTATAAAATATTCACTTTTTATTTATTAAAATTTAGTCCCGACGCGACACGAGCACGTTCCTACTTAAGTTTCCAAAAATTATCATTTAACTCACTCATGACATTCAATATAACCAATATAATATATTACTTTGCTCATTAGTAATATTCAACAAATTTCCCATAATTACTAACTCTCGTCACGTTAATAATTATAACATAATTAATTTCCGATTTTTTATTAAATAATTCATTCACATTAACTTTAATAAATCCCCAAATTAATATAGCATAAAAATACGGGGTATTACAACTAATCATCGCGCACAAGACACGAAGCAACTGCCGCCTAAATCAGTCCTCAAACTTTGGGAAGAGTTACACGATATGAAAAAGAGCCATTATGGCGAATCATTTAAGTTTATTGAGCTCAAATTGTGGCCCAACAAATTTAGGGGCAATTGTGGGTACCCGGATTTGGCATTACGGGCCCGAACGAGTAGCCTAATTAAAACGGCCAAAAGTCCAAACCCTTTGCACCTTAACATTAATTCAGTTATGACTTAGTCTTCTCCCATGTTCTCGTATAAAGATGTTCCAAGAGAAAATGGTAAACGTGAGGGAGTCCAACACCCCCACTCCCCGAAGACCGACATGTATATAATAAACCCTAGGTCTGGGGCAAAAGACACGCAATATATTCTCTGTAAACGCTCCCCGGAGTATATAGAAATAATACTGATTGCACCACCGTGGACGTAGGCATTCTTGTTGAACCACGTACATCTCCTGTTGTGTGATTGGCATTTTACTTTCCTTATTTTTATTGGTGATTGCGCTTCTCTCATTTATTTGTGTTGAATATATTTGTCACAACAAAAATAACATCCTTAAATATTATAAAATAAATTCCGAGTCACTCGAACGACTAGTCAGGTCGTTTGAGCAACACATCAAATTAGAGTCCAAACACTACTCTAATTCATCCTTATCAGAATAAAACGAAGTGTAAACTGATTCAAACATTTTTAAAAACATTTTAAAATCACTTCTTTAAGAAATAACATCCTTATGTATTTTAAAATAAATTTTGAGTCCCATTAAAATTACATAT
This sequence comes from Sambucus nigra, assembly GCA_949130495.1. NCBI lineage: Eukaryota > Viridiplantae > Streptophyta > Magnoliopsida > Dipsacales > Adoxaceae > Sambucus > Sambucus nigra. Next base: position 425,228,265 of record OX422217.1, on the reverse strand, counting down.
TCATACCTGAGTGATCTCGGAATGCAATTAAACTTGAAGACGAATACACTTGCACCAATTAAACCTTCGACATAAATAATTCCTTCAATCTTTGCCTCAATGTCTTTAATAAATTTCGACACGTCATAGTCTGTGCAGAATCGTGACAATAAAAATCTCCCTATGACTCACAACATGTTTTGTTCCAGAAACTATATAATGGATTCAATTGGAAATTTTGTCCTTACATTAAGGTCTAACTCGAACCTTTATTTTATATTAAATAAATTAACGACTCTAAAAAATTTATAACCTCTCGTATGGAATACCTAGGTCTAGGACTAAACATGGGCATGTAATAAAAACTGGATATGGTGTCTAACAACTTCCGAGGGAAATAATTTAATCGATGACCCGACCTTGGGGAGAAACAGTTGGCCCAGTGATAAGAACTTTCGCGTCCCCGTAGGAATCAAAATAGAACTGAGAAAACCGATGTTCTCCACAATGGCATCATGCTCCCTGGGTCAAGGGTCCATAACACTACACACCTTAATGAACCAGAGACATGAAAATTCTGAAGTCCGATCTCAAGTGTGGATGCAAGCATGGCCAAATTAAGTAAAATATCAATTTTCAAGGTTATCTAACTCCCTTTTGTTTATTTTTCTTATTGATTATTTATTTTATATTTCACATTTTATCCCTCCATAATTGAAGGAAACAAAAGAAAACTTTGATTTCAAATTACTTTTATAAAATCCTAATTACACCCCTCCACTCTCTTGCGTATTTTTCCTTGACAAAATTATTTATCATGTCCTAGAACATATATACATAGAGGGAAAAATATATTTTGAGTTTAAAGATAAAAACAAATGACAAGTCTTTCAAAAATAATTTTGAAAATAAATAAGTTACGTTCTTTTGATTAAGATTATTTCAAATTAGGGAGATATAAAATGTCACGTGTAACTCAATATGTTGATTATTAGATGCAGGAAATAACCTTTGATAAAGATTCATCCATTTTGTCAATATTGAGCATTGAAAATAAAAATTATTTAAGTATTGAAGTTATTAAGAGCTTTGACCATCTCCATAGCATTGCAACATTTTCCCCACCAAAATGTTCCAATGTTAGTTTTCTCTGCCAAAAAGGTTAATTCCTCCAAGTAATCGTGCCCATCTCTCCCCCATGGCGGTTGGAGTGTTGTGGTAAGGTAAATGTGATTTTCTTTAAATTTTATTACAATTTTGAAGTAAAATGGTATGTTTAGTTATAAAGTTAAAAAATGACGAAAATGATTCTTAAAAGTTATGAAATAAATATAAACACAATTATTACATTTCCCACTTTTTCTAAAACTGAATTATCTAGCGTTTAAAAAACATTTTTATATGAAATTAGGAGAAAACATATAACATGTCACTTTTTAGACTATTTTCTTATATAATATATCTACTATGAAGTCCCAAAATAAAAATGAGCAAAAAAGTATAATTTTTTGTTATCAAATATAAAATTATGAATTATATATTTTTATTATTGTTATTGTTGAATACATGAAATGTGATTATTTTTCTTCAAACATTTTATAATCATAAATTATTAAATTCATAAACAGAGTTGCCTGGAAGGAGGGGTCAGGAAACTGTGTTTTCATATGGTGTACATAAACCACAACATTTTAATTGTCACGTAATGGTTCCTTACAGTAGTTGTTCTGCCACACTAGCCTTTTGCTTGACCCCCAAAACAAACAAATTCATGATCATTTTGCTCTTAAGTTTTTTCAGTGACATTTAATCATTATTCTATATCTTTTTAAATCTAAAATGAGAAGAATGTGTGACACCCCATCCAGTCTAATGCCGGTTGATCAAGCCTTTATTAAATTAAATGCATATCATATCCTGATTCATTCTTAGCATTATTGTCGAAAACCAATTAATTAAGCTAATAACCTATTAATTTCGAAATCCATTTTAAAATATTATTAATATTCATAACTGAAACCATTCCACAATATAACCATAAACATCGACAGTGACTAAAATGTAAAGAATACGGAAAGAACAACTAATTAAAGAGAATAAATCCTCAACCTCTCGAACACAATAATCCAGATGCTAAAACTGAAAATGTAAATATGTCTAATGACTAAACTGTTCAATTGCGGGCAACATGAACAAAGAGAAAATACTGAATTAGAATCCTATCTAGATAGAATAAAGAGAAGCATTTAATCAAATTTCTCATGCATCCACAACTGCTGCAATATTGTATGACTGTAATGGAATGGCTATCACTAGTGACCCTGTGGCTGAGCACCCATAAGGTTTTGAAAATATTTCTGATCCGGGTCAGCGCCCAAAACATTTGAAAATTGGTTGAAAGTATTTAAATGTAATAATAAATCAATATGAAATATTTATGTTTACTAATGTCGCACTCACATGAGATTATCCTTACATCTCACCTATATTTCTCGCAAAACATATCTATTTTATTCACCTAGTTATGATACCTCGCCTAACTAGTCTAACCATCCTTAACATACTATATTCATCTAGACATCTAGTCCATCCTTACCTCCCATACGGTACCTCATTCTATGTATTAAGTATCTCACACATGAGCTATAGCTTAGGGTTTCTCAATTGTTTTATCATTACATAGGCAACGTAACCATACATTAGCTATAACTTGATATTCACACAACCATTTAAGCACATATGCATATATCACTCTTTATACATATATACATATCATACTCTAAGTGGGACCTCCCGGATGCATCCCTAGTATGCTATCAGGCACAAAGTACATCATGTACCACTCCTTAGCCACCGAGTCAAAAATCTCACCACCGATCCCAAAATGTATACACATAATGGAGGCGGTCATAAACATACATTCGTGGGTCATAACCATACCACATCACACCCAATTAGACTCAAAACCAACACCTATCCTCACTCACGGATAATGATCGGGAAATAATAATATGACTTGGGGAAGAAATTCAACACCTGATGGTTAATGCCAGGGTGAACCGCCCACTACTCGTAACCTCCAACAATAGCATTTTAGAGTAGGTATGTTCAAATAAAATCAACCACACATAGACATATATATATATATCCCAAAATCTTAAATCGATTTTCCAATTTCCACCTGTAAACATTTACTCATATATTCACGTCTTTTCCTTATGCGAAATCCATCCCACTTAGCTTATGACCCTTCCTAACCCTCACACCGAATTTCCAAAAATGTAAACTCATCCTTGGACCCAATATCCAATGACCAATCTTCAAATGGTCGAAAAACCAACACAAAACAAAGGTGGTAGGCCTGAAGAATCAAACTGGTTCACTGGATGGGCCGAATGGGTTTGGTAAGTGAATCGATTCTCTCTCCCAGTACACCAGTTCGATTTGCTGGGCTACCAAAGTAAAGTTTTGATGGATTTTCACCCCAACATCCATACATGGTAGTTCAAACCTCCACAAAAATCCCATACATGAACCTTAATTGATACCCAAACATAATCCAATAATTCTCTACTTAAAAACTATCCCGAAAATGATCTTTAATCACTTAAATACAAATTTAATCAAGAATCAATACGGTAATAAACCCTAGTTTCAATATTTGGTTTCTTCTTCTTAATTCATTCAAGAACTTATCTTTCTTTATAGATTTACTTCAGATTCATTATAAAACATCATTAGTTTCATCTCCCTTCATTCAGGTATTTTCAAGCTTAGATTTATCTTAGTTTCCCCAACTCAAAAATTGTATTTTCACTTGCTATTCTACACCAAAGTTTACATGAACAAATGTAACTACACAAGATTATTAAAGAAATTAAATACTTGCCTGAAAGATGATGAAATCTAGGTTTCTCATTCTAAAATTCTTCATTTGGTGACGATTCACAACCCAAAGATCATAGCTTTCTTCCTCATCTTTTCTCACCTACTCTTCTCTTTTCCCACTCTCTCACAAACCCTAGCCATTTGGGTGTGTAGATAGCAACCCTCCTCTATCCACCTTCATTATATATCAACCTTAAACTCTTTAAACTCGAATTAGGGTCGTCCCCCTCAGGTAAATCAAGCACACTATATAATTGACTTACTCGAGTCTATACTATATAAGAGCCTCAACTAGTTTGGAAACATAAAAAAAATTGAGTCTGAGTCCCTCCTTAAATATTTTAATGCAACTACAAGTACATCTCCATCATCAAAGATCAAAGTCAAATCAGGTAGAAAACCAACACACAAACACCCTAGGATTGCATACTTGCATATTTTATTTCATATAGAAGTGATGTGTGTTAATTTAAATCTAAATTAATTTTTTACACTGATTAGGAATTTTTAGGAATTTTAAAACATTTAAATCTATTTTTAAAAGAATTACAATTAGGGTTTTAAAATGTTTGGGGTTAAATTTCATATATTGGAAGCTTCTAAAACTTTCTTGGGTAGAATGTAAAACCTCTACATACTATTGTGGGTGAAAGTGTGATTTTTTAAAAGATAAAAAACAGGCATTTGAGAGCAAGTGTGAGGCTAGCACGTGGTTGCACTTCATTGGCTTAATTTTTGTTTTCTGTCTCTCACATTAAAGAGGATTACTTTAAATCTTTAGATCAAATTTATCTTGGGTCTACTTGTGTTTATTTGTGATTCCTATGCATGTGCTTTTAACGAATCAGAGTTTGCTTTTGTGCGGTCCATAATCATCCTTTAGATTTACTCTTCGAATAGTCATTTTAATCTCAACCATACATTTGCCCAAGCCTTTCGGATCCTTCTAAAATTCCTATATAAGGAGCCTTTGTCTCAATGTTTCTGAAGTTTAGGAAGTCTGAGAGTTTGAGACAAAAAATTATAGAGAAGAGAGAAAATAAGAGAGATAAATAGTGTTTCGTACAATAACTCTTTCAAAATTTTCCCAGAAAATTATTTTTGAGAGTTAGGGTTTTTGAGTTCATATTTGCTCTCTGTCAAAACCTCTCTTGCAACAATCTCACATGTTTTGGATCTCATTTCTCATTAGAAACTTGCATATATAAAATCAGTGACATATATTCACTTAGATCATTAGGTTGTTGTGATTTCTTTTAGTAAGAAATCATTCTTGTGTGTTTGATATTGTTTATATATTTTTTTGTCCAACATCTCTTGATTTTGAAAAAACTAAAAATATGACTTACATAATCTAGATCTGATAGTTTTTCATTTCGAGATGTTTGTGCATATAAATAATTTCTTAGGATCTTTATTTTAAAAGATCCATCTCAGAAATCATATCTTGAAACTGTTTTGAGAAAAAAATTAAGTCTATACTTCAGAGTTGTGAAAAGTTCATGTCATTCTTAGATTTGTTGTATATTTGTAGGATTTGTTTATAATTAAGTGTGTGTGAGAGCATGCATGGTATATTAGGCACAACACTCACAACACATTCACTCACCATCAATAAAGTGATGTTGGTTAAGAGGTTGTGACATTTGAGTCAACGTAAAGCTAAAGGAGAAATGGAGCATAAGTAAGAACGGAGAAATGACAAGTTCAGAAGCCATAAAGAAGTCAGAATTAATACCGAGGAGTGTAGGTATATCTCTTAAGTTAGAAATGGTTCCCATTGTATGATCTATTTAATGCTTGTAACCCTAGATTATTTTAGTGGGCTTTTTGTTTTGAGGTGTAGAGACCTCCGTTGATGTTTCCCCAATTGGGCGGCGTTTTACCACGTAAAAATATTTGTCTCTTGTGTGTGCTTCTTAGTTTTCCATTACTACAATCTACATAATAGACTTACGTTTAAACTAAAAACCTATTTTTAATATCCTTGAATAATTTGTTCACATAAACTATTTTAACACATCTTGTATACTAGTTAAAATTTTTTACAAGAGTTTCTTCAAAAAGTAGTTCGGAACTCATTAACCATGTTTAACAGTTGTAAAAATAAAATAGTGGGTTTATTTTTAATTGGTATCAGAGCTGAGTAATTTTTCTAAAAAATTTATCACGTACTTTGAGACTGTTCAGAAATCTTTTATGGACGAAAAGTTTGAGCATCTTGGAAATCTGTCCAAACCTCCCCTCTTTGATGGAACCAATTTTCCTTATTGGAAAGTAAGGATGATTGCTTTCATCCAAGGGATATTGGGAGATAATAATCTATGAAAAAATTGAAAATGGATATTCTAATCCAACTAAGCCTATTACGGAAGGTAGTACTAAAAGGATTAAAAAGCTCCTTAGTGAGTGTACTAAATAAGAGAAATGTGCCTCCTTAAGTAAAAATAAAGGAGAAAATTCAATATTCATGTCTATTAATGAGCACGAATTCAAACATATTTCTATCTGCTCTAATATAAGGAAGCCTGGGAAACATTAGTCACTGCCCATGAAGGTGATGAACGTGTTAAGGTAGCCAAAACACAGATGTTAATATAACAGTATAATACACTGCTTATGCATTAGACTGAGACTTTTGATGAATTCTAAATTAGATAGACTGCCATTATTACTAAGTTGCATGCAAATAGTATAATGTATAATAGGAAATAAATTTTTTCAAAAATCCTAATGTCCCTTCCTTTAAGTTTGATAACAAACGGTATGCAATTGAAGCGTTAGAAGATCCATATTTGACCCCTGAACTCCTCAGTAGCAAACTTCGGACTGTAGAAATGGAACTTGAATTTAAAAAAATCTTTCCAATAATTAGAAAAAACAGTCTAGTTCAAATGTTGTATTTCAATCTAAAGTGACCTCACTTATGCCTAATCTTGATCTTCACTCTGATAAAGGATATGATTTGGAGACATTTGATAACCAGATAGCCCTTACGCCAAAACAATTTAAGAAATTTTAATGTTTAAAAACAAGGTTACTTCTAAACATTGGAAAGATGGATATCCTAACCACTCTAATAACAAGACTCGTGAGAGGAATCATGACAAATATAATACCGAGACCTTAAAAACACTCAGTGTTTCAGATGGGAAAAATGGGTCTCTTAGCTACTAATTGTGGGGTTAATTTGAATAACACTTCTAAAGCGCATATCAGTAAGACATGGTATGATTCAAGTAATTATGAAGAAGTTGAACCTGAATCTTCCAAAACCTTTGAAACTTGCATGTAATTGTATATACTGATTATATATCTGTAAATAATGTTGAACTTGAAGCTATCATTCCTAGTGTTGTTATGCCTTATGATGTCTTGCCTAGTTTTGGTATATCTGCTCTTTGCTTAGATAATATTAATACTGGTGATATTGCTAGTAGTATTTCTTCGACGATTTGTGTGAGTCAAAATTTATGAATTATTGACAAATTGAGTGGGTGTGTGAGTACGCCAAATGCAGCGCTATGGGATAACTCACACACTGCACTTAATGAGTCCGATAACGATGATCTACCTAACATTCACACCAATTCTGAAGACAAAATGAGTATAGGCTATGATAAAAAAAAACTAAGGTAAATAAGAAAATTTTTCAACATGTGCAATTTATCTCTTCTAGAAAAAGATCAGATGACCTATGTCTTGATTTTCAAGCCTTAAAGAAAGATTTTGATAATAAGGAAAAAAGGCGAGACATCTTGATGAAAAACTGTCCTAAGACAACTATTAAATCTAAGGCTAAGTACGTTTGCCCCCTATTAGGCAAGACGATTCCTCATTCAAACCTGTTGCAGTTAGACATAAGGCCAAAGTCCAACAAATGGACAAACCTCTTTCTAATGGTTTTCAAAGTATGAAGAAACCATCGATCCACCAATACTATTCATATTATGATGTTTATGGGCACTATCTAGGTGAATGTTTTTTGAAAATGACTATACAAACCTGTCTATAATTCACCAGTTTATAAAAACTTCAACTATTCTAGACAGTGCATGAATAATTATGTACTTCCTAAAAAGCTCAATAAAAACTTTAACTATAGGAATAGGAAGACAATATCTTACGCTAAGAAGAAATCTAAGAGAAAGAGTCCTATATCTGTTTCGAAACTAAACTAAAAAAAATTAAAAACTAGAGCCATATGGGTTAGAAAGGACGATCTAATACCCCAGTTGAAGTTTAATAGTCTTATAAGTGCTTTAAAAGCTGAACACACTACTTCTGGTTGGTACTTAGACTCTGGATGTTCCAAGCATATTACTAGGACAATACTAAATTATCTGACAGAAGTCACTTCTTAGGAGGAAATGTTTTATTTGGGGATGGAGTATTAACTCAGATCATAGGAAAACGAACACTCCAAGAAAAAGGACTCCCCATTCTCAAAGATGTCCTATTAGTGAAAGGTCTTAAAGCTAATATGTTGAGCATATCGCAATTTTGTGACTCCAACCACACAATCACATTCTCAAAAAATAACTATAAAATCTTGAATGAGAATGGTGATTGCATCCTTACAGGTCATAGAACCCCAAATACCTGTTACACAGTAAATTTGGGTAATGAGACTTGTAGGTTAGCCAGACTTGATGGCAATAAAATCTAGCATAATCGTTTGTGTCACATTAATTACGATAATCTTGTCAAATTAAGCTCTCAGGATATAGTTATTGGTTTACCAAAAAAGACAATTTCAAATGTTGTTTGTGGGCCGTGTCAAGAAGGAAAAATGATTAAGTCTGCTAATAATAAAGCTAAAGATATTTTAACAATAAAAACCTCAAAAGCTAATCCACATGGATCTTATGGGTTTTCCCGAACTGTAAGCCTTTGTGGTAGCAATTACCATTTAGTTATTGTGGATGATTTTACTCGATTCACTTAGATAGCATTTTTAAAACAAAAATCTAATACATTTAGAGAATTTTTGGAAATTCTTTTAAGAATCGAGAATGAAAAAGATACCCAAGTTAATAGAATATGTAGCGATAGAGGAGGTGAATTTAAGGACTTAGGTGTAACTGAATATTGTAACTGTAATGGTTATCAGCATGAGTTCAGTGCTCCTATAACACCCCAACAAAATGGTGTTGCCGAGCGTAAAAATCGCACAATCCAAGAAATGGACAGGGTAATAAAACATACTAAGATTTTACCAAAATACTTTTAGGTTGAGGCAGTTCAAACAGTGTGTCATATCATCAACTGGGTTTACTTTCGAAAAAATACCAAACAAACTTCCTATGAATTTTGGTATGGCAAAATGCCCAACTAAAAATATTTTCGAACTTTGGGAAGTACTTGCTATGTTTGCAAAGACATAGAACACCTGTCTAAATTTAAAACCCGTGGGGACAAAGCCATTTTTTGGGCTACTCCCAAAATGGTAAGGCTTATCGCATTTATAATTTGCGTACCAAAGTAATCATGGAATCGATAAATGTTATTGTGAGTCACACTAATGTCGAGAGTAAAGATCGAGAACCAACTATAGTGGATGAGTCTGAAAACTATTTTAATTATGACTCTTTAGAGATAGCTGGTCCTTTTCCAACTAACACCTTGAAGTATCTAATTGGATTTCTAAAGATCATCCCATAGATAATGTTGTTGGTGACCCTGATGAACAAGTGCGTATAACATCCCAATTACGTAATGTTGCTCATTTTGCATGCTTTGTTTTTCTAGTAGAGCCAGGGCTCGAGTAAAGGTTTGGGCTAGGTTTAGGCTTGGGTTTGGTACGGGACTAGGGAATTAGCTCCATAAATCACATATTTGTTCAGAAATAAGAGTTTGAACTCCACAAACGGCGATCAAGCCTGGACATTAAACAATTAAGCATATAAGACCCAATTTGCCGAGAATTAGCAACTATAATGCGTCTGTTCAGGGTATAAAATGTACAATTTTGTCTGCTTATCAGGTCACCTAAAGGGTCTTATACATAAAGAAAAAATAGGAGACGTCTTTTGTCATTTTTAAATGACTGCGCCCTATATCCTCCAAGACCAATTATAAGCATGAAAGTAACTGGAGGATATAATAATTGGTGATAGATATTTATTCAGGAATAATCATACCAATGGATTTTCTTAAGGATTCAAATCTTAAATTATCAAAAGGTTTAGCGAATAAGTCAGCTAGTTGATGTTCAATGGGTAAGTAGTTTATCTTTAATTATTTAGATTCCACTAATTCACGTATGAAATGATGTCTTATCTTAATATGTTTTGTACGCGAGTGTTGAACCGGATTCTTAGAGATATTGATAGCACTCATTATCGCAATATAGATTTTACTTTTCTTCATTAATGCCATAATCACTAAGCATTTTCTCAATCCACAGTAATTGAGCACAACAACTTCCTGCAGCTATATATTCTGATTCGGCTGTAGAAAGAGAAGTGTAGTTTTACTTTTTACTGCTCCACCCTACTAAGTTATTACCTATATAATAATAAGCACCAAAAGTGATCTTACTTTTGTCGGAACAACCAACCCAAACGGCATCGGTGTATCCTATAATTGTGTTAGTGGTGTCTTTGGTGTACCATATACCTATGTTTAGCGTTTCTTTAACGTATTTGATTATTCTTTTCACATAGAAAAGGTGAATTTCCATAGGTGTACTTTGGTAATGAGCGCAAACACACACAACATACATGATATCAGGATAAGAGGTTGTTTGGTACAACAGGTTGCCTATCATGCTTCTATATAGAGTATGGTTTATAAGTTTCCCATGCTCATCTTTGGATAGTTTTGTAGAAGTACTCATGGGAGTCCTAATAACCTTCGCATATCTAAAATGAATTTTTTCCCTAACTCTATTGCATACTTAGATTGTGATATGAATAACCCATCATCTTTTTGCTTGACTTGAAGTCCTAAGAAATATTGAAGCTCCCCTATAAGCGACATTTGGAATTCTCCGTGCTAGAAAACTCTTTAACCTCGGATGGGGAAGTACAACCAAATATATTGTCGTTAACTTAAACTTAAACTATTAAGACATGTTTGTTAAAATGTTTAACAAATAATGTCTGGTCATTTTCAGCAAGTCAAAAACCTTTATTGATTAAAAAGGTCGATAGGCATTCGCACCAGGCACGAGGGGCTTGCTTTAAATCGTATAATGCCATTCTTTCAATCTATACACATGGTTTGGGTAATGAGGATCAATAAAACCTTTCGACTGTTCAACGTAGGTTTCCTAAGTTAAAATACCATTTAAAAAAAATGGATTTTACATCCATCTAATAAAGTGTGAATTGTAAGCGACAAGCTATGGCCAAGAGTAAGTGGACAGACTCAAGGCGAGTGAACAGGGAAAAATTCCCCTCTAAATCCATTCCTTCAACTTGACAGTAGCCTTGGGCAACGAATCTAGTTTTATTTCGAACTATCATCCCACATTCATCAGTTTTGTTTTTCAAAATCTAGCGAGTGCCAATAATCCTTTTATTTTCTAGCCTAGGCACAAGATATCACACGTTATAACTTTTGAATTGGACGAGCTCTTCCAGCACATCACCTATCCAAAATGAGTCATTAAGTGCTTCATTCACATGTGTGTTTAGTTTATGCTTTTAAAAAAAAATTGAGTCGTTTGATTTTTAGGTTTGATTTTTTTATTTATTTAGAATTTTCTAGAATTTATTTTCTATTTTATTTTCATTTTTGATTTTTAATAGTTTTTAATTTTAGACTTTATTTTTATTTTATTTTATTATTAGGATTAGTTTTAGTAGTTTATTTTTAGTTTTACTAGATTTTATATTTTTAGGGACATTAGGTTTTATTTTTATTTGATTTGTAGTTTTTATTTTTATTATTTGAATTTTATTTAATAGATTTTATTTTATTTATTTTTAGAATTTATACTCTTAGGATTTTTAGGATTTTTTGTAAATTTTTATATTTCTTTTTATTTAGTGGTGTTTTATTTTGATTTCTAGTTTTTAGTTTTTTATTTTATTTTTATGAGGATAAGTTTTTTTTTTAGGAATTTATTTTCTAGTTTTATTAGATTTAGTTTTAGTTTTTATAGATTGTTAATTTTAATTTTAATTTTCTTTTTATTTAGAGTCTTTTTAGTTTAATAGGTTTTATTATTTTTATTTATTTATTTTAATTGATATTTTTTTTAGTTATGATTTTATTTTTAATATTTTACTTCAGATAATTTTAATTTTTACTTTTTTTAGGTGCAAATGACACACACACACCCCTCTTACACTCACCCACGGCCAAACACTCACACCCACTCACACCCTATTACCATACACTACACAACGCACAAACATCCCCTATCTATTATTCACCATCTTCAACCTCACACCCACCCACTTTTCGCTCACCTATCTTTTACCTCCATTAACCCAACTACACCCATATTTCTCTCTTAATACCCATAAATCAAACAAAGCCACCATTAGCAACCAAATCTCATCCCAAAACAAAATCAATCCAAATTATACCCCAAAAAAAATATCCAATGAGAACCTGCAGTAACCCGAGAGAAAAACCACCATAACCCAAGGCCGAACTCACCCAAAATCGAACTCGGAAGACTCAAACCTTCTACACCAACTCAGACAAAATTGACCCTGTTTCCCAGACCCGATTCAGGCGAGCCACAATCAAACCCTGAATCCGAAATCTTCAACCCACGAACCTAGCAACTCGGACCCCATTACCTAATAATCCGACCCAATCTCCGGCGAGACCCAAATCTACCCAAAACTCCAACCCGCGTCCAATCTGCCCAAAACCAAATTGTGACCCACCACTCACTTAGCCCATTTGAACTTCTCCCAAATACCAAACACAATTTTTACCTTCTTTTGTCCAAAATAAAGACCAAATGGCAACTAACCCCATTTCACCCCATATACTCATTTTACCCTCAACTCATCCTAACTACCACATCTCCCACATGCACAATTAAAGCTCCCCAAAATACCCTCTCCCAAATCTAATTTCTACCTCACCCTATGCACATGCACCCCTAGCCCATTTTCCCAATTGTGCCTCTTATCTACTATTCACCATCTTCAACCTTACACCCACCCACTTTTCTCTCACCTCTCTCTTACCTCCATTAATCCAACTAAATAATAAGTATTTGAAATCTCCTAAATTAATATCAAAATTACAAATCAACTCTTGTTGTAATTGTAATTTTAACAATAATCTTTTATAAAATTAAGTTTAATCCCCACAACTCTAGAGAATTAGATTCACGGTCCTTTTAATTAATCACCCGCTAAGATTGATTCATTAAAATTTATGTAAATCTTAGAAAATATAATTTAGATTTGAAATTCAAGGAATAATTCCACACTTAAGAAACCCCTCTCTAGTTTGAATATAAAATGGGTATTATATCTCGAATTTTGATTTTCTCTCAAAAATCATTTACCCTCTCTCGAGGCATAAATTTAACGGTGAAGGATCAAAATTAACATTAAAAGGGATTTTTCAATTAATCAAACTAATTATTTCAAATAGTATCAAATAAGGGTGCACCCCACCTCATGAAAGGGGATCTAGTCTAGCATGATATTAACTCAAAGATAATGAAGTAGAATATAAGATATGATAAGAGAACAATCAAAGCCAATCTCTTGAAGTGAAATTGAACTCCAATCCTTGCGTTGAAAATATACATCCCTCAATTTGAATGATCAAATCAAAATTACATAAAAAATTACACTCAAATTGATTCTCACTAATCTCTCTCAAAAAAAATTCTAACCTATAATACTTACACTAAAATGTTGTTTCTCTTTCTAAAATTCTCTCTATCCTAGATGGTTATTTAGATGGGTCAACAAATGGCCTTGAGTCTTCTTATATAGTGCACATGGATCTAAGGGTCACAATTGGGAAAATGGGCTAGGGGTGCCTGTGCATGGGGTGAGGTAGAAATCAGATTTGGGTGAGGGTATTTTGGAGAAATTTAATTGTGCATGTGGGAGATGTCGTAGTTAGGATGAGTTGAGGGTAAAATGAGTATACGTGGTAAAATTAGAGGTGTAAGTGGTACAGTTTGGTCGGTAAGTAGTAGATACCAATATCAGAACCAAACTCTGGATGGTAAAATCAAACCGTACAGGTTTAACCCCCGGTACACCAAAATCAATTCCAATACCAAACCGGTCGATATTTCAGTAATTTCGATTTTTTTTTGTTTCGGCAAATTCAATTTAATTTCGATTTTTTTGGTAAATATTGAAATTACAAGTCGGTTTTATACATTCGGTATAAGTGTCAATGTTTTGAGGCCTCCCAAAAACAACACTAAAATATTCTTTAAAACTCCTAAAGCAGCCCTAAAAATAGTCCAAAAAACTGCCAAAATACCTCTTAAGGCCCCCATAAAATAGCACTAAAAACAACCTTATAAATAGCACTAAAAGCCCCTAAAAATGCCCTAAAAAGCACTGACCCCCCCCCCCCCCCTCCCCCCCCCCCAAAAAAAAAGCCTCAAAATGACTTAAAAACATCCCCATATTATGCTAAAAACCTCTTTAAATAGATAATCTAATATAACTCTATGTCGCTCCATCCGGAGGTATCTAAAAGTCCACAAATATTGTCTTTCAAAACCATTGTTTTAATTGAATGTATGAGACCTTACACCTACAAATTTTTAAAAAATTATCATCATTAGAGGCACACATAAGTATATTTTCATTTTTAAAAAAAAATATAAATAAATAATATAAACTTGTCAAATTACATGTTCATTATTTTTATTTATGCTCAAATAGTTATGTATTTTTCTTATGCCCAAACAGTTATAAAATTACTTATGCCTAAACAATAATGTATATGTATTCACTACTCCAGATGAAGGTCAGCCAAATCGGGTATAAAATTGTCTTACATCATTATTACAAACTAGAAATTTTTTAGGTTATTTCTTCTTCATTTGGGATCATTGAAATTGGTACAAAAATGTCAAATGATATAACAAATAATATATATATAAAAGCATATGTAAAAATAACATGGTGAGGGATGTAGAGAATTAAAGCAGCAAACTTCCAACCATCTTCTAGGTTTTGTATGCTAAAGGGAGCAACGACCGAGAACAGAGATGAGAGAGCAATCGGGTGTTTTGTGTATGTTGTGTGATGTTAAGACTTGATGAGAGAAAGAGATGTTATCTCCAAGAGAGAGAGAGAGAGAGAGAGAGAGAGAAGCTGATATGCCGCTTCTTTGAAGAAATAAACAATTAGGGTTTTAATTTTTTTGGTTAGTTTTATACTTGAAAAATGAATGGTGGAGATGAGTTTAAAATGAATGGTATTGATTTCTTTATAAACATTATTTTTGTATTGGTTATTATTTTTGGTCTTTAAGTTGGTAATTGGTATGGTAAATTTGGTACGATAAATCGATATGATAATTTTGGTAAATCATTTCTTTAAATATTAAAACCAAAACCAACCGACTTTTTTGCTATAATTTCGGTTTCGATAAGATCGGTCCTTGGTATTTTAATATATGAACCAAAACCTTTTTTTTGGGACCAAAATGGTACGGTACGGTAAATATCCGTACCGCTTCCACCCCTAGGTAAAATGGGTTTAGTTGGCAATTGGTCTTTATTTTGGACAAAAGCAGGTAAAAATCGTGTTTGGTATTTGGGAGAAGTTCAAATGGGTTAAGTGTGTGGTGGGTCAAGGTTTGGTTTTGGCCAGACTGGATGCGGGGTGGGGTTTTGGGTAGATGTGGGTCCCGTCGGAGATTGCGTCGGATTAACAGGTAATGGGGTCCGGGATGCTGGGTTGATGGGTTGAAGATTCCGGATTCAGGGTTTGATTATGGCTCGACTGAATCGGGTCTGGGAAATAGGGTCGATTTAGACCGAGTTGGTGTAGCAGGTTTGAGGCTTTCGGGTACGATTTTGGGTGATGTCGGCCTTGGGTTATGGGGGTTTTGCTCTCGGGTTGCTGCAGGTTCTCATTTGATATTTTTTTTTGTTTAATTTGGATTGGTTTTGTTTTGGGATGAGATTTGGTTGTTAATGGTAGGCTCGTTTGGTTGATGGGTATTAAGAGAGAGAGAGAGATGAGTGTAGTTAGGTTAATGGAGGTAAGAGAGAGGTGAGAGAAAAGTGGGTGGGTGTAAGGTTGAAAGATGGTGAATAGTAGATAGAGGTGTTTGTGTGTGGTGTAATGTATGGTAATAGGGTGTGAGTGAGTGTGAGTGTTTGGGCGTTGGCGAGTGTAAGAGGTGTGTGTGTGTGTGTGTCATTTGCACCTAAAAAAGTAAAAATTAAAATTGTCTAAACTAAAAAAATAAAAAATAAATAATAAAAATAAAATCCTAACTAAAAAAATATCAATTAAAAAAATAAAATAATAAATAAAAATAATAAAACATATTAAACTAAAAAGACTTTAAATAAAAAGAAAATAAAAATAAAAATTAACAATCTATAAAAACTAAAACAAAATCTAATAAAACTAGAAAACAAAAATCTTAAAAAAAATCTTATCCTAATAAAAATAAAATAAAAAAACTAAAAACTAAAAATCAAAATAAAACAACACTAAATAAAACGAAATATAAAAAATTGCAAATAAATCCTAAAAGTATAAATTCTAAAAATAAATAAAATAAAATCTACTAAATAAAATTCAAATAATAAAAATAAAACCTAAAGTCCTAAAAATAAAAAATCTAGTAAAACTAAAAATAAACTACTAAAACTAATCCTCATAATAAAATAAAATAAAAATAAAAATAAAAATTAAAAACTAATAGAAATCAAAAATCAAAAAATAAATAAAAATAAATCCTAGAAAATTCTAAATAAATCAAAAATAAAATCTAAAAATAAAATGACTCAAAATAAAAATCTAAAAAGCAGAAACTAAACACACACGGGACTCGGGTGAATGTTTGGGCTAGGTTTAGGCTCGAGTTTGGTACAGAACTTGGGAATTAGCTCCATAAATCGCACATTTGCCTAGAAATAAGCGTTTGAACTTCACAAACGGCGATCGGGCCTGCACATTAAACCGTTAAGCATATAAGACCTAATTTGCCGAGAATTATTAACTTAAATGCGTCTATTCGGGGTATAAAATGTACACTTTTGGGTGCTTATCACATCATCCCTAAACAGAACATTGCTAGTGTGGGTACCCGAAATTAAGATAATGGGCCTAGACGAGTAGCCCAATTCTGGCGGCCCAAAATCTAGACCCCCCGTCTCTTATTTGATTATGATCCTGTCTCTTCCCACGTTCCCATTAAGGGAGATTCTAGGGAGAGATGGAAGACATGGTGGAATCCAACACCCCCACTTACCACAATGTACATGTATATATTAAACCCTAGGTCCGGGGCAAAGAACAAGTTGTATTCTCTGTAACTGCTCTTCGGAGTATATAGAAATAACACCGACTGCACCACCATGGACGTACGCACATCTTTGTTGAACCACGTACATCCTTTGTTGTGTGATTGTCATTTTACATTCCTTATTCTTACTTGGTGATTACCTCTCTCGTATCCATTTCTGTTGCATAATAATTGTCACCACAATTAGCGCCGTCTGTGGGAAACGTTCATCTTTCCCTGAGAAGAGCCCACACCAAGAAAGGAGTTTAAAATGTCTGGTCACAGTAGCAATGCTCCCCAGGCAGGGGATATTCAAGAACCACCTGCTTCTCGCAGAATTAGATCTGAAGTTCGACGTTCAGATTAGAGGGCTCGCTTAGAAAGGCCAGCCTCGGAAGAAAGCCAATGACCAGCGAGATCCACGCAGATATCCAGACTGATTGATGCATATGAGGCAAGGATCCACGAGCAAAGGGAGTCTTCTCGTAAACACGAGGCTGAGAATGCTCGCCTGAAAAGAAGACTGGAAAGACGGGAGAGAGAGCTTCATCATGATAACATGAGACATCCGTACCGTACTCCTAGCCCTCAGGCGAGCAAATCTCGCAGCCGAGGAAGGAGCCCTAGGCGAGGATCTCAAAAGGTGGAAGGAGACGAGTCAGACGACGACCTCCGTGAGCAGCTGCGAAAAGCTCGCCGTTACCAGAGACCTATTTGCAGCAACGAGAACATACAAAATCTGGTCCGCAGGGAGATGGACCAACATCCTGCCCACCACGGTACCAAATCGACCAAAGAACTCGCTAGGAGAGATCTCAAAACCCAGATGAATTCACCCTTCACGAGGGAAATTGAAAAAGAAGAAGCCCCCAATAAATTTTTCGTTCCAAGGTTCAAGATTTATGACGGTAAGACTGATCCCATTGATCACGTCAAGCGGTACCGACAGAACATGACCCTCTAGAACCACCGGGATGCACTAATGTGCCGAATTTTTCCCTCGAGCCTTCATGATGTAGTGCAGAAGTGGTTCGAAAGGCTCCCCTACCGGTCCATCAGGAGTTTTAAATCCTTGGCCCAGCTCTTTACGACCCGATTCATTACTAGTAGCTCCCATCCCAAAAGGATGGATGCCTTGCTGACAATGAATAAAATGCCTTAGGAGATCCTCCGAGACTATGCGAAGAGGTACTGGGAGTTATTCAATGAGGTCGAGGATTTCTCGGAGCAAGTGGCAGTGGCCTCTTTCAAAATCGGGCTACCCAGCTCTTCCCTTCTATACCAGTCCCTGACGAAGAAGGAAACCATAACCATCGACGACCTAATGGCTCGCATCGAGAAGTACGTCAATATGGAAGATGTGACCCTCCTCAGCACAGGGGAAAATGGTCGAACCAAGCTCGCTGCCAAGAGCAGTGACAAGATTGAGAGCCAAAAGAAAGGTGGAAAGAATGGGGGAATAAATGGCTCCAAAAATGGAGGCAGTAACGATGTGGCGAAAGCATTTCAGGCGATTAACACCATTTTTAGAGAGCCAATTTATAATATTCTCATAAAAATAAAGACGAGCCATTCATCAAGTGGCCCAGGAAAATGGGAGGAGATCCCTCGAAGAGGAACAAAGAGCTGAGATGCGCTTTTCACAAAGAGGGAGGACACAAGACTGAGCATTGCAAAGCTCTCAAGTCTCACCTCGAGGAACTGGCCCAGTCCAGGCATTTGAGCGAGTTTGTGGAGAAAAAGGCAGAAAAAGCAGCTGCCAATAGGGAAGCGAGACCTGATAATGTGCTCGAAGATGATGCTAGACATGAGTTCTTCGTAATTCATGGGGCATCTGATGCCAAGCGGATACAGGAAAATTCAGCTCGAATGGAGATAAAGAAGCTTACAGCGGTGATGCAAGCTTTTCAGATCGATCCAGCGAAGTCACAGTCAGGAAAGCGTCGGTGAGCGGATGACGTCAACTACAATCAGCATATTATTTTCACAGATGAAGATATGGTGGGAGTGAGAACCCCACATCATGATGCTTTGATTATTACCCTCAGAATAACTAACTTTGACGTCAACAAGTTGCTCGTCGACCAAGGAAGCTCATCCGAGGTAATGTATCTCGACCTATTCAGAAAATTAAAGTTAAGCATCACCGACCTAAAGGAAGCTACTGTCCCTTTGGTTGGCTTCGCTGGGAAGATAACCATGCCCCTAGGAAAAATTGTACTGCCAGTTCATGCGAGAAACGTCTCCAAGATGATTGAGTTTTTGGTGGTGGACATCGACTCGCCATACCAAGCCATCCTCGGCAGGGGATGGCTCCATGCAATGAAAGAAGTCTCCTCGACCTACCATCAGAAACTCAAGTATGTAACTGAGCGAGGAGTGATGGATATTCACGGCGATCAAGCGATGGCAAGGAGGTGCTTCATAGCAGCCATCTGACCAAAGCCAGAGAACAAGGCCGATCAGCCCAGCGAGAAAGTTGAAGAAGGTCTGACACCTTCTAAATAACAATTAAAGTACGAAAGACCTGGAGTAGGGTAGACCAGGATCCTCCCCTCTGAACGGGTTGTCGAGGACCTGGTAGAAGTTACAGCTGGAGATGGCAACAGTGATAGAGTCTTCCTGATTGGAGCATCTCTCATTGACCAGGAATAGAAGGAATTGACAACTCTGTTGAGACGCAACATAGATATTTTCACGTGGGAACCATACGAGCTGTCTGGAATCAATCCTAGTATGGTTTGTCATCAGCTGCACGTCGATCCCACCTTTAAACCAATCACGCAGAAGGCACGGCGAACTGCAGGCTAAAGCGGTAGAAAAAGAAGTTGAAAAACTGCTGGATGCAGGATCCATACGGGAAGTACGATTTCCCAAGTGGTTATCCAACCCATTAGTAGTTTCGAAGAGCAACGGGAAGTGGAGAGTTTGCATCGACTTCACTGACCTCAACAAAGCGTGCCCTAAAGATAGTTTCCCCCTCCCAAAAATAGACCAACTAGTAGACACCACTGCAGCTCACGAGCGAATGAATTTTCTGGACGCATACTCTGGGTATCACTAGATCCCCTTATATGCCCCAGTCCAAGACAAAACAGCGTTCATCACGACAGTTGGGCTATACTGCTACAAGGTTATGCCCTTTGGGCTCAAGAATGCAGGGGCAACCTATCAGCGACTGGTCACTAAGATGTTCAAGGACCAGATGGGAAAAATCATAGAGGTCTACATCGATGATATGCTCGTTAAAATTAAGAAGAAAGAAAATCACCTCTCAGACCTATCAAACACGTTCGAAATCCTCAGGAAGTACATAATGAAACTTAATGCAAGCAAGTGTTCTTTCGGTGTCCAGTCAGGAAAATTTCTTGGGTACTTGGTCAGTAAGAGAGGCATAGAGGCTAACCTAAACCAGATCGATGCAATTAATAGGGTACAACCACCTTGAACAATTTGGGATGTACAGAAGCTCATTGGTATGCTCGCTGCCTTAAATCGCTTCATCTCTAAATCCTTTGAGAAATGCAAGCCTTTCTTCCAACTTCTAAAGGGGAACAAATGGTAGAATGGAACCCAGATTGCTCGCGAGCATTGGTCGAGCTCAAAGCTTACTTAAGCTCTCCATCACTGCTCCTCATACCACGGTAAACAGATTCTTTGTACTTGTACCTCTCCATTTCCAACCACACTGTCAGCTCTGCGTTAATATGCGAGGTTGCAGGAATCCAGCACCCTGTTTATTAAGCGAGAAAGACCCTACTTGATGCTCAGCAGAGGTACCTACCGCTGGAGAAGCTCGCTTACGCACTAGTAGTGGCCTCGAGGAAGCTGAAGCACTATTTTGAATCCCACATCATCATCGTCCTTACATCGCACCCCCTCAAGGCAGTCCTGAGGAAAGTAGATTTGTCGGGCAGGCTGTCTAAATGGTCAGTCGAGCTCGGGCGATTTGACATCCAATTTCAACCAAGGACCACAATCAAGGGGCAGATCCTTACTGATTTCATAGCCGAATTCACGGGCGAGGAACTTTCCAACCAACCTCAACCAATAACGCAAAAGCAGAACCAAGAAATAGAGGAAACCTGGAAACTGTTTATTAATGGAGCCTCTAAATCAAAGGGGGCTGGGGTAGGCATTATCCTCGTTACTCCAGAAAAAACAATCCTTGAACAAGGAATCAGGCTTGGATTTACAGCCTCCAACAACGAAGCAGAGTACGAAGCTTTAATAGCCAGCCTCTAGAAGGCGCACACTTTAGGAGCAAAACATTTACAAGTGTTCGGCGATTCCCAATTAGTTTCCAATCAGATAAGTGGAGACTACAATGCAAAAGATGAAAGAATAGCAGCTTACCTCGCATTAGTGAAAAAACTAATGGCGAGCTTCGAAGAGATCAAGGTCCAGCAGTTTCCCAGAGGGCAAAATAGCTATGCTGACGCCCTAGCAGCCTTGAGTTCGACAATTGACTCCGACCTAAAAAGAACCATCCCCATTGATTTCCTCACTCATCCAAGCATCCGCGATAGCAAACCACCAGACATGGAACAAATACTCCAGGTGGGATCATCTCCCAGCAGGATAGACCCCTTAAGGGACTATTTGAAGGATGGCACGCTCCCAGATGATAAGAAAACTGCCCACCAAATAAGAGTCAAAGCTGATCGCTTTCACTTATCACCAAAGGGCAACTTGTATAAGAGATCCTTCTTCGGACCCTACCTCCAATGCATTCACCCAGGGAATATCGAGCAAGTGCTACGTGAGCTTCACGAAGGAGTCCGTGGAATCCATATCGAAGGAAGGCCTCTGGATTTTTGAGCAATGAAGGAAGGTTATTGGTGGCCATATATACAAAGGGACTCTGCGATGTATGTCCGCAAGTGCCTGAAATGCCAACTTCACGCTCCTATGGTCCACCAACCTGCTAGCGACCTAAAATCACTGTCCAACCCATGGCCATTCGCCCAATGGGGAATCAACATCGTGGGACCATTGCCTACCGCCATCGGTAATCGCTAATATCTGTTGGTTGCAACTGACTACTTCACCAAATGGATTGAGGCGGAACCCCTAGCTAACATTCGGGATGCAGATATAGTAAGGTTCATATAGAGAAATATAATCACTCGCTTTGGCATCCCCATAACCATCATCACCGATAATGGAACTCAATTCGAAAGTGGCTCGTTTCAGAGTTTCTGTAACGAACACAGTATCAGACACCACTTTAGTTCGGTGGCCCCCCAGAGCAATGGCCAAGCTGAGGCTTCCAATAGGACTGTGATCGACGGACTAAAGAAGCGATTGGAGCAAGCCAAAGTCACATGGGTAAATGAATTACCGCATATTCTATGGGCTTACCGAACCACTCCTCAACGAGCAACAGGAGAAACCCCATTTTCGCTGATGTATGGGATGAAAGCAGTCATCCCACTAGAAGCAGGTTTGCCGACAATGAGATCTAACCTTGTCGACTAGGGCCATAATGATGCATCATTGCTCGCTGAGCTCGATCTAGCGGACGAGCGCCTAGAGTTAGCCCTAGTAAAACTAGCGAACTATCAGCAACAGCTCGCAAGACATTACAATAAAAGGGTCAACCTAAGGACAATCCGAGTTAGGGACTACGTCCTGAGGAAACTACTGAGCAACGCAGTAAAACCATCAGATGGCAAGCTAGGGCCAAACTGGGAGGGACCCTTCAAGATAACAAGAGACGATCTACAGGGCACCTATCACTTGGAAATGATGGAAGTCAGAGAAATACCACGAGCATGGAACGCAGTCAATCTCAAGAGATTCTATTTTTAGATCTTTCTTTTATTCTTTTGTTATGAAACTAGAAGTTCGTTTTCCCTGTCATTAATGAAAGTTATTTAAAACAGTTGCATTCTAATGAGTAACAGCTATACGAGCTTTATCGCACATCCTTTCCAAATAACAGGCACATTGATCATCACATCATAACAGGGAATTGTCCCTCCTCAGGTTATCGTTATGAAACATGAAAGACCTCTTAACATTGCCCCTGGAAATATATGAAGTCCTACTGAAGATCCTTAGGCAAAGTGGACAAATCTAAACTGGTCACCAAACCTTCTTTGGTTGAATAAAATCCTCATCGGATGGAATATCCAACACCAGATGTGTCCTCGCCAATTGCCACGCTTAGGCCTAAGGGAATGTGACGACATGACCTAAAAGGTAAAGTGGGGCACAATGGTATCCTGATGTTATACTGGACTGGGAGGACACCTGCGTGATAATAAAAACTTAGAAGATAACGAAGGAATAAGAACTTGGAGAAAATAATGCGCTTGTTTAGTCGGCTAAATTAGCCCAAAACATAAATTTTATTAATCCATTATATTTACAACAATGGTGATACATGTTTAGTCGGCGAGCTCTCCCAAAGCATTTACACTACAAAAAATACACAGAGAAACTACTAGCTAAATCCTAATGGGGATGAGGCCTCTGAGGAAGGTAGTCATCCACTTGGGCTCGTCGATCGTCATCGGGATGAGGGTCTAACTCCTCCTCAACCTCGTTGGCATCCGACTCCGACAGCTGCCGAGGGATGGCATCAATAGGTATCCACTGATCATTCCCCCGAAAGGGATTGGGCATCCATGTGGGGGGGGGGGGAGATTTCATGGAGATACCAGAGCATTGAATTTCTTAGAACTTGCATCTCCCTCAATGCACTCAACCATCCCATGATGAAGGCGAGCTCCTCAAACTCTTTCAACCTAGTCGGAGCATCTTGCTAACCCTGATTGTAACCGTCGGCCCATACTCGTCGAGGTCCTTTTTTAAATAGGTGCCGCAGCCGAGTAACATCCATTTGAAGCCCAGAGGTGATCACATATGCTCGCTAGACATCACCATGAAGATCTTCCATTTCCCTTTCTTAAAGCTCTTTCATTTCCCTATTTCGGCTCCTGGTGATCCTGCCAGCTCGCGAAACGGATGGACCAGTAGAACCCCGCAGTACAGGAGGAACGTCACTCGAGCCAGCCCTAGCTCGTGACGAAGATGAGCCTTGCAATACTGCAGGAGCGATACTCGGTGAATACTCCCTAAGATGCGAGACCTCTGTCCTTAAAGCTTCATTTTCTTGCTGAAACACTTCCCTAACCTGATTGATCTTAGAAGCCTCTAACAACTTCTCTCTCAGCGCATTAACTTCCTCTTGGAATGAGGCACCGATATACTCCATTTCTTAAAGCCTGTCCTTCAGCTTGGCGACTTGCTCAGTTTGCTCTATAAAGCGATTGTTCCTCAATCACAGAGACTTACAGATCCTCACAAAAGTGTGGCGAACTTCGGAGTTTACATCGGGCCCCAGCATCCTTCCCAATTGGGAAGTGGCAGGAATGTAATCATCAACATCAACCAACTACAAGCAATAAAGGGGTAAGGGAGAGAAAAAGACAAATCAGTGCACTAAGAAAAAGAAGCCTTTTCATTAATAAGAGTTGAAATTACATCGAACAGCAAAAAGAAAATTTACAGACAGAAAAAGCGAAAATACAAAGTAATACTAGAAGATAACTAGTTAGCAACCTCGGGTTGCCCAAAGGTCGATGGCTGCTTCCCTTTATCAGCATCAGCAGGAGCACCACCTTCAGTAGGGGTAACCTCTGTCGCCACAACGAGAGAAACATCAGCAGGAAACGACTGGGAGACAGGCTCAACACCCTCAAGAGTAGGGGCAGGGGCATCTTCATCCACAATCGGCTTCGAACTTGGGTCATGCTCGTCGAACAGAGGAGAGTCGATATCAACACCAGCAGCTAAGAGGGCCTTGTTCCAACCCTTCTTGAAGTTCAGACGGCTGATGTAGCCTATCTGAACCTCAACATCCTCATATGCGGCAGTCCACCCAGAATTGTATGACTTATCCTTAATGTTGGCTGCCTGGGACTCCTTCTCCTTCACCTGCTCGGTCATCACCTTGTTCTCCTCTATAATAGCTAGCTTGCTCTAGCAAACCAGGTCATAGGCTTATCGCAGCTCTGTCAGCTCTTTAACTGCTGCGTCCTTCGCCCGATTAGCTGTAGCAAGAGCCAGATCAGATGATATCCGAGCAGCATCGATGGCTTTAAAACCAGCCTCAAGCTTTGCACCCTTCAACCTCAAGGCATTATTTTCTTTCTCCATCTCACCATTTTTCTTCACCAGCTCATCGCGAGAATGATAGAGCACGACAAAGTCAGTCATAAACTACAAGAAGAAGAAAACATTAGAAGAAGGAAATGATGAAATTCATTAAAACATTGGAGAGAAGAAATAATCTTACCAGGGCTAGCCTCTGACTAGCCTGTAGGGCCAGTTCATCAGACCCCAGCGCCCTTTGGCGATCAGTAGGGAGAACTGCTCTCTCAAGCAGCGTGGGGGCCAACTGAGGGGAAATTTCAACAGAAGCCCCCTCGGGAAATGCAGACACCGGGACTAAGGCTTGCCCAGCCTTTGTCCTTGCCTCTATCTTCCTCCTTTCTTCCTCCTTATCCCTCTCCATCCTTCTCCTCTCCTCTATCTTCTTCTTCTTATCCTCCACCTTCTTTCTCTCTTCCTCCTTTTTTTTTCTCTCTCTCTCTCTCACCTGCTCCTCTTCTTTCTTCTTCCTCTCCTGCTCCTGACCAGAAGATCGAGAACCTGTAGCCACGGCCCCAAAACTAGACTTTTGCTTCTTCGATCTCTGAGCGAGGAGCACATGATCTTCATCATCATCATCCCGAATTAAGTTCCTCCTTGGAGGAGCCATCTCCTCGCTCGAGCTGCTAGATGTGCTGGATGAACCTCGAACTCCAGAAACTTCCCCACATTCAGAAGAACTACTACTACTAGAGCTCCCTTCACCCAAATTACCTCCAATACCACCTGTGATATCGCTTTCAGAGCTGCTCTCCTCCTCGTCCAATTGGATAGGATCCACAACAGTCTCTTCAGAGGAATCAAACTTAGGGATACTATCCACCGTCCTCGCTATAAAATTAGAACCAACATTCTTATATTTGAGCAGAAAAGCTGCAGACTAGGGATGCTCGCCGTCAGCTAGAGGCTCCCTGCTATTCCAGGCCTTGACCAGTTCAGAGATACGAACCTTGCTGAGGGCAGGTTCCAAATTCTTTGACCTCGCTAAAGAAAAAATAGGAAAAGTCAGAACAATCACAAATCAACAAAAGAAATTAAAAGAACAGAGCAAGAGTCTACCTATGTATTCTTCCCCAAAAAAGGGGACGGAGAACCTATCAGCCCTCGACCCCTCAAATTAATGGGAGAACTGCCAATTTCTAGCAAGGAAGCCCTATTGCCAGTAGTCATAACGGGAATCAGGTAGGTTTACTACCAATACCCTGTCAGGACTCCTAGCCTTAAGATAGAGAACACCAGAACTGATCCGAGCAAAAGAATAACAGAAACAGACCTCGATGAGCCCTAACCTAGTACCATATAACTTATTTATCCTATGAACACCATTAATTATCTTCTATGCATTGGGCGAGCACTGTGCAGGAACAATATTAAAATAGCCAAAGAAGTGCAAGAACAAATTATTGGGAGAAAAAGTGAGTCCCCCTTGGGAAAGCAACAAAACATGGAGCCAATGGGCATCCTCTATCTCTCTAACATTTTTAAGAGAAGAAGTGCAACGCTCAATATCTACCCACTCTGGGATGTTATAGAACTTCCTAAATTCAGAGACCGACCTATTCCTAATATTATCCATTGACAAACCCTAGGAAACTACAAAATTCAAAGAGAAAGTATGAAGAAAAGGCACAGGAGACTTACAAGATGGAAGTTCAACTCGAACGATGAAGAAGCATGAGCCCGAATAACAGGAAAGCAATGAGAATGAAGACTGAGAGAAAGAAAGCACGAATTGGTAGAGCTCACAGGGAAGGGAAGAATGCTGGGAAGGTTTAAACGACGGACGAAAAGTGACTGTTCTGGAAAGCCTTTAAGTGTTGCTAATCATAGTGCACAGACCACGAAGCGGGTGCCGCCAAAAGCAACTCCCCAACTTTCGAAGAGTTGCGCGATATACGAAACAACCATTATGACTAATCATTTAAATTTATTTGAGCCCAGAACATGGCCCAATAAACTTAGGGGAAATTGTGGGTACCCAAAATTCAGATAATGGGCCTAGACGAGTAGCCCAATTCTGGCGGCCCAAAATCTAGACCCCCCATCTCTTATTTGATTATGATCCGGTCTCTTCCCACGTTCCCATTAAGGGAGATTCTAGGGAGAGATGGAAGACGTGGGGGAATCCAACGCCCCCACTTACCACAATGTACATGTATATATTAAATCCTAGGTCCGGGGTGAAGGACAAGTTGTATTCTCTGTAACTGCTCTCCGTAGTATATAGAAATAACACCGACTGCACCACCGTGGACGTAGGCACATCTTTACTGAACCACGTACATCCTTTGTTGTGTGATTGTCATTTTACATTCCTTGTTCTTACTTGGTGATTACCTCTCTCGAATCTATTTGTGTTGCATAATAATTATCACCACAGCTAGTCCTTAAGTAAAATATATAGAGAAAGAAAGAAAAAAAACAAAAGTGTACCACTTTCACGAGCACTTGTGATTTCACATAGCATGTGCAACAAGCCTTTAAACCTACAGGTTGCCCTACAGGAGGAGTTTTATCTCGTGAGGGTTTACAGGGAATATACCCACAAAATTATTGTTTGCAATGTCAGTCTATCTCTTATTAGACATAGAATAATTGCAAAATCCATCACGAGAAAAATATTTTGAGAAACACAAGCTAGAAATGTGTAAAAATATTTAGCTAAGTAAATGCTCAAGGCACATCCTTCCTAGAACTCAACGTGTGTAGTGTGAATCAATCAAAATGGGTCGAGTATCACAAGAGTAATTCCTAGATCTCCTTTTTGAAATCAACGCTTCAACTTCAAAATCTCACTCGATATAGCTCTCTCAAACGAACTCACGAGATTAGGGTAAGTGTATCGGTCTTGTGTGTGAGGAGGTGAGTAAATGTAAATAAGTTCAAACGTCTCACACACATATAAGAAAGAACGAACAATTAGAAATAAAAATGATCTCATGAAAGAATGCTAATCACTATAGTGAGAACGTCGAGTTATTCACCACGTTGACTCTCATTTGTCTGAACACCTAGGAGAGAATATGGATGTTTATGGGTGAAGGGGAAATGAAATGAGAAGGATATGATATGAGGTAGGATGGTGGCGAACGATGGATGAGTGATGGATGTGTATGCGAGAAGAGTGTTCTAAACTTGAAGAAAAAATTTCTTTATTACAAAAGAACTAACTACAAACTCTCCTTTTTATTTTCTTTACTTTTATTTCTTTTTTTTTGCTATTTTTCTATTTTTTTTCTCTTTTTTCCTTTTCTTTTATACTCTCAACTCCGAAGACATTTTACATTTGAAAAACACGCTTTTTCTAAAAAATGAAGGATGATATATGGATGGAGACGATAGGTGAGGGTGTGAGGAATATATGGGAATATGAAAGACTATGGGACGGTAATGGGTGAAAATCTAGTGACCAGGACAAATTTCAAGACACGGATTTCTTACAACTCGAAAGAGATGTTGTTTCAGTGATCATGCCAAAAAATTTATGAAAAATAATGAGATCATAAAACGATTTGAAGTGCGAACCCAAAAGAAGTTGAATCAGCTTGTGACTCGGAGATTGCGTGAAACTCTATGAAAGGTTAAAGGCACAAATATCACAACCTAAAGTCTCTACTAGTGATCCTTAAGGTTCTCTTGAGAGTTATAGCACTCCTTAACTCAAAACCATAGTGATGTGATACGTGCACAAATTTTGTTGAGACTAGAAATTCATGGAGTAAAATGCCTTGTTATGTATTACGTAAGCTATTTAGAAAATAAATTCTCTAGCATGATTCCTAAACTTGGAAAGATGGATTCAGGCCAATGAATGAGATAAAAGAAACTGTACGATTTTCTTTTTTAAAAATCAAATTTTTTCAAAAGAGGTATGATTTTGATAAAATTACCCACCCTCAAATAAAAAGGAATATCATCCTCGATGTTAGGTATAATGATTTTTAAAATTGATAGTAGAAGGGAGATTTTGTCTCTCATTTCCAAAGGGGAAGATTGAATCACACTATATAGTTGATTTACTTGAGTCTATACTATATAAGAGCCTCAACTAGTTTTGAAAGATAGACAGAATTGAGTCGGAGTCCCTCCATCAATGCTTCATTGCAAATATATGTACATATCCATTAGAAAGGATCAAAATCAAATCAGGTAGAAAACCAACACACAAACACCCTAGGATTTCATACTTGCATATTTTATTTCATATATGAGTGATGAATTAAAATTAATTTTCTACACTGATTAGGAATTTTAAAACATTTAAAATCTATTTTAAAAAAAATTATAATGAGGGTTTTTAAATGTTTGGGGTTCAATTTCAGATAATGGAAGTTCCTAAAACTTGTCTTGGGTAGAATTTTAAACTGCTACATAATATTATGGGAGAAACTGATATTTTTTAAAGATCAAAGACACGTGTTTGAGAGAAAGTGTGAGGCTGGCACGCGTATGCACTTCATTGGCTACATTTGTGTTTTCTGTCTCTCACATTAAAGAGGATTACTTTTAGTCGTTAGATCAAATTTATCTAAGGTCTGCATTCATTTATTTATGATCCATGTGAATATGCTTTCAATCAATCAGAGTTGGGTTTTGTGCGGTCCATTATTAGCCCTTAGATTTAATCTTTGAACAGTAATTTTAATCTCAACCATACATTTTCCCAAGCCATCCAGAGTCTTCCAACCTTCCTATATAAGGAGCCATCGCCTCAACGTTCAATAAGTTTAAGATGTTTGGGAGTTTGAGAGAAAAATAAGAGAGAAGAGAGAAAATAAGAGAGATAAATAGTTTTTCGTACAAAAACTCTTTCAAATTTTTCCCAGAAAATAATTTTCGAGAGTTAGGGTTTTTGAGCTCATATTTCCTCTCTGTCTAAACCTCTCTTGCAATAATCTCACATGTTTTGGATCCTTTTTCTCATTAGAAACTTGTAGATCTAAAATCAGTGACATATACTCACTTAGATCATTAGGTTGTTGTAAATTCTTTTAGTAAGAAATAATTCTCGTGTGCTGGATACTGTTTATATCATGTTTGTACTATTTTTTTTATCCAACATCTCTTGCTTTTAACAAAACTGAATTTATGACTTACATAGTCTAGATCTAATTATTTTTCATTTTGAAAAATTTGTGTGTATAAATAATTTCTTAAGATCTTGGTTTTAAAAGATCTATCTAAGAAATCAGATCTTGAAACTGTTTTCAGAAGAAGAAAAAAATTAAGTCTACTTCTGAGTTGTGAAAAGTTCATCTTATTCTTAGATTTGCTGTATATTTGTAGTATTTGTTTGTAATTAAGTGTGTGTGAGTTCATGCATGGAATATTAACCACAACACTCACAACACATTCACTCAAAATCACTAAAGTGTTGTTGGTTGAGAGGTTATGATATTTGAGTCGACTTAAAGCTAGAGGAGAAAGGGAGAAGAGCTAAAGAATGGAGAAAAGACAAGTTCAGAAGCCTTAAGGAAGTCATAATTAATACCAAGGCGTGTAGTTATATCTCTTGACTTAGAATAGGTTCTGATTGTATGATTTGTTGAATGCCTGTAACCTTAAACAGTTTTAGTGGATTTTTTGTTTTGAGGTGTAGACACCTCCATGGATGTTTCCCCAATTGAGTGGGGTTTTACCAAGTAAAAAATACATGTCTCATGTGTGTGCTTTTTTGTTTTCCATTACTACAATCTGCTACATAGACTTAGGTTTAAACTAAAAACCTTTTTCCAAGATTCTTGAATAATTTGTTCACATAAACTATTTTAACAAACCTCGTGTACTGGTTAAGAATTTTTACAAAAGTTTATTTAAAAAGTAGTTGGGAACTCATTAAACATTTTTAACTGTTGTTAAAATAACACAGTGAGGTTTTTTTTAATAAAATGACCCGTATGCCCTCCTACGGTTCACATTTAGTCTAAAAGCCCCCCAAAATCCAACTGTAACCCCTCGAGTACCTATTATGGACTATTTCGCCCCATTTTAGACCATCGGTGAACTCAAAACTACCATACAAGTCACCCAACATGACATTTCATCTCATTCCTAATGTGAGTCTACTCGCATGCCCCCAATGAAATACTGATAAACTCGTCGCCTTAACTCACTTACGATGTAATGTGTTTAATACGCTATCATTTACTTATCACACAAGTAAATGTAAATATACATACACATTAATCCTTTTTATTTGCTAATTAATATTTATTGAAGCCAATTTACCTTCTGGTTAAATTAAAATTTCATGCACATATGTAATTTAAAATACATTAAAAATAAAAGGTATTAGAGAATGGTGGAGCAAAGGGGCATTTTGCTACTTTCCTCCATGCCTTGGATATGGTATTACACTATACTCTCGTTCATGATGATTTAGGTAAAGTGTTTCATTGTAAAGAGGTGCGTGAAATTTTTTCTATCTTGGACAAAGAATACTCCTGTGATAACGATGCATCAAACACGAAGGAAAGACTCAACAAACCACAAGTTTAAAGAGGAAATTCTTCTATCACTGGCAGAGCCACTGAAGAATTTGCTCAACCATGTGATAAAGAAGAAGATTGAGGGTTTTTCTCATTGATCAAAGGCGAATAGAAAGAAAAGATGAGGGATCATATATTTCTACATCCGAAGAAAAACACTACCAATTATGCCTTCGAAAGAACACTAAATATAATGAGGTATGCTCTTACTCTTATGATACTACAAAACAAGATGTGATATAAGAATTTGATTATTTAAGTGAATTATACAAAGTAACCCTCGTAATTATACAAAAAGTTAGATGGTGAACATACTGATATAAATAAAATAGAAACCATTATCTCATAAAAGGAAAATTCTTTACAACAAAAATGAATGGCTCAAATATGAATATGAAACTAATTGAAAAATGAGATTAAGATTTCAAAGAAAACATGAAACCCAACTTGTCATATTTGGAAAAGGAAAATACAAAGCTAAGGGAAGAATTAAACATTTTGAAAAAATCACTCAATTAATTTCAAATGGGTAAAAAGAATCTAAATTCATTTACAAATGTGAGAAAACAAGGTTCATATAAAGAAGCGATTGGACTTGAATAAATAATTAGAGGAACAATGATTTTTGTATAGGCTAAAGGATCAAACGAAAACACATGCTATTCTTTTCGTAAAAAGGAAAATCACACTATTGAAAACAATAAATAGGACTAAGAATGGAAAATAATCGATATTATATCATATGAAAAAAGTATGATCACACCTATGTACAATGAAAATTTTATTCTCTTACCTCTTATTGAACTAATTGTCTTAATTTTAATCATACTCTTCACTCTTATAGGATGAAAAGTAGATAACTATTATTAAACCATTTTCATAAATCCTTATAATAAAAAAATTAATCAACAAGGACACAAAGGAAAAAAATTACCAAAGAACCATTTTGTGAAATCTTATCTTATAGGTTCATTAATAGGATCGAGATAATATTACACTCTTCCATAATTTAAAAAAAATCTTTGAAGTTAAGGAATAGCTTGGATATTAGTAATGAAAAATGTATAAGGGAGAGAAACACTCGACGAAAGGAAAAAAATAAATTTGATAAGAGATTAAGGATTTGATAGCTTTCAAAGATCATAGGTAAACTCATATAAAATAACATTCCATCTCAGAATACTTCAAATAATTATGGATGTGATAAAAAAAATTATTTGTAATGCCCCGTATTTTTGGGAATTAATTAAATGATTATTTAATTATTAATTTAGATTTACTCATATGAATTAACGAGTAATTTATTAGGTTTAATGGGTTATGATTATTTATCGTAATTTAAAACAATAATTTTAAATAATTTATGGACGACTCATAAATTAAATTATTAAATTAACTCAGTGGTAATTAATTTGATATTTCGGCTTTGTATGCTTGGAAGAGACTCTATGGGTGTACGAAGGCCCAAAGTGGTATTTTAATATTGAAAATTGGTTCCTAAGGGTAGGTACACCTTTTGGGCATATTTTAAGACTGTACGATAAGTATATTGGGATTGTTTGGGGGTCCCACATATTTGGGGTTTTAAATTGATTTATCACCCTCATTAAACACCTTAATACAACATAATTAAAATCACAGTTTCAAGAGTTAAGCTTTGGGAGAATGGGAAGAAAATTCAAGAGGAACTTATCAAGAATCAAGATCCAAGCTTCTTTAAGGCAAGAAATACTACATTTCTCACCATGTTAGTATGTAATTGATTTATAACTTTCATTTTTATGCATGAGCTAATGGTGTAGAATCATGTTATTAAGGTTTAAATATTTTAATTTGATTATAGAATTCAAAGCAGATTTGTCACGACGTAGGGCTGTGAAAAATTCGGTCATGGCATGAAGCCATTATAGATTTGTCACAACATGGGACTATGATAGATTTATCATAATCTTGAACTGTGACAGATTTAATCACGGCTATCGATTTAGTCACAACATGGGATTGTAACTGATTTAGTAATGGCCCGGAACCATTGAAATTCAGAATACTAATTATGTCACCCTTTATTTGTCATGGCTTAAGAGTGTGAATAAATGTCTAGTTTGCTATCATGTTATTACATGTTTATTGTAGATATTACTTGATTATTTAATTATACCCACGTTTATATTAAAATGCATGTTTAACTTAAAATCATATGATTAATTGGTGATAATACCCTTGATTAATACATTGTTAATCATTATGTATTATAATTATGATTTGTGTTATGATTTAAATAATTTATTTATGCGTAATCACGTGTTTAAAGAAATGATTAATTACAATAGCATATTAATTGGGTTGAATTGCATGAAGAAGATAAACTATTGCTTGTATGTTAAGATATCCAGATTGAATCCTTAATTGAGTATATATAACATATTATTATCAATATAATCTAGTTTGGAAATTTGGATCAGCTTCGGGTATATCCTATGTGTGAATTATGTTATGTATATGTATATGTATTTATTATACACGATAGGGTTTAGATACTTGAAGGGGCAACACAATTTAAGTGGGGTAGTTTAAGCGCTGTTAGTTGTATTGGGGTGTTATACCTTACGCTTCGATTGGTATATATATATGTATATATAGATGAGTATATATGTATATATGGGTATGTATGTTCTTAGATTATTGTCACACCTTGCTAAATTCTGGCGTTGGCCACCACCAAAACTAATCCGGGCGTGAGTAAATAAAATACCATTCTTAACATGAGACATATATGAGATATATAAAATTAATCCACAAGATTAATGATAATAAATCCCAAAAGATAAACCATCCAACTTAGCGTTAAAAGATCCATCTCCATGCTAAACTCAAATTAAATCCAATCTCTAATAATATGAAACTGAATAATCTCCAGCTGAATCCAGTGAAATAAATGAATAAAACCCATAACAACTTTGTTATCGAATGGCCCAGTCAAAATCATAAACTGTGTCTCAAAGTAAATACGAAGGAATGGAAACCTAAACTAAATCAAAACGCATAAGGTAGAGCAACTCCAACTACACCTCCAAGCAAATCTTCAAATAATTCTATGCAGCTTCTCCAAATACTATTTCCTGAAAAGTTAGTCAACGCACGAGGTCAGAGCCCCAAGCATAAATACACACTACTCCCCTCAAATGGGATACTTGAATCCAGACAGTAGCATTATACGCAATAAATATCACAATAGAGTATTTTAATTAAACGAGATAACTAAACGCGATAAATATAAATCACTAACTACCCTCAGAAATTCTTATAAAATTTACACCAATATATTTTAATTATCCCACTGCCCCAAAGTATTAATTGAATTCAATTAACCCAACGTTATCATTTATCTCAATTTTATTATCCATTACGGTACTTTTGCAATAAATTATACACCACCCGCAATTCCCCTCGCCATAGCCAGCCAACCCGTTTAAACTGTCAGCCCTGCACGTTATTCAGACATCACACACCCACACGTCCCAATAGCCATCCAACATGTTTAAACTATTGGTCCTGCACATTATTAACGACGCCAATATATTTTAATACCCGTTTTATTATCTTAGGTATTAAATTCTCAATTTTCTCAATTTCACAATTTACAAATTTTCCGCACCCTTATTATCGATGTGAGATCCTCAAAATACCCCTTAGTCCCATACCTAAGGGTCCCCAAGTTATCAATACGTCCTACCCTATGTATATGATGAATTTATCTAACATAAATCTCGACCTCGTCATTACCTAGACTAGTGTAACGACGATAAAATACCGAAAACCAGCCCCACCCTCGATATGATAAAATCGCGATAATCTACCCTCACTAGTCCCATACCTAAAAGACATAAATCATCAAAAGGCCTACCCACTAGTCCCATACCTAGAAGGCATCCTAAAATATAGGGAGAGAAAAAATACCCAACAACCAGTCGTCACAATGACAATTTAATAATACCAACAAGTCACACAAACAAGCATAATTAATCAATGTACCAAACTACGCATGATAGTCCAATTTAATTAAATCTTAATTTAATTTTCACATCGTCATAAACACCCAATTAATCCAAATTTAATTATTTTAAATTAAATACATCGAGATTTCATCATTAATACATCATAATTCCAATTTCATTATCTCAACACAAATTACATGAGTTATACACCCCCAAATTCATTTAAATCAAAACTAAGGTTTTTCTGCATGCAACCTACACCAATAAAAATCAAAATTCACTCATAAATCCTAAGTACCCAATGGTTATGAATATTATTCATATTGAAATAATTTATAAAAATAGTCCCAAAAATTGTTATCATTACTCCTAATTAAGTCACTAATCTCTTTTAAGAAAAAAACATGATTAAGGGTTTAGGCAACACTTAAAACGTATAATACTAAAGGAAAGGAATAGAGTATTCATGCCTGAGTAAAAATCGATTGAAAAATCATATTACACGGTTGGATTACTCTCAAAAAATTAGCAAAGAGATGGTCTCGAACCATCTTGAGATAACCCAGATTAAAGCTTCGAAACTTGGATTGAAAATAGCTATCCAATGGAGTTAAGGTTTTGAGGGAGGAAGAAGAAGTAAAAGAGGAGATTGTGGCTCTTAGGGTTTAGAAGAAAGTGTTTTTAAAAGTTCTAAACCGGTCACTTTGTTTATATACCAGTAAGAATTTGAGTCCTAATCAAATACAAACACTCGAAAAATCATGACGGACAATCCGACCGTCAGAATAGCTTGAAATTTTAATATGTTGTAGCAAACGGTGAGAGGAGATTCTATGAAAAATTCAGCTCGATCGGAAGGTCAAATTTTACAAAATATTATTTTTATCCTCCTTAACTCGGATCCTCCCCCAATTTTTATACAAAAAGTTATAATTTCAAAAATTTGATCCCGATTTAAATTTCACTTAAAACTTATTTTTATATA
The DNA here is from genome assembly GCA_949130495.1 of Sambucus nigra. Classification (NCBI taxonomy): domain Eukaryota; kingdom Viridiplantae; phylum Streptophyta; class Magnoliopsida; order Dipsacales; family Adoxaceae; genus Sambucus; species Sambucus nigra. The sequence continues at coordinate 425,191,339 of OX422217.1, read as the reverse complement.
TATAAACCAACATATTTAATTACTTAGAATAATTAAATCCAATATTTTTGTCTCGAATTTCCTAATTAATTAATTGAATTAACTATTAAAACACAGAGTGTTATAATTATGTATATATGTATATATATATATATATATATATATATATATATATATATATATATATATATATATATATATATATATATATATATATATATGTGTGTGTGTGTGTGTGTGTGTGTGTGTATGTGTGTGTGCACGCGCGGCTGTAGCGTTATATTTATATATGGGTGGGAATATGGTTAAAGTACGAGTTTAGTCTCGGTTATATGTTTATATATAAGGGTGTGGGTACATACATATATATAGTTGTATATTTATTAGACTATATGAATTAGTCACGTTTATATATATATATATATATATATATATATATATATATATATATATATATGAGCTTGTATATATATGTGGATATTTAGTCCAGTTGTGAGGACAATGCATGAATATAAAATAAATATGTGTCGAGATAGTGAGTAATTTAACATATATTAATATTGTGTATTTAGATGGTTGTGGTTATTTGGAATAGTTATTGTATACACATATTGGTATACTTGGGATTCAACTATTACATGAGGATAATTTGGAAACACATTGGTAAATATAAAATGTAATTAATAGAGTTGCAACTAAATAGTGAAAAATATTAGCATACACCGCGATTGGGTTAATTATAATGTATATAGATTGATTAACAATATATGATTCGGTATATCCTTTGTGATGAGACTTATTTCGAGTAGTGACACTCATGTGGTGCCAGAGTTGGGTTATCTCTTGGCCATTGGACGATGGTGTTTTGGATTTATATGTTGAGATGATAAGAAATACGAGTTAGGGAGTAAAATCTTGTTAAGGCATATTTAGTTTGATGATAGACATTGTGAGTTGGGTTAATACTCTTGGTTGTAGGTCGGTCCGAGATGGGTTATTTCTTTAGCCCAACATATTGTATGTATAGTAAATTGTATATACATGTTCGTTTTGGAAATTTACTTTGGGAGTCTCATACCGCTGCCTCGAATAAACAATTTGGATAGACATAAGTGTATTAAAGGGTTCCTTATTTGGATTTCTCTTGCGAGACATCCCACGCATGTAATCTAGTTCAGTCGGGAGTTTAGGATCTTTCGATATGGGATCCTTAAGAATTACCTCATATTAGGTATTGGGATTGTGTGTTTATTACTATGATATGTAGAGCCTTGGGCCAATGGATCTTAATGTCTAACTGATCTAGGTAGTAGTGTATCGGGGGTTTCTTTTTTTGGATTTCACTTATGAGACGTCCCAAGCAAGAAACTTAGTAAGGGTTGGGAGTTGAGAGATGGTTGGTTCTAGGTTTGTATGTTACTTAGGTGGATTTATAGCCTTGGTGTACTATAGTACATATTGGGTATGGTTAGTTAGAACTGTATCTTATTAGATGAGAGGTGAGACATATTCTTGTATGAGTTGCGACATATCACGACATGGGGGCTACGTAATTTGGTTGCATTTATTATTGTTAAGTGACATAATATTTCTTTAAACTTTAGGGTGTTGATCCAAATATATAAAACCTTTCCCCCAGGTACTATTATCATTATACATGGGCAACTGGACTGAGAAGTTAGAATTGGACTGAGTAGTCAGAGTTGCAGATTATTGTATATCTAGTTCATCATCCTTAATGTAGGATTTAATTTATTTTCGATTGTTATTCTAGTAATTTTTGTGTTCAATAGTTTATTTACATTTCAGTTGGAAACTTTTGTATTTTGGAACTCATATTAGTCGATTCAGTTTTGGGGGGGATTTATATTATTCAGTTATTCTATTCATTATTATTCTATGTTGTGGGTGGATTTTTTTTACTCTCGTTTTTATTTATCGATGACGCATAGGATGATATAAATTGCACAACTCCTCCCATGTTCTATGTAAAACCTGATCAACTGGGGATGGAAAATAGGGGATCTTACATTATTCCCAACTAACAATTAATTTTTAAAAATAATTTCTTGATAATTGAATTGGAAAAATGGTTGTCTAAGAAATCCATACACACTCACCTTAATATGAATTATATATTAACCATTACTATTCTTGAACTCTTACATACCTTGAATATGTTTTTGAACATTTTTTTAACACCCCGTATTTTTAATGATTTTTCAAATGGGATTAATTAGACTTAATTATTGGATAATTGAAAATTAATCCGGATTTAAATATTACTCGAGAATAAAGTAATATGTGATTTATGTTGAATATTACTTGGTGATTAAAAGTAATATATATGATTATGGCTTTACAAATAATAGTGATTTTTAAAAATTGTAGCGAGTGACGAATATGACAATTAGAATAATCAAGTCAAAACACGCATGTGAGTCGTGTTGGGACTATAATTAAATGGAAATATAAGTAAAAAATTTATGTCATCCAAATGGTCGTTTTGACTTTGCCAAAGTGCCCAAAAGGGTTTAAATAGTCAAAAAAGTCTACCTGGGGGATTACTTTGGGTTTCGTGACAATTTGGAACCAAATAGACACCCCGGAGGGGTATTTTGGTCATTTTCCAAAATGGGGGTGGGGGAATAGTACCCACGAAATGTGAGTGATATTATATAAGTCTATAGGTGGTAAAGTTTTGATTCATTTAACAAAACCTAGAGGGAAAGACTTGGGGGAGATTGAGAGACTTCTCTGGGATAGGAAGAGACACCTCTAGGAAGCCAAGAGTCCAAAGGTCATCCTACACCACCACCGCCACGAAAAGTTGGCCGAAGAAGGGACAGGGCCACCATTAGACTATCATCCCCAAAGTTTTTTACCTACAATCTAAAGGCAAGTGATTAACTATTGAAAATTCTAGCATGTATATTTTCCATGTTAGGTTGTTTGGCAAATTCTGAAAAGTTATACTAATTAAGATGATTTTCTTATGAATACTTGAAATGAGAATTATGTAGGATAAATCTCTTTTTGATTATATGGTTTAATCCAAATCATTTGGTGAAAAAAATTTAGGTTAAAATAAGAAGTTTACGAATTTTAAGGGAAATAACATGATTTAATTGAAACTTCTTGATGAATTTATGTGGTTAAATGTTATAAAGCATTTATACAATTTTATTATATCATTTGAGATGAATTATGAGGAATTTGTGATTAATTGATAATGGTTGAGGATGAAAAAATCTTAAAACCCGTAGGTAAGCATATGCAGAATCTGGGCAAATATTTGATCGATCGATCAACTCCCCTTGGAAATGTGATTTAATTCCTATTTAAAATTTTTCTTAAATCCCAACTTTGAGAAATATTTAGTGATGATTAATTCAATAAATTGGGATTTAGAGGAGGGCAGTAAAGTATACTTAATACCCAAAAAATATTATTTTGTATGGGATGGAATGGGGGTTGAAATTAATGAGTATGAATTAAATTCGTTACGGTGGAAAAATATATATTGGGACTTAAATCGAATAAAGGATGATTAAAAGTTAGGACCAATAATAAGGGAGTTATTATTACCGGAATAACCTTAGGCTTATGTAGGATAAACCCTAATAGATGAAATAAAAGGGTTAAGATTGAATTAGGGATTATCGAGAAATAAACCTAATTGAAAAGGATTTTAATTCATAAAAAATCGTGTGTTGTGATGACATGGACTTGTAGGACGTGAGTGATTAACTACTGAATATATATGAGAAATAAATTATTACCCTTCAAGTGATGAGAGAAGCTCGTGTATATAATTTGAGAAGTAAATTCATAATCTATAAACACGTAGGATATGTGAGATAAATATACTACGTATGGAAATTATTATATGGGTTGTGAGTGTGCCCTATTGTTATTACATATATAGGTGGGGTGAATACCTATATTATTATTTATTGTGTGTATGACATACCTACGCTGCTTGTTATCGGGGTGGAGGTTTCGCGTTGTGGACGATCTTATCCTAATAAGCCCATTTTGATGGATTTTAGATTCGTACCTTGAGCATAGGACCTTGGACACATTCTATGTGAATGATACTTTCGACGGTTGAATGGGAGTGTAGGTATATTCGTGACCCATTCGGCTGGGAGTATGCTCGCCTCGAAAATATGCGTGTTATGTTATTTATGGTTAGTGAGAGATACCGAACCAATAGTCATTTATACAGTGAGAGGTGTCTCAAGACATGATAGAAGAGTATGCATGCATCGCAGCTGTGTCTGGGAGGTGCTATATTAGTATATATAATAGTGTGATGAATATATATACTGTGATGCAATCTACTAGACGAGAATTGTAGATTAAACTATATATACGGTGATGTAATCTACTGTGTGAAATTTGTAGATTAGCATATATACTATGAGGTAATCTACTGAATGAAATTGTAGATCAAAAAATGAATAATGAGATTTGATTTAATTAAGTAAATGAATACTTAAATCTTAAAGTGTGGAAGCCTAGTTCATATTAAAGAGAAGTAAACATGTTTAATTATCATACGTACTATGTGGGATATACGGGGAAATGATATGGGTTAGAATCATAATTGAAAACCTTAATTTGGTAGACGATAAGGTAAGTTAGGAGTGCATACTAGGTAAGAAGTGAGAATTCTCAACTGAGAGCCCGAGAATCTAAGTTGTACATAATACCTGTTTAATTTACTTGTTAAGCACTTGCTATTTTTAAAATCTTTTGCAATCGGGCTCTGACCCATTTCCTTGCATATTATCTTCTCTATTGTATCTTGTACATCAGGTATCCAGTATCAGGGACGCCAGCATATAATATGGATATCTCGATGAGTTATATTTGCTGGAAAGGTAGATTTTTTTAGACGCTTCCATTTTGTTGATTCATACATATGTAGTGTCTACTTTCATTTAGGTCATGTCGCCCAGAATTCTAGTATTTCATTACTATTCCAGATATTGTAATCATTTATGTCAGTACTGTTGATATCAGTTTTATTTGTTGGTAATGAAATATTTTAACTGGATAGTTATTCCAGTCACATTTAGTCTTGTTCAATTGCGATGTGATGTTGTCTATTATTAATACGCTTTGTGGAATGGTTTTAATCAAGTTAAAAATGAAAAGGTTTTGACAATAGATTAATTATTTATTACTTGAATTAATAAGAAATTATTTTTTGATAGTGATGCTAAGAATGAACCAACTAGATATTCTGATTTAATTTAAAAAAGGACTGATCACCCGGTATTTAATTAGATGGGGTGTCACAATTTTCACCTGTACTCTGAAACACATACGTCGGCATATTAATAACTTGATATATTACCACATATAAAACTTACGGTTGATGTCGCTCGAATGCATAAATACACATATGATATAATACAATTCCACACACATGATATTAAATGGACTTAAAAATTACATTACAAAGTTTTTCAACAACTTGAACTTAGGACCATAGATGTGATTAAAGAAGCTGTTACTCATAAAACTTGTTACACACATGAACACTTGATCACATGAAATCTTAGATGCATTAATGTAATCTAACATAGTCTACCAAATATTCGTCCTAGGCTACGTATTGTGAATGACTTTAATTATTATGAAACTTGAGCTTTGGAGACATGCTAAATACAAGTTTTATTGAAGATATAGTCCCACAAGAAATTCAACATTTATAAAAATAAATACTCAATTTTTTTAAGAAGTAGAATTTCTCAAGGTTTCAAACAGAAAATCAAAGTTTATAAAAAAAGATTTAAAGATACCTTTCATAAACTAAAAGGGATATGAAAGTTATAACCAAAGAAAAAAATAGCAGAGACTTATTGCGCAACATATGGAACAAAAAATGAGATAAGTGATTTTGAAAATAAGTTTGAAAATGACAAGAATGAGAAACTTGAGAACTTTGGAAATATTAAAAGTCACAAAAACTTTATCAAAATTAAATAGACTTCTTATAAACAACATAGGAATTCACACAATTCACAAATTAAAAGACTTCTTATAAACAAAAAATATAACAAGAATAATCAAAAGAAACTTTGGAAAAAAGGTTAGATAAGCATTCTCTTGATACGTATTCAAACACCTCAAAAAATAAGAAGAATGATGTCATAAACATTAAAAGATAAAGAAACATTTTAAAAGAACCTCACCTTGTTTCACTCACACTTGAAATACTCTCATCATCTCTTGATTAGTCTTTGAATGCTGTCATATATGCATCTTATATGCATATCTTGATAAATGATAGAATCCTCTTATGAAATTTTGTACATATGACTTAAATTTAATTTTCTATGACACACATAACATCGATCATCACTTGTTTTTTCTATAATTAAATTATTTCATTATTCATATATTTATTTTATTAATATGATCTCATGTATGGTGATGTTCCTACTAAATTTTGAACATTAAACACTCTTATTATGATCCTTGCTTAATTCATCTCACATGAACTTAATGGCACATCAATATTGCCACAGTCATTTTCTCAATTGAAGAATAGGCTTCCTATTTAACATAACTTACATATTAACATACTTTCTAACTTGAATACAATCCCATCGTTGGTGCAAGATTGAGCTTAAATGATACGCATGATTAGATAATATTGATAATTGATGGAAATCCCATCTACATGAGATATTGTAATTTCATTGAGAAATGATCGTGATGGAAATCTCAACACAATGTGAGAATAGATCTTATATGATTATAGATCATGAGAAGCTTGATATGTGACTTATGACTTTCATTTCAATTCTAAAAGGGCATATATGGCACTTTGTTGACTATACACATGTGTGATACTAATGACATTTTTTGAAGTGTATATGTTCTCAAAATGTTTAGATGATCAAGAATGAAAATCAAAAATCAATAGAAAAGAATGTACCATATAAAAAAATAAAGGTGGAAAAACAAAATCAATAATGGATTCTAATAAAACCATGTTTAACATAAAAGGATTGTGACATTAAGGATGAGAAAGGGAGGCATGAAAATGTTTTGGAACACTTCAAAACTTCAGCAATTGATGATACAAAACTTTTGCACATCCTTTTTGAATTTATCCCACTTTTGTACACTCACTTTTTAAAAAATAGAAACATGAACATTTTAAATCAACAAAGGATAAAATTTCTTTGCGCCCACCCTTTTTTTAATAATGAAGATGAGGAGATATATAGGAAATGGAAAAAATTATTTCTAAATACAAAGTCCAAAATAAAAGGGGGTTTTAAAAAAAATCAATAAAGGAGGAGATTGTGATATCGAGAAATCTCAAAACAACATACGAATCAATTTTGATGAAAAAATAAAATTGATAAATATAAACTATATCTCTAATGTTCTTGAGTTAAGAAAAATATATTCAAAGCATGATGAGAGGCATTACAAGGAACCAAGCAACACATTCATGTTGTGACACCCTTAATTTTCCATGCATCAGGGTGGTCAGTCCTATGTACAGTCTATAAGGGCTATATAACAATTAGCTATCATTATAATAATAAGAGATAAATAAAGACATGAATATATAAGGGACATGATAATATAGATGATTTAATCCAAACCATTAATTTTAATAAATTAATAGCTCCAACATTAATCTTAACTTCATTACATGCCTAAAACAAATAATAAATCCTTAGTAATGCAAATAAATCTCATTACTATGGCTCCCAACACGAGTTCATAAATAAATTTTAGGGGCATATACCAAATAATCCCTCAAACTTTTTTAATACACGTTTAGTCCAAGCCTTTTTATTTTTCACCAAAAAAGTCCTTCAGCATGCCAAAAAGGCATTACCATGACACTGGCGCGAACCTTTAAAGATAAGAGAATAAGGGACTTTTTGGTACAAAATAAAAGGCTTGGACTAAGTATGTATTAAAAAATGTTTGAGGGACTTTATTGTATTTGATCCTAAAATTTATCATATGAAAAGACATAAGGATTAAATATGGGGATGAAAACTCTGACGCCTACATTAGATGATAATATAATTTCATCCACTGAAATGAAGCTGAACATTGCCACACTATAAACCCTAATAATAATGATGCCTAAGACCTGCAATATTGGCAATACAAGATGGCGAGGCCCACAACAAGAATATGCTATCTGATCCCAATTAGAGGAAACAAATCATAATAATATAGTCATTTAGTCACTACGTTAATTTAATTAGGTTCATATCCCAACCCATAATAATAATTACGTTCATGCCAATCAATCCCACCACATCTTTCCATTATTAAATCATTTCAATCTATCATGTAATTAACCAGATAATAAATATAATACTAACACTAGAAATCCTAATAATATAATTGTCAAGTACGAAACTATGCCACTTAATATTTTCATAACATAGATTCGCAAGAGTATTCTCGATTGATGACCATAAAGAATAATGCATTTGTATAACTCTCACATAAATCATCTAAAAAAGGTCTACACTTCCAAGGATATCTTGTAAGGACATAGTCCGGCCCCATTTAGTATGTTGTATACCACTACAGTCGTTAAAGATGTTCAAGATCAAATACGCACAAACACGGGTCTGAATATCAAGTTTCATCAATGATCAAACCTCCGCGAAATGAATATGGTAAAGTTGTGTTTTCAATTTCTTAATAATTCACTTAGGATTTTGGGATATTTTTCAAAAAATATTTTCTAAGTGATGGAGAGGAGCTTTAACTACTTTTTCGTCAAAAAATATATTTTTCGAGTTTTTAAGGCGGTGCATTTAATGAGGAAAAAATAAAAGAAATAATATTATTTTATTCATCTCGTTCGAACGATACCGTATATCGTCCAAACGACATCGTGTGTCGCGCGATACTTCAAACGAGATCTTGTCTCGCTCGAACGACCCACCGCCTTATGTTTTATATTCAAAGGACTCTTCAACTCTGTCTTTCATAAGAAGCATGTATTTTTTTCATTCTGCAAAACAGTGCAAATTCGACAGAAACCATTTGGCTTCTTCTTTTAGAGTTTAATATCTTGTTTTGCAATTCACTAAACATCCTAATTTGCTAGTGAATTGTTTTGGAGTTTGAGAACACACTTTACTGGTGTTCATACTTTTGTGGAGAAGATTTATGCATCATATGGATGTGTGTCATTGAGGTTCGCTGCGTGTGGATCTTTGCTGAGACTACGACTGTGGTTCTTATGGATTGTTATGCGTAATTCATTGTTGACGATACCGACCAACACCTGCGGGCAATTTTGTGTCAAACTGTATTTCATTGTAATCCGTGTAAGTAAGGACAAAAATTTCCAATATGAGTCTTAACGTAGTGTTGGATCAATTCCGGGAAAAATTATTTGAGTCATAGGATAGTATTCATGAGTATCCTCCAAGTCTATAACGTTTGAAGTTTAAGTTGAAGACGTAGTGGCCAGTATTTCAAAGTGTTGGGTTTACATAGTGCCTAGTTTTGCGTCCTCAACGGTTCATATTTCAAGTCTCCAAAAGGTATGAATGCACATTATATATATTTGTAGAGACTTGGAATAATTTTTAATGGGTGTAATTTTATTTTATATAAAGTTTTATGGTCTTAAAATGAAAAATTCATTTTCTGTTTTTCGTTCAAAAATATCGTTCGAACGAGATTATCATTCGAACGAGATTTTCGTTCGAATGAGTTTTGCCAACAAGTTTCACTTTTAAACACTGACTTTTTGTTAGAAAGGTCATTCGAACGAAATGTCGTTCGAATGAAAAAGTCGTTCGAACGGGATTTCAGGCGGGAACAATTTTTGGCTGTTTTTAGCATTTTCCCACTATTTTGTCCCACTACTTTTTGACAGTTTTTATCAGCTTTGGACCAGATTTCTCACTAAGACTTTTGAGAATCCTTAGAGATCTTTGGAGATAAAATACTTCCAACTAAAAGTCTTAGTTTTCATGTGTTAATTCTAAAAGGAAAATTCTCTCATACACATGTATTTACACCCATAAATCAGTTTGTTTTATCCAAGTACCTCTTTACATATGTCTATTGCGCGAAGTTTGTTTTTGGCACCATTGGTTCATCTCTACCACAAGAAGGAGAAGTTAGGGTTTGCTTATATTTCCTACAAAGGAAGAAGTCTTGTTTTTGTTACGGCGTTCTCATACGATGAAAGGCACAGTGTGTGGTTGACGGGTTCCTAAAAAGCTTCATTAGAGGAGTCCAAGGTTCCGTTGGAGTTCAGGATTGTCGGTTGGTACTAGAAGAATCGTCAGGGTCTTGAAAGGAGTTGAGTCGAGTTGTGTAATTCATCTATCTTGTAATTGTAAAATTTTGTACTTAGTGGACTTAAGGTTAGGGTCGTCCGAGATTTTTCCCATTTAGGGTTTCCTCGTACATCGCGGCGTAATGGTTGTGAATTTATTTTATCCTGCAAATAACTTAGAACGCATGTTTAGGATTAAAATATAAAATATGGTTTAATTCACAATCTAGTTTAATTTGGTGCTAATATTAGTTTGGGTGAATTTTGCATAATTTAATTTAAGTCAAGATAATTTAATTTAGTAAAATTTGGTCCGCACTTTTAGGAAATTATTTTTTTTAAATTTAAAATTGGGTGTCTACGTTTCTAACAAGTGGTGTAAGAGCGAGTTACACTAAAATATCGTGTGGTCCTAATTTTTAGGAATTTTTTGGGGGGAAATATGCATTGCTATAAAATTTCCAGTTTTTTATGGTTCTAACATGCTAGTCCATGACTCTTCAGTTACTGATTTGCATATTTTCATACTCTAGCTTATGTGCATCATGATATATTCTTTTGCTAGTTGTATATTTTGTTTATCATATTCTAGTATATACTCTATGATTAATCACATGCTAGAATTATGATGTGTGTATATCTTTTGTTTTTAAATTAGTTGTTTGTGTATTACTGAGAATAATACAAAAAAATTCCTTATTTTTCTTTTGAGTTGAGTTTTTGTTTGTTGATTTTTTTTTAAAAACTAAAAAAGGTTTTTTTTTGTGTGTATTTTAGTTTGACACACTTTATGTGGCATATACTTATGCTTGAATCCTTGCCTTTTCCGCTTTCACGTGGTTAGAACTTTTGGTTAAGATTGTTAATCCTTAAAAAATTCTTTGTCATGCATGCATGCATGGAGTAGTTAGATTTTGTGTTACTTAATGGATTCTATTTTTATATGCCTCTATTCACACATGCACGAGCTCATTTGAAATTTAAACTTCACATGTATATTTGAGCTAAGTGAGATGTTCTCCTATCAATTTAGTCATCTACATTTTGCTATGACTATGGAGGATTTGTGCATGTAATAATCGTTACCCGAATTTAAAAAATAGAGAAATTTGTTTATCCGATGTAGTTGTTTATCAATGGAAACGGGCTGCGAAAGACAAAATTACTCTGCGTGGCAAGCGAGCATTGAGTTTTAGGCCTTAAAAGTGTGGCATTAAAAAGAATATTTGCCAAGGACAAAAATAGTTTAGTTAATATGTTCAAAAGAAAAGAAAAGAAAAATTATGAGGAGTTTGGTTGGATATATTAACGGGTTTGCACAATGACTTTGAATCCTAGTTAAGCTTTTATTGTCATGACTCTATTGGTTTGTAGAATCATCAAAATTCTAGGCTTATGTGAATTATGTATGTTTGTTCATTGAATTCAATTTATATTGTCACATGAGGCTATATCTAAATGTGATAAAGTTTTGCAATCAAATGAGAACTCCGTGAACATGTTTTAAGTGATTGGGTCGAAATTTAATTGTTCCTAGTTCACACCCCTACACTTCCGTTTACCACATGTATTTGGACACATTTTTGCCATACGAGTGTGAAAAGCTTAATGTATTTTGTGTCATGTGTGGTGTTTATACCTATGTATATGTGTGTGTGCGTTAGTGATATTCATTATATATACATATATTTGGTATTTTATTAAATTTTTTAGTCTTTGCCTTTCTTGCTAGTACATCTATGCTTCTAATTCGTAATTGGTATCTACGTTATGGCGTATTATGCTTGATATCACATGATTAGTATATTATTTGTCAAATTGGTATCATTTTTTTGTCGCATCATAGTTGCTATCCATTAATATTTGTATTGATTAGTTATCTTATTATTGTCCATATGCTTTAATGTTCTTATCTCTTTATGCACCATCATATTTTGCTTGTTTTTCCCATACTTGATATTCCCCTGTGTAGTTTTAAGGGGGGGAAATATTATATGCTTTAATTTAGTTTCATTGTGGGAGAAATTAGTATTGTTTTAATTCTTTAACCTTTGTCTATTCCTAAACAAAAAGGGGGAGAAGTAGTTTCTAATCCTTTAGTTTAGGAGATTTAACTTAGGGGGAGACGTCTTTCTAAGTAGGTCATTGTTAGATAAAAAGGGGAGAATTAATTTAGGGGAAGTTTTATTTTAATTTCATTTAATATCTTGATACTCCCTATGCATTTAATGTTTTGTTTAAGTGTGCAGGAATCTTTTTTTAGCGGCAACTTTATATCGGCAAAGATAGTCAACCTTGGTTTTTGAGTCAAGTATTGTATTTTTTTTATTTTGGGGGGGATATTTTTTGACTCTAGTAGAGCTTGACGGACCTCTAGGATTTTGTTTTGGTTTTTGTCCCGAAATAGCCAAAGGGAGAGATTTGTAAGGACACAAATTTCCAATATGAGTCTTAATGTAGTGTTGGCTCAATTCCGGACAAAAACATTTGAGTAATAGGATAGTATTCATGAGTATCCTCCAATCCTATGACGTTTGAAGTTTAAATTGAAGACATAGCGGCCAGTATTTCAAAGTAAAGATATCAAAGTGTCGAGCTTACATAAAGCCTAGTTTTGCGTCGTCAACGGTTCATATTTCAAGTCTCCAAAAGGTATGAATGCACGTTATATATATTTGTAGGGACTTAAAATAATTTTTAATGTGTGTAATTTTATTTTATATAAAGTTTTATGGGCTTAAAATGAAAAATTCATGTTTCATTTTTTCGTTCGAAAATGTTGTTTGAACGAGATTGTCGTTCGAACGAGATTTGCGTTCGAACCAGTTTTTCCAACAAGTTTTCCTTTTGAACACTGACTTTTCGAACAAAAGGTCGTTCGAACGAAATGTCGTTTGAAAGAGATTTCAGGCGGGAACAGTTTTTGGCATTTTCCCATTATTTTGTCCCACTACTTTTTGACAGTTTTTATCAACTTCAGGACAAGATTTTTTACTAAGACTTTTGAGCATCCTTAGAGGTATTTGGAGAGAAAATACTTCCAACCAAAAGTCCTAGTGTTCATGTGTTAAATCTAAAAGGAAAATTCTTTCATACACATGTATTTACACCCATAAATCAATTTGTTTTATCCAAGTACCTCTATACATATATCTATTGCGTGGAGTTTGTTTTTGGCACCATTGGTTCATCTCTACCACAAGAAGGATAAGTTTGGGTTTGCTTATATTTCCCACAAAAAAATAACTCTTGTTTTTGCTGCGGCGTTCTCATACGGTGAAAGGCACCATGTGTGGTTGACGGGGTCCCACAAAGCTTCATTGGAGGAGTCCAAGGTTTCGTTGGAGTCCGGGATTAGTGACTAAGCAGAGGTTGGTGCAAGAAGACGCATCAGAGTCTTGAAATGATTTGAGTCGAGTTGTGTATGTCATCTGTCTTCTAATTGTAAAATTTCATAGTTAGTGGACTTAAGGCTAGAGTCGTCCGAGGTTTTTCCCATTTCGGTTCTCCTCGTACATCGTGGCGTAGTGGTTGTGAATTTATTTTATCTTGAAAATAACTTAGAACGCATGCTTAGGATTAAAAGATAAATATGGTTTAATTCACACTCTATTGTAATTTGGTGTTAATATTAATTTTGGTGAATTTTGAATAATTTAATTCAAGTCAAGATAATTTTCAAGTCAAGATAATTTGGTGTTAAAATTTGGTCCGCACTTTTAGGAAATTATTTTTTTAAAATTTAAAATTGGGGGTCTACGTTTCCAACAGTGTAAGTTGCGATTTACAAATTATATTGAAATAAAAGTTTTTTCCCTTAGGGGATTTTTCCTGAACTTTGTGTCAAATATTTTATTTTTTTGGTTTGACACATGGGCGCACGTAGCTAGTTGATTTTATGGGACGAATTAATTTTATTCATAAATTGACACAAAGTAAATAAGTTTGTGAATGGAATTTGTGCATCTATTCAAATCGCTATCGCACTCGGCATTAGAGCCCCATTTTACAATTTGGTATCAGAGCAGGTTACACTATTTTATTATGTATTCCTATTTTTTTGCAAAATTGTGATATGGATTTTTTTTGATAAAATCATATTTTTAAAATTGTCGCAATGACTTATATAATCAGTTGCAAATTTTTGACGGGTCTAATTATTCTTATTGGAAAGCCCGAATGAAATCTCATTTAAAAAAATCGATGAAAGAGTTTGGGTAATTTTTGAAAGCGTTTGGAATCCTCTCACTATCACCATGAATAATGTCACGCGTTTAAAATCTATGTCAGACTGGACTAAGGAAGAGTTTAGGTGGAGAACTTACAATTCACGAGGGCTTAGTGAAATTTTTGGGCACGTCACCCCTGATGAGTTCCGACATATTATGACGTGCACCATGTATAAAGAAGCATGGGATATTTTACAAGTCACCCACGAAGGCACTAACGCTGTCAAAGAGTTTAAAATTTAAAATTTGACCACTTAATTTAAGACGATAACTATGTTAGAGACTGCGTGTTTTGACGAGTTTTATGCACGTTTGTCTGATATTGTCAACACTAGTTTTAATCTTGGTGAGCCCATACCTGATGCACGAGTGGTTAAAAAGATTTTAAGATTGCTGCCTAAACGTTTTATCCCGAAAGTGACTGTTATAAATACCTTAGGAAATTTGAGTCATTTGAAATTAGAAGAGTTGGCAGGAGACCTCCAGACATACTAAATTGACATATTTCCCGACACCGTCAAATCTAAGGATATAGGGATAGCGCTTAAAGCCAAACTAGGAAGGGAAAGGAAGTGTCCACGAGTGATAGGAAAAATAAAGTGAGTTTTTATGAGTCCGAGTCTGAGGATGAGTCCGATTTTTACATGTCCCTACTTGCAAAGAATTTTAAAAAGGTTCGTCAGTTTTTTAGACAAAATTCTTCCAATGAAAAGTTTTCGAAGAAAAATAAAAAGAAAAAAAAGTCAAATAAAGCGGTGAGAAGGATAAAGAGGGTGAGGAAGATTTAGAAAATTTGAAATATTTTGAGTGCGAGGGCAGAGGGCATAAGTCGTTTAAGTATCCCACTAGGCTTAGGAGAGAGGGCAAGAATATAGCCATGCCTGCCACTCTTAGTGATAGTGAGGGAGATAAGTCCGATAAAGGTTTAGCACATGGGTTTTTTGTTTCTTTTTGAGACGTGTGAGCACACCTATTTTGTCCCGCGATGATTGTGTACATGAGAGCAACGATGATAAGTCGAGTGTTTCTAGTGGGTGTAAGAGCGAGTTTGAGAGTGGAGATGAAAGTGAGCTCCAAAAAGCTTTTAAGGATTCTTACACCGATACCTTGAAAACAAAGAAATATAGTGGGGATTTAGGTCATTGGGTTCTAGATTTGGAGAGAGAGAGAAGTTTTAAGGAGGGAAAAGTGTGACTTGACCGACACGTTGTCTAGTCTGATGACACATGTATCCCAACTCGAGAGTGATCCCAAATGTGCTCGGGAGGTCAAAGTCCCTTTAGAGAATGCATCTTAGAAGGTTGAAAAGATGGCTCTCAATCCCATTTTGGGTAGTGGTGAAAGTATAGGAATAAGTCATGATGGGGCATCCACTTCTTTTGTTTCACCCGAGTCGGTTCCCACTTTAGTGTTAGATCCACACGACTCTCGACCCGGACCACCTAGGCATCCTGTACCTGTTAGGAGAGAGCGCAGGAGACATTTTGAGAGAAGTGTACCTAGGCCAGTTTACGTTTGCACACACTGAAAGAGAAGAGTACACCTGAGAGAGTTTTGTTTTAAGTTGGGTTATGTTCCACACTATGATACTACACGTGTCCACACGCACGCACCCACCTGATGCTCTTGATGATTACATGAGAGAGTTTGCACATATTGGGGAGAAGGTAAATTTTTTGATCAAGACTTCACATGACTTGATGGAGTTGTTTCAAAATATGTCACCGGCTTTGGAAAACTCTACCTCACCTACCGGTTGAGATCTAGACATGTTTTCTAGCATAGATTTTCATAATGATATCTTATGCCTATTTCTAGTATGTACAATTTATTTTGTACTTTGTTAGTATATAACTCTTTATATTTTTTTTTGCTTTTCTTAATTTTTCTACTGTTTTGGATCTGTCAGCACCTCCACTGGGCAATATTGTTTAAAATTATGGGCAGAGTGGGGGATTTCTGTTTTTCTCATTCGAGCGAGATCTCCTATTGTGCGAAGCTGTCATTCTAATGAAAAGCACTTCGTTCGACCGAATTGAGTTTCGTTTTAATGACCTAGTTGGTTTTCTCTATTTATCTGTTTGCAGTCCTCTGGTTCATATTATTATATTATTTGGTACTGTCGGGTTGATTCTGAACAGTGTTCGAAAAATACAAAATGATTTTATTTTGATAAATTGAAAAATCCAAAAAGATTTTTGTATTTTGTTTACACCATATATGAATGGACATTTAGGATGACCAAGTCACAACATCATGCCATATCCATGTGACTATTTGATAGTGTTTTAAGATAATATGTTGTGTTATGCATGTTCTTTGCAAAGTTTGGAGTCTTTGAGATGATATATAGTGTTGCTACCAACATGTTTGACTCATTTTGTTCTTTATTACACAAATGCACGGATTTGTTTGACGTTTGTGCTTGTCTATCACATGTTGGTTGAGTGTTTCCATCTCAATTTTGTCTATACAATGAACCAAATGCGATAAAACTTGATGAGAAAGTAGTGCCTGTTATAAACCATTTGTGAGTTTGTGTGATTTATTTTGGAAAATGAAAAAGGGCAGCGAAAGGCATTTCATTTTTTTCCTTTACGATAAAGGCATCTTTTAAATGGACGTAAAAAAGTGAGGAATTGAAAATTATCCGGGGTCCAATGAGGTTTAAAAGAGCTCGAAAAAAAATTGAAAGATAATAAAAAGAAATATATGCCAAAAAATGGGCCAATAGGTTTTAGTTTCATCACCTCATAAGAAAAATAAAAAACCATTATCTTTTAATGAGGGAGGTGGCATGGAATTTAAAAACGATTTGCACGTCCTTGAAAGTCATAAAAAAACATTACATATTTTGGGAGATTATTGGTGTGGAAATCATTTATACTTTGATTTTCTGATATGATTAAGACGATGTCATCTAAATTCAATAATTTTACACCAAATGACTATTTTGATGTTCATTCGTTAGGATTACACTTATGCATTGTGCACACATGTCATGATTGAGTCGATTTTCCTATCAAATTTGTTCACACCCATTCATTATGTTTTCACGATTTGGTTATCTTAGTGTAAATTCATGGTGTACGATTTTTATAACATCATTTTTTTTTGCATTTTTGTATGAAAAATATCTGAAAAATAAAAAAATAGTTTGTTTGACTTGTTTACCGTGACACCCAAATTTGATTTATTGGATTATTTTTTCCTTGTCTATTTTGGAAAAATAAAAAGGGGGAGAACGAATTATGATTTTATGGGGGATTTTAAGTATAGGGGAGAATTGATTATGCTTTCATTTTTATGCTTATATCATTTCAAACTCTATACATCACGAGGTATTTGCTTTGTCTCATGTGTGTAGGTACAATTAAAGATCATTATGTTACACACCCGGATGAGAAAAGCTTGAAGTTTTGAAGATTTGATTGTTGAAGCAAAGTTTGAAGACTTTATCTTTCCTCTTTTGAGTTTATGGGAGGGTAGATTTGTATAGGTCATTTTTCAGATTGAGAATTCGGTTGTTTTTTTTCTTTTGTACCGGCATAAACATAGGTATTTGTAAGGGCAGTCTGTCACCATTTAGTATGTCGTATACCGCTACAACCGTCAAAGATGTTCAAGATCGAATACGCAACAAGACGGGTCCGAATATCAAGTTTCATCAACAATAAAATCTCCGCGAAAGGAATATGGTAAAGTTGTGTTTTTAATTTCTTAATAATTCACTTAGGATTTTGGGATATTTTTCACAAAATATTTTCTAAGTGTTGGAGCAGAGCTTTAAATTTTTTTCGTCAAAAAAGATATTTTTCGGAGTTTTTAAGGCGGTGCATTTAACTAGGAAAAGATAAATGAAAAAATATTATTTTATTCATCTCGTTCGAACGACACCGTATATCATTCACACGACATCATGTGTCGGACGATACTTCAAACGATATCATGTCTTGCTCAAACGACTCACCGCCTTAAGTATTCTATTTAAAGGACTCTTTAACTCCGTTTTCCACAATAAGTCTGTACATTTTTCATTCAACAAAACAGTGCAAAATCGGCATAAACCTTTTGGCTTCTTATTTTAGATTTTAATCTCTTGTTTTTCAATTCACAAAACATCCCAATTTGTTAGTGAATTATTTTGGTGTTTGAGAACACACTTGGCTAGTGTTCATACTTTTATGGAGAAGATTTATGCATCATAAGGCTGCGTGTCATTGAGGTTCGCTGCATATGGATCTTAACTGAGATTAGGATTGTGGTTCTTGTAGATTCCTTCTTGTAATTCATTGCTGACGACACCGATCGACATTGTGACAACCCGTGATTCGAAATAAGGGGTGGCCAGCCTAATACTCCAAAATAACGGAATCATGGATGGAAATCATTCTCAACATCGTAACAATAAAATGAGTATACGGAAAACCCACCAAATAATTCAGAAAACGGGTTGCCAAAATTTTAAAATTTAGTTTTATTGAGAGTTAAGAAAATAATTTAAACAACCCATTCCAAAAGTTAGTGGAATTACAAGATAACATAAATAGTACCTTCATAACGAATATACATATACAAGGGGAGGATCGAATATGCTGTCGGTCCACAACTACGTACAATGACTTACAACAATTTAATGTGTTACATAATACAGTCATTAACACTTACAAAGGTTGGGGAACACTCCCGAGTGAAAGTCCCGATCATATCTAGAATACAAAAATGAGGGCGTCTAACAAAACATTCGGTAATATCCGCAAAATCTTACAGTTCCTCGAAAACATAAGAATAGGAATATCAACACGGACGTCCTTGCGGAGGAGCACCTGGGCGGATACAAGCTCATGAACAATGAGGAAAATGAACGGGTCAGGGCCCGGTTCTATATAATCATCAGATGAATAAAAGTATGGCAGTTAAACATGAATGATGAAGTTGAAAATCTGACAACCAAATCATGAAGAACAAAATGAAGCAGTTTAAATGGTATGTCTTTTTATTAAATTATGCAAGAGAATATAGTTAGACATCATAAATTTTAAAAGCCTCCATCGTTATTTACCACTTTATTCCAATTCCCATTCCTTAGCAGGAATATAATTACCATCATTATATCTGGTGGCAATATGCATATTTCAAGTCCCACTTGAATTTAGAAAGGTTATATTCTTATACATATAACGATTCTAAGACCGCCCCTCCGAGTTTCCCCACTGGGCGAGCCCCTAAATGACTATCATCTTCCAGGGCCTATCAAACAAGGCAACCTGGGCACCTAACGCACGTCGGGAAATGGCCATATGCCTAGGAGTGAGTCATAACCACACCCAGAATTACCTCACTAGCCACTACACCAAAAATAGCATTTTTGGCACACCCTGTCAAATTTTGGCACGGTTTAAAGATAATTTGGCACACCTTAAAACAGTGCCAAAATTTGGCACTGTTTTAAAGTGTGCCAAAATTAAGCACACTTCACTAAAATATAAAATCCCCCCAAAAAATCTCCCCCTCTATCTTCCCGCTCACCCCTCTCTGCTTTAACCTCTACGTTCAGCTCTCTCTCTCAGGCCGATCAGCTCTCTCTTCGGCCGATCATTTCTCCATCAGCGCAGCTCCGTTCATCTCTCTCTCTCTCCGGCTCAGGTAACCTCATAAACCCCAGCCATTTGAGTGTATTTAATGTTGCAAAATTCTTCAAGATCAAATGTAGGTACGTGATTTATGGGGATGAGATAAACTCTTCTGGGTACGTGATTCCCTCCAAAGGAGGCGTATCATCAAATTTATGGGGATCACTCTCAGAAGCTAATTAGATAATATTTTCTTAATTCTTGATAAATATATTTACAAGATCAAATGTAGTTCTCATTTTTGAGACTGTAGATTCCATGTCCATAACCATAGTGGGTTTTATAACTATCTAAAAGTCCCCATGATCTGCCATGAGAGTATCATTATGATTTGAATTTTGTTGGGCGATTTTCTCTGCGCTAGACTCTGCTGAGAACTGATTCAGCTCATGTAAACTATTGAATGAGTTTTTTTTAAGAAAACTGCTACTTTCGAAATCAGAGCTTCATCCTCACAGCTCTCTTCCATGTGGACAATATCTAGTAATATTATATTGGATTCGGAAGGTTTAAATTTAAGATAAATGTCTATGATATTATTCTGCCTGGGTTGTTAAGCTAGTTGGAGACTCACTTGAGTTTTCACTGTGTTTTTATATTTCAACATCTAAGCTTTTGATGGTTCGTGATAATGGGTAGTCTTAGTAGCATGCTTCTCATCATTTAGATGAGACTTTTTGTGTGTGAGTTTACCATAAAATTGGTCATGACCCCACTTTAAAAAGTAATCACAATAGTGAGTAATATTTTCATACTCCACATCTTGCCAATAACCATCTTTTTCAACCCTAAGCCAAAATCTTGATGGGAAGTTTTTTTGAAGATCCATATCTTGCAACATTTAGTCTAGATAGTGAAACTATTGCAATATCCACTTTCAACGAGAATAGAACGCAAAGATCATAAACCCCAACCATTTGAGTGTCTTTAATGAGAACGAAAATAGAACATCTACATTGGTTTGGTTTAATTTGTATCCATTTACAGTCTACGCTTTGTATTTGATAGCATAATCAGTGTAGATATTTTTTAAGTGTTTCTTAATCGATCTTTTACTCTATTTAATCTTGCCTCTCTTGAAATTTCCCGACCACATACATATTATACACATACGTATACGAATGTAAAATGTAGATGCCTACATGTATTTTTATACATTTTTATATGTGGATCGTTTATGTTAATTGGTAATCAAAGTTAGTTTCAGCTTAAATTAGTGTTTGTGCAATTATTGATTCTTAGTTTGGCAGATATGTGGTTGTTTTGGCGGTACTCTGTTTGATACATACATTTGGATTGCTTGATATGTTGTCCTTACAGATCTTTTTTTATTTAAAAAGTATTATAATACATTAAAAGTTTTATTGTGATCTACTGGGCTAATACTGTATAACAAATGTATGTACTTATGATGTCGGAATGTGTGCCTTGAGTGTTTGCAATATTATAAAGTCTTGATTGTATTCATTATAAGATGTGTACTTTGTCTTCATATTTTTTTTTGAATTAAATGCCGTTTTAGGGAATGGCTTTTGGGTTGTTCATATGGATATCGTATTTACTTAGGAGTGTTTATTTTTAGGGAATGACGAAGGTTATTTGCTTAGGTACGTTTAATTTTAATTTTCGTGTTTTTCTTTTGCAAAATTTGTTGATTATGCTTTTAATTAATACTAACATAAGCTACAATTCAAGGTGAAGTGTTTAGTGAAAAAAATTTTGGTGTTGACACTTTTATAACTGCAATTCAAGGTGAAGTGTTTAGTGCAATCTTGATTTTTTTTTACTTATTTAATTGACTCCTTTTCTTCTTTGTTAGTTTGTCATTGATAAAGAGAGAAAGGGGGATTATCTTGACAAAATTGTTCTGATTCTTTCACTGTTGCTGAAATGTATCTATTATATTATTCAGTCACTTATATTCATGTCCTCACATGTTACTTCCCTTGGTGAGGTTGCACCTCATATCACGGATGCCATTTAAGATTGGATTGAACGTGTAACAGCTATACTGGTGGACTGGGAAGAACGTCCACCTGGTGTTTGTGTCATAAAATTGGTATTATAGGTAAATTAATAACTATATGCAACCTGTGGCACAATGAGGGGCTTCATACTTTTATTGGGTTAAAATGGACTTTTGCTTGAAGCAGGAGACATTGAGTCAATGCCATTTATTGATGCTCTTGGACAATTCTTGGCACAATGAGGGGCTTCATACTTTTGTTGGGTGATTTGATGAATGATAAGTGCAAGGATACACATGTGTGTTTCAGTTCTTTCCCCCTTTAATACTTTTTGTATTTTATAAGACAAATTTTCTAATATAAGTCTTCTGACACTTCAACAGTCATAGCACAGTCTCGATCTCATAATGAAGAGTTGAGAAACTTGAAAGATAAGATATCGTCTGATGAACAACTAAATGCCGCTAAGAATAGAAGATTTGAGAATTTGCAGACATTGTTGGACCAAAATGGGATACTTTCAAGAAGTCACGGCACGAAGAGTTCATCGGGTGGCTATCAAAATGCAAATGAAATCTGGTTAGTCTCAAAGTCTCAAATTCTCTTAAAATTTGTAGTAGCATTAAATAGAAAAGTGGTCTGAAATAGCGATAAGAAGCCAAATGTAAAATGGCCAATTTTTGAGCTTATTTAGTTAAATTGGTGGAAGGGATTTGCTAGTGGTTTGGTTTTGGAATTTGCTACTGAGTTTATTTGAAATGTTAAAACGGGTTGGATTTAATGAATAAAAAAATGAAATTATGTCAAAATCAACACCTCGCACGGGACCAATGTAACTTGTAGGAACTGACCGTGTAGTCTCGGATCTCCCGGTTTGTGAATATGACGATAATTTGAAGAAATCAACACTTAAACTTAAAAACAAGCCGTTAAAGGGTGAAAACCCAAGCCAGCCCCCAAACGACCCCGTAAGAGGCACGAACACCTCAGACGAGACAAATGTAACTTGTAGGAACTGATCGCATAGTCCCGGGTCTCTCGGTTTCAGACTATGACAATAATTTGCAAAAATCACACTTAAACCTAAATACAAGTCATTAAAGGGTGAAAACCCAAACCAGCCCCCAAACGACCCCGTAAGAGGCACGAACACTTCGCACGGTACCAATGTAACTTATAGGAACTGACCGCAAAGTCCCTGGTCTCCCGATTTGTGAATATGACGATAATTTGCAAAAATCAACACTTAAACTTAAAAACAAGCCGTTAAAGGGTGAAAACCCAAACCAGCCCCCAAACAACCCCGTAAGAGGCACGAAGACCTCTCACGGGACCAATGTAACTTGTAAGAACTGATCGCGTAGTCCCGGGTCTCCCGATTCGAGAATATGACGATAATTTTTAAAAATCACACTTAGACTTAAAAACTAGACGTTAAAGGGTGAAAACCACAACGAGCCTCCAAAACGACCCGGTAGGAGGCACGACCACCTCGCACGGGACCAATGTAACTAGTAGGAACTGACCGCGTAGTCCCGGGTCTCCTGGTTTGTGAATATGACGATATTTTGCAAAAATCAACACTTGAACTTAAAAACAAGCCGTTAAAAGGTGAAAACCCAAACCAGCCTCCAAACGACCACGTAAAAGGCACGAACACCTCGCACAGGACCAATGTAACTTGTAGGAACTGACCGCCTAGTCCCGGGTCTCCCGATTTGAGAATATGACGATAATTTACAAAAATCACACTTAGACTTAAAAACTAGACGTTAAAGGGTGAAAACCGAAACGAGCCTCCAAAACGACCGGATAGGAGGCACGAAAACCTCGCACGGGACCAATGTAACTAGTAGGAACTGACCGCGTAGTCCCAGGTCTCCCGGTTTGTGAACATGACGATAATTTGAAAAAATTAACACTTAAACTTAAAAACAAGCCATTAAAGGGTGAAAACCCAAACCAACCCCCAAACGACCACGGAAGAGGCACGAACACCTCGCACGGGACCAATGTAACTTGTAGGAATTGACCGCATAATCTCGGGTCTCTCGGTTTTAGAATATGACGATAATTTGTAAAAATCACACTTAGAGTTAAAAACAAGCCGTGAAAGGGTGAAAACTCAAACCAACCCCCAAACGACCCCGTAAGAGGCACGAACACCTCGCGTGGGACCAATGTAACTTGTAGGAACTGACCGTGTAGTCTCGGGTCTCCCTGTTTGTGAATATGACGATAATTTGCAAAAATTAACACTTTAAAAACAAGCCGTTAAAGGGTGAAAACTCAAACCAGCCCCCAAACGACCCCGTAAGATGCACGAACACCTCGCACGGGACCAATGTAACTTGTAGGAACTGCTCGCGTAGTCTCGGGTCTCTCAATTTGTGAATTTGATGATAATTTGCAAAAATTAACACTTTAAAAAAAGTCATTAAAGGGTGAAAACCCAACCCAGCCCCCAAATGGCCCCCTAGGAGGCACGAATACCTCGCACGGGACAAATGTAACTTGTAGGAACTGACCGCATAGTTCCGGGTCTCTCGGCTTGAGAATATGACAATAAATTGCAATAATCACACTTAGACTTAAAAATAAGCCGTTAAAGGGTGAAAACCCAAACCAGCCCCCAAACGACCCCGTAAGAGGCACGAACACCTCGCACGGGACCAATGTATCTTGTAGGAACTGACCGCGTAGTCCTGGATCTCCCAGTTTATGAATTTAACGATAATTTGCAAAAATCAACACTTAAACTTAAAAACAAGCCGTTAATGGGTGAAAACCCAAACCAGCCCCAAACGACCTCGTAAGAGGCACGAACACCTCGTACGGGACTAATGTAACTTATAGGAATTGACCGCATAGTCCCGGGTCTCTCAATTTTAGAATATGACGATAATTTGCAAAAATCACACTTAGATTTAAAAATAAGCTGTTAAAGGGTGATAACCCAAACTAGCCCCCAAACGACCCTGTAAGAGGCACGAACACCTCGCACGAGACCAATGTAACTTGTAGGAACTGACCGCCTAGTCCCGGGTCTCCCGATTTGAGAATATAACGATAATTTGCAAAAATCACACTTAGACTTAAAAACTAGACGTTAAAGGGGAAAACCGAAATGAGCCTCCAAAACGACCCGGTAGGAGGCAAGATTACCTCGCACGGGACCAATGTAACTAGTAGGAACTGATCGCGTAGTCCCGGGTCTCCCGGTTTGTGAATATGACGATAATTTGCAAAAATCAACACTTAAACTTAAAAACAAGCCGTTAAAGGGTGAAAACCCAAACCAGCCCCTAAACGACCACGTAAGAGGTACGAACACCTCGCACGGGACCAATGTAACTTGTAGGAATTGACCGCATAGTCCCGGGTCTCTCGGTTTTAGAATATGATGATAATTTGTAAAAATCACACTTAGACTTAAAAATAAGCCGTGAAAGGGTGAAAACTGAAACGAGCTCCCAAACGACCCCGTAAGAGGCACGAACACCTCGCG
This sequence comes from Sambucus nigra, assembly GCA_949130495.1. Classification (NCBI taxonomy): domain Eukaryota; kingdom Viridiplantae; phylum Streptophyta; class Magnoliopsida; order Dipsacales; family Adoxaceae; genus Sambucus; species Sambucus nigra. Next base: position 425,165,714 of record OX422217.1, on the reverse strand, counting down.
TGGGACCAATGTAACTTGTAGGAACTGACCGCGTAGTCCCGAGTCTCCTCGTTTGTGAATATGATGATAATTTACAAAAATCAACACTTTAAAAACAAGCCGTTAAAGGGTAAAAACTTAAACCAGCTCCCAAACGACCCTGTAAGATGCACGAACACCTCGCACTGGACCAATGTAACATGTAGGAACTGATCGCGTAGTCTCGGGTCTCTCGATTTGTGAATATGACGATAATTTGCAAAAATCAACACTTAAAAATAAGTCGTTAAAGGGTTAAAACCCAACCCAACCCCCAAACGACCCCCTAGGAGGCACGAACACCTCGCATGGGACAAATGTAACTTGTAGGAACTGACCGCATAGTTCCGGGTCTCTCGGCTTGAGAATATGACGATAATTTGCAACAATCACACTTAGACTTAAAAATAATCCGTTAAAGGGTGAAAACCCGAACCAGCCCCCAAACGACCCCGTAAGAGGCACGAACACCTCGCACGGGACTAATGTATCTTGTAGGAACTGACCGCGTAGTCCCGGATCTCCCAGTTTATGAATATGATGATAATTTGCAAAAATCACTACTTAAACTTAAAAACAAGTCGTTAATGGGTGAAAACCCAAACCAGCCTCCAAACGACCTCGTAAGAGGCATGAACACCTCGCACGGGACCAATGTAACTTGTAGGAATTGGCCGCATAGTCCCGGATCTCTTGGTTTTAGAATATGACGATAATTTACAAAAATTACACTTAGATTTAAAACACAAGCCGTTAAAGGGTGAAAACTCAAACCAGCCCCCAAACGACCCCGTAAGAGGCACGAACACCTCGCATGGGACCAATGTAACTTGTAGGAACTGACCGCGTAGTCCCGGGTCTCCTGGTTTGTGAATATGACAATAATTTGCAAAAATCAACGCTTAAACTTACAAACAAGCCGTTAAAGGTTGAAAACCCAAACCAGCCCCAAAAGACCCTGTAAGATGCACGAACACCTCGCACGGACCAATGTAACTTGTAGGAACTGACCGCGTAGTCCTGGGTCTCCCGGTTTGTGAATATGGAGATAATTTGCAAAAATCACACTTAGACTTAAAAATAAGCCGTTAAAGGGTGAAAACCCAAACCAGCCCCCAAACGACCCCGTAGGAGGCACGAACACCTCGCACAGGATAAATGTAACTTGTAGGACCTAACCGCATAGTCCCAGGGATCTCGGTTTGAGAATATGACTATAATTTGCAAAAATCACACTTAGACTTAAAAACAAGCCGTTAAAGGGTGAAAACCCAAACCAACCACCAAACGACCCCGTAGGAGGTACGACACCTCGCACGGGACCAATGTAACTTGTAGGAACTGACCGTATAGTCCCGGGTCTCCCAATTTGTGAATATGATGAAAATTTGTAAAAATCAACACTTAAAATTAAAAATAAGCCGTTAAAGGGTGAAAACCCAAACTAGTCCCCAAACGACCCTGTTAGAGGCACGAACACCTCGAACGGAACCAATGTAACTTGTAGGAACTCACCGCGTACTCTCGAGTCTCTCGATTTGAGAATATGATGATAATTGGCAAAAATCACACTTAGACTTAAAAACAAGCCGTTTAAGAGTGAAAACCCAAACTAGCTCCCAAACGACCCCGTAAGAGGCACGGACACCTCGCACGGGACCAATGTAACTTGTAGGAACTGACCGCGTAGTCCCGGGTCTCCAGGTTTATGAATATGATGATAATTTTCGAAAATCAACACTTAAACTTAAAAACAAGCCATTAAAGGGTGAAAAACCAAACCAACCCCCAAACGACCCCCTAGGAGGTACGAACACCTCGCACGGGACAAATGTAACTTGTAGGAACTGACCGCATAGTTTCGGGTCTCTCGGCTTGAGAATATGACGATAATTTGCAACAATCACACTTAGACTTAAAAATAAGACGTTAAAGGGTGAAAACCCGAACCAGCCCCCAAACGACCCCGTAAGAGGCACAAACACCTCGCACGGGACCAATGTATCTTGTAGGAACTGACCGCGTAGTCCCGGATCTCCCAGTTTATGAATATGATGATAATTTGCAAAAATCACTACTTAAACTTAAAAATAAGTCGTTAATGAGTGAAAACTCAAACTAGCCTCCAAACGACCTCGTAAGAGGCATGAACACCTCGCACGGGACCAATGTAACTTGTAGGAATTGACTGCATAGTCCCGGGTCTCTCGGTTTTAGAATATGACGATAATTTGCAAAAATCAAACTTAGACTTAAAAACAAGCCGTTAAAGCGTGAAAACTCAAACCAACCCCCAAACGACCCCGTAAGAGGCACGAACACCTCGCATGGGACCAATGTAACGTGTAGAAACTGACCGCGTAGTCCCGGGTCTCTCGATTTGTGAATATGATGATAATTCACAAAAATCAACACTTAAACATAAAAACAAGCCGTTAAAGGGTGAAAACCCAAACCAGCCCCCAAATGACCCCGTAAGATGAACGAACACCTCGCACGGGACCAATGTAACTTGTAGGAACTGACCGCGTAGTCCCGAGTCTCCCCGTTTTTGAATATGATGATAATTTTAAAAAATCAACACTTTAAAAACAAGCCGTTAAAGGGTGAAAACCCAAACCAGACCCCAAACGACCCCGTAGGAGGCACGAACACCTCGCACGAGACAAATGAAACTTATAGGAACTGACCGCACAGTCCCGAGTCTTTCGGTTTGAGAATATGACTATAATTTGCAAAAATCACACTTAGACTTAAAAACAAGCCGTTAAAGGGTGAAAACCCAAACCAGCCCCCAAACGACCCCGTAGGAGGCACGAACACCTCGCACGGGACCAATGTAACTTGTAGGAACTGACCGCATAGTCTCGGGTCTCCCGATTTGTGAATATGATGAAAATAATCAAAAATCAACACTTAAACTTAAAAACAAGCCGTTAAAGGGTGAAAACCCAAACCAACCCCGAAACGACCCCGTAAGAGGCACGAATACCTCGCATGGGACCAATCCAAGTTATAGGAACTGACCGCGTAGTCCCGGGTCTCCCGATTTGTGAATATGATGATAATTTGAAAAAATCAACACTTAAACTTAAAAATAAGCCGTTAAAGAGTGAAAACCCAAACCAGCCCCCAAACGACCCCGTAGGAGGCACGAACACCTCGCACGGGACAAATGTAACTTGTAGGAACTGACCGCATAGTTTCGGTTCTTTCAGTTTGAGAATACAATGATAATTTGCAACAGTCACATTTAGACTTAAAAATAAGCCCTTAAAGGGTGAAAACCCAAACCAGCCCCCAAACGACCTCGTAAGAGGCACGAACACCTTGCACGGGACCAATGTATCTTGTAGGAACTGACCGCGTAGTCCCGGATCTCCCGGTTTGTGAATATGATGAAAATTTACAAAAATCAACACTTAAACGGAAAAACAAGCCGTTAAAGGGTGAAAACCCAAACCATCCCCCAAACGACCCCATAAGAGGCGCAAACATCTCGTACGGGATCAATGTAACTTGTAGGAACTCATCGCGTAGTCCCGGGTCTCTCGATTTGAGAATATGACGCTAATTTGCAAAAATCACACTTAGACTTATAAACAAGCCGTTAAAGCGTGAAAACCCAAACCAGCCCCCAAACGACCCCGTAAGAGGCACGAACACCTCGCACGGGACCAATGTAACTTGTAGGAACTGACCGCGTAGTCTCGGGTCTCCAAGTTTGTGAATATGATGATAATTTGCAAAAATCAACACTTAAACTTAAAAATAAGCCGTTAAAGGGTGAAAACCCAAACCATCCCCCAAATGACCCCGTAAGAGGCATGAACACCTCGCACGGGACCAATGTAACTTGTAGGAACTGACTTCATAGTCCCGGGTCTCTCGATTTTAGAATATGATGATAATTTGAAAAAATCACACTTAGACTTAAAAATAAACCGTTAAAGGGTGAAAACCCCCCAAACGACCCCGTAGGAGGCACGAACGCCTCGCACGGGACCAATGTAACTTGTAGGAACTGACCGCATAGTCCCGAGTCTCCCGGTTTGTGAATATGATGATAATTTGCAAAAATCCACACTTAAAACTTAAAAACAAGTCGTTAAAGGGTGAAAACCCAAACGAGCCCCCAAACGACATCGTAAGAGGCACGAACACCTCGCATTGGACTAATGTAACTTGTAGGAACTGATCGCATAGTCCCACGTCTCTCGGTTTTAGAATATGATGATAATTTGCAAAAATCACACTTAAATTTAAAAACAAGCCGTTAAAGGGTGAAAACTCAAACCAACCCCCAAACAACCCCATTAGAGGCACGAACACATCGTATGGGACCAATGTAAGTTGTAAGAACTGACCGCGTAGTCTCGGGTCTCCCGATTTGTGAATACAATGATAATTCACAAAAATCAACACCTAAACTTAAAAACTTGCCTATAAAGGGTGAAAACCCAAACCAACCCCCAAACGACCCCGTAAGAGGCACGAACACCTCGCACGGGACCAATGTAACTTTGAGGAACTGATCGCGTAGTCCCGGGTCTCACGATTTATGAATATGACAATAATTTGCAAAAATCAACACTTTAAAAATAAGCCGTTAAAGGGTGAAAACCCAAACGACCCCCAAATGACCCCGTAAGAGGCATGAACACCTCGCACGAAACCAATGTAACTTGGAGGAACTGACCGCATAGTCTCTGGTCTCTCGGTTTATGAATATGACGATAATTTGCAAAAATCAACACTTAAACTTAAAAACAAGACGTTAAAGGGTGAAAACCCAAACCATCCCCCAAACGACCACGTAGGAGGCACAGACACCTCGCAAGGGACCAATGTAACTTGTAGGAACTGACCGCGTAGTCACAGGTCTCCCAGTTTGTGAATATGATGATAATTTACAAAAATCAACACTTAAACTTAAAAACAAGCCGTTAAAGGGTGAAAACCCAATCCATCCCCAAACGACCCCGTAGGAGGCACGAACACCTCGTACGGGACCAATGTAACTTGTAGGAACTGACTGCGTAGTCCCGGGTCTCCTGAGAATATGATGATAATTTCCACTCCTATATGTAATTTTTTAGTTTGAGTAGATTTTTTTTTTTTGTAAATTATTGGGTTACTAATATCGTATCTTTTTTGTATCCTATTTTTTTTGCAGGATAATAGTTTATCGGTTGCATTTATTCACGTGGAACACACAGAGAACTCAATGGTTTACAACAAGGGGTTTATTCATGATTCTATTTTTTTGTGTTATGGCCGTGCGGGATTTTGTAAGTTAATTGTTATATTTTGTGGTCGTGCGGGCTTTATATTAGGCAGGTTTTGTATTAGCAGGTTTTGGAATGTCCAAAAAATAGAGGAAACTCTGCCCAATTTTTTTTGGCCTGTGAACTATTTAAGACTTGTAATATTTTGAAGTTTGTATGTACATTAGTTTATCAACAACGTGCAATATTTTTAATTTGTGAATTTTTGTTCTTTCAAATAATTTTTTTTTTCTTTTTATAAAAAAATTTGGCACAGTTCAAAACTGTGGCAAAAGTGTATCATATTTTGGCACGGTTTTGAACTGTGCCAAATTTTTTTAAACTGTACAGCCATCAGCCTAGGGTTTATGAGTTGGAAGGAGGTGTCATATGAGCTCAAGTTAGCTGTTTGGGCGACACTATAGGCAATATATTTATATTTATATTTATATGAATATTTCAATTTCAATTTCAATTTCAATTTCAATTTCAATTTCAATTTCAATTTCGATTTCATATTTATATTTATATTTATATTTGTTCGCAACTAACATTGTATTTGTTGGCTAGGAAGAATTCAACTTGAATCCAAAGCTACGCGATCCCGTGTTGGAGCAGATTAGGGATCAACTCAAGTCGGGGAAAAAAATATGCAGGCACGGTACTTTGGGAAAACAGGAGAGTCAATTATCCAATGGCGTGAATCCGTCCCCCCAAGGAGCCGATCTCATTGGCACAATGGCAGAAGTTCAATTTAAACACACACACAGTAGTTGCGAATAAAGATTTTATTAAAGATTTTTATGGGAACTTGTTATACTAGAACTTAGATGAACACTAAGTGATGAAAATAGTTCTTAAAATTGAAAGTATTACATCTGTACTAATAACATTTTTTTACAGCAAATGTCTCCTTCAGATATTAAGGCGAAGATGATGATGTTGTTTATGATGATGTCATCTGGGGTCGGTGGTAGTGGAGGCGACGAGGGATCTTCCGCTCCTAGGCTCCCCAAATATGGGAAATATGGGATTACCGTCGAGAACAAATCGGAGATATTAGCGAGATCCCTCGTTCTGCTAAAGACGGTCATCGGCCCGGGGTTTATGAGTTGGAAGGAGGTGCCATATGAGCTCAAGTTAGCTATTTGGGCGGCACTACAGGTAATATATTTATATTTATATTTATATGAATATTTAGTGGAGGCGACGAGGGATCTTCCGCTCCTAGGCTCCCCAAATATGGGAAATATGGGATTACCGTCGAGAACAAATCGGAGATATTAGCGAGATCCCTCGTTCTGCTAAAGACGGTCATCGGCCCGGGGTTTATGAGTTGGAAGGAGGTGCCATATGAGCTCAAGTTAGCTATTTGGGCGGCACTACAGGTAATATATTTATATTTATATTTATATGAATATTTCAATTTCAATTTCAATTTCAATTTCAATTTCAATTTCGATTTCAATTTCGATTTCGATTTCGATTTCGATTTCGATTTCGATTTCGATTTCGATTTCATATTTATATTTATATTTATATTTATTCGCAACTAACATTGTATTTGTTGGACAGGAACAATTCAACTTGGATCCAAAGCTACGCGATCCCGTCTTGGAGCATATTAGGGAGCAACTCAAGTCGTGGAAAAAAAATATGCGGGCACGGTACTTTGGGAAAACACGAGAGTCGATTATCCAATGGGGTGAATCCGTCCCCCCCCCCCCCAAGGAGCCGATCTCATTGGCACAATGGCAGAAGTTCATTGACAATGAGATCGAGGATCGACAATTGGCATCTCGCCAATCGGGGAGGGAAAATCGGGCAAAAAAGACGGACGTGCACTACTCCGGCCGGACCTCTTACGCTGAGGTGGAGCATAGGATGCAGGTAAGATTTAATTTTTCTATAACTACAGAAATATATTATTCTTCATTATTTTACTTTGCGGGGCCGATACTAATTTTACTTTACTTTATTTTATTTCAGGGGGTAGGGAGTGGGCCAGGGGGTAAGCCACATAGGCTCGATACTTATGTGGCTCTTTGGACGAAGAAGGGGAAGGACAAGGAGGTGTCCCTGAGCGTCGCGACCACGATTGTAAGTAATCCGACTGTTTAATTTTTGTTAATTACGTTATAATTTTTTAGTTTATTTATTTTACTAATCATGTGCTTTTTGTCGTTTCAGGAAAAGTTTAAGGAAGTGCATGAGTCGCAGTCTGATGCCGACAAGGCATCTTTGTCCACAGATGCACTCAGTCAAGTGCTTGGCTCTGATCGCAAGGGGAGGACAAGGGGGGTGAGCTCGCGGGTGGCCAAATCTAGGATCATCGGATTGGAGATGAGCGACACCGGGTTGGCTCGAACGGTGGATTCATATGACGCGAAGCTGTCCCGTTTGGAGGCGACGGTCCAAGATATGTATGCATTCATGAAGCGTACGTTGGGCGGAGACCGTAAAGGGAAAGGGAAAGGGAATGAGAAGGCGGTGGAGGAGGAGGTGCGGGAGGACGACGCGCAAGATGACGAGGATGTGGACCTCGCTGCTTCATCACCGACACGTTCGTACTTTGATGATCCACTTCCCTATTTGGCGCCCTTCAACAGACCAATGTCGACACTTGGTTGGCCGAGCATGTTCATATTGGACGTATTTGATGGCCAGCGGATAGGGCGGGGGTTGAGGGACCCGAATATCGTACAGGCTGGAATAGTTTATGGACGTGCGCTTCAAGAGATGGAGTCCAGGGTGCTCGTCACGCATATCATACCCGGGAAGGAGAACTCCCTATTGTGGTTGCGCGAACAATGCGGCACGACGTATATTAGTGGGTGCGTCAAGTCGTATGTCGTGTGGCCTACTCACCTCCTCAGTTTTAACAATACACCAGACATGTAGTGACATTGTTTTAAGTTTGAATTGAATTGTTTTAAGTTTGAATTGAATTGTTTTAAGTTGTTACATTTGAATTATATCGTGATGCATATTGTCTCTATTTGAATATATATTTGCATTATCTTTAGTTTGTTTGGATATATGATGTTTGGATACTGCTGGGCAGTGGCAGTGGCCATACTGCCTAGAATTGTCACGGTCATTGACCGTAACAATTATTTTAAAAAGGGTCACGGCTTTGTCACGGTCATTGACCGCGACACGACCGTGACACAAAACGCGAGTTTTGTGTCAAGGTCAACGACCGTGACACGACCGTGACAAAAAAGGTTGTCTCGCCTCGAAATGTCACGGTCATTGACCTTGACAAGTTGGATTTGTCAAGGTCGATGACCTTGATAATTCGGCAGATTTGGTGTAGTGTGTGCTAAATCTGGTACAGTTAAAAACTGTGCCAGAAATATCAAATTCTGGCACAGTTTAAAAGTGTGCCAGAAGTGTTCCTGTTTGGCCAAATCTGGCATACTTTTGAGTCGTGCAAAAAAAATGGCCATTTTTGAACACCTGATTCTAGCACAATTCAAAACCGTGCCAGATTTGATCTGGCACAGTTTTAAACCGTGCCAGATTCCTTTTTTGGTGTAGTGAGAGCAGAATAAAACATATAATAAATCCGCATATGGCCGAGGACTATAGTCTCCCTGCATTCACTAGTCAGGGGACATCACCTCATGCGCGAGCTTCCCTTATGATAGCATTTAGAGAGGTGTGTTTAAGTAAATTAACATTTACTATGAAAATCAAATTTTCAATTCCATTAATCACATGTGTGGTTCATATTATTTGAAACCATCTTAAATCAATATTCTCATTAATATTCCTCATGTTTTAAGTCCCGAATTATTATCTAAGGGAAAATCAAAATAAAGTCTACAAGTCTCAAGGGATTATGATTCCACTAAGCCCCTAAAGTCTCCAAGTATGGGCCTTCAACCCCTTAAACTTCTATCGCTTTATACTACAGACAGTAATGCCTGAACATCACTTAAAACACCCCTAGAATTAACCCCAGATAAACCAATTCCAAACTAGGGTAGCGGCCAAACTCAACTAGGACTCTAGGACTCTAAGTTACTTCATACAAGAAGGTTCCTAAGTCCCTATCCTAGAAGAAAATTGTTAAAAATAAATTTAAGATTTTGGATGAAAAACAGGGGACCGATCGATCGGCCCTGAGACCACGGTTGACCGCGTCTCAAGGTTTTTCCTATGAAGAAAAGCAGAAAACTCAAAATGGTAGGGCCGGTCGACCGGTCAGGGGACCGCGGTCGACCGCGCAAGAAATTTATGTCTTTACAGGAAAGCAGTAAGCCTTCCCCCGAAGGCCCGGTCGACCGGTCAGAGGACCGCGGTCGACCGGTTGTAGCAGACCTAGACCATTTCCTCTTCCAAAAATGAAAACCCAAGGCTTATTCCAAACCTTTACTCTCCTTCCCATTTTCCCAAATTTAAAATATAACAACAACTTCTCCAAAGCTCCACAACACACTAAATTGATTTAAATCCCATCAATCCAACATTTAATGGTCTACATACCAAAATATACATCAAAACCCAATATGTATCCTTAAACCCTACAAACATACAGCTATCCATACCATTTATTCATAAGAGATCACATATTAGCAAGTAGAAAACTTGCCTTAAACTTGCAAATTCAGATTTGCTTTGGTAGAAGCAACAATCCAAGCTCCAATCTCTCTCTTTCTCCACAAGTTCTCTTCCTCTCTATCTCTTTCTAGGGCTAGAAATGTGTAATGGAATATAGAAATAGGGTTGGGAACTCAAAACGTGGCTTATGTCCCAAACCCTAACTAAAAGAATTAAAACCACATTAAAATGACCCACAACTACATATTTGAGTCAAAACAAGTCAAAAGTGGCCAAATTCTAAAAATGCAATATGGCACACATTTTGACTATCTCGCACCTCCCAGAACTAACTGCACCCTCCAAATTATCATTTGGAAATTTTATAACTCATTTTAAGTTCCGGTCTCATTTTAAACAAAATATCATTTTAAATCTTATGACAAAATAAAATGCAACATAGTAATATTCACCTACACTTAAGGTAAATATGCAACATCTTAGTAAATATTAACTTTTCTTCATTAAATTAATATTTACTCCACAATCCAACATTTATATATAATTACTTCACATAGTAATAAATATAAAATATACTCCCAAAAGTGAGGGTTGTTACATACTCCCCCCCTTATGAGGGAATTTTGCCCCCAAAATTCAAGCGTACCTTGGATAAAAAGATGTGGATACATTTCCCGCATATCATCCTCACGTTCCCATGTCGAGTCCTTAGTGTTGTGATGGCTCCATTGGACTCGCACCAAGGGCACCACTAGAGACCTCAACCTACGCTCCCCATGCTCTAGAATAGTAACCGGTTGTTCTTCATATGAAACATCGGGTTGCAAGTCAATATCCTCAAAAGGAATGTTCCAAAGGGCGCCTTCGCACCTCTTGTACTTCTTCAAAGAGGAGACATGGAAGACATCGTGAATTTTTTGTAAAGTTTCCGGTAGGGCAAGTTGATACGCCAGTGGACCCACCTTAGCAATCATGGGAAAAGGTCCAACAAAACGCGGCGCAATCTTCCCTTTCTTTTCTAAACGCTTGAAACCTTTCATAGGAGACACTCGCACCAAGACTTGGTCCCCAATTTCCCACTCCATGTACCTCCTATTTGCATCGGCATAACTCTTCTGACGGTCTTGATCTATTCGAATGCGATTCCGAATGAGTTCGATCTTAGAAGAAGTATCTTGGATCATTTCAGGTCCAAGGAATTTATTATCCCCCACTTCCAACCAACATGTGGGAGATCTACAAGGCCTACCATACAAGGCTTCATAGGGCTCCATTCCAATAGTGAATTGGTATGAATTATTATAAGAGAACTCGACCAATGGAAGATATTATTCCCAACCGCCTTTGAAATCAAGCATACACATACGGAGCATATCCTCCAACATTTGGTTTATTCGTTCAGTCTGGCCATCTGTTTGAGGATGATAAGAAGTGCTTAATTCAATTCAGTTCCCATAGCCTCTTGGAAACTTCGCCAAAAGTGGGAAACAAAAATCTTGTCTCGATCGAAAATGATATTTAAAGGAACCCCATGGAGTCTGACAATCTCCGCGATGAATAATTGGGCATAGCGAGCAGTGTCATAGTCGGTACGCACTGGTAGAAAGTGTGCCGACTTAGTCAAGCGGTCGACAATCACCCACATTGAGTCACAACCTTTTTGGGACCTTGGCAATCCTGTAATAAAATCCATCGATATGCTCTCCCATTTCCACACCGGAATCTCCAACGGTTGCAACAAACCTGTCGGTCGTTGATGATCGATTTTGACCAATTGACAAGTAGTGCATTGGGACACAAACTCAGAAATATCCCACTTCATGCCTGGCCACCAATACTGGCGGCGTATGTCTTGATACATCTTATCCCCACTAGGATGTACCATGAATTTAGACCCGTGAGATTCTGCCATTACCGTCAGTCTCAAATCCCCCTCCTCCGGTACAATGAGTCTTCCATGGAAGCATAATCCACCCTCTGAACTTATTGAGTAAGACTTCGCTCCCTCGGATAGTAATCGGATTATATGGTCTTGACAACCCTTATCCCTTCCTTGGGCCTCAACGACTCTTGCCACAATTGCAGGAGTAACGGTCATCACTGACATAAAAGCTCTCGCCATCGTATCCACCTGATCGAGCTCTTTCCATTTAGCTTTCCATACATCAGCTAACTCTCCCTCGGGTTTTCTACTCAAGGCATCCACCACAACTTTCGCCTTGCCCGGATGATAATGGATATCAAATTGGTAATCTTTCATGAATTCCAACCATAGACGCTGTCGCATATTCAAATCTTTTTGTGAAAATAAATATTGCAGCGATTTATAGTCCGTGAAAAGACTGAATTTCTTCCCTAGGAAATAATGCCTCCATATCTTCAAGGCGAAGATAACTGTGGCCAGTTCTAAGTTATGCACCGGATAGTTTCTTTCATGGGGCTTCAACTTGCGAGAAGCATATGCAATAGCTCGACGCTCTTGTTGAAGTACACCTCCTAATCCTTGTAGAGATGCGTTGGTGAAGACTAGATATTCCAACCCCGGCTTTGGCAAAGCAAGGACTGGAGCCGAAGTCAATCTATCTTTGAGCTCTTCAAATGCAGCCTAACAAGAGTTATCCCAAACAAATCTCACCCTTTTTTCGGGTCAAATTTATCAAAGGGCTAGAAATTTTAGAAAAACCTTTGATAAACCGACGGTAATAACCCGCCAAACCCAGAAAACTATGAATTTCGGTAGGTGTCGTGGGCTCCCTCACCACAACTACCTTGCTCGGATCCACCGATATACCCTGGGACGTCACAATATGACCCAGAAATTGTACCTCTTGTAACCAAAATCCACACTTCTCGAACTTAGCATACAATTGGTGATCCCTCAACTTTTGTAGGACTAACCTCAAATGAATAGCACGATCAAATTCTGTTCGAGAATAAACTAGGATGTCATCGATGAATACAATAATAAATTGGTCCAGGAACTCCCGAAATACCCTATTCATGAGATCCATAAAGACATCGGGGGCATTGGTTAGTCCAAAGGGCATAACCAAAAATTCATGAGACCCATATCTTGTCAGAAAAGCGGTCTTGGAAACATCCTGCTCCCGTATCCTCAACTGGTGATACCCCGTCCTCAAGTCGATCTTAGAGAAGTACGACGCTCCCCTAAGTTGATCAAATAAATCATCAATATGAGGTAAAGGGTATTTATTCCGGATGGTGACCTTATTCAATTCTCTATAGTCAACACATAACGGGAGGGAACCGTCCCTTTTCTTTACAAACAACACCGGAGCACCCCAACGTGATGTACTACACCTAATGAATCCCTGCTCCAACAACTACTGGATTTGATATCTCAACTCCCTCATTTCCATAGGAGTCATGCGATACGGAGCTCTCGCGATCAGTGGAGTCCCCAACGCTAAATCAATCACAAACTCAATCTCTTGGCTCGGAGGCAAACTCGGTATCTCCCGAAAAACGTCCTCAAAATCTCTAACAACCGATATAGAATCCAAGGGAACAACTATATCCCGAGAAGTCTCTTCTGCGATACAATACAAATAAGTACTAGTAACTCCCTCTAAGCGAGGCATAACCACCAAAACATTTCTTGTCCCGGAACAGCAAAGACTATACTCTTCCCGTAACAATTAACTATCGCATGATACTTGACAAGTTCCCAAAATCACATCATACCTGACCATGTATAGGACAAGTAAATTGGCCTCAAAGCACAAATTACCAATAGTAATTCCTATTTGTTTACAAACAAAGAAAATGAGTGAACCATCACCCATAGAGGACTCAACGCTAGTAAAAGTTCTCTCTGCAAATTTTATCAACTCTGTAGACTGAGCAAAACTTCTAGAAATAAATGAATGTGTCGCACCCGTATCAAACAATACGCGACCCACGTGTCCCTAAATAGGGAACTTACCCTCAATGGCTGGCGGTGCCGACGGACCCGGAGGAAGCATAGCATCCTGGATATGATAAACTCTCATATACTGTAGCTGACCTTGCTGCGGAGGAATAACTGAATTCGGTGCTTGTGGGGGAAACTGAACATAAGGCTGATGAGGGACTATAGGAGGATGTCTTCTAATCAACTGAGGACACACCTTCTTGTAATGACCCGCCTCCCCACATTGGAAGCACTTCCCCATTATATTCTCCGTAACACGGCCCCGATTATTTCTAAACTGGTTAACACCTTGGCCCGGATGGCCTCTACCTCCTTGACCACTCCGACCTGCTTGTTGTTGTTGTGAGGCACCCTAACCGTGCTGATTATTATTACCACCCAAGTTAAACCCACCAAATCGTTGCCTTTTTAACATGTCCCCCTGCTGGGGATCCCTTTCTCGTTGCTTATTACCCGAAGATTGGGATGAGGAAAAAGATCCTCCTTCATTCCCACTGCCTCCAAGCTTTCCCGCTTGCCCCATGACGGTAGCTTTCTTGCCACTCTGCATGTACAACCGATGCTCTTGGCAATGGAGCAATGCCGCATTCTTTAACTCACCAAAAGTTTGCAAGGCTGGATTACCCAGTAAATGTTGTCGGATTCTCCAGTTCAGACCTCCCATAAACTTTGAAACTTTCCTCTCCTCCGGAGTCACCTCATCGGATACAAAACTTGCCAACCGAGTAAACTCCTCCTCATATTCGGCAACAGACCGCTCTCCCTGTACCAGATCCTGAAGTCTCCTTCTCATCTCCCTTTGAACTGCGGGAGGAAAATACTTTTGGTCAAATAAGATCCAGAAATTCGTAATCAACATAGTATCCCTCTGTTCAGGTGTAGTCATCGACTCCCACCAATGCAACACAGATCCGATAAGCTTAAAGGTAGCAAGGACTTGTTTCTTCTCCTCACTATAATCCACCATTCATAAATGGCGTTTCATATCTTTCTTCCATTGATTTGCTCGAATAACATCAGAACCTCCATCAAATTCTGAGGGATGGCCCTTTAGAAAGGACTCCCTAACTCTTTCCCATGGAGAAGGTCCCGTAGGAACTTGTGCGTCCTGCTCTCGTTGTTGAGCTTGTGGAAATTGTTGAGCCACTGCGGTCATGGCAACATTAACATCTTGGGCTATAATGTTTGCTACATCAACAGCATTAAAAGTTCCTTGTGGCGGCGGTGGAGGACCAACATCCTCATCTACAACTCTATTGCGTCTCGCTGGGCGACCTCTCTTAGGCGGCATCTGAGATGAAGGAACAATAGAGTTAGAATACTATTCAAAACAATCTATATCGCAGAAGATCGCAAATATACGCAACAAAGCAGTCCTAACATTAGGCTCTATATCAAAGAACGCTACGGTAGAACGTGACAAGTCCGCACAGATCCTAAAGACTCTAGAACCTGATGCTCTGATACCATCTGTGATAACCCGTGATCAGAAATAAGAGGTGGTCAGCCCGATACTCCAAAATAATGGAATCATGTATGGAAATCATTCTCAACATCGCAACAATAAAATGAGTATATGGAAAACCCACCAAATAATTCAGAAAACGGGTTGCCAAAAATTTTCAAATTTAGTTTTATTGTGAGTTAAGAAAATAATTTAAACAACCCATTCCAAAAGTTAGTGGAATTCTAAGATAACATAAATAGTACCTTCATAACGAATATACATATACAAGGGGAGGACCGAATATGATGTCGGTCCACAGCTACATACAATGACTTACAACAATTTAATGTGTTACATAATACAGTCATTAACACTTACAAAGGTTGGCCAACACGCCCGAGTGAAAGACCCGATCATATCTAGAATACAAAAATGGGGGCGTCTAACAAAACATCCTGTAATATCCCCAAAATCTTACAGTTCCTTGAAAACATAAGAATAGGAATATCAACACGGGCGTCCTTGCGGAGGAGCACCCGGGCGGATACAAGTTCATGCACAACGAGGAAAATGAACGGGTCAGGGCCCGGTTCTATATAATCATTAGATGAATAAAAGTATGGCAGTTAAACATGAATGATGAAGATGAAAATCTGACAACCTAATCATGAAGCACAAAATGAAGCAGTTTAAATGGTATGTCTTTTTATTAAATTATGCAAGAGAATATAGTTAGACATCAGAAATTTTAAAAGCCTCCATCGTTATTTACCACTTTATTCCAATTCCCATTCCTTAGTAGGAATATAATTACCATCATTATATCTGGTGGCAATATGCATATTTCAAGTCCCACTTGAATTTAGAAAGGTTATATTCTTATACATATAACGATTCTAAGACCGCCCCTCCGAGTTTCCCCACTGAGCGCGCTCCTAAATGACAATCATCTTCCAGGGGACTATCAAACAAGGCAGCCTGGGCACCTAACACACGTCGGGAAGTGGCCATATGCCTGCAAGTGAGTCATAACCACACCCAGAATTACCTCACTAGCGCAGAATAAAACATATAATAAACCCGCATATGGCCGAGGACTATAGTCTCCCTGCATTCACTAGTCAGGGGAGATCACCTCATGCGTGAGCTTCCCTTATGATAGCATTTAGAGAGGTGTGTTTAAGTAAATTAACATTTACTATGAAAATCACATTTTCAATTCCATTAATCACGTGTGTGGTTCATATTATTTGAAACCATCTTAAATGAATATTCTCAATAATATTCCTCATGTTTTAAGTCCCGAATTATTCTCCAAGGGAAAATCAAAATAAAGTCTACAAGTCTCAAGGCATTATGATTCCACTAAGCCCCTAAAGTCTCCAAGTATGGGCCTTCAACCCCTTAAACTCCTATCGCTTTATACTACGGACAGTAATGCCTGGACATCACTTAAAAAAACCCTGGAATTAACCCCAAATGAACCAACAGTTGTAAAAAAAAAATTAATTTTTAGCTCAGAACTTTATATACTTTATATTAAAGTTTTAATAAAATCTTTCTGAAAAAAACAACAGTTTAAACAGAACTTACACCCAGTATAAATTGTTCCAAGCTCCTATATATATATTCAAATGCATTCATACCTTAGGAGAAATGGAACCATGTTGATGACATTGAAACGAGGCACTTTAAACTCGGCATTTTGATGAAGATTTAATATCTTGGCCGCTACGTCTTCAATAAATACGTCATAGGCTTGAAGTATGATCAATAACTCTATCCTATGACTCAAACATTTTTGTTCGGAATTGAGCCAAAACTACAAAGGACTCAATTGGAAATTTGTGTCCTTACAAATCTCCCCCTTTGGCTATTTCGGGAAAAAAACAAACAAAAATACTAAAGGGCCATCAAGCTCTACTAGACTAATAAAAAGTCCCATCCAAAATAAAAATACAATGCTTGACTCAAACAACCTAAGGATCAATATCTTTTCCGGTGAAAGTTGCCGCTTAGAAAAATTCCTGCACACTTAAACAAATAATTAAATGCATAGGGAATATAAATATATTAAATGCAATTAAAATAATTACTCCCCTTAAATTAATTCTCCCCTTTATCAAAACAAATGACATACTTAGAAAGACGTCTCCCCCTAAGATAAATCTCCCTCAATTAAGATACGATAACAATAGGATTAGATACCATTTCTCCCCCTATCATGCTCCCCCTTTTTATTCAGGAATAGACAAAGGCTAAAGAATCAAACATTAACTTATCTTCCCAAATAAACCATATACACCCTCTAAGCTAAACAAGGGATAAAAAGTATGGGATAACAAGCTAAACATGCAATTGTGCATAAAGTTATGAGAACATTTAAGCACATGGACAACAAAAACATAACTAATCCAACAAATAAGAACTGATACCAACTAGGATGCAAGAAAATGATACCAATATGATACATAAAGTATTAAGCATGCGATATCAACAAAGAATCCAACAAGTTAGATACAAATTATGAATTAAAGCATAGAAGGACTAGAAAGCAAGGCAAAGACCAAATAAAATATCATCTATATACATACTCTAGATATACCAAAGATGCACACGTATATATATATATATATATATATATATATAAACTCACAAATGACACAAAATAAGATAAGCTTTTCATACTCGTATGGCAAAAATGTGTCATGTGGAAACGGAAGTGTTGGGGTGTGAACTAGTAATAATTAAATTTAAACCCAGTCACTTAAAACATGTTCACGAAGTTCTCAATTGATTGCAAACTTCATCACATTTGAATATAACCTCATGTGACAATATAGATTGAACTCAATGAACAAACATACACAATGCACACAAGCCTATCATATTGATGATTCTACAAACCAATAGAGTCATGACATTGAAAGTACAACTAGGATAAACGAACATTGTGCAAACCGATGATATAGCATCCAATATCCCTCAATAAGCATATATCAATTTTGAATGATTATATCAATCAAAAAAATTAGGCCTTGGCAATTATTTTTCTTTTTAATGCCATATTTTCTATTTTTAGGCCTTTGGACCACATATTTCTTTTAGGTCCAAACAAACAGTGGCTTACTATTTGCAAAGGATAATAAATCCTTTCGGAGCCCTTCCCTGTGCACATTTATATTTATCATATTTTATAGCTCACACAAATCTCACGTGCAACGGATTTTGACATGCACTAGTCCTCCTAGGTCACAAATATGTAGATGACAAGATTGGTAGGAGAACACCTCAAAAAGCTCAAATATACATATGAAGTTAAAATTTCAAATGAGCTCGTGGATGTGTGAACAGAGGCATATAAAAATAGAATCCATTATATCAACAAAAAATCCAACTACTCCATGTAAGCATGGTAAATAACCTAATAAGGATTGACAATCTAAACCAAAAGTTCTAGCCACATGGGAGCGTAAAAGATGGGATTCTAACACAAGTGTTTGCCACATAAAATGTGTCAAACTAAAATACAAACAAACAAAATCTTTTTGAGTTTTTGAAAATTTTAACCAAAAATAAAATTATATACTCAAAAGACAAACAAAAATCATTTGAATTTTTCATTAAGCTTAAATTACCAAGAGATAAAAACCCAAATGATAAACAAAAATCTTTTTGTATTTTTCATTTAATGCACACAAAAATGAAAGAATAAAATACAAAAGATAAACAAGTAATGATTTCTAGCATGAGATATGAAATAAAGCAATGACTAGAAAATGACTAAACAAGCATACATTTAGCATGATGATATAGCATGAAGTACCAAAGATAAAGTATGCAAACAAAACTAACACATTCAAACTTTAGATTTTGCAAGGAAGGAAGCATGTGAAAGTAAATGAGAATCAAAAACCCTATTATGTAAAGCTACCAAGTCGGATCTCCTAACCCAAACTAATGATGAGTGACTATCTCGGGGTGTAGGAATCTTGACTACCTTGGTTGCCTTACGTTGGATTTTTCAAGGACCTCGTTTAAGATCAAAACAAAATTTCCTAAGATGACCTTTTCGACCATAATGAGCACAAGTAAAAACATGTCGAAAATTGGTACCTAAGGATTGATCTCTAAAGTCTTTCCTAGGTGATTCTCTTAAAACATTGGTTTTGGCTTTATAAGTAAATTCATTACAACTATCGAAGCCTAAACCACGAGTGTAATTTTTTATTTGGACCGTTCATAATATTTTATCTAATTTTTCCGAACGATACTCCAAATTAAATTTGACTTTACTAGAGTCTTTTAGTTTATTTTCTAATTCTAAATTATTAGACTCTAATAAAACATTTCTCTCTTCAAACTCGAGAAGATCCTTTTTTAAGGATTCTATTAAACCTCTAAGGCTATGTCTCTTGCCTTTTACATATTCAAGCTTCTCTCGAAGAGTCCTCTTACGTGTCCTAAAGTCTTATATCAACATACTATCATCAACGACCTTGACACGCTCTCTTAAACTTGCTTCTAACTTCAAATTTGCTATTTTTAATTTAATTGATTCTTCATATAATTCTTGAAAAGCATTTTGAAGTTCACACACATTAACCTCTTCTTCATTTTCACTCTTTCTTTCTTCTTCACTCTCACTACCATCAAAAGCAAGGGAATAATAAACTATGACCTTGGAAGGGTCATGTGTTAAAAATTCATAAATAGAAGAGTTCTCACTATCACTCACATGACTAGCCATAAAAGCCACAAAGTTGGGCTTAGTGCGGGAATCAGGTCCCTCTTCATTATCACTATCACTAAGGGTTTCATTAAAAGAAATTGGTTTCTTACCCTCTCTCCTTAGTTTACTGGGGCACTCAAATGCCCTATGGCCATACCCTTCACAACCAAAACATTTTTCTGACTCATCCCTATTTACATTTTCATTAGAAGTTTTAGGTATCTTCTCGGCTTTGTCATGCCTAGGTTTTTCAATTTTCTTAAAATCATTTTTAAATTTATCTTTGTTCAATTTAAGAAATTTTTGAAATTTTCTAGCAAACATAGCCATGTCATCCGAGTCACTATCACTTTCACACTCTACTACTTATTTTTCCTCTTTTCGGGCTTTTAAAGCAACGCCTTTTTCTATTTTCTTTTCAGTTTTAAAGGAAAACATGTCCAGTTCATAGGTTTGTAAATCACCGACGAGCTCTTCTAATTTCGTAGAGGCTAAAGTTGGTAAAGAATTTAAAACGGTCACTTTTCGAATAAATCTATTGGGTAGGGAGCTTAAAATTTTCTTTACTACTCGGTTGTCGGGTATTTTCTCTCCCAAGTTAAAAGACGAATTAACAATATCGTAAAGCCTAGCATAAAATTCATCAAAAGTTTCTTTTTCTTTCATTTTGATGGTTTCAAATTGAGTGGTGAGGTTTTGGAGTTTCGAAGCTTTAACGATACTTGTACCTTCATAAGTGAGTTATAAAATATCCCAAGCTTCTTTAGCGGTCTCACACGTCATAATGCGTTGGAATTCATCCGGTTTGATAGCGCTAAACAAGGCATTTAAACCTCGAGAATTAAAATTTGAAAGTTTAAACTCATTCTCACTCCATCTATCGGTCGGTTTGGGAACACGTTCATTATCTACTAAATGTGTTGGTGGATACCACCCGTTAACTACAAATAACCAAACCCTCTCGTCGATAGATTTAAGTGCCGATTTCATATGTGCTTTCCAGTACGCGTAGTTAGAACCATCAAAAATAGGAAATTTTGAGAATGGGGAAAATTCCATTTTAGCCAAAAAATTATTTAAAGGATCATAGAGAAATAATTTATCTCTTTGGCTCTAATATCAATTTGAAAGCGAGAGGTTTTCTCAATCAAAGCTCTGATACCAATTTGAAAGCGAGAGCTTTTCTCAATCAAAGCTATGATACCAATTTGAAAACGCGGAGGCCCCTGAATTTAAGATAAAATTCTTTTTATACTTCAAAAAGTAATAATTTCCTTTTTAGATGCGGAAGTGTTGATGATGGTTCAATACAACAAATTAACAAATTTTAATTTCTTCTTAAATTAAAATTAAACCTAAGAGAAATGTGATGGAAACACACACACAATTTGATTTCACTTAAACACAATTAATTAACCCAAGTCCTAGAAATTTTCCTAACAAATTATTTAATTCATTTTAGTAAATTAGGCCAAACTAAATTTTAACACATTAAATTAAGGACTTGAATTAAATTAACATAAACATTACCCAAATTAAATTAGCACCAAATAAAATTAGTAGTGATTTTAAACCAATTTTATCTTCTTGCCTAAGAATGCGTTCTAGATGATATATCAAGATAAAATTAAACAATGAATCACTATGCCGCGATGTACGATAAAAAACCTCGGACAATCGTAGCCTTAAGTCCACTAAGTACGGAATTACAATTATAAGCAAGATGACTTACAACACTCAACTCGACTCCTTCAAGCCCCGATGCATCTTCCTGCAAATACCTCTGCTTAGTCGATAATCCCGGACTCCACTGGAACCTTGTAATCCACCAATGAGGAACTAGGTACGCCGTCAACCACACATGGTGCCTTTCACCATGTGAGAATGCCGCAACCAAAAATGAACTTCTTCTTCTTTGAGGGATTTAGAAGAAAACCCAAACTTCTCTTCAAATGGATGTAGAGATAAACCAGTTCCAAACACTCCAAGCAAAGTATATATATATATATATATGGAACTTGGATAAACAAACTAATGGGTGTAACACAAGTGTTTTATCAATTTTTCTTTGAAAAACATACACTTAAACAAATAACTTTTTCTCCTTTGAATTTCTCTCTCAAACACTCTCTTAGAGGTTGTAGGATATGAAAAAGTTATTTTCAAAATGGTAGTTCCCGCACTACATAAATTCTGACAAAAGTTAGTGGGGAAAGAAAGTGGAGAAAATGGAAAAACTGCTTTAAAGCTGCCATTTAACTGTTCCCGCCAAATCTCGATCGAACGAGAGTTGTCGTTAGAACGAAGCCTCGTTCGAACGAACTTCTAACAAAGTTCCAGTGTGAACTCATTAGAAATCTCATTGGATATCTCGTTCGAACCATCATTCTCATTCTAACGATACTTCGAACAACATTTCAGTGGCCAATCTGGGAACTCGTTGGCAAACTCGTTCGAAGGACATTGTTGTTCGAACGACACTTCGAACGAACTTCCAGAAAGTTAAAAAAATTTCATTTTTAGCCTAGAACTTTATATACTTTATATTAAAGTTTTAATAAAATCTTTCTCAAAAAAACAACAATTTAAACAAAATGTACACCCAATATAAATTGTTCCAAGCTCCTATATATATATTCAAATGCATTCATACCTTAGGAGAAATGGAACCATGTTGATGACGTTGAAA
The DNA here is from genome assembly GCA_949130495.1 of Sambucus nigra. NCBI lineage: Eukaryota > Viridiplantae > Streptophyta > Magnoliopsida > Dipsacales > Adoxaceae > Sambucus > Sambucus nigra. The sequence continues at coordinate 425,143,058 of OX422217.1, read as the reverse complement.
CGAGGCACTTTAAACTCGGCATTTTGATGAAGCTTTAATATCTTAGCCTCTACGTCTTTAACAGACACGTCATAGGCTTGGAGGATGATGAATAACTCTATCCTATGACTCAAATGTTTTTATCCGTAATTGAGCCAAAACTACAAAGGACTCAATTAGAAATTTGTGTCCTTACATTAATTTGATTCATAAATTAACAATAATTAAATAAGTTTGCGATTGGAATTTGCGCATCTATTCAAATCAGTATCGCACTCGACATTTGTGCCCCGTTTTACATCCCTCGTGCCTTTACTAGTACTGACTAAAAAAGGTCCCAACTATTGCAGTCTCAAAATACACTATGAAGAAATTTGTATGTCATTACACCAACCATGTAACCATATACAAACATTTACACAAAAGTATTCAACCCCGTTGTACCAACATGAAAGACTGTTACCTCAACATGTAGGATTGGGATGACTGACCCACACATAACTGACATCATCAACCCAAGGTCTAGTACACGAACCCAATGTACACATCCCATGAATCCCTAACTAATAGATTTTCTATTATCCTACACACCTATACATGGTATGTTCACTCACATAAAGGCATCCAAATAGGTACACATAACCTACAAATCATCATTATCAAATTGCACATTGGTTCCTAACTATTAATAATTTTCCAAACATACCTGAACTTACATAAGGGTTATGGGTGTCCTCTTAACCTAAAGAACCTACCTAATGGAACTAAATCATAATTAGAAGTATCTTAAGAATCACTCCAATCGATATGTTACAATTACTTATTTGGGCATGATTATTATTAATCATTAATTAGATTATTATTACCCACCTACTGTCTAAAATAATTATTAATATGATCCCAAAAATATACCAAATTAATTAAAATCAATAAACCCATTAAAACAAACCAAAAAATCAATTGTTCAGGACCGGATTGATTTAGGTTACAAAACCTAAAAACTGCCATTTTTAATTCGTAAATCTTCATAATTTTTATCTAAGTTCAATATCAACTATCTCAGATTAATATCCAATGTTTTAATTTACGTTTAGGATTATAAAGACCAATATTTTAATATATAAATCTTCAATACACATTAATATTATAATTCTCAATCAAACATAATAATATCAATTCATATGAACTATACAACCCTAAAACATATATTCAATCATATAATTAATCTTACAAGCATAGTTTAACATGAATTAAATTATCACATAATTTCTAGCATGCCTAACTTATCAATTTTTATATCTTTACATCACCTTAGCAATTTTTTAGAAAATTATGGAAAATTTTCCCTAAACAACAAATGTCTCACACGAACCCTAATTCCATTTTAAAATAATTCCACTATATTTTCCAATTTTTAAATATGATATATCATAAAATTGTACTAGTTTAAGATTTAGATTATAAATATAAGTTAAGATTTCACATAGATTAGAGTTCGAAATACAATAATTTGATTTCAATTATATTAATTAGGTTTCAATTATACAAATTAGATTTAATATAAATATATTTAACAACGTATTTTATTTTGGTTTCTAAATATGATTTGTATTATCATAATCTGAACTAATGAGAAAAGTAGAATAAATTTATTGCCTTGATTTGTTTTAGAATAAAATTACTTAATTTGGATAACATGTTGATGCTATTATGATGGTTCTCCAATGAGCGTACCTTTAATCTTATAGCGTTCCCTTCCAACATGCCTCCCAAATTGCCTCCCCCCCCCCCCCCCCCCCCCCCCCCCTAAATCAATTTGGGTATAAGATTTTTTTTGAATAATTAGATAAGACCTAAAAGTGCATTAATCCTTATGTTTAAAAAATTAAAATTTCATCATTTTTCCTAGCCCTAATTTATCTTTACTTTATGGCCCCAAAACAATACCCAAACATTCTCAAACCTGACCCAATGGATTACCCCAATGCATATGTACAATCCCCCTTCTTTTTAATATCATGTGGGCTTCCAAACGACCATATAAGAGTATCTATATACTCACGTGACCTTTGATTATTTTATTGTCTTAATTTTTTCTTTGAGTCATATTTTTTAAGGCCATTTATGCAAATCTTCATTCCCAATTATATTCACCCATGAGTTAACATAACTAAAAATGATTTTTTTTTAATTGGAAAGTGTATTAGACGTGTTGTTGTGTGTCTGAGGCTTTTTTCTATGAGATTTTCCATATAACTTTCATATATATACTTAATTTTAAAAGGTAATATTGTGTAATTAGAAGACTTGGTTTTATGTTCCAAAATTTCTAAAAAACGTATCTTGGTATGCTGCAACAAAGTAAAGCTTTTCTAGTATGAAACTGTATACAAAAATCAAAAGTGAATTTTTAAAAGTTATTTGCGGGACCTTGTTTGCTTTTAGTGAAGGATGTATTCACTTAATAAAAGTAATTCCTCAATGGTTGCGCAAAAAATATTCTAACAAAAATTTGGTGCACCATTTGGCTTTAAAATTGGTGAAAATCTCTTTTTAGGCACTTCTTGGGGAAAATTTTCTTTTTAACTTTTTGTGGGGACAAGAACCACCTAGGGCTTAGGTAGATTATGTCCACAAGTTACTTTTGGCTATTTATTTAACTTTTTTTTTCTAGAAACAAGTGAAGGTATTTTAAAGTTTTCTTTGAATTTTTTTGTCTTAAGCTTTTCATCTTTATAATATTAGGGAGAAAAAAAATATTCTTTGTATTGTAAAATTTGATTTAAAGTTAACAAAACAAATTCTTCATACTTAAAAGATATTTTTGAAGTGGTTTAAATGTGACAATATCAATAAGGATGACACGTACGATGTGGCAAGTGGGTGGAGGGTGATACGTGCTTTATCTTCCTATTATCATGTAAAAAAAGTGGATTGTGAATTATGGTGTTTGGAGAAAGGTTGAAGTTTGTAAGTCAATTCTAACATTGTGTAAATCTTTACTTATATATTGAAAAGTATCGGTTTGTTTTGAGTTTTTCATTCGAGAGGGTTTCTTCAGATAAATTTTCATCTCAAGTGAATGCATTTACATATTTTATTACTTTATACACCTATTGACCATATGTTAACAAATCAACTTTTAAATCACATTTTGTCCCTAAGACGTTTGGATTAACCTTTTCCCAAAGTTGTATGAAAGGAAAATATCACCTCAACTTTGGTAATAAATTAACTTTGGTAGTTTCTCTTAGCCATCGGTTTTCTCTCATTTCTCTCAGTCCCAAGATAATTTACTCATGTCTTTAGAATTCAGATTTGATAGTGAATTTATAAAGATGCACCTTTTGGTAATTGTGTTCACAATTTTACCAGATAATTTAGTTCGTACGATATTTCCACTCGTCCATCTTTACAAAAAAATAATATATTTTAAGATTTGACTATAATAAAAAATTAGTTCGTCCGATGTTTTCACTCTTTCGTCTTTCAAAAAAAATTATATATTCTAAGATTTGACTATGGTAAAAAATAATGATTTTACCATATTTGTTATTTTAACCAATCGTATGTGCCACTCTTCTCTTGAAAATGAATATGAATCTAGTGTAGAAGAATATGATAAAAAATTCTTAAAGTCTTGAAACTAAGTATAATGAACTTTGTGAAGAATATTTGAGACTTTTTAACAAAATTATATACTGGCCTTCACATCAGAAAAGTATAAAAGGAATAATAATGATTTTCATCTTAAGGAAACGTTTGTAATCAACTTCAAGTTGACCATGCTCTCGTGTATGAGTAGATTCAGTTGTTGAAGAAAGAGTTTTAAATTTTTTATTATGGATTAAACTAAAATTTTAAAATAAGAAACTCAATTATATAGCATAAAAACTCTCAAAAAATATAATATTTTGAATAATATTTCACTTTTTGAAAATTGAAAATGATTGTTTATGTGCTTTGGAAGCTCAAGGACATATACTCTTTGAAAATCTTATATTTATTGATGTGTTTTTTTAAGACCTACTATACTTTCTTGGTGAGTTAAAAGATAAAGATCATTGTTTCAAAAAAATTGAATGAAAATTTTATTAATTTTGAAGTGAATGTAAAATATTTTATTTCATCTCCTGAAAAATTAAAATGGATATTCATTTGTATGAAGAGTCTTCAATCATTTTTGAAAATAAAGTTGAAAGTCTTCAAAACTATTTGATCTATGAAAAAATGTGAACGTTTATTTAAAGGTGAGATCACAAAAATTTGGAGATATATTTTTTTATACCAACCTAAAAAAAATGATAAATGAGGGTTATGTTTTAACAAATTTGATGTTTAAACTTCAAGTGGTAAAATATTTTTTATGAAAGCTTCTTCTGAAAATGCGATTACAATAAATGAAACATTACCTTTAAATTTTCAAGAAAAGGAGGAAATATTGTGAATAGTTTTTGAAAAGAAAAAGGAATTTGTGCCTCTCAAGTTTGATAACAAAAATTGCATGCTTAATCATTAAAAAAAAGAAGCTAAAATGAACTTTCAAGGAAGGTCACCTTTGTTACAAGTTGAATAAATTTCAATATTTTAAAAAATTTATTCTTAAATCCAAAATCCAACTGACTAGGCTTAAACTTTCAAATGTGATCATTGTCATAAATTTGGTAATTTATGAGAGTTTTGTTTTTTCTTGAAACCAACTTGGTAATAATTTTGTAAAGACTAACAAAGATCAAGATATTTTTTATTTTAAAGAAATTTGTAGCTAAACCCATTGAAAGAAAAATAGGATTTTTTTTTTCGTTCAAAGTTGAATCATTGAGAAATTATAGAAATTATCATTGCAATTATTATTGTATGGTCTATTAACGGGTTAATTATGTAATTACGCAACGAGAATTGCCTATTTTCCCACTTTGGGCACTATAATTTTTTTGGAAAATATCACACCAAAATTTCATTTTGTTATTACATAGTCATCACTGTTAAATAATACTAAAGAAAATATGACGTGGCACTTCATTGTCTAATTTGGGTCTTAAGTAGTATCAAAAAATATATTATGTGAATACTGAAATGTCATGTCATTTTAAATTTATAAAAGAGCCTTCAATCAAACATCATCATCATTTAAAAACAAATTTAATATATAATTGAAAACTAAATGGATTTAAGAATGAATTATCACAAATTGATTAACGATGATTATTTAAAGTCAAATATAAAATGAATCAATTTAAAATTCCGACCCAAACATGAACTCAATTTGAAATCGGATTGTTAAGTTCAACTCAATATAGAACTATATTCTTAAATCCAACATATATTAAATAGAAAATCAAATCCAACATCATCATATCCATTGCAAACTACCAACACCACTTCTTTTCAAATCTAAGATCCAGCATTCAAATAATCGTCATCAACATATCCATCTTATTGTACATTGAGGATATAATCCATCAACTTTATTGTGTCGAATGAAACTCCATATTAAAATCGATGGACCAAATGAAATTTTGAGCGAAACTAAAAATGTGTGAGAGAAAAGAACAAATGGTTACCGATCATGAGATAATTTAGTCACTCGGAGAAGATAAAAGTCTCACGAATCAAACTCAACCCATCTTTACTAATACAAAAAGTTGAATTACATCAACCATTACTAAAGCCCTAAACTTATCCAAATCGATAACAACATATGATACAATATAAGTTGAATCAGATCCAGTATGATATTATAATAAGTTGCAAAATCAAATCTAACACAACCTAATGTAAATTCACGCTTATAATTCTTATATTTATATAAATATTATCCCCTTGTTAACTAGACCCAATCTCAATAATTTCCTGCTCGTAGATCAAAATCAAGATACAAGAGTTGTTCATTGACAATTTCTAGAGTTTTCCCATTTGGTTTAGGTCAATTCGATTGTTCATTTTATTTTTTTCATATCCACAAAGGATATAAATTGGTTTAACTTTTCTAATTTAATTATAATGTTTGATTCTTAAATTAATCAACATAAGGGTGATATATATATATATATATATGCAGACACACACACACTTTTATATTTTCTTTTTATTGTTTTACTATAAGTGGGTGTGGATGAAACATGCTCATTTTTTGTTTATTTTTTTGTAAATTAGGATAAAACATCAACAAACTATTTGTGTTTACTTAATGATGTTAAATATCTAGTAACAAAATGAAAGTTCAGTGTTAAATCTACCAAAAGAAGTATAGTTACCAAAGTGGAAAAAGGTAAATTTTGTTACGTAAATACGTAATTAACCATCAATTAAACTATTAATTATTTTATTTTATATGTACTTTGTGACATAAAATTGTGTTGCTCCATGAGGTTTGTGCATAGATACTAGGTGGATATTATATGTTGGGGACAATTAGACGTGTATTGTGGGGAGATAATCTAGGATGATATTTTTTGTTGTTTTATTATCATGCCTTACATGCACATTGATCATGAAATTACTATAACCTCGCTTCCGAGGGGTGGGAAATGACCTAAAAAATTCATTTGTCATGTGTGGAGATAGGGTTCAGCCCTCCCGATTTCACTCTGTTAACAGTTTTGGAGGTTGGGTGGAGTAAGATAGTATCATTTGGGGGACATTTAGAGACCTTTGATTACGCCTAGGATTATCTCCCTCGCCTCTTACAAACAGATATTGTGTTAAACATAGTACAAGTAGGATATTTTTGCCAACTAAAAATGATTGGGGATAATGAGGTATCTGAGGATGAGAAAGGGTACATATGGGTCTTTCTATTTCATTATTTGGTCCATTTGTCTTTCACAACTAGAAATTATGGTATCATAGTAGCTTGCCTTCCCTTTATGATTTATTTGGGGAAATTTGATCAATATGACATGGGGTAGGCTATCATGGTTCATCTTTATACCGATTTAGATGTTGTGCGTAGTTACGGTACATATGGAGAAGATCCTCATTGGACAACTCAAATCAATAGATTCACCTAGATACTAGGAAAAATTGATTCCACATAATTAAGTAAATTATCTCATTTCATCAACATTATTAAATAATATATCTTAATTTTATCACATAAAGTTATAGTGCTTCACTCGATGATGGATGGAGAGCATTTGCGTATTGATGAACAATCTCACATACTTTCCTGGGACCCAGATGATAGTTGATGGAAATGGATAGGTCCATCACAAACTTGTTATGATCACTGTTAGATAGAGTTGAATGAGAGTGTACCTCTCGACGGTAACGACCCAAATGAAAAGTAATTTCCCTAATTCAAGAAAACATTTACTAATTTTATTATTAGCAAAAGGTTTTAACAATCCAAAAGCCTAAATGGCAAAATATTTTACTAGAACTTAAAATCTCAGGTTTTATCTTCTTATTTAATACAATTATTTTTAAAATGTGGACAGACGAAAATAAGAACAGGACCAGATGTACGACGAAAAACCCCACTAACGTAAAAAAAGCCTCAGGTCGATAAGAACGACAAATGCACTATGGTAGAATTTCAGAATCAAAAGGCAGAGACATACAATCACATGAAGATATGACCAACTAGACCCTCTTTCACACTATATCCTCCGCAGAGAGGGAGAGAGATGAAGAAAGCTACAGAATCGAGACTAATTTTATTATGTGAGCAATGTCGTCAAATTTTTTGCTAAAACTTTCTTCCTTAAAGTTGATGAAACTTTGTTACTAGGTGAAACCTTCAAGCAACCAAAATAATACATTTAGGATTTTGAGGGAATCCTAAAGATATGTGTGTTGGAATGTTTCCAATGATGTCGTGCATTAAATCTCAAAGTGAGTTTTTTTAAGATAAGGAAAATAAAATATTTTTTCACTAATGAAAATATATTTTTGAACACGAGGTGAATAAACATACCTCTATTAGAAATAATGTCTTAAAAGAAACTCAAAGAAGAGAAGTGAAAAAATGTGCTCTTAAATATGTGAATTGTTTTTATGAGAAAAAATTGTTTTTCAAAGCTCTCACTCTTAGATTAGAAAAGTGAACAACACATAACTACATAGCCTTTTGATTTTTAAATAGTTTAAATGCTCATATTCTAGGTCTCACGCTTTTATGGGGTCAAGTAGTCACTATAAGGGCTTAATCACCCAAAACATTATAGTTCAAACACTTTCGAAAAATATCTTATGGAAGATCTTATTCAAAGGTCACTATCGGTGAAATCAGATGCGTCTCGTAGAAGCATCTCTGCAGCAGGGAAATTCCTCGTTGTGGCAAACAGAAATGATAATCAGGCCGTGCTAAAATCCAGAGATTTTTCCCAGGACAGATAAGTTCATCCACTCATTGTCATTGCAGCGAAGAAGATCTTAAATAGAGTATCGATGAGGTGATAATGTAGGCTGCGGGAAAGTTGAAAGATTTTGCCCATTTTTCATTAGAATTTTTTTCTAAGTTTTTGGCAAACTCTAAGCATGTTTGTTCCACTCAAGAACATCCATACTTAAAATACGTATAAAGATGAAATTCTTTATTAAATAGATTTTTCTATATGAAAAATATATTGGCATTGTGTATTTGAAAAAATAAACACCATGATTAATTAAAAATATTTTCCAATTATGAAAAAAAATTAACCACGATGTGAATCTGAGTTCTCTAAGCATTAAGTGAATCTATTGGGTTGATGAAGCTTTTCGGTGACGTCTTAGACAAAGACTCAAACATGTTTTGGCACGTAATATAAACAATCTATTCTATGGATTACATCAAGTATACCACACTCTTATAATCTCCCCCTTTGTGAAATTTTGAGACAAAACATAAAAAGGAAGCATTGTAAGCAAATTAAGGAAATATACCATTTTACCACTTGTCTGGCCAAGTAAAATAAAAAAATAAATTACATTTGTTGTAAGTAACTAATCATTACGAAAAACTCAACCATCTTCATGGATGAAAAAGAAGATCGTACACAAAACTTTCAAGTCACAAACTAGTAAACTCATCAAGGTACAAATGTGAAGAAATATGACAAGAAAATATGATAAATATGAACATGTGGATATAGCAATGTGAACATGAACATCATATCTATTGAAAATAACTTCCAATTAGACAATTACTCTCAATAAACATGATATAACAACAAATAATTCTAAGCAACCTAATATGCTCCAATAGATATACTCCCTTATCCACCTATGTATCCTCCTTTTTGTCACAGAAAGTGACAAAAGAAAGAACTAAACACATAATGGGATCAAGTTATCAAGGCATTATAAAAAATTAAAACATGTTAACCAAACCAACAAATAGAGAAGAACTATATAATGAGAGAACAATTAAAATGTTAGTCTAGGCAAGATATAATCACGAGAATAATTAGCCTAAGATAAAAAAAACAAAATTAATTATACATCGTCATCATCATCATCCTTTCCTTAACCCCATCATATGGGGTCGACCACATGGATTCTCGTTTTCCATTATAATATATTGTACGAAATATTATCAATCAAGTTTAATTCCTTAAGATCTCTCATAATAATTTCCTCCCATGATAGCTTAGGGCGATCCCTTTCTCTTTTACCCTCTAAATCAAATAATCTGCCTCTTGTTATAGGTTCATCTACTGGTCTACCCAACACATGTTCGTACCACCTAAGTCTACTTTTTCTTAATTTATCTCTAAAGCGATAAACATTTAAATAAAAGTTAAGAGTCTCAACATACCAATAAATCCCAAAATACAAAATAAACTACATAACTTCCACATCTTCAACATCTTTATGGCATAAATTTCAATAACCTTGTTGTTAAATTCTTGCAAGGCCTCCTTGGCATTCTTCACTTGAGGAATAAAGTTGCAATGACAGTTGTCGTAATATGGAAAATTTGCCAATTTAAATGAATAAAATGGATTCCTAAAGTCCTCAATGGTGGGTTGCAATCTAGAACACATTTGAGTAGATAACCAAGAAACTATAGAATCCAATTCATTTTCTATCAAGGGGTGTATACTAGATGCACGTGATGTAGAGTCATGACAAAGAGCATGCTGAGGAACAACTTATGGTTACGTGGGTGTGGCATTATAATCTCCAAGACGAGAAATAAATTTATAAGAAGAATCAATAGTCAATGCATATTGCAGCTTTTCCTGAACTTCAATGGGAAGTAAAGGAACTCCAAAATCAAGCGTACGATTAAATGACTGAACAGAAAAGTGCGAGTTTTCTTACTACCCTTTGTGTGATAAAAAATCGAGCCCATGATCATGTCATACAAAGACATACTATCAACTAATCCAATAGCATGCAACAACTATGAACTTTTAACCGATACAATGTACAGGTGGTATGTGGGGAAAATACAAAAGGATACAACAATGTTTAGAAGGTAAAAGTCCTTATCAAAAAATGCTTGAGGAAAAGTATTTAAATTACAAAACTAACAACGGTTGTCGCTCAAAAGAGTGATTACATTCTGGTTGTAAGGTTCTCTTGAAATTGACTTATAAGAATATTTGGGACACATATCTTCTGCGACACGAATGTGGTTTTCTTATCAAGTGAGAAAAAAGTTTCACTTGAACTCCCCTCACTTAAAAAGAAAAAACTCTAACACCTAAGTGATCCTTAGCATCCACAAGAGTCGAATAAAATTATCTCACGAAGTTAGGTAAACATGGCCCAGTTTGAGAGAAAACTCCAATCCAATGTCTTTTAAATAAGAGCTCGCATAAGCAATTTCCAAAAAAAGATTCCAAATAAAGAGACAATGTACATAATGTTTAGCTAAGAGTTCATCAAATCTGGAATGTTGGGTGGAAGTCGAGGTGCATGAGTGAGATTTTGGAGCCATAGAATATAGCATGAAAACACAAACCAAGATACAACAACAAAAATACTATGAGATATGGAAGTGTAAACCAAGGATCCTATATTAACAAAAAGAATAGACAAACCTCAAAAATGTAAATTAAATATATACACCCTAAAATCAAACCATGAGACTCAATCTTAATTCCAGGTGAGTAAAACTCATCAATCATAGAAAATATTTCATGAAAAACCATGAAAACTACTATCACCAAGCCCTAACTCTAAAAAGGAGAAAATATAAAATTTTAGGAAGGAAGACTTACCACGATAAATATTAATCCACTAGAATGTGGTTAATACCACCTAAAATGACTTCCAAGATTCTAAGATGGGAGAAAGCCAAGAGGTTTCTATAGTGAAAGAGTTTTAGAGAGATAAATGTGTGAAAACGTTCTCGAATCCCGATTTAGTCATTTTGGACAAACCCAGGTGGTTTCACTACAGCGAGAGGATTCTCTCTAGTAGAGACGTTATCACTACAACGAACCTCCCGCGATAATGAAGGTTGCGAAAACTTTTCGTAAAACACAAGTGTGAAAAATAACACACACACACACACAAGAATATGTATATATGTCATTTCTTATCTCTGTAAAGGTACATTTTGATCCCATAAATACCATTTTGAATGAGAAAAAACGCTCCAAAAGATCATACAATAGTTTTTGGTTATGCCATATACTCTACACAAATAATAGTATAATAACTAAAGGTCTAGGGTCAAATTAAATTCATATAAAAGATAGAGTGATTCAAAGACATAAGTCGTGATAGAAAAGTGAATAAAATGAGCATTAACTCATAAAATCGGAGAATGAAGATCATTATTTGAACTCACTTTTGAAAAAAAATGAAATTATGGAACAAAGAGAAAGCTTTATTTTTCCGTGAAAACAAATAAAATTTTTACCTATAATTTTTCTGGTGAGTGAAGAAAAATTCACAATAAAGGATTTACGAAAGAAATCAAGAAAAAGAGCAGAAAGTAAAGGAAATCACACACAACAACGATGTACATGGTTCGGAAACTTGCCTACGTCCACGGAGAGGTTTTGTTTTTCTTATTAAGTATCTCCCAACGATTACAGTTTTCATCCCGTTGCGGGAGTACAATTTATATATATGCTTATTACAGAGTTTGAGTTGTTTAAGGAACTCCCTCATACGTGGATTGGCCATGAGGTGCTTGAATATCTCGACCAAGATTCTTGGCACTCGATTTGACCATATCTGCGAGTATCCTTCTCTAACTAAACATCCCGTGTAGAAGTTAAGTCATGATTTGGTAAGGACTAATATATCTCGAGTTATATTGGTCGACTACTCTCATGGGCCGATAAAAAATGGGTTCCTATAATTTCCCCTTAAATCTTTGGGTTATTTAACTATAGGCCAACAAATTTGAACTGGTTTGGAGGTCCAAATCTTTAATGGCATAATTGTAATAATAGAGCTTGCGACAAAGGTACGCTTGTCCAAAAGTTAGAAATGGAGCAACAAAATCTTCTTAGGAAATTGAAACTCATAATTTGAGGGCTCTGGTGATCAGTCGGGACTTACCCAAGCGTTTGTTCACTGCATGTGGATATTGTTGCATATATCTCATTCCTAAGCTCCTTTCTTGGTTCAAAAGTAGAAGTTCTTCTTCTTTCCTTTCTCAAAGCTCTCTATCTCTTGTAAGTTACAATCTCTGTCTCATCTTTGGTTCTTTTTATATGTATTCGCTAGTTATTGTATCTAGGGTTTCTTCTTATTGGTTTAGTTATGACGATATTAGATGGTAAATCCGTAGAGGAATTTAGGCGTAAGCACAATATTCCTAATTAGGTGATCATTGACTGTGCCCCCTTCTCCATAACATTCGTAGAGTTGATGGGGGACACTGGATTCACACTATCTTAATAACTCAAGGAGGTTTGACATTTCACCCAAACGAGTTATTTTTTAGATTCTTTAGGTACTTTTCCACTTTTCGTGTTAAGTGTGCCCCCGACATTTGGAAGATAGTTAATGGTGTACATAGGATAAATACTCTATATGGGACAAAGTTAGGTCATCCTAAGATATGCTACTGTTATGTGCTCTTGAAGGCCAAATAGGGTCTATTATATTTAAAAACCAGAAGGGTCAATTCAGTTCTGGTGGTAAACCTCTCGAATTCTCACAAGTACTACTGGGAAAGTGGTTTTACTGCAAGGAACTAGAAGCACCCTCAAATTATGGAAGGGGAAAGACCACATGACCTCCCCATTCTTGACTATGGGGAGGCCAAAATAGGTCATATCCTCTTTTTTGTCTTCTGCTAACTTCTTGTAGACTTTTCTCATTCCTGTGGATGACATTCCTCTTTTTTGTTATTGCAACTCACAGCAAGAACCAGAAGCCTAACATAAGTGAGATCAACACTAAAAAGCTCATAAAGGCCTAGAGCATATAGGAGATACTGGTATAAGGTGAGAATCCTAGGTCGAAGACATTCCTTTGGGAGTACAAAAAGATAAGTACCAATTTTATTGCTCGTTCGGGTGATCCGGTTCTAGTTTTAAGGGCTCAAGAGGAAAACCCTTCTGAAGAGGAAGGTTCTAAAGAAGAGGGGGGGAGTTAGGAAGATAGAAGAAGAAGAAGAAGAAGAAGAAGAAGAAGAAGAAGAAGAAGAAGAAGAAGAAGAAGAAGAAGAAGAAGAAGAAGAAGAAGAAGAAGAATACATCTAGTTAAGAAGAGGAGGTTAAGGCTTCCTAATGTTGACGACAACCATGAAATATTATCTAATAGGATTCCATCCTTAAATATTTTTGTAGAAAATTCTCTCAAGGGCAGTGGTGCTAGCCCATCTGATAAAAGGAAGGAGCAAGAAAGACAAGGACAAGGGAAAGAGAGAGAAAGAAAGAAAAAGAGACAAAAAGAAGAATGGAAAAGAGAGAGAGAGAGAGAACAAAGGCTAAGATGTTATCTTTAACATCTTCTAGTGAGCCCGCCATCCCTAACTTTAAGGGGGCTAGTGGGGGAAAATCCCCTTTTTATCCCTAAAGTTGCTGAAGAGGTCAGCGCTCTCCACTGATCGCGAGAGGTCCTCGAGGCTGGGGCCTTCTCAACTTGCCCTTAAGATCGCATAAGGGATGGCCTTGGTAAGTCCCTCTCACTTGTTTCTATGGGAAAATCCCCTTTTTATCCCTAAAGTTGCTGAAGAGGTCAGCGCTCTCCACTGATCGCGAGAGGTCCTCGAGGCTGGGGCCTTCTCAACTTGCCCTTAAGATCGCATAAGGGATGGCCTTGTTAAGTCCCTCTCACTTGTTTCCTTTCTTTGCTATTTTTTCTTCTATTCTAATTCCTTGTTGTTCTATTTTTTCTGCATATGCTTTCTGACTTCACTACCCTCATGGATAATCATTTTAATAGCTTCAGAAGAGAGGAAGAGATGAAAAAGGCCCTAGAGGCCGGGAAGGTGTCCTTTGAGGTCAAGAAGACTACCTTTGCCAATTCTTGTCAATCATGGGAGCGTGAAAAAAAGAACATGTCTAAGGCCTATGATGCCTTGGAGACTTCTCAGAAGGTGATAGTTACTGAGAAGTCAAAATTAGTGGAGGCCAATAAAGAATTAACTGGAAAGGTGGCCAAGATGGAAGGCGAACTTCCCCAAGCCAAGGATAACATCTACAGAGAAGGCTTCTACAAAGCTTATGAGGATGTTGGATGCCAAATGGCTTATTCTTACAAGGTCTCCTTTAAGAGGGGTGGGACCAGGCTTTAAAGGCTATTGGCACTCCTACAAGTTCTGATCTCTTTGGCCTTCATTCTCCTGGCTCAGACCCTTTTATTGGAGATGAATTAGTAGAGGGTGATGAACATGCTAATGGAAATACTGAGATCATTCCTGCTGCGATTGGATGGAGCACTGGTGCTGGCTAGGAATAGTAGGTGATAGATTTGGGAAAGACCAAGGTTGGGGAAGACTAGGTGAAAGACTAGGGCTTTTGTATACTAGGAGTTCATATTTTCCTTATATAATGTTTAGTTTTCATTAATTTTTACCTTTATTTAGTGAACTTCATGTACTGGCCAGTGGCCCTTTGTGATAATCAAATTTCCCCCCTTTTGTTTATGTGTTTATCCACTTAAGATTGTGCTAATGATTGCTTCTAGTTTGATACGTATTATTTGTAGTCTGCTGATTTAGATCGTTATATTTCTCCCAAATCTAAACTGGGGAGAATTATTGTACCTGATATCAGTTTATAAGATTGCATAGCCTTCATTAAGATTTGTAAGTCACTTAGAGATAGGAACGAATAATACAAAAGCTAGACTGAAATGATTGCCAAGGTGAAGGATGACCTTTAGGATATGGAAGAGATAGGGGACTATGTTCAAGAGGAAGTTAATTCCCTGAAGGCCCAACTTTTAGTGAGGACTGAGATCGACCAAGTGGGTGAGGTCCTATAGTCTAAGAATGATGCTCTACAAAATGAGGTAGAGGACTTGAAATCTTTCATCGGGGTATTGAAAGAGAATGCTAAGAAGTTAAGATACTCATTTAAGGTTGGACCCAGAGAGGTTTGGGGGGAAGATTATAATGTTAGTTGGGAATATTCCACAATAAAACTCGAGGAGGTTGAGATCATTTCTTTCTCTCAAGGATGGTTGCGCATCTTAAGGAGGAAAGAACCCCGAAGGAATCCAAGCTTTGGGATAAGTACGAGGTCGAATTCCCTGCCTACAACCATAATCCATTTTCGATAGATGATGAATGGATTCCGATCGATGCCATTCCTCCCTAACTCTTGGACCAATACCTTGATGAAGATGTTGAAGAATTTGTCCCGAAGCTAAATGATGGTAAAAGGGTAGCTGTAACAGAATATCTTTCTCGATACCTAGCCCCTCTTAGGATTTTGTATATCTAGTTTTAGTTTTGTTATTGTAACCTTATATCCATAATAAAGAATTTTCTTATGTTTTGAGCGATGTGCTAACCAAACGTATTTTGTTTTTCGCAGGTTACTTAGCACTTTTATCGACTAAAATGATATTAATTGACCAATCATAGGCTTTAAGTAGGTCAGTACTTAGTTTGAATCATTTTGGGTCGTGGCACTCGACATAATGATATTTAAGTGTTGGCACTTTACCTTTAATTATGTTTGAACATTCTCCTAGTCCAATATGCCTAAGCAGTATCATTCCATTCACTTTACCTTTTAGGTCGTGTCTCCACACTTCTTTAGGCCTAAGTGAGATGATGGTGAGAATGTACCTGGTTATTGGGTCGTCCACCCGAGAAAGTTTTTTTTTTGCAACCAACAAATGCTGGCGGCCAACTTAAGTTGGCTTTGTTGCCTATGGATCCCCAGTAGGTCTTTGGTTGTTACCGGGGAAACTCATGAGGCCCCTTATGTTAAAAATAAGGTCATGAGGGTAATTCGAAGTTATTTTCATTTAACTTGCTAACCATGTTAATGAATCATTCAAAATATGCACGAAGGAGACATCATTGGAAAAGGTGCTAATTAATGAGATATAATAGAGATGAGTTAGGCAACCAATGTAATCTTTTAAAATAGATACGGCAGTCCGACGTCTTATTCACTACAAATTATCTTATTCAGTAACAAAAAATTACAAAAACTAAAAGTCTTGTTATATAAAAAAAGATAAGAAAGAAGATATAAAAGTAGAACTTCTTAAGAATAACTGCGTTCTAGGTATCTCCCTGCCGTTAACGTTTCCAAGTGATATGCTCCTTGGAGATCGTCTCTGATCACTCTAAATGGTCCTTCCCAGTTTGGTGTTAGTTTTCCATCTAAAGGTTTTACTGCACTACCAAGGACTTTTCTCACAATATAGTACCCAATTAAAAACTTCCTTAGATTGACCCTTTTATTGTACTTCTTGGCTAGTTGTTATTGGTAGGAGGCCAAATTGATCAAGGCTATCTCTCGTCACTCATCTGCTAGGTCAAGCTCAGTGCATAAGGCTTCATCATTGAGGCCTTGTTCGGTCATTATGGTTCTCATAGTAGGGAGCCTGCTTCCATGGGAATAATAGCCTCCGTGCCATAAACTAGGGCGAATGGTGTTTCCCCCATTGGTTTCCTAAGCGTCGTGCGATAAGCCCATGGAACATGAGGGAGCTTGTCCACCTATGCTCCCTTAGCTTTTTCCAATCATTTGTTCATACTATCGATGATGGTTTTATTGGAAGCCTCTGCTTGCCCATTGCTTTGAGGATACGCCATAGAGCTGAAGTTGTGCTTTATGTCATGCTCGTAGTAGAAGGCTTAGAAGAAACCACTTTCAAACTGAATTTCGTTGTCGATGAAGGTGGTTCTTATTATCCTAAAGCGAGTGATGATGTTTCTCCATATGAACCTGGTTATGTAATAGTCTCGGATGTTCGCCAAGGTTTTTCCTCAACCCACTTGGAGAAATAATGAGTGGCAACTAAAAGATAATTGCGATTTATGGATGAAATAGGTAGTGGTCCCAGGATATACAACCTTTATTGAGCGAAGGGCCATGGGCTGGTAAGGGGTTTCAGATCACTAGAAAGCTGGTGAATCATCGACGAGTGATTCTGGCATTTTTCACATTTGCAAATATATGTGGATGCATATTTCTGCATGTGAGGCCACCAATATCCTTCTTTGATCGCTCTAAAGGCTAGCGATCTTTCACCTGCATGGCTTCCACATATGCCTTTATGAAGTTCACTAAGTACTTGCTCAGTATCTTGTGGGTGAACACATTAGAGGTAGGGACCTATAAATGACTTCTTATAATGTTTCCCCTCAGGGATAAGGTATAAATGAGAAGCCTTGACTTTGATTTGGTGGGTCGAACTCTAGGTGTCTGGCAGTATATTGCTATGTGGATAATTGATGACGGAATCCATCCAACTTGGAGCTCTATCTGTGAGGATGACTTTCTCAGCTACGACTGTATGGTCGATACTAGACTATGCGAGGAACTCAATTTGTATTGTACTTTTTAGGTCAGGGTCGACTGATGAGCTTAGTACTGCTAAGGCATCAGTATGACTATCCTGTCCTCACAGGAACTGTTGAATCTCTACCTACTTAAAGTCGCTTATGAGTTTTCTATCTACGTTGAGGAACGCTTCCATTCAATCACCTTTGGTGTTGAAATCCCCATTTGTTTGGAGACCAGATTGCAATCACCAAATACATTGAGGCATCTTGCCCTTAGTAGTTTGGATTAGCACAAGCCAACGACTAGTGCTTCATACTCAGCTTTATTGTTGGAGGCTTTAAATCCTAGTCCAATTCCTTATTCGATAATTGTGTTTTCAGGGGTAACAAGAACAATCCCCACTCCTACCCCCTTAGAATTTGAGGCTTCATTAACATACAGTGTCGAGTAATAGGTTATCGATTACTCTTCATTCATCTAATTTGCTTCCCTATCTCCTGTAAACTCAACAGTAAAATCTACTAGGATCTGACCCTTAATCATTATTCTGGGATGGAAGTGGATGTCAAATAATCCAAGCTCGATCGTCCACTTCGAAAGATGCCCAGATAGATCATCTTTTCATAGAACGACCTTGAGTGGGTAGAAGGTGATTACTGCTATGGAATGATCTTCAAAGTAGTGCTTCAACTTTTGTAAAGCGATCACGAGGGCGAAGGTGAACTTTTCCAGAGGCAAGTACCTTTGTTTAGCATCTAGTAGCGTCTTTCTGGCGTAGTAAACCAGATGTTGCTCTCCCTCCTTTTCACCAACTAAGGCAGAGCTTATAGCATGGTCTAATATCGCCAGGTAATGGTACAATTATTCTTCATCATCTGGAAATTACCAACAGTGGGGGCTTACTAAGGTAAAATTTGACCACTTCAAAAGCTTGCGAGCATTGTTCATTTCATACTAGGCCTTCACCTTGCTTCAATAGCTAGAAGAATGGTTGGAAACGCTTTGAGGACTTGGAGATGAAACCATTGAGGGTAGCGAGCATCCCAACGAGCTTCTGAAAATCTCTCAATTTTTGAGGAGGTTGGACCTTGGTGATGGAATCGATTTTATCTGGGTTAGCCTCAATTCCCCTTTTACTTACTAGGTAGCCTAATAATTTTACTGAATGGAACCCAAATGAACACTTACTTGCAATAAGCCTCATTTGATATTTCTTGATGATTTCTAAGGTTGTTGCTAGGTCAGAGAGGTGATCAGCCTTGTTATATTGCTTTTGACGAGCATGTCGTTGATGTACACTTCCATTATCTCTCCCATTAGTTTTCTGCACATCTTGGTTACCAATATTTGGTGAGTTTCCCATGAGTTCTTAAGGCCAAACGGTATTACCTTATAGCAGTACAACCCAACTGATGTTATAAAGGAGGTTTTGTCCTTATCGGGCCCATAAAGGGGAATATAATGAAATCTAGAGTAAGGATCAAGGAAGATCATCCTTTTGTTTGTTGCTGTGGTGTTGACCAGTTGATCTATCTTTGGGATAGGGAAGTTATCATTGGAACATACTCGGTTGAGGTCATGGAAATTAATGCACAACCTCCAACTGCCATTGCTCTTGGTAACCACCACTGGGTGGGACAACCATACAGGGAACTGAACTTCCCTGATAGATCTTGCATCCAGTAATTTCCCTACCTCTTACTCTATTGCCTTGGCCTTCTCATGATATGTTCAGCGAGCCTTTTGAGTGACGGACTTGAAAGTAAGATCTATATGTAGGCAGGGACATGTTAAGCTTGGGTCGATCCCAAGAAACTCGTAAGGCTCCCATGCAAAAACATCTTTGTTGCTTTTTAGAAATGCAACCAGTTCCCTTTTCTTCTGATCGGTGAGAACAAATCCAATCAAAAACTTGCTTTCTATCAAGTTGTCATCGGCTAAAACATCTTCCAAGTTTTCAAAGACCCTTTTTGCGGGGTGGACCCTGGTCTCTTCCACCCCTGGTCGACCATATCGTAATTTCTATTTGGAAGGAATGTCCCCCTACTGGGGCTTCCCCTGGGTATTCTTGGGCTCCTTCTTTTTCTCCTTCTTTAAGAAGATGGTTGTAATAAAGCACTTTCGGGCTACAGTCTGGTCATCACGAATCTCGACCACTCCACAATCTGTGAAGCATTTCATATTTTGATGATAGATGGATGGAACAGCCTTCATGTTGTGGAGGCAACCTATGCCCTATATAGCATGGTATGGGGACTCAATATCCACAACTAAGAACTCAATTAACATCGAGATGTTACCTTCCCTGACTGACAAGGTGATCTTCCCCAATAGCATGGTAATCCTTCATACAAAGCCAACCAATGGAATAGTTTCTTCTTTGAGGTCGACGATATTCAATTTCAGTTTATGGAACAGGTTTAAATACATCACTTCGGATGAACTCCCTTGCTCCACCAATAGCTTTTTTAATCACAGTTAGAAATCCTAAGTGAAATTACTAATGCATCGTGATGTGGTATCCTTACCTTGACCAAATCAACATCAGTGAAATCGATATGCTTCGTGTAATCAACATCTTCTGATCGTCGATGTTTTCCATCTTGAGTCTTAGCTGGGTTGATCTAAAAAGCTTCCATTACAGCAGTCACCTTTTTTAGATCCATTCTAACGGCATTGCCCTAAATCTATTTGAGATCTGACACCCCATGAATAACTGCAAACTCGTGTCCAGTATCATCATCGAGGACAATGTCTGGATTTTGGTTACTATAAACTGCGACCTTCTCTACCTTTTTCCAACATACTCACTGAGGTGCACTGCCTGAAGTAACTCTTCTATATATGACTACAAAGCTTTGCAACACTCGGTTCGATGGCCACCCTCCTTGTGAAATGCGCTCCTTAGCGCGTTGTTTCTCTTAGTTGGATATCGTCCCATCTTCTTGGGCCATTTGTTGAAGGGATCATCCTTGATCTTGTTGAGGATCTTGTAAATAGGTTCCTTAAATACTGTGTTAACAGCCTGGAACAATTTAGATGGGTCATTCTTACCCCCACCTTTGGATCCATTATTGCCCCCATTCTTGTTTCCCTTTTTCTGGATGTCATTATTCGCTGTCCCCTTATTTTTCTTTGCTCAACCAATATCTCCCCCATTAGGATGGACCACGTCCTCAACCTTGGCGTATTTCTCAATACAATCCATAAGATCATCGATGTTCACGGCTTCCTTCTTGGTGACAAATTGGTGCAGCAGGGAGGTGGTAAACAAACCTATTTTGAAGGATGTTATGATAACTTTCTTCGAACAGTCCTCGATCTCACTCCCAGTATCTCTTAGCGTACTCTTTGAGGTTTTCTTGAGGCCTTTTCTTCATAGTGAGAAGTCTATACATTTACCTAGGATGGGAGCTGCTCGTTATGAATCGTGTCGTGAAAGACTCTGCCCGTTCTGTAAAATTTATGATCGACCTGTATGGGAACCTCTCAAACCACTTATGCGCTACATCGTGTAGGATATAAGGGAATACTTTTGCACATAAGTGCATATTTATGACTCCATAAGGTCATCGTCTGTCGATATTGCCTGACATGGTCTATGGGTTTTATTTTTTCGTCATAGATCTTAAACCTTGAGACATCAAATTTCTTGGGGGGCTCATCGCGTTCGATTTCCTTTAAAAGAGGGGTCTTTGCATGAGAATTGATAGATCTTCTAGCGAGCTCTCTGGCTCACCTGACTCTTCAGTGCACCAAATGTTGGTCTATCTCCCTACGGACCAGAATCCTTAAATCTCCCCTTGGTCGATCATAGTCTCTGTGGTACCTCTGTTGGTGGCCACGCTCTAATCATGCTCGCTCCGATCTGTCACATTCGGTTCTTTCCTGGTCATGCCTTGGGAGCCTTCCTCGGCTGGGGAAGTTTCCCTCCTGAGGGCTAGGAGTCCTGTTATGACGCCGCCTTGTGTTCCTGGTGAGATCTCTCTCCATTCTTTCCAGTCGCCTCTTAAGGCCAACATTCTTTTCTTCTTATCGGCACGTAGCCTCTTATTATTCTCGAAGTCAGGATTCATAGGCATCGACCATCCTGTAAATTTGAGTGGACCTTGCAGGTCCATGACTTTCTACTGGAGGTTGCCTTTCCTGGCGAAACCTTGGGTTTGAATATTGGCGGATTTCATACCTAACTCTAGTAAGGACATGATTTTCCTGAACATCGTTGGCTTGTGGAATGTTGCTACTACGGTGAGACATTGATGTCTTTTTGGTAATGAATGCTTTCATAGGAACACAAGTTTATTCCCACAGATGGCGCCAATTGTGAGTGCAGAAAAATTCACCGTAAAATATTTACGAAAGTAATCAAGAAAAAAGAGCAGAAAGTAAAGGAAATCACACACAACAACCATGTACGTGGTTCAAAAATTCACATACCTCCACAGAGATGTTTCTCATTTTTCATATAAAGTGTCTCTCAATGATTACATTTTTTTCATCCCTTTGCCCCGAGTCAGGGAGTATAATTTATACATATGATTGTTACAGAGTTTGAGTTGTTTAAGGAACTCCCTCGTACCTAGATTGGCCCTGAAGTACTTGAATATCTCGACTGAGATTCTTGGCACCTGAATTGACCATATTCGGGAGTATCCTTCTCTAACTAAACTACCAGTGTAGAAGTTGAGACATGATTTGGGCCGAACCAATATAACTCGAGTTATATTGGTCGACTATTCTTATGGGATTGTAAAAAATGGTCTCCCACATTTCTCTTCCTCAAATAGAAATTTATGATTAAAACCTTTTAAGTCTCATATCCTTGATGTTACTCAATTTTTTAAATAGATAAAAATCTTTGAGACATCGCTTTTGATAAAAAAAATCATGTGGTGGGTTTCACTTACTCACTAAAAAGGGTGTGGAACTATTTCAAAATTTGCAAAGGTAGTTCTTAAGATCCAAAGTTGCAGTCCTTACAATATCATCACTCTTGATTTTGAAACATATATATATTTTCAACTCCATCCATGATGATGAAAACTCTTATACACCAAAAGGATAACACACTGACACCCTATCATCAAAACATCTCATAAAACTTTTAATTTTCAGAAGTAGAAAAAAAATCCTTCATTATATTTTAGATGGAAATTATCAAGTTTATTGTGCAGTCTGAAGTGCGTGATCGTGATAAATACTCCAAAATACGAATCTCGTGGCATTTCAATCTATAAAATTTTAATCATAGATTATAAAAGACATAAAAAAAAATAGTACAGTAATAAAGAATGTAGTTTTACAGTTATGCTTTTGGGATAAAATAATACTAACAATCATAGAAGACCAATATTGTACAAGGAAAAATTCTAAAGGATGAATAAGGTAAAGAACATATCTAAACACTAAATAGGATGATAGAGAGAAATTGAGACGCTAATCTAAAAAGCATAAATCAAACACTTTAAGACATTGAGGGAATCTAATTTCGCTCATCTAGGGATTCTAATTTCGCTCTATCAAAATGTTATTTCTCAATCCAATATGGTTCAACCTTCAAGGCATTGGATTTAGAAACTGATTTGCGAATTTTGGGAGTATCAATCATTTTCCCTTTTCCCTTCCCTTTGGAACCCTTTTTAGGGTATTCCACCTTCTTTTCCCCTTCCTATCGACCTTTCTACCCTTATCAAAATCACCTACGTGTGAGGTGAGTTGAAGTAAATTAAAAAACTCCTTAAGGTGTACTAACTCATGATAAAGTGTGCGCCTATA
This sequence comes from Sambucus nigra, assembly GCA_949130495.1. Taxonomy (NCBI): domain Eukaryota; kingdom Viridiplantae; phylum Streptophyta; class Magnoliopsida; order Dipsacales; family Adoxaceae; genus Sambucus; species Sambucus nigra. Next base: position 425,119,482 of record OX422217.1, on the reverse strand, counting down.
GGCTTGTGGAATAATTGGGCCGACATGGCGCTTGAGTTGTTATTTTCTAAGTCTAAAGGAAAACTCCTTCAAGTTTCCTTCCTTGTTGCAAAAGAAACACATGAAAGCCACATCCCTTTGTTTTTTTCAGGTGTAGAATGAGTTGAAAATATACCGATGGGAGATGAAAAAATGGATTGGGATGTTAAGAAAGATTGTCTAGACGTAAAGCCATCACTATCAAAACCAATTCCAAGTTGTAACACCCCATAATTTTAAATTTTAAGTAACGTATTTTTTTAAAATTAAAAGTCGAAAAGGTATTTTTTATTTAAAATTTTTTACAATTAAAAGGTGGATTATTAAAATTAAAAGATTCTTGATCGAAATTGGATTATATATAAAATATTTAACGTGGGAATTCGGATTTTTGTAATTGAATAAACATCAATATATATATATATATATATATATATATATATATAATTTAGTGGTCTATTAATTAGAATTTTTAAACCATGCTTAAGGTGAGAGAGGGAGGGAGGCGCTACACCCATCTTGTTTCTGTTGGTGCGCATGGCTCCCAATCATTGGGAGCTGAGTTTTCTTTTCTTTTACTTATTTCCTTTGTTTGGTCCATAAGAATTAAGGGGGGAGGGCGAGTGACATGCTGGAGCCCCATTCCTTTTTCCCTTAGGCGCAAGGCCCCCAAGTGACAACTGTTTTTGTTTTCTTTTGTTTATTTATCCACTCATTGCTTTTTAAGGGATGAGAGTTTACTGTCAATAAGGTTGGATGCAGATGAAAATTGAGAGAGATGTTTTCAGTTTGTTTGCGACACACAGGGGTTATTTGGGGGATTGTTTTTTTTAATTATCTTAATAAATCTCTTGAGTGTTGGAACCCCTTTAGGACTCTTTTACCATTACCTTAAATAAATACTTTAACCCATCTTTAAAAAGTCACACACCTTTATCTTTCCCAAACCCTCTTTTCTCTACACACAGAAGAGTACTTAGACCCTTATATTTCAACTTCGAACCTCCATTAAACTAAACATCAATCATATTTTGGGAGATCTAAACTTCATATTTTCAAGAAGGCCCAAGAACAAAACTTTCTTATTTTCGCGAAATGAACACAACCAAATATTTAAAATTTTCAACCAACGACTTTTCAGGCATATATATTCTATTCTTTTCTTAGTATTATGCATTTTAAGTGTTACCCAAACCATTAATCATGTGTTTTCTTAAAATAAATTGGTAACTTAATTAGGAAAAGTGAAAACTAATTATGGGATTGTTTTTTATGTCAAATTTTAATATGAAACAATACTCATAACCTTTGGGTACATAGGATAGCGAGTGATTTTTGGATTTAATTGGGTATAGGTTGCATGTAGAAAATTATAGTTTCTAATCAAAGGATTTTGAGTGCGCTTAATCTCATAAAAATTATGTAGAGAATGATGAAATTGAAGATTGTTGATAAATTCATAAATTAATGTTAGGATTCATTCAAAATGGATAAATGGGATTTATTACGCCAAAAATAGCGACGCTGTTATTAAATGAGAAATTAAATGGAATTGTGACCTTATTGCTTTATTGCCTATACTCATGGTGTGTGTTTATTTGTGCTATTAATTGCCATCGCGGGGATGATGGATTAGTTGGGTAGTTGCTCTCACCCATATTTTAGGATGCTTACTAGGTATGAGACTAGTGTGTAGCCCTTGGTTATAATTTTATGCTTACTAGGTATGGGACTAGTTAGTGTAGATTCGTACGGATTTTTATATTCCAGGGTGGGGAAGATTTTTATCCTTTTTCGTCATTACGCTAGCCAAGGCATGAGACTAGGACGTGATAAATGTGGATAATCCATCCTATATGTTGGATTGAACGTATGTGTACTTTGGGGACCCTTATGTATGGGACTAAGGGGTATTTTGAGGTTCTCACATCGATAATAAATGTGGGGGAATAGATAGAGTAAATTAATGAGAATTAACGCCTAAGATAAAAATGGGTATTAAAATCTGGGCGACATAATGTGCGGGGACCAACAGTTTGAACGGGTCAGTTGGCGATTTATGTCGTGTCATGTGTGGAACCTTGTCAAATTGCGGGATCTGACCTTGTGCGTTGACTTACTTTTTCAGAATAAGTTTTGGAGAAGCTTCCTATGACTACTTGGAGATATTCGTTTGGAGGTGTAGCTGGAGTTGATTTACTTTACTGTTTTTTTTAGTTAGACTTTCCTTTATGTCGTATTTCATTATGAGACTTCATTTGAGTTTTATTGGGCCATTCGGTTCCAAAGTTGTTTACGGTTTCATTTGTATTATTTTAATTCTTAGTTTATTTATATTATTTATTTAAAGATTAATTATTTGGAGTTTAGCATGGTGAAGGATATTCATCACATAGTTGGTAATCATTTATTGGGATTGATTTAATTTCTACTTTGTGGATTGAATTTTATATGTCTTATATCTGGCACATGCTAAGAATGGTTTTTATTTAGTGACCCTCGGTGTAGTTTAATGGTGGTGGCTAGCCACCCCGTTGTCCATATTGTGCGGGGTGTTATCGATGATATCAGAGCATGGCCTTAGATCTCCTAGGTTGTGAGTTCGTTTTAGCTTTCGCTTTACTTATCTTTGATTCCTTTTGATAATTTGTACTCTTAGCAACTCCGAGTCTGATATTGTTCTGTTAATATCTTTTCATATGGCAAACACAAGGAGAGCTGGGAATAGGAGAGAGGATTCCGTTTGTGGTCCCGCAGCTCAGGAGAGGCAGCGGTAGTTTGTTTTGGATGCCAAGGAGTTAGCGGCCATCATTCGTGAGTCCATGGTGTCCGGTATGGAGATGGGAAGACAGAGATGAGTGACTTTAGAGGCATAGTAGCAGGATGCACACATTTTGGATTGGGATAGAGTGAGATTCAGTTTTTTTAAGGAAATCCTCCCACCTTCGCAGGGGGATCTGACCTGATGGTTCCTCACCCGTGGAGGAGAGACATTTGAGGATGGTAAACTGCACGGATGTGCAGAAGCAGATGTTAGCGATGTTTAAGCTGACTGGGGATTCATTACAATGGTGGGACAGTTCCACCACGTCGGAGGATAGAGATCAGTTGAGTTATGCATATTTTCAGATAAGGTTCAATAACAAATATTCTCCATATGCTATTAGGTGTGCGAAGAAGAGGGAATTTATAGACTTGGAGCAAGGTTCAAAGTCAATTGTTAAGTATGTGCAAGATTTCATTAACTTATCCATGTTTGTACCTGATGAGGTTGATACTGAGAGGAAGAAGATGGAGTTTTTCATTAAGGGATTGCCATGGTTGATTAGGCAAATGGTCTTAGGGAATTCGGCGTACACTACTTATGCTTAAGTGGTGGATGTGGCTATGTTTCTATGGAAAGAGAAAGCTAGTTATCACAAGAAGTTGAGAAAGAGAAAAAAGTTAAATGGACCAGGAGGTGAGAATAAGGGTCGCAATGACCAAGATTGCAAGAAATAGAAAATAAATCATGAGCAACAGGGACAACACGGTGAGCAAAACTGGGGTATGAATTTAGGAGTTATTAAGGGTGTATATTTCATCTGTGTAAAGATGGAACATCGGGAGGCTCAGTGTTATAAGAGAGAGGTTCAATAGGGCCAAGTGACATAGGGCCAACAAGGCCAAGGTGCACAAGGGAAACAAGGTCTAGAAGTATAGGGACAACAAGGACTGAGGCCTCCAGTTCTAGTAGCAATAGGCGTTCAGGGAGCTCTAGCAGTGCCGGGGACGGCAGGTGCACAGGGAGTGGCTGCAGCACTAACCACGACCGGTTATGGGAGGAGCTATTTACTTCAGTCTTAGGATGAGCAGGAATCGCAGGTGCCACAACGTGGCTAGTGGAGTGTCACGGTACGTAATTATTTTCTTAGATACTTATATATATATATATATATATGTGTGTGTGTGTGTGTGTGTGTGTGTGTGTGTGTGCGTGTGTGTGATATATATATATATATTGTATTTTTATCGAGAAATTACGTGCGGGTAGGATTGGGTGTATGGGGGCCGAATCATGGTACGCTATGGGCAGGCATATGTGAGCCTTATCTTTTATTTTGCGCATTTAAGCTCCGTTGAATTTCGTGGACGAAATTCCTGTGCTAGTGGGGAAGTATGTAACACCCCGTAATTTTAAATTTTACGTAACTTTTTTTTTAAAATTGAAAGTCGAAAAGGTATTATATTTTTTTATTCATTTAAAAAATTTTATAATTAAAAGGGGACTATTAAAATTAAAAGATTCTTGATGAAAATTGGATTATTCAGAATTTTTTAATTGAATAGACATTAATATATATACACACACTAGGTTATGCATGTGCCTGAAAGCACGACACTAATTTTCGATGGTGTACATCGTTCATAGGACCATACATCGCATTTAGTTCGCAATTAATGAAGCATCAATAATTATAGGAGAATTACATCAATGTATCCACCGCCAAAAATGACTAAAGCTGCAAAAAAATAAAAAAATAAAAAATAAATTTGATAAACATAATAGATCATCAAATTACAAATTGAGTAATGTATATAACAAAATTACTTCCACTCAAATGAGTCCCCTCAAACATAACAGATCATCAAATTACAAATAAGACAAACCCAATCTAAGATTTTTTTTAACTAAAGTTGCTAACCAAAACTAAACAGCCTTTGCTAACATCACATCAGAGTATTTACATGCAAAATCCGCTCTGTGAAGAAATAGAAAATAACAAAACAAATATTACAATAGGCTCGAATCAGGACAAATAAAAGTTCACCCACCCCATGTACTGAAATCAATATGGAAGCGAAAACTTACCATATATCTACAGTTATAGGATTTTTTAATTCCATAAAAAGAATATGCAAAAGCAGAAACAAAATTGTAATTAATCGAACCAACATATTTTTAAATGAACCCATTTCACATTCCAATATAGTGGTACCTAAACCAATTAGAAGAATCAAGAATAAAAATTCAAATTAAATTATGTCTCACTAAAATAGAGTGAGTCTACAAAAGTATGAATAATATGAAAGGAAAACCAAAACAAAAAACGTTGAATAAATTGTAGGTGTAATCTAAATGTTTATGATATTCTCATGATAGAAATTTCGGATGCTTGATGTCAGTGAATTGGTCCATTCGATCTTCCATTTCCTCCGTTGATAAACTTGTACTTGTTCCCTCAATCAACCTTACAGTTGTTTCTTTGGCATTATAAAAGGTATCATGATTAAGCAGGGCCACCTAATTAAGTCAAAGTACATGATCACACTATCAGGAACACAACATCCTAACAAACAATTATAAGAGATAAATCTACATTTGAAATAAATATAGATTGAATGGAATATTTCATAGTAGCTTGTTATCCACTTCAGCAGTTAACACACAAAGTAATAGCAGGCTAATGCAGACAAAAATAGTTATACTAATCCCGATCAGCAGCTCTAATCGATTTACCACAGTTTAGTAGCTCCAATCGATTTGCAAAATGATTTTATACCCGAATTCTAAGAGAGATGAATATCGCCGTCTAATAACAAAATACGCATCCATGTATAATTAAGATTTTAACAGGAATCTATACTTTAGTCATGAAGAAACTATACTTTAGTCAGGACTCTGAACAAACACAATTTGTAAAGTAAAAACTGAGAAAATGCTTAGTAGAATCAGATTAATATAGATAAATCTCCATTAGTAGAATCTTTACGTCTTGACTGCCACTACAAAATATTTTGTTCTTTCTTGAATAATCTTTGCACACACAGTTGAGAATTTAAAAATACATTACTGTATTGGGTCTCTTGTTTATGTCCAACGTAGTAAACAAACTGACACATACTCTTGTTTGTTGTGGTCACTCTGTTAGTTATTTGTTTTTGTTTTTTCTATGTATTTGATATTATGGAAATAGAATTAATGAAATGATACAAACATAAATACCATATAATATATACATACCATATAATATATACAAACATACATACCATATTCTTGTTTGTTATGGTCACTCTTTTATTTGTTTATTTTTGTTATCTGCTACGTATTTGATATTATCGCAACAGAACTAACGTGATGGTACAAACATACATACCATATAATATACATAGATATATTACCCCAAATGATGTCATATACACAGAATGACACTCATCGCAGGCAGAGGGACTCTTACAGCATCTATTCAGAAGTTAAGTAGGGTGGTGCATTAAAATGAGTTAGGGTGGTGGAAGTCAATTAAACTACCTGATCTATGTGGATAAACTACAGTTTCCCCATTCCAACCAGGTCCAACAACTTGAGCAATGGAATCAACTTCATTGGTTTGGACAAACCATCACCTTGTCAATTGAATACACCAACCATGCCACCGCATTTATTCATGATCCAAATCTTTAGCAAGTTGTATAAATCAAAATTTAACTTAGTTGAGTAAAACCACATTCATGAAGGATAAATATAACCGATTTAAACTAACAGAAAATTCTGGGCATAAAGTAAAAAACAACATTCCTGAAAGTTGAGTAAAACCACATTCTTGAAAGTTTAAAGAGAATACATGCTTAACTATACACAATGTCACATTTATATAAATAAATTCCCTAGGTGATGTCGAAATTGAATCAATTGGGGTAAACCAATTACCAGGATCAAGGCCACCACCATAGTTCTTAATATGCATAAGACCTTCCCATCAGACCTGCTCAATCCATAATACCTTCTCATCATACCTGCTCAATATCTATCAAAATTTCCCCTCCAATTTTTGATAATCCCAATATAGAAGAACTCGAGCACCCATTGTCAGCCATTAATACTAATTGAGATAGTTCAGCTTTAGCAAATTCTATTTGTAGAGATGAACTGTATCCAGCTAGTGTATCTTGGTCTTTCTTTTATACGGATTGTAAATGCTTCCCTTGATCCTCTATTATCAACTACAAATATATTTGTACCATTAAAAAATAAAAATTAATATAAATAAAAAATTCACAATTAGGTCGTTACAGTCACTAACAATAATAATGCAATAAATTATTTCCCATTCATAGTATAACTCACTTGGGGTGGATCACTAAGTCATAAAGCTTTAAGAAAACTAAAATAAAATCGAACTTTTTTTATATATCTTATATAATGTGATCTTCTCTTAGATTACTTCCATGGGAACCAATGTTCCCAATTTGATGTCTCCGTACCTTTAGAAATCCTTCATCCCACTGTATATGCTAGCGCCACCCTAAATGACTGAAATTTGAAAATTCTATTAGAACAAAAATACACATACATGATAATCAATAAAATCATATGAACAAAATCGCTAGCAAGTCAAAGTATGATTTAATTAATCTCTAATACCTGCAATAACTATTATAACTACTATAGTATTAAACTTATCAATTGCTGGCAAATGAGTCTCAATGACGTTGGTAGAAAAATAAATAGATTGAAGTGTACACTAAGAACCACCAAAAATTTGCACTTTCTATTGTCTAACAATCCATTATTATTATCATCGGTAACACTGCCAGATTCAGAATGTAAAGATATAACGGTGAAATGCACTTCCTTATCGTCTGTTTTTTCATTAAACGGGTCATCTAACAGAACCATCTCGGATACATTGTAGTCATCTATCTCAAAAAAGCAAGAAGCTACAGTGTAAAGTAAATAATAGATAACATAAGTATTTTTGGATACCAGAAAAATTGGATTAAGCTCCCCATTAAGTGAATCCAAAATAGGTATAATGCATGTTCTTCAGTACTTCATGACAGGCCCAAACATTATCAATTACAACCAACAAAAATTCAATACAGGGGTAAGAATAATAGATGAAAATCAAGTCCTCAAAATGAAGTTTAAACTACAAATCATGTGACAAAATTTTGTTCATTGCAGTATGCCTAGGATATATGACGACAAAGAAATTAACCACGTTAGTAATTTTAACCTAAACTCCTACTAATGGATGCTTTAATAACTTTTACATTTTCAGCAATATCAAGAAAAAAATGAATAAAAATAACAAAAGATAGAATATAAACTAAAGAAATATACCGATTCAACCAAACATAATCTTAATGCTATCTTTTTTGTTGGGTTAAATCTCAAGCTAACATGTATGAAGAACACGTGATGCTTTTGTATGTGAAGCACATAGATTTTAATAGTATCATCTCAATACCACACATTAAACGAACAATATGGATCCCATTATTCTTATTCAGCATGTCCATTACCTCATGTTCCAAATATTTGATGGATTATAAAAGAACAGAATGCCACTGCACAATAAACACAAATACAAAAGGTATTAAGGATACAAAAAGAGCATGAAGAAGGAAATTGAAGTTCAAACTCCAAAACGTTTCAACTCACTTAATGAACTTCAAAACTACTAATTCAAAACTAAATTTTCTACTTATAAAAAGAGACTTGGTCACCTAAAACATTAAGTTACCGGACATGTAACTACAGTGCAAACCTGGATAATAAACAAACAAATCTTATGAGTATGTTGATTTTGAACACCATGTTTTGAAAAAACACAACCTGATTAGTATTTTCCTAAAATGTGAACTTCTTACCTATATCTTGACATTGTGGAATGAGATGAATGGATAAGGATATTTGAGGAGCTATATCTCCAAATAATATGGCTCAGATCTTAAAAAATTGAAATACATGAGTACTTTCAACATAATAGAAATATTAAAAGATCCTAAAATAAATGCAAAGCTTCATACAAAATGATTCACACATGAATAACAAATCTGAAAAGGGCTATTTTTTCTGTTTCATCAATCGATTCTAAAATTTCAAAAAAAAACTAAAATCGCATCTCAAACCATGAAACTCCACAATCATAGCAATGGAACTCCCTTTGCCGACAATTACCAAAAAAATCTATATTATACAACCATCTATGGTTGAACGTAAAAGAGAGAGAGAGAGAGAGATGAACTCTTAGGGTTAATCGTAGGGGGAGAGAGAGAGTGAATTCTGAAAGGAATTCAAATTAAAGTGAATCTTAGTTTTGTGTAGTTGGAGAGTATGAGAGAGAGTTTGGGTAAGTTTACTACTTTACCCCCGATTTTGAATTTTGAAGAGAAGGGAAAGAAATTAGAGTCTGTCAAAAGAGGGGGGATCCAAATTTATGAGGGGCAAAAATAGGTAGTGCAGAAAAACTCATAAAGATGACCTTATAGTTATATCTTATGACATATATAAGTTTTACTCCTTATTAAATATATACACACATACATAAAATTTAGTGGTATATTAAGTAGAATTTTTAAACCATGCTTAAGGTGAGAGAGGGAGGGAGTCGCTACACCCTTCCCTTTTCTGTTGGTGCGCATGGCTCCCAATCATTGGGAGTGAAGTTTTCTTTTCTTTTACTTATTTCCTTTATTTGGTCCATTAAGGGGAGAAGGAATGTGACACGCTGAACCCCTTTCCTTTTTCCCTTAAGCGCAAGGCCCCCATATGAGAAATGATTTTTTTTTCTTTTGTTTATTTGTCCACTCATTGCTATTTAAGGGACGAGAGTTGACTGCCAACAAGGTTGGACAGGAATGACAGTTGAGAGAGATGTCTTTAGTTTGTTTATGACTCATAGGGGTTATTTTGGGTATTAGTTTTTTTTATTATCTTAATAAATCTCTTAAGTGTTGGAACCCCTTTAGGACTCTTTTATCTTTACCTTAAATAAATACTTTGACCCATCTTAAAAATGTCACGCACCTTTATTTTTCCCAAGCCCTGTTTTCTCTGCACAAAGAAGAGGACTCAGACCCTTATATTTCAACTCCAAACTTCCATTAAACAAAACTTCAATTATATTTTGGGAGGTCTAAACTTCATATTTTCAAGAATGCCCAAGAACAAAATTGCTTATTTTCGTGAGACGAACACAATCGAGTATTCAGAATTTTCAATCGATGACTTTTCAGGCATATATACTCTAATCTTTTCCTTTATTATTATGCATTTTAAATGTTACCCAAACCATTAATCATGTATTTTCTTAAAATAAATTGGTAACTTGATTAGGAAAAGTGAAAACTAAATATAGGACTGTTTTTATGTCAAATTTTAATATGAAATAATACTCATAACCTTTGGTTACGTAGGATAGCGAGTGATTTTGGGGTTTAATTGGGTATAGGTTGCATGTAGAAAATTATAGTTTCAAATTAAAGGATTTCGGGTGTGCTTAATCTCATAAAAATTATGTAGAGAATGATGAAATTGGAGATTGTTAATAAATTCATAAATTAATGTTGGGATTCATTTAAAATGGTTAAATGGGATTTATTACGCCACAAATAGCGATGTTATGCTTAAATGAGAAATTAAATGTAATTGTGACCCTATTGATTTATTGCCTAAACTCATTACGTGTGTTTATTTATGCTATTAATTGCCATTACGGGGAGGATGGATTATTTGGATAGTTACTCCAACCTATATTTTAGGATTCTTACTAGGTATGGGACTAGTGGGTAGTCCTTGGTTATAATGTATTCTTGCTAGGTATGGTATTAGCTAGTGTAAATTAGTGCGGATTTTTATTTTCCAACGTGGGGCAAATTTTTATGCATTATCGTCATTACGCTATCCTAGGCATGAGACTAGGACTTGATAAATGTGGATAATTCATCTTATACGTAGGATAGAATGTATGTGTACTTTGGGGACCCTTAGGTATGGGACTAAGGGGTATTTTGAGGTTCTCACATCGATAATAAATGTGGGGGAATAGATAAAGTAAATTAATGAGAATTAATGCCTAACATAAAAACGGGTATTAAAATCTGGGCGACATAATGTGCGAGGACCGATAGTTTGAATGGGTCAGCTGGCAATTTATGTCGTTTCGTGTGTGGAACCTTGTCAAATTGTGGGATCGACAGTTTAAACAGATCAGCGAATGTTTTGACAAGGGAAAGTGTAAAACTTTGATGGGAATACCACCCGAGGCGGGAGGAACGCTATAATAAAGGTGAGAAGAATGATAAATTGGGTTAATTTAATTAAATTAACAACATGGGACTTGGATATTTAAAATGATATTGGTGTGAATGTTTTATAAGAATCTTTGGGGTGGTTAGTGACTTATCATTTGCGATTAATTATCTCGGCTTAAATTAAAATACTCTATTGTAATATTTATTGCGTATAATGCTACTGTCTGGGTTCATGGACCCTAATTGAGGAGAGTAATATGTATTCATGCTCGAGACTCTGAACTCGTGCATTGAATAACTTTTTTAAAATAAGTTTTGGAAAAGCTGCATAGGACTACTTGAAGATATTTGTTTGGAGGTGCAGCTGGAGTTGATTTACTTTACTGGTTTTTTAGTTAAACTTGGGTCGTTCAGTTCCAAAGTTGTTTACGATTTCATTTGAATTATTTTAATTCGGAGTTTATTTAGATTATTTATTTCGAGATTAATTATTTGGAATTCATCATGGTGATGACTTTTATCGCATGGTTATAAGTAATTTATTGGGATTGATTTAATTTCTACTTTGTGGATTGAATTTTATATGTCTCATATCTCTCACGTGTTAAGAATTGTTTTTATTTAGTGATGTCCGACGTAGTCTGGCAGCAGTGGCTGGACACCCCGTTGTTCGAATTTTGCGGAGTGTTACACAAGTTTATCTAAGGTGGACAACATGTAACTAAAAATTATCCTATCCAAATTTTTAGACCTACCCGCCAAATTTATTTTAAATGAGTCTCAAGATTTTTTTATTTATTTATTTAGGGCTATTCTCTTTTGCAATAAAAGCGGTATAAGTTCATTTTTAAGAGTCATCGTCAGAGTTTTGAGTCATCATCATTAAAAGTGGCTTGATAAGTGTTTTTACCACTACCATGATTCAAATTTTAGGGGCATTACTTTGACATATTCCCTCAACTACCACACATTAAGCACGTGATGGTTTTTGGAGATTTAAATTTCTTTTCTCCACTTCCTTGACCATTTTGAAACCTAAGAGGATAATTATTAGGATGGCCTTTTAATTGAAAATGTTTTTCCCACTTCTTTACAAATTTAGTGAAAAATGAAATATCATCCTCTCTAACATTAAAGGGAACAAAAATAAGGAGATGCCTTTTTTACCTTGAAAGTTAGATTTTTCTCCTTTCCAGGCATGCCTTGGAAATAAGACAAATTTGCCTCATAAGTTGATGAGAGCCAACCAATTCGTCGACACGCAATGGCTTTGAAAGAAAAACTCAAACCTCATTAATGGAATCCACTTTTCCACAAAACTTAGGAAGGAGAGAGCGTAGGATTTATCAACAATTATATCATGTTTAGTGATCTTCCCCCAGATAAAGACAGATGTAACCGTGTCATTTAACTCGAAAAGTTATATTCTCCTTAATGGTAAGGAGTTCAAAATAGTTGGTAAGTTGTTGAAGCATTGAGTTCTTCATGTTGGAGGTGCCTTTGTAGTCATTTGCAAAATTTTCCACACCTCCTTAGACATCGTACAAGTAGATAAACGTCTAAAATTAGTCGAGAACGCAACCAAAGATAGCATTGTGTCCCTTTATTTTTCACCCACTTCCTTGTAATACCCCGTATTTTTATGATATATTAATTTGGGGATTTATTGAATTTAATGTGAGTAATTTATTTAATAAAAAATCCGAAAATTAATTATGTTATAATTATAAACGTGAGGAGAGTTAGTAATTATGGGAAATTTGTTGAATATTACTAACGAGCAAAGTAATATATTATATTGGTTATATTGAATGTCATGAGTGAGTTAAATGACAATTTCAGAAATTTAAGTCGGAACGTGCTCGTGTCGCGTCGGGACTAAATTGTGTTAAATTAAAAAGTGAATATTTTACAAGTTGTCTGTATGGTCGTTTTGAGTGCGCCAACGCGTATGGAAGGGTCGAGATAGTCAGAAAAGTGTACCCGGGGGTGTAGTTTGGGTCTCGGGGCGTTTTTAGGCCTAATTGGTACCCCGGAGGGCATTTTAGTCATTTTACATTTTTGGGTAATTAAACCCACGAATTTCAGCAACCTATATCAGCCATCTAGGTTAGTCATTTAGGGTTAGAATATTCAGAAAACCCTAGTATGGCCATTGGAGAAGAGAGGGAAAGCTCTCAAGGCAATTCAAGGCCAAAAAGTCACCAGTTTGCACCGCCGCCACCACCAACGCGTAGATCGCGAGAAGGGGAACGCAACCACACCAAAATCAACCGCAATCCAGACTTTTGAAAATCCCAGGCAAGTTTTTAACTTGCTATTTTCGTTGGTGCAATCTTCATATTAGTTTAGGAATGATTAGGGATGAATTATGTAGAAGAAAACCCAATTTGTGATAGGAAAATCCATGTAGAATTGGTTGATATGATAATTATGGAACCCTTGCCATGTAGAGGAAGATAACCCACGAAATTTTGGTATAAATAAGAAGGAAATTCTGGGATTAAACAGATTAGAATCATGAGTTAGAGATTTTTAGGGTTCTTGAGTTTTAAATGAATTGTGGCATAATAAATCCATGTTTAGTGATGTAAATTGATATGTTTTACGTTGAATATACCTGTTATGATGATATAAGGTTAGTAGTATTAATTCTAGACGATTGGAACTTGAAAATATGGATTTGGTGTAAATTTGGAGATGAAACTCGTAACTGCAATTTTGTAGATTTTCGCAAACCTGCTTGATCGATCGATCGAGCCTAGAGCTTCGATCGATCGAAGGTTCGATCGATCGAGCCCCAAACCTCGATCGATCGACCCCTCCTGACAGACTATTATTTCCCTTTGTAAATGATTGAAAAATCGAATTGTCGTGATATAATTCTTGGGCATTCTTAGTATAATGATTTGGGAGACATGGAAGACCAGTAAGGCGTATGAATAAATGTTGGGATCATTAATATTCGACGAGAATGGTATTTATGGGATATTTACTTTAGGGTTAGTAAATTGATATATTAAAGGGTGAGGCGCGTAAGAGAGTTACGTTGTAACGCAAATGTGACACCTACTGAATTTTCTACTTGGAAGAATAGAGTCCACGAGTGTCACGAAATAAGTGAGAAAACCCTTCGAGTTAAGGTTAGAGATGAAACCTTATACGTAATACTAATAATGTGAATTTAAGGGTAAATGTTGTAATTATGGGTGACGAGAGGAACATATATTAATGTGATAAAAGTGGTATATTTATATGATTGTGTGTACATATATTATATACATGTGAAAAATATACCGCGCTACTTGCTATCCTTGAGGTTAGCATGCTGGGACAGTCTTATCTCGATGGGACCTTTATGGGGGATATTGACTTGTACCCTAGAAGATATATATCCTTGGTACAGGCTATCGAATTGATAGTTCAGACGGTCCTAAGAGAGGCGAGTATGTGCCATCCTCTTAGAGACTTGGAATCTATGCTTCGCCTCGATATTGTTTGTGTATGTGTTAATACAGTTCGAGAGTGATTCCGAACTTGTATTCCCCTTGATATGAGTGGTATGGGGTTTGGATAGTGGAAGTATGCGCGCACCATAGTTTTATGTGGGGTGCTGTTATTTTATATATATTATACGAGTAGTTAATATATATATGAGATTTGGAAACTTGAAACTGCCTACTGTGATTTGATAAGTAGGACATGGTTGATGACTCAAATAGTAAATACTTGTTTTGTGAAAGTATTATGTGACACTGGGAAACTTTATAAATTAATAAAGCTAAACGAGAGTTGTGCTGCAAATTGGAAGCATTCTTTTTAAACAATGATATTGTTCGTTTTTTGAAATCTTATGAGTCAGTTAAATTAAGCGAAATTATTGGGGAGGTTGGTAAGATAACATGCTAAGATAAAACCGTTGGGAAGGTTAGTACGATAGGCGTGCACATTAGAAGAGAGGTGAGAATTTATCAAGAGAGTGTCGCTCTAATATGTTGTTGCATTGGCTTGTATCAATTTAAATACTTACTAAACGTATTTTAAATCAAACACACTATCGGGCTCTGAAACGTTTCTTTATCTCTCTCTCTCTCTCTTGTATATATATGTATGTATTACAGGTGCCCAGCCACAGGGGCGTCTTACTTAGGATCTCTTGGAAGGAACGCGCTGCAGCTTAGGTGGGAGTTGCAGGTCTCTTGATTAGACGACTTCGTTCATTCGGATCCACTCTTAGTATTTTCATTTAGTTGAGCATGTGTAGCGCTTTCCATTATTCCATTGTTATTGGGACATTTGTATTTCAGTTATTTCTAGTATTGTTATTATGGGATTTATTCAGTTTGGATTGTGTTACTTTATATTTCGCATGTTAACATTCGATTGACGAATGTTTTAAATTAATTGGACTATGTTGCAGATATATAATGTGGTGTGATTCTTACTTATTGAATGTTGTTAATAAATTAAATGATTTTCTTTAAATAAAATTTGGAAAGTATGTATGAAAATGGTTTTGACACTTAGCTTAATTATTTAGGGTGTTAAATTGGAAAATTTATTTTTATCGACAGTGATGCTGAGAATGAACCAACTATTTACCTTGATTTAATTTTATAAAGGAGTGATCGCCCGGTATTTAATTAGGCGGGGTGTCACAGGTGGTATCAGAGCATCAGGTTCTAGTGTCCATAGGATCTGTACGACTTACTTTCGCTTTCAGCTTAACGTTATTGCTATAGAGCCCTATTTTTAGGATTGCTGTATTCTTGATTTTACGTTTAAGTCTTCTGCTATTTGAGATTTGATAATAACTGTAGATTAATAAACTTGTTCACGTTTCAGATGCCTCCGAGGCGTGCTCTGAGAGATAGGCGTTCCCAGGCCGAGCAACCAGCAGCTCCGGCACCAGGCACAATGAATGCAAGTGAAGTAGCCGCCATTGTTGCTCAGGCGGTGAATTCCGCGATAGCGGTGATTCAGCAGGCCCCACCCCAGGTTCAGGCAGTGGCGCCAGTACCAGCACAACTTCCATCTGCATGGGAGAGGATTTGGGATGCTTTTCAGAAAGCGCATCCCCCTGAGTTCTCTGATAGCTCTGATATTGTCACAGTTAGCCAATGGAAGAAGGACATCCAGCGGCACCTCCGTATGTATGAGTGCACTGATGTACAAAATCAGTTATTGGCTTTCTTTAAGCTGGTGGGAGCCGCATTGAAGTGGTGGGAGTCCACTACCACATTGGAAGAGAGGGACACGATCCCTATTCAGTTGTTCTGGGAGCGGTTTGACCGCAAGTATTTTCCACCCGCCGTGCAGACTGAGATGAGGCGGAAACTACTGAATCTGAAGCAGGAGAGTCTTACTGTAGCGGAGTATGAGGAGGAGTTCACGATACTTCTCACCATTGTGCCAGATGAGGCACCTACTGAGATCAAGAAGATTTTGCTGTTTGTCGACGGGTTAGCTTGGAGGATCCGTCAGCACCTTATTGGGAATTTATCCCTGAGTACTTTCACTGATGTACTCAATGCAGCGTTACTACATTTCCAGGATCACCGCTTCCATCTTCAGGGAAGAAAGAGAGCAGGAGAGTCCAGCCAGCAGGGCAGGACCGGGGGAAACGGTGCTAATGGGGCACCATCTCATGGACAGTCTCGTCAGCACGAGCAGAGTTCCCATCAGGGGGACCCTGATTAGCGATTCCGTTCAGGTGATTCTAGGCAGGGATTCGGGGGTTTTAGGCAGGGCCAGCCTAATCAGCAGGGCCAACACCGACAGCAGCAGGGCCAGCAGCGTGCTAATCAGGGCCAACATGGCCAATAGCGGGGAGGTAAAGGCCAGCAGGGCCGTGGTCAGTAGGGACAGAGGGGAGGAAACTTCAAAGGCTGATGTTTTGGGTGCGGTAAACATGGCCATAGGCGTCAGGATTGCCCAGAGGGCGATAGGGCCCCACAGCAGCACGGAGCCCGTAATGAGCCACATAGACCACTTTTTTCACATGCCCTCCCAGCTCCAGCCCAGGTGCCAGCCCTACCAGCCATTCCAGCAGCTCCAGTGCAGCAGGGGCAATTACAATACGGACGTGTCTATAACGTCCACCAGGCAGCAGCTCCACAGGCACCACCCGCGATTAAGGGTATGTTTCCTATCCATGGTACTATGGGTCGGGTTTTGTTTGATACGAGGGCAACACATTGTTTTATAGCTACGCATTTTACGAAGGCCTTAGGGTTGTTAGCCACAGTAGAGAGCACAGTGACGTGTGTGGACTCACCACTGGGGAGTGGGTCACTTATTTTCTTTATATGCCGGGGAGTGGGGGTAGAGATCGGTAGTTTGGTATTACTTGCGGACATGTTAGTCTTAGACATGCACGAGCATGATGTGATTATTGGTATGGATTGGCTCGTAGCTTATAGAGCCATGATTGAATGCTTCGGTGGGAGCATTATTTTTTCCATTCCAGGGCAAGAGATGTTTGTAGTGGCGATGCCTCGCCCAGAGGGAGGTTCGATCGCTCATTTGTATTACATAGAGGAGGATACCTCTAAGGAGGTTGTGATTCCCTTAGATTCGATCCCACTTGTCAGGGAGTATCCCGATGTGTTCCAGGAGATACTAGGCCTACCCCTCAGTCGAGAGATAGACTTTCTTATAGATTTATTACCAGATACGAGACCTATAGCTCGCGCACCGTACCGTATGGCTCCGGCAGAGATGCGAGAGCTACGAGATCAGATAGAGCAGCTATTAGGTCAGGGCTTCATACGCAGGAGTACCTCACCTTGGGGCGCTCCAGTTTTGTTTGTGAAGAAGAGAGATGGTTCACTGAGATTGTGTGTGGACTATCGGGAGCTGAACAAGGTCACGATACGTAATAAGTATCCGTTGCCTCGAATCAATGATCTGTTCGACCAGTTGAGGGGAGAAACTTTCTTTTCGAAGATAGATCTGAGGTCGGGGTACCATCAGTTACGTATTAGAGAGCAAGATGTTTCAAAGACTGCCTTCTTATCGAGATATGGGTCCTATGAGTTCAGGGTGATGACGTTCGGACTCACAAATGCCCCAGCCGTTTTCATGGACTTGATGAACCGAGTATTCAGAGAGTTCTTGGATCAGTTTGTCATCGTCTTCATAGATGACATTTTGATATATTCACACTCCGAGGAGGAGCATGCCGAGCACTTGAGGTAGGTTCTTCAGACTCTATGAGAGCATCAGTTGTATGCTAAGTACGAGAAGTGTGGATTCTGGTTGCGAGAGGTACAGTTCTTGATGCATGTTGTTTCTGAGCAGGGGATAGCAGTTGACCCGAGTAAAGTATCAGCGGTGAGGGAGTGGGGACAGCCCACGACACCGACGGAAGTGCATAGTTTCTTGGGGTTAGCTGGTTACTACAAGAGATTCATTCGGGGATTCTCCAAAATAGTGGGTCCATTAACGAATCTGACTCGCAAGGGGGTACCATATGTTTGGGATGATGCTTGTCAGTTGGATTTCGACGAGCTAAAAGACAAGCTTACTTCAGCGCCAATCCTTGCGTTACCGAAGCCGGGTGTGGAGTACCTGGTTTACACCGATGCGTCCTTACGGGGACTTGGGGGAGTACTTCTGCAGGAAGAGAAGGCTATAACTTTTGCCTCCCGCAAGCTTAATCCGCATGAAAAGAATTACCCCACCCACGACCTGGAGTTAGCAGCGGTCGTCTTTGCATTGAGGATATGGAGGCACTATTTTTTGGGAGAGAAGTTCCGTTTGTTCACAGACCACAAATCACTGCAGTACCTGTTCACTCAGCGAGAGCTGAATATGCATCAGCGCAGATGGCTAGAGTTTGTGAAGGACTACCAGTTCGATATACAGTATCATCCGAGAAAGGCCAACGTAGTTGCTGATGCGTTGAGTCGTAGACCGGTAGACGAAGTAGCAGACGTATGGACAGCAAAGTGGAAAGAGTTGGGTCATCAGGAAGCAGTAGCACGTTCTTTCATGTCCGTGATGTCAGTCACACCCGAGATTGTTACGAGGGTGATACAGGCACAGACCACAGACCCATTTTTCCAGGAACAGATTGTGCGACTTCTAGCCGAGGGTTTTGAATCCTATTTTGTTAGTTCTGATGGAGGTTTGTGGTTTAATGGGAGATTGGTAGTTCCAGAAGGAGCAGAATTATGTCATGCTGTGATGACGCATTCTCATGGGTCCCGATTTACAGTACATCCGGGAGGCGATAAGATGTACCAGGATATGAGGCGACAATACTGGTGGAGTGGGATGAAGAAGGACATTGCCGAGTTCGTGTCCAAGTGTTCTACCTGCCAGCTGGTGAAGGTGGACTATCAGAAATCATCAGGATTGCTTCAGCCATTGGAAGTACCCGCGTGGAAGTGGGAGAGTATTTCCATGGATTTTATTACAGGGTTGCCTACATCACAGCGGGGCCACGATTCTATCTGGGTGATTGTAGACCGTTTGACCAAGGTGGCTCATTTTCTGCCAGTGCGGACAAATTATACCACGGGTTAGTATGCTCAGTTGTTCATCGTCGAGATTGTCAGATTACACGGGGTGCCCCTGAATATTGTGTCAGATAGGGACAAGATTTTTGTGTCACGTTTCTGGGAAATCTTGCAGGAGGCTATGGGTACTGAGTTGAGGTTGAGTTCAGCTTACCACCCACAGACAGATGGACAGAAAGAGCGTACTAATCAGATGTTAGAGGATATGATACGCATGTGTGTTCTCGATTTTGGAGGAGGTTGGGAGCCACATCTTCCACTGGTAGAGTTTGCTTATAATAACTCTTATCAGTTCACGATTGGCATGGCACCATTTGAGGCTTTGTATGGTAGGCCTTGTCGTTCCCCAGCTTGTTGGCTCGAAGTGGGGGATAACAAATTGCTAGGACCAGAGGTGATTCAGGAGACCTCCGCGAGGATTGAGATGATCAGGAGTCGTATTCTGGTAGCCCAGGACAGACAGAAGAGCTACGCCGATGCAAAACGGTTCTTCCGAGAGTTTAGTGTGGGGGACCAAGTGTTATTGCGTGTATCTCCTATGAAGGGAGTGATGAGGTTCGAGAAGAAGGGGAAGTTGGCTCCGAGGTACGTGGGACCATTTCCCATCATCGAGATGATTGGGCCGGTTGCATACAGGTTGGGACTGCCGCATCATTTACATCACATCCACGATGTATTCCACATCTCGTCGCTGAGACGATATCTTCGGGATGATATGGCCCATACTCACATTGCGATAGATGAGATCGACTTACAGCCTGATAGCTCTTACGAGGAGAGACCGGTGGCTATCCTAGACTATAGTGAGAGGAGATTGAGGTCGAAGATAGTCCCACTTGTGCGGGTCCAGTGGGAGCATCATAATGTGGAGGAATCCACTTGAGAGCGCGAGGCAGATATGCGCGAAAGATATCTAGAGTTGTTTTTACCAGGTATGCCTTATTTTCTGAATTTCGGGATGAAATTCCGTTATTAGGGGGGAAGTATGTAATACCCCGTATTTTTATGATATATTAATTTGGGGATTTATTGAATTTAATGTGAGTAATTTATTTAATAAAAAATCCGAAAATTTATTATGTTATAATTATTAACGTGATGAGAGTTAGTAATTATGGAAAATTTGTTGAATATTACTAATGAGCAAAGTAATATATTATATTGGTTATATTGAATGTCATGAGTGAGTTAAATGATAATTTCGGAAATTTAAGTCGGAACGTGCTCGTGTCGCGTCGGGACTAAATTGTGTTAAATTAAAAAGTGAATATTTTATAAGTTGTCCGTATGGTCGCTTTGAGTGCACCAACGCGTCCGGAAGTGTCGAGATAGTCAGAAAAGTGTACTCGGGGGTGTAGTTTGGGTCTCGGGGCGTTTTTAGGCCTAATTGGTACCCTGGGAGGGCATTTTAGTCATTTTACATTTTTGGGTAATTAAACCCACGAATTTCAGCAACCTATATCAGCCATCTAGGTTAGTCATTTAGGGTTAGAATATTCAGAAAACCCTAGTACGGCCATTGGAGAAGAGAGTGAAAGCTCTCAAGGCAATTCAAGGCCAAAAAGTCACCGGTTTGCACCGCCGCCACCACCAACGTGTAGATCGCGAGAAGGGGAACGCAACCACACCAAAATCAACCGCAATCCAGACTTCTGAAAATCCCAGGCAAGTGTTTAACTTGCTATTTTCGTTGGTGCAATCTTCATATTAGTTTAGGAATGATTAGGGATGAATTATGTAGAAGAAAACCCAATTTGTGATAGGAAAATCCATGTAGTATTGGTTGATATGATAATTCTGGAACCCTTGCCATGTAGAGGAAGATAACCCACGAAATTTTGGTACAAATAAGAAGGAAATTCTGGGATTAAATAGATTAGAATCATGAGTTAGAGATTTTTAGGGTTCTTGCGTTTTAAATGAATTATGGCATAATAAATCCATGTTTAGTGATGTAAATTGATATGTTTTACGTTGAATATACCTGTTATGATGATATAAGGTTAGTAGTATTAAGTCTGGACGATTGGAACTTGTAAATATGGATTTGGTGTAAATTTGGAGATGAAACTCGTAACTGCAATTCTGCAGATTTTCGCAAACCTGCTTGATCGATCGATCGAGCCTAGAGCTTCGATCGATCGAAGGTTCGATCGATCGAGCCCCAAACCTCGATCAATCGACCCCTCCTAGCAGACTAGTATTTCCCTTTGTAAATGATTTAAAAATTGAATTGTCGTGATATAATTCTTGGGCATTTTTAGTATAATGATTTGGGAGACATGGAGGACCAGTAGGGCGTGTGAATAAATGTTGGGATCATTAATATTCGACGAGAATGGTATTTATGGGATATTTACTTTAGGGTTAGTAAATTGATATATTAAAGGGTGAGGCACGTAAGAGAGTTACGTTGTAACGCAAATGTGACACCTACTGAATTTTTTACTTGGAAGAATAGAGTCCACGAGTGTCACGAAATAAGTGAGAAAGCCCTTCGAGTTAAGGTTAGAGATGAAACCTTATACGTAATACTAATAATGTGAATTTAAGGGTAAATGTTGTAATTATGGGTGACGAGAGGAACCTATATTAATGTGATAAAAGTGGTATATTTATATGATTGTGTGTACATATATTATATACATGTGAAAAACATACCGCGCTACTTGCTATCCTTGAGGTTACCACGCTGGGATAGTCTTATCTCGATGGGACCTTTATGGGGGATATTGACTTGTACCCTAGAAGATAGATATCCTTGGTACAGGCTATCAAATCGATAGTTCAGACGGTCCTAAGAGACGCGAGTATGTGCCATCCTCTTAGAGACTTGGAATCTACGCTTCGCCTCGATATTGTTTATGTATGTGTTAATACAGTTCGAGAGTGATTCCGAACTTGTATTCCCCTTGATATGAGTGGTATGGGGTTTGGATAGTGGAAGTATGCACACACCATAGTTTTATGTGGGGTGCTGTTATTTTATATATATATATTATACAAGTAGTTAATATATATATGAGATTTGGAAACTTGAAACTGCCTACTGTGATTTGATAAGTAGGACATGGTTGATGACTCAAATAGTAAATACTTGTTTTGTGAAAGTATTATATGACACTGGGAAACTTTATAAATTAATAAAGCTAAACGAGAGTTGTGCTGCAAATTGGAAGCATTCTTTTTAAACAATGATATTGTTCATTTTTTGAAATCTTATGAGTAAGTTAAATTAAGCGAAATTATTGGGGAGGTTGGTAAGATAACATGCTAAGATAAAACCGTTGGGAAGGTTAGTACGATAGGCGTGCACATTAGAAGAGAGGTGAGAATTTCTCAAGAGAGTGTCGCTCTAATATGTTGTTGCATTGGCCTGTATCAATTTAAATACTTGCTAAACGTATTTTAAATCAAACACACTATCGGGCTCTGACCCGTCTCTCTCTCTCTCTATCTCTCTCTCTCTCTCTCTCTTGTATATATATGTATGTATTACAGGTGCCCAGCCACAGGGGCGTCTTGCTTAGGATCTCTTGGAAGGAACGAGCTGCAGCTTAGGTGGGAGTTGCAGGTCTCTTGATTAGACTACTTCGTTCATTCGGATCCACTCTTAGTATTTTCATTTAGTTGAGCATGTGTAGCTCTTTCCATTATTCCATTGTTATTGGGACATTTGTATTTTAGTTATTTCCAGTATTGTTATTATGGGATTTATTCAGTTTGGATTGTGTTACTTTATATTTCGCATGTTAACATTCGATTGACGAATGTTTTAAATTAATTGGACTATGTTGCAGATATTTAATGTGGTGCGATTCTTACTTATTGAATGTTGTTAATAAATTAAATGATTTTCTTTAAATAAAATTTAGAAAGTATGTATGAAAATGGTTTTGACACTTAGCTTAATTATTTAGGGTGCTAAATTGGAAAATTTATTTTTATCGACAGTGATGCTGAGAATGAACCAACTGTTTACCTTGATTTAATTTAATAAAGGAGTGATCGCCCGGTATTTAATTAGGCGGGGTATCACATTCCTTTTATATCATTATCATTCCAACTAAATCTAATCTGATTAACTTGGTCATCATCCACAACGATTATAGGACAAGTCCACCCACAAGCAAACTGTTCCATATTCTACCATCTATAGACAACAAGTAAGCTATCATATGGGCTTTCTAATAAGAATAATGACTATCATAAAATAAAGGAAGTATAGGGCTGAACTTCCATCCATTGCACACAAAAGGATCTAAACTTAGGTAGTTACTCCTAAAACTTTGAGAATGACTCTGATACCCATTGATAGTGTGCATCTCGACGCTAGCTACACAAATAAAAACCAATCTTCTAAATTAAAAAAAAGGTTTACTTATTTATTATTATCGAAAGGATAACAATCCAAAAGTCTAAGTAACAAAATATTTTACTAGATTTTAGAAGCTCGAGTTTTATCTTCTTATTTAAGACAATGATTCTAAAAAATGTGGAAATAGAAAATAAACACAATACTAGATATACGAGGGGAAAATGCACTAACGGGAAAAGCATCAAGCTAATAAGGACAAAAAATGAACTACGGTATAGTTTTACGACTAGAAGATAGAGACACAAAACCACATGATGATATGACATACTAGACCCTCTTTCACACCATATCCACCATAGAGAGTGCTGACAATTAGAGATCCCTACAGAACTGCGACTGGTTTTGGTTTGGGACCAATATTGTCAAATCTTTTGCCAAAATTTATTCTTTAAAGTCAAAGAAATTTTGTTCTTAGACAAAACCTTCAAGCAATCAAAATTCAACACTTAGGATTTTGAAGGAATCCTAAAGATATTAGTGTTGGGGTGTTTTAAAAGATGTGGTGTTTTAAATCTTAAAACGAATTTTTCCAAGACAAGGAAGTGAAAATATTTACTTACTAATGAATATAAATTTTTAAACACAATGTGAGTAAATATATATTTATTAGAAACAATGGCTTGAAAAAAACTCAAATAAGAAAAGTGAAAAAATATGCTCTCAAATATGTGCGGTGTTTTGATCACCAAAAATATTTTTTCAAAGCTCTCACTCTTGGATTGGAAAAGTAAACAGCTCATAACTATATAGACCACTGATTTCGAAATGGTTTAAAGTCCCATGTTCTAGATGTCATGCCCTTATGGAGTTAAGTAGTCACTTCAAGGTCTTAGTCACCAAAAATGTTGTACTTGAAATGCTTTCCAAGAAGAATTTTAGGAAGATCTTGTGCAAGAAGAATTTTAGGAATTTTAGGTATAACGTGATTTTATCTCTCAAGGACCGTATCCATGGTTGGTATGAGTATCATCACATTGGGTTTCCATTTATCCCATTCCCACCACCGCTCGACATCTTATGCAAGCACATTCTCTTTAAATACATCGCACACCATAGAGATCCTGACTTTTTTTTTAAAAGTAACTTTATTGATATATGAGAGAAAAGCCCCCTCAAGTGGCAATACAACTAAAGAGAAACATCAGATGTTCCTTATAAAAGGTAAAGAAGAAGCATCTATCATCGTAGATGCTTTAACAATATTAGGAAGATCCGAACAACTGATAAATGACTTTTGACATTTTGAAGATTCACCATACTTTGCTAGAGGAGTAACCACCTTGTTAGCTTCTAGAGCATAGCAAGAAATATGACATTGAAGATTGTGAATTAACTCCTGAAGCTCCTTGAATTTTTTTTTCTTTTCCAATGAACTGAATTTGAGTTAGTCTCTAAACTGAAGCGAAGCTGGTTTGAGTGGAACTCTAAAATCACCTTAGAAAAATTCTTGTCCAAACAAATATTTAAACCAGCTGAAATAGCTTGAAGAAAAGGATACAGAGGAACATCATGAATAATGAAGTTTGAGGAAGCCCAAATTAGTCTACCATGATCATCTCAAATAACTGTGCCTATACCATTGATCTTCTGATTTTCTGACGTAGCTGCAACATTAATTTTGACTTGATCTACCCAAGGTTTCATCCAATGAATAACATTCTTACAACAATCATAGAGATCCTGACTAATGGTCATGTTGGTCAAGAAAAATACCCAAGAAATGAGAGATGAATTGGAGTTTTATAAAACAAATGGAAAATTAAAATTTTCATTTTCTTGATTGAATTTTGGAGAGATAATATGTGCAAAAGAATTGAAATTATCAATAATAAAATAAATAAAAGAGAATTACAGAAACCTACAAACCAATTTTTTATGTGGTTTGATCTTTCCTATATACACGCTTAAGACAGAATTCATGAACTTTAATATATCTGGTTCACTTAGTTGTAATCAAATTCTTACAAGTAATTAAACAACTTTCAACCAAAACCATCAAAGGACCTATCTCCTTCCTTGGTTAAGCCAAAATGATTAAGATCAAGGGCACTATCTCCTTCATTGACTCCTCGTAATTATGACACTATCGGTCGTGAATATATAATGAAGTTACTTACACTATAACAACTCAAATCAATAAAGTATTTTCCTAACTATTTGGAGTTGTCTACATGAATCCCATTTTTCTATTCCATTTTACTTAGCGAAATATCTTCAATTAAACCACATGATGTCATGTCTTTTTTATAATATTCCACCGAGTCAATTTAAGGATGCCTTTATCCTTTGTGTTTCCATAAATATTAAACTCTTCCTTACGGGGGCGTCCATTATTCTACACCTCATGTGTCCAAGCCATTTAAGTCGATTTTGTCTATATGCCATTGGATCTACTTTTACCATTTCATGAATTTGTTCAGTTTTAATTTTATCATTTCGAGTTTTACCATAAATTCATCTTAGAATTCGCATCTTCATTACATTCATTTTCTACACATTTTTTTAGTTGCCTAACACTATGTCCCATATAACATGGCAGGTCTAATGGTAGTCTTATAAAATTTCTTACTATATAGAATCTCTTACCATTTTCTTAACTTCCTTTTCATGCCAATTACATTTCTCAAAATTTTCTTCATTTCTAGTTGTTTGTCATGTTTAAATCACTCCCTTTTGATTTTTGCTATATTTTGTACTTTTTCATTCCACCAGCAATTTATTTAGATTGTGGCTCCCTGCCTTTTAATTCGCCAAAAATTTCTTTCGATATTCTCCAATGCATGTGGACATCATATCCCACATTATTTTAATCTCTTCATCGATATTTAATGACTCTTAATTTAATATTTTATCTTTAAATAGTTCCAATCTCTCTCCTTTTAAGTTCCAATAACCCAGTTCGTGGGTTAATCTCCTCTTTTCACACTCGTGATATACATATACATACATACACACATATATATATACATACATACACATATATATATATATATACACACACACACACACACACACCCCACCATTATCCTCTGTTGTGTGGTTAGCTCTCTCCCGTGATAATATTACAACTTTACATGTTAATCATTTCCTAGTAATAAAAAAGTCTATTTGGCTCTTAGGCATTCGACTTTTATAAGTTACTAAGTGTTCAAGTCTCTTTTTAAAATGTGTATTTACTAGTACAAAATCATAAGCCATCAAAAAATCTAAGATAGACTCTCCACCGTCGTTCCTATCTACGAAACAATATCCTTCATGCACTATCTCATCGTCTCCTGCATGGCCACTAAAATCTCCCCCTATATAGATTTTCTTACCTACGGGTATTTCTTGAATTAGTTCATCGATTTGTTTTCAAAATTGTACTTTAGTATGGTCATCTTGTCACACCCTTATTTCTAGGTGGAAAATTTTATCTTAAAATAATGCCAAATCATTAATGAGCCATGCATACTCAACTAACTAAGAAATTTATTATTTTCTAAAATTGTCTTAAAACTGTATTTAAAAAATCTCTCCTATCAAGCTTCTACGCATATTTCTTCTTCTCCTCTATGTTTTCTATATTCTAATAAGATCTCGCTTTACATCTATGTATCCAATGATTCTTGAAGCGTTTATTATTGCCTATAGGTACCTAAGCAAAATAACTAGAAGAAAAAGAATCAATAAAGTTGCGGAGTAGATTTCTACCACTTTTATAACAAGTATGTATAGATAGAGATTGGAGTGTATATGGATTTTAACTATTTGCCAAAGGAAGCGTAAGCAATGTGTTTTCATAAGTACCACGGATATTATAAAGAAAGCTAAGGATCTTTGAACTGATAATCCCATACTTACTAGTTCACTAAAGGGCATAGAAATAAGTAAGCCATCAGTATAACCAAATAATATTAACCCAAATCCTTTGGGGAAAAGTAACCGGTTAGACATACAATTAAAGTTGATTTCATATGTATGTAGATAAAATCCAGGCACTCAAAAAATCTAAGACCTTAGGTCAAGTAGAAAATTTTGTGGGACAACATGGTAGTCTACTCCCTAGTTAATAGTGATGCTTATAATATAAACATTTGCACGGAGGTGCAGGGGTGAACTCATTTAATAGGAACATGACATCCGTTATTAGTTGAGAGGGGTTAAATTTATCCATAAATAAATGTCACCGATGTATAATAACATATTAGTATGGTAAACATATACACATACTAAGAATCAAGTAGGGCTATGACAGTGTGATATCAATTGAAGTCATAGAAAATACATTAAATGTCATAGTGATAAGGTAAAACCTACCTGTGTACTGGGTAAAGCGGGCTTATCCTGAATGATTATTTGTTACTTGTCGTGTTCGGCAGTGATTTTTAAGACAAGTGTCATTATGGATAACCACAAGTAAATGTATATACGTAACTTGGTTGGTAATTAAATTGTAGTAGGTATTCGGGTAGCGAACTCGTATTTATATACGTATAGAATTCAGTTTACGATTTTCACTACACCAAAAAGGACAAATCGTCACCTTTTAGTCGGCTAGACTTGTCACGGTCATTGACCATGACAAAAAAAACGTATTTTATCACAGTCAATGACCACGATAAAGACTTGTCTCGATCATTGATCATGACAAGTCCGTGACAAGTGCAATTGTCACGGACTTGTCACGGTCAATGATCGTGACAACATTAGAAAGTTTTCACGATCAAAGATCGTGACAGGTCTGTGATAACTTTCTCAGTAAAAAACCATTCCCACCATTTTCACTTCCCTCCAATTTTCTCTCTCTAAGCGCGCGACTGCTATTTCTCTCTCTACTTTTTCAGGTGAGTTTTTTCTCTCTTTCTCTTTCCTTTGTATATATGTTGGGGGGAGAGGGGGCATGAGGTGGGGGTCTAGGGGGTGGGATGTGTGTGTGTGGTGGGGGGCAGGGGGTGGTAGGGTTGGGTGTCTGGGGGTGGTGGGACAGGTGGTGAGTGGGGGAGGGGTGTGTGTGTGATTTTTAATTTGGTTTTAGGAATTATAAATATTGGTTGGGTATTTTTATTTTTAGTTTAGCACTTGCAATTAATTGTTAATGTTGATTGGGTGATGTTAGTTGGGATTGAATTTAATAGGCATTTTTAATATTGATTGAATCTTATTATATATTCTTATTTAGGTTTGAAATTGTTAATGTTTAATTAGTTGAGTAAATGAATTAAAAGGAGTACGGGATACACATTTGTGGTTTGTTGTTGCTGTTAGATTATATTAGACGGATGTGGTTGGATATAGAAGTTGGTTGTTTAATTTTTTTTAAAATCCTTAAATAATTATATTGTATTAATTTATTGGGTTGGTTAATTTAGGAAGTGGCACAACCACTGGATTATTGTTAATATGGGGGAAGGGGGAGTTTTCAATTTTTTTCTAAAATTACTTTATGTCACGACCCGCTTGAGAGTGGCACGACCACGAACTTATAATAATTAAATAAAATATACTTGAAAGTACACATAGTGCGCATAGATACTAGCCTTCTAGTTCTTATGTGTATTCATTCAATATCCCTCCCGTTCGAGAGTCATTACCCCTGTAATGATATCCCTTCAATTGTCCCATTTAGACAGTTTGGGACTTCATAGTTTCTGTATAATAATATTCTTAGTGGCTTAAACTTGTTACTTTGGGAGGAAGTTCTGCAGTCGTATCTTAATGTTCTCTCGGTACATACTAGATGATGCGATGTTAAGTTTTATTTCAATTATTAACTGAAATAACACTCACACTTGCGAATCTACGTCATGTACTTGGAGAACTACGGGGATATGCTTCCAAATTTTCCTCAAATTGAAATAATGTGCATGAGCTATTAAGTATATTACAAAAATATGCGGTCTTAAATGGGATAGGACAACCTACCCTTTAAAGGAGATGGATGAAATAGGAATTAATATTATAAATAGAAATATGCGGTCCTGAATGGGATAGGACCACTCACCCTTTAAAAATCGAATACAAATAAGACATAATTAAATGAAATGTACTATAAATTTTATACAACAAGTAATAGGTGATTGTTTATACTAATGGGAACTAAATGTTCACACTTTTGTTTATACTAATCCACGAATATACATTTCTTACCTATAATAGGTGATTGTTTGGAGTAGCTGTGATGGCATATCCTAAATACAACGAGTGGATGGGTGAGACAAAATAGATTAGGAAATGTGTTTTTCAGAGGTGCTAATGAATTTGTGAAATACGCAAAGAGATGTCATAATGATGAAGAATTTTCGTGTACTATGTGTGAGAATGGTAAGATATTTGTGTGGAAAAAAATCGAACAAAATTTGTTAAGATGGGATATGCAAGATAGTTATCGATTTTGGAGTTTTCACGGGGAATCGAAAGTTCCTTTTGTCCCCGAGAAACCTTCACAACAACCTTCAATAAGTAGGAAAGATGTACAAGAGGACGACGTAGATCATAATAGGTTAGAATATTTAGTTGATGATGTATTCAGAGTTCATGAAGTGAAAGAGAATGAGGTCACTGATGATGTACAAGGTTCAGGTGCTCATAAAGATATTAGGTTAAACCTTGACGATGACGACCAAAGTTTAAAATTTAAGGCGACCCAACCATTATGCTCTGGCTGTGATAAAGATCAAAAAACTTTACATGACATAGTTGGTGTGCATATTTTTAAGACCCAATACGGCTTGTCTGGCAATAGCGTGATAGGAATTCTGAATTGGGTGAAGGGCTTGCTACCTAAGGAGAATACGCTTCCAAATAGTTATCCTGTTATGAAGAAAAGTTTGAAAGGTTTGGGAATGAAGTATAAATCGATTCATGCGTGTGTCTATGACTGCATACTATATCGAAAGGAGTACAAAAATCTCAATCGATGTCTGGTATGAACCTAGATATGTCCAATCCACCGGCAAGGAAGGAAAAAGCTCAAAAGTGCCTCAAAAAGTGTTGAAATATTTTCCCGTTGAGCCTAGATTAAGGTGTTTTTTCACAGTACCATGGATAGTGGAGGCAATGACTTGGCATGCTAGGGAAAAATCATGGCATAATCTCATGCATCATCCTATTGATTTTATACCTTGGAGGAGGATGAGTTATGAGTATCCCGATTTTGCTCAAGAACAACGTAACATTCGTTTGTCAATATCAATAGATGGTTTCAATCCATTTGGAAATTTAAGCACCAATCAGAGTGTATGGCCAATGATCATAGCCCCACTCAACCTCCCTCTTTCATAGTTGTAACAACCCGTCCTTTTTGGAGACAATTACATTCCATAATTAAGTATAAATTGGCAATTTGGAGAATTTCTAGAAATAGTGATTTTTGGGATTTTTCAGGATTTAATGATTTTCGATGAGTGTTGTAATTATTTTTGGGATTAAATAGGTCGAAGTATTTTAATTATATGTCGCCGTGGAGTAAAGTGACAAAAAGGTCAGATTTTGATTAGAAAGCCCGCATTAAGTATTATGGGTTAGAATAGTGATTTGCGGTCAAGTACCTAGGATGGGAATTTTGACTGTGTCGTGAGTCTCGGAATGTCCGAGATAGTCGAAAAAGAGTGTCCGATTGTCAAAATTGAGTTTCGAGGAATTTTAGAGTTAAACGGGCTCGCAATTGAGTAAACGAGTCATTTTGGGGTTTTAAGTAGTTAAACCCTTTTTCTTTCTTTATAAAGAGGGAGAGAGGGAGAAAAGAGAAAGAAAAGAGAAAGAAGAGAGAGAGGAGGAGAGAAAAGAGGAGAAAATGGGAGATTTCGGCCAACCTCCGCGGGATTCGACTCGGGATTGTCGGATTATATCCACGAGGCAAATGTTTACTTTCTTTATTTACTTTTTGCATAAATCTCATACCTTAGTTGGGTATTAACAAACCCTAAAGATTTTGGCTTGGGTTTTCGTGGATAAAACGGGTTTTCGGGAGTTAAAACGAATAAATCCCTATAATTTCATAATTTGAGAAACTTAGAAATTAATCGAAATAAATTGGTGGTTTAGGGTTCTAGGATGTTTAGAACCCTTAATATATGTGTATTTGTAGTTGGTTGAGGTTGTAGGACATTGGGTGAGGCGACAAAAGCTTGGGTCCGAATCGATTCAGCCTTGATGCGAATCGATTTGGCTCCTGGTCAAAAAATAAAAATTGTAGATCTCTTCGTGCAGTCACG
Source organism: Sambucus nigra (assembly GCA_949130495.1). Lineage (NCBI taxonomy): Eukaryota > Viridiplantae > Streptophyta > Magnoliopsida > Dipsacales > Adoxaceae > Sambucus > Sambucus nigra. Next base: position 425,087,347 of record OX422217.1, on the reverse strand, counting down.
TGGGCGCCGACCGCGTATTTTTCTAATTTTTTTTGGATTTATAGTGATTTTTCTACGAAAATCTGTCCGATATCGAAATCATTAGTTATAACTTATTGGAGATAAATATTAGGGGTTCTCAACTGGAGTGTTAGGACCTCTAAAGAACTTGAGGAGATATGAAAACTTTGGGTTTGTAGGAATAAATCCAAGTTATGAATTAAATAGAGATCGGATTGAGTTTTGGGTATTTTGGAGATTGAAATTTTTTTCCCAAACTGTGACCCTCGAACAGGCCGAATCGATTCGGGTCCAGGCCGAATCGATTCGCTTAAGGGGATTTGTGATTCTGTAGTGGGCCAAATTGATTCGGATTTAGACCGAATCGATTCGCCATTAAGGACCTATTTGCAGAACACTTTCCGAATCGATTCGGATTGGGGGCCGAATCGATTCACCTACCCGAATCGATTCGTAATTGGGGCGAATCGATTCGCTTTGGTCAAATTTGCCATTTTTCTCCTCTTAAGAGTATGGGGAGTTAAATTACAAATTGGGGACTTATATGGGGAACCCTAGTTATGATATCGGGACTCCTAAATGAGGGTTTTGAGAGTAAATAAACCTTTAGATGAAAGAGAATGCCTTGGATTGGTGTAGGGCATAACCCGGGGAACGGACATAGTTTAAGTTCGGGAAAGAATACTCCCTGGAATATTTCCGTGGGCATTTAGGCCTATATAATTATGCGTAAAGAAAGCATAGTTGTATCGATTATTGTTGGGCAAATCCTATGAGGTGATTAGGATGAAATTGAGAATATAGATATATATTCAATTAGTGTAAAGTGGTATAATTGGAGATATCCTATAAATCCGTAGATGGGATTGAGTTATTTATTACTTATCAAAGTGAGGAAATACTTGGGTTAGTATCATGTGTATATGAATGCATGATTATGATTCTTTGAGAGAATCTTTGGGATTAATGGTCATCGCTAGATGTAGTTGGCAATTATGGCCACGTATGTATATTCGAGGAGGAATATATGATATATATATATATATATATATAAACTATGTGATAAAGTATATATATGATATGATGTAAATGACTTTTGAAAATGTAAAAATAAATGTTTTCAAATGGTAAGGAAATGATTTTCATAAATGATAATTTATGGATACACACCTCTCTAAATCGCTATCATAAGGGAAGTTGCGTGCGCATGGTGAAGCCCCCTGGCTAATGAATGCAAGGTGGATATAGTCCTATAGGCCATATGGGTGATTATATATTTTTTGCGCTGGTTAGGTGATTCTGGCTGTGGTCATGACTATCCCGCAGGCATATGGCCGCTTGTCGATGATTTGTTAGGTTCCCAGGTCATCTTGTTTGATAGGCCCTGGAAGATGATAGCCATTTAGGGGCGCGTCCAGTGGGGAAACCCGCAGGGACGGTCTTAGATATGTTAAAGCAATTTATGATAATAAATTGTCTTTAAATACATTTCTCGAATGGAAAAAGGGAAATGGGATAAATGAATTGGCTTTGGAAACACTTCCCGGATGGAAGAAGGGAAGTGGAAGCATATGATATGATAAAAGCATTTTTATGATAATAAAAATGGCTTTTAATTACATTTCCTGCATATAAGAAAAGAAATGGAAACTTTTAAGATGAAAATGAAAAGTATTGATAAATACTTTGTAATTTGAATTGGTAAACCTCAGTCCGGGAGATATTATCCGGATGTATATTGTAAGATGTGTATATATATATATATATATATATATATATATGTATTTATACATTAGTTTTGTGCTATCGGCCTAATGGATCTCTACCATTAACCCTGCCAAGTAGTAGTGTATCGGGGGGGGGGGGGTTTCTTGTTTGGATTTCTCTTCGCGGGACACCCCACGCACGAACTTAGTGCAGTGTTGAGAATGGAGGGAAGTTTATCCCTTAGTACTCGGGATGTATAGGTTTCTAGTAGACGGGTAAATTAGACTAGTTAGGCGGGATAGCTTGACTAGGTTATGTTGTTAGGGTGCGTTAGGTGTGCACTAATAGAAGAGAGGTGAGGGGTATCTCATGGGAGTGCGATACCAAACTTAAATATGAGATAAAACCTTTTTCTAAAAATAAGGCATTTATGCACTTGCTAAATATTTTTCAAACTCGGGCTCTGACCCATTTATCTACTTTTCCTTTCTTGTTATATATATATATATATATATATATTATATAGGTGTCTAGACATAGGGATTCCTGGATGACACTTCCTTTGAGTCAGATGTCCGCTGCAGCAGCTGTGGATGTGTGCAGGTTCTCGATAGACGCTTTCATTATTGCACTCTATATAGGAGGTACTGTATAAATATTCGGGCCAATGGTCCAGTTGCATTTACTTATTCTTTTAGAGCATCCTTCGACATGGTTGTATATTTTGACTGAGTGTTCAATTATTTTATTTCATTTCAGTTTCATTTACGCAAACTGTGTGGATGTTTTATTTGAAATTGTTCAAAAAGAGTAGTTAAGTAAAAGTTTTTTTATGCCAGCCTAATAGGTTATTAGTAATTAAATGGATTTTCGACAGTGATGCTAAGAATGATCCATATAAGACTCCTGTTAAAATTTGATATAGGAGTGATCGCCCGGTATGTTATTAGGCGGGTTGTCACAATAGTGTATGAGACCTTAATTTTTTATGTTTCCTTTGTTGATACCTGGGCCAACGGCACCAAGTGATGACATCAATTTCTACCTAGCTCCTTTGGTAGAAGAATTAATTGAGTTGTGGGAAGAGGGTGTGCAAGCATTTGACTATTTTAGAGAAAGAAGATTTTACGCTGAAAGCTATGTTGATGTGGGCAATTCATAATTTTTCAGCTTATGTGACATTATCCGGTTGTGTAGTACATGGTTATTTAGGGTGTCCTATTTGTGGAGAGGAGACTAAATCTCTTTGTATCCCCACTAGCTCAAAAAATGTATACCATTGCCATAGGAGGTTGTTACCCCCCGCTCATAGTTTCATATTTGAGAAAGGTTCCAATTTTTTATTGGGCGGGTTGAACATAGGCTACTGCCGAAAAAACTTTCAAGTTAAGAAATTGAAAGTAAATAATCTGATTGTGGCCAAAATATTCCAAACAAGAATCCTAAATTTAAGAGTGTCAAAAGAAGACCCCAATTGGGAATGAAACTAAGACAAGAAAGGCATGGTCTAGGAGGTCAATTTTATTTGACTTGACTTATTGGAAGAAAAACTCAGTACGCCATGTATTGGATGTGATGAACGCATAGAAGAACACCGTTGAACATATTATGGGCACATGCCTTGGGGGGAGTCATTCTAAGAAAGGAAAAAATGCATGAAAAGACCTTAAATTGTTGAAACTTAATCCACAACTATGGTTGAAAAAACATAGTAGGGGAAGGACAATAATTTTCCCTGGTGCGTTTACTCCGACGAGTAAGGAAGAGGAGGTGTTTTTAGACACAATATATAATTTGAAGGTTACATCTAATTTTTCGTCCAACTTACAAAGGATTGTGAATTATGATACCCATGATTTACATAAGTGTAAGTCCCACGATTGGCCTGTGATCATGCAATTGGTTCCTCTATTGTTTTAGCCCTTTTTCTCTAGGCATAAGGATTTACGGAGGGCTATTATGAAAATTAGTATTTCCTTCTCACATTTATGTGAGAAGGTAGTCAATCGGGAACGCATAGTGTCTACAAAATTGGCGGTTACTGTAACGATTTGTGTGTTGGAGAAGTACTTTCCCCCATCATTCTTTGACATAAGTGTTTACTTGTTGGTACACCTATGCGACGAGGCACTTCTTTGCGGTCTTGTTAGATATCCGTGGATATATCCGTTTGAAAGATTGATGAAAGTTTTTAAAGATTACGTCAAGAATACAAGATTCATTGTAGGACCAATTGCAATGGAATACATAATCGTGGAGTCATCAATCTATACTCAGGAACATATGCCTGACTCGACCAGCGTTGATGACATTGATGAGTTCATCGATAAGGGTGTTCATGTGATGGCCAAACGAGTGAAATTAACGAGTTTGAAACATGAACAAGTAGCTCGTTATCTATTTTAAACACATAAAGATGTCAAAGAATGGAAAAGGTAAGTTTAAATTATCTTAAGTTTTACATTATTTTAGATTATTTTCTACGTGATTAATATTTTAAAATGTTCGTCTCGTTAATTTTATGCAAAAAATATGAATCCCATGAGAACAATAAAAGACGAAAAATAATGGCACAATCAGACAATGAATTTAGGCTGTGGTTCTCACACGAGGTAATTATAATGAAAATGGTTGTTATATAATGTTAAATTACAATAAAACTTTACAACTAACCTAATGAATTTATCTATATTCTCATCTCTTAAATACGGGTGATGCTACATCAAGGCTTGCTCGTCTAGCCATTGAACACAAGAGTACAAAAAGTATCGATTGAGTGGTTACGTATTCAGTGTAAGGGTATACAAGGAAAGTACAAATGTATAGAACTCGGGTATTTTATACAAGGCTCTTACTTTCTTTCTTTGAAGCGCGAAAGATATAAACCTCGTTGAAGATGAAATGACTTGCTATGGTGTAATTCAAAGTATATTTGAATTTTACTATGTAAGCTTCAAAGAGATTGTATTTTACTGTGATTGGGTAAGAGTTGAGGATAAAAATGCTTGTAAAGTTAATACTGACATCAATTTGATCATGATTGACTTGTCCAAGTTGAAGAGCAACGAATACGTGATCGATGAGAGATTTGTTTGTGCATTTCAAAAGGTTAAGCAAGTGTTTTACTTGGAGTATATTAATAACGAGTCATGGTCAATCGTCCTACATGTGCCAAAGCGTCTAAAAACTAGTGTGGATGACTTGGTTTCTCCTATCGAATATCAATCCATTTTTTATGATAACCCAAATTTGAAACAGTTTTCAGAATTGTAATATGTATTCCAATTATCGGACATTAGTTTAATGCTTTTAATTCATTTGCACTTTATCATTTTACTGCATGTAATATTTAGATTTAATTCTTAAGCATTAATTCAAAGTCCATGTCGTGTGGGTGTATTATTTTAGTGTTTTATTATTATTGGACATCAGTTTAATGTTTTTAATTCATTTGTACATGATCAGTTTAGTGCATTAATTCAATGTTGCAAGTGTTTTGTTATAATATGGGTAGTTTTGTAGTGTTCTAATTCATTTGGATTTGTACTAATAGCAACAATTTTTACGAAAAATGTCTTCTTTAGAGCTTGGCGTCAGTGGAGGCGATGAGGTCTCATAGAACCCTTAGGCTCCCAAAATGGGGCAAATGGGATCGGTTGTTGAGAACAAGAAGAAAATATTGGCTAGATCCCTCGAGTTGGTGAAGACAATTATTGGCCTGGGGTACACTAGTTGGACGGGGGTGGAAAATGAGCTCAAGTTGGCTATTTGGGCGACACTACAGGTAATGTATTTATATTTATATTTATATTTATATTTATATTTATATTTATATTTATATTTATATTTTAATTTCAATTTCAATTTCAATTTCAATATCAATTTCAATTTCAATTTCAATTTCAATTTCAATTTCAATTTATATTTATATTTATATTTATATTTATATGCAACTAACACTTACTTTCTTTTTGTTTTGTATTTGTTTGACAGGAACAATTCGGTTTGCTCCCACAACTCTGCGATTCCGTGTTGGAGCAGTTGAGGGAACAATATAAGACGTGGAAGAAACATTTATGGGCACAATACTTTGGGAAGACCAAGGACTCCATTCTCAGACTGCCTAAGATCGTCCTGTCGAAGGAGCCGATCTCATTGACACAGTGGTAAAATTTCATCGACAATGAGATCGAGGAGCGAAAATTGGCATCTCGCCAATCGGGGAGGGAAAACCGGGCAAAAAATATGGACGTGCACTACTCGAGGCGGACGTCTTACGCTGAGGTGGAGCACGGGATGGTAAGTTTTTATTTTTCTATAATTATAATTTTATATTATTCTGCATTATTTTATTTTGTGGTACTCACTAATTTTGCATTATTTTATTTCAGGAGACGTGGAATGGCCGTAGGGGTAGGCCACATACGCTCAATGCCTATTTGGCAATTCAGAGGAATAAGGGCAAGGACAAGGAGGTGTCCTTGATCATCATGACCACGATTGTAAGTTATAAATGTTTAATTTTTATTAATTACGTTATAAAGTTTTTATTTACCTAATTAACTAATCATGTGATTTTTGTCGTTTCAGGCAAAGCTTAAAGAAGTGCATGAGTCGCAGTCGAATGCCGACAAGGCATATTTGGCTACGGACGCACTCAGCCAAGTTATCGATGTTGATCGTAAGGGGAGGACTAGGGGGTGAGCTCGCAGGTGGGAAAGTCTAGGATCATCAGAATGGAGATGAGCAACACTGGGTTGGCTAGTCAGGTGGACATGGATGACGAGAAGCTATCAAGGTTGGAGGCGAAGATCCTAGATATGTACACCTTCATGAAGCGTGAGTTGGGCAAGGGCAAGGGAAAAGGGAAGGAGAAGACGGTGGAGGAGGACATGGATGTCACTACTTCATCACCAATACGCGTGGACTCACTGCTTGATAATTCGGTTCCCATCTTGGCTCCCGTCCAGCAGCTTATATCAACAGTCGGTTGGTTGAGCAAGTTTTTACTCGACATATATGTTGGCTATCGGATAGAGAGGGGGTTGAGGGGCCCGAGAACCCTCCTGGGTATGCCGGTTCATGGATGTATCTTTTAAGACATCGAGGCCAAGGTGCTTATAACGCATGTGATACCCCAAAAGGATGCGAACAATACGGCATGACGCATATTGAGGGGTGTCTCAATGCATATATTGTGTGTCCTTCATTACTCCTCCAACTTACTGATGACTCTATGCATTAATTATTTGTATTTATTTTATTTAGACACTTGGATTACATTTATATATTTTTTATTTGTTACATTTTGGTTTGGATATGGATTGTATTTCTATTTTATTTAGATATGGAATTATATATAAAATGATTTGGTGCATTCATTCTATTTTATTTGGATATATGCTATTTGAACAGGTACAATTTTGCTATAATAAGTACAAATATACTATTTGGTAGGGGCAGTGGCAATACTGTGCAATAGATTTCTTTTTAATTCAGCCTAAAATTGTCACGGTCAAAGACCGTGACAAGTTCGTGACAAGGGAACTTGTTGATATGCCCGAAGTGTAACCTCGGCCCAGAGACACCAACCTCGGCCGATATTATGGCCGAGGTATTGATCAGTCCAAGATAAGCCATGGGCCCGCGGTATCATCCCTCGGCCAGACAGGGGTCGGCCCAGGCCGACACTACCATCTACACTTCAATGGACACTACGCGCATCACAGGCTTCAACAGCGTTCTCATATACCTGGGTATGGCAACCTCGACCGAGGGTAGGCCGAGGTGACAGGGAGCCTTGGTAACCTTCAACATGGAACCAGTCCTACCTCGGCTTGGGCCGAGGTGACAAGAAGCATTAGTAATCATCAGCATGTTATATGCCCAACCTCGGCTGGGGCCGACCCCAGCATATGTCTCTGCTGAGATCAGGCCGAGACTCCCTATGACACATCTAGGATTGAACGGGCATCAAGCCTTTACACCTCGGCCTCTCCCAGGCCAAGATCATCCACCAATATGACTACCGAGCACCTGTTGACATTTGGATAAGGACACATGGGCACAAATCAGTTGTAACAAGATTATTCTCCACATGTGGGAGAATATTTCATCATCATTACTTACATGTGACAGTGACAGATGGCACTCCCACATTGGTGAGGCTACCACCCACATGCTCATTACATGCATGGGGGGTACATTACACCCCCTAGGCACTATATATAGGGATCATCACCTACCTTGCAAAAGGATCCCAATTATTCAACCCTAGCTGAAACTCTGTCTAAATCTACAGTAGAGAGAGAAAGCTTGAGAGATTGTATCCATGGCCATTAGTGCCTTCATTCAGTAATATTACTCACAGACTCACAGTGGACGTAGGCCAGATTGGCTGAACCACTTATATTCCGGTGCTGATTCCTCTTATCCTCATCTCCTTCTGTTATCTCTTTATATAGCTGTGTTGCCATTGTTATTCATATATTGAGCTTGGAAACACCTCATCTGGTGGTGCTGATCCTAGCCTCATCATTTTGGCGCCGTCTGTGGGAAACGAGAAGTTATCTCTTCCTCTTTTTCTGCTTAACCTCTTCGGGGATCTCTGGTGGTGAACTAGGAACCACCCCTTGCGTGGAGTTGTTTCACCATTGAAAGAGGTCCTTTAAGGTATTAAGCTCACTTGCTACTCAAGATCTTTATTGTTAACCCATGGCACCAGAATTACCACCGCCTCTTTCGCTGGCCGGAGGTGGAGGGGCTAGCTCCAGTCAAGCTCCTCCCCAGTCCAAAATGGCGGAGGTAGCAGCAGCCTTGAAATCCTTAGCTGCAACACAACAAGCCATGAAGGAGCAATTTGCCCAGCTCAGTCAAACCATGATGATGAGGCCACCTGGAGTCTCACCGGACATGATCACTCTGGCGACAGTTCAGCCTCATCAAGCAGAGGCGAAGAGTGTACTCCAGGGAGAAGTATGATGTCATCCGGGAAGAGGTAAAAAAGTTGGAAGAGGCTGAGTTCATAAGAGAGGTCACCTACCAGGAGTGGCTCTCAAATGCAGTCATCGTGCCTAAGGCCAATGGGAAGTGGTGAATGTGTGTAGATTTCACCGACCTGAACAGGTCTTTCCAGAAAGACAGCTATCCCTTACCTAGGATAGACCAGATGGTGGACGCGATGGCAGGGCACGAGCTCATGAACTTCATGGACGCTTATTCAGGCTATAACCAAATCTTCATGGATGCTAAACACTCTAAGAAGACAGCCTTCATTACTGATAAAGGGACGTACTGCTACAAGGTGATGCCCTTCGGTCTGAAAAATGCGGGGGCAACGTATCAACGTCTTGTCAATAAGATGTTCGAGGAGCAAATAGGTAAGACCATGGAGGTGTATATGGATGATATGCTAACGAAGAGCCTGAAAGCATGTACGCACGTAGCGTACCTTGAGAAGACCTTTGACGTCATGGACTCGTATAGAATGAATCTCAACCCAGCGAAGGGTGTCTTCGGGGTAGGAGCCGAGAAGTTCCTGGGGTTCATCGTTAATCAGAGGGGGATTGAAGCAAACCCTGAGAAGATCAAGACCTTGCTCGACATGAAGACTCCTAGGAGTATCAAGGATGTCCAGAGACTCACAGGAAGAGTGGCCGCCCTTAACAGGTTTGTCTCTAGGGCAACGGACAAGGGTCTTCCATTCTTTAAAGTTCTTAGAAAAGCCTTCCAGTGGGACGAAGAGTGTGAAAAAGCCTTCAATGAACTCAAGTCCTACTTAGGGTTTCCCTTATTGCTGTCTCGGCCCATCACGGGGGAAAGGTTGTTTGTGTATCTCGCAGTCTCTAAATCAGCCATCAGCGCGACCATCATACGGGAAGAGGATGGAATCCAGAGACTTGTGTACTTCAATAGTTTAGCTCTTCAAGGGTCTGAACGGAACTATCCCCGAATGGAGAAGTTGGCTTATGCCCTGATACATGCCTCGAGGAAGATGAAGCCTTACTTCCAAGTTCACTCCATGGTAGTCCTCACTGAGTCCCCACTAAGGCAGGTTCTTCATAAACCCGAGAAGTCCGGAAGATTGATGACCTGGGCCATCGAGCTAGGAGAATATGATCTTACCTACCAGCCTAGGACAGCCATCAAGGGGCAGGCCCTCGCAGAGTTCACTTGGGAAGAGACAGATAGAGGTTTGGAAGAGGCCGAGACAGAGAAAGGTTTAGATGATGCCGAAGAGACAAACTGAAGTGTCTTCCAAGATTCAGAAGAGACTGCACTGAACGTCTTCCGAGGCCAAGAAGAGGTCGTCCCAGGAAAAACCCGATGCAGAGTAGAAGAGAACGAAGATGATCGATACCTCTTCGAGAAAGGGGTTATGAGAGAAGGGGTCTTCTCATGAAATGCAGACGTATGGAGCCTCTTCATTGATGGATCTTCATGTGACAGTGGAAGCGGCGCGGGGCTAATACTCTCGGCTCCAGATGGCGCCAACATTGAATATGCCTTGAGATTCAACTTCCAGGCCTCAAACAACGAGTCCGAGTATGAGGCCATGATAGCAGGTCTCTTATTGGCTACAACTCTTCGAGTAAAGCGACTCCTACTCCATAGCGACTCAAGGTTGGTTGTCAATCAAGTGTTGGGGGTATACGAGGCCAAAGAAGAAAGGATGGCCAAGTACTTAAAGAAGGTAAGAGGGTTGCTAGAGTATTTTGAAGAAGCAAAGCTGAAGAGAGTACCTCGACTGAGCAACAACCACGCTGATGCATTGGCAAGGCTGGCCTCGGCAATGAAGACAGATTTGGGAAGGACCATTCCCATCGAGGTCTTAGGAAAGGCAAGCATCGAGGAGGACGAGGTATGTATCCCTTGTCACAATGTGAACCTGAGAGACTCATGGATCGACCCGCTCGTCAGATACCTAAGAGATGGAGAGCTACCTGAGTCCAAGATGGAAAGGAGAAAGTTGAGATACAGGGCTGCCAAGTTCTCAATAGTAGGAGACGTCTTGTACAAAAAGGGATTTCTATTGCCTCTCCTCAGATGCGTGCATCCCATGGAGGTATCCCGGGTCTTACAGGAGGGTCATGAGGGTTCCTGCTCTAGCCACATAGGGGGAAGGCCCTTAACCAAGAGGATCATCACTCAGGGATACTGGTGGCCTACCTTGTCTAAGGACGCTACAGACTATATGAAGAGGTGCGACAAATGTCAAAGGTTCGCCACTATCCCTCATCAACCCCATCATCCTATGACGTCAATCTCTTCTCCATGGCCATTTGCGATATGGGGAATTGACTTGGTAGGACCTCTGCCAAGAGTTGTCAACAACTATAGATTCTTGATAGTTGCCATTGACTACTTTTCAAAGTGGGAGGAGGCAGAACCAATGATAACGATTACAGAGCAGAAGACCTTCCAGTTCATTTGGAAGAACATCATATGCAGATATGGCCTCCCAAACACTCTCATCTCAGATAATGGGACCCAGTTCAAGAACTCCTCCTTAGAAAAATATTGCCTAAGAGTGGGGATTAAGCAATTCTTCTCATCTCCCGGTCGACCTCAGGCAAATGGCCAGACCGAGGTCACTAACAGAACTATCTTGGACGGGATCAAGAAGAGGTTAGAAGATGCGAAGGGGATATGGACAGAAGAGGTTCACGCAGTGTTATGGGCCTACAGAACTACGGCAAGGACACCAACAGGAGAAACCCCATTCATGCTGGCACATGGATCAGAGGCCGTCATACCAACGGAAGTAGGACTACCAACTCATCGGATTTAGACCTACGACCCTGAGAGCAATGGGGACAAGAGTAGGCTAGACCTAGATCTTATCGAAGAAAGAAGGGAAGACGCAGAGGTCAGAAAAGCAACCTACCAGCAGAGGGCTACGAAATTCTACAACCAAATGGTGAAGTCAAGACCCATTACAGTGGGAGACCTAGTGCTAAAGAAGACCCTACAGAAGGTAAACAAGCTACACCCAAATTGGCATGGCCCCCACAAAGTAACGGAAGAGGTTGTGCCTGGCACGTACAGGCTAGAAAACCTAGAAGGAGAACCTTTCACTAACCCATGGAATGTTGACCATCTCAAGAAATATTACATATGATGTTGCCTTGAATTTTATGTAAATGTACCATCTTATTGAGAACAGGTTATTGATAAAGATCAGTTCCATGACAGTTCTTGCTTCATCCTTAGATCAGAAATTTATTATGGGGATAACCTCTTAGGTAATGACCTCAGACCCTCATAACATCACTCGGTGGTGACGAGGTCTGAGCTCAGACACCTTGGCAGAGGACCTCAGACCCTTAACATCATTAATTTGGTGAAATTTATTATGGGGATAACCTCTTAGGTGATGACCTCAGACCCTCATAACATCACTCAGTGGTGATGAGGTCTGAGCTCAGACACCTTGGCAGAGGACCTCAGACCCTTAACATCATTAATTTGGTGAAATTTATTATGGTGATAACCTCTTAGGTGATGACCTCAAACCCTCATAACATCACTCGGTGGTGACGAGGTCTGAGCTCAGACACCTTGGCAGAGGACCTCAGACCCTTAACATCATTAATTTGGTGAAATTTATTATGGGGATAACCTCTTAGGTGATGACCTTAGACCCTCATAACATCACTCGGTGGTGACGAGGTCTGAGCTCAGACACCTTGACGGAGGACCTCAGACCCTTAACATCATTAATTTGGTGAAGTTGGCTATGAGAACAGCATATTATGTAAAGACTTCATAGCCTAATAGCAATTCAGTGTTGAGATCAGAATTATTGACTGAATATAAACAAGAACACTACAACAAAATAAGAGAAGAGATTGGCATTCAGAAAAAGGAAGAGATCGTATAACATTCAAAGGTGTTGCAAGTTACAAATTACAAGTTCAGTAACAAGTTACAAAATACAAATTTTGGTTACAAGTTAAACGTCTGAAGGGGGAGCATTAACAGTCTCGATTGGGTTGACTTGATCAGCGCTGGTCACCTCGGCCACATCATCAGCAGGGTCAGTCCCTTTGAGCTCAGTCCCTCCCAGAGTCGCAGTCTCAGCTGGAGCAGCAGCTTCGTCTTCTACCTCTTGAAGGGCCTATGCAAACTGAGGGTCGGCAAAGACGAGACCCACAAAGTCAGAGGCCTTTAGAGTGGCAACCTCCTTCTCTCGGACTTCAGCCCATTTTGTAGTGGCCTTGACACCTCTTTCGAGGTATTCAAAGCCAAAACCCATGAAATCGTCTGAGCCTTTATATTCAGAAATTATTTTAGGAGTGGCATCTTCAAGGGCAGCTCTGACAGCCGCACTGACCTTCTGCTGTAGAGCATCATCTTTTACCTTCAGGTCTTGGGCATGGTCCTTGACGAGCACATAGATGTCTTTTTCCAGCCCCTTAACCTTCCTCTCAGAGGTCTGTAGCTCTGACTTCAGACGGTCGACTTCAGCATTGAGGGCACTCTCAACCTTCTCGGCATCTTGCCCCTTCTGGATAAGGGGAAATTTCCTCAGGGCCCAGTTCAAAAGCTGATACATGGAAGTCACTCCCTGCACATTTAATGAAGAGGTTAAGCAGGAGAAAAGTCAGACGTTGCACTTGTAAAAATTTGGCAAAGGAACAAATCATACATGGACTGCCCTGTGAAGGCCGAACTCAACCAGCAGGGAGGTGTCCATGTCTCTGTAGAAATGCTTGTCGGACTCAGTCATTACAGAGGCGAGTGCATCCATGGCCTGCCTGCTGTGGCCGACCACATTATCCGTTAGCTTCAGCTGATCCAGACGAGCCGTCAGGATGTCGGCCGAAGAGATTGGAAGTGCAGCATCTGAGGCCTTCTTTTGCCTCACTATCGGCCTCTGATCCTCAGAGGGATGGGCTTCAGGGGCCCTCTTCTTTGAGGCCTGAGATTTGGATGTTTTGGGAGCCGGGGGAGGAGCGTTCAGACCAACCTTTTTGGCAAGCCTCGCCAAGCTCGGAGCAGCCATGTCCCACAGTTCGTCAGAGATGTCTTGTGGTCGCTCTGCAAAAGTCAATAGATATGGGTTAGAAATATTATATGAATGATTTCAGAGGTTAGACTTAATAAAAATTCTTACCAAAATCAACAAGGGGACTTCCACTAAGGCTCGTCCCCGAGAGATATTGGGGGGTCAGCAAATGTTCGAATTTGACAAACAGACCATGTGCCCCCTGGTCTTGCAGGGCCTTCACCTTCTGCATATTTTGAAGACTTAGACCAGGATCGGCCCTGGCAGACATAGAGACCTTACCCCATTTGAGGGGTATCCTCGGCTCAAGAGTGGAAGAAGAAACACATGGGCCAAATTCCCATGGCCCTGAGGTGAAAAAATAACGAGGCTTCCAGTTATGATTTGAGGTCTGAGTCACCTGGAGCATCTTCTTCTCAGGCCTCCGAGCCAAAAAATGATAGTAGCTCGGATGGTTTTTGGCCGAGGTTGGGACATAGCAACCAGCAAAGACCTGAACTGGGAGATCAGAGTGGTGGACTGCCCTCCATAAGATAATGGCCCCTATGATAACTCTCCAGGCATTGCGAGAGAGCTGTGAGGGAGCCAAGTTGATGTACGAGAGAAGGGATCTAAAGATGGGATGGATGGGTAGGCCAAACACTAACTTAAAAATCTGCTCATATAGGTAGATTTCCCCATCTCGGCCATGGTAGACCCTCTCTTCCCTCAGAGGTCTCCTTAATTTGATGGAAGGACATGATGGAGTACAAGTATCTGAAGCACAGAAGATCAACCTCAGTGACTGTGCTCTCGAACTCGGCCGCCTCAGAGGTATCAACATCGCTTTTGGTGTCTTCATCATCATCATCAAGCTCAACGTCGGCCGGAGCTGATGTAGATGGGTTACTGGGGAATCTCTGAGCGAACTCTTCCCCTGTGACGGCCGACAGGGGGATGGCATCAAGAATGGGTGGCACAGCCACACTCAGCTCAAGCACTTCAACCTCTGAAGAAGAGGCTGAGGTGCTAAACCCGTTATGGGATGAAGCTCGGCTGGATACCTCGGCCTGATCAGGGGCCTGATCAGGCCGACGTGTGAAATCCATAGCTTCCTGGAATAAGTCCACTGACATGGGATCTGAGGTAGAAGCTTCAGACTCAGACATAGGAGTTGGATCAGCAGGCACCCCTATATAATAGAAGTTCTCCGGGGGGTCAGGATATATAACCCTCAGAGGTGGTGGAAATAAGGGTCTAATGGGAAACTCTTGTGTCCTACGAGCTTCCTCTTGGGCTCTCTCTATCTGCCTAATTTTTTCTAAGGTCTTCTCTCTGAGAGAGGGGAAATCCTCAAGAAGCTGGTATAAAGGCCTGAGCATCAGAGGACAACCCTAAACTTGGGAAAAACTCCTAAAACTACAAACACGATTGACTTGTAAAATAAAGGGGTTTAAAGATCAAGCTTAGAAGTTTCAAGAAAACACAGTTCGTCGGAGTTAATTGAGCTCGCCAGAAAACTTAAAAGGTCGCCGAAAAATGCAAACCAAATACCAGAAACAAAGGAAATGGAAAGGGAAAAGTACCTGGAAATGAATCGATGAATGAAACGAAGAGAACTCGCAAGAAAAGCAGGGGAAATCCTCTGTAGAAGGATGTTGAGTGGAGGAGCTTAGAGAGAGAAAATCGTAAGAACTTTGTGTGCACAGTAGAGGAAACTAAGAAGAAGGAAGAAAAAGAAGGGTTTAAACCCTTAAATACTTAGGCACGTTTCCCAAGGCCCATCATTGCCTTGGGAAACCCAAAGGACGGATGACAGCACACGCCAACCAAGTATGTACGCTCTGGCTTGGGATAAGTGTCATGCAGGTATTAGCTTAGGACGAACAGGCCTCGGAGGTGAAGCAATCCCCTAGCCACTTGCTCTCGCATATGACTAAGGGCTGGGGGGTGATCGATATGCCCGAAGTGTAACCTCGGCCCAAAAACACCAACCTCGGTCGATATTATGGCCGAGGTATTGATCAGTCCTAGATAAGCCATGGGCCTGCGGTATCATCCCTCGGCCAGACAGGGGTCGGCCCAGGACGACACTACCATCTACACTTCAATGGACACTACGCGCATCACAGGCTTCAACAGCGTTCTCATATACCTGGGTATGGCAACCTCGGCCGAGGGTAGGCCGAGGTGACAGGGAGCCTTGGTAACCTTCAACATGGAACCAGTCCTACCTCGGCTTGGGCCGAGGTGACAAGAAGCATTAGTAATCATCAACATGCTATATGCCCAACCTCGGCTGGGGCCGACCCCAGCATATGTCTCGGCTGAGATCAGGCCGAGACTCCCTATGACACATCTCGAATTGAACGAGCATCAAGCCTTTACAGCTCGGCCTCTCCCAGACCGAGGTCATCCACCAATATGACTACCGAGCACCTGTTGACATTTAGATAAGGACACATGGGCACAAATCCGTTGTAACAAGATTATTCTCCATATGTGGGAGAATATTTCATCATCATTACTTACATGTGACAGTGACAGATGGCACTCCCACATTGGTGAGGCTACCACCCACATTCTCATTACATGCATGGGGGGTACATTAAACCCCCTAGGAACTATATATAGGGATCATCCCCTACCTTGCAAAAGGATCCCAATTATTCAATCCTAGTTGAAACTCTGTCTAAATCTACAGTAGAGAGAGAAAGCTTGAGAGATTGTATCCATGGCCATTAGTGCCTTCATTCAGTGATATTACTCACACACTCACAGTGGACGTAGGCCAGATTGGCTGAACCACTTATATTCCGGTGCTGATTCCTCTTATCCTCATCTCCTTCTCTTATCTCTTTATATAGCTGTGTTGCCATTGTTATTCATATATTGATCTTGGAAACACCTCATCTGGTGGTGCTGATCCTAGCCTCGTCACTTGTCACGATCATTGACCGTGATAATTTTTTTAGGGTTTGTCATGGTCTTTAATCATGACAAAACTTGTCAGGGTTAAAGATCGTGACAGGTTCGTGACAAGTCCGTGACAAAAATAGTTATCAACCCCATACTTGTCACGGTCAATGACTGTGGCAATCCGACAGTTTTGGTGTATTATTTTATTTAACTACTATCGGGATAATATCCCTGACAAATATAATAAAATAATATTTTAATGGGCATTTGGGACCCTCAATCAACACAATGCCACAAATTTGACGTTGTAAAAAATAGTGTCGAATTAAAAATATTTATATGCCAAAATATTCTATTCGACACTGCGAGTCTAATAGTACATTTTTCGTATTTTTTTGAATCACGATTTAGAATTGTAAAGGGTCATAAGGTATTATATTTGAATAAGCTTAGTGGGAGGCATTCTAGACATACTTACAATAAAGTTCTGAAATTAATAGACTATCTAATCAAAACATGCCTTGTTGGATCCAAGAACATTCGCCAAGGGATCTTGTGAAATTTAAAAGAAAATGAACAGCACAAAATTCGAAGCAAAATAATGTTATAAGAGAATCAAAGTCTAAGTTTTCGAGAGAGGTTTAATTATAAGATGTAAGTTTTCAGTGTGGTTATGGGGTTCTTTATAACTCAAGTTTGAGATTCGGGTAAGTATCATAACTTAGTTTGCAGCTATCCAGTATTTGATGACACCTATTTCTTTATTTCTAATGACCTTCACCTGGCGGTCTAAACTTTGAATTTGACGTTCCACAAACTCAGGGTTAGGTTGAAAAAGAATTTCATGCCATGTAATGACATGTGTTGGGTCTAGAATATATTAGCGCAACTGGGACACACAGAACACATAATGGATATTAGCAATTCTGTAGCGAATTCTTACTCATAGGCCACATATACAATACATTTGGTAATACCAAAGGGTCCAATGTATCTTTGGTTGTCTTGAGTCTTTCTTTAATCTGTTGTATCTTCTTAGTACTTTTTGTGTTATTACATACGGAAATGAATGGATACTCTAAGGGTAAGGTTTTCAAATGAATCATGGGAGGGTATAGATGTCTTGTTGATTAAGGTCAACAACTATTCATTTATGATAAGAACTTCGTAAGATTAGAGTGAGTATAGGAAGTTAAGAATTAAAATAACAATAATCCATTTGAAGTAGTATTCAATAATCAGTATGATAATGTTATTGGAACGAAAAATGTTAGGTTTACAAGGTTAAGGTTGAGGATTGGTTCAAAAACAAGATAACCCATAATTGTCTGTTTTAGAGGCTTCGGGTTAATATCAATACAAATAAAAAATCAATCAAAAACCTTTGGAGATAAAGTAATAGTGTTGATCTAAACTCCGAAGAGAGTCATCCACATGATAAATAAAATGAGGCTGTAAGGACATTATCAGTCACATTTAGTATGTCATATACCACTACAAGTTATCAAAGAATTGGGAAGCTAACATCTAAAAGCGACAATTTGAATTTCAAGACGACTTCAACATTCAAGCCCAACAAGGATGAATTTGGTAAAATATGTTTTAAGTTTCATTTACATTTTACGTAAAAAGTGTTGGGATATTTTTGTGAAAAATAAACTATTTTCCAATTTATGAAAAATGATTTTTAAAATGATTTTAAATAGTTTTAAATTTTCAAAAATATTTTTATCATAAAAGTTTTTAGATAAACTTTGTTGATCTGGAAAATAGTCTTAACTTTTGAAGTTTCCAAGTTTTTTTAAAGACTGAACTTTTTGGGATAAGTTACCGTTGTTTAAACAACGCCGCTTGTCGTTCAAACGAGATGTGATCTCGCTCGAACGACAGGTCATTCACCTGACACATCACTGCCTTGATTTTATTATAAATAAGGGTGTCAGGCTTCTGATTTTCGTGGGGAGAAAACACTGGATTTAACAGAATACGTTTTGAGTGTTTTTGTTTATTCTCCAACACATTTTTTAGGGTTCAAACTGTGTTTTACAATTCATAAATCCTAGACTTTTTGTGTGAGTTTTTTTGCGAAACCTGAAGCATATTTTTACTGGGAATTTCGCTGCTGAATCATAGGTTCCTTCGAAAGGTACTGGGCTGACCATAGGTGCCACTTGCGGGAGGTACTGGGCTAATCGACTACGTGTCATAGGGAATGGTGTAGTGTTCCGGGGATGACGACTACGAACCGACACCTAGGGTATTTCATAAGTCAAATTGTATTTTCGCTATAATCTGATTATAAATCATTCTTTTATAAAATATAGTGGAAATAAAAGGTTTTTGGCCCTGCGGGGATTTTTTCCTGAGAACAGCTTTTGTCAGTATTTGTCATGGCATGAATTAATTTGAGATTTGAATTGTCAAGTAGTTGCATGTTTAGGGGATGATTTAATTGGTATTAGGTTTGAGCAAATTTAGACATCCAATTAAATTAGTCTGGATTGGAAATTGCGAATCTATTTGAATCAATATCGCACATGCAGTTTCAAATTGGTATCAGAGCAGGTTACGCTAATTTATCGCGTATTTCTATTTTTTGCAATCATGTGAGATATTGATTTGTTTTTAAAACTGATTTTTAAAAGTTTGTCACAATGTTTACAAATGAGCACTTATATAATCGAATGCCGATTCTTGATGGGTCCAATTATACCTATTGGAAAGCTCATATGAAATCCCAGTTGAAATCCATTGACGAATGTGTTTGGCTTCTTTGTGAAAGAGGGTGGACTCCTCCCACTGTCACTGCTAATAACATCACCTCTTTGAAATATGTGTCAGATTTGACTGAAGATGATTTCAAAATGTCTAATTTTAATTCCCGTAGTTTGAATGCTATTTCTGGAGCCGTCACCCCCGACGAGTTCCGCCGAATTATCACATGCACCATATCTAAAGAGGCATGGGATGTCCTCCAGTTGACACTTGGGGGTACGAATGAGGTTAAAGAATCAAAGTTACAAATTTTGGCCACCCAGTTTGAGACCATTACGATGTCTGAATCCAAATATTTTGATGAGTTTTATGCACGTTTGTCAGACATTGTTAACTCGAGTTTTAATTTAGGTGAGCCTATTGATAACACGCGTGTCGTTAAAAATATTTTAAGATCTCTTCCAAAGCATTTCATTCCTAAAGTCACTGTTGTGAATTCATTGGGAAAGTTAAATTCACTTAAGTTAGAAGAGCTCGTAAGAGACCTGCAAACTTATGAGATTGACATGTTTCCCAAAACCATTAAGGCTAAGGATAGAGGCGTTGCTTTAAAGACTCAAGTTAGAAAGAGAAATAAAGAGAGAGTGTATGAGTATGATTCTGAGGAAAAGTTTAGCATTGACGATGTGGCCTTATTTGCAAAAAAAATTAGAAAGTTTATCAAAATGAACAAAAATAATTCTTTCAATAAAAAGTCTTTTAAGAAAAATAAAAAGAAAGAAAAGGCCACAGAAGGCAATGAAAAAGAGAGTGAGAGAAAAAGAGGAAAAGAGTGGAGAAGATGAGATTATTTGTTTTTAATGTCAAGGCAAAGGACATAGGGATTTTGAATGTGCTACTAGGCTAAGAGAAAAGGGAAGAAAGTAGCCATGCCCGCCACTCTTAGTGATAATGAAGGAGATGATGAGAAAGACGAGTCCGAAAAAGGTTTAGCTCATAGAATGTGTGTAGCTTTTTCGAGTCAAGTGAGCTCACCCACTTTGTCCCACGATGATAGTGTCCACGAGAGCAACTGCGATAAGTCGAGTGTTTCTAGTGGAAATGAGAGCGAGTTTGAGAGTTGAGATGACAATGAGCTTCAAAAATATTTTACGGATTTGTACACCGATACCTTGAAAATAAAGAAATATAATATGGATTTAGGTCATCGGGTTTTGGATTTGGAGAAAGAGAAGGAAGTTTTAAGGAGGGAAAAGTGTGACTTGACCGACACGGTGTCTAGTCTGATGACATGTATATCCCAACTCGAGAGTGATCTCAACCGTGCTCGGGAGGTCAAATTCCCTTTAGAGAATGCATCTAAGAAAGTTGAAAATATGGTTCTTAATCCTATTTTGGGTGGTGGTGAGAATGTAGGAAAAGGTCATGAAGGTGCGTCCACTTCTTTTGTTGCACTCAAGCCTGTTCGCACTTTGGTGATTGATTCACGTGGTTCTCATCCCAACCCACCTAGGCATCCCATTCCCATTAGAAGTGGACGTCCCAAAGTTTATGAGATAGGTATTCCTAGGCCGATTTATGTTTGCTTCCATTGCAAAAAGAAAGGACACCTTAGGGAGTTTTGTTTCAGATTGGGTTTCGTGCCACGTGATGCCACTACACATGCTCTTTCGCACGCACCTACCAATGATACTTTGCTTGCACATAATGATAGAGAATTTGCACATATTCGTGAGCAAGTAACGTTTTTGGTCAAGACTTCACATGATTTGATGGAGTTATTTCAAAAGACGTCACCATCTTTGGAGAACTCCACCACACTTCCCGGTTGAGGTCTAGACATGTTTGCTAGCATAGGGTGATTTACATGATGTCATCTTTGCCTATTGCTAATATGTACCATTTATTTTGTATTTTAGCATTTTTGTTTGCTTTTTTTATGTTTTAGCATTGTTTTGGATCCGTTTACCCTTTCCAGGAACTGTTTTTATGACTTTTTTCCCACTGGACACAACGGCATGACATTCTGAATAATATGGGAAATTTGACTTTTCTCATTCTAACGAGATAGATTCTCGTGCGAAGTCTTCTCGTGAGATGACATGTCGTTTAAATGACATGGCATCTCATTCGAACGACCCTGAATATTTTTGCAGTCCCCTGTTTCTTCTGGTTATATGTAATTGGTACTGCTGGGTTGTTTCTGAATAGTGTTCAAAAAATACAAAAAGATTTTCTCTTTTTAGAAAATTTTTGAAAAATCCAAAAAAATTTTGTATTTTGTTTGCACCTTATATGAATGCACATTTGGGATTACTAAGTCACAACTTCATGCCATGTCCATGTGACTGTTTGATAGTGTTTTGAGACAATATATTGTGTCATTCATGTGCTTTACAAAGTTTGAAGTCTTTAAGATGATATTGTGTTGCTATCTACATGATTGACTCTATTTGTCCTTTATTGCACACATGTACAGATTTGTGTGACTTTTGTGCTTGTCTATTACATGTTGGTTGAGTGTTTCCATCTCACTTCTGTCTATACAACGAACCAAATGCGATAAAAATTGATAAAAAGTAGTGCATGATTTAAACCGTTTGTTAGATTTGTGTATTTTATTTTCGAAAACGGTGAAGGGCTACGAAAGGTACTCATTTATCCTTTGCGATTAAGCCACCATTTAAATGGACCTACAAAAGTGAGGAATTGAAAATTATTCGGGGTCCAATGAGGTTTAAAAGAGGTCGAAAAAATTAAAAGGCAGTAAAAAGAAAACTATGCCAAAGGTGGGCCATTTTTTTTCGTTTCATCACCTCATATGAAAAATAATAGCATTGTATTTTAATGAGGGAATTTGGTTGGCATTTTAACGGTTTGTACATCCTTGAAAGTCATGAAAAATCATTACATAGTTTTGGATGTTATTGGTGTGGAAATCATTTATACTTTGATTTGTTGATATGATTAAGACGATGTCATCTAAATTCAACAATTTTACACCAAAGGACTATTTTTATGTTCATTCGTTAGGAGTACACTTATGCATCTTGCACATATGATATGATTGAGTTGATTTTCCTATCGAATTTGTTCACACCCATTCATTCCATTTTCATGATTTGGATGTCTCGGTGTAAATTCATGGTGTGTGATTTTTGTAACATCATTTTTGCGTTTTTGTATGAAAATTTGAAAAAAAATATCAAAAATAGTAGGTTTGCTTTGTTTTTCGTGACACCCCAATTTGGTTTATATGAGTTATTCTTTTCCTGTTTTATTTCTAACAAATAAAAAAGGGGGAGAACGAATTATGATTTTATGGGGGAGTTTAAGTATGGGGAGATTTGATTATGCTTACATGTTTTATGCTTTATATCATTTCAAATTCGATACGTCATGTGGTTTTTGCTTTATCTCATGTGTGTAGGTACAATTGAAGATTTTGGATTGCACACCCTGAAGAGAAAAGCTTAAAGGTTTTGAAGAGTTGATTGTTGAAGCCGAAGTTTGAAAAATTGAAGACTTGTCAGTTAATCTTTCCACGTTTGAATTTTTGGGAGGGTAGATTTGTATAGGTCATATTTTGGTTGATAATTCGGATATTTCTATTTTGTACTGGCATAGACATAGGGGATATTTATAAGGGCATTGTCCGTTACATTTAGTATACCATATACCGCTACAAGTTGTCGAAGAATTAGGAAGCTAACAGCTACAACGACAATCCGAATTTCAAGATGACTTCAACACTCAATCCCAACAAGGACGAATTTGGTAAAATGTGTTTTAAGTTTCATTTACATTTTACATAAAAAGTGTTGGGATATTTTTGTGAAAAATAAAATATTTTCTAATTTATGAAAACTGATTTTGGAAATGATTTTAAATAGTTTTAATTTTTGTGACAACCCGCTCACCAAAATATGGGGTGGCCAGCCCGATACTCCAATCTAACAGGAGACATGGATGGAATCATTCTTAGCATCACGATAATATAATAAGTATACAGGATAACCACCCAATGTTTTAGAAAAACGATCTGTCAAAATTTTGTTTTATAAGTTAAAGAAGGATTTTAAACAACCCAAAATAAAAGAAAGTGGAAACCCAAAAGACTTATAATACATACACAACAAGAATACACTAAGGGGACCGAATAAGCTGTTGGTCAACAGCTCATACAACAATATTTAATAAGTTGAATTTAAGTTACATCATATATCCATTAAGCAATTACAAAAGTTTGGGCCACACGCCCGAGTAAAGGACCCGATCATAACTAGAATACAAAAAGGAAGGCGTCTACACAAAATATCGCGTAACATCCGCAAAGTGTAACGGCTCCTCAAAACACCGAATAAAGAAAGTCATCCGGGCGTCCTTGCAGCGGAGAACCTGAGCGGGTACAAGTTTCATACACAACAAGAAATATGAACGGGTCAGGGCCCGATTTTATATGATCACCAGATGAATAAAAAGTATGACAGTTATGTATATTTAATCATGAATGATAAAGATGAGACCCTACGAACATAATCTCAATGCATAAATTAAGACAATGTAAGTGATTATGAATATCTTTTAGTTATGCAAGAGGATTTAAGTGAATATCATCAATTAGAAACTTTCATCCTTTTTCACTATTTCATTTCATCTTTCCATTCCTTATCAGGAATATAATTACTATCATATGCTCTTTATGGCATTTCATTCCTTAGCAGGAATATAATCACCTTTCATGCTCTTTGTGGCATTTATCATACATCAAGTCCCACTTGATTTAGAATAGTTATATTCATATATACATATAACGATTCTAAGACCTCCCTTCCGGGTTTCCCCAATGTGCGCGCCCCTAAATGACTATCATCTTACAGGGCCTATCACCAAGATAACCTAGGCACCTATAACGCAAGATGTCGGGAAGCGTCCATATGCTTGCGGGATAGTCAAGACCACACCCAAGATCTCCTAACCAGCGCAGAAACATAACATAATCGCTCATATGGCCTAGGACTATATCTACCCTGCATTCATTACCCAGGGGGCATCACCATGCGCGCGAACTTCCCTTATGATGGCATTTAGAGAGGCGTGTTTAAATAAATTAACATTTATCTTTTAATCTCATTTTCATTTCCATATTTACATGCACATGTTTCATTTTTCTGAAACTATGATCACTGAATATTCTCAATAGAACTCATCATATACTAAGTCCCGAATCTTTCTCCAAGAGATCACAATATTACCACAAGTCACAAGGTTTTAGATACCACAATTGAGCGCCTAAAGTCTCCAATTATGACCTTACAACTCCTAGGCTCCTTAATAATTTACAAAAAGGAAAGTAATGCCTGAACATCACTTTATGCACCCTCGGAATGAACCCCAAATGAATCAATTCTAATATAGGGTAGTGACCAAACTCAACTAAGACTCTAGGACTCTAAGTTTACTTCATATAAGAAGGTTACTAGGTCCTAAGCCTAGAGAAAAGGGATCAAAATTGAGTTAAAGAAAATAACTCAAAACTGCAGGAACCGAATCGATTCGCCTTTGGGCCGAATCGATTCGCCCCCAAAGAGAATCTATTTGCCCAAAAAGAGAATCGATTCGGGTGACCAACCCAACTTTCTGTAAATGCCGAATCGATTCGGCCTTAACTCGAATCGATTCGGGTACCCAGACCTAGAAACTGTCCCCTTAGCGAATCAATTCGCCCAAGGTGCCGAATCGATTCGCCCCTGCAGAAGGGCCAAGAAGGGGCTACAGGTTATTAAATTTTTCCCAAAACCAGTTTCTCTTCCATATTTACACACAACCATCAACATCAAACTATCCCAAATCATCCTACATGATTATCCAAGACTATAATCTACAATATCATCAACTAAAACCATAATTAGGGATCAAACACCATAAATTTCAAATACACAACTATCACACAAATTACTCATCTTAAATCACATAGTAACAAGTAGAAAACTTGCCTTAAGCTTGAAAATTTAGATTTCTTGGAAGATGGAAGCAAGATCAATCCCAAATCTCCAATTTCTTTTTCTCTCTTTTCTTCTCCAAAGCTCTCTTCTTCTCTCTCTCTCTCTAGGTTAGGATACACACTAAAGAGAAATATATGAAAGACAAGACATAAATCGTGTCTTAAGTCTCAATTCCTAACTTAAGTAGTTAATACTACATTAAAATGATTCACAACTACACATTTGAGTCAAAACTAGTCAAAAGTGCCCGAAACACAAAAATGCAATATGACGCTTATTTCGACTGTCTCACGCCTTTCGGGACTAACTACGCCCTCCAAATTATCGTTTGGAAATGTTATAATTCGTTTCCAATCTCGGTTCCATTTTAAACCATGAATGTCTTTTAATGCACATGACACTATAAACGCAACATAGTGATATTTGCTTGCACATACAGTAAATATATAACAAACTTAGCAATTATTAACTTTTACCTCATATAATTAATATTTACTCCATATTCCTATGACACCCCGACTAATTAAATACCGGGTAGCTACTCCTTTATTAAATTAATTCAAAATGCCAAGTTGGCTCAGTTAATAGCATCACTGTCGAAAACATTTTAATTTTACTAACCACCTAGTATTTAAAAAGTAAGTTGCCAAATTTTAATTAAAGTCTGATTAACATGCAACATGTGTAAAGAAGAAATAAGTAACACCATTCACCATACTGAAGTAAAACGAATAACCATCACATAGTGTAAATAAAGTCTGGAGGAAAACTCCTCACTACAATCCCATACTGAAATAAATAACTGAATGCTAAAACAATACAAATCAAAGTCTGAAAACTGTAATGTAAAAGATGTCTCTAATAGAAACGGGCAACATGCCCTACAACTGATAGATAGTGACTCTGTAATCCAAAAGATAGAAGCGTCTACAAGCAAATCCCTGTATCTTCCACAAACAGCTACAGCTCGTCACCTGAATGAGAATCCTATGCTTGGTGTCCCTGTGGCTGGGCACCTAAAATGGTTTTACAAGAAAAAGATTTGAAAAGCAAACGGGTCAGAGCCCGAATGTGGAGTTATATTTTAAAAACCTGCAAGTGCTTTAACAACATTTAAATCATTAAATGCAAAGTACATGTTAGGACGTGCACTCAAATGATATTCTCACCTCTCGTCTAACTGTGCACTACTAACGCAAGTACCCATCTAGTGTGATACAAACTACTAGCTAAGTGACAACATATCTAGCTAGACTATCATAGGTCTTACCCTTATTACTCGGTTCTATTAACATAATAACGCTCGTAATTAAGTAGGGGTTTAACGCAAACTCAGATGCTCAATATGCAATATATATATATATATATATATATATATATATATATCAGTTAACTTGTTATATTTCTCGAAGCAATACCGTAATTATATTCACATCATTAACATGAAGGTTCTCATTAATTAAGTGTATATTATTCACATCATAAATATACAATATAAGCACCCCGAGAACTAAGCTGTGGTGCACACATACTCTACTATCCATCCCGGTACATCACGTACATAAGGATCACATATTCCGAATCTCTCAGGAATAGTCCAGATAACACAAATCACAAATAGTGGAGGCGAACACAGTCACATCACATGGGTCACGTACATACCTATGCTCCCACGATCAGCGGACTTATTAACATACCAATAAGTCTTTCTCTGACCTATGTTCATCGAGGTAACCAGTCTAAATCCGGGCAACACAAGGATTAGAGGGCCCTAAGTGACCGCAAACCTCCCGTGATAGCAAGTATGGTAGGTATGTCATACACACAATTCATATACCAATACTAAGTTAACACACGTCTTAGTAATACCGTAGTTTAATGGTAGTACATATCTCTTTCTCGTACTAACTTATAATATCTACACTTATATTATTCCGGTTTATCATCATACGCGCCATCATCTATTCTCACGTCGTAGTAGACACTCACGTCTCAACCCAAATGGTTCATTAAATTAAATCTTTCGTATATAGTTTACTCCTCTTAATAACCCAAAAGTCCCAAATCTATCCTTACATCATCAAAGGAAGGTTATCTATATCCTCGAACAAGTTTACGGGACTCCAAAAATCAAAACAGTCCAAAAAGGACCAAACTGTCAACTCGTTAGAAGTCTCGTTCGAACGAGACTGTTCGAACGAGATTCCTCTGCCAACTCGTTAGAAGTCTCGTTCGAACGAGGTTGTTCGAACGAGATTCCAGTCCGTTCGAACGAACTGTACCTTCTAACGATATCTCGTTCGAACGAGATATCGAACGAGATCCCTTCTCGTTAGCAGCGACTGGTCAACTCGTTAGAAGCTCGTTCGAACGAGTTCGTTCGAACGACCTGGGTAGGGGCTTCTAACGAGCTACCAGATTCGTCCCAGATTTTCTAAGTTACGTTTCTCACAATTTTTAACACCTCAATCCTTCTCCAAAGTTCGTTCTAACAGAGTTTTAAGTCCTCTAATCATACTACAACATGCTAAGGTCATATACTAACATCTTTTAATACATTAATGCATCCTAAACATCATTAAATCACAAGATTTTATACTTTTCCCCAATTTTATCAAGAACATGAACCCTAGATTTATATCATCATCAAATCCCAGAATTTAATCCGTTTTAATTTCTTCTAATCACAATTATCATGAGAGAAATCATCTACCTATCATTCTACATGCAATTCTCTTCAAAAATTTCAAGTTCTAAACTCCAAACTACATGGGTTTTCATTCATCTTTCAAGAACAATTAAAATTCCTCAATTTCTAACATGGAAGAGACATTCTCTGAAATTAAATGGAATAAAGTCACTTGCCTTGATTGTCTCTGAGTTTGGTGTAGGTTTGGTAGAACTTTTTTGCAGAATTTCTTCTCTCCAAGCTTCCTCTCCAATGGTGGCTCAAGGTGGCTAGGGTTTTGATTTGGGAACTTAGAAAACTCTTCTAATAACCTACGTAGCCTTCTAGGTTAATATGGTTTGGTTAATGGGATTAGTGGGTTTAATCCACATCAGATTTACATCTCTAATTTTCGTCACTTTTAATTCCTCAAAATGTAAAATTACCAAAATACCCTTTAAGTTGCCGGTATGGCCTAAAAATACCCCGGAATCCAAACTACACCCCTAGGTAGTGTTTTCTGACTATCTCGACCTTTCTGGACGCGTTGGCGCACTCAAAACGACCATACGGATTATAGATTTTAAATTCACTTTTATAATTAAAATATTTCACCGTGACGCGGTGGTCCCACGCGTCTCAACAAAATTCTCAAATGCCGTATATCAATCTCACGATAAATTTTATAATACCAAATACATATATCAAAACATGTATGCACAAAATCAAATACCAACTCGCATCTCGTTAGTATTTAAAACCCGAATTAATTTCCAATTAATACGCATTTAATTAATTAATCCCAAAAAATAAATAGCCAAAAGTACGGGGTATTACATACTTCCCCCCTAATAACTGAATTTCGTCCCGAAATTCGAAACTAGAAAGTACCTGCTAAAAACAACTCTGGATAACGATCGCGCATCTCATCCTCGCGCTCCCATGTGGACTCCTGGACATTGTGATGTCGCCACTGAACACGCACTAACGAAACTATCTTTGACCGCAGTTTCCTCTCGCTTCGGTCCAAAATAGCAATCGGCCCCTCCTCGTAGGAGCTATCCGGCTGGAGATCGATGTCCTCCACAGTAATGTGAGAATGAGCCAAATTATCTCTAAGGTATTTCCTCAGCGAGGAAATATGAAACACATCGTGAATTCAATGCAAATGCTCCGGTAACCGGAGTCTATACGCAACCGGTCCGATCCGCTCAATAATAGGAAACGGCCCCACATACCTCGGTGCCAACTTCCCGTTCTTCCCGAATTGCATAATCCCCTTCATTGGGGATACCCTGAGCAAAACCTGGTCCCCCACTTGGAACTCCCTGAAAAATCTCTTCGCATCAGTATAACTCTTTTGCCTGTCTTGAGCTACCCGAATGCGACTCCGAATCAACTCAATCCTTGCCGAAGTATCCTGAATCACTTCCGGTCCAAGCAGTTTGTTATCCCCCGCCTCTAACCAACATGCTGGGGAACGACTAGGCCTACCGTACAATGCCTCAAATGGAGCCATGCCAATAGTGAACTGATAGGAGTTGTTGTAAGCAAACTCCACCAGTGGAAGGTACTGCTCCCATCCACCCCCAAAGTCAATAATGCACATGCGTAGCATGTCCTCCAACATATGATTGGTGCGCTCTGTTTGCCCATCGGTCTGCGGATGATAAGCCGTACTCAACCGCAATTCTGTGCCCATGGCCTCCTGGAAACTCTCCCAAAACCGCGAAACAAATATCTTGTCTCTGTCAGACACGATATTTAGGGGCACACCGTGAAGTCTCACAATCTCTGAAATGAAGAGCTGGGCATACTGTCCCGTAGTGTAATCAGTCCTTACGGGTAAAAAGTGAGCGACCTTGGACAACCTGTCCACAATTACCCAAACGGAGTCGTGGCCCCTCTGCAACGTAGGCAACCTCGTAATAAAGTCCATGGATATGCTCTCCCACATCTAACCGGGACCTCCAATGGCTGTAGCAATCCTGCCGGTCTCTGATGATCCACTTTTACAAGCTGACAAGTGGCGCATTTCGAAACAAACTCAGCGATATCTTTCTTCATACCGCTCCACCAATACTGGCGTCTCATGTCTTGGTACATTTTGTCCCCTCCGGGATGTACCGCAAACCGTGAGCCGTGCAACTCTGCCATCACATCGTGTCGCAATTCCTCTCCTTCCGGAACCACCAATATCCCATTGAAGCGTAATCCCCCGTCTGAGCTAACGGTATAGGACTCGGCTCCCTCTGCTAGTAATCGAACTATTTGCTCTTGACAGAACGAGTCATTGGCCTGTGCCCGTACTACCTTCGTGAAAATCTGCGGTGTAACGATCATCACAGACATGAAAGATCGGGCCACTGCATCCTGGTGTCCCAATTCCTTCCACTTAGCCTTCCACACCTCTGCCACCTTATCTGCTGGCGTACGGCTCAACGCGTCTGCTACCACGTTAGCCTTTCCCGGGTGGTACTGGATGTCGAACTGGTAGTCCTTCACAAACTCAAGCCACCTACGCGGCCGCATATTCAACTCCTTCTGCGTGAACAGGTACTGTAGGGACTTGTGGTCCGTGAACAGTTGGAACTTCTCCCCCAAAAGATATTGCCTCCAAATCCGTAGGGCAAATACCACTGCCGCCAACTCCAAATCATGCGTGGGGTAATTCTTCTCATGAGGCTTAAGCTTATGGGAAGCATAAGCTATAGCCTATCTCTCCTACTGTAATATACCTCCCAGTCCTTGCAAAGACGCATCGGTGTAAACCAAATACTCAACTCCCGGTCTCGGCAATGCTAACACAGGTGCTGAGGTTAATTTGTCCTTCAATTCATCGAATGCCAACTGACTGGCATCACTCCAAATGAACGGCACACCTTTACGAGTAAGATGTGTCAAAGGACCTGCTATCTTCAAAAATCCCCGAATGAACCTCCTGTAGTATCCTGCTAAACCCAAGAAACTACGAATCTCAGTCGGTGTCGTGGGTTGTCCCCACTCCCTTACCGCGGATACTTTCCCCGGATCAACAGATATTCCTCGGTCGGAAATAATATGCCCCAAAAACTGGACTTCCTTCAGCCAAAACCCACACTTCTCATATTTTGCATACAACTCGTTCTGACGAAGTGTCTGCAAAACCTGCCTCAAATGCTCGGCGTGCTCCTCCTTTGTCTGGGAGTAAACCAGAATGTCATCAATGAAGACAATGACAAACTGATCTAGGAAATCCCTGAACACTCTGTTCATCAAGTCCATAAACACTGCTGGAGCGTTGGTCAAACCGAAAGGCATAACCCGAAACTCGTAAGAACCATACCTCGATAAGAACGCAGTCTTCGAGACATCCTCCTCCCTGATACGCAACTGATGGTATCCCGATCTCAAGTCAATCTTCGAGAAGAAAGAAGCTCTTCTCAACTGGTCGAATAAGTCATCGATTCGAGGCAACGGATACTTATTTCGTATCATGACCTTATTCAGCTCTCGGTAGTCCACACACAATCTAAGTGAACCGTCCCTCTTCTTCACAAACAAAACCGGAGCGCCCCAAGGTGAGGTACTCCTGCGAATAAAGCCTTGGCCTAACAGCTGCTTTATCTGATCCCGTAAATCCTTCATCTCAGCTGGAGCCATACGGTACGGTGCGCGTGCTATAGGTCTCATACCCGGTAGAAAATCTATAACAAAGTCTATCTCTCGACTGGGTGGTAAGCCTGGTATCTCCTGAAACACATCCGAATACTCCCCGACTACTGGGATAGAATCTAAAGGAATCACTACCTCCTTAGAGGTATCCTCCTCAATGTAATACAGATGAGCGGTCGATCCTCCCTCTGGGCGAGGCATCGCCACTACAAACATCTCTTGCCCCGGAATGGCAAAAACAATGCTCCCACTGAAGCAATCAATCATGGCCCTATATGCTACGAGCCAATCCATATCGATGATCACATCGTGAACATGCATGTCTAACACTAACATGTCTGCAGATAATACCAAACCACCAATCTCTACCCCCACTCCCCGGCATATAAAGAAAATAAGTGAACCACTCCCCAATGGTGAGTCGACACACGTCACTGTGCTCTCTGCCGTAGCTAACAATCCTAAAGCTTTCTCGAAGTGTGTAGCTATAAAACAGTGTGTAGAACCCGTATCAAATAATACCCGACCCATAGTGCCATGGAT
This sequence comes from Sambucus nigra, assembly GCA_949130495.1. Classification (NCBI taxonomy): domain Eukaryota; kingdom Viridiplantae; phylum Streptophyta; class Magnoliopsida; order Dipsacales; family Adoxaceae; genus Sambucus; species Sambucus nigra. Next base: position 425,055,147 of record OX422217.1, on the reverse strand, counting down.
AGGAAACGTACCCTCAATCGCGGGCGGTGCCTGTGGAACTGCAGCCTGGTGGACGTTGTAGACACGTCCATACTGTAGCTGCCCCTGCTGAGCTGGGACTGCTGGAATGGGTGGCAATGCTGCCATCTGTGGCGGTGCGGGAAGAGCGACTGGAAACATAGGCCTCTGTGGCTCCTGGCGAGCGCCCTGCTGCTGCTGCTGTGGGGCCCTGCCCCTATCAGGACAATCCTGTCGCTTATGGCCAGTCTTGCCACAAACAAAGAACTTCCCTGGGAAGTTCCCTCCTCTCTGCCCCTGCTGTCCCCGGCCCTGGTGGCCGTTACCATTCCTCCCTTGGCCCTACTGGCCCTGCTGAAACTGCTGCCCCTGTTGACCCTGATGGCCGTTTGGACCCTGATGGCCCTGACGGAAACCTCCCTGTCCCTGTCTGTAATTCCCTGACCGGAACCTCTTATTATCCCCCTGTTGGGAGCCCTGCTCATTCTGTCTCTGCCCCTGACCCGATTGTGCCCCGCTGGCACCATGTCCTCCAGTCCTGCCCTGATGGCTAGACTCCCCCGACCGCTTGCCCTCGGCCATATGAAAACGGTGGTCCTGGCAGTGTAACAATGCAGCGTTAACCACATCAGAATAAGTGGCCAACGATAGGTTCCCTAGCAGATGCTGACGGATCCTCCAAGTCAACCCATCGGTGAACTTCTCAATCTTCTTCTTCTCTGTTGGTATCTCATCTGGAACGATATTCAACAGATTCGTGAACTCGGCCTCATACTCGGCCACTGTTTTGCCCTCCTTCTTCAGACTCATCAATCTCCTCCTCATTTCTGTATGAACAGCTGACGGAAAATACTTGCGGTCGAACCGCACCCAGAACTCCTGAATCGTGAGAGTATCTCTCTCCTCCATGGTGGTAATAGACTCCCACCACTGTAGTGAAGATCCAACTAGCTTGAAAGTAACTAGCACCTGTTTCTGGACGTTCGTGCACTCATACATCCTCAAGTGCCTCTACATGTCTTTCCTCCATTAGCTCGAGACTACCACATCTGAGCTACCTGCAAACTCTGGCGGATGCGCTTTCTGAAAAGCGTCACGTACACGCTCCCAAGAAGACGGGAATGCATTAGCCTGTACTGGCGCGGCAACCGGCGCCTGAGGTGGTGCCTGCTGAACAACGGCAATGGCGACATTTACCGCTTGGGCTACTATAGCTGCAACCTCAGCGGCGTTCATCATGCCCTGAACTGGAGCGGGCTGGGGTTCGGGCGTTGCATCCCTGGGAACTCGTCGTGCACGTCATGGAGGCATATGAAATAAGAACAAAGTTTATAAGTTCACGGTTATAAACTTAATATAGCTGAAGAACGAAGCATACACAAAAAGAGTACAACAATCCTAAAATATAGGGCTCTATATCAAAGAAACGTAGCGGAAACATAATAGCCGTACAGATCCTAAAGGACACTAGGACCTGATGCCCTGATACCACCTGTGACACCCCGACTAATTAAATACCGGGTAGCTACTCCTTTATTAAATTAATTCAAAATGCCAAGTTGGCTCAGTTAATAGCATCACTGTCGAAAACATTTTAATTTTACTAACCACCTAGTATTTAAAAATTAAGTCGCCAAATTTTAATTAAAGTCTGATTAACATGCAACATGTGTAAAGAAGAAATAAGTAACACCATTCACCATACTGAAGTAAAACGAATAACCATCACATAGTGTAAATAAAGTCTGGAGGAAAACTCCTCACTACAATCCCATACTGAAATAAATAACCGAATGCTAAAACAATACAAATCAAAGTCTGAAAACTGTAATGTAAAAGATGTCTCTAATAGAAATGGGCAACATGCCCTACAACTGATAGATAGTGACTCTGGAATCCAAAAGATAGAAGTGTATACAAGCAAATCCTTGTAGCTTCCACAAACAGCTACAGCTCGTCACCTGAATGAGAATCCTATGCTTGGTGTCCCTGTGGCTGGGCACCTAAAATGGTTTTACAAGAAAAAGATTTGAAAAGCAAACGGGTCAGAGCCCGAATGTGGAGTTATATTTTAAAAACCTGCAAGTGCTTTAACAACATTTAAATCATTAAATGCAAAGTACATGTTAGGACGTGCACTCACATGATATTCTCACCTCTCGTCTAACTGTGCACTCCTAACGCAAGTACCCATCTAGTGTGATACAAACTACTAGCTAAGTGACAACACTATCATAGGTCTTACCCTTATTACTCGGTTCTATTAACATAATAACGCTCGTAATTAAGTAGGGGTTTAACGCAAACTCAGATGCTCAATATGCAATATATAAATCTCTATCAGTTAACTTGTTATATTTCTCGAAGCAATACCGTAATTATATTCACATCATTAACATGAAGGTTCTCATTAATTAAGTGTATATTATTCACATCATAAATATACAATATAAGCACCCCGAGAACTAAGCTGTGGTGCACACATACTCTGCTATCCATCCCGATACATCACGTACATATGGATCACATATTTCGAATCTCTCAGGAATAGTCCAGATAACACAAATCACAAATAGTGGAGGCGAACACAGTCACATCACATGGGTCACGTACATACCTATGCTACCACGATCAGCGGACTTATTAACATACCAATAAGTCTTTCTCTGACCTATGTTCATCGAGGTAACCAGTCTAAATCCGGGCAACAGAAGGATTAGAGGGCCCTAAGAGACCGCAAACCTCCCGTGATAGCAAGTATGGTAGGTATGTCATACACACAATCCATATACCAATACTAAGTTAACACACGTCTTAGTAATACCGTAGTTTAATCGTAGTACATATCGCTTTCTCGTACTAACTTATAATATCTACACTTATATTATTCCGGTTTATCATCATACGCGCCATCATCTATTCTCACGTCGTAGTAGACACTCACGTCTCAACCCAAATGGTTCATTGAATTAAATCTCTCGTATATAGTTTACTCCTCTTAATAACCCAAAAGTCCCAAATCTATCCTTACATCATCAAAGGAAGGTTATCTATATCCTCGAACAAGTTTACGGGACTCCAAAAATCAAAACAGTCCAAAAAGGACCAAACTGTCAACTCGTTAGAAGTCTCGTTCGAACGAGACTGTTCGAACGAGATTCCTCTGCCAACTCGTTAGAAGTCTCGTTCGAACGAGGCTGTTCGAACGAGATTCCAGTTCGTTCGAATGAACTGTACCTTCTAACGATATCTCGTTCGAACGAGATATCGAACGAGATCCCTTCTCGTTAGCAGTGACTGGTCAACTCATTAGAAGCTCGTTCGAACGACCTGGGTAGGGGCTTCTAACGAGCTACCAGATTCGTCCCAGATTTTCTAAGTTACGTTTCTCACCATTTTTAACACCTCAATCCTTCTCCAAAGTTCGTTCTAACAGAGTTTTAAGTCCTCTAATCATACTACAACATGCTAAGGTCATATACTAACATCTTTTAATACATTAATGCATCCTAAACATCATTAAATCACAAGATTTTATACTTTTCCCCAATTTTATCAAGAACATGAACCCTAGATTTATATCATCATCAAATCCCAGAATTTAATCCGTTTTAATTTCTTCTAATCACAATTATCATGAGAGAAATCATCTACCTATCATTCTACATGCAATTCTCTTCAAAATTTTCAAGTTCTAAACTCCAAACTACATGGGTTTTCATTCATCTTTCAAGAACAATTAAAATTCCTCAATTTCTAACATGGAAGAGGCATTCTCTGAAATTAAATGGAATAAAGTCACTTGCCTTGATTGTCTCTGAGTTTGGTGTAGGTTTGGTAGAACTTTTCTGCAGAATTTCTCCTCTCCAAGCTTCCTCTCCAATGGTGGCTCAAGGTGGCTAGGGTTTTGATTTGGGAACTTAGAAAACTCTTCTAATAACCTACGTAGACTTCTAGGTTAATATGGTTTGGTTAATGGGCTTAGTGGGTTTAATTCACATCAGATTTACATCTCTAATTTTCGTCACTTTTAATTCCTCAAAATGTAAAATTACCAAAATACCCTTTAAGTTGCCGGTATGGAATAAAAATACCCCGGAATCCAAACTACACCCCCGGTAGTGTTTTCTGACTATCTCGACCTTTCCGGACGCGTTGGCGCACTCAAAACGACCATACGGATTATAGATTTTAAATTCACTTTTATAATTAAAATATTTCACCATGACGCGGCGGTCCCACGCGTCTCAACAAAATTCTCAAATGCCGTATATCAATCTCACGACAAATTTTATAATACCAAATACATATATCAAAACATGTATGCACAAAATAAAATACCAACTCGCATCTCGTTAGTATTTATAACCCGGATTAATTTCCAATTAATACGCATTTAATTAATTAATCCCAAAAAATAAATAGCCAAAAGTACGGGGTATTACAATTCCAACATTTTATATAATTACTTCGCATAGTAAATAAATATAAAATAGGTTCTCAAAAGCGAGGGTTGTTACATACTCCAATAGTAGGCGTAACAGTCATTACAGACATAAATGCCCTAGCAGCTTCATCCCTTTGGCCAAGCCCATTCCATTTTTCTTTCCATAGTTCCTCTAACTCCCCTTCGGGCTTTCTACTCAAAGCATCCGCTACCACATTCGCCTTACCCGGGTGGTAGTGAATGTCGAATTGATAATCTTTCACGAACTCTAGCCATCGGCGCTGTCGCATATTTAAATCTTTCTGTGAAAATACATATTACAGCGATTTATGGTCCGTGAAAAGACTGAATTTCTCTCCTAAGAGATAATGCCTCCAAATCTTCAAGGCAAAGACAACTGCGGCAAGTTCTAAGTCATGCACCGGATAGTTCCTTTCATGGGACTTTAGCTTGCGGGAAGCATAAGCAATAGCCCTTCGCTCTTGTTGAAGTACACCTCCTAATCCTTGTAGAGATGCATCGGTGAAGACTAGATATTCCAACATCGGCTTTGGCAATGTAAGGACTGGAGAAGAAGTCAACCTATCCTTGAGCTCATCAAAAGCGGCCTGACAAGAGTTATCCCAAACAAATCTCACCCCTTTCTGGGTCAAATTTATCAAAGGGCTAGCGATTTTAGAGAAACCCTTGATAAACCGACGGTAATAACCCGCCAAACCCAGAAAACTATGAATCTCGGTAGGTGTTGCGGGCTGACCCCACTCCCTCACCGCAACCACCTTGCTCGGATCCACCGATACACCCTGGGATGACACAATATGACCTAGAAACTATACCGCCTGCAACCAAAAGCCACACTTCTCGAACTTAGCATACAGTCGATGATCCCTCAACCTTTGTAGGACCAACCTCAAATGAAGAGCATGGTCAGATTTCGTTCGGGAATAGACTAGGATTTCATTGATGAAGACAATAACAAATTGGTCCAGGAAGTCCCAAAATACCCTATACATGAGATCCATAAATACAGCGGGGGCATTGGTTAGTCCAAAGGGCATAACCAAAAATTCATAGGATCCATATCTTGTCAGAAAAGCGGTATTGGATAGATCTTTCTCCCGTATCCTCAACTGGTGATACCCCGTCCTCAAATTGATTTTAGAGAAGTATGATGCTCCCCTAATTTGATCAAACAAGTCATGGATACGAGGAAAAGGGTATTTGTTCCGGATGGTGACTTTATTCAACTCTCTGTAGTCAACATATAATCGGAGAGAACCGTCCCTTTTCTTTACAAACAACACCGGAGCACCCCATGGCGACGTACTATGCCTAATGAATCCATGCTCTAACAACTTCTGGATTTGATCTCTCAACTCCCTCATTTCCATAGGAGCCATGGGATATGTAGTTCTCGCAATCGGTCTCGTTCCTGACGCTAAATCGATCACAAACTCAATCCCTGACTCGGAGGCAAACTCGATATTTCTCGGAAAACATCTTCAAAATCTCTAACAATCGGAATAGAATCCAAGGGAACAACTACCTCCCGAGAAGTCTCCTCTGCAATACAATATAAATAAGTGCAAGCACCTCCTTCTAAATGAGGCATAACCACCAAGAACATTTCTTGTCCCGGAACGACAAAGATTATACTCTTCTCGTAACAATTTAATATCGCATGATAATTCACTAGCCAATCCATACCCAATATAACATCATACCCGACCATGTCTAGGACGAGCAAATCGGCCTCAAAGCACAAATTACCAAGAGTAATTCCTATTTATTTACAAAAAAAAAGAAATTAGTGAACCATCACCCATAGAGGACTCGACACTAGTGAAGGTACTCTCTGCATATTTTATCAACTCTGTAGACTGAGCAAAACTTCTAGAAATGAATGAATGTGTCGCACCAGTATCAAACAAAACGCGACCCATGTGCCCCTGAATAAGGAACTTACCCTCAATAGCTGACGGCGCCGACGGAGCCGGAGGAAGCATAGCATCCTGGATATGATAAACTCTCCCATATTGTAGTTGACCTTGCTGTGGAGGGGAAACTGGATTAGGTGACTATGGTGGTAACTGAACCTAGGGATGTTGTGGGATCCTAGGAAGCTGTCCCCCAAGTGAGGACACATCCTCTTGATATGGCCTGACTCTCCACATTGAAATCACCGATTCGATAGGTTCTCCTGACCTCGACCCCTGTTATTTCGGAATTGCCCGAGTCCTTGGCCCTGTTGGCCTCTACCTCCATTTCCACCTTTACCTGCTTGTTGCGATTGCGGTCCACCCTAACCTTGTCAATTGTTATTGCCACTTGCAATAAACCCACCAAAACGTTGCCTTTTTGACGAGTCCCCCTGCTGGGGATCCCTTTCTTCCTGCTTATTACCCAAAGATTGGGACAAGGGAGAGGCTCGTCCACCAGTCCCATTGCCTCTAGGTTTTCCTGCTTGCCCCACCACTGTAGCTTTCTCGCTACTTTGCATGTACAACCTATGTTCTTGGAAATGGAGTATTGCTGCATTCATCACATCACCAAAAGTCTGCAAAGCTGGGTTGCCCAACAAATGTTGCCGGATCCTCCAGTTCAGACCTCCCATGAACTTCGAAACCTTCCTCTCTTTCGGAGTCACTTCTTTCGGTACAAAACTTGGTAACCGGGTGAACTCCTCTTCATATTTCGCCATGGATATCTCACCTTTCACCACAACTTGAAGCTTCCTTCTCATCTCCCTCTGAACGGCGGGAGGGAAGTACTTCCGATCAAACAAAGCCCAGAAATCATTGATAGTTATAGTATCCCTCTGCTCTAGTGTAGTCATCGACTCCCACCAATGTAACGCAGATCCAACGAGATTGAAAGTAGCAAGGACTTGTTTCTTCTCCTAACTACATTCTACCATACGCAGATGGCGTTGCATATCCTTCTTCCACTGATTATCTCTAATAACATCAGAGCCTCCATCGAATTTCGGGGGATGGCCCTTCAAAAAGGACTCTCTAACTCTCTCCCACGGAGAAGGTCCCGTAGGAGCTGGTGCATCCTGAGCCCGTTGTTAAGCTTGTGAAAATTATTAAACCACTGCAGTCATAGAAGCATTAATCTCTTAGGCAATAATGTTCACTATGTCGGCAGTATTTATAGTTGCTTGTGGCGGCGGGGGAGGACCAACATCCTCTTCTACAACTCTATTGCGTCTCGCTGGGCGACCTCTCTTAGGAGTCATCTGAGATAAGGAAACAATAGAGTTAGAATACTATCCAAAACAATCTATCTTACAGAAGATCAAAACCATAAGTAACAAAGCAGTCCTAACATTAGGCTCTATATCAAAGAACGCTACGGTATAACGTGGCAACTTCGCATAGATCCTATTACTCTAGAACTTGATGCTCTAAAACCATCAGTAAAAACCCGCTCACCAATATATGGGGTGGCCAGCCCGATACTCCAATCTAACAGGAGTCATGGATGGAATCATTCTCATCATCACGTTAATATAATAAGTATACAGGATAACCACCCAATGTTTTAGAAAAATGGTCTGTCAAAATTTTATTTTATAAGTTAAAGAAGGAAATTAAACAACCCAAACCCAAAAAACTTATAATACATACACAACAAGAATACAATAAGGGGACCGAATAAGCTATCGGTCAACAGCTCATACAACAATATTCAACAAGTTGAATTTAAGTTACATCATATATCCATTAAGAAATTACAAAAATTTGGGCCACACGCCCGGACCCGGTCATAACTAGAATACAAAAAGGAAGGCGTCTACACAAAATATCATGTAACATCCACAAAGTGTCACGGCTCCTCAAAACACCGAATAAAGAAAGTCAGAACGGGTGTCCTTACGGAGGAGAAACTAAGTGGGTACAAGTTTCATACACAACAAGAAATATGAGCGGGTCAGGTCCCGATTTTATATGATCACTAGATGAATAAAAAGTATGACAGTTATGTATAGTTAATCATGAATGATAAAGATGAGACTCTACGAAAATAATCTCAAAGCATAAATTAAGACAATGTAAGTGATTATGAATATCTTTTAGTTATGCAAGAGGATTTAAGTGAATATCATCAATTAAAAACTTTCATCCTTTTTCACTATTTCATTTCATCTTTCCATTCCTTATCAGGAATATAATTACTGTCATATGCTCTTTGTGGCATTTCATTCCTTAGCAGGAATATAATCACCTTTCATGCTCTTTATGGAATTTATTATACATCAAGTCCCACTTGATTTAGAATAGTTATATTCATATATACATATAACGATTCTAAGACCTCCCTTCCGGGTTTCCCCACTGTACGCGCCCCTAAATGACTATCATCTTCCAGGGCCTATCACCAAGACAACCTGGGCACCTATAACGCAAGACGTCGGGAAGCGGCCATATGCTTGCGGGATAGTCAAGACCACCCCCAAAATCTACTAACCAGCACAGAAACATAGCATAATCACTTATATGGCCTAGAACTATATCCACCCTGCATTCATTAGCCAAGGGGCATCACCATGCGTGCGAACTTCCCTTATGATAGCATTTAGAGAGATGTGTTTAAATAAATTAGCATTTATCTTTTAATCTCATTTTCATTTCCATATTTACATGCACATGTTTCATTTTTCCGAAACTATAATCACTGAATATTCTCAATAGAAATCATCATATACTAAATCCCGAATCTTTCTCCAAGATATCACAATATTACCACAAGTCACAAGGTTTTAGATACCACAATTGAGCCCCTAAAGTCTCCAATTATGACCTTACAACTCCTAGGCTCCTTAATAATTTAAAAAAAGGAAAGTAATGCCCGAACATCACTTTATGCACCTTCGGAATGAACCCAAAATGAATCAATTCTAATCTAGGGTAGTGACCAAACTCAACTAAGACTCTAGGACTCTAAGTTTACTTCATATAAGAAGGTTCCTAGGTACTAAGCCTAAAGAAAAAGGATCGAAATTGAGTTAAAGAAAATAACTCAAAATTGCAGGAACCGAATCGATTCACACAAAAAGCGAATCGATTTGGGTGACCAACCCAACTTTCTATAAATGCTGAATCGATTCGGCCTTAACCCGAATCGATTCGGGTACCCAGACCTAGAAATTGTCCCCTTAGTGAATCGATTCGCCTTGCAGAAGGGCCAAGAAGGGGCTACGGGTTATGAACCCTAAATTTTCCCCAAAACCAGTTTCTCTTCCATATTTACACACAATCATTAACATAAAACTATCCCAAATCATCCTACATGATTATCCAAGACTATAATCTACAATATCATCAACTAAAACCATAATTAGGGCTCAAACACCATAAATTTCAAATACACAACTATCACACAAATTACTCATCTTAAATCACATAGTAGCAAGTAGAAAACTTATCTTAAGCTTGAAAACTCAGAATTCTTGGAAGATGAAAGAAAGATCAATCACAAATATCCAATTTCTTTTTCTCTCTTTTCTTCTCCAAAGCTCTCTTATTCTCTCTCTCTCTAGGTTACGATACACACTAAAGAGATATATATGAAAGACAAGACATAAATCGTGGATTAAGTCTCAATTCCTAACTTAAGTGGTTAATACTACATTAAAATGATTCACAACTACACATTTGAGTCAAAACCAGTCAAAAGTGCCCGAAACACAAAAATGCAATATGGCACTTATTTCGACTGTCTCACACCTTTCTGGACTAACTACGCCCTCCAAATTATCGTTTGGAAATGTTATAATTCGTTTCAAATCTCGGTTCCATTTTAAACCATGAATGTCTTTTAATGCACATGACACTATAAACGCAACATAGTGATATTTACTTGCACATACAGTAAATATATAACAAACTTAGCAATTATTAACTTTTACCTCATATAATTAATATTTACTCCATATTCCAACATTTTATATAATTACTTCGCATAGTAAATAAATATAAAATAGGTTCTCAAAAGCGAGGGTTGTTGCAATTTTTCAAAAACATTTTTATCATAAAAGTTTTTAGATAAAATTTACTGACCTCAGAAACAGTCTTAACTTTTTTATGTTTCCAAGTTTTTTTAAAGACTGAACCTTTTGTCATAAGTGACCGTCGTTGAAACGACGTCGCTTATCATTAAAACGAGATATGATCTCGCTCAAACGATGTCATCTATCGTTCGAATGACAGTTCATTTCACCTGACACGTCACTGCCTTGATTTTATTATAAATAAGGGTGTTAGGCTTCTCATTTTTATATGGAGAAAACACTGGATTTAACAGAATACGTTTTGAGTGTTTTTATTTATTCTCCAACACATTTTCCAGGGTTCAAACTGTGTTTTACAATTCACAAATCCCAGACTTTTTATGTGAGTGCTTTTGTGGAACCTGAAGCATATTTTTGCTTGGAGTTTTGTTGCTGAATCATAGGTGCCTTAGAAAGGTACTGGGATGACCATAGGTGCCACTTACGGGAGGTACTAGGTTGATCAAATGAGTGTCATAGGGAATGGTGCAGTGTTCCTGGGCTGACGACTACGAATCGACACATGGGAGTATTTCGTAATTCAAATTGTATTTTCGCTGTAATCCGATTATAAACCGTTCTTTTAAATATTATAGTGGAAATAAAAGGTTTTTGCCCTGCGGGGATTTTTTCCTGAGATCTGCTTTTGTCAACATTTATCATCGCATGATTTAATTTGAGATTTGAATTTTCATGTAGTTGCATGTTTAGGGGATGATTTAATTGGTATTTGGTTTGAGAAGATTTAGACATCCAATTAAATAAGTCTGAGTAGGAAATTGAGAATCTATTTGAATCAATATCGCACACGCATTTTTAGAGGCACTCGATATTCTATGTCTTACAGGCAAATAATACTACCATGGGTAAAACAGTTGTTTATTTCTTGATTATGTTGTATGTCATGTATGAACATATTCAATGGAATTTGGTTAACTTGAATTCATTTTTTCAAGATCAATATAGGGATTTTAAAATTGAATCCATCGTAATATCTTCTTAACTACACAAGGGAGTTCAGAAATGAGAAGAAAGCATCCGGGGCTATCTTTAAATGATATGACCACTTTGTGGAATAATACTGAATTAGAGTCACATGCCATGGGTGAAAAATTATGTTGCTCATTAACAAGATTATTAGGGTTTTAGATTGGGGTTTGTTTGAGAATATGGTTTATAAGGGAAATATATATGTAGTATCAAGGTGGTGTAGAGGTTTTATGTAAGGTTTCATATGATCACAACTATTTTAGTTGTTTATGGATAAGAAGTTATGTTTCACTGTGGAACCCATAATGTTTATGGGGATATTAAATTTTTAGAGATATCCTGAATCACGATGATTTCAAAAAGTAATTAACATTGGTTATGATTTATATGGTAGGGGTTAATCAATCGCAATTCATTTCCAAGCTTGTGTGAAACTTGGGACAATTGTAATTGTGAAATAGGATCTAGTAAGTAATGTCGTTATCTTCTAATGAGTAGAACAATTTCTCTTAATATTTCTAATTCTTCTACCTTTTCTTAAAAATATTCTTAATGCTCATCATGGAGTTATTTTATGACTTTTATTATCTAGGTCTATTCAAGTACCATTCTAACATAAGTAATCTTCTCTTGTAATCTAGGGGGAATTGTATACGGTATAATAAGAGAACAATGCGAAAGATCAAAATAAAAAGATCAATAGAAAAATGTGATCACTTTCAAATATGAAAAAGAGAATCCAAATGAAGTAATTCATTTTAAGGAGAGTGTCAATTGAATAGTTCAGACAAAATAATGGTGTTGTAGATACAGACTTGTGGAATATATTATATACAATCCCTGCCTAAGGTAATTTTCTTAAGTATGTTTCTAAATCCTTAATCACATCTTGATAATCCTAAAATTCATAATGATTATGTCCACTACATAAAATTCGAGTATCTGAATGTATCATATTTTTCAAAATTACAGCTTAAGAATGTTTTCATAATCCCTATATAGATATCTCATTCTTATAACTATATTTCTAATCTTCAAATCTTTTTCCTAAGTAAAGTCCTAATATCCCACATATCCTTCATATAACTTGAAGATCACCTTTCCTTATTCATGTCTAAACATCTTATCCTAGCTATTCTTATGAATTGTATACTTTCCTAATTATAATTTCAACTCATTTCCCACATAGTCTAATCTTTAACCTTGCTCGTCTCTGATACCAACTTGTCACACCCTGATTTCTCGGGGGGAAATTTTGTCTTCAAATAATGTTAAACCATAAATGTGATATTCATACTAAACTAACTAAGAAATGTATTGATTTCTAATAATGTCTTACCACTGTATTTAAAACATTTATCCTCCTATCAAACTTCTATGCAAATTTATTATGTTGCTGCTTTATGTTGTCTTTCTTGTAATAAGATCTCTCCTTATCTGTATGTATCCAATGATTCCTGAAATGTTCATCATTTCCTATAGGTACCCGTGAAAAATAACTGGAAGGAAAAGAATTAGCAAAGATGATGAGTTCATTTCTTCTAGTTCTATAACAAGTATATATAGATAGAGGCTGGAGTTTAGGAAATGTTGGGTTTGTCGTTTATAAAAGGGAGAGAGAAGGGCGGTATAAATGGTATGGTGGATTTTATTTTTCTTTTCTCTTTTTTTATTTAACTCTTAACATATAGGATAAAAAAGGGAAAGCGGTTTACCTGTTAGATATTTTAGTATTTTTTCTTTTTTTAACATTATCCCTTAAACTTTAACTTAAAAGTTTATATTTTATACCCATTAAGTTTTGTTTTTAATTTATCAACTAATTTTGGATCGTTTTTATTTTAATTTAAACTGGTGTATATATAAAATCTAATTTATACATACACAATATTTTATACGTGTATATATTTATACTTGATATTCAATTAATTTATCCATTTGTTGACTTTGTTCTGATGAAATTTGCTATTTCGATAATTAGATATTTTAATTTAAAATAAAATAAAATTTGGGGTGTTACGCACCTAATCCTACTTGGGTGTGTAAGAACTAAAAATATTAATTACATTTTCACCTAATACGAGTTTTACAAGTATAAGTCTATCAGCTTTCCTAATTACGATTATGATTCCTCCTTAAAGGTTCTTATCTACTATTTTTATGACCCCGTTCCTATTTCCATTTTTTCCTTAATAATATAATTCAAACCCTTTATTCTATATTTCTCTACCTTTCTCGCCGAACCATTTAGTTTCTTTAAAAAAGTTATTTTAACTTTTCTTCATGACATGATATCCATTAACTGCATCCCTTTTCCCTATCCCAGTCCCTATGTTTCAAGTCGCTAACCTATGTCTAATATCTTAGACTAGCTTCTTTACAAGCACACATCTAGATTTTTACAAGAATCCTTGCCCACTTCTCATCGCACCCGGATGCTGATGCAATGCTCCTTTCTAATTTTTTGAGACACCCGGTGACAGGTACAACAACCCTTGTCTATCTTTCGAGACACCCGGTGTCAGGCGCAATGCATCGCTTAAGGGAAATGCCTCTATATTAGTGCTTATATTCATAGGATTCATGTTCATAATAATCTGACAAAATTTTAAAGATGATTGTTATATACCTAACATAACCCTCCTCCTTTATCTGAACTTGGGACCTGTAGTGCCCAAAAAAATATATAAGAAGTTAAGCACGACATAGGCGAAGTTTAAACCATGATAAGAAAGTTGAAATGAATCTTTGTGTATAATAATGATGAAAAATGATTTTTCTATAATTTAAGTATTTCTATTTAGTAGTATATTTCTTATTTTGCTAATAAATTAAAGGCTTAAAGTATGCAAGTGATGTTGTGAGATTTTTATCTTATTTTTTTGGCACAAGTGTTATGATGAATATTTAATTTTTTGACGTTTTTGTGATCTCTTCTGTAAGTGAAAATGATTTTGGGTAAATTATATACACTATTGAGACAAAATATAGTGGTCGCCAAAATGGGAGAAAAGTAACTTTTGTGTACTTAAAAAACTAGATGCTATAAATAAAAACACCTTGATAGAGTCGATCAAGATCTAGTCGACTATGCTGTATAAACTAGAATATATCTAGTGTCAGTGACTATAACTCCCAAAATTTTATTCTAATTAGTTTGAGATTAACTGATATAGCCAATTGTGCTGAGGTTTAGTCGACTATATTAAGTCATGAAGTTAATTTTACTTTAAAAACAAGTTTTAATGATAAGAAAATGTTTTGATTTAGTCTCTTTTAGGCAATGGATAGATAAAGTCTATAACTTTTATAAATTTACATAATTTTTGGAAACACTCAATTCATTCACGAATATTTTTAATCCTAATCACTTGTGTTGATGTTGAAGACCTTATTCATGAATTTTTGCTTTGCATATTAATTTAATTTATTCAAGTTATGTGTGAACTTTTACATTTTATATTTATGTGCTAGTCAATTATTTGAATTATAAATTCCTTTGTGCTAAATAATTTAACTATGTGATAAATAAATTAACTATGTGATAAATAAAATAACTGTGTGATAATTGGTAGGAATTTTGTTATAATAAACCTCATGTGTGCTTTTATGCGTTGATTTCATTATTTTTTTCTTAAGACAATTGGGTTGGTCCGTCTGAGAGTGTGTAAATAGTGTATGGGGTTAAAGAAAGCCGAAGAAAAAGAAACGGTTATGAGAAATTACCCAAATTAAATATTATTAGCAAAGTCGAGGTAATATTTCATTTAATCCAAATTCAGAGAAAGGTTAATCGTAGCGTCTAAGTGATAAAACGTGATTTATAAAATGATTTTTTTGTTAACATATGTTCATTTAGCATATAAAGGAATCAAAATATGTTAAAGTAAATCATACACTTGAGATGGGGATATATAGGAGGAAAACCTTAGGCCAAACCAAAAACTTCCACTATATAGGTAATGATTACACAAAAAGAGAAATGACATAAAAATTTGAACCTCTATCTAGAGTTAATAATTCACAATCTTCACAATCCACCTTTTTTTACCTTATAGTATGAAAAGTAAGAACATATCTCTCTTCAACCACTCTCCACATCGTATGTATTATCTTTGTTGATAATGTCACATTCGAACCATTTTACAAATATTTTTATAAAGTTTGGAGAAAACTTTGTGTTCTAATGGAACAAGTGATAAGACACTAATGCATTTTTTAGATTCCTCGAGTGTGAATTCCTAAATGCAGATGAAAGTGTTTGAAGTGTTTGGCTTGCTCGAAATAAACTCATAGTTTATTTTTTAGATATAAATTTTTGTAAGTCTCTCAAGAAAAAAAGTTCGAGAATATTTGTTCAAGAATTGAGAATAAGTAACCAAACTTTAAATAACCTTAAATCAAAGTTTAAAACACAAATATCTCGAAAATACAAAGAACGTTTTTTTTCCTCCAATGATGTGAAGATGAAAAGCTTTAGGCAAATTGTTTTCAAAGAAAATCTTGAAATACTTTCACTTGTATATAGAGATAAAATCCACATAAGTATCCAAAATTAACTCACGTAATCAAACTCTCCAAGACCTAGGTGATTCTTTTCCACACAAAAAAATAAAATAAAAAATTCAGCAAAAAGATATGGTTGAAAAAGAAGTTTTCACGATGTTCGATGCCAAATAGTTCAGTATATTTGCAGAATATTTTTCATCAAAAAAATTTCTTGACAAATGCGCGACCAATGAAGCATTTCTTCTCCAAATCTAACAAATTCATGCAAACGAAGAGAAAAAAAAAACACTTTTGAGTTTTTCACATAATTTCCTGTCAGCGAATCTTCACTTCAATGGAGAGAAACAAGATAAGTTTTGTTAAAATAAAATCGAGCCTTATAAAGACACAATATGATATATTTTTAAGTAAGTCTATCTGTGAAAATTATATATCATGTGTATGGCAAATATAAAAAATAAAGCCTCAAATATAGTAACAAGTATAACAAATTTTCTAATCTAAGATAAATCAATTTTAGTTATATTAAACCATTGATATTCTATATCATTTAACTAATTTACCTTTATTATAAAGTGGCATTATCAAGTGTGTGATGATGAATGATTCTGAGATTAATATGAAGAAGTTGGGTGAATATATCTTGGTACAAAGCCTTGACAAATGAACCTCTGAGACTATGAATCAAAGTGGGTTTTGGCAACTAAATAAGACAAGCAAGTAACAAGAGGGAACATGAGTAAACATATACTCTTAAAATATTTCTCTTTGTCAAATATGTAACAAAATGTAAAAATATAAACTAATACAAAGAAATGGAACAATATATCAAATATAACACTTCATAGCCTGGACAAAGATATACAAGATCGAAAGACACACTTAATGAATTACAAGAGATTCCTCATCCATATGGAAATATTGGAACATATTTTCTATTAAGCACAAACAAATACATTAAGATACCAATGTATAATCAAATGAAAATTAAACATAAGTAAAATAAAACTACAAAATATGACAATGTATATCATTCATCAAATCCCTAAATAACATATAATAAGTTTAACTATAGTCTCTACAAAATATGGTATATAAGACTTCCTTCACAAAATTTATTCTTTCATTATTTCGTTTTAACACAAATCATTTAATATGTTTCATAATGATACTCCATCTTGATTTTAAAAAATTCCCATTTTTGAAGGAAGAAGTACTTCTCCCCCTTTTGGAAGACAAATATATCTTCTCCTTTTTATAATGGAATCAGTAAAGTAAAGGGCGATATAATCAAGAAATAGCGTCATTAGGAACGTAATGAAATATTTTATAAATAAGTGAACTAGTAAAAGATAATCCAAATGATTGAAATCATCATACCATGATATATTATTAATATGAAAGTTAAAATAGGTTATGAACCAATGGAAACAATATATAAGCATCAAAGATAATTGTGAGATAAATAATAAACAAATATATATCAACAAATGTTTATATGTACCCCTTACTAAAACACTCCCCAGCATGTTATAACACAAACTCTCTTTCATAAGAAGTACATTGTAAAAAATATACCCTAAGCTCACATATTTTATCTCCTTATATCCTATAGTATCTCCCTTTTGTCCCAAGGTGATTCTCCCTCTTGATAAAATTTCCTCTCCCATTTAGAAGCATCTACCCTTTTACGAAAGATGAAAAGATTAAGAAAACAAATTAACAAATACACTAGAAAAACAAATGTAAGAAACAACTAGAGAAAATGACCTTAAAATATAAAAATATGTTATATATGACAATAAATAAAATGAGATGATAGTACTATAATACATTAATCATGTGTTATAGTATACAAAATAATAGATTTAAACGTGGTCCAACTAGACAAGGATGGTAATAGAAACAAAAATTCAACTTTTATAATTTTTCAAATTTAAGAGATTAAACTTTAAAAAATTAACCCTGTAAAAGCTATGCATCAATTCTAAACCTTTGTTGTGAAAAACTTATTTATCCAATTTTATTTGTTTAACCTAAAACATACACTAGGTGATAAAAAGATAAAATAAGTAAATCCAAACACAACATGCCAATGTGTGAGGAAAACCATAAAGGGAAAAAACTCGAACGACCCAACCAAATAGTTCACTATGATACGGGATTACAAAAGTAGACAGTAGACTTACTCAACGACTCGATCCCCACAAGTTTTGACTCTCTTCAATCTTTAACTGCTCCTCCATAGTGCAATGCAAGAGTCCACCCACACAAGCTTCCATAATGCACGATTCTATCCATGCCTCAATATCCGCCAATGCGGCTCGCTCAAAACCCGTCTAGGGATTGGAATAAGGAATCCATCGCTTCTTCACAGAAACACCACAAACATGAAGTCCACCATGTCTAAATAGAAAGTATGGAATCCATAACATAAAAGTGTTCGCTTTAGATGTAGAGAAATAAAACTTGGTGTCAAAACTATAGATCTCAAAACATATAAATATAAAGAACTTGGATCCTTAAACTCAAAAGGTAAAACAAGGGTTTCGGAACTTTGGAAAAATAGTTAAGTAAATAACTTTCGCTAAAATGTCTTGAAAACACCGATTCCAACAAGCCCATAAATAATAAAACAAGAATTATGAGGCGGTGAACTCATTCAAATGAAAATTCATAGTTCGTTCGAATGAGAATGAGTGTTCGTTCGAATGAGAATAAGTTCATTCGAATGATAACCCTTTTTGTTTTAACGAACTTCCAATTACCTTCTAACGAGATGTGCACTGGTTGACAGAGACCCTCTCGTCTAATATTCGTTCAATGCACATTCCAACGACTTTCCAATGTCATTTTAACGAGTTCAAATATCACTCTAATGAAATACCACTTCGTTCTAACGATTCTCATTTTAACGAGATCAGAAATAAATAAAAAATTATTTTTCTTTAGAAAATAATTTAAAAAGAGTTCCAATTGATTTTGTTAAAAAAAACACCCTTTGAAAAAAATATCCAAGGACCATTTTCAAGATGAATTCATACTAGCGACATCCTCTATAAACATGAAGAAAAACTTGAAACTAAACACGACACGATGTATATCCAACTTTAAAGCTTTGTTACCACGTCTTCAGTAAAACATGTCATAGGCTTACGGGATCGACATTAAAACGCCTAACATATTACTGAATTTTTTTTTCCTGAATTTAGCCAATTACAAACAAATTGACTCGATTAGATTTATTCCTTACAAATATACCCCTTTGGCTATTCCAAAACAAAACCAAAACATAATTCCCATGGCCCGTCAAGCTCTCTAAAAAGACTCAATCTCCAACCCCAAAAAGGAAAAAGCGTACAGATGCTCGAAAGACACATAAACTTTAGTACCTTTGTTTACTTAAAAAGTTTATCACATGTTGTAAACCTACACGCTTAAACACACCCTCAAATGCAAAGAGAGTATAACACCCTCAGATGCAAAAAGAGTATAACATGTAAACGACTAATAATGTATAAAACAATCTCAACCTAGGTAAGATGCCACCCCCTAAGATAATAATATCCTAATTATGAAAGGAAAGATACTATTTATCCCCCTTGTTGTTCAGGAATAAACAAAGAAAGAAAGCATAAAGCAATTACTCCCACATAAACCAAATTTCACCCAAATTATGTGAACATAAAATAACAATTTTAAAAATGGGGAAGAGGGAACAAAATCATGCAATGGTGTAAAGTGTAGAAAACACACAACACGGTAACTCAAGCACAAATAATCCAAATAATAATCAAACAATATCAATATCGATGAATAAAGATATCAATATTAATAAGCAATAAAATAAGATAACAACTTTGAAATTCCCAATTTGAATGAGAGATAGAAATATGATTATATAGGATGCCAAAAATAATCCTTAGATAAAGCATATCGCAAACATGGATTAAATGCAAATCGCAAAGACTAAAAATAAAAACTATACCGTTGGTATAAATATGCTCAATATATATATATATATATATATATATATATATATATATATATATATATATATATATGTGTGTGGGGTGTAAACAACCACAAAAACTAGGCACAGACACAGGATTTACGCATTATTATAGTATGGATGTGTCGAAACATGTGGGATGGTATGAATGGGTGTGATCTAGATATAAATGAATTATGACCCAAATACTCAAATATGTTCAAGAAGTTTTATTTGATCAAAAAAATTTATCAAACTAAGATTTAGCCATAAGTGACAAGATAAAGTGAACTCTATAAACAAGCAATTACAATGTGCATGAGCCAAGAATATTTATGTATCTATAAATCAATAGCGTCATGACAAAATAAGCATAACTAGAATTCATTGTGTAAACCCGTTGATCTTTAACTAAACACCCTCAAAATAAAAACATCTATCACATTTCTTTTCTCTCAATTCTTTTTATGTCATCATCTTTTAAGGATCAAACAAACTAAACATGTTGGCCTTGGCATTTTTTCTATTTTTATTACCTTTAAATCTTTATATTAGGCTCTTACCAGTGGTGGCTTTCTCGCAAAGGAGATTTGCTCTTTCGTAGACCTTTCCTGCGCACCCTCATATTCTCTATACAAATCAAACAATCTCATGAACAATGATTCTTGCATTCACAAATCCCCAGTAGCCACAAGGTATACAGATGATAATATTGATAGGAGAACATCTCACGAAGCTTAATTATACATGTGAAGTTAATATTCAGAAATCTTGTGCAAGTGTGTGCAGAAGCATATACAAAGTTGAATCCATTAAGCAAAGTAAGTTCAAAACAACTACATGCAAGCATGATTAAGAACAATCTATGTATTAGAAATGATAGACAAATGTCCTAGTCACATGGAAATAACATAATGAAATGGATTCAAACACACCAATATGCCACACCGAATGTGTAAAATTAAAATACACAAAAAAATGAGTTTGTCTGTAAAATTTTAAAACAAAATACTGATTTTGAAAACAAACAAACTCAAAAGACAAACAAACTTTCTTTTATATTTTTCAATATGACTCAATAATGAAAAATAAAAATATAAAAGAGACAAACAACATACAACGAGCAAGCATATATATCATGATGCACAAATTAGCGTATGTAAAAAAGCGAACATAATTAACCATTAGATATAACATGGGAAGTATTATGTCCAAGCAAACGAGAATCAACAATTCTAATATGTAAAGCCTCTGAATCCGATTTTTTTACCCATATAGGTATAACAAGATGCTCAAGGTCATTGTAAACCACAGTGACTATAGATTTAAACTTCCTAGGACTATTAATAAGATCTAGCAAAAATGCCTAAGGTGACCTTTCCTACTGCAATGCGAACAAGTGTAAATACGGTAAGTTGTGTTACCTAAGGAATGACATTTCCTAACATTTCTAGTCGAATCCCTCAAACGTAAGGTCTTGGCTTTGGTAGTGAAAGTATTTTGATCATCGAAGATAATTCCACACTTATCCTCTTTGATTTCGATGTTGCCTAACATTTTATCCAAATTTTTTTACCTAGACTCCAAATAAAATTTAATCGTGCTCGAATACCTTAATCTCTCTTCTAGATCAACTATCCTTAACTCAAGTAAACATCTAGACTCTTCAAACTCTAGAAGCTATTTCTTTATAACCTCCATAAAGCCACGAAGGTTATTTATGTCACCTTCAACGTACTCTAGCTTCTCTCGAAAAGTCCTCCAACGTGTCCAAAAGATCCTCAATCAAAATACTAACATCATTTCCAATGGCACTTTCTTTTAACCTAGCTTCCAACTTCAAGTTCACCTTCTTCACATTTAAAGTTTTCACATATAACTCACGAAAAGTAAATCAGAGCTCACTCTCCTCCTCACTCTTATCTCCACTCTCATGACCATCACACACTTGGGATCCATAAATAATGGCCTCAGAAGTGTCATGCAAAGAAATATCTTCATGGAAAAATTTCTCATATAAGCTCACATCACTAGTTATCAACGCAGTGAAGTTGAGCCAATTGGGTAATTAAATCCCTCTTTTGGATCACTATCACTAGGGGTGGAATTATATGCTATCGATTTCTTGCCCTCCTTCTTTAGTTTAGTGGGACACTCAGCTACCCTATGACCAAAACCCTCACAACCGTAGCATCTTTTTTACTCATCCCTCTTAAAGTTCTCATTTTGGTTCTTAGGGAAGTGATTCTAATACCCCATACTTTTATGGATATTTAAATTACATAAGTGGGTGTAATTTGATAATTAGAGGAATTACTGTGAATAGTAATTTTAGAATTAATGAGTGTTAGATTATTACTGATGTGTGTTATATCTACTTTTGGGACAAAGTAAATGAGTCAAAATATTATATATCATGTCACAGTTGGGTAAAGCGGCTGAAAATATTTCACGTTGGAGAAAATGCATGTTGAGAAGTGTTGAGTCCAATTAGTGAAATTTAGTTAAGTGACTCAGATGGAGATTCCGTGCACACGGTTGGTTTCGAAATGGCCAAATTAGTCAGAATAAAGTACCCGGGGGTAGCGTTTGGGTTCCAGGGACTTTTGGACTCGTAGGGACTCGTAATTGAGTAAACGAGTCATTTTTGGGTTTAATAAGGAGATAAACTCCTTTTCCCTCTTATAAGGCACGAGAGAGAGAAATAAAAGAGAGAAAATAAAGAAAAGAAGAAAGGAAGAAAAAATGGAAGAGAAAGGGGATTCCGGCCCAAACTCCGCAGGATTCTACTCGAGGTCATCGGATTTTATTCACGAGTCAAGTGTTTACTTTCTTTTTAATTGAGTGTGTGTATCCCATATTATAGTTGGTAAACTATATGATTTTTGAGTTGGAACCCTTGAAATAAATTTAGGAAATTTGATTTTGAGTTCACAAATTGATGTGTTGATAACTCTTTATGAATTCTAGTGTCAAACCCATGTTAATGGTGTGTATGTATGGTTAGAAATGGGATGAAATGAGATATGAGAGTTTAAATGGTTTTAGGGTTTAAATCCAATAGAAATTTGTCCATCCCATAAAATAATGGATGTATTAGTTATAAATCAGTGATTAGATGATTATATTATTGTTGGTTGGGATATTTTTGGGATTTTGGAGAAGATGGAATCGCCTGAACTGTAAGCTCTGGTTCGAGCGAATCGATTCGCTTAAGAAGGCCATTAGTACTGTCTAAGGTCGAATCGATTCTCATTTGGGGAGAATCTATCCACCCCTGATGACCTGAGTATTGATCATGTTCAAACCGATTTGGATTTAGATCGAATCGATTCGCTTGGCCGAATCGATTCGCGGATGGGGCGAATCGATTCGCATCAGCAGGAATATAAAATTGCTTCCTTAAGTTTAGGGGGAGTTAAATTATAAATTGGAGATTATTGTAGGGGATTCTAGATGTGATTTTAGGACTCCTAGATAATGGAATTTAGGGTTAGTAAACCTCGGGTTGGAAGAGAGAACCTTGGATTAGTTGAGTGTACAATCTGGGGTATGGACTTAAGGAATGTTTTATACGAGTAACATTCGAGAGAAGTCTTCGGCAAATGTGTATATATATTTATGCGTAGAGAATAAATATGGGTCGATTAAAATTGAGTGAATCCTAGGATGCGAGTAAGATGGAATTTAGGATATGGTCTAAAGAGGATTAAGCTACTATTCGGTATGTCTATATTGACGATGATTATCATAGGTGATGCGATACCTATGGAATTAAAATAAGTTGCGCGTATACTTATTTAATTATTATGAATCGGTATATTCGAGTTTATATAAAATCCTTAAAAGTGATTAAGGTGTGAGTTAAATTTTAAGTAAGAGAATACTTATAGGTTTAGTATTTTAAATGTGTGAATACTTATATACTATTACAAATGGTAACGTTCGGGATTTTGGCTATCTCTATGAGAGTTTGGCAATTATAGATAGGGTATATTGAGAAGTGATATATATTATATATATGGGTGTTGTTACAGTATATATATGATTTGGTTATAAATATATCGGTATGTGAATGATATATTTATGTATACATATATCTCTAGTGATATCCAGGGAGGTTATGCGATGTGGGCGAATCCCCTGGCTTGAGGAGCGGGGAGAGTATAGTCCCCGGGTCATATTGTCCTGCATATGGGTGCGATGATGATTCCACTTTCAAGAGGGAATATGACTGCCTCCACCATTTAATATTTTTACCATGATCATGAGTGAGTCAGACTTGGTACCTGGGTTAATTTGAGTATACCCGAATGATGATAGCACTTTGAGACTGCATCCTCGAGTTATAGCTCGATGGGATGGTTATTATACTTATAGTTGTGATATAGGTATAAATATACGTATTGTGTATAGTATATTGAACGTATATGAAGATGTGAAATCATATAATTTATACTTATGTAAAGTGTAAGATGAATAAGATTTTATTTTCCTTCTAGAATATTTTTATTCAGATTTAAACTATGATTCGTATATTAAAAGTGAGAATTATATATACGGGATTTTATATACTAAAGTGAAAATGGTATTTTAAACTAGTAAAAGTTTCGGAATATATATATATATATATATATATATATATATATATATATATATATATATATAATCGTTGATTATATCAATTAAAGCTTATGAGATAGCTTACGGTAGAACTTATATTATATCACTACGGGTTAGTGATAGTTATGAGAATTCACAAGATGGGTGAAAGAGATTAGTTAGCCAGGGTAGCTTAACAAGGTTGTTTAAAAATGTATACAATAGGTGTGAACTATTAGAGGAGGGGTGAGGTGTATCTCATGGGAGTGCGTTACCAGTTTAAATATAAGAGATTTTATATTTTAAAAATATAGCATTTGGTGCACTTGCTAAATATTTTCAAAACTAGGGCTCTGGCCTGTTTCTCTATTTTTCCTCTTTCTTGCTATGTGTGTATATATTTTAGGTGTCCAGTCATAAGGATGCCTGGGTGATGATTCTTTCGATTCAGGCATTGATGCAGTAGCTATGGATGTATATAGGATTATTTTAGACGCCTCTATCCTTGTGAACTAGATAGGAGGTATTGTAGTAACATTCGGGTTGATGGGCCCAACAGTATTCATTTATTCATTTACCACGTTTTAGTTTGCGGCACTTCGATTTGGTTGTATTATATGTTGTATTGAGAGTTCGGTTATCTTATTTCATTTCAGTTATGTGTATATAAACTATTGTGATTGTTTTTCTTATGGTTGGTTTGGTTTAAAAGATTAGTAAATTAAAACTTTGACGCCAGGCCAAATAGGTTGTTAGTAATATATTGGTTTTTGACAATGATGCTGAGAATGAACCGTATGAGATTCCTATTTTAATTTGGTATAAGATTGGTCACCCAGTATTTTATTAGGCGGGGTGTCATAGTGATTGGCCTTGTTATATATGTTTTTCTCAAACTTTTTTGCATCTTTCGATTGCTTTTGTAATTTGAGAAATTCCTTGAATTTCTATACTAGCATAGCCATATCCTCGAACTCGATGTCAGACTCATCATTCAAAACAAGGTGTTTCCTCCTTTCGAGCTTTCAAAGTAATGCTCTTTTTTTTCTTCCTCTCGGTATTGGGGATAAACATAGCAAGCTTGTAAGTTATAAGTGGCCTATAAGCTCTTCAAGTTTCATAGAATCTAGAGTACCCAATGAATTCAAAATTATCACTTTTGGATTAAATATTTTAAGAAATGACCTTAATATTTTATTGATTACTCGGTTGTCGGGTATCTTATCTCCAAAATTAATAGACGAGTTAACTATATCGGATAATCTAACATAGAACTCATCAAATGTCTCACTATCCAGCATCTTAATTGTTTCATAGAGAGTGGTGAGGTTTGGAGTTTGGAAGCTTTCATAGCACTAGGTCCTTCATGGGTGAGTTAGAGTATGTACCAAACCTCTTTAAATGTTTCATAAGTTATAATATGGCAGAACTCCTCTGAGGTGATAGAACAAAACAGAGAATTTAAACCTCTAGTGTTATAGTTTGTTAACATAGCTCTTCCTCACTCCATAATTCTACGGGTTTTAAATGAATCATTTTACCTTCCCTAATGATAGTGGAGACCAACCTTTAACAACTTTAAACCAAGACCACTCATCTATAGTTGTAAGTGTTGATTTTATATGCATTTTCTAGTATGCGTAGTTCGACCCATCAAACAACAAGATTATAATACCATCAAAACCATTAAAATTCACGCCTAGAAAAATATGGGATCTAAAATGACAATTAGGGTTCTAGCTCTGATACCAATTTGAGAAAATTGGTATCGTAAATGAATTCACACTCAACACAAGGATCATAAAATAATTTAGCGAAACCTACTTTGATATCAATTTGTAAATGCACCCCCACTAGGAAAGGAAATTAATACAAACAAAAATTCAGTTTTTATAATTTTTTAAATTTTAAAGATTAAAACTTTAGACAAAGTAACCATGTAAAAGATATACACCAATTTTAAACCTTCGTGGTGCAAAACTGATTTACCCAATTTTATCTTTTTAACCTAAAACATACATCTAGGTGATAAGCAGATAAAATAAATAAATCCAAACATAATACGCCGATGTACGAGGAAAATCACAAAGGAAAAAAACTCGAAAGGCCTAACAAAATAGTTCACTATAATACGGGAATACAAAAGGTGACTGTAGACATACTCAATGACTCGATCCCCATAAGCCTTGATGATCTTCAATCTTCAACTTCTCCTCAACAGTGAAATGCGAGATTCCACTCACGCAAACTGTCATAACGCACAAGTCCATGCACTCCTCATTATCTACCAATTAGGCTCAACAACCATATGTGGATTGGAACATGAAATCCACCGCTTCTTCACCACAACACTACAAACACGGAGTCCACCACTTGTAAATAGAAAATACACTTTCTTCAGATGTAGAGAAACAAACTTCAGAGCCTAAACTAAAGATCTCAAAACATATAAATATAAAGAACTCGGATCTTTAAACTCGAGGGATAAAACTAGGGTTTTAGAACTTTGGTAAATATGTAAATAATTATTTTTTTCCAAAAGGTCTTGAAAACACTGAGTCCAACACACTTATAATTAATAAAATACGAATTTCAGGGCGGTAAACTCGTTCAAGCAAAAACACATAGTTCGTTCAAATAAGAATGTTCAAACGATAACCCTTTTCGCTCTCACGACCTTCCAACATGATGAGCACTGATAGATAGAGACCCCCGCGTTTGAAGTTCATTAGATGCACATTTCAAAGACTTTCTAATGTCGTTCTAACAAGTACAATTTTGTTCTAACAAAACTGCCATTTGTTCAAACGAGATTCAATTCTCATTCTAACGAGATCGAAAAATTATTTTTCTTAAAAAAATAATTTATAAAGAGTTCCAAATAATTTTGTTCAAAAATAAAAACCCTATAAAAAATACCCAAGGACCATGTTCAACATGCATCCATACCTGCGAGATCCTCAGTAAACATGAAGATAAACTTGGCACTAAACACGGTGCAATATATATCCAACTTTCAAGATTTTTCACTACATCTTCATTGAAACACGTCATAGGCTTACGGGATCGAGAATACAACGCCTAACGTATGACTTAAATATTTTGTCCAGAATTAAGCCAATTATAAAAAATTGACTCAATTAAAAATTTATCCTTACAATGAATGATCAATAATTATATATGAAGCCAAATATATAAAAACTATCATCAAGATTTTAACATAGATACTCAAAATGTACTTAAAACCAAAATAAGCACAGTGAGAAAAGATTGTAGGATTATAAAATATATTAGTTAATATGTAGACTAGTTGTGAGATAATTAAAGGACATTGTACAATGAAAATCCTAATTCATAAAACATAACTATAGATATTAAATTATATGGACAAATTTCCAAATCAAGTCAATTTGTATTTATTGGCTTAATTCCATTTAGAAAAAACAGTTTCAATTATAGGTTAGGTATTGAGTTCGTTATCCGTTAAATCCTCTGGCATGTTTGATTGAAGACCATAGCAGCCAAGTTAGAATGTTTACATCATCAGGTCGTGTTTCATACCAATTTTGTCTTCAACGTTTAAGGATCTCGTAAAGTATGAATGCATATTATTTTGATCCTTGAATTTATGTTCAGTGTTTGTTTCAAATCTTGTTTAAGGCCATCTTCATAAAATAGATTTTAAAAGAAAAATAATTTTCATTTTAAAGTCGTTTTAATGAGATTGCTTATTCATTTGAACGAGTTGGTGGATGTTGTTCAAATGAAGTTTAAAAGAGGTTCCTCTGTTTCTCACTGAATTATCCTTCTAAGATTGTTCTAAGTATGTTTGAACAAGATTAGTGACTTCGTTTGCACGACCCTTACTTTCCATTTAAATGAAGTGCCCGAAAAATTATGCTGCTTAAAAAATGTGTTTTTTAATAAATTGGAGTGTCAGCATCAGTTTTCTTGGTGCAAGGCTTTTAAAATTATTTTTCAAAGACATATTTAAGAGCCTCCAAACCCTAGTTTCACACAGCTTGTTTGAGATCCAAGAATCAATCCTTATATGCTTTTTTATCTCCATTTTTATCACCAATTTAATATTTTTATCATTATCTTGATTGATAAAGTTTCGTATGGTGGACTTCGTGCTCGTTTGTTTGTTTAAATACGTTGGACTCTGTGTGTGTGGTGATTTGAAATGGAGGACTCTGTATTGTCACCTTTGACAATTTTTTAGCCAAGATCGATAAAAATTAAAGTGTGTGGATTCACACAATGTGGCAGTGCATACGTGGACTCCTACATGTCACTGTGCAAAAAGTCTAAGGAGCGAATACGCATCAACGATTGAAGGAGTTGAGTTGATAATGTATGTTTTCTGTTGTGTTCTTGTGTAATTCCAAACATAGTGAATTTTCATTGGTTGGTCCGTTCGATATTTTTCCCATTTGGGTTTCCTTATACATAGCGCGGGTGAGATAAAATTAGTTAACTATTTAACATCACAATCGTTAAATCGGTGCTAAGTTTTAACTGGGAAAATTTGTTTAAGTTTAATTTAATTCAAAAAATAATAAAATAATTCTATTTGTGTTTTGGAGCATATCCCTATTACCACTTCCAAGTGGTATCAAAGTCGGTGTCTATAAGTTGTATATGCATGATACCGGGCAATTTTTAGATGGATGGTCGATCATTTTCTAAACCATTATTATTTGATGGGTCTAACTACGCGTACTACAAAGCGCCTATGAAATCAGGACTTAAGACGATAGATGATAGGGTATGGTTAGCCGTTGTTAAGAAATGGTCCCCACCCATAACTTTTGTAGGTGAAAATAAAATTATGAAACTTATTGACACCTGGATTGAGGATGAGCATAAATTGTCTAACCATAATTTACGTGGCTTGAATGCTTTTTTTTGTGCAGTCACACCGAGAGATTTGTCATATTATGATACGTGAAACATCTTAAGAGGCTTGGAACAAACTCCAACTCACTCATGAGGGTACAAGTGTTATTAAGTCTTCCAAACTCCAGAACTCACTACTCAATCTGAAACCATCAGGATGAAAGAGAGTGAAACCTTTGATAAGTTTTATGAGAGGTTTTCTAATATTTTTAACTCATCCTTTAACTTGGGAGAGAAAATACCAAAAAACAGAGTTGTCAAGAAAATATTAAGGTCCTTATATGAGAGATTTAACCCTAAAGTGATTGTTCGAGGATATTGCAGGTGACCTTCAAACCTATAAGCTCGACATGTTTACTTCCCAAAAAAGAAAAATAACATCATTTCTTTGAAATCCCAAAAGGAGAAAACACTTGTTTCCGATGATGACTCTAATATCAATTCTGATGTATGGCCATATTTGAGAAAATTTTAGAAAATTTCTTAAAGTTTGAAAAACATACGAAATATGATGAAAAGAAGTTTGAGAAAAATAAGTTTAGCAAGGTTTTAAAATTTCCTAAAAATCATAATGATAATTTTAAGAGGAATGAATCAGATAGATATTTTAGTTGGGAGAATTATGGCCATAGGTCAGTTGAGTTTCCTGATATGCAAATAAAGAAGGCAAGAAGTCGAAGGCATACAATTCTACCCTTAGCAATAGTGAATTAAAAGAGGAATCTAATTTTTCCATTAAGAGTAATTACACGGTGTTCATGTCTAGTTATGTGATCTGTAGAGGGGGCTTGTAGGTAAACCTGAGATTAGGGATAATTCCTTAATTGGCAAAAGTGTTTGAGATTAAGCAACCGAGGAAGCTCAAGCGTGGCAACTCAGTGCGGCAGCTTATCGTGGCAACTCATACTTTAGCTTGTTGTATTAGTCATATTGTATTTTTGTTTATGTTGATTGTAAGCTATAATGGTTGTAATGATATAACGAGAATAATAATGAGTTTTAGTGTGAGGTCAAACGGTACTCGCGAGAGACTAGGCTTGGCAGCGCCTGGGAGAGATTTCATGCTCTATCGAATGACCTCTCCGTGGGAACTTGAGAGGGACCTGGTTTGGAGGATTGAGAAGTGAGGCACCGTTGGGGATTGTCTTGGCCATCTTAGATACACCTAGTAAAAACACCGAAGGACACTGACCGTGGAACCTCGGGCGGAGTAGCTTGGAGTTCCATCGGGCGTTGAGTTGAGAACCAAACAACCCTCTACTTAATGTCATATCTACTGTAGGTGATGTCACTAGCCAGCTAAACAATGTCAGACATGAACTTGAGTAAACCACCGTGGTATTTGGGGCTGTCAGGTAGCTAGTGAGCCACCCCTGCCACAACAGCGCCCTGACACATAGTGGTTACGCAAAAGACATGTCTTGACATTTAATGTTTATGACGTGGAGACAGCTAGTGCATCAGGTATTTAATATTGTGATATAAAGTATGAGGGATGTCTTTCATAGTCTTTAATGACTGAGTTGCCTCGGGGGTGCTGTGGGGGATATTTAAAGACCCCAACCACCTTTGAGGTAAGGATGATCTTTTTTAGAGTTCAGGAGTTATTGATAGAGAAAATACACATTAGAGAGAGTTATTTGCAAACCAGAAAGTTTACTCACTCACCATTGTTATTTATTACGAAGCTTTTAATACTTGACAGAGATTCTTGAGGGTGTTTGGTGTGTTTCTACCTGCCTACCAAGGTGTATCTAGGGTTCTTATTTATCTTTCCCTCTAGTTAAGTCATTTCTAAAGTTCAGTAATATTTCCTGAGTTATACACGAGAGTTTTGAGAGTTTAAACTGAGTTTATCTTCATTGGGTTTGTGTCTGTGTGTACTATCATTAATCCAAAGCTTTGGCCAAATTAGCTTATCATTACCATACTCAAATAGGGGTTACGCCTCCATATATAATCTAAAGTACCCTCTTATATTTGGCGACTCTACTGGGGAGGCATTCTTCTAAGTAAGGAGTATGGCGCAAGATAATGCTAATCGAAGGATCAATTTTGATAACATCCAGCATAATGAAGAACAAGCTGCGAGAGAACTGGAGGCTCTAAGGGACGGAGCTCCTCGAGTGGAGGTACCTCCGATTCTGGAGACATCAGGCATTCCGGGGGTGACACAAGCTTCCGCGGGTGCGGGGTTGGGACCCACTCAGGTCGTGCTTCTCATGAGTAAGTTTTATGAGGTTTTGTAGACTCCAGTAGCTTCAACTATGCTGGGAGGATTGGAGGCCAATGCCTTCGTAACTCCAGGGGTAGCTCCAATGGCCCTGCCAGGCGCAGGCATAGCGGGAACAGTCCCAGCGAGCGTATCCTCTATTGTGAATCCAGTATAGGGAATACCAGGAGCATCGGCGGCCGCAATTGTGGCGCCTGATCCAGCTGCGATGGGCGCTCAGCCCGTGGTACCATTGGTTGTTGCCCCAGTAGCATCACCCATGGAGGAAATGAGAAAGGAGATGATGAAGTTCATACAGGCTTGCTCGTAATCTACGGGCGAGGGGGCCTCGGTTTTTGATGACTTTCGAACGTCGTACCCCCAGGAATACAACGACGAGCCCTATTCGAAGGACTATGTTCCTCCTATTTTTGAAAAATACACGGGAAAAGGTGGGAACCCTAAGGAGCATATTAAGCACTTTGTTGAACATTTAGTGGCGCATTGTAATAATAAAAGGCTTAGGTTGAGGGATTTTTCTAAATCCTTGACCGACAAGGCATATACCTGGTATTCTCATTTGGCTCCCAACAACGTTTCTACATAGGAAGAGATGCACGTGTTGTTTGTCCAGAAATTCTTTCTAGCAGAAGATGAGTTTACTTTGACCCAAGTGGGTAGAGAGAAGCAACGACCTGGGGTAGAAGTGGAGGCCTATGTTCGAAGATTCAGAGAAAGATCCCTCGACGTAAGGGAGGAGGCCAAAGAATCCAAGCTACTACAAATCTGCTCTGAGGGTTGCTTCCTGAGTACATCTGCCATCTTATTAATGAGACGCGAGAGGGGACTTTTGTGGCATTCTTGAAAGCAGAGAGAAATATCTCTTTGGTGGTACAGCCCAATCCGGTGGCGGTGCCCATGATGTTTAGACAGCCGATGCAACCTACGGGGGGAGGTCTCAGCCCCCACGGGTAGGGTACACCGAGGGGGGAGATAGGGGCAAAGAACCGAAGAAGGACAATAAGAGGAAGTTCGGAAGAGACAGGGAAGACCCACAACCATTGCCCTGTGTAGTAGAAGAAGATGTCAGCTATTACAACACGATGGTCCAAGGGGGAACGGTCTATGAGCCAAAGGACGTTCCCGCGGGGGAGCCCGATGCAGCAACAAAGGCGGATCCAAAGTACTGACAGGTTCATCGGAGGATCCAACATCCAACAGAGAGATGCTTTACGCTAAGGAGAATTATCGATAAGTACGTAAAGGCATGGACATTACAAATACCTCCCCAGAACGTCAACAACAACCCCTTGCCAGCATATGGGGTCAATCTTGTGGTGGCCTATAATGAAGAGTACGAAGAGGCTCTGGAAGACTGTACGAGGGGAATGGAAAACGTTGTGTTGGCTTACGACGAAGTAAATGCCAAGGATGCGGAAGAGGTGTACAGTGTTGAAGGCGAGGAAATAGATCCAGCTCTGGAATACTGCGCGGTTTTGAAGTCCCTGAAGTTCACTTGGTTCTTCAATCAGGTGGGGGTACCGAAGGAGATTAGGCTGGAGATAACCCAGACAATACTTGATATTATGAGGAAGAACACAGTCCCTTCGCTGAGATGGAAGGGACCCATGGCTAGGTTGGTGAGAAGGTTTCTATCAAAGGTAACCTTTAGCGATGCTGATAGAGCCATAAGGTTCCCTCATAACAGACCATTATATGTGACTGCCAGTGTCAACAGAGTTACCTTCGCAAGGAATCTCATGGATGGAGGAGCTTCCATCAATATCATGCCGATCAACTCCTTCCATGCAGCGAACATTCCATAAGAAAGATTGGTCCCCATGCTTTTGGTAATATCAGGGTATGATAACCAATCTTCCAAATCTATTGGGTACGTTAATGTTGGGATTGTGATGGGAAATCTAGGTTCCCATATCAAGTTCCATGTGATAGAAAGTGAAACTTCCTATCATCTACAAATAGGAAGGGTGTGGATGCACAACCAAGGGTTAGTTCCTTCTACGTACCACCAATGCGCTAAGGCGAACATCAAGGGAACAGAGGTAATCATCAGGGCTACAAAGAGTCCCTTCGCTATCGAGGAGGCTCACTTGGTAGACGCAGACTTTTACACAGAGTTAGAGGAAGATGTTCGGGTATTGACAAGAAGAATGGAGGGAGCATGGGTTCCCTCGATCAGAGAAAGGATGGGGCCCTTAAACGAGCAGAAGAAGGAGGTTGTGAGCGTATAAGGGAAATAGACGAAGAAACTCACAAGGTGGCCCCTCGACCCTAAGGCATCTCGAAGCATCTTAAAGACAGAATGAGGCCCAGAGTGGACCCAATGGAGCATGAGGTAAAACGGAAGAACCTACTGAGTCGGTTCTCGGGAGAAAAAATGGTCGAAGCTTTTAGAGAGAAGAAGAGGAAGGCGACCACCACTACCAATGGGTAATGCAAGAAAGTCATTACCGAGGAAGGAAGGGTGGTGTATCAATTGTAATGGTGTGAGCGGGCGATCGAGGAAGCTGATGACAAGGTTGACTCGATATACGAATGCTTTCTGGTAGATCAATTGGGACAATGTATGGTGATAGAAAATTCCAACATACAGGAATTTATGGAGGAATTCACCGAGGAACCAGATTACATGGCAAATCAACCAAAGCCCCAGGCATAAGAGTTGGAGTAGTTGAACCTGGAAAAATAAGGAAAAGATCCCAGGCCCGTCTTCATCTCGAAGGGTCTTGGTAGTGAGAAATGAGAGGCCTTGGTCGAGTTGATTCGGGAATTCATAGATGTTTTTGCATGGAAATACATGGAGATTGAGGGATTAGATGAGGAAGTAAGCTGTCACAAGTTGGACGTGATGCCTTCAGCCATTCTAGTAAAATAGGCAATGAGAATGTACAAGCCTGAGCTGGATTTGAAGATCAAGGAAGAGGTTCAACTCTTGCTAGCGGTAGGGTTTATCAAACTGATACAACACCCGATATGGATATCCAGCATTATCCCAGTAGGAAAGAAGGATAAAAACCAAATAAGGATATGTGTGGAGTTTAGAGATTTAAACCGAGCTTGCCCCAAGGATGAGTTCCCTCTACCCTCCATTGATGGCCTGATAGATGAAATGGCCAGCCATGAGATGTATAGCTTTATGGATGGGTATGTAGAGTACAACCAGATCAAGATGGACCCCTCGGATGCAGAAAAGACAACATTCAGAACCCCGTTGGGTAACTTCATGTACAGGGTAATGCCGTTTGGGCTCAAGAATGCTGGGGCGACCTACTAGAGAACAATGATGGCCATTTTCCACGACTTCTTCAACAAGTTTGTGGAATTCTATGTGGATGACTTGGTCATCAAGTCGAGGAAGGAGGAGCCTCATTTGAACAATTTGAGGAAGGTGTTTTCCCGTTATAGGAAGTTTAAGTTAAAAATGAACCCTCTAAAGTGCGTCTTTGGTGTGAGAAGTGGGAAATTCCTAGACTTTGTGGTTGATTGACAAAGGGTGAAGATGGCCCAGGACAAACAAAGGGAAATCTTAGAAATGCCGTGTCCAAGAACGGTGAAGGAGCTGAAGAGTTTCCTTGGTAAAGTCTCCTACCTTCGTAGATTTGTACCTGAGTTAGCCGAGATAACACACCCACTAATGCATCTGCTACGAAAGAACATGAAGTTCAAATGGGAGTCAATTCATCAAGAGTCTTTTGACGGACTGAAGAATTTGCTCATCTCACCACAGACCATGGTTCCACCAAGGGCAGGAATACCGTTGCAATTGTACCTCACATCCACCACAAGGTCCATTGGAGCTTTCCTGTCACAAGAAATTGACGGGCAAGAATGACCAGTCTATTACCTCAGTAGAATCATACATGGGCCAGAGATTAGATATAGCAGCCTAGAAAGGCATTGTTTATCCTTAGTCTTTATAGAACAAAAACTTATGCATTATATGCTGTCTTTTGCAATTCATATTGTAACTAGATACGATCCTATTAAATACTTGTTGGCAAGAACTATATTGATTGGCAGGGGCACCTAGGTTGTTCCTCATCCTCTTTGAATATGATTTGAAGTGTGTGGTCCCTCGCGCGATCAAGAGCCAGGCGTATGCTGATCTATTGACAATTTTTCCATCAGGAACGTTTAAACCACCTAAAGAAGACATTCCAGGAGATGACTTACAAGCCAATTAGATGGATGCAACTGAGGAGGAATGGACGATGCAGTTCGATGGATCATCGACGGAAAAGAAGGGGGGGCAGGGGTTATTCTTTCAAAAGGAATGAAGGAGATTTGCCTTTCCTACAAGTTAGATTTCCCTTATTCCAATAATGAAGCAGAGTACGAGGCGTTAGTATTAGGGTTGCTGGAGGCTCTTCGAAGGGGAATTCGTTCACTCTGCATTAAAGGTGATTCAAATTTGGTGATTCAGCAAGTAAACGGATAATATGCGTTAAAGCATATTAACCCGTCACCATACAGAACGATCATTCAGAGGTTCCTCTGCCAGTTCCACTAGACCAAGATCAAGAGGCAGCCTAGAATGATGAACCGCCATCCAGATGAATATGAAACTATTGCCCAGAAAATGGTCATGAGAAACGATACAACTGTCGTCATGATCCAACGGAGAATAGATCCTTCAGTGGTGCAAACAATTCTACCCATAGAGGAGGACGCGGACTGGAGGGGACAGATTATGAAGCAACTGGAGTCTGGCGAAGGAGCAATGGGGCTAAGAGAGTTGGCCCAATATTTTACAAGCCAGGGAAACCTCTACTTAAGAAATCTAAGGGGATGGTTTCCAAGATGTATCGGCCCATAAGAAGCAGAGCGAAAGTTGAAGAAAAGACATGAGGAGCACTGCGAAACAACTGAGGTACCCCTTTATAGGAGAATTCAAAGAGAGGGATATTTCTGGCCTAATATGAAGAAAGATGCGTCCGAGTTACAACGGAAGTGCGACAAATGCCAATTATTCTTCGAGGCGACCGAATATCATTTTGTGGAGGCTCAGGCGGACTGAAGATAGCCCTATATTGACTTCATTAAGGACGGAGTTGTCCTAACGGATAAAATTAATGCGATGGGACTCCGGCGAAGAGCCCCGAGATTCTATGTTCAAGAGGGGCAGATTTATCGAAGGGGATACTTCAACAGACCGCTGCGTTGCATAACAACAGAAGAAGCGACTGAGGTTCTCAAATAGGCGCATGATCCAGCTCATATAGGAGGAGCTAAGTTGTATGACCAGTTGATGACTTTGGGGTATTATTGGCCAACGATGGAGAAGGATTCTGCCGAGTTCGTTCAAAAGTGCAAAGCTTGCCAGCTTCATTGAAATATAATACATGCCCCCTCAGTGGACCTACACTCCCTGGCAACGCCTTACCCTTTTCACACGTGAGCATTTGACTTGGTAGGGGAAATACACCCTTCATCGAGGGGGAAGATATGGATACTAGTTACAACGGAGTGTTTCACCAAATGGGCGGAAGCGATACCATTGAGAAGAGCAACAGCAGGAGTAGTGAGCAATTTCATCAGAGAATACATTATTTGCCATTTTGGGATCCCAAAGGTCATCCTTTTGGACAACATAACCCCTTTTGTCAATTCAGAGGTAACGATGCTCACAGAAAAATATTCCACTGTTCACTACACTTCGACGGTGGCATACCCAAAAGGAAACGGTCAGGTCGAAGCGACTAATAAAATGTTGGTTAATATTCTAGCTAAGGTAATGGAGGACTTCCCAGGATCGTGGGACGACAAGATACCAGCTGTGTTATGGTCCTATCGAATGATCAGGAGGAAACTAACAGGGTACACTTCGTTCTCGCTTATTTATGGGGTGGAGGTAATCCTTCCAGTAGAGTTAGAAGTCCCCTCTGCTATATACGCCTTGTGAAACAGCATGCTCCCTCATAATAGACACGTGCAGTTGGAAGCGTTAGACGAACACAGAGATAATGCAATGCAACACTTTCAAATGTATACAAAACATCTCTCCAGGGCATATGATAACTTGGTAAGACCAAGGAAATTCATGGAAGGGGATCTCGTTTTAAAGGCAGTAGTTAAACATATTAGGGGGCTTCCTCTACCTAAGTTTGCAGCAAATTGGGAGGGACCTTTCATCGTAAAGGAGGCTCATGACTCAGAATATTGCTTAATTTCTAAGATAGAAGAAGACAGGCCATTCAAGATTAATAATAAATGGTTTAAGGTCTATCACGTGTAAGAAATTACGTTTGGAGTCACCGATGTATCTAACTGATTTGAATATACGATTTCATCTTGTTTATGAAAGTTCTCTTTATTTTTAATTCAAATAGAGATTAAAGAACTACAGAACTTCATGCCACGATCTATGTAAACAGCTGTAACATAAAGAAATAGCATGGGAATAAGTTTTCTTTTCCATTCATATACTTTGGGGCATTTCAAAAATAGGAACTATCACCCAAGGATTACATGGGAAGGAAGAACAAAGGAAAAATATATACAAAAGTTCATGGGCCTAGTAGAAACCATAGGTCTGGGGAAGAGAAAAGTTCCCAGGGAGGCCTGAAGAGGCTGCTTGACAAGACCGTTGGGCATTCATAGAAACCTCCAGTCTCATTTGCACTTGTGTGCGCTCGATGAGGAGTTTCTCTCGTTTTAACTTGGCCACGCGTAGAGATTCCTTGAGGTCCCCCACCTCT
This sequence comes from Sambucus nigra, assembly GCA_949130495.1. Lineage (NCBI taxonomy): Eukaryota > Viridiplantae > Streptophyta > Magnoliopsida > Dipsacales > Adoxaceae > Sambucus > Sambucus nigra. The sequence continues at coordinate 425,016,723 of OX422217.1, read as the reverse complement.
TTGTCAATGGTTTCCAGAAGAGGTGCTAGCTCGGCCAGTTTAGCTTCCTCAGATCGTTGGTCCTCCTGATGTTTTCGCAGTAGTTCCCTCTGGCTGACCAGTTATTGGCTCTTCAAACTCTTCAAGTGCGCTATAAGCCAGTCAAACCGGAAGCCATCACGACCCAGCTCCCTTAGATAGCCCAAAAATTGGTTAAGGAGGGGTCTGGTAATATCTGCAGTAGGAGTATTGGCAATTTCAGTAACAACTGTAGCCATACCTTGAAGCCTATAGCTCATAACTGGGATGTTTGAACGTAGGCAGTCCACCGTGAAAGTCTCAGGATGATAACTCACAAGTTGCTCGATGACTAAACGATGGTTGGCAGGTATTTGGGGCGAACGTTGGAGTACCATCAGGCAGAAGGCGGGAGGAGCCAAGTTGGGCAGAGGAAGCTCACACCCAGATTCTCTCTCCGCAGCAGCACCTGTCGTGGAACCTTGATCATCATGGCTCGATTCCTCGGAAGAGATGGGTTCACGATGTGGCTAGGCAACGGGCGAAGGAGTTGATGGAGAACCCTCCTGAGTAACCTGAGAATAGGAGAGAAGAAAAAATGAGCTCACAAAAAAAATCTTAACAAGTGTTTTCATTGTTAAGTCACCATTATAGGTGGAGTTTGTGGAAAATTCTTAACAAGTGTTTTCGTTGTTAAGTCACCACTATAGGTGGAGTTTATTAAAAACCTTAACAAGTGTTTTTGTTATTAAGTCGCCATTGTAGGTGGAGTTTGTGGAAAATTCTTAACAAGTGTTTTCTTTGTTAAGTCACCACTATAGGTGGAGTTTATTAAAAACCTTAACAAGTGCTTTCGTTGTTAAGTCACCATTGTAGGTGGAGTTTGTGGAAATTTCTTAACAAGTGTTTTTTTGTTGTTAAGCCACCAATAGGTGGGATTTTATGGGAAAAACTTAACAAATGTTCTCATCGATTAAGTCACCCATAAAGGTGGATTTTGAGAAGTTGAGAAATACAGAGAAATTAGAAAAGCACCTCGGCAGCAGCAAGAGTAAGAGGGGTGATCGCCACGGGGGCCATAACGCCAGAAACCGTGGGAGGTGGGCTCATTACCTCGGCAGCCTCAACGAAGCCCTTGGGTGTAGAAGTCTCAAAGGATGGAACACCTCCCTCGCCAGCGTAGGGCACTATGGCCATCACGGGCGCATCGTCAGAAGGAGATTTTGGACCTTCGAGAGCTGCCCCAACTAGAGCAGCTACTCCAACCTGGGCCTGAGAAGGGATAAGGCCACTCAACGCGAAAGGCGGAGAAAGACTTGGAGAGAGCTACAAAGGTAAAAACAAATGTTAGATAAAAGGAGTAATTGCAAAGGGATAAGAGACAGAAATGCACTTAGTTTACCCCCGTTATAGCACTAAAGAGAGGAGCTGCAGTAAGGGGTCTTGACAGTACAGGAGGAAGGAAAATGTTGGCTATCAGCGACGCCACTTCCACCTAAAACAGCCCAACATGTTACAATTAAGGAACAAATAAATGGGACAAATAAAATATGCAAGGCTCGAAAAGACATTTACCTGTAGCACACTCTCTTCGACCACAACCAGGGGCAGAGAGACCTCTCACTCCGAAGGTAACTCAAAGGAGGCTGGAACAGGTGCCTCGGGCTGGCCGAACAACTCAGTAGCACCCACGGCGGCATATCTAGCCTGGTGGGAGGAGGAATGGCGTGAATAAGTGAGGCTTATTAAAGGAGAACGGGGAGGGGAGGCAGTAGCCGGAGGAGCACCACAATATCCCCCCACAAAACGACTCACTGGAGGACTGGGGGGACTAGGAGGACTGATCCTCATTTCTTCAACTCCCTTCACCAAAGATATCAGGCAATAAGTAAAAACGCTATGTCAAGAGAAGAATGAGAGATAAATAATGCGCATATACCTTAGATCCGGAGGGATAACGAGAGGATATAGTCACTGGTGAAGATGGCAAAAAAGCGAGGGCAGAAGGAGATGGTGATGAAGGTCGCTCAGATGTTTATTTCTTCTAGGGCTTAGTACCCAGCGTTTTCCTTCTTGATCCCGTGGCACCACCACTTTTAGGCACCTTCGACCTCCTTCTTTTTGCTGAGGGCTCACGGGGATCAACCACAATTTGGGGGAATGCACCTGAGGGAGGAATGGCAAATGCACGCCATTCGAACTAAGCATTTATTCGGGCAACTTCGCCCTCTACTCGCCTCCTTAGCTCTTCGGCTAGCTCCGGAGACAGAGGAGGGGGAACGGAGGCAATTGGGAATGCCTATAGCGGAGTCTTCGTTTCACCTTTGGCCTTGGCCTTCTTAGACTTAGACTTCTTGGCCCTCTTGACAGGTGGCTCAGAGGGACCTTCTCCCGTGGCAGCTTCGCCTGTGGGGACAGATGGTTTAGGGGTCGCAGCAGCCTTGGGTTTCGGGGTGGCAGTTGGGATCATGGGATAATAAAGGGGTAGTTCATCAAGAGACTCCTTAAAAGTTTTGCTTAAGGGAAACTCAACCCCAATAATGGAGTTCCCCTTTAAACCCAACTCAGAAGAAGAAAAGGAAAGGACTGGGGGATAGCGAGGAGGGAACTGGATATACTCATGAATCATGGCCAACTGCTCCAGATGGAACTTAGTGGCAAAGGATATGGATACGTCTCCCTTCTTAATAGCACTTGGAAGGGTGACATGCCCATTAATGGTGGATGTCACACCAAGCACTACAGCGGCAGTATAGAAGGTGCATGCCTTAATAAAGGTGGCCTTGGAATGGTTATCCTGGAATACAGGTTGAGGAGCCCCCTGGTCGAACCCAAATTGACTGTTGCATCTATCGGGGTTGTAGGGCTCAGAATTATAGCCCCATTCAGTATAAGAAGGGAGGAACCCCAAGGTGAAAAGAAGCACTACGACTTGCAACGGATCTTCTACAATCGGGTTAAATCAGATCATTGTGGCTGCAGCAGGAAAGAAGTCCCAACTATGGGAAAAAGTAGACTCGCTATATGGCCTCATTACGAAGGAACCTAGGTGGTCAAAAACCCCCATTATTTCCTTTCAGCTTTGCTTCTTGTAAAAACATAGGAGGCGTGGGGACTTAATACTTCCACTCACGGGCAGGGAAACTGACTTCACAGCGATAGCAGGAAAGCGTGTATAGAGGAAGCGAGTTAATATAATGGTGTTGGAGAAATTCGCCAAGTTGTAACGGCCCAGTGATCGCTCCATGTCAGTATGGGTTCGATCCAACTAAGTGTAAAGGGACCCCAAGGCAATGGCGTCCAGAGGTAGGTTGAATCCTCTGGCCAAATGAACAAAAATGTTTATCAGGTCCCTCCTGGGCTGATCGTTGGGCTTTCTAGTAAGAAAGAAGCGTGAAAGTAGTACGAGTATGTAGGCCGATAGTTCCAGGGAGGTACCTCTACTACGGCCCGTTACATCACTAGCATCCTTTGGCGTCGGATCTTCGAAAAAATAATTGATAAAAGGGGCAAATGTAGCTTTATTTGAGGGACCGGTGCAACTATGGCAGATCCGATCCAGCTCAACCCGATCAGCAGCCTCTTCGGCGTCCAGAGGCTCGTCATGATAAGTGTACTCACCCATGGGCTCAAACCCAAGTAGTTCGCAGACATCCTCCAATGTAACAGTAAACTCCCCTCACGCAGCGAAGAAGGTGCGGGTTGTGATGTTCCATCGGGAGACTAGCACTTGGAGTGATGCGTTGTGCTTCGAGAGAGTGAACTCGCCAAACCAGTAGGCTCGATGTAGCCCAACCTTCGTGAGAGCAACAGCGTGGGAGCTCTGCATATGTGTGTGCCACACAGTAAAATGGGCTGGTGACCCCCAGGTGCTTTAAAATCGATCTGGGAATAAGGAAAGTCACCACGGTCTAGACGGAAGTGCAGAGTCCCCTCGGTGGGAAGATAGCCCCACTTCGACGAATTGACTTCTTCATCACCCAACAGTAATGGATCGAACTTGGATGGCAAATGGCAGGTCTTGCACGCCTTAGAAAATTTATCATCCTCTTCTTCAAAGATGGGTTCCCGACGATAAAACCGTAGTTGCTCTTGACGAGCAGCGACCAATGCAGTGCCACTAAGGGTGGTGGCATCGCCAGCAACAGCGAAAGGGGAACCTGGCTGGCTAGCTGTAGCAACTTTGGAAATATTTGAAGAAGCCATGAGAAAGTGATAATAAGTGGTGCAACTGGGCGAACAGGGCTAAGAACAAGAAGAGAGGAGCACAACCGCAGGTGGTGGTGCAAAAGATGAGAGAATGATGAGGCTGAGCAAAAAAGAGGGCAACAATGGAGGTTTCACAATCTTTCTCTCTCTAAAGGAAGCGGAGAGTGTTGAAAAAGACAATGATATAGCAGAGTTTTGAACTAAAAAAGAGACGTTTGACGGGTTTCAAACTCGACGATTGACGTTTCCCACGAGCGCACGTGAAAGGGCGACCTCTAATCATTTCAAATGAACACGTGGCACATCGGGAAGGGTCTCGACAACTGAAAAGACAGCGTTACGCCGAATACGAAGCGACGTCTGGGGAATAAAAGGGGTTGCCTTCTTCACCAAGTTTATGTTTTGGGGCCAAAATTGGTGTCAGACTTATCCATCAATGCCCAACGGACGACATGTTTCAACGATACGACAAAACCTTGTTTAAAGGGTGACTCAGTTACATCAGGAAGCATTTCTGCTTTTTCGAGCACAACGAAGCATCCTCAGGGACAATTTTACTTACCAGCCCAAACGAGTATTTGAGAAGATTTTTTTTTATACAGAGAGGGTTCATCGGATTGAGAAGTTTCGTGCAGACATTTCTTGTTCCAATAAATCTCTCCATGAAGGGGAAATATAGAGGGGGATTGAAGGTAACCCAGAGATTAGGGATAATTCCTTAATTGGCAAAAGTGTTTGAGATTAAGCAACTGAGGCAGCTCAAGTGTGGGAACTCAAGCGCGGCAACTCAGCGCGGCAGCTTATCGTGGCAACTCATACTTTAGCTTGTTGTATTAGTCATATGGTATTTTTGTTTATGTTGACTGTAAGCTATAACGGTTGTAATGCTATAATGAGAATAATAATGAGTTTTAGTGTGAGGTCAAACGGTACTCGCGAGAGACTAGGCTTGGCAGGGCCTGGGAGAGCTTTCATGCTCCATCGAATGACCTCGACGTGGGAACTTTAGAGGGACCTGGTTTGGAGGATTGAGAAGTGAGGCACCGTTGGGGCTTGTCCTGACCATCTTAGATACACTTGGTAAAAACACCGAAGGACCCTAACCGTGGAACCTTGGGCGGAGTAGCTTGGAGTTCCATCGGGCGTTGAGTTGAGAACCAAACAACCCTCTACTTAATGTCACATCTACTGTAGGTGATGTCACTAGCCAACTAAATAATGTGAGACATGCACCTAAGTAAACCACCGTGGTATTTGGGGCTGTCAGGCAGTTAGTGAGCCACCCCTGCAACAATAGCGCCCTGACACACAATGGTTAGGAAAAATACATGCCTTTGCACTTAATGTTTATAACGTGGAGACAGCTAGTGCATCAGGTATTTGATGTTGTGACATAAAGTATGAGGGATGTCTTTCATAGTCTTTTATGATTGAGTTGCCTCGGGGGTGGTGTGGGGGCTATTTAAAGACCCTAACCACCTTTGAGGAAAGGATGATCTTTTTGAGAGTTCAGGAGTTATTGCTAGAGAAAATACACATCAGAGAGAGTTATTTGCAAACCAGAAAGTTTACTCACTCACCATTGTTATTTATTACGAAGATTTTAATACTTGACAGAGATTCTTGAGGGTGTTTGGTGTGTTTCTACCTACCTACCAAGGTGTATCTAGGGTGCTTATTTCTCTTTCCCTCTAGTTAAGTCATTTCTAAAGTTCATTACTATTTTCTGAGTTATACACGAGAGTTTTGAGAGTTTAAACTGATTTTATCTTCATTGGGTTTGTGTCTGTGTGTCCTATCATTAATCCAAAGCTTTGGACAAATTAGCTTATCATTACCATACTCAAATAGGGGTTATGCCTCCATCTATAATCTAAAGTACCCTCTTACATGATCCAAAACAAAAATTCTTTCGGTGAAGATAATTTTTTGCATGATGATTATGAGGTAAAAGTATGTGAATCCTAAATGATTTTTGAAGAGAGTAGTGATGAAGAAGAAAAGGAATCAGAAGAGGAGGTGAGTTATCTTTAAGTTACATTTAGAGATTTATACGTAGAGTTTTTGAAGTTGAAAAAGAGGAACTTGAAATTGGAAGATAACTTGAAAGAACGCGTTATTAGTAATGACGATTTGAAATTGATTGAGCATCTCAGCTCACGTGAGAAGACTCTTAGGGAAAAGATAGCTTTTGTTGAGGGGGAGGATGATAAACTTCGGGGTTTAATGGAGATTTTTAAGAGGGATTCCCGAGTTTGTGATGAGTCCATTATTTACTCGAGTCTAGGATTGAGGAGTGAGAAAAGAAATTGAGAGAGTTGTGTCACATCAAATTTAATTTGGAGTCTAGGTCGATAAAGTTGGATAAGCTATTATGCGCCACCCAAATCAAAAGGACATTACCGTTTCTTTTGGTAATAAATCCATACCAATCTTTTGAGAGGGTCACCCACTATCAAGGATGTTAGAAAAGGCCAACATGTATGTAACACTCCTCATCGTGTCTACACATCCACACATTATGATAGGAAAGGTCACCTTAGGAGTATTTTCGTTGGTATTAGAAAAGGTCCTACGAAGTCTAATATTAGAGTCACTGAGGTTCCTAAAACCTAAAATCCTCATGTTACACCTATGTGGGTTAGGAAATTTTATTTAAAGGCTCTAAACATTAGACTTGTTGATTCTCGAATGCTTGCACATGATTCTTCTCGTGCTAAATGAGAAAAATACAAAAATATTTTGTTTATCTTTTGAGTTTAGTTTTCAAATGCTGTCATTTTTAAAAAAGGTTTTAAAAACTCAAAAAGATTTTTTTTTGCGTGTAGTTTATTTTTACACGTTTTGCGTGGCATATCGGTGTGCTTGAATCCCATTCCTTCCATGAATCAATGTGATTAGAAAATTTGATTATGATTTTCAATGATTGGACTTAATCATGCTTGCATGAAGTAGTTCAAAATTGATTTTCTTTTATGGATTCACTTTTTATATGCCTCTACACACACTTTGTACGAGCTCTTTTGAATTTTACTGCCTAAGTTTCATGAGCTGAGTGAGGTGTTCACTTATCAATCTTGTCATTTACATAATATTTTTTAATATGGGAGATTTGTGTATATAAGAACCATTTCCCGTGGGCTAATTTAGTTTGATAAAATAATGTGAGTGTGCAATGGGAAAGGTCTGCGAGAGGTGAAATCTTTTTTTCTTAAAATGCCACCATTGGAAAAAGCCTAAAAGAAAAGAGAGGCAAAGAAAAGAAAATATTTCCCCAGCAAAATTTGTTTGTTGATGCTTCAAAATTTAGTATCTTCAAAATGAGATCAAAAAATAATATACATTTATATTTAAGGATGTTAAGTTTATTATCAACGGGTTTTCACAGTGAATCCTAATTGAGTTTAATTATTTGATGATATTGATTTAAGAATCATCAAGTTTTCTAGTCTAGTGTGCATTATATATGTTTGTCCGTCTATGAGTTCTTTATATGTAACTATGAGGATAAATTAAAGTTGATAAGTTTTTACGATCAAATATAACTCCTTAGACATTTTCTGAGTGATTGGGTCAAATTTCTTTTGCTTCTAGTTCATGCCCCTTCACTCCGTACCAATTTTGATTTAGACACGTTGATTTTATATGAGTGTCTAAAGCTTATGTGTTATGTGTCTTTTATGGTGTTTATTATTTATGTTCTTCATTGGTATATGATTGGTTATATATATGGTATGTTCTATTTTTGAGTCTTCGTGTTTGTAGTTCATTCGTATTGTCCTATGCTAAATCTTCAATTCATATTGGCATGTCGTATGATCACATTTGGTATCTTTTGTTGCTTGATATCATTGATATACTAATTATGCATCAAAATTGGTATCTATTGTTCATTGTTTAGATAATTTTTGCTTGTGTTGTCGAGTTGTTTGTTGTTAAATGTTTCACATCACATCATCTCATGATGTTACCTATTTTTCTTTATGTTTGCATGTGTTACATTTAGGGGAAGAAGTTGTTTATATTGTGAACTTTATTATTTTTCAATTCCCGAACAAAAAGATAGAGAAATGGTCTCTAACTCTTTAACTTCGAGGGAAATTTTTACCTTAGGGGGAGGCATCCTATCTTAGGTGGAGATTGATTAGACAAATGGGGGTTAATTTTGTTTTATATTGTTATATTCAAGTTGCATTTAAAAGGTGTGTTTAAGTTTGAAGGTTTGCAATGATGCGAAAAAAGTATACAAAAAAGCAATTCTACTCAAAGTTTATGTATGTCAAGTCTGTACTTTTTTTCTTTGGGGTTAGGGATTGAGTCTTTAGATGAGCTTAACGGCCCATTGGTTTTAGTTTTTTATTTTTCTCCTAAAATAGCCAAAGGAGGAGATTTGTAAGGGTAAATTTTTTAATCGAGTCAATTTGTATGTATTAGCTTAGTTCCATTGGGACAAAACTATTTAGGTCAAAGTTTAGATCTTGAGTTTGTTTATCCTTCAAAGCAAGTGAAGTTTTTGATTGAAGATCTTAGCGACCAAGTTAGAACATTTACATCATCTTGTCGTGTTTTGTGCTACGTCTCTTCTTCAAGATCTAAATATCTCGTAAGGTATAAAAGCATATTATTTTTATCCTTGGATTTTATGTTGGATATTTGTTTTAAATTTTGTTTAATGCCATTTTCATAAAACAGATTTTAAAAGAAAATTAATTTTTTGTTTTAAAGTCGTTCGAACGAGATTGTCTGTTCGTTCGAACGAGTTGGTGAATGTCATTCAAATGATCTTCAAACATGGTTCCTATGTTTGTGGATGAATTCTCATTTGAAGCTCATTTGAAGTTTATTTGGATGAGATTAGTCATTTCGTTTGAACAAGATGTTTTGTGTTTGAATGAGATTAGTGACTTCATTTAAACGGCCCTTAGTTTTTGTTCGAATGAAGTGACTAAAAAATGATTCTGCCTAAAAAAATGGGTTCTCTCTAAATTGGAGTGTTGGCATCAGTTCTTTTGGTTCAAGGCTTTGAAATTTTTTCCGATGACATATCTAAGAGCCTCCAAACACTAGTTTTACCTAACTAGTTTGAGGTCCAAGATCTAATCCTTATATGCTTTGAGATCTCCATTTTAATAACTAAGTCTATGTTTTTCTCATCATCTTTATTCAGAAAGTGATGTGCATTTGACTTCGTGCTTATTTTATTATTTACATGGCCTGGATCGGTGGATACCGAGGCATGTGTGGTTTCACACATTATGGAAGTGCATACATGGACTCTTAAGTGTCGTTGTACATAAGCTCTAAGGAGCGAAGACACGTCAAGTCTTGAAGGAGTCGAGTCAGTTGTGTAAATCTTATATTGTGTCCTCATGTAGTTTCTGACATCATGAATTTATGTTGGTTGGGTCGTACGAGATTTTTCCCACCTGGGTTTCCTCCTATATTGGGCATTGTGATTGATTATTGTATTTTATCCTACTATCACCTAGTTACATGTTTTAGGGTAACATAAAATTGGTTAACTATTAACACAACAGTTGTTTAATCGGTGCTAAGTTTTAATTGGGTAAATTTGTTCAAGTTTAATTTAATTTTTTAAATATTAAAAAATAATTGTGTGTGTGGTTTGGATATTAATGTCTTTAACAAATGATAAACCATGATAAGGAAAGTCTCTACGAAATATGTCTAAGAACCTACGATCAAGGAAAATATCATAAATAATCCAAAGGAGAATCATTAATACTACATTGAATAAAAAACACCAAGTATATAGGGTACAACAAATTGGATATACAATAAGTTATCCTGGTATCCTAACAATGAAATCATCAAGACATTTAAAAAAAAAACTTTGGAATAACTTTTGTAAATGTGCAAAAAAAAAGTAAACTAAGTAATCATAAACCATAAATATAAAATTCCACATGTAAAAACTAAGACATTATAATATATTGCATTTGAATATTAAGTATCAAAGTCAAAGGTCATACCAATAAACTCTATAGATGTGAATAAACAACATCAAATTGAAGTTCAATTAAGACTAAAAATAAAGCAATGATATATCAAACAAAATTATCACTCATAAAGATGTGATATCTCCAATCATGAACAATATTCCCTTTAAGACATGAAACTCAAAGTATATTATACACCAACATGAACACATATAATCAAATCATATGAACAATTAAGCCAATAAGAAAACGTGCAAGACATACCACATGGAGAAAATGAGAATATTATGCAAGGAAATTGGTACCAATTAAATTTCTATCAGCTTATCCAAATAAATGACTTTACATGAAGACTTATCCATAAGTATGCAATTATTAAACAAATCCAAGACCCATTTTGATTAAAAAAAAAACTATAGGAAATATTATCAAGAAAATATTATATATAAAAGTATAATAACATGCTGGCATCATTAAATAAGAACATAAGATCATATATCATTTGTGGAAAATCAAAAAGAAATTAACATCATTGAGAGAAAGATATAAGATCAAGTTCAATTAAGAGTTCCATATCATAGAATAAAAAGACTCAAAGCTTTAACTAGAGTAAAATCTCTAACATCCTATTAAAATAATTTTCAAGAACCACGTTTTTCGCCTCAATGTGCATTTTTGGTTAAAGACTTTTGTCTCTTATCGTTAATGTTACTCAACTTTGGATAGATAGGAATATTTGAGACATCACTTTTGTGTGGATAATTTCACTCTAAACATAGAGTGGGCATCTATTTTCGATAAATATAACTCTCACATCTCAAAGTTGTAATCCTAATCACATCATCTTTAACTATTTTAAGATATATCACAAGCTTTTTTAACTTTTCAAAATTGTGAACCACAAATTTGACACATATGCAATTGGTAATTAGAGTCTCTTTTACAAGTCTTTTGAATCTTTGAAAAATTTATTTAAGACCATAAAACTTGTTCATTCCTCATAAAGTGGCATTATAACAGTATGTGGTGTGGTGTAAAGCACAACAGGGTATGAACATGCATTCCCGGCGTATTTTTTTCAAATTTATAAGACTTGAAAGAAAATATAATTCCTCTAATGAAGAACATGTCCTATTTCCAAACCAAAAAAAAATGATCAAATAAGTCATTTGAATAAAAAAAAAAAAGTATCACATGGAGTCTAAAATGCATAAACATGATTGTATAAAAAATCTTTTGTATTTTTTAATGTTAGATATATAGAACCAAAAAATAGAATGCTATAGGATTAAGAAATTTGCATAGTGAACATAAACTTAAACATATTACCACAATATAAATCAATCATTAAAGATAACCAATGAAGTCCTAACATAGTCAACTCTAAATATATCATAAAGTTTTAGACAAAATTAGCATACAAGACCTAAATAAAAAAAATAGGCAAAACCAAGGATAAAAAGCATATAAAAAGAATATATATCCAATGTAAACATAAATGCAAGGGAGATATAACATACAAGGATCAAGAAAACTATCAACTAGGTACGACAATCCTAAAAGCTTATTGTTGGAAACAACTTTAAAAAAGAGATTCATAATGATAAAATCTTTTGAATCATTTAAGATATAAATCGAGAACAAATGAATAAGATAAAAAATCACATATGATATATCAAAGCGATAAACATGATACAAAACTCGTATAAGAATCAAAAGCAAATTACCAAGAATAAGATATTGAAAATAAGAAATGATACCGAAGGTTATTGCTAAAACAAACCAATTCTAAATTTTAGAGGTGGAGGGGACCAATTCTGGATTCTTATTCATTTTAATTTCAATTAGATCTGAAATGTCCTTCCCCATTATTTACTCAAATGAGGAGCTCCAGGTGTTGGTACTAGATATTAAAGTACAAGGATTGTGTAACTTTCTACGCATTTATTACAAAGTGTTAATATTTAATTTTTCAATCAAGAAAACATATACTATATAATTAATTATATGTATATTAAGTAAATATTGTAAGAAAATACTTTTTTTTAGTTTAGTAAGTGAATATAAATGTGATTGTTACAAATACATTTCCTTTTTAGATAAATTTATGATTTTTATAACTGATTATAGAAAACTTATCAACATATAATATTTTGTGTAGCTAGTATGTGAGAATGCTCACCCAATTCCAATAAACGGGAAGAGATTACGACTTCACGATGCCTGTGTCTGCATTACAATCATTTCTCCCATCGTATTTTTTGGAGTCGTTGGACTATTTTTCAGAATAACAGGGTTTGAAAGGAATAGGTCCCCGTAGGGGATATAAGTAGTTGCGAACCTAGGATTTTTGGTCAGAGGATGAGAAAATTTTTAGTATTGTGGAGGGGGAGGCCCTTAAACGATTCTCTTAGGGTTATTTATAGTTTTTTTTTGTAATTTTCTAGCCCTTAAAAATATATTAATTGAATGACAAATACTTATTCAATATGTATTATAAAAATTACTCATTCAAGTTATATTTTAGCGATATAATAATGTAAAACAAAAATTACAACAATTAAATATTTAAAAAAAAAAGAGAAACTCAACAATTAAATCACAATAATTTAACTTAAACATTTGAAACTAGTCTCACAATTTTTTCAAAAATTATAATGGACATATTTAATCATTCAACCTTTTAAACATTGAAATTTAAACAACTTATCACTTTACATTTGAAGATTGAGCTGAAAAATTAAACTAATTTAACATTTTACATCGTTGAACTTTCAGAGTTTAACCTAATCAAACAATAAACATTATCTAGAAAAAAAATTGAACTAAAAATATTGAACAGTAAAAAATAAATATTGAACTGAAAAAAAATTGTGTCATTAAAACTTTAAAGGCTTCTTGTGCTGCTGAGTGAAAGAGGCGGCATTGCACTACTAGGGAAAAGGAGGGAGGGCCCAATTGGGCAGTTGTAGGTTTTTTTAGTGAGACACAAACCTCATTAGAAGATATTTTATTTATAACTTCTCCCTTAAGGTTTTAAAATGACAAAAAAACTCATTTCCATTCTCTATGAAAACTTACACAAAGATTCAAGTAAAATAAATATTTTTTTAGTATATATCTCAAAAAAAAATCCCCAAAAAATAGGGTGGACAGTTGCCCACCTTTGGGACCACCTAGGTCCACCCATGGGTATAAGATGGATATTCACTTGAGAAATGTAATCAAATAGAGATGTGGTTTTGTGGATTCTGGTATAAAGAGATAATGTGCTAGACACCCTCTCTATAATTTTTGTATCACGTTGATGAGTTTCACTTATATTTAAACAATGAATTATATATAACGGGCCATGCTTCTATTAGTGGGATCATCTGTAGTTCTAATGGGGACTTTATTTGTCCTTTTACAAAACATATCGGCCATGCATCCTCGGTGCTTACTGAAATTTAAGCCATCAAAACTGGACTTGATCTTGCAGGTCATTTTGGAATCACATTTATTGAATTTGAAACCAATAGTCAACTTGTTTTCAATACGATTCACAGAAAAACATCCTAGAATCCAGCTCACATGAATTTAGTACAGACCATTTCTAAAGGCATTTCGAGATTCCATCATATTAGCCTTTGTTTGTGTTTTCGTGAAGCTAATGTGTGTGTGGATGTTCTTGCTACTTGCATCCGTTTTTTTACTGCTTATAATGTTCATAGTCCATGTTTTTTTTATTTTTGTTTATCAATCATGATGTTTGTAATATAGCTACTATCAGGTATGCAGAAAGTAACATCACTTGTAAAATACCTCTATCATAAATAATCTTCTTTTCTAGAAAAAATTAATTATATATTTTTTATAATAATTTATTATATACTATATAGAAAAAAAAATGAATCATATGCCCAAAAGTTGGATTAAGAGTGATATAAAGTTCATGTACTGTACACACATAAACACATACATAAGAAATCAAAGGTTAATATCTAAATTCTTTCTCAAATCATCTTTCAAATTTTATAATATTAACTTTGAATTACAAGAGAATCAATCTCTCTTTATCTAGACAATACAAAACTTGGGAGATTAGTATTCTACAAAATTAAGTAAACCATATATTTAACTACCTAATATAGTTCAACTACCTCGTATACATCCCTAAAAGGTATCTGACTAATATAAATGAAAAAATCACAATTAAAATTCAAAATTTTAAAAATCTCCCTCCTCTCGGTCAACCAATTATTCAAGTTAGAGATATATAATGAAGATCATATATAAGTGACGTTGGTAAAGAATTTACAAGTGATTTGCATACTTATTTACATGATTGCACTTAAGTTAGAGTTATGTCTAGTAACGCCTAGTTATGTAGTCATCCGCAAGGACATCAAACCCCATATATTTCGGGAACATAGGATAAAGCTTCTATTTACATTACATTTTGATACATGATTAATCAAATTATTTGATAAAAATGTGGTGAATAATAATATTATGAGTTTTTATACCCCTTTTAATCGCATTTTGTTAAGTATTTTAAGTAAATTTTAAAATAAACCCATTTATACCCGAGGGTAAAGTTAAAGTTTTGTATATAACCTTAAATATGTAATAAGGATCTTGGGTATGAACATAACAAGAGATGTGATACGTGTGTGTAGGAAGGTGGTTGTACCGGGGTTTATGAAGAACTAGATCTGGTAAGGCATGACCCACTCCCACAGATGTTGTCTTCAAGGTCACCAAGGTCTCAAGAGCATCTGGAGAAGAAAACTATTTATTTTTGGTAACAATGGAGTGTCTATAAATACTATCAGAGAAGACAAACTGATTTTCTTCAACTTTTTAATGACAATAATAAGATAGAAAAGGGTTCACTTGGAAATGATGGTTGTTAGGAGAAAATAGACAGGCACTTTAGATATTAAGGATAGAACGGGGAGAGAATAATTTTTGGTGAGATTTGCCAGAGTAACAGTGTTAACTTAAGTTTTTCTATTGTGTTTTACCTGACCCAAGGTCCTATTTATAGGTTCAAAACTAAGGATGATGTGGCATTTTTCTGCCAAAATGAGATACTCTTTGAGACAGGATCTAAAATGTACATTTTGTCTATGCTAACTATTTGTCTCATGTCCTTACTGACAAGTAACACCTGGTACATACCAAATTCAAAAAGTAATTATGTTAAATATAGTGCCAAAAATCTTGATTTGGTAAACAGATTTTCAAATAGTAACTTGGTGAATAATCTTTGAAAACTTTCAATTAGCCTTAGGATCCACTCGCCAATTATCAATTGAATTAAAATAATCTATGGGCAACACCTTATTTACCCACTTTGTTGACTAAGTGTGGACTATGTGAGTTCTTGAGTGACATCTTAGGTCTCTCCTATTACTATTCTCTATTTACTTAGGTATTGAAGAGGATGGGTTATAGCTTGCCTAACAAACCTTGTCTTTTAGCCACTAAACCAAAACTCCTTAAAGATCCCAACTGTCCTACTCGAGCCTTGCTTGCTTGATATAGGCCACCTATGTAATAAAAACAATAGTGTTAGTAATTTTTTTATTAATTAAGACTTATGATATTTATATGAATGTGAGCATCCCTTCAATATTTTAGGTCAGCTCATTCATTTTCTTTCTTATCACGGCTGCTCGTTGATCACCCCCTTGACACCTTCTATCTTGGCCTTGTTCATCTTTTGGTCATGCTAGTTGTGGACCCTCTCCCAAATCTTATACCTTGTCTGTGTATGTCCTTTAAGCCTGCTACCTATGTACCCTCACACCAAGCTTCTACAGTGGCTTTCTATATCTTTTAGGCCCTCTTGTTATAGGCCCTCTTGCCAATTATTTAATCTTGACTTTCTATATCTTTAAGGCCCACTCATTGGACCCTCTCGCCAATTCTTCTATCTTGGCTTTCTATATCTTTTAGGCCTTCTGGTTGTGGACCCTTTCGTTCATTCTTAAGTCTTGGCTTTCTTTGGCTAAGGGAATATTCAGGCCTGCTCGTATGGTAGCCCCCTCGCCCATACTTGCACCCACTTGTATGTGGACCCTCTTACCATTAGGTTTACTTGTGGGTCGTTGAGTGGGTCCCCTCTTTATTATTTACCTCATTCAAAAGTTTTTGTGTTGGCTAGACGACAGAGTTTTGCACAAAATAATGATTATTTTTTCCTACAATTTGAGGGGGGTTTCAAAAACATCATTACACTATTTGGAATTAAATTCCCTTATCAATTCAGCCCTCATTCAGTGTCTTGAGGAGACATGTGTCTGCTTGGGAACACACATCCCATAATTTGCATAATCATTTTATTACTTTTGACCCGTCAAGCATGCAACCACTTTTTAGGTATAAATATCTATATCAAAAATTCGGTTCTACTTTTGCCATTTACAACCTTTCATTTTTAGAGCTTCTATAAAGAGAAACACTTCGTCCTCCATAAAACCTTCTTTTCTCCCATAGTTTTTTCTCCTAAAACCTCTATGTACTATTGGCATCTTATTCTAGGGTTCCTTTTGGTGATATCTCCACTGTTACCAGCAAGATTCTCGTTGGTTCAATGCCCATCCAAGTGAAGGTTTCCACTGTTCTCTCCATCGGTGGTACCATCATGGTAACCACCATTATCACTTCCACCATCGCCCTTGCTAGTGAGTTTGGTGGTGTTTCTTCTGACACTACCACTATCTTTAAGACACAAATATATGTGACACCCCGCCTAATTAAATACCGGGCGATCACTCTTTTATTAAATTAAAATCAAGGTGAACAGTTGGTTCATTCTTAGCATCACTATCGTAAAAATAAACTTTTCCAAATTAACACCCTAATTAATTAAGCTAAGTGTCAAAACCATTTTTGACCTTTCTAACCAAATTGTATTTTTAAAGAAAAACTTATTTAATTAATTATTAACCACATTTTCAATAAGTAAGAATCATACAACAATTATCCTGGAACATAATCCAATTAATTGAAACATTCAACATTCAAAATCCCAACATTTAAAACCTAAAGTAAAACATTCATGCTGAAATAAATCCCATAGTAACAGTACTAGAAACAACTGAAATACAAATGTCCCAATAAAACAGATAAATAGTGGAAAGGGCGACACATGCCCAATAAATGAGTATGATAGATGTGGAATCAAGTAAACGAAGTCGTCTATGCAAGTAGCCTGCAACTCCCACCTAAGCTGCAGCACGTTCCTTTCAAGGGATCCTAAGCAAAACGCCCCTGTGGCTGGGTACCTGTAATACATACATATATATACAAGAGAGAGAAAGAGAAAAAAAATGGGTCAGAGCCCGATAGTGTGTTTGATTTAAAATACGTTTAGCAAGTATTTAAATTGATACAGGCCAATGCAACAACATATTAGTGCGACACTCTATTGAGAAATTCTCACCTCTCTTCTAATGTGCACACCTATCGCACTAACCTTCCCAACGGTTTGTCTTATCATTTATCGCACTAATCTTCCTAATGATTTAACTTATCTTAGATTACTCGTAAGATTTCAGAACCGAACCATGTAAATGTTTAAAAAGGAGGATTTCGCTTAATAACAATACTCTCATTTTTACTTTATTTATTAACAAAGCTTCCCAGTGTTATATTATACTTTTCAAAGAAGTATTTCCGATTTACGACATTATATCAGTCTTACTTACCATAACACAATAGGTAGTACCAAATTTCATAATTTCATATATATATTAACTACTCGTATAATATATATATATTATAACAGCACCCCAAATAAAACTATGGTGCGGGCATACTCTGCTATCCAATCCCCGTATCGCTCACACTAAGGGAAATACAAGTTCGGAATCACTCTCGAACTGTATCAACATATACATAAAAACAAAAGTGAGGCGAAGCGTAGATTCTAAGTCTCTAAGAGGTCAGTACATACCCCACGCCTCTTAGGACCGTCTGAACTATCGATTCGATAGCCTGTACCAAGGATATCTATCTTCTAGGGTACAAGTCAATATCCCCCATAAAGGTCCCATCGAGATAAGACTGTCCCAGTGCGGAAACCTCAGGGATAGCAAGTAGCGCGGGCATGGTTTTCACATGTATATAATATATGCATACACAATCATATAAATATACCACTTTTAATATATTAATATAGGTTCCTCTCATCACCCATAATTACAACATTTATCCATTATTTTCACATTATTAGTATTACGTATAAGAGTTCGTTTCTAACCTTAACTCGAAGGATTTTATCATCTGAATACGTAACATGCATGGACTCTATCCTCCCAAGTGTAAAATTCAGTAAGTGTCCTTATTATGTTCCAACGTAACTCTCTTACGCACCTTACCCTTCCATACATAAATTAATCGATTTATAAGTAATTATCCCAAAATGTAATTCTTGGTCCACATTAAGTATCTCCAAAATTTATTCGTATAACATACTGGTCTCCCCTATCACCCAAACATTCTATTAAGGATGCCCAAGAATTATTTCATGATAAATTAAATTTAACTCATTTAATAAGGGAAATAGGAGTCTGCCAGGAGGGGTCGATCGATCGAGGTTTGGGGCTCGATCGATCGAGCCTTCGATCGATCGATGCTCTGGCTCGATCGATCGATGCTCTGGCTCGATCGATCGATCAAGCAGGTATTTTGAATTCTGCAGAATTGCAGTTAGGGGTTCTACTATCTATCTTCATCCAAATCCATATTTTTCGATCCCAATCGTCTCAAAAATTCTACCACTAACATCCTAACATGATATGATACACATTCTACGTAAAGCATGTCAATTTACGTCACTAAACATGGATTAATCATACCGAAATTCATTTAAAACTCAAGAACCCTAAAAATCTCTAAATCATGATTCTAATCTGTTTTATCCCAGAATTTCTTTCTTATTTACACCAAAATTTCGTGGATTATTCTTCTACATCACAAAAGACTTCCAGAATAAGGTTTAAGTCTTTACTACATGCAAATTCCTATCACAATTTGGGTTTTCTTCCATATATTTCATCCCTAATCATTCCTAAACTAATATGGAAATTGCACCAACGAAATAAGCAAGATAAACACTTGCCTGGGATTTTCAAAAGTCTGGATTGCGGCTAATTTTGGTGTGGTTGTGTTCCCCGTCTCGCGATCTACGCTTTGGCGGTGACGGCGGTGCAAATGGTTGAGTTTTGAGCCTTGGAATTGCTTGAGAGCTCTCTCCTCTCTTCTCCAATGGCCGTTCTAAGTTTTGGGAATTCTAACCCTAGGTGACAACCTCAATATCAGATATAGCCCCTCTAATTTTCGTGGGTTTAATTACCCAAAAATGTAAAATGACCAAAATGCCTCCCGGGTTACTAATTAGGCCTAAAAACGCCCCGAGACCCAAACTACACCCCCGGGTACACTTTTCTGACTATCTCGACCCTTCCGGACGCGTTGGCGCACTCAAAATGACCATACGGGCAACTTATAAAATATAGACTTTTTATTTATCAAAATTTAGTCCCGACGCGACACGAGTACATCCCGACTTAAATTTCTGAAATTATCATTTAATTCACTCATGACATTCAATATAACCAATATCATATATATTACTTTTATCATTAGTAATATTCAACCAATTTCATATAATTACTAACTCTCGTCACGTTAATAATTATAACATAATTAATTTTTGGATTTTTTTATTAAATAATTAACTCACATTAAATTTAATAAATCCCCAAATTAATATAGCGTGAAAATACGGGGTATTACATACTTCCCCCCTAATAATGGAATTTCGTCCCGAAATTCGGAAAGTAAGGCATACCTGGTAAAAACAACTCTGGATATCTCTCGCGCATATCTGGCTCGCGCTCCCAAGTGGATTCCTCCACATTATGATGCTCCCACTGGACCCGTACAAGTGGAACTATCTTCGACCTCAATCTCCTCCCACTATAGTCTAGGATAGCCACCGGTCTCTCCTCGTAAGAGCTATCAGGCTGTAAATCGATCTCATCTATCGCAATGTGAGTATGGGCCATACCATGCCGAAGATATCGTCTCAACGACGAGATGTGGAATACATCGTGGATGCGATGTAAATGCTCTGGCAGTCCCAACCTGTATGCAACCGGCCCAATCCTCTCGATCATGGGAAATGGTCCCACGTACCTCGGAGCCAACTTACCCTTCTTCCCGAACCTCATCACTCCCTTCATAGGAGATACACACAATAACACTTTATCCCCCACACTAAACTCTCGGAAGAACCGTTTTGCATCGGCGTAGCTCTTCTGCCTGTCCTGGGCTACCCGAATGCGACTCCTGATCATATCGATCCTCGCGGAGGTCTCCTGAATCACCTATGGTCCTAGAAACTTGTTATCCCCCACTTCGATCTAACAAGCTGGGGAACGACAAGGTCTGCCATACAAAGCCTCAAATGGAGCCATCCCAATCGTGAACTGATAAGAGTTATGATAAGCAAACTCTACCAGTGGAAGATGTGGATCCCAACCTCCTCCAAAATCAAGAACACACATGTGTAGCATATCCTCTAACATCTGATTAGTACACTCTGTCTGTCCATCTGTCTGTGGGTGATAAGTTGAACTCAACCTCAACTCAGTACCCATAGCCTCCTGAAAGCTTTCCCAGAAACGCAATATGAAAATCTTGTCTCTATCTGACACAATATTCAGGGGCACCCCATGTAATCTGACAACCTCATTAATGAACAACTGAGCATACTGACCCGTGGTATAGTCTGTCCGCACCGGCAAAAAATGAGCTACCTTGGTCAAACGGTCTACAATCACCCAGATAGAATCGTGGCCCCGCTGTGATGTAGGCAACCCTGTAATAAAATCCATGGAAATACTCTCCCACTTCCAAGCGGGTACTTCCAATGGCTGAAGCAATCCTGACGGTTTCTGATGGTCCACCTTTACCAGCTGGTAGGTAGAACACTTGGACACGAACTCAGCAATGTCCTTCTTCATCCCACTCAACCAGTATTGCATCCTCATATCCTGGTACATCTTATCTCCTCCAGGATGTACTGCAAATCGAGACCCGTGAGACTGGGTCATCACTGCATGACGTAATTCTGCTCCTTCTGGGACCACCAATCTCCCATTAAACCTCAAACCCCCATCAGAACTAACAGAGTAGGACTCAGTACCCTCAGCTAAAAGTTATACGTGTGTGGTTTGGGCCTGTATTACCCTCATAACAATCTCGGGTGTGATTGTCATAACAGATCTGAAGGAACGAGCTACTGCGTCCTGGTGGCCTAACTCCTTCCACTTTGCTTTCCAGATATCCTCTACCTCGTCTACCGGTCTACGGCTCAACGCATCAGCAACAACGTTGGCCTTCCCCGGATTATACTGTATGTCAAACTGATAGTCCTTCACAAACTCTAACCATCTGCGCTGTCACATATTCAGCTCTCGCTGAGTGAATAGGTATTGCAGTGACTTGTGGTCTGTGAACAAACGGAACTTCTCCCCAAATAAGTAGTGCCTCCATATCCTCAATGCAAAAATGACCGCTGCTAACTCCAGGTCGTGGGTGGGGTAATTCTTCTCATGCGGCTTAAGCTTGCGGGAGGCAAAAGCTATAGCCTTCTCCTCCTGCTGAAGTACTCCCCCAAGTCCCCGTAAAGAGGCATCGGTATAAACCAGGTACTCCGCACCCGACTTTGGTAAATTAAGGACTGGCGCTGAAGTAAGCTTGTCTTTCAGCTCGTCGAAAGCCAACTGACAAACGTCATCCCAAACATATGGTACCCCCTTACGAGTCAGATTCGTCAATGGACCCGCTATTTTAGAGAATCCCCGAATGATTCTCCTGTAGTATCCGGCTAACCCCAAGAAACTACGCACTTCCATCGGTGTCGTGGGTTGTCCCCATTCCCTCACCGCTGACACTTTACTCGGGTCAACTGCTATCCCCTTCTCAGAAACAACAAGGCCCAAGAACTGTAATTCTCTCAACCAGAATCCACACTTCTCGTACTTAACATACAACTGATGCTCTCGTAGAGTCTGAAGAACATGCCTCAAGTGCTCGGCATGCTCCTCCTCAGAATGTGAATATATCAATATGTCATCTATGAAAACGATGACAAACTGATCCAAGAACTCTCTGAATACTCGGTTCATCAAGTCCATGAAAACGACTGGAGCATTTGTGAGTCCGAACGGCATCACCCGGAACTCATAAGACCCATATCTCGTCAAGAAAGCAGTCTTCGAAACATCCTGCTCCCTAATACGTAGCTGATGGTACCCCGACCTTAGATCTATCTTCGAAAACAAAGTGGCTCCCCTCAACTGGTCAAACAGATCATCGATTCGAGGCAACGGATATTTATTCCGTATCGTGACCTTGTTCAGCTCCCGGTAGTCCACACATAATCTCAGTGAACCATCTCTCTTCTTCACAAACAAAACTGGAGCTCCCCAAGGTGAGGTACTCCTACGAATGAAGCCCTGACCTAACAGCTGCTCTATCTGATCTCGTAGCTCTCGCATCTCTGTCGGAGCCATACGGTGCGCGTGCTATAGGTCTCGTATCTGGTAATAAATCTATAATAAAGTCTATCTCTCGACTGGGGGGTAGGCCTGGTATCTCCTGAAACACATCGGAATACTCCCTGACAACTGGGATCGAATCTAAGGGAATCACAACCTCCTTAGAGGTATCCTCCTCTATGTAATACAAATGAGCGATCGAACCTCCCTCTAGGCGAGGCATCGCCATTACAAACATCTCTTGCCCCGAAATGGAAAAAAAAATGCTCCCACCGAAGTAATCAATCATGGCTCTATAAGCTGCGAACCAATCCATACCAATAATCACATCATGCTCGTGCATGTCTAAAACTAACATGTCTGCAGGTAATACCAAGATACCAATCTCTACCCCCACTCCCCGGCATATAAAGAAAATAAGGGACCCACTCCCCAGTTGTGAGTCTACACACATCACTGTGGTCTCTGCTGTGGCTAACAACCCTAAGGCCTTCGCAAAATGCTTAGCTATAAAATAATGCGTTGCCCCCGTATCAAACAAAACTCGACCCATAGTACCATGGATAGGAAACATACCCTCAATCGCGGGTGGTGCCTGTGGAGCTGCTACCTGGTGGACGT
Organism: Sambucus nigra; assembly: GCA_949130495.1. Classification (NCBI taxonomy): domain Eukaryota; kingdom Viridiplantae; phylum Streptophyta; class Magnoliopsida; order Dipsacales; family Adoxaceae; genus Sambucus; species Sambucus nigra. The sequence goes on along the minus strand of OX422217.1, from coordinate 424,993,373 downwards.
TATATACACATCCATACTGTAATTGCCCCTGCTGCACTGGGGCTGCTGGAACGGCTGGTAGGGCTGGCACCTGGGCTGGAGCTGGGAGGGCAGGTGGAAAAAGTGGCCTATGTGGCTCATTACGGGCTCCCTATTGCTGTGGGGCCCTATCACCCTCCGAACAATCCTGACGTCTGTGGCCATGTTTACCGCACCCAAAACATAGGCCTATGAAGTTACCTCCCCTCTATCCCTTCTGACCACGGCCCTGCTGGCCGTTACATCCCCGCCACTTGGCCTGTTGGCCCTGATAAGCACGTTGTTGGCCCTGCTGACCCGGCTGTCGGTGTTGGCCTTGCTGGCCCTGCTGATTAGGTTGGCCCTGATGGTCCTACCTATAACCCCCATATCCCTTCCTAGAATCACTTGAACGGAATCGCTTAGCAGGGTCCCCCTGATGGGAACTCTACTCGTGCTGACGAGTCTGTCCATGAGATGATGCCCCATTGGCACTATTACCCCCGATCCTGCCCGGCTGGCTGGACTCTCCTGCTCTCTTGCTTCCCTAAAGATGAAAACGGTGATCCTGGCAATGTAGTAATGTAGCATTGAGTACATCAGTGAAAGTACTCAGGGATAAATTCCCAATAAGGTGCTGACGGATCCTCCAAGCTAACCCGTCGACAAACAACATAATCTTCTTGCTCTCAGTGGGTGCCTCATCTGGCACGATGGTGAGAAGTCTCGTGAACTCCTCCTCATACTCTGCTACGGTAGAATTCTCTTGCTTCAGATTCAGTAATTTCTGCCTCATCTCAGTCTGCACTGCAGGTGGAATACTTGCGGTCAAACCGCTCCCAGAACGACTGAATAGGGATTGTGTCCCTCTCCTCCAAAGTGGTAGTGGACTCCCACCACTGCAAAGCGGCCCCCACCAGCTTAAAGGAAGCCAATAACTGCGTTTTCACGTCAGTGCACTCATACATACGGAGATTTCGCTGGATGTCTTTCTTCTCGTGAACTCCTCCTCATACTCTGCTACGGTAGAATTCTCTTGCTTCAGATTCAGTAATTTCCGCCTCATCTCAGTCTGCACTGCAGGTGGAAAGTACTTGCGGTCAAATCGCTCCCAGAACGACTGAATAGGGATCGTGTCCCTCTCCTCCAAAGTGGTAGTGGACTCCCACCACTGCAAAGCGGCCCCCACCAGCTTAAAGGAAGCCAATAACTGCTTTTTCATGTCAGTGCACTCATACATAAGGAGATGCCGCTGGATGTCTTTCTTCCATTGGATAACTGTGACAATATCGGAGATACCAGAGAACTCAGGGGGATGCACTTTCCGAAAAGCATCCCGAACCTTCTCCCATGCAGATGGAAGATGTGCTGGTACTGGCGCCACTGCCTGAACCTGGGGTGGGGCTTGCTGAACCACCGCTAGTGCTGCATTCACCGCCTGAGAAACAATGGCGGCTACTTCGTTTGCATTCATAGTACCTTGTGCCGGAGCTGCTAGCTGCTCGGCCTGGGCACGCCTATACTTCGGATCACGTCTCGGAGGCATCTGAAACGTGAAAAAATTTATTAGTCTACAGTCATTATCAAATCTCAAATAGCTGAAGACGTAATCGTAAAAACAAGAGTACAATAATCCTATAAATAGGGCTCTATAGCAATAACGTTAAGCTGAAAGCGAAATAAGCCGTACAGATCCTATGGACACTAGAATCTTATGCTCTGATACCACCTGTGACACCCCGCCTAATTAAATACCGGGCGATCACTCCTTTATTAAATTAAAATCTAGGTGAATAGTTGGTTCATTCTTAGCATCACTGTCGTAAAAATAAACTTTTCCAAATTAACACCCTAATTAATTAAGCTAAGTGTCAAAACTATTTTTGACCTTTCTAACCAAATTGTATTTTTAAAGAAAAACTTATTTAATTAATTATTAACCACATTTTCAATAAGTAAGAATCATACAACAATTATCCTGGAACATAATCCAATTAATTGAAACATTCAACATTCAAAATCCCAACATTTAAAACCTAAAGTAAAACATTCATGCTGAAATAAATCCCATAGTAACAGTACTAGAAACAACTGAAATACAAATGTCCCAATAAAACAGATAAATAGTGGAAAGGGCGACACATGCCCAATAAATGAGTATGATAGATGTGGAATCAAGTAAACGAAGTCGTCTATGCAAGTGGCCTGCAACTCCCACCTAAGCTGCAGCACGTTCCTTTCAAGGGATCCTAAGCAAAACGCCCCTGTGGCTGGGCACCTGTAATACATACATATATATACAAGAGAGAGAAAGAGAAAAAGAAATGGGTCAGAGCCCGATAGTGTGTTTGATTTAAAATACGTTTAGCAAGTATTTAAATTGATACAGGCCAATGCAACAACATATTAGTGCGACACTCTATTGAGAAATTCTCACCTCTCTTCTAATGTGCACACCTATCGCACTAACCTTCCCAACGGTTTGTCTTATCATTTATCGCACTAATCTTCCTAATGATTTAACTTATCTTAGATTACTCGTAAGATTTCGGAACCGAACCATGTAAATGTTTAAAAAGGAGGATTTCGCTTAATAACAATACTCTCATTTTTACTTTATTTATCAACAAAGCTTCCCAGTGTTATATTATACTTTTCAAAGAAGTATTTCCGATTTACGACATTATATCAGTCTTACTTACCATAACACAATAGGTAGTACCAAATTTCATAATTTCATATATATATTAACTACTCGTATAATATATATATATATTATAACAGCACCCCAAATAAAACTATGGTGCGGGCATACTCTGCTATCCAATCCCCGTATCGCTCACACTAAGGGAAATACAAGTTCGGAATCACTCTCGAACTGTATCAACATATACATAAAAACAAAAGTGAGGCGAAGCGTAGATTCTAAGTCTCTAAGAGGTCAGTACATACCCCACGCCTCTTAGGACCGTCTGAACTATCGATTCGATAGCCTGTACCAAGGATATCTATCTTCTAGGGTACAAGTCAATATCCCCCATAAAGGTCCCATCAAGATAAGACTGTCCCAGTGCGGAAACCTCAGGGATAGCAAGTAGCGCGGGCATGGTTTTCACATGCATATAATATATGCATACACAATCATATAAATATACCACTTTTAATATATTAATATAGGTTCCTCTCATCACCCATAATTACAACATTTATCCATTATTTTCACATTATTAGTATTACGTATAAGAGTTCGTTTCTAACCTTAACTCGAAGGATTTTATCATCCGAATACGTAACATGCATGGACTCTATCCTCCCAAATGTAAAATTCAGTAAGTGTCCTTATTATGTTCCAATGTAACTCTCTTACGCACCTTACCCTTCAATACATAAATTAATCGATTTATAAGTAATTATCCCAAAATGTAATTCTTGGTCCACATTAAGTATCTCCAAAATTTATTCGTATAACATACTGGTCTCCCATATCACCCAAACATTCTATTAAGGATGCCCAAGAATTATTTCATGATAAATTAAATTTAACTCATTTAATAAGGGAAATAGGAGTCTGCCAGGAGGGGTCGATCGATCGAGGTTTGGGGCTCGATCGATCGATGCTCGGGCTCGATCGATCGATCAAGCAGGTATTTTGAATTCTACAGAATTGCAGTTAGGGGTTCTACTATCTATCTTCATCCAAATCCATATTTTCCGATTCCAAGCGTCTCAAAAATTCTACAACTAACATCCTAACATGATATGATACACATTCTACGTAAAGCATGTCAATTTACGTCACTAAACATGGATTAATCATACCGAAATTCATTTAAAACTCAAGAACCCTAAAAATCTCTAAATCATGATTCTAATCTGTTTTATCCCAGAATTTCTTTCTTATTTACACCAAAATTTCGTGGATTATTCTTCTACATCACAAAAGACTTCTAGAATAAGGTTTAAGTCTTTACTACATGCAAATTCCTATCACAATTTGGGTTTTCTTCCATATATTTCATCCCTAATCATTCCTAAACTAATATGGAAATTGCACCAATGAAATAAGCAAGATAAACACTTGCCTGGGATTTTCAGAAGTCTGGATTGCGACTGATTTTGGTGTGGTTGTGTTCCCCGTCTCGCGATCTACGCTTTGGCGGTGACGGCGGTGCAAATGGTTGAGTTTTGAGCCTTGGAACTGCTTGAGAGCTCTCTCCTCTCTTCTCCAATGGCCGTTCTAGGTTTTGGGAATTCTAACCCTAGGTGACAACCTCAATATCAGATATAGCCCCTCTAATTTTCGTGGGTTTAATTACCCAAAAATGTAAAATGACCAAAATGCCCTCCCGGGTTACTAATTAGGCCTAAAAATGCCCCGAGACCCAAACTACACCCCCGGGTACACTTTTCTGACTATCTCGACCCTTCCGGACACGTTGGTGCACTCAAAATGTCCATACGGGCAACTTATAAAATATAGACTTTTTATTTATCAAAATTTAGTCCCGACGCGACACGAGCACGTCCCGACTTAAATTTCCGAAATTGTCATTTAATTCACTCATGACATTCAATATAACCAATATCATATATATTACTTTGCTCATTAGTAATATTCAACCAATTTCATATAATTACTAACTCTCGTCATGTTAATAATTATAACATAATTAATTTCAGGATTTTTTTATTAAATAATTAACTCACATTAAATTTAATAAATCCCCAAATTAATATAGCATGAAAATACGGGGTATTACAATATATTACCTTGAAAACCATTCAAAAAAGTATTTTAGCCTTTATTACCTTGCCCACTATTTTAGGAAAAATGACACTTTCATGATAGATCTCCAGAGCTTCGAGGCAGAGTTTGTGGACAAGGTAAGCGAGCAACTATTTTTAGGTTTTGACGATTCTATTGAGACTCTCATACTTTTGGCTGATAGCATTTTTAAAGTTCGAGTGGATAGGGGTGATTTACTCTACTCGAACATTAATATTAATGTTTGTGGAGGTGCCCCTAATAAATAGGACCTCTGGGTGGACTATGTTTTATCTAAGCCTACACATAAGGCTATTATCGAACAGGTGGATATATTGAGGACCCTCGACAGTTTGAAGACTTTCACTATAGCAAAGCGTTCAAATAACTTCAACCTCCTAGCCTCTCGCAGAAGCATTGACGCGCACACTTTCATTACTAGTTGGGGTGAATTTTCCATCACCTTGGAAGATATTTGAGAGCTGACTGGCCTCCCCCAATTGGGAAGTCATGTATTCATAGATGGTTATGAATATGATGCGGAGAAGGAAATGTGTGAGGAGCTCTACTAAGAACCATATGATCGTCCTCAATATGTTGCATTCAACAAGACAAGGGCCACTAAGCACTCTTTTTTTAAGTGGAAAAGATACTGGCTCAGGGGCTTTAAGCCCACTCTAAAATAAAGGAGTTCGAACAAACCTCACTCAAGTTAGGATGGTCCTAAGATCATGTTTCCTTCTCACTCGACAAATTTCTTTGTCACTTTCTTATGTAGGTTTTTATTCCAAGACAGACCTAACGACTCCCCTCGTGAGTTATTACTTCACCTTGCAGTTAGGATTGCTCGAGGGAAGGTTGTTCCCCTCATAGCACTTACACAAGGTTCAATGTACACTTAGTTGGACTGTTCCCATATGGACATAGAAGGATCCCATGGTCATTTTGATGTGACTAACTTTATAAATTCCTTTATTTTAATGGTCTGGTTTCCCAACTTTTCTCTACAGCCTCACTCATTATACAGTAAAGTCGCTCGGATTGTTAGGTGGCATAAGAAGATACCCAAGCAAGCCTTGGGTTATTTAATTGATAATATCAATGAGTTCTCATTTTACCCTACTGAAAATGAGTGGGAGGTGTCTTCTCATGGGGAATCTTCACAGCTTCTCCTGGCACTTTTTATCATCATGCATATTTGGAGTCAGTGGCAGATTACGAGTGGGCTTCTTCACAGCTTCTCTTGGCTCTTTTTATGGCTATGGTTCTACCTTTCTTACTTTCCTCGCTTACTTAACATGGAAAAGGGGTTGAGTTTTATCATTCCGAGTGGTGAGGAGGCAATTTGGGTATGGGCAAGGAGTTTACACCCCTACTTAAATTTCGAGCCATTCGTCCACAAAACTATACTCAAAAAAATATGCCAAATTTACTTTTGAGCAGATGCTCTAGAGAACTGATAGCTTTGGTGGTTTCTTTATTCCCATTCATGACTACCACCATTTATTCATCCCCTCATGATTCTTCTTATGGTAATGCCAGATCTTGGTTATCAAGAATTGCATTAAGGATCTTCCCCGCGATATTATTACTACTAAGATTCCCAATAATGACAAACACTTAGGTAAAAGAACCCAAAAGGAATTGTGGTTTCATAAAACTATGGAAAAGACTCCTCTCGAGCAGGTCACCCATATTCTAGTGAGACCTCTACAAGAGGAGTCTATCTGTGCAAAACATCCGGATCCCTAACGAGACAAAGCAAAGGGAAAAAGGAGGGTCAAGCCTAAGGCCTCACAAAAAAGATAACACTTAAATATATATGTGTTAAAATTTGTCCCAACATAAGTAGATACCATTTCTCCTCCTCCTTCAACTATGAGGACTCGAGCAATTAATCAAAGGAAGAAGAAACTAACAGAGTCCATTACTCCCTCGACCATTCTAGACCAAGAGTCAGATACTGACACTATTGGGATTAAGGAGACATTCTAGATAGTACGCAAGTAGGGTTATGAGGCCTTAGGCATTCCATATCAGGAGTAGTTCCTCTCATCCACCCATCTCACATAAGGTATTTTCATTACTCATCTTTTACTTAGTGAAACTGCCAGTCACGATATGTCAACTGCTTGTTCCTCATCTTGCTCACTTGACGACAAACTGGTTGATTATGGAAACGCCCCTTTTATAATGACAGAAGTTCTTCTTCAAATGGCATTGGTGTTATTTACTCTCATTAAGGTCAATCACCTAACACTTGTACTATATTGTTACCTTCGAGAGGCTCTCGTGACAAATAGGATGACACCATGATCTACTCGCCTTCCACCACTAGCCCCACTATTAGGCAACAACCTTATAGGTAGGACACCGGCCAAACATTCTAAGTGCCATCTATTATCTTTCCTCTATTTTCTCTTGCTTAACTTCTGCAATATGTTTTCTAACTTCAACTTTGTTTCTTTGAATAGGTTTCTTCCATGGAGACGAGTGTCCCCACTAAGGTGAGGGTTGAGAACGTATGCGCTTGCGTTCAAATGATAAACTTATATATTAAACACCTTTTAACTCAAACAAACCCTAAACATGCAACAATATGTGATTGAATAAGATAATGAACTAAGCAAGAACATTCAAACACATGCTTGTGAGGAAAAATCCCCCAAAGGGGAAAAACCATTTATTTTCATTATAATATTATAACTGTACAATTTTGGATTACAATGAAAATACAAGTGACTAAGAATTACCCTCAGGTGTCGGATTTTGTAGTCGGCGGCGGGAAATGTCCCTTTCCAGGAGGGCTGCAATGAAGAAGAAGAACGGTCTTCTCCACAAGGGTATGAACAGCAAAAATGTGTTCTTGGGTTGCAAAGTGATTCACAAGTGTTTGGAAATTTGTGTGAATCAAAAACCTAGAGTCTTGTTACTCAATAGGTGAAGACTTAGAGTTTTTTGTACTCTGAAAGTCGTGTATAGAAGTCTTAGAAAACCACTTCCCGTAGTGGGTTTATAAAGGAAACGTTTAGCCTAGAAAATCTAGCCACGATCTGCTGAAGATTATCCCAGGCGGATCGGTTCTTTTTATTTTACGATTCTTCGGTTCACTTGCGGTCCGGGGTGTACTGGCTTTTCAGCAGGCAGACCGGTCCGAGTATGAGGCGGAACGGTCCACAGGCGGATCGGTTCTTTTATTCTGGGCGGACCGGTCCGGCCTATCAGACTTTGATTCCTTTTCTTCTTTTGATATTCGGATCCGTTGATGACTGTATGAATCTTGAATTTCTTCAACAGTGTAACGGCGTGCGACATAACAAATTGATAATGGACAAAAATGTCCTTACAAATCTCCCCCTATGTCTATGCCGGTACATACATAAAAACAAACATCCAAATTTTCAAACAACTAAAAATGCCTTATACAAATCTACCCTTTCTTGAACCCAAAACTGGAAAGATACAATTGAATAAGACTTCAACGTTTGCTCTTCGAATCTTCAGGAATCTCAACACTTTTCTCATCAGGGTGTGCAATCCAATGATAATCCATGTAGTACCTACAAACATGAGAAAAATCAAAATACCAAGTGACGTATCGAGTTTGAAATGAGATATCAAATGAAGAAAACATGTTGTATCAAATCTCAAAAACACAAAACTCCCGGAAAAACTCCCCCCAAAATATGATAATTCTTTCTCCCCCTTTTTATGATGTCCCCAAATAGACAAATGAGAAGAATAAATCAGACAAACAAAGCAAGTGCGGGGTGTCACTAGGATAAAATCACACCATGAATGAACACAAAAACAACCAAGTCGATGATAGCGTAAATGAAGTGGTGTGATCAAATTCGATAGGAAAATCAATGCATACAAACATGACATATGTGCACAATGAATATTGGATACTCCTAGCGAATGAACTCAAATGCGTCCTTTGGTGGAAAAGAATGACAATATAATATATTGACTCAATCAAATCAACAAATTAAAGCTCAAAGTGATTTTCACACCAATAACGTCCAAAACGATTTTATGCTTTTTCAGGACTTTCAAGGAAGTGCAAACCCATTTAAAGATTCTCCAACCAAACTCCCTCAGATATAAATTTTGAATAGAGGTATTCTAAATTCTCAAACTTTGGAGAATTGATGGTGAAACCTACGTGGCCCATATTTGGCATGAAGTGCTTGTTATTGCCTTTAAAAAAATTTCGGGCTCTTTTAACCTCTTTGGACCTCGGATATTAAAATTCCTCCATTTTTTAGGTCCCTTTTAACGGTGGCTTTTGCACAAAGGATAGATTATTACCTTTCGCAGCCCCTCCCCGTTATATAAAAACACACAGTCTCACCAAAACGGTTTTTACATGCATTCCAATCTTGTCAAGTTTTATCGCATATTGTACATTGTATAGACAGGATTGAGTTGGAAACACTCAAGCCAATATGAGATAGACAAGTGCAATAATCAAATATAGCCGTGCATGTGTGCAATAAAGTATATAGGAGTCAAACATGTAGGAAGATATCACTAATTACATCTCAAAGACTCCATACTAAGTAAAGCACATGGATGAAATGATGTAGCGTCTCAAATCTCTATCAAACAGTCACATGGATAAATGGAATGAAGGTGTGACTTGGTTATCTTAAATGTTCATCCATAAAAGGTGCATAAAAATACAAAAATCTTTTTGGGCTTTTTCAAAAATTTTATCAAAATAAAATCTTTTTGTGCTTTTCTTAAAAAATATAAAAGAAAATCTTTTTGTATTTTTCAAAAGAAATATAAATAGCAAAAAGAATAAATAAATAGCTGTACAACTGAGCAATGGTACATATAAAACAGACTATAAATAGGAATCATATGATATGAACATGAAGAAGCATCCTATTCTAGACATAGACCAACCCCTCAGTCAACTGTGCAAATCCCCAAAGACTTCCTAAGGCTCTCAAATCTAAGGGAATCTAAAGGTTTTGTGAAAATGTCGGCTAACTGACGGTCGGTGGGAACAAAACTCAAGGATACAGTGTTCTCCTCAACTAACTGACGAATAAAGTGCTCACGTATCCTGATGTGCTTTGTGCGCGAATACTGGACGGGATTGCGGGATATGTGAATCGCGCTCGTGTTATCACAAGAAATGATCATGGTGTCCTGTGAAATCCCATAATCCTCCAACATTTGCTTCATCCACAAGAGTTGTGTGCAACAACTCCCGACGGCTATGTACTCAGCCTCCGCAGTGGACAAAGAGATGGAATTTTGCTTCTTGCTCAGCCAGGAGACAAGAGCAGAACCAAAATAGAAACACCCACCAGAAGTGCTCCTACAACCATCTACATCCCTGGCCCAATCGGCATACGAATAGGCGGACAAACGGTCATCGGTATCAAAGGAATACCAAATACCGTATGAGAGAGTCCCACTTATATATTTAATAATACGTTTTAGAGCAAGTAAGTGTGAATCTTTAGGGGACGCCTGATATCGCGCACAGACTCCAACACTAAAGGCAATGTCAGGACGACTGGCAGTCAAGTAGAGAAGACTACCTATCATACTCCGATATAAGGTTTGCTCTATGTCCTTGCCTGAAGTGTCCTTACTAAGCTTGGTAGTGGTACTCATAGGTGTACGTGCATGCTTAGCGGAGTCTAAACCAAATTTCTTCACTAGGTCTCTAGTATACTTGGATTGGGAGATGAACATCCCATCCTCTAGCTGATGAACCTGGAGACCAAGGAAGAAAGTAATCTCACCAACCATGCTCATCTCAAACTCACTTTTTATCTCCTCTTCAAAGTGATGAGCATGTTGAGAGCATGTGGATCCAAAGACTATGTCGTCCACATAGACCTGGGCAACCAAAATTGCACCGTCATCTCTCTTGACGAACAACGTCATATCAACTCCCCCTCTCTTAAAGCCACGGGCTAAGAGATAGGAAGTAAGCCTCTCGTACCAAGCACGGGGTGCTTACTTCAAACCATAAAAGGCTTTCCTCAGATAGTAGATGTGCTCTGGGTGCTGTGGGTCTTCAAACCCTTTTGGTTGTTCCACGTAAACCTCCTCCTGTAGAATTCCATTCAGAAAGGCACTCTTAACATCCATCTGATATAACTTGAAGTGCAGATGACATGCGATGGCAAGCAAAAGACGGACGGACTCAAGCCTCGTAACAGGAGCAAATGTCTCCCCAAAGTCTACACCCTCTATCTGTGTGTACCTTGAGCGACCAACCTAGCCTTATTTCTGATTATGGTAACATTTTCATCCATTTTATTATTAAAAATCCACCGAGTACCTATCACATTAGTCTCACTAGGTCGGGGGACAAGTTCCCAGACATTATTCTTTTTAAACTGAAGCAACTCTTCCTGCATAGCAGATATCCAGTGTTCATCCTTGAGTGCTTCTTTATGATTTTTGGGCTCGACTTTGGACGTGTAGCAAAAGTGGCTAACGACTTTCTCTAGTTGAGCACGAGTCTTGACCCCAAGAGTGGGATCACCAAAAATGGCAGAAGGGTCATGACTCTTGCGAACCCAAGTAGGTGTGTCCCCTAGCACAAGAGTAGGGTCCACAGAGTGTGAGAGAGGAACAGGTAAATCACTGTCAGAACAATCCTCATCCTCACACTGAAGGTTAGGATCAATAACCGTCGGAGGTTCATCATCTTGCACGGTGACGTTTATTGATTCCATAACCTTAGAGCTCTTCAGGTTAAAAACTCGGTACGCTCTTCTATTCGATGAATATCCTAGAAAAATTCCCTCATCGCTCCGGGAGTCTAACTTTCCTAATTGCTCTCTATCCCCTAGGATGTAGCATTTACTCCCAAAAACACGAAAATATGCCAGGTTGGGCTTCTTTCCAGTCCACACATCATAAGGAGTCTGAAGTGTGTGTGGACGTAAATAAACCCAATTCACCGTGTGGCATGTAGTAGATACTACCTCTGCCCAAAATCTCCTAGAAACTTTACGACCTAGAAGCATAGATCTAACCATCTCTTGGATCGTTCTATTCTTTCTCTCAACAATCCCATTTTGCTGAGGAGTTATCACAGAAGAAAACTCATGTTTGATCCCGAGGCTATCACAGTAAAGGTCTACCTTTGCTTCTGTGAATTCAGTGCCATTGTCACTACGCATCCTGTTAATAGTGACACCGTGTTAATTTTGTAGGACACGGCACTTGGTCATTAAAAATTCTACAGCATCGTATTTCTCTCTCAGAAAACCTACAATGGAGTACTTGGAGAAATCATCTACCATCACGAGGATGTACCTCTTACCACCTAGACTCTCAGTACGAGTGGGACCCATAAGATCCATGTGAATCAACTCAAGAACACGAGAGGTGGTAATGGAATGCAACTTCCTACGGGAACTACGAATTTGTTTTCCCATCTGAAAGGATCCACAAACGATCGAAGTTGACTTTCTAAGAGAAGGTAAGCCACGTACTAGGTCCTTTTTAGCTAAGCGGTTGAGATCTCTAACGTTCACGTGACCTAGACGTTGGTGCCACAGATCCATAGGAGTGATCGTGGCGCTGTTACAGACAAGTGAGGATGTGGGCTCAGTCCCATAGAAATTATCCTCGGTCCTCACCCCTTGCATCAAAAGTTTATCAGCTTGATTGTAGACTTTACACGCGTCCCGGTCAAACTTTACTGCAAAGTCAGTGTCGCACAGCTGACTAATGCTGAGAAGGTTTGCTTTCAAACCTTTGACGTACAAAACATTTTCTAGCTTAGGGAATCCAGGTAACTCGACAGTACCACGTCCTATAATTCTAGACTTGCTCCAATCTCTAAAGGTGACTCTGCCATCCTGATAATCCTCAAGAGTCGTAATTACCACTGTGAGGTATTGTGTGCTTTGAGACCAACATGAATAATGAAGGCCTTTTTATCTTTCTTAGGTACCCAAGCAGAGATGACCTTTTGTTTGCCTTTGTTGTTGTTGGTTTTAGCTGGAATGTGAGAAGCATTCACTAACGGCAAAGGCATCCGTCGGAATTCTTCCATTAAACTCTGGGACGTGGCAGCTAAGAATTCAACTTTCTCTCTTAGACTAGAAAATTTATCAGTATGACGAGGTGGAGAAGTAGTACATCGTGTTCGACCCATGCTATAACAAGACTCCCTAAGGTGGCCTTTTCTTTTGCAATAAGTACAAAAGAACACAGTCAAAAGCGGACCTTGGTTTGCTTTTCTTGGTCGAACTCTCCTTCGAGGTTTTTGACGATGGCCATAAGGATTCATAGTAAACTCAGGAACTGGTACAAGTGCAATTTGGGAGGTGGAGGCACCATCATAACCAATTCCCTGCCGATCACCAAAACCTAAAGCGAGGCCGAGGATCATCTTTCCCATCTTCCCAGATCTGTCCTCGATTTGTACCTTGACTTCCCGTGATTTTTCAAGATCATGAGTCAGCTGGGCAATAAAGGCTTCAAGTTTCTTCCGAGTCTCCACGGGGTAATGGAGCTGACTCGTAAGACTAGCCACTTGTTTAGTCAAGTCCCCTTTCTCTTTCTCAAAAACACACTCTCTCTCTCTCTAAACAAACTCTCTTTCTCGACAAAAGAAGATTCTCTCTCTCTCAGGGCGGTGAAGGTGAAGGACTCTCTCTCTCGCGCCTTTCTTAAATCTTCCTCTAAGCCGGTGATCTTAAGAACTAGCGCTTTGTTACGTTTTTTAGTTTTAAAAGACTCAGAATATAACTCAGCGTAGGCGCGTTGAATATCACTCTCGCTCTCACTTGAGTCTTCCCCCCCTCACTCACATCGATCTCACTATCGAGGTGTCCCTGTGAAGCATCATCCTCATCGTCGTGAAGAGAACTAGGAGTGCTCACTTGACTGGCCATGAATGCGGTGAAGTTACACTCATGCGGTGACTCATCTCCTAAATCCACCGTCTCGACCTCACTGTCGTCGCTAAGAGTAGCATTAAGGACAGCTTTCCCTTTATCTCTATTCAGACGAGTGTCACACTCAAAGGCTCTATGACCCCTACCATCGCACTCAAAGCATCTCTCACTTTCTTTCTTAGGAGGATTTTTGGAATCTTTTTCATTTTTCTTTTCAAACTTATTTTTCTCAAATTTCTTTTTATCTTTAAAATGCCATTTTTCTTAAATTTGAGAATCCTCTTAAAATTTTTTGCAAAAAGAGCCAAATCATCTAAGTCAAAATCACACTCAGAATCTGACGTGTCAGTCTCTCTCTTTCTAGATGACTCTACCCTCTTTCTAGCCGACCCCTCACTCCTTCTCTCTTGGGCATTAAGTGCAATTCCCTTATCTTTAGATTTAGTAGTTTTAGGGAACATATCAATTTCATATGTTTGCAAATCTCCTACAAGTTCTTCCAATTTTAGTGTATTTAAATTACCCATAGAATTTAGCACAATGACTTTAGGGATAAAACGCTTAGGCAAAGAACGAAGAATCTTTTTAACAACTCTATCATTAGGAATATGTTCACCAAGATTAAAGTTAGTATTCACAAAGTCAGAAAGTCTAGCATAAAATTTATCAAAACATTCAGATTCATGCATGGTGATGGTTTCAAATTGAGTTGTCAAATTTTGCAACTTAGACTCCTTCACAGCATTAGATCCTTCATGGGTGAGTTGTAAAACATCCCATGCCTCTTTTGACGTGGTGCACGTCATTATGAGTTTGAACTCATCAGGTGTGACAGACCCAGAAATAGCACTTAGACCCTTAGAATTAAAAGATGACCATTTAAATTCTTCTTCGGTCCAAGAAGTGACACGTTTCAAGTTGATCACATTATCAATAGTCATGGAGGGAGGTGTCCACCCTCTTTCAACCAAAATCCAGACACGTTCATCAATGGCTTTTAATGCAGATCTCATACGGGATTTCCAATAGGCATAGTTTGTCTCGTCAAAAATTGACATTTTATTATATAACTTCTCCATTTGAACACGCACTTTTTCAAAAATCAATTTTTTCAGAAAATTGGTATCTTAGAAAAAATTTTGCGAAAAATAGGAATACGCGATAGATTAGCGTAACCTGCTCTGATACCAATTTGAGAACGTATGCGCTTGCGTTCAAATGATAAACTTATATATTAAACACCTTTTAACTCAAACAAAACCTAAACATGCAACAATATGTGATTGAATAAGATAAAGAACTAAGCAAGAACATTCAAACACATGCTTGTGAGGAAAAATCCCCCAAAAGGGAAAAACCATTTATTTTCATTATAATATTGTAACTGTACAATTTTGGATTACAATGAAAATACAAGTGACTAAGAATTACCCTCAGGTGTCGGATTCTGTAGTCGGCGGCTGGAAATGTCCCTTTCTAGGAGGGCTGCAATGAAGAAGAAGAAGAACGGTCTTCTCCACAAGGGTATGAACAGCAAAAATGCGTTCCTGGGTTGCAAAGTGATTCACAAGTGTTTGGAAATTTGTGTGAATCAAAAACCTAGAGTCTTGGTACTCAATAGGTGAAGACTTAGAGTTTTTTGTACTCTCAAAGTCGTGTATAGAAGTCTTAGAAAACCACTTCCCGTAGTGGGTTTATAAAGGAAACGTTTAGCCTAGAAAATATGACCACGATCTGCTGAAGATTATCCCAGGCGGACCGGTCTGGGTCTGAGGCGGATCGGTCCGGGCGGACCGGTTCTTTTTATTTTAGGCTTCTTCGGTTCGCTTGCGGTTCGGGGTGTAATGGCTTTTCAGCAGGCGGACCGATCCGGGTATGAGGCGGACCAGTCCGCAGGCGGATCGGTTCTTTTATTATAGGCGGACCGGTCCGACCTGTCAGACTTTGATTCCTCTTCTTCTTTTGATAATCGGATACGTTGATGACTGTATGAATCTTGAATTTCTTCAATGGTGTAACGGCGTGCGACATAACAAATTGATAATGGACAAAAATGTCCTTACAAGGGTCACCCCCTCGTTTACACCATCCCCACTTCCAAGGTTACCTTTCCTCCCCGAGAGTAACTTTATGCATGTCTCCTCTTTAGGCCTTACTAGAGAGGTTTTGAATCTACTCTTACTTTTCAATTACCTTTAACATTTTCTATCTTCATTTATTCTGTATCAAACTACTCTGTTTCCTACTACCGTGAGGGGATCTTTTGTGTCCTCTTATTTTGTACAGGTATTCACCAATCTTTTCAAATATCTTGAAGTCTCATCACCTCTGTATTTTAACTTATTCTTGTGAACTTCATTCTATACATTTGCCTCTTTGATAGGTGAGTGTATCCCCCAGTCCCCTACCAGTCCTCCTACCTCCTCTCTAATGGGCGGTTCTTTAGCTAGGACTTCTACTACTAGACCTTTAGAGGTACTTCTTAGCACTTCATTTTTTGTCTATATTTTAACTTCTATTTATGGTCAACATTATCTTATCTTTATTGTGTCTGAATTATTTTATAGGGTCCCCTTTTGAGTGGCCCCTCCACTAGTGGGGGATACTTTTTCCCACTAGGGCTATTAATCCTAGTTTGTCACCCTCCGAAAGGAAATTTGTCCCCAGGGTTTGCATTCTTATGGATAATAGGCCCCGGATCTAGCCTCTTCCTACTCAGCCCATTTTCAGTGTGGCCATTTGCCATTTTTTTCTCTATCAATTTTATTTCTACCAAGTTTTCTTGTTGATAGGCTAGTGAGGGTATCCCCTCGACCCCTGTGGTTGATCTGAGCCTATCTCCCCCTCCTATGGTTCAGATACTTAATTTTACTGTTCATAGTTTCCAGTCACTTGTGATTCAAGACTTCACTAAATTTGTGGATCACTTCTTGTGTATTTATATTTCAGGCTAACATCAACACTTCATCACTAGCTATTTATGTAGCTAGTGCTCAGGTGAGAAACTCATCTACCACTCCACCTCAGGTATTTACCTTTTTTCTTATGTTTTATGTACTTGTGATTTTTTATATGAGCGCATCTTGATCATGATATTCTTTTCCTTTTTACGTGATTCCCTTGCAGATCCCTCTTACTGTGGACCCTCCTGTGAGTCTACCCTCGAGCACCTCTTTGTTAATGGCTTCTAAGGTATATTGTTATTCTTGGTACTTCACCCTTCTTAATTCTTACTGTGTAGGATATCTTGGTGACTTATTCTTTGTTTCTTTATTTTCAGACTAATATTATTGAGGTCCCTTTGTCAGCGGGGCATGCTACAAGCACTGCTGAGGTGGCCCCTCTGGTACTCATTTCAACACAACTTTTCTTTAAACTTGATTTTTCTACTTAAGTTCTCGCTAACACATCCATGTTTCCTTGTTCTGAGGTTAGTGTTGCGAGCATTTCGATGATTGTGTAATAGCTTGGGAGTAGAGATATGAGCGAGGTACTATATTGTCATACCTTATTCACTCCTTTCAATTTTCTCCCTTTTTATTTTCATTCTTGCTATTATTATGCAAGTTCTCATCATCAAACCCTTATTTTCTTATTTTTAGGTTAGTGAGGCAATGGAATAAGATGCGAGCACTATGGCCAACACTCCTCAGGTATTATACTGTAGTACCTGATTGAACTTTGAATATATAATTTTTTTAGAGTCTTGCTTTCTAATGAGAAAGTTCTCTACTAATATCAATTTGTTTTTTCTTTGCTAGGTCAGCATAAGAGGTCTAGGGGGATCTTACAGGTTGTCTAGAAACATGCTCACCCCTTTGGGCCTTGGGGTAGGGTATATTCTATTCTTTGCTTTCCTTTTCTATTTCCTTTCTCGTTGACGTTATTTAACTACTTTCCTTTCCTAATCTATTTTTACATGTTTGTTTTCAGGACCATGCGAGTGGGCTTGTATAGGCATCTGACGGTGAGGAACCTAGTTCTGAGGCCATTCGGTCTAATGGGGTTGAAGGTTCTATCGAGGAGTTTTCTCTTCTTCCTTCTAAGCTTAATTTTAGGGGCACAGGCTATGACGATATTAAAGTGGAGGCTCTTGATATCTTCAAGAGATAGTTATGGCACGAGGAGTAGCCCAAGATATTCAGGAGCCATGAGCGAGAGATATTGTATCTAATTCTAGAACATCATCTAGAGTCCTTCACATCCTAGAGTGTCCTCAATATTGACAACCTTATTGTATATAACCTGAAATCCCTCACCATCCATATCCATGACTTCTTTTCCACTTCTCCTCCTGATCTAACTAGCTCAAAGAATTCATTCTTTTTACAGGGCCTTTATAACCTTTAGAATTTCAATCACTTATACTTGGAATAGCTTGATTCTATAGTTCCTTATTTTACTAGTGTCCCATTTAAGAAGATGACGAATTTTCGCTCATTTAGGCAGACTAGATTCCAACAGAATCATGTTAAGGCCACTCGGCTGCGTGGTCAGATTCAGTTTCATTAGGCCAAGATGGCTAATGACTCTGAGGATGACATCCCCCTAGCCAGTCTGGAGGAGGAGTTCATTCAGGAGGCTGGACGTGAACTTACGAGAGAACCTCTATTTTATTTTCTCTAGTTGATGTTTTTTTGGGAAGAACTTTTTATTTTCCTATGTATTCATCATTTTCTTATACATGTAAAAACTAATCTATTCTTTAGGAGAGTATTCCATACTAATGAAAACAAAAAAAAATCTCCTATTTTTCCATCTTCATCTCTTCCTTGCATTATTTATGTTTAGACTAGTATCTGTTTTTGTGAACTGCTGCCCTTTTTGTGGGAGTATTTTCACAAGATCTTAGCAAATTACATTTTAAAGCTGCCCTTTAATCTGTGGGGTAATGTTCCACATTTCATCCATAACTCTTTTTCTTTAGGAATTTACTCAGATGAGGGATTGACCACTCTCCCCATTCCTAAATAATCAAGTAAATAATTCATAAAACAAAATCAAAAATACAATCTCACTTTTCGAAACTTGTTCTCAAGATAAAATAAAAAAATATGTCAATTCCTTTAAACCTACCCCCTTAATATGTGGGGTACTTGTTCCATAATTCATCTAGAGATTTTTAAGAAATGACTTAGAGTAGGGGTTTACCATCTCTCCGTATTCCCAAATAATTAAATAAATAATTTATAGAGCAAAAGTAAAGATATCATCTTACTTTTCAATTTTTTTTTTAATAAATTAAAGAAATTTGCCAATTTTTTAATTCACTATTGTGTGAAGAGAAAGTTGTATGCCCCATGTCCTATGGGGTGTTTTGAATTGTTATAAATAGAGGGATTTTGCTCACTATAGTTTATATATCCCTAAGTATAATGAGTAAATTTTCTTATATTCTAGATCCTCTCATAAACTTTGAGAGTCAAGAAAAAATTTTGCCTATGAGAAAAACATATATTTATTTGTTTCAAATTCAGGCAAAAGTAATAAGTTCCTTAATTTGGGGGCATCCACTCGCAGCTTGTTATCAAGTGGGTGCTCATAAGATATTAGAAATAGATGCAAATAACTAAAGAAAATCTCAAGTGTGGCTAGTCAAAAGATTATATATTCTATTTACATTGATTTTAGGCTCAATATTTGTTTTACAAAAGGAATATATATATTATAGGAACTATTTGAAATCACACAAAAAAAGACTTGTAAAATTCAGGCATAGTACTTTTTAAACCATGTACAGTTAATTGAGTGGTGCATTCACTTTCAAGTTCTGATATTTGGCAATAACCTGACTTCTCCACGCCTCGCACCATGAAGGGTCCTTCTCAATTTGGCTTAAACTTTGATGTTAACACGCTTCTCAAGTGATGAGTGGATGCTCGCGAAGCCTAGTCACCCATTTGAAACTCTCTAGGCTTAACTAAGTTCTCATAAGCCATAGACAGTTGCTGGGTATAAACTTTGAAATTTTCCTTGGCTTTATCTTGATGCTCATCCAGGGTTTCTGATCAGGTATGAGTCCATTATTTAGAGCCACTCTAGCTAAGGGAACTGCCAATTCTACCAATAGGACAGATTCAGTCCCATGGACTAGAGAAAAATGAGTAAACTCTGATGGCTTTCTCTTCGATGTTCTGTAGGCCCATAACACCATTAGTAACTTTTTTCCAAGCCCCTAGCTATCTTCGAGAATCTTCTTTAAGATATTGATCAGCGTATTATTTGAATCCTTTTCTTGTCCATTCCCTTTAGGATATGAGATAGTTGGACTATTATTAACAATGTTGTAGTTATCCATCACGAGACCCATTTCCTTGCACACGAACGACTTCCTATTGTCCATAGGAGTAACCTTAGGAATACCAAATCTGCATAATATATATTCTTTAATAAATTGTGTCACCACTTAAACAGTCACCCTTCTCAAGGGGATTAATTCTACCCATTTGGTATGCAACTCAGTAGAGATAATAATGAAGGCTTTGTCATGAGAAGTTAGGTTGATCTTACCTATAGGATCAAATGTCCTGGTGGGAAGGGGGAGGGGGCTGCTAGACTTTGCAAGCTTACTGAGGGGGCGTGGACTATGTTTCCATGTACTTGGCATGCCCTACGCTTTTCCATAAAGTTGATAGAATTAGCCTCCATCATTGGCCAATAATACCACAGTGTCATCAATTAGTCGTACAACTTAGCACCCCTCATGTGGGAAGGCTCATAAGCCTCTTTTAACACCTTCTCCACATCTCCCTTAGCCATGCACTGCGGCGTTTTCTCGTTATATCCTCTCTTATAGAGCTCACCCTCCACCAAGTAGAAACGGGGGACTATTTTCTTTAAATATATTTCATCCGCCCTTTCATTTGATAGTTTCCCATATTTGAGGCACGCTATGTAGGGTTGTCTCTAATATTTAAAATTTCCCACAAAGTTAGATTATGTTGGTTGATCGAATTGGGTTTGACTCTTTAAGCAACCTTGCTGCAAATGAGCAGTATTTATGCTCATGGTGGGCTAATAATATCCCCCTTGTTGGAACCGTCGATAAGGGGAACGTTAGTATCCCCATAATGCCTCTTGTGCATTTTTTTCAACCTTTCTCTTGCTTCTTCATCTCGCACACACCTTAATAAGAATCCTCCTACGCTTTTAAAATAAACTTTCCCTTAAAGCAAGTGATAGTTTACTAGCACGGATATCTTCATAACACCTTCTCTTGTCAAGGTTTCTTCACTATCGGACACCTCCAATCCTCTAGCTCCTCACTCAGAAATAATGACTTCACCGTTATTGGCACTATCCTCTCCCTAACTATGATGGTAGTCTCTTTTTCGTACATCTCTAATTTTTGGGCTATTGTGGCCAATGCGTCTGAATGCCTATTCATTATCTGTGCATGTCTCTCTATCATCACTTTACGAAACTGTCTTAGCAATTTTTGAATGATCAACCTATATGGGGTCGGGCTAGCATGCTTGAGGGAAAACTCTTCGTTAACTTATTTCACAACCAAGTTAGAGTCCTCTTGTATACACAACACTCTAATTCCTCTTCTTAGTGCCTCCAACAAACCCAGTAAAATATCCTCATATTCTATTGTTAGAGCATTTGAAATCTATCTTGAAATAGAGGATAACCTTCTCTTTTCCATTTGAGAGGATGATGCCAGCCCCACATGTCTCTTAGTCGCAATATCCATCAAACTCAAGCTTCCACTCCTCCATCTCCTCCGCTTAGTAGGATTAAAAATTCTCACCCATCAATTCCTCACTAGGAGGCTCGAGGTTCTTACTGGGGAAGTTGGCTAACGAATCTACTACTGCCTAGATTTTAATGGCCTTAGGGACTACACATTTTAGATCATACTCAGATAATACCATAAACATCCTTGCTACCCTTCCCACCAGGATGGTTTGTGATAGGAGATACTTTATGGGATCACACTTCTTGACCATATGAATGGTAAAAGAAAGCAAATAATGTCTCGGCTTCTAGGCAATAAAAACCAAGGCAGGGCAATGACTTTCCAGGTTGGTCTATCTAGACTTGGTATTCAAGGTTACTTGTGATAGGTAGTACACCGGTCGCTATATCCCTGATTTCTCTTGAGAAAGCAAAGCTCATATGGATCTTTCGATTAAGGTTAAATATAGATGTAATGGTTTGCCTCTAGTGATATCATCATTAAGGGGAGGTCAATATTTATTTTATCTTCTCGAAGTCTTTTTCTTCTACCCTTTCCCCTAGATCCATTGGGCGTCTCTTTAATTAGAGGGGTAAAAGGGTGAGTAACCTCTACAAAGGATGGTATGAATATTTTAAGGTAAGAAACCATACCTAAGAAGCTCTTAAGTTGCCTCTGACTCTTTGTTAGTGGTATCATCAAAATAGCTTTCTACTTTTCTTCATTGATCTTCACCCTCTTCCTGTTCACTATGAACCCCAAATTTTTTTTTATTTTTATCCTAAAGGTGCATTTAGATGGGTTCTTCATCATATTATATTTACGGCATCTCTTTAATACCCACCCCAAATCTTGTACATGCTTACTTTCCTTCTTAGACTTCACTACCATGTCGTCCATATAAAATTCAAATATACCCTGAAATTGGACATCATCATGCATTGATAAGTGGTGTTTGCATTCTTCAGTCTGAATGGCATGACTGTATAGTGAAAATTTCCCTAGGGTGTTCAAAAAATAGTCTTTTTAGTATCTGTTGGATCAATTCTAATTTGATCGTACCCCATGTATCCATCCTTGAAACTGTATATTTTATGACCTGTTGTGGCATCCACTAGACTATCAATGTTGGACAGCAAAAATTTGTCCTTTGGGGAAGCACGATTTAAGTCTCTAAAATCCACATAAATTCCTATTTTCTTCTTGTCTTTCTTAGCCACGGTAACGATGCTCGAGAGACATATAGGGTGCTAAATAGGTTTGATGAACCCTGCTTCCAGCAGCTTCTCCACCTCTGCCTTGATTTTAAAATCTAACTCTACTTTGTAGGTTCGAGTATCCTGCCTCACTAGTAAGGCATTGGGTAGAACATTCATTATGTGGGAGCTCACTTCTAGGGCATTGGGTAGAACATTCAATATGTGGGAGCTCACTTCTAGGTCTTTCCCAGGAATCTCTATATATTTTCATGTGATCACATCTGTGAACTCCTTGACTAGGCTGACAATATCCTCCCTCTGCTTGGGATTCAAACCTTTGAAGATAAAGATGGGTTGTTCATCTCCCCCCTCTATTCCCAAGTTTATCTCTTCCACTTCTTGAAGTTTCTCTCTTATCCTATCTTGCATACATTCTGGAGCCTCCTCTGTCTCCTTAACATGCTCTACGATATGGGACTCACTAACCACAAAATATTTGGGTGCCGAGTTGATGCATTCGTCCCAAAATACTGCCCGCGCAGACCATTATAAATGGTAGATAACCTTCCCATTAAGCAAAATGATTTTCTTGCAGGTCCATAATGGACTTATCTCATCTTCAAATTTTCTCTTTCCTTTCTCTTTTACATAAAAAGGGGACACTCCCCGGACCAATCTCTCACGTACTAGTTGCTTGAGATGTACACCTTCTTTAGTCACGTGGGGATCCTCTAACCCCTTCATCAATATCCTTCTTTCTTCATCCAACTCAGTATAAAATGCGTCATCAACTAGGTGGGACTTTTTTTACTGAGAACGGCCTTTCAATAACTTTTATCACAATCTTTATTCCAATAATGTTTGTTCCCCAGATTATACTCAAGAGGGGGGGTGAATTGAGTTTTTACAAACTTTAAGTCAAATTAAAATTTCAGAAGAATATTTAATTTATAATACTTTGACAATTTTCAGATTAATTAAACTACAAAGAATAAATTCAGCAATATCAAATAAATGTAACCAACTAATTTAAACAACTAGAAATGCAGATTTAAGACACTAGGAATATTAAATTAATTTTCGTATTTAATATTAAGTAATATTCTGAAATTAATTATTTGATTATTTTAACCTTAAAATTAATTTAGTCAAATTTCTTAATTAATTTATTTGCAAGATAGTGTGCTGAAAATATTAACTCAAGCAAGCATGTTGAAGTAAATAAAAGTGCGAAAAATAAATGACACAGAAATTTAACGTGGTTCGGCCAAATCCCGACCTACGTCCACGCGCCTAGAGCCCCTGTCTCCTTTGCGCTTCACTAAACCTGATCCACTTACGGGTAGGATCAAACCACCGCGTACAACTGTTTGCAAGCTAACTCCGAGCTTCAAATCCCGTGGCCCACTTGCATGTAGGAACCAATTACCGGTACAAACCGAAGCTTCAACAAAGATTCACAACAAATCTGAATTTTTGTAGTACAAGGTAAAATACTGAAACTCCTTAAAATACAATTTGTAATCTGAGTTTCTCCTTCTTTAATCAGACTTCAATAAATAATGTTAAAGTAGGCACAAGTCTTCTTCTTCAATGATTGAGCAGATGATAAAATTTATTGCTCACTTGAATATGTAGCTGAGTAGTAAAATAAATGCTCTCAATAATATTTCAAGTCTTGATCATATTCTCATTCAAGTGATCTTATTCAATGCAGCTCTTGAATGCTTTAAATGTGTCTTCCAAAAACTAGTTGTTAGACACATGCATTTTGAGCATTAAATGCTCCTGATTTTGCTGAGATGAGGTAGCTGGAAATGATCTCCAAATCTGATATGTAAATCTTTATTTTTATCTTGTCCATAAAAATATAGTTGTTGTAGCATGTAAATAGACATCTGAAAATATATGGAGTCTAAAAGATATGTCACTCGGTATCCTCATTTGTGTTTATTTGAATCTGCAAAATGTTAGTTTACAGAACAAAAGAAATGTCCAATGTATAAAAGAGATAACCAAAGAGACTAGACAAAAATGAACAGAGAAGGACGCATGGCTCGAGGTCTGCAAACGCAGAAAATAAGGTAAATCCATTGCTTGTATTCGTGTGTAAACAGAAGAAACCAACTGACATGTCAATTCGGTAAGACCAAGGCTGTGAAAAGCATTCAACTTGATGGCTGTCAACCTATAAAAGCCTAAGGCGGTAAGGACACCAACTGATAACGTGAGCTGTACAGGTATGGAAAAATCAAAAAGGGGCGTCAATTCTGATGGAGGCTTTCGGCCATAGGGGATCAGCTTGCTAACAGTTACTTAAATAATAGATGTCTTTGCAAAAGCTTTAAAAGACAAAGTCATGTCATAGGGACATGTGGCGCCATATTAGAGAATGTCTCCATACAAACTAACATTCAAAATATGTCGTGCATACACGCATGCATATCCATAATATATATCTATTATCATACGATCAGGACAAAGGCTAAGGCAATAGGCAGAGGGAATATCCATAACAGATATTGTCCACTGTTAGCGTGTAAAAGCCTAAGGCAATAGGCAGTCAAAGGCTGAATAAAAAATCTTTGTAGCTATATACGCATGGTTAAAATCGAGAGGATAATATCTGAATAAATCCAAAGAAATTTAATGTTTATTGGACTGAAGTTCCTGTGTTAAGATAGTGTCCTGACGCCATATTCAAACGAATAGTAGGCGTGAACATAACTCTCAACTATTAAAAGCATCAGATATATATATTTTTTTAATAAAAAAAACTTGGATCATTACTTTGTAGGTATACGGCCAAAACAGGAGATGCACAGTACTGACAAGAAGTAGACGCATGGATCCATAAAAAATGTTAAGTGTACAACCATTGCCAAAGAGACTACAAAAAAATAGCAGGTTTAAGATTTTAATATATATAACAAATATTACTTATTCATGCTCTTATCTCCCAAGGATAGTCTGCCTAAGCAAGTAATGAAAACATAAGGCAAGGTGGCGATGCTCTTTTCCAAAAGAAATATTAACACAACATATATAACTTAAAGATTTAAAAGAAACATTATAAAATATATGTATATAATGGTATATCAACAAGATTATATTATGAATATTGTACAATAATAAATATCTATAGAATAACCTAATAAGAATATGTTTGGAATCATCAAAATTTAATATATTAAGTTAAACTAAAATGTTCATTAATTAAACTAACTTAATTAATTAAGGATAAAATACATTTTCGTTAACAATGTTTACTTTTGCACACTGGTGGAATGTTTATGGCACTATCCCATGTGTGTGCATCCACACTTGCCCTATTAGAAGCTGGTAACTAGTGTTGGCATTTATGACATGAAACTTGATGTGGGGTGTGAAGTTTCCCAACTTGATCCCTACATTTACGTATCTAAGTGACTGCACAATGGCAGCAACACAATCTTTTCTTGGGAAATACTAGTCTCATACAAAGTGTTGATGGGCATGATATCACTCTATCCCCCCCCCCCCCCCCCCCCGATCCATTAGTTCCCTTGGAAAAATAATTTTATTCATTAGGGCTGTCACGTACAAAGGACGATTGTGGAAATAAGGTACCTGCATGTCTTCTTCTGAGAACACCACTTTAGATGTGTATCTCTTGATCAATTTTCCTATAGGAACGTACTAGTTTAGAGAGGGATCCCCTTGTTGTTGAACTACTTCTGAGATCTTCTTGGTGATTACTATTCTGGTATCATGCTTTACTCTAATTTGGTCGAAGAACCATTTAAACTTTGGTCTCCTCACAATAGTTGCATATTCTGAATCAAATTCAACCTCATATGTTTGTGTATTGCACACATATTCTGCATCTGATGTCCCCGCTTCATCTAAAGAAAGGACTACATCAACTCTTCCTCTTGGGAGACTAATCCACTCGCCCCATTCATTTTCTTGCTCTTATCTATCCAAGTCAGCTACCCATTCCTCACATGCTCTTTCATTATTCCATCATCCTTTAGGCTCCTATGGCCAATTATTCTTTGCAAATAGAAACAGTCTTTAGTAGCATGCTAGACTCTTTGATGCAACTCACAAAACTTGACATCTACTTTTTCTATTGTTGTTGGTATCTACCCATTAGATTAGGGGGACCAGCCACTCCCTCACACACTAGTGTGTTATAACAATCCATAGCCATCACTACACTATAGGGAAGCAGTGGTGGGATGCCATCTCCAAACGTTCTTAGAGGTACTTGAGTCATCTACCCTTGGGGCTTAGGTTTGATGATCATGGCAATATTTCTACCATCTCGCGTGAAGTCCCTAACGTGCCATTTTTGTGTAACACCTTGTGATTTTTGAGGTGTAAAAATCTAAATTATAAATTTTGAAAAAATAACTTTTGGAATCCATTTAATTTTTGGTATGTAAAAATGTTGTGTTTGATATATAGAAATAATTAGATAATTAAACTAAGTAAAAATAAGAGTTAACGTTTTGATCATAGTTGAAATGGGATAACTCAATTTAAATGATTGGGATGACTTAGTTATGTGGGTAGATGGTAGTAGTTTATTTTTACTCGCATGTTTATATATATCTCGTTTAATTTAAAATTATCTATTGTCATGTTTATCATGTCACTACACCAAAAATAGAAATTTGGAACACCCTGATATTAAAAATCTGGCACAGTTTAAAACTATGCCAAATTTTAACACGGTTTAATAGCAATTTGGCAAACTTGAAAACAGTACCAAAATTTGGCACGGTTTTAAAGTGTGCCAAAATTGAGTACACTTACTAAACTATATAATACCCAAAAAAAACATTAAAGAAACATATTCATTCCCACTCTCGGCAGGCTCTCTCTCTCCTCATTCCCACTATCGCCCCTCCAGTGCACTGGTTCTCTGTTCGGCGCGTTCTCCTCCTGCGTCGATCAGCGATTCTCTCTCCGGCGCATTGATCACTTTGTGCTGGTTCTCTCTCCGGTGCTCTCTCTCTCTCCGGCCCCGCTCTCTCTTTCTCCGATCATCACATTGTGCTCTCTCCTCTCAGCTCTATCTCTCTTCGCTCAAATCCCTCACTCCACTCATCCCAATCAGGTCATTATTAAAAGCAACTGTATTTTTTTAACCTAAGTTAGGTATCAAATTTGATCCTAGAGTTTATGCAATCCGTGATTTGATTCGTGTTTGCATTTTTAGGATTTTATATATACATTTTTAAATATTTATTGTGTTTTTTTAATGTATGAGTTTTTGGTGCAAACTGAATATTGATAATGAAAATAAATAAATCATTTGTTTTTGGACGGAGCTTGGGCTCTTTTAGTGGTAATCTATGTTTTTATTTTCTTACTCTTCTATTTAAAATGAATATTTGTTCTGATTCGTATAGGTTACGAAGTTTTAAGAAAATTTAAGTGCTAAATATTAAATAATAATGTAAAAATAACAAATTGAAATAGTAAGTAGACACCCCACTAATTAATGGATAAATGAGATTTTGTGTTGAAAATTTAAGAAAAGGGAAAAAACTATTTAAATAGTAAGTGGATTAATAGTAAACATTCAATAATAATGTTACACATGTAGAAAAACCTTAGACCCTTTCAATATGTATCACTATGACTGTGGTGAGAACTCTTGAATTGTCCCATTTTTGGACAGTTTGGAAATGCAAAAGTTTGTATTGTACATAATGTTTATGCATGTCCTATTTTAGAAAATTCGGTGGTATCTCTTTATGCTCTTTGGGTGCATACTAGATTGATGTAGTATTTTGTGTTTTCTTGGTTGAAAAACTTAAGTAACACATGAACACTCCCAATTTAAGTTGTGTACTTGAAGAACTGTAGGGAGATGCTGGCGAAATGTTTCAGATTAGGACATGGCATGAGACATTATGAACAATACAAAATGTGCATTTTCAAATGGGATAGGACCCTTACCCTATATAGGAGATAGAGGAAATATAGGAGATAAAATATATACATATTTACACTTGAATAAACTTAAATATATTTACAGTAAGCGTTTATATTATAACGTGTGTTCTTTAAACATATCAGGATGTTGACGAGAATCAGGAAAGAGTGGATAAATGAGAAAAATATCGAGACCGGTACATATAGAGATGGGGTGTTACAGTTTTTACATTATGTGCGTAATAATAGTTCGAATGCTAAACATTCATGTCCCTATAGACGTTGTTAAATAGGAAAGGACATATTGTTATAGATGATATATTCGTTCATTTAATGACATATGGTATGGGCATGAACTATACCTTATGGCATTTTCATGGTGAGACGTTAATTGCTGATCAAGTCCAACCACCACCTCAATCTGTGACACCAACATAACACACTGATGTGCACAATATTCCAATTTTGAATGATCTTGTGAATGATGCTTGTGAGATGTTTGTGGGTGAAGTGGAACCTAGTGAACCTAATTGTGAAGGCAATGATGAACCCCCCCAACTTTTGATGTTCCCAATGATTCGCACACACATAAATACAAAGGCAAGAAGTATGATCGTTTACATCAACTCGCACACAAGCCATTGCACCCATCTACCGGTTCTTCGCGTCATACCACAATGTATGCTCTTATGAAGTTGAATGATTTGAAAACACGATTCAATTTATCGGATGGTGCTACAGGTGGAATTCTTAGATTGTTAAATGAACTACTTCCTAAAGGTAACAACATGACAACTACTTATACAGAACTGAAAAACACCATTAGAGATCTCGGTATGAATTATGTTAAGTATGACGTATGTATTAACAACTATATGCTAGTTTGGAAGGAGGACAAAAAATCTAATAGATGTATAAAATGTGGTTCTTTACACTACAAGTTCAATTGTCTAGACAAGGACGGGGTAGAAATTCAGAATACTAATGGAAAACAAAAGTACTCTAGGGTTCCTAAGAAGGTAATGCAACATCTCCACCTAATCCCTAGGCTAAAACGGTTGTATACCATAAAATGGATAGTAGAGAAAATGACTTGTCACACTCGTGCAAGCTCTTGTATGGAATTCTTTCATCATCCCCGAGATTCAGAGTAATTGGTAAATTCAAACATTATGTGGAGAAATTTTATAAAAGATTCGCAAAATATTCGACTTGCAATAGCAACTTATGGTTTCATCCTGAATAATATGTCTGGTCGTAAGTATAGTTGTTGGCCAGTGATAATTCAAGCTATCAACCCTCCTCTATCAATGTGTATGAAAAAATGAGTTTTCAATGTTGTCTGTATTAATTCCCAGACCAAAGTCACCATCAAGTAATATTGATGTCTTCCTCCAGCCGTTGGTCGGTGAGTTAAAGATCTTGTGGTCTGGAGTTGAGGCTTGGGATTCGTACAAAAATGAGAAATTTCAGTTAAAATCCATGTTGATGTGGGGTATACATGATTTTCCAGCTTATGGGATGTTAGCAGGTTGTTAAACTCAAGGTTAGAATGGGTGTCCTATTTGTTCTACAAATACACCTTCTCAATATCTTCCTAAGTCAACAAAATGTTGTTACCAACATTATCGTATGTTCCTTCCTAAAAACCACCCTTACAGGTTTGACACATAAAAGAAAACATTTAATTGTAAAATATAGGATGTTATGGCTCCAAGAAAGTTAACAAGTGTAGAAGTTGAGAAGATAGTGTCATTTATTGCTCAAGAAGGTGTTCAAAGATAAGGAGAGGGACACAAAAAGGGAAAGGGAAAGGAAAGGGGAAGGGGAAGGGGAGGGGGAAGGGGAAGGGGAAGGAGAAAAAGAAGGAGAAGGAGGATGTCGTAATGGAAGATAATGATTATCCAAGTGAGGGTGATGATGAGAATCTAACGGGTACCGAGGTTTTTTTAAGGCGGTCAATTTTCTTTGACTTAGAGTACTGGAAGGATCATGATATTAGACATAATTTAGATGTTGTGCATGTTGAAAAGAATGTCATAGAGACTCTTTTAGGTAGAATACTCTCGATGAAAGGTTCATCAAATAAAGATACGGCTAAAGCCCGTGAAGAGTTGAAAGATCATTTGAATCTTAAAAGGAAATTATGGATGAAAGATGTTGAAGCTAGTAACAAAAGGCGGATGTCAAAGGAACCTTTTGCATTAGGAAAGGAAGAGAAAGAAGCCTTTTTTTGTACACTAAAAACATTAAAGGTACCAATTGGATTTTCATCAAATTTCAGCAACAATGTTAACCTCGATCCACCAGGATTGACCAATTTCAAGTCCCACGATTATCACATCATTATGCAACGGTTGTTTCCTGCCTTGCTTATGCATTCATTTTCGGATCATAAGCCTTTGTTTAACCCTATACGGACATGTAAAAGGTACTAACACTTCGTACGGGGCCAATGTAAGTCATAGGAACTGATCGTGTAGTCATGGGACATATGGTTTAAAAATACGATAATAATTTGAAAATATATATACTTTCGCTTAAAAACATGTCGTTAGTGGTCGAAAACCTAAACTAGTCCCCAAATGGCGAACACCTCGTACGGGACCAATGTAAATCGTAAGAATTTACCGCGTAATCGCGGGTCTCTCGATTTCATAATATGATGATAATTTTGAAAATATTTAGATTAGGCTTAAAAATAAGTCGTTAAAGGGTGAAAACCCAAACCAACCCCTAAACAGCCCCGTAAGAGGCACGAACACCTCGCACGGGACCAATGTAACTTGTAGGAACCGATTGCATAGTCACGGTTCTCCCAATTTGAGAATATGACGATAATTTGAAAATATTTAGATTACGCTTAAAAATAAGCCGTTAAAGGGTGAAACCCCAAACCAACTCCCAAATGACCTCGTAACAGGCACGAACACGTCGTATGGGACCAATGTAACTTGTAGGAACTGAACAGTTTGAGAATATGACGATAATTTAAAAATATTTAGATGATTCTTAAAAACATGTCGTTTGAGGGTGAAAACTCAAACTAGCCCCCAAACGACCTCGTAAAAGGCACTAACACTTCGCACGGGGCCAATGTAACTCATAGCCACTAACCGTGTAGTCACGAGACATATGGTTTGAGAATCCGATGATAATTTGAAAATATCTAGACTTTCACTTAAAAACATGTCGTTAGTGGGTGAAAACCTAAACTAGTCCCCAAATGGCCCCGTAAGAGGCACAAACACCTCGTACGGGGCCAGTGTAACTTGTGAGAATTGATCGCGTAATCACGGGTCTCTCGATTAGAGAATATAATGATAATTTGAAAATATTTAGATTAGGCTTAAAAACAAGCCGTTAAAGGGTGAAAATCTAAACTAGCCCCGTAAGAGGACGAACACCTTGCACAGGACCAATGTAACTTGTAGGAACTCATCACGTAGTCACGGTTCTCCCGGTTTAAGAATATGATGATAATTTGAAAATATTTAGATTAGTCTTAAAAATAAGTCGTTAAAGGGTAAAAACCCAAACCACCTCCCAAACGGCCCCGTAAGAGGCACGAACACCTCGCACAGGACCAATATAACTTGTAGGAACTAACCGTGTAGTGACGGGTCTCCCAGTTTAAGAATATGATGATAATTTAAAAATATTTAGATGATTCTTAAAAACATACCGTTTGAGCCCATAAAAGGCACTAACACCTCGCACGGGACTAATGTAACTCATAGGAGCTAACCACGTAGTCACAAGAATTTCGATTTGTGAATAAAATAATAATTTTAATTCGTATATGAAAATTTTCAGCTTGAATAAGATTTTTTATTTAAATTACTCGACTACTAATATCATCTCCTTCTGTATCTTTTTTTTTGCAGGATAATATTTTGTCGTTAGCTTTTATCCACTTAGAACACATGAAGTCAATGGTCTATGATTATGCATAAATTCTTTCAAATTTATCCCCTTAACTTAGGGATTTTTATCATCTCGAATAATGTAAAATGGGTTGATTTGTCTCATTTCCTTGCTAATGAACCCTTCTAACAATTACATCTAGGTTTCGTGTATTTCTCATGAATTTTAAAGGAATTTAAAGTATCGAGAAAGAAAGAAATTGGAAAAATATTGAAAAAAATCAAAGAAGGGAAGTTAAAAAAGGGCATTTTCGTAACTTTGCAGCCTTAGCCAGCTGGAAAGTTGAAGATATTTCAATTACAAGAACATTGGTGTAAGGACAAAAATTTCCAATTGAGTCCATATATAGTTTTGGCCCAATTCCGAACAAAAACATTTATTCATAGGATAGTATTTAATTGTAATATTCTCAAGCCTATGAAGTGTTTGTTGAAGACGTAGCGGCAAAGAGTATAAAGCTTCATCAAATATGCCGGTTTGCGTGCCTTGTTTCTACGTCATCAACCATAGTTCCATGCTCCCAAGGTATGAATGCAATTATATATATATAGGAGCTTGGAACAAGTTTACTGGATGTTAGGTTTATAAAAACTGCATTTGGTTTTAAGAAAGATTTAATTAAAACTTTAAATAAATGTTTATAAAGTTTTCTGGGCTAAAAATGAATTTTTCAAACTTTCTGGTGGTTCGTTAGATATGTCGTTCGAACGAGTTTTTTCGTTCGAACCAGATGTCGTTCGAACGAGTTTGCCAATGAGGTTCCAGTATAGGCCAATGAAATGTCGTTCGATATGTCGTTCGAACGAACCTTCTGTTCGAACGAGATATCCAACGAGATTCTAACGAGTTCAATCTGGAATGTCGTTAGAAGTCTCATTCGAACGAGATTTCGTTCGAACGAAATGTCGTTCGAACGAGCTGTCAGGCGGGAACAGTTTTTGGCAGTTTTTTGACAGTTTTGCACCCACTTCCCCACTTGGTTTTTAACCAACTTTTTCAGACTTTAATATGTGCGGGAATCACTTTTGATAATGAATCTTTTTCACAACCTTCTAACTCCTAGAGAGTGTTTTGAGAGAAAATTCAAAGAGGGAAAAAGATCATGTTTTGAGTGAGATTTTTAGAGAAAAATATTTTATCACTCTAGTGTTTACACCGATGTTGTTTATCCAAGATCACATATATACATAACAATTGCTTGGAGTTTGGCACCGATTATCTCTTCCGTTTCAAAGAGAAGTTTTGGTTTACTTCTACATCCATCATAGAAGAAGACGTTTTGTTGCATTTCTACCCACTTGGAGAAAGGCTTCATGTACGGGTGACGGTGACCATATAGGGTGTTCCAAGGTTATTCTCTAGGAAGAGGTTTCTACAAGAAGAAGCATCGGGGCTTGAGAGGGATCGAGTCGTTCATTGTAAGTCTATCTGTCTTGTAATTATAATTCCGTATCTAGTGGATTTGTGGCTAGGGCCGTCCGAGGTTGTTTCCCGTCTTGGGTTTTTCCTCGTACATCGCGGCGTAGTGTGATTGATTTATTTTATCTTGCATAAATAACATAGAACGCATGCTTAGGATAATTCAAGATAAAATTCGGTTTAAATTCTCACACTCAATTTAATTTGGACTTAAATTGAATATTGGGTAATGTTGTTTAATTCAAGTCATTTGCTAAAATTTGGTTTCGCCTAATTTGCTAATATTGATAAATATGACTTAGGCAAATTCTAGGACTTGGATTATTTAAATGGTTTAATTTTAATTCGTTTAAGGAATTAAAATTTGTTGTTTTGTTTTGTAAAGTTGAACCATCACCTTACGCTTTCGAATCTTGTGTTTATTTAAAAGGAAATTATATTTTAATTGAAGATAATTAACAATCTGGGGTTCCAAGTTTTACAATTGGAAAAAATGGCACCTCAATCCAAGATACGGTGAAGAAGTTATAATCAGTTAAAGATGAGAGAAGTCAAAAAACAAAGTTGTGGAGGAATTTCAAGGGCGACCCGGACCTATTAAAAATAAAAGATTTGGGCCGGTTGGAAATAAAATCTCTTAATGAAAAAGAAGAGCGATCCGAACCTATTAAAATTAAAGGATCTAGACTGCCCCTGTGCAGATTTCTGACTCAAATAAGGGAGAGATCCGGACCACCCAGTCCCGCCGATCCGGACCGTTTTGGATTTTCTCAGAATTTCATTTTCTTTCTTAAGATTTTTATGTAGGCTCAATCTCTTGTAAATTCCGGGGGTTATTTATTCAAGGTTGTTTCACAATATTAGGGGTTCAAAAAAATTAGATTTCCAATAGTAGTAGAAGGATTTTGTAACCAAAAACCTTAGTTTTGTCAAAGAGTAAATTTTGAGTGAAGATTAAAGTTTTATTTCTGGGATTTCTTCAATACGAGTAATATTTTTCCTTTAATCCTTCAGTGTTTACTTAGATTAGTTATTTGTTTTAATTCATCACGTTCTTCTTCCCCATTCTCCATATAGTGTGATGTTTTGTTTTTCAAAAATTGTGTTTTTATTTAGTCTAGTTATTTCCGTCTATGTTTTTAAGGGTTGAGATGCATGAACCCAACTCGATGTTCTTTACATATGTATGAAATTAAGTCTCTGAATTAAATAATTGGTCAAATTGTGTAGTGCGGTGATCACAACTGTTGTAGGACTTCTGATCTCGCTTGCCCTAGGTAACCGGGATGCTTAAGAATGCAACGCGTGTGTAGCTATCTCTACACCGCTTTATTCTTACTATTGATTATATATGATGCGGGATTGAACCTCATATATATAATGCTTGAGATTAATAAAGACTGGATTTAATCATTTATTTCAATTCGAGAGTTGATTTTAACATCGGTAAATGCACTAGGGTTGGAGGATTGTGTCCTAACCCATTGTTCTCATTCGTAGTTAAGTTTTTCATACATTTGTTATCTGCTCTTAGATTAAGTAGCATAGATGAATTTCATTAGTATTTAGTTTCTTAATATTGCATTTAGTTCATAATTAATCTCCCATTCAAAGCATCTTTTCACTTCTTTTAGAGTCAAGTTAGGGCTCTCTATCTCTGCAAACGTCGTCACGATTTTCTCATCATATTTCCCTGAGGATCGATACCCGACTTACCGGAATTATTACTTAAGAGACGGTCTTACACTTGAGCCTAGATAAGCACACATTTTAGAACACTTTTTAAGTCGCGTCAGTATACAATAAGGGGATTATTTACTTAATGTCGTTAATATTCAGGATTTTATTTTTTTATGTTATGGCAGTGAGGGCTTTGGTAGTTTTATTGTTAGGTTTTATGGTTGTGCGGGATTTTGTAATTTTATTGTTATATTTTATGATCGTGCATGCTTTTCATTACGCAGGTATTATATTAGCAGGTTTTAGAATGTCCAGAAAATATAGGAAACTCTGCCCAATTTTTTTAGTCTGTGAACTATTATTACTTGTAATATTTTAAAGTTTGTATGTGCATTAGTTTATCAACAACTTTTGAGATTCGCAATTTGTGAATTTTCTTGTTTTCAAATAACTAATTTTTTTCTTTGATCCAAACAATTTGGCACAATTCAAAACCATGTCAAAACTATATCAATTTTTGGCACGATTTTTAACTGTGCCAAAAGAGTATCGAAATGTACTTGATCTAGCACAGTTATAAAGTGTACCAAAAGTGTGCCAGAAATATCAAATTTTGGCACAGTTTTAAAGTGTGCCATAATTGTTCTTGTTTGATCAAATCTGGCACACTTTTAAGCTGTTTAAAAAAAAGGCTATTTTGGAACACCTGATTCTGGCACAGTTCAAAACCGTGCCAGATTTGATCTGGCACAGTTTTAAACTGTACCCGAATTCTGCTTTTGGTGTAGTGTGTATAATACTATTGTCTAGGTTCATGGATCCTAATTGGGAGGAGTAGCTAGTATTCATGTGGTGGGCTCTAACCCATTGCGTTGACTAACGTTTCAAGTATAGTGTTGTAGTAGTTGCACAGGAGTGACTGGAGATATTTTGGGGGTGCATCTGGAGATTTATTTTACTTGCCTAAATGGATTTACTTTCCATTTCTTTGCTTTTATTATGAGATAGTTATTTATAGATTTGAAGGGTCAATATGTTCCACAATTGTTTATGGTTTTTCAGTCAGATATTTATTCTTGGATTATTTCATTTGAGTTTTAAATAAGATTGGAGTTGGATTTATTTTGGAGATGTGACACCCTGCCTAATTAAATACCGGGCGATCACTCCTTTATTAAATTAAATCAAGTTAAACAGTTGGTTCATTCTCAGCATCACTGTCGATAAAAATAATTTTTTTTCCAATTTAACACCCTAAATAATTAAGCTAAGTGTCAAAAACATTTTTCATACGAACTTCCAAATTTTAATTAAAGAAAAGATTTTTATTAATTCGAAACAACATTTCTACAATAGAGAATCACACCACGAAATTTAAATAAAACCATACATTCACCAAACGAATGACAATAATATAAAACTAAAATCATAAACCATCCTGAAACAAATCCCATAAACAATACCGGAATAACTGAAATATAAAAATCCCCAACAATAAATGAAATGATGAAAAGGGCGACACGTGCCCCATAAATGAGAGTAATAAGAGTGGAGTCAATGTCGGAAGCCGTCTACTCAAGGGACCTGCAACTCCCACCTAAGCTGCAGCTCGTTCTTCTCAAAGAATCCTAAGCAAGACGCCCCTGTGGCTGGGCACCTGAAAATATACATATATATACACAAGAGAGAGAGAGAGAGAAAAGGAAACGGGTCAGGGCCCGAAAGTGTGTTTGATTTTAAAATACGTTAAGCAAGTATTTAAATTGATACAGGCCAATGCAATATCATATTAGTTCGTCTCTCTCTTGAGAAATACTCACCTATCTTCTAATGTGCACTCCTATCGTACTAACCTTCCCAATGTTTCGTTTATCTTAACTTATTCATACGTATACAAAACCAGACGATGACAATGTTTTATAAAAATATAACTTTCAATCTGAAGTACTCCTCTCGTTTTAGCTTCATTAAATTATAAGGTTTCTCAGTGTCTTCTCATATTTTCACAAAATAAATATTTATAATTGCGTCAACAACTAAGTCCTACTTAACACATTATAGTAGGCATATTAAAGTTTATCACCATATATATATATTAACTACTCCAATAATATATATACAACAGCACCCCAACTAATTTATGGTGCGGGCATACTCTGCTATCCAGTCCCTGTATCGTTCACACAAAGGGAATACAAGTTCGGAATCGCTCTCGAACTGTATTAACATAAACAAAACAACGTTGAGGCGAAGCATAGATTCCAAGTACAAGAGGTCAGTACATACCCACACGTCTCTTAGGACCGTCCGACTATCAATTTAATAGCCCGTACCTAGGATCTCTAACTTCTAGGGTACGATTCAATATCCCCATAAAGCTACACAGGATACGATCGTCCCAGCGCGGTAACCTCAGGGATAGCAAGTAGCGCGGGTACGTTTTTCACATGTATATAATATATGTACACACATTCATATAAATATACCAATTCCATTATATTAATATAGGTTTCTCTCGTAACCCATAGTCATAACATTTATCTTTAATTTCCCATCATTATGATTACGTATAAGGTTTCGCCTCTAACCTTAATTCGAAGGGGTTTTCTCACTAGTTATGGGACACTCGTGGGTTCTATCCATCCAAGTAATATATTCAGTAGGTAGACGTCTATTCACTAACGTAGGTATTCGTTGAATTCTCTCATGTGAAATACGTAGTTCGTCGTTCCTTAATTAACTATTCCTTAAACCCAATTATCATTTCATAATAAAGTTCTCAACACTTAATCATATGTCCTACTGGTCTCTCTTATATCCCAAAACATTTTATTTGAAATACCCAAGAAGTCTTTCATGATAAATTAATTCAACTAATTAAACGAGGGAAATAATAGGCTGCCAGGAAGGGTCGATCGATCGACGTCTGGGGGTCGACCGATCGAACCTTCGATCGATCGATGCTATAGGGTCGATCGATCGATCAAACAGGTATTTCGATTTCTACAGAAGTGCAGTCACGGGTTTAACTAATATTCTTCATTAAAATCCATGATTTCCAACACTAATCGTCCCAAAACTTATACTACAATCATAGTAATATATTTCCAGATGTTTCTAACGTTAAGCATGCATATAACCATCATTAAACATGATTAAACAACCTAAAATCTCATCTAATCATCAAGAACCCTAAGTTTTCTTAATCTTTTGTTCTAATCAGTTTTCTCCAGAATTTTCTTCTACAATAACATCAAAAATTCGTAGGTTTATCATCTACATTACATAAGACTTCCAGAATATAATTTTAATCTTGTCTACATGCAAATTCCTATCACAAAGTGGGGTTTTCTTCCATAAATTATACTCCTAATCATTCCTACACTAACATGATTATTGCACCAACGAAAATACGCAAGTTAAACACTTGCCTGGGATTTCAGAGGTCTGGTTTCCTGCTGATATTGGTGTGGCTGCGTTCTCCTCCTCGCGATCTACGCGTTGGTGGTGACGGTGGTGCAAAAGGTGGTGTTTTTGGCCTTGAATCACCTAGCAAGGTCTCTCCTCTCTTCTCCACTAGCCGTCTTAGGGTTCTGAATGATCTAACCCTAAAAGGCTGACTTAAATGGCTGCTAAGGATGGCTGAAATTCGTGGGTTTAATTACCCTAATATGTAAAATGACCAAAACGCCCTCCCGGGTCACTAATTAAGCCTAAAAACATCCCGAGACCCAAACTAAACCCCCGGGTACACTTTTCTGACTATCTCGACCCTTCCGGACGCGTTGGCGCACTCAAAACGACCATACGGACAACTCATAAAATATTTACTTTTATATCTCAATAATTAGTCCCGACGCGACACGGGCGCGTCCCGACTAAAATTACCAAAATTATCATTTTCATTCACTCGTGACATTTACCATATATTACTATGCTCCTAAGTAATATTCAACAATTTCATATTATTACTAACTCATGTCACGTTAATAATTATAACATAATTAATTTCCGAATTTTTATTAAATAACTCCCCAAATTAATTATAGCATAAAAATACGGGGTATTACAGGAGATTATCATGGTGAAGGATATTTTTGGTTGGATTTTTTGTATACATTCATTGGATTTAATTGCAGTTTATCTTGTGAATTGAAGTTTTAAGTGTCTCATATTTGTGTCACATGGCTGATGCCAGAATGCGCGGGGTGTTATAGATGGTATCAGAGCATGGTCTTAGGCCTCGTAGGTTGTGAATCCATTTAGCTTCCTTATTACCGATCTTTGACCCCCTTTGTTGATTGGTACTCCTTACGGTATTAGGTCTAACATACGTGTTAGGTGTGTTTCTTGTATATGGGGAGTTTTGTGTTAAGGACATTGTAGGCAATGAGGTTAGAACTATTGATCTTGATGTGAGGATACTTAGAAGTGATTTTGGGAGACGAGATTTTTTTTGGAGATCGTTAGTGCAGAGTTAGGTATCGTAAGTATCAATTTGGTGATGTGAAATGATTTGAGGACTTAAGTGTTGCGATGAATTTTGGAGATAGAATCGAGTGGTGATTCGTGGGAAAGCGTAGTACACCATTATTTTCATAGTTATGCGTATATATATATATATATATAGTTAGGATATGTATTTTACTTTTTTTCGTCGGGTAGGTGCATGTAGGAATGGGTGTATGGGTGCCCAATCGTAGTATTCAACGTGTAGGCATATGTAAGCCTTATTTTATTTGCGTGAGTTTACATTTGAAGTTTACGCTTTGTCAAATTTTGTGGACGAAATTCCTGTTTAGTGAGGAAGTATGTAACACCTCGTGATTTTTTAGCCGTAAAATTTTTTATTAAATTAAAAATTTTGTAAAAATAATTTTTGAAATATATTTAATTTTGGTATGTAAAAATGTTTGTTTTATATATAAAAATAATTGGATAATTAAATTAAGTAAGAATAAGAGATAATGTTTAGATCATAGTTGAAATTGAATAACTTGATTTAAACGATTGGGTGGCTTAGTTATTTGGGTAGATGGTAGTAGTTTATCTTTACTCACATGTTTATGTATATCTCATTTAATTTAAAATACTCCATTATGATGCTTATAATGTATAATACTATTGTG
The DNA here is from genome assembly GCA_949130495.1 of Sambucus nigra. Classification (NCBI taxonomy): domain Eukaryota; kingdom Viridiplantae; phylum Streptophyta; class Magnoliopsida; order Dipsacales; family Adoxaceae; genus Sambucus; species Sambucus nigra. The sequence continues at coordinate 424,952,748 of OX422217.1, read as the reverse complement.
TGGGTTCATGGACCCTAATTGGGAGGAGTAGCTAGTATTCATGTGGTGGGCTTGGACTCATTGCGTTGACTAATATTTCACGCATAGTGTTAGAGTAGCTGCGCATGAGTGATTGTAGATATTTTTGGGAGTGCACCTGAAGACTTATTTTACTTGATTTAGTAGTTTGGATGTACTTTCCATGTCGTCTCTTTTATTATGAGACGGTTATTTATGGATTTGGTAGGTCAATCGGTTTCACAATTGTTTATGGTTTTTCTGTTAGATATTTATTGTTGGATTATTTCATTTGAGTTTTAAATAAGAATGGAGTTATATTTATTTTGGAGATTATCATGGTGATGGATATTATTGGTTGGATTTTTTTATATATTCGTTGAATTTAATTGCATTTTATCTTATGAATTAAAGTTTTAAATGTATTTTATTTTTGTCACGTGTTAAGAATGATATTTTATCTAGTAACGCCCAGCGTAGTTTGGCGTCGGTCGACGCCAGAATGCGTGGGGTGATACACTTTAGTCTCATTGACAAACTGAATTTTGTGTTCCTTTAGCAGCCCCTCAAACACAGATTTTCAATAATCTAGTGTGACAACCCACTTATTGAAATAAGAGGTGGACATCCCGATACTCCAATAATTAAAAGAATCATAGATGGTCCATTTAGCATCAATGGCGTTAAATAATAATATGAGATAACCACCAATTATTTTAGAAAACGGAATGTCAAAATTTAAATTATAAGTTTAAAGAAAATTATTTAGATGATCCAATTTAAAAAGGTAGATATCAAAAAAAACGAATACAGTAACATAAATATCACAATGTAATAACCGAATAAACTGTCGGTTAACAGACCAATACAAACAGGTTACACCGAGTATTAAAATTAAATATCACATTATATTAAACAAGTACAAAACTTGGGTAACACACCCGAATATGTAGACTGATCATAACTAAAGTATAAAAGATAGAAGCGTCTATAACAAATATCCTACAACATTCGCAATATGTTATAGCTCTAGGACAACTGTGATGGAGAGGTCAATACGGGCGTCCTTGTGGTGGAGCACCTGGGCAAATAAAGAATTCATGCAAAACAAAGATATATAGACGGGTCAGGGCCCGGTTTGATATGATCACCATGTGAATAAAATGCATGACAGTTATGAATTCTATACCATCATCATAAACTTATCTCGCTCTCACAAATAATGATAAGAATTCTCACCTCTAAATCTAAAAGCACAAATTACCGCAATATCATTAACACTACTAAATGTTCATATACGCATGAGAGAAATATCTAAATTTCACTTAATGAGATTTTACTTCAGTTTTTCACAACTTACATTCACAATTCCTTTTTCTCTTTAGGAAACATATTAAAGGCAATTTATTTCACAAAATGCTTCACCAAATCAGTTTTACACCATTTAACTTAACAGTTCCCTTTTTATTTCTAGGAACATATTTAAAGAAGTTTATCTCACAAAATGCTTTACCATCATTACAAGTTCCACTTTATTAAGAGTAGTTATAATCACATCATATAACGATTCTAAGACTGCCCTTCCTAGTTTCCCCACTGGACGCGCCCCTAAATGGCTATCATCTTCCAGGGCCAATCGTACAAGAGATCCTGGGCATCCTATAATGCAACGTCGGGAAGCGTCCATATACCTTCAACAGTGAGTCATAACCACACCCGGAATTACCTCACTTCGAAAAATAATCACACAATAATAACCGGTCCTATGGTCAAGGACTATATTCACCCTGCATTCACTAGACAGGGGACTTTACCTCATTCGCGTAACTTCCCATATGATAGCGATTTAGAGAGGTGTCACACCCAGAATTACCTCACTTTAAAAAATAATCACACAATAATAACCGATCATATGGCCGAGGACTATATTCACCCTGCATTCACTAGTCAGGGGACTTTACCTCATGTGCGTAACTTCCCATATGATAGCGATTTAGATAGGTGTGTATATGAAAATTATCATTTACAAGTTTCTTCTCATTTAAAACATCCACTTTTTACACTCTCAAAATCATTTATACTTAACAAGTATATGCTAATTTAAAGTATGCATTTCTTTTTATATCCGGAGACATTCGCGTTTAATATCATCATTATAAACCTCAATGTTCAAGCTTCTCCAATACAAATCTCCACGAATTAACATTCATTCCTCAAACCATAAGGTATAATAACACTACACCCAATTATAGAAGCCCACATTCATTCACTCTATTTCTCTTTAGACCTAAACTGACTTATTATATAAAAGAATCATTTATCTATGTCTAATTTAACTAACTAAATCAATTCCCAATTTAAATCCCAACTATCATTCTAACTTAGGTTTCCAAATACTCCATTACTAGACTCTAATACTCTAGTTTTACTTCATTTAAGAAGGTTCCTAAGCCCCTATCTTAAACGAAAGAAGCTAGAAGAAACTAAGGAAAATAAGGGTGAAAACAGGGGACCGATCGACCGGTCAGGGGACCGCGGTCGAACGCGCTCTCAGCTTTTGCCTAACAAAGAAAGAAGTAGGCTCATTTTGGCAGGATCGGTCAACCGGTCATGGGACCGCGGTCGACTGCGCCTATCAGGAAAATCCTTCTTCTTCAAAGCCATACCCGAAATCTAAACCCTTTATTCTTACAATTTCTTCCTTCTCATTCACTAACAACATAACCACAACGATTATACACCAAAATAAACCTATATATTCAACTTAAATCATACCAACAACAAGATCCAAGAATTAAACATCAAAATTTACCAAAACCTAATAATTTCTCCAAATTTCCAATTTACACAACAATCACACAAATTATTCACATTAAATCAAATACTAGCAAGTAAGAAACTTTCCTCAAGTTTCTAGTCTCAGATTTCCTTCACGTAGCAACGATTTCAGCTCAAAATCTCCAACTCTCTCTTATTTCTCTTCATTTCCCCCAATTTCTCTCTATTTCTCTCTCTCTTAGGTTTAGAAAGCACACAAGTGAGAAATAAAAGGGGTTGCAAGACTTAATCGGGCCTTATACATTAATTCCCATCTTTAAAATGTTAATACACCATTAAAATGACTCGTAACCACATAATTAAGTCATAACCTGTTAAAAGTGTCCGGAACCCAAAAATACAATATGGCTCTTATTTTGACTGTCTCGACTATTTCAGGACTAACTGCGGCCTCTAAATTGGCATCCGGAATTATATAATCATTTTAAGTTCCAAATTCGTTTAAACCATAAATGTCGTTTAAAAGCACAACGACACCATGAATCATAACATAATGCTATTTACATTCACATGACAGTAAATATGCAAAAATCTAGTAAATATTATCTTTTAACTCACTTAAATAATATTTACTCCTTTATCCAATGTTTTATATAATTACCCCACATGGCAAATTAATACAAAATAAATTACTCAAAAGTGAGGGTTATTACACTCTCCCCCCCTTATAAGGGCATTTTTCCCTCAAAATTCAGGCGTAACTCATACAAAGACTAAAGGTATATTTCTCAAATATCATTCTATTGTTCCCATGTAAATTTGTTTGGATTGTGATGTCCCCGCGGGACTTGGACTAAGAGAACCACTTTCGATCTTAGTCTATACTTCCCATGATCTAAACTTAATAACCGGTCATTCTTCACATGAACTTGCGGGCCTACCTTTACAACAATGGGAAAAATATGCCTAACCCGGCGCAAGCTTATCTTTCATCACAAAGCGTATTATACCCAAAAATGCCTGCATTAAATATGATTCTCTATCTCAAACTTTACAAGATTTCTATTCGCGTCGACAAAGCCCTTCTGACAATCTTTGGCAATTCAATTCGATTTCAGCCTTCGAAAAGGGTATCTTGGATCATTTTAGGTCCAAGAAGCTTATTGTCTCCTACTTCCAACCAACAAGCAGGTGATCTACGTGGCCTGCTACACAAAACCACCTACGATGCCATACCCCTCATGGATTAGCAAGAATTATTGTTTACCAATTCGACCAGAAGAATGTTTTACTTCCATTCACCGAAAAGTAAATATGTACGTCGAAAATACGTCCTCCAACATACATTGTTTCTCCCCATTTTAACCAATTATTTTCGGGGGGTAGAATGTATTCAACCTTAACCGGTCCCTATTATTTCCTGGAAACTTCTTCAGAAACGGGACACAAAAACCTTATCTCGGTCCGACACTACATGGATAGGTATCCCATAAAGTTTCATAAACTCCATATTATCCTCCAACTATTGTCATGACCGCTTTACAACATAAATAATCCAGTGATAAAATCCATGGATACACTCTCCCATTCTTGCACCGATATTTCTAATGGTTGCATCATCCAAATCGGTTGATGATAGTCCACATTTGCCAATTAACAAGTGGTGCATAGGGAGACAAACTCAGAAATGTCCCTGCCCTGTTCTTCCATGACTCTCCTCTTACTAGCACGTGTAATGATCAATCACTAATATAAACGTCCTCGAAACAGCATCTTCCTAGTTAAGCTCCTTCCACTTCGCTTTCCTTTCCATTGCTAGTTTTCCCATGGGTTTTCTACTCAGTATCCGGTATCACCTTTGTTTTTCCTGGGTGATAACGAAAGTCAAATTGATAGCCCATCAAGAAATCCAACCACTAATTTTTTTTTGCCGCAAAACTAAATCTTTCTATAAGAACAAACCTCGTATCAACTTGTAGTCCATAAAAAGACTTATGCCTCCACATCTTTAAGGCAAACACAATTTTGCCGTGCTTTTAGTCTTACATGAGATAGTTCTCCTCATAGGGTTCAAGCCACAAGATATATACGCAATGATCCCATGTTCCTGTAATAATGCATTGCTCCATTCTTGAGGAAACACGTTTGTAATAACCAAATAGTCCATTCCTGAACTTGGCAACGCTAATTTAGGAGTAGGGGTAAACTTGTCCTTCAGCTCATCAAAATCTAGGTCATAGATGTAACAGTTTTTCTAGAAATGGGCCTCACATTTTTCTCGGGCTGGTGGCCCAAGTTACTCAAGATCTCATATTCCTTATTTCTGAAAACCCAATCCTTCTTAAAATTAACCCACTAATCTTCTCGTGGTTAACCCACTACGACGTTTCTAAAACAATACCACATGCCCCATAGGCCTTACTTCCTAAAAATCTGAAGATTAATGCGTTATCCCTAACTATAAGAAATAAGTACTCTACTAACTATGTCCCTAGTGCCCAAGACCTTTCTCGATTTTCGACATTCTCTCAGTTTCATGCGTGGGACGTCTCGCAAAGCAAAATCCAGACAAGTAACCCTCCCGTTACACTACTACCTTGCACCTTCGGTCATCGAGATAATGGCCTAAGGCATCAAATCGGGACCATTAAGAATCTTAACTCTTAACTCTACTAACACGCTTCTACTTCTAGGTCCTACCATTCAGTGAAATGAAAATCTAACAGATCAGGGAGCCTATTTTTTGCGAAGTATTACGAATCCTCTACCCCACTATATATATACACATCCTCTTTAATTTGACTTCTAATCACGGTCTAGATATAAGCCTCAATCCGACTTCCTTATCTTTGTCTCGTCCACATCTATCAAGTAAGAGAACTATTTCCAGTGTTTCTGCACCGCACATTAACTATTAGCCCTTTAATCAATCACATGACACTTGGCTAAAACCACCAAAACCAAAATCCTAACATAAAGTAACATCTCTCCACTCCCAATGTCGTTAAGGTTCATGTGTGGAGTGTCTTGCAAGCGAAATCCAAACAAGGAACCCCTCCGATACACTACTACTTAACTTTGTTGGTCGTGGAGATATGGTAGCATACCACAAGTAAAATAACATTTCATACATAATAAATGACAGAAAATAGAACCTCACCACCAAGGAAAACATATAGATATAACCTATATATAAATATCGATACTGCCACAAAGCTCAAAGTACACACCCGATTCTAGGGTTAATAAAATACTAAGGCTCAATCTTGCCCCACGAAACTCACACTACCCTTGTCCGATGTGAAACTCATAACAACACTCTTGCCAATTACCCTGGATGCTCCAAAGAGTTCCCAGATACAACACCTTTTCTCCATCTGCCAAAAGCTATTCCAATCAATACCCTATTTATTCCCTCTATTCTTGTCCTTTAACTCCTTCCGGACAACATCAAAATACGTGGTTCTACATTCCTCATCACGATCATTCCCCCTCATAGTTCCCTTAACTCCCTCAGTAAAGGAAAACATACAACCGATGTCAACTGCCTTATTTCTACAGATATCCTTGGGTGGAAGTCCATCAATGAGGTTTCACTAACATGACTTCTCAATAAGTGTTAACAACATTTACAAATGAGCCCATTATTTCATTAAAGGACTCTTTTTTCCTTGTACTTACCTTACTTTGGTGCAAGGTTTCCTTAACCATATATCTTTTCTTTTACTGTCGGCCTCTAACCGACCCTCTTAGTAATACTTGAAAAGTTGCATTCCCTTTAGCCCTGGCAAATCAAAGGAACTAACTGTTAGAACCATCCATGAGGTTCCTCTACGAGAAAAACATCATGTTCCTTCAAATATGGGGACTACCGTTACTACCATTTCAACATTGCTCTAATCGGTGGAAAAAATTTCCTCAAATTTTCACATCTGGGTATTCCTATCCCCCGCTCTAAACCAAAGCTTCTGGGCCTTATACTTCCACCGAATAAGGCTAAACTGCCTAAGAATGTCTTAACTTCAACATATGGTCCCTATCAAGGACGTTTCAAACATTTTCCCTTTTAACTTCACTGAGTAATCCAAGTTTAGTACTACTCTCTTCTTGAAGCGGTACTTGGGAAATTATAGCAACTATATCCTTGTAACCGTTGTAGCAATCTAGGAAAATACCACAGAGGGATTAACCTCCAATGCAGTCCTTATGCCCGACTTCGATTTATAATTTTAATTAAGCCCCGTCTCTTGGTGCCCTCTTAACGGCCTTCCCTGGTCGCCCTTCTCCAATCATCACACGAATCTCTAGCGATCGAGCAAAAGATTTACTAACATCTTACACTATGGCAGCAGAATGAAATCTCAAAAGAGAAATCAACGGTCGTAATCCTAAGGCTCTACATGAATTCAAAAGCAACGCTGAAGGCCTAGCACATCCGAACATATTCCTAAGGACACTAGAACCTGATGCTCGGATACCATCTGTGACAACCCTCTTATTAAAATAAGAGGTGGCCATCCCGATTCTCCAATAATTACAAGAATCATAGATAGTCCATTCTTAGCATCACTGTCATTAAAATAATAATACGAGATAGCCACCAATTATTTTAGAAAACGGAATGTCGAAATTTAAATTATAAATTTAAAGAAAATTATTTAGACGATCCAATTTAAAAAGAAGGTGGATATAAAAAAAAATGAATACAATAACATAAATATCACAATGTAATAACCGAATAAGCTATCAATTAACAGACCAATACAAACAGGTTACACCGAGTATTAAAATTAAATATCACATTATATTAAACAAGTACAAAACTTGGGTAACACACCCGAATATGTAGACTAATCATAACTAGAGTACAAAAGATAGAAGCGTCTATAACAAATATCCTACAACATCCGCAATATGTAATAGCTCCAGGAAAATTGTGATGGAGAGGACAATACGAGCGTCCTTGCGGTGGAGCACCTGAGCGAATAAAGAATTCATGCAAAACAAAGATATATAGACGGGTCAGGGCCCGGTTTGATATGATCACCATGTGAATAAAATGCATGACAGTTATGAATTCTATACCATCATCATAAACTTATCTCGCTCTCACAAATAATGATAAGAATTCTCACCTCTAAATCTAAAAGCACAAATTACCGCAATATCATTAACACTACTAAATGTTCATATACGCATGAGAGAAATATCTAAATTTCACTTAATGAGATTTCACTTCAGTTTTTCACAACTTACGTTCACAATTCCTTTTTCTCTTTAGGAAACATATTTAAAGCAATTTATTTCACAAAATGATTCACCAAATCAGTTTTACACCATTTAACTTAATAGTTTCTTTTTCTCTCTAGGAACATATTTAAAGCAGTTTATCTCACAAAATGCATTACCATCATTACAAGTTCCACTTTATTAAGAGAAGTTATAATCACATCATATAACGATTCTAAGATCTCCCTTCCAAGTTTCCCCACTGGACGCTCCCCTAAATGGCAATCATCTTCCAGGGCCTATCGCACAAGACAACATGGGCATCCTATAACGCAATGTCGAGAAGCACCCATATACCTTCGACAGTGAGTCATAACCAAACCTAGAATTACCTCACTTCAAAAAATAATCACACAAGAATAATCGGTCCTATGGTCGAAGACTATATTCACCCTGCATTCACTAAGCAGGGGACTTTTCCTCATGTGTGTAACTTTCCATATGATAGCGATTTAGAGAGGTGTGTATATGCAAATTATCATTTACAAGTTTCTTCTCATTTAAAACATCCACTTTTTACTTTCCCAAAATCATTTATACTTAACAATTATATGCAAATTTAAAGTATGCATTTCTTTTTATATCCGGATCCATTCTCGTTTAATATCATCATTATAAACCTCAATGTTCAAGCTTCTCCAATAAAAATCTCCACGAATTAATATTCATTCCTCAAACCATAAGGTATAATATCACTACACCCAATTATAGAAGCCCACATTCATTCACTTTGTTTCTGTTTAGACCTAAACTGACTCATTATATAAAAGAATCATTTATCTACGTCTAATTTAACTATCTAAATCAATTACCAATTTAAATCCCAAATTTCATTCTAACTTAGGTTTCCAAATACTCCATTACTAGACTCTAATACTCTAGTTTTACTTCATTTAAGAAGGTTCCTAAGCCCCTATCTTAAGCGAAAGAAGCTAGAAAAAACTTAGGAAAACAAGGGAGAAAAACAGGGAATCGATCGACCGGTCAGGGGACCGCGGTCGAACGCGCTCTCAGATTTTGCCTAACAAATAAAGCAGTAGGCTCATTTTGGTAGGATCGGTCGACCGATCATGGGACCGCGGTCGACCGCGCCTATCAGGTCCTCGAAAAATCCTTCTTCTTCAAAGCCATACCCGAAATCTAAACCCTTTATTCTTATAATTTCTTCGTTCTCATTCACCAACAACATAACCACAACAATTATACACCAAAATAAACCTATATAATCAACTTAAATCATACCAACAACAAGATCCAAGAATTAAACATCAAAATTTACCAAAACCTAATAATTTCTCCAAATTTCCAATTTACACAAAAATCACACAAATTATTCACATTAAATCACATACTAGAAAGTAAGAAACTTGCCTAAAGTTTGTAGTCTCTAATTTCCTTCACATAGCAACAATTTCAGCTCAAAATCACCAACTCTCTCTTCTTTCTCTTCATTTCCCCTAATTTCTCTCTCTTTCTCTCTCTCTTAGGTTTAGGAGGCACACAAATGAGAAATAAAAGGGGTTACAAGACTTAATCGGGCCTTATACATTAATTCCCATCTTTAATATGTTAATACACTATTAAAATGACTCGTAATTACATAATTAAATCATAACCTGTTAAAAGTGCCCAGAACCCAAAAATACAATATGGCACTTATTTTGACTGTCTCGACTATTTTAGGACTAACTGCGCCCTCTAAATTAGCATTCGGAATTATATAAATCATTTTAAGTTCCAAATTCGTTTAAACCATAAATGTCGTTTAAAAGCACAACGACACCATGAATCATAACATAATGCTATTTACATTCACATGACAGTAAATATGAAAAAATCTAGTAAATATTATCTTTTAACTCACTTAAATAATATTTACTACTTTATCCAATGTTTTATATAATTACCCCACATGGCAAATTAATATAAAATAAATTACTCAAAAGTGAGGGTTATTACATCTAGCCTCTACTACATCTTCATAAACATCTAATGCTCTATCTCTGAAGCGTTTGATGTAGTGCATTAACTCTTCACTAGTCTTTCGCACCTCATGTGCAAGATGCCTCAGCTTGAACTCAACCTCCATCAAAATGAATTTTTATAAAATTTATCTATGCATCTCTTCCCAGGTAAGAATGCTATTTAGTGTTAGGTGGGAGTACCACGTGTACGCTTTTCCAGTGAGATTTTTTAGAACTCTCACAGCATCAACTCTTTGACATTTCCATGCACACCTAAGTATTCTATAAACCTTTTCACATTCTCCTTATCGTTTTCACCCTTTTCATTGAATTTTATGAACTTAGGAGGAACACGCCCTTCTGGGTATGGCTTCTCATTAATGCTCTCTGGCTAGGGATTTTGTAGTTCCTCATACATGTGAGAGGACTCCCTCTAAGAGGAAAGAAATTTTTCCACCTCCTCCATAGTAACACCTTTGGAGCGTGACTCCTCTGCACCAACTTTTTTCACCGCTGAAGAGCTTGAGAGAGCGACCACCTGCTCTGTTATAGTTTTTTGTGGCAGAGCCACCTCCACTGTTGTTGTGATTGTAGTTCCATATCAAAGTTGTTTTACTTTAAAAACTCAAAAAACATGCTCAGTAATTTCATCCCCGCTAAAGGCGTGGTCATTATTACTTTGGACTGCCCTCCCTGAGGAGTAAGTGCTCTTACTTTGGTCACCACCACCTCCTCTTGGGTTGTCTGGTCATTTTGAACTCCTTTACCAGCTGGAGTTTCTTCAAACACTAGTTGCTTTGAAACATTGTATCCTTCCTTATGACAATTGTAGGCCCCGTTTACTTTCGAATGTGTTATGGATGTCAAAACCAACTTTATTTTTTAAAAAATACATTTTTCAAATTTTAAATGGCACCAAGTATGTGAACCAATTTTAACATAACCAAAATTTATCATCCTACACATGCATCTAGTGATTAAAGCAAGCAAAATAAAGTAAGCTCACAAAAGCGATGTCAGATGTACCAGGAAATCACTAAGGGAAAAAATCTTGGTGAGCCAAAGCCAGACAATCACTAAGATGTGGTATTACAAATTACAAAGAAAGACTTACTAAACGACTCGATCCCTACAAGTCTTAAAGCTTCTGTGAATCTTGAACCACTCCTCCATAGTGCCCACGTGAATCCTTATGTGATACATGTCCATAACACTCGTATCCACGAATGCCTCAATGTCCACCGATGTAGCTTGGAAACGTCTACGATGTTGAGCGAGAACTCCTTTTCTTCTTCACCACAAAACAGAACGATGTTCAAAGTTTAGAACAACTCCAAATGGTTCAAACAAAGATCATTATAGCATATGAGAATGAAAGCTCGAATCTTTGAAACTCTAAGGATGTTTTTAGACTTTTAAAACCTTAGAAAACTTGTGTAGAAAACGTACTAGATGTAAAATATTTTTCTGGACTAAACACTAACAAAATTCTGAGTGAAACACATCTTATATAGAAAAGTTGAGGTTGCGCATCGTTTGAACACAATAAGCCTATCGCTCGAACGAGATGCACATGTCTCTCGAACGATATGTTGAACTCGCTTAAACGACTTGCACAGTTTTTTGAACCACTCTTGTGTTTTACACAACTCTAAACGTTCTTTATCTCAGAATAAGCAGAGTTTAAACATTTTAAAAGCATTTCTTTAATAAAATAACATCCTTAAACATTTTAATATATTTTTTGAGTCCCATTAACATTACGCATTCATACCTGAGTGATCTCGGAATGCAATGAAGATGTGAAAAGAGCACCAAAAAAATCTCAGCATAATTTATCTTTGAAGCATGACCGCAATGTCTTCAATAAACTCTATGTCATAGACTGTGTGGGATCGTGATAAATAAACAAAAATATTGCTTATTTCACTCGTTAACCTACGCGTTATTAGCCCCCTCGGGTATCTTAATCCCTATATTTATGCTCGTTAACCAGACAACCTCGGATTTCTATGTTAACATATTTTGTAGGGGTTAATTGAGCTTTTGTAGGTATTTGGATGCTTAGTATAAAGTTTGGATGCATTCCGGCGAAGTTCTATACACAACAGCACGTGCAAGGGCATTTTAGTCATTTCAAAATTTGGGAAACTGGCCCATTGACTTCACGGAAGTTGAAGTCCTCTGAAAAAAATTTGCGTTGTCATAAACGGTTCGTGATTCTGAGTCCGAACGAAGAAGTTATGGCCTTTTTAGCGGAAGGGAATTACAACATACCAAAAACAGGGAAAGGATTCAAGACATGTAGGTCTGAATCAATTCAGATTTCAGCTGAATCGATTGGCCCCCTTTGCGAATCGATTCAGATTTTAGCCGAATCGATTCTCCCCTTATGCAGCCTCGAGATATTTCCATCTGAATCGATTCGGCCCAATTCCGAATCGATTTAGCCCTGCAGATATTTATTTTTCTTCCTTTTTATTTACAAGTTTGCCATGGGATATTTTCTATATAAACTCATTTCTCTCATTTGAGAGGGATATCTTACATTTCACATTAGCTTAGGGTTTGTATGGAGCTTTGCCCTACTCCACCACTTTGGGTGTTTTGCCCACTTTGATGTATGCAAGCTTATTAATTTAAGTTGTCTTTCCTTTTTTTCTTGCTTTCTTTACTTGCTTCCATTAATTTTCATGCTTTCATTTACTTGCTTTCTCTACTTTCTATTTCTTTTTGTAATTAGTTTAGATATAGTTTAATCAGTTATTTCATGATGTGCCCTTAGATAAATAGGGTCGGGGTTGTGTTCCACCATTTACGAGTTTGGACCTCGAAAGTTAGGGTTTTGTGCAAAATTGTGTTTAATTGAAACCGTGAGCATTAAAGTGGGATTGTTATGCCTTTATCTTTCTTTGTCATGCAACGTTAGAGTTTAAAGCGATAATCCAAATTTAATCCGCGTGTGACCATTTTTTGTTTAATGTTTAATCTCCCAACTTTGTATTGAATTCCTTATTGTGTGATGTTTATGCTTAATTGATTATGTCGGTTAAATAGATTTCGAGCCGAAATCTTGAATAGTAATTATTTCGATCCGTGTGGTAGGATGCGATCCCGATCCTCGCTTTACTTTTGTGTAGCGTAATTTATTATTTTCTTTTTCCACCATAACCACCATCACCTTTTCTTTTATTTATTTTCCACTTTTATTCTTGAAGTTTTAAAGCAATTAACATCTAAAATTCAATCACTACCTGTGGATTTCTTACGATACCCGACTTACCGATGTGCTTGCTTGTCAACTGTAATTGTAGTTTAGGTTTTTGCATGTAGAGCGGGAGCCGAAATCAACGACGGTGTCCTTACACGAACACTTGGTTTCCCTCGCATCAAAATGGCGCTGTTGTTGGGGAGTGTGTTTTAGATTGTAATTGTTTTACTATTTCATAGTATTTCTTTCATACATATTTGCATTCTTTATTTTCCCCTTTCTTTTTGACTTGTGCTAGATTGTTTCGAGAAATTAAAATTTTGATGCTTGTCGCTTTATTGAATAGCTTATTTTGAAATGTCTCTCTATTACACTATAGATAACCTTAATTGTTATGAGAATTGTTTTCCAAGTTATACTCCCAAAACAATGAGAGAATGCCTACAAATTCTTGAAGATGAGCGCATTGAGCGTGAAATTCAGGAGTATGTAAGTAATCCATCATTGCCTTGTGAGGGTAATTTGGAATGTGGGGAATCCATTAGCTATGAGAAACCCTCACAAGAAGATGTAATGTCTTCTTGTTCGTTTGATTATGAGTTAGTGATTAAGGAAATTAATGACCAATCCGAAAGTTCTCAAGCTTGGTTGTTATAAAATGATTCCATGCTCGATGAGATTATTTCTTTACAAAATCGGGTCGAGGTTGAAACTTGCGTTTCATCTCCACCCCTTTTGTTGAAGAAATAATTGAGAGTGAGCCAAGCATAAGCACTTTCGATTTTCAACCTCTTATTAATTCTTCCGATTGTATTGAGGTTGTTGGTCCTTCCTTTCCTTTATTCCCTACTATTTTGGAATAATTAAATTTATCACAAGAATCGGTTGAAAGTCTTGAGGACTTTGACCCGATTCTTGAACGGGAATGTTATTTTAAGATGGTTCATCTCATGGTCTATAAACTTGCACTAGCCCCACCTCCACTTCCAATTGAAGAACCTTGGGGATAGGGTTGTCAATGGACCGGGTCTGGACCCGGACCCGATCCGGACCCGACCTAAATTAACGGATCTGAGCAAATTTTATAGATCCGATTATCCGATTACCCGATTACCCGATTACCCGATTAGTTAATGGATCGGATCTGGATATACATGACTCCGATCCGATAAGGACCCGACCCGAATATGTATATATATAATATAATAAATATATATTTATATATAATATTATTTATATATATATATATATATATATATATATATATATATATATATATATATATATATATATATATATATATAAGTTATATTTATATAAAAACAGTTTTATATAAAAAATTGTTTTTATATAAAACTGTTTTTGTTTTTTATATAAAAACAGTTTTTATATAAATATAAGTTATATTTATATAAAATATATATATATAAGTTATATTTATATATATATAAAAACAGTTTTATTTTATATAAAAATAGTTTATATATATATATATATATAAGTTATATTTATATAAAAACAGTTTTATATAAAAAACTATTTTTATATAAAACTGTTTTTGTTTTTTATATAAAAATAGTTTTTATATAAATATATAACTGTTTTTTTTTTTTTATATAAAAACAGTTTTTATATAAAAAACAAAAACAGTTTTATATAAAAACAGTTATATATTTATATAAAAACAATTTTATTTATATATATATATAAAAACAGTTTTATATAAAAACAATATAAAAACAGTTTATATATATATATATATATATATATATATATAATCGGGTCGGGTATTCGGGTCAAGTCTCCGGGTCCTTAACGGATCCGGGTCTGGATCCATTTTCTGAGACCCGTCGGGTAATCGGGTAAGACCCGATCCGTTAAAAATATACCCGGATCGGATCTGGATATACCCGGACCCGATCCAGACCCGACCCGTTTACACCCCTACTTGGGGATGTGATTTCCATTTTCTCGAGATCAATGTGGTCTTGTCCCCCCATTTTATACAAATCCCCCATCGTCCCTATCAAATTTTTAATTGATGATGGTTCATTTCTTACACCTTACACATGCCTTCCGTTTTTCAAACGGAATTATTATTTTTCGGGAGGTATGTTCGCTCTGGAGGGTCCACCGTTGATCTTTCAAAGTCAAATACCTTTTTGGGTGGACCCTCAACTATTTAGACTTCTAGTGTATACTTAGTGTGAAGCCTAAATAGTAGGATGTAAATAGTTAGCTTTTTAATTTTCTTTGTTTAATTTTTTTTTCCTTTTAATTTAGTCTAGTGTAATTAGTTAACTTTTTGTTATTTTTTTTTCTATGCTCAGTACTAACTTGATTTATAGATTTCATTGGACTCGTGCTTATGGAGATCGCTCTAATTTTTGGTAATATCGTTCTTTTCCTCTCTTTGTGTTGTGTTCTTAATGCGCATTGAGGACAATACAACATTTAAGTTAGGGGGTATAGGATATTCTATTTATTTCATGTGTAGTCCATTGATTTTCTTACTAGTTAGCTACTTAGCATGCTTTTTGTAAAAAATTAAATTAATTTAAAAATATTTTCTTTCTTTTTTTCTCCTTTGTTGGGCATTTTGACTTATTTTCGATGATAAATTTTAATAATTGCCCGATCCATGCATGTTCTCGATTTTAGAATTTATTAAACTTTAGTCCTCAAATCATTGATATTGTGAATAACTTCATGAACTAAACTTTATCCCATGAGCACATGCGCTTTTCTTATTGTATTGATTTGGTTTAAGATTTTTATAACTCGATAATCTTTTGTTGCATTGTATATACTTACACCGAGTAAGATTTGTACCTTTCGTCGTTTGTGAGTGTATACACTATTCTTTCCTCTTTGAAAATGTTGAATTCATCGATAATCTCCCTATTCTTTCATTGAGTGTTCATTAATTAAGTGTAAATCTTGAAATGTGTTACTTGAGCATGATTTTTATATATTGTTTTGACTCGAGAATTGCGTAAACTTTATGAAATGATCATAGGCCATCTTTGTTATATCACATATATTTGCCTTTACCTCACCTTATATGTTTTCCCTAGTCAACCCCTTTGAGCCTAAATATAGCCTTTCATTTCATTACCCAAAATCCCATACCCAACTCCACATTAGATTTTTAAACCATACATATTACCTTCCTTACCTTTGTTTGGAATGTTTCTTGGGATTTAATGACGTTGTGTTGTGTGGTTGCAATTTGAGCATGAAAATAGTGAGAAAAGAAGAAACTGTAGTAAAAAAGAAAAGAAAAAGCAAAAAGCAAAAGAAAAGAAAAGAAAAGAAAAAGTGAGAAAAAGAAGAAAAGAAAAGAGAAAGTTGTATATGTTGTTGTATATGGTTCAATAAGCTTTGATTACTCTCCCATTGTCATATTTATTGCTTGATTATGGAACATGTTTTCAAATCTAGATATTGCACGCATGTTTCCATTATCTCGAGTTTTCATCCCCGGATACTTTGAATCCGTACATATACCTTTCATTTCGTACCTTAAACCCAAACCTACATTATAGTCCTATTAAAGTCCTATGTGATCTTAAGTAGATATAATTCAAAAGTTTAAATAGTTTTGATAATATGTGAAAATACATTTCGCCTCTTTTAGTGAGCGGTATCTTTCATTGAGATTATAGTTTTTATTTCCTATTTAGCGTTCTTCATTTATGACATGTGTGCGGCCTAGTTTCCATTAACATTTACTCTTTATTCCCGCATGTTCCATGTGTTACCTCCCTGTTTCGAGTGAATTCACTTGATGAGTGTAATGCCTGTGAGGATTAAACATATGCTTTCTTTATTTAGTATCCGGTTTATTTAAGTTTTTGGCAAATCATATTTTGCATTTCCTCTCCCCCCCCCCCCCCCCCCCACACACACACACACTTTTAAAGTTTCAATTCTATGAGGTGCATTCAACCTCTTAATAGCAACAGACTTTAGCTTGAATTCGTTCAATATGCTAATAATGCGTTTGAAATCTTTTTCGTTTTTGTTGAGTTTGTCGCATGTTGGGTTGGGCATATTTTGAGGAAAGTATATGATGTGTGCGGGTTTGATCCCTGAAAACCCTCACGAGATGATACTCGTCCACTAGGGTAACCTAGGGGTTTAACGGCTTATTTCATATGTTAAATGCAATTGTTTGCCCACGAAAGTGGCCTTATCTTTTTATTGCTTTTTCCTCCCATTTTGTACTTGTATCCTTCTTTTTGTTTGCTTGTAGTTCTTGTTGTTTCCTATTTCATTGCTAGGGACTAGCAATGTGTAAGTTAAGGGGTGTGATAAGACACAAATATTGCGTATTTCACCCGTTAACCTACGCGTTATTATCCCCCTCGGGTATCTTAATCCCTATATTTATGCTCGTTAACTAAACAACCTCGGATTTCTATGTTAACATGTTTTTGCAGGGGTTAATTGAGCTTTTGTAGGTATTTGGATGCTTAGTATGAAGTTTGGATTCATTCCGGCAAAGTTCCGTACACAACCGCACGTGTAAGGGAATTTTAGTCAATTCACAATTTGGGCAACTGTCCCAATGTCTTCATGGAATTTGAATCATCTGAACAAGCTTCGTGTGGCCGCAAACGGTGCACGATTCCGAGTTCGAAAGAATAAGTTATGGCCTTTTTAGCGGAAGGGAATTACAGCATACCAAAAACAGGTGAAGGATTCAAGACCTGTAGGTCCGAATTGATTCGCCCCTTATGTAGCCTCGAGATATTTCCATCCGAATCGATTCGGCCCTACAGATATTTATTTTTCTTCCCTTTTATTTACAAGTTTTCCATGGGATATTTTGCATATAAACTCATTTCTCTCATTTGAGAGGGATATCTTACATTTCACATTAGTTTAGGGTCTGTATGGATCTTTGCCCTACTCCACCACTTTGGGTGTTTTGCCCACTTTGATGTATGTAAGCTTATTAATTTAAGTTGTCTTTCCTTATTCTCTTTCTTTCTTTACTTTCTTCCATTAATTTATATGCTTTCATTTACTTTCTTTCTCTACTTTCTTGCCTAGATTAATTTATTTCTTGTTGTAATTAGTTTAGTTGTAGTTTAATTACTTATTTTATGTTGTACCCTTAGATAAATAGGGTCGGGGTTGTGTTCCGCCATTTACGGGTTTGGACCTCGAAAGTTAGGGTTTCATGCAAAATTGTGTTTAATTAAAACTGCGTGCATTAAAGTGGGATTGTTATGCGTTTATCTTTCTTTGTCACGCAACGTTAGAGTTTATAGCGATAATCCGAATTTAATCCGCGTGTGACCATTTTTCGTTTAATGTTAAATCTCCCAAGTTTGGATTGAATTCCTTATTGTGTCATGTTTATGCTTAATTGATTATGTCGGTTAAATAGCTTTCGAGCCGAAATCTTGATTAGTAGTTGTTTCGATCCGTGTTGTAGGATGCGATCCCGATCCTCTCTTTACTTTTGTGTAGCGTAACTTATTCTTTTCTTTTATTTATTTTCCACTTTTATTCTTGAATTTTTAAAGCAATTAACATCTAAAATTCAATCACTCCCTGTGGATTTCTTACGATACCCGACTTACCGCTGTGCTTGCTTGTCAAGTGTAGTTGTAGTTTAGGTTTTTGCATGTAGAGTGGGAGCCAAAATCAATGACAGTGTCCCTACACGAACACTCGGTTCCCCCCGCATCAAACTCAAAACATTTTTTGTTTTGAAAATAAGCCAAAAACATACAAGGGACTTAATTGGAATTTTTTTCCTTATGGCAACGATAATACCTCCCTAACAGAGTCGCCAAATTTATGAGGGTGTTTGTATTAGGGTCTATGGAGAACTACATCTGGTGAGGCGTGAACCACTCCCACAGATGTTGTCTTTAAGGTTAGCGAGATCTCAGGAGCAGCTCGAGAAGAAAACTATCTATTTCTGGTAACAATGGGGTGTCTGTAAATACTATCTAAGAAGACAAAATGATTAGTTACAACTTTTTAACGAGAATAATAAGAGGAAAAAGGGATCACTTAGAAGTGATGGTTGTAGGGAGAGAAGAGACAGATACTTTAGATACTAAGGAAAGATCATGGAGAGAATACTTTTTGAAGAGATCTTGGCACAGTAAAAGTGTTAAGTTGAGTTTTCTGTTGTGTTTGACCTTACTCAAGAATCCTATGTATAGGTAAAAACTAGGGTTGATGTGGCATTTGGGCACCAAAATGAGATACTCTTTGAGACAACATCTGAAATGTAATTTTTGTCTTTGTTAACTGTTTATCGCATGTCCCTCCTGATAAGGGCGACACCTGGTGCATACCAAAGTCAAAAAGTAAATATGTCAGGAATAGTGCTAAGAAGTTTGTTTTGGTAAATAACTTTTCAAACGGTAACTTAGTGAACAATCTTTGAAAACTTGCGAGTGGCCTTAGGAGACACTCGTCAATTGTTAATTTCTTATAAACACTCTGTGGTCAACACCTTAGGTACCCACTCTTTTGACTAATGTGAACTATGTGAGTGCTTGAGTGACATCTTGGGTTTCTCCTATTAGTATTCTCTATTTTCTTAGGTACAGAAGTGGTTGGGCCTTTGCTTGCTGATGAGTGCAATGTTTTGTATGAATTATACCCAAATCTAGACCTTGTTAGGGCAATTATATCATAAATAATGAGCTTTTAGAGTCATTTTCGTAAAAGAAAAGAAAAATGCAAGTTTAAATAAAATTCGAGTTAAATTGCAATTTTAGTAACTCCAGGGGTGAAATCATAATTTTCAAAACTTTATGGGCCTCAAAAAAATTTTAAAATATTTATCTGGGCAAAATAAAGTTCTCTCTGAAATTTGGTTGAATTTCGAATTAAAACTAGCAATTTATGAATTTCGGGGACTAAAATGCAAAGAGATGTAATTATGTAATTTTCTAAATACTTATGACCCTAAATTTGAATTATTATTTTTATTTTGCTTTTTACTGGTAGCCCGAAAATTTGGACAACAAAGGAATCAATGTGCAAAACAACACGACACGATTGACACAACTGTACTAAATATCTCTATACTACTATAAAATGCAATACAAGGAGTTAAAGCCCTCAACAATTAGACAATCCACATCAGCAAGGATATTCATGCCAGCAGACGTATTTAAAATGGATCTCACTATGGCACGATTCATCAACAGTCACGAATCTCCATTTCCAAGGTCTTTCGCTCCCCCTATTTTGAACTCTCTTCATAATGAAAAATAAAACTAAAACGCCACCAGCTCTTGCTCAGGATGCATCTCCATCCTCACCCAACCCACAACAAAAAAAATCCAAATCCTCAATATTCAATACAATAAACTCTCTCTACAAACTCTGTTTGAACATATTTCCAATCGATAACCAACTCTCGACGGCAACTTTTTCCATGGATTTAAACGGCGGCTCAGTAACAACCGCTACTAAAAAATCAAAACCAAAACAATCCGAGAACTTCAACCCCAATGTCACAAAAATAGCACAAAAAAACCCCACTTCAAAAATGTTCTCCCCCTCACCACGCAATAAGATTCACAAAAAAAGTCCGTGGTGGCCAAGAAAATCCCAAACAAAGAGAAACCCATCTCTTCAAAAGTGAAGTCTAAGTGCAACGCCACTGAAAAGTGTCTTTGTGTTTCTTATGAGACTCTGAGGGCCTCTCAAGAAGAGTTTTTCACTAACCCAACTGAGGTTAATACTGATGGGTATGAGTATGAGACATTTGATGAAATTAAGGAGTGTGATGAAATGGGTAGTGATAATTTGAAGAGAAAGAGAGATAAGTTATTGGAAGAAGCATGGAGGAGTGTTCCTGAAATTGGCTCTGTGGTAGTTAATCATTTGGTTAAGGCCTTTGAGCAGCTTCTTTCAATTCCAAAAACAAAGGCGGAACATGGCTCTTCATTTACTATCACCCTATCCAAACCACCTCACTTTTCCCCCACCTCTTCCCCATTCATCCCCACCCCTCCACGCCCCATTCTGTAACTTTCATATTCGAGCCATTGATTATTGTTATTGAGTGTATAAATGTGGGGTCTCTCAAAAATTTCTCAATGGCTGAGTCGGTTGGTATGATCTTCTACACCCTCTCTTCTTGACTAATATGATTCTCTCTCTGACTTATTTTGTGTTTATTTATTGTCATAGAATGATATTTTTTTGGCTAAGAAAACATAAGTGTTTAAATAATAAAAATAAGTTACCAGTTACATCTCCAACTTCTGTGTCTTAGTATGTTGGTTTTGAAATAACTGGTTTCAATTGAGTAAATTGCACAAGTAATATGACGATAATTACGTCATAACCAATCGAACGTTTAAAAGTCTGACTTGGGTAGACGAAAAGTAATTAGGATGTCATTTTTGTAAAATTCAGGAAGGTGGTGAGAATATACCACCGCACACCAAGTTTGGAATCTGACATAAGTGGCCAGGGGTGGTTAGGAATGTCTCCCATAGAGAGAGTTACGAGATTTAGCATCAAGAAAAATGGGTACCTCGGCAATATGGCATTTTCCAACACAGATGATAAAGCGAGTAAAGTGTAGGGTCGTCTTTTTGAAACAATATTAATGGGTTCACAATAATACAGTGTGCAAATGTATAGGCGTTACTTAAACAAATATATCAGCATATAAGAGTGAAAATGATCGGTAGCTCACCGGGAGTAGTAAGGAACGAACTTTCAGTCAAAAAGGGTAACACTGGCATAGGTATAGTGGAAGTACCAAAACATTATTATGAGTTAACTTTGAATACGTTCGGATGAGTTGAGTGTTAGAATTCGGAGTTTTAATGCCAGGACATATCCGAATTCTGAGGACGAATCAAATGTTGGAAGATACACTGCGAGTGTGTATACTTGACTTCAGAGGAGGTTGGGAATAGTATATTTCTAGGGGTGGAAGCGGTTACAGGTTTTTACCGTACCGTACCGTTTTGGTCCGAAAAAAAATGATTTTGGTTTCATATATTAAAATACCAGAAATCAGTCTTACCGAAACCGAAATTACCGCAAAAAAGTTGGTTGATTTTGGTTTTAATATTTAAAAAAATGATTTACCGAAATTACCGTACCGAATTTACTGAAACCAAAAAAAACCGTACCGAAATTACCATACCGTACCGAATTTATCGAAACCGGAAAAAATGGTACCGAAATTACCGTACCGTACCAAATTTACAAAAATTACCGTACCGAATTTACCAAAACCAGGAAAAAGTTCGTTTTGGTTTTGGTTTTAATATTTAAAAAAGTTGGTTCGTTTTGTTTGTAGTTTTTTGGGACTTTTAGTGTTGTTTACCGAAATCAGAAACCAGAAAAAACCAGAATTTACGGAAACCATAAAAAACCAGAAGAAACCAGAAAAAATCAGAATTTACCGAAACTAGAAAAAAAACCGAAATTATCGAAAAAACCGAAATACTATCCGGTTTGGTTTTGGTATTGATTTTGGTGTACTGGGTGGTAAACTGGTATAGTTTGGTTTTACCATCTAGAGTTTGGTTTTGGTATCTACGATTTACCGACCAAACCGTACCGCTTACACCCCTATATATTTCACTGGTGGAGTTTGAGTATAATAACTCCAATCAGTTTATAATTGGCATAACACCATTCGAGGCATGTTACGGTGGGCCTTGTGACTCTTCTGCGTCACTAAATTAAATTAACATAATGTATTTAATTAGAATATCAAATTTAAAATCCATTTTCTTAGTAAGTCTAATTTAAATTAAATATAACAACGGATCATAAATTAAAATTAAACATGTTATAGATACTTGTCTAACTTCGAAGGCCTCTTGGGTTGTAGTGGTGATTGCATTGAACAAGGGCGAGAGGCACTGCCCATCGAAACTTGCATCGTGAAATAGGCTTTAGCTTTAATGTCTCCACATCTTGCTACAACACTTGTCCCGACTCCAATATAATGTTCGGTACATCACTAGTTCGGCTGATTAGGGGGAGGCGATGGCAGCACGGACTTGCCCTCCTCCTCTAGGTGTAGGAGTAGTCACAATTCAATTCAACCCTGAATACTTCCACCGATCGGTGAATCGCACATATTCAAAGAAAGTTTTATTGCATGTGTTGAATTTTTAATGTGTCAATCGGTGTACCCATTCGTTTGCCAAATAGCACCGCGGACTTTATCGTACTTTCCACCTGAACAACCTAGAAAACAATGTAAAATCCCGAATGACTCATTATCTAATGTAGAAATATTAAAATGTTTTGCATGCGTAGAACTATTTGTGAGGAATGAATTAAATAGGTTGATTAATTTTTTTGTCATTGGTGGCGCGACATTCTAATTGATGCATGTGTCCTCCTTGCGAGTTTGTGACAAATGATATACCACGTTAAGGCATGGTATGTTGCTCTTGAACAAGTAGATTTTTTTTAAGAGGCACGGTATCCCATATAAGTAGATTCATGATTATTTTGTTTTTGAATTTTTTGTTGAGTAAAGATAAAGGGACCCTCTAATTGTACCCATTTCCTAGACTCGTTGCATGGCATTGTCCATGTAGGAAGGGAAACACCACTAAGCTCTCCACACCACAACCATTTGTCCATTTTTTTTAATAAAAACTAGAAATTTATATTTTTTTAAAATTCTATTTGTTTTTAAATCCTGTTTTTTTTTAAATTTGTTTTTAAAAAAAAATAACTTTTTATAACTATTTAAAAAAACAAAAAAAAACATTTCACTATTTTTTTTTAAAATGACTTTTATTGAAAATTTGTGTTTTAAATAAAAAGCCATTTAAAAAAATCATTAAATTACGTGGTTCCGCGCTAGCGGCACTAACCAATCGCGATGATGTGGGTCCGCACCAGTTTTTAAAAAACTAGGAATTGCAAGTAAAATTTTAAAAACTTTTGCGGACCCACATCATTGCAGTTGGTTAGTGTCGCTGGCGCGAACTCGCATCATTTAATGAGTCTTTTTTTTTTTAAATGGCTTTCATTGGAAATACAAATTTTCAATGAAAGTCATTTTTTAAAAAAAGCTAATTTTTCTTTTCATTTTTTAAAATAGTTATAAAAAGTTCAAAACATTACTTTTTAAAACAATTTTTTTTTTAAAAAACAGCATTTTTGTAAATAAAAATTTAAAGTTTTTATTAAAAAAACTAGACAAATGGTTATGATGTGGAGAGCTTCGTGATGTTTTCAGTGGCATAGCCAGGATTTTGTAGTTGGCTGGGCTAATATAAATTTACCATACAATTAATAAAAACAATCACAAAAATCAATAGCATTAAGACAATAGTGATACATTAATTTTATATTCAAAATAGACCAAAGAGTATCATTTTGCTCTATCTAGTCAAGTTTGATAGATATGTAAGTATACAAAAAAGAAGAAGTTCATAATAGGCTAATGAAATTGAACCCTACGATCCTTTCGAGAATCAAAATCATCTACTATCGAATCTAGATGAATATCTTGTGCGAGTTCTTTTTAATGGTGAGTATCATGCAATCTTCAAGAAAATCATCACCCATCTTGTTGCGAAGAGTTGTTTTGACAAGCTTCATAGCTTAAAAATCCCGTTTGGTTGAAGAAGTGGAAACGGAAAGGATCAAAATAAGACGAATCAATCTGTCAATCAAATAATAGATCTCTTTCTTTTTTATTTCATCTAATTGAGTGCATACTCAAAAATTTTGGATAAATTTTGGAAACTTGGGTGATGTGGGAGATTAATCTCATAATGTCTCAACTGACTCTTCAAACCATGCACATCATCTTGGGTGAAATCTTGAGGATAGAATTTTTTGGCGAGGTTGCATATATCACCAATTTTAAATGATTTATTAGCATCACGTGGGTCCAAAGCCACACTAAGAATATGAAGTTCCATTGCACCCTCAGGAAACCTACAATTTAACTCCATTATCTGAAAATCAATTACAACATTGAATGCATCAACTTGATAATGATGATAAATTGAAATGGTGTCATATTATTGACAAGAACGCCTTGTACCCACTGAATAACAAGCACTCATATCGGGGATCTCAATGCAAAAATATTCACAAAATGATTGCACTTTTTCAAAGAAGGAACTCCAACCATTTTCTCTTAACTTCTGAAGTAGTGTTTTTATACTTGAGACGAGACTCATAGCATTTACAATGTCTTGAGATTTTCTTTGAAGTTCTTGACAAAGAAAATATGTGATTCCCATAATCTCATTCAATAAATGTAAAATAAATACAAATTCAAATGAAGTCCTCGCACTATAAGCACCCTTAGCTTTCGAGTGTATAGAATGACTAGGGTTATTCTTCCAAAGATTGTCAACAACTTGACAAGATGGACCAAATAAATCAATCAATCTTCTGATAGAACTCAAATGGGAGCTCCAACAAGTTTCTCCGGCTCGATGCGAGGTCTTAAGTTGGTTAGCACCTCTTCTGGTCACAAGTTCACCACGGGCTACCTTATTCACAATTTCAGCTGCTTGTCTTGATTGTAATTCACTAGAATGTTTGGGAGAAGAATCGACAAGATTCATAACTGTATTCAACTTTGAAAAGAATAATTATATATCTTGCACATCTCTGGATGCCGAAACTAAAGAAAGTTGTAGTTGATGGGCGAAGCAATGCACATAATAGGTATATGGGCACTCTTTAAGAAAGATTTCTTGTAACCCATTCCAATCCCCAAGAATATTTTTAGAACCATCGTACCCTTGACCACACATTTTATCTATATGAAGATAATAAAGAGTAAGTACGCCAGATATTTCCTTTTTAAGTGTCAAAGCCGTAGTGTCTTCAACACTCAGAATTCCAAAAAAGCATTCACGTACCACACCTCTCCCATCAATAAATCTTAAGACAATGGCCATTTGCTCTTTAGTAGATGCATCTTGTGCTTCATCAACCACTATGCAATAATTCTCATCTCCAATTTCATTATGAATCTTAGTTCTCACATTATCACCTAAAATATTCAAAATTTCCTTTTGAATAATTGCAGAGGTATACATTGCATTCCCTAGAGCATTTCATAAGACAACTTCGACAACTTTGTTATTATATCTTGCGATGTGATTTATCAATTCAATAAATTTTCCACGATTTAGTGATTGAGGGGGTTCATCATGAGCTCTAAATGCATATGATTGAAATGCAACTCATATGCGTTGAAGAGGGAATTCCCATGTGTTTCAAAAGTGCATATTTAGGGCCACTAACTTGTTTCCAACTTTGAAACCCTTCAACTATAAATGCAACTCGAGTCGATGGATTACTTTCAAACAAGAATCAATATAAACAATATGCTCTATTTTTTTCAATGGAATACTCAACCCAAGGATATCTTTTAAACCAACTACTTTGAAAGCGACGTGATTGTTTTCCATCTTGGGTGAGTGGGTACTCTTGAACTATGGGTTGATAAGGCCCCATTTTTTAGATATTTTTTCAAAGCTCATCACGGTCTTCAACGGGTGCTTGCCATATTTTAAGACACAAGTCAAGATCCTGAGTAAAAGAGTCATATTTTTCACTAGGTTCGGACCTTTGAATTTTACAAGGATGTGGTGACTCAATGAAGGAAGGAGTAGCATTGGGCAATATAGAAGGCGACTCCTTGATTCGTCATCACTTTTTGGTTTAAGAAGTGATAATAAAGTTTTCCTTGACATTGCAACCTAAGAAAATGCACGAGCAATATATTTTAGTGAAAATAATAAAAAAATTAACCCTATAATTTTAGGGACTGAAATTATAATTTATAATTGAGTCTTGAGGATTGAATTTGAATCAATATCAAAATCTAATCTTCAATAGGCAAGAAATGACACTACAAAAATTAAAAATTAAAGAGAAAAGGTTAGGGTTTTTAATCTTTAGGTTTTAAAAATGAGGGATTTTAAAATTTATTATTTAGGGATGTTTAGATTAGACAAAAAAGAAAAGAAAAAATGGATTTCAAAAATGAAAATAAAATTACCTTCCCTTGGCAGAAGTGTAGGTAAAGTGGGGAGAAAAGAGAGAAATAAAAACCAAGCCAAGATGCTCATGCTTCTACTTTTTTTCAACGGAACCGAAACCAACCGAGCATCAATCTTAGGGGTTCGTATAGGGTTTGCAACAAGCCAAGCAATACTATAGTCTACAAATGCAAAGAAAATAAATCCCCCTTACTGCTACTTCTTTAGTTCGTATTGGGTTTTTTTTTAATGGACGATTAAGGTTTGATAGGTTGGGCGGGCTAATTTTTTGATTTATTGGGTGGGTTGTGATGTATTGGGCCTTAAAATAAGGACTAATTTTTTATTAAAAAAAAAGTGACCCGGGCTTCAACCTAGCCAAGCCCCCTGCATAACTACACCCCTAGGTGTTTCCCTTCCCACATGGACAGTGCCACACAGACGGGTTTAGAAAATGGGTACAATTAGAGGGTCCCTCTATCTTTACTCTTTTTTTGTTTGTGATCACTTTAACATTTTGTGAAATGATATTGAAAAAAATGGTAAAGCAATGTCTTGGAAATAGAGATGGTCAAACAAACTAAAAATACATAACTGTAAATAATCAAGGTATATATGAAACCCATTCTAACACAACACAGTTTAATATGAATGTGTTAGAATTATTTTATATAATTCTACATTATTTGCTCCATAATTATATTAATACTAAGAGCCGCTTTGGCTATTGAAAGGGTACTCCAAATACCTGCTTATAAATAAGGGACGGTTGATATTAAGTGACTATTAGAGATTTAGGTCATGTCCCTGCTTATAAATAAGGGACTGATTTTCATCATTCACACACTGAAAGACAACATAATGAAATTATAGGAAAGGGAGAGAAATTTAAATTCTCAAGGAGAGTAAATTTTGAAATAGTTTTTTGGCTATACAATAAGATCTAACCGTTGGAATGCGTTGAAATTGGAGTATGTTCTTGTCATATAGAAGATGAAGCCATGTTCTGAAATTCAACCCGATCGAACGTCATTAAGGTTGACTGCTCCATCAATATTTCTAATTGTGACATGCTGGAGGTGTGTTATTTTAATACCATTTTATGTTCCGCATAATGATTATATGTGATTATCATTAAGATCCAAGATCCTTTTATTAAGAACAATTGTATGTAAAAATTTAATCATTAATGTATCAATGATTAATATTATGATGTTCTTGAAAATGATTTTACATGTGGTATCAGAGCTAAAGTTTAAGATCTCGTGATTTTCCTTTATTGATGTTTGCCTATAATGGAGTCTACATTAAATCAATTTTTGTGTGTGTGAGATTTTTTGGTGACTTTTTCCTTCTGTCGCCTATACACACTAGTCACAATGTGAAAGTTCAAAACTTGATTGGAATTTTTTGAAACTCACATGGTCGACTAGAAACGTCGAAATAAACAAAACCCATTATTTACAATGGATCTCACCCCAGTTTTGCGTTTTGACGTCGTTTAGACCTTTAAAAATGCGTTTTTGTTATTTTTGATAATAATGTCAACTATTATAACTCTCGCTTAAAATTTAATTTTATGATTCCGCAAATTTGAGAATGATCCTGAATAGATTGTTTATGTTATTATAGTGATAAATTAAAATTTTCCATATTTTATTGTATAAATCACAACATATATTTTTATTAAATGGTTATTCTAATATTCATGTTATGTATTATTTGTAAATGACCAAAGAATTCAATATAAAATTTTGAATATTAAATGTATGATTATGTGTTTGGCCATATAATTTCGGTAAAATTATATTATTGTGCATAATTTATATTTGGTGGCCCAAGGTCATAATGTAATTAATGTTTCGACGCTAATATTTATATGATGTTAGATGGGGAAGACATTAAAGTGTCTTAATCTATAATTGTAAATATTAGATTATTGTGCATGCATATATGTTTGGACCCTTAATTATACATTAAGTTTTGAGTATAATATTTTTGGGGGCATTATTTTACATAAATAATTTTTACGGCAATATCTCATTCCAGAAAATTGATTTTGGGATTCCGCAATTTATTTTGAGATTTTAAAGTAATTATCTACATCCCTATAGTGTTAACTATTTTTTTTGGCAAAAGTTACAATTTTGTTAAATATTATGCATGTGTGTTTCACTATGGGAATTATTTTATTTATTTATGAATTTATGTTTGTGTTGGATTAGAAATTTAACTCATTTTATGATCATTTTGTGAATATTAAATGTATGAATATATTTTTGAGACCAATATTCTTGTTGTATATGCATTAAAATGCTAAACGCGAGTTAACATATGTAATATGGTATGATATTAAACTTGTATTATTAGTAATATTCATATTTTGATGAATCTCGTGCCAAACACAGGCCAACAATTCACATTATTAAAAATTATGTTATTATAGTTAATATTCATATTCTGGTGAGTCTCGTGCCAAACACATGCCAATGATTCATATTGTTGAATATTATGTTTTTTTTTGTTAATATTCATATTTTGACGAGTCTCGTGCCAAACACAGGCCAATGATTCATATTGTTACATATTATTATTATTTTTTTAATATTCATATTTTGATGAATATCGTGCCAAACACAGGCCAACAATTCATATTGTTGAATATTATGATATTTGTGTTTTAATGAGCCTTGTGCCAAATACAGGCCAACGATTCATGTAGTTTGAATATCAAAAGTATTGCTTATTCTAATGATAGTACTCCCATTAAGTTGAATTAAATGTCAAACGCATGCTACAATTCATATGTGCGGATAATAGATTTATGTTATAATTGTATTGTGCATTAGCATGGCCATGAATGATTTGGGTCAATATTTATGATTTGTTCATCATACATAAGTTTTACATTATAAATAATGAAGTGAAAGTAAATGATTCATGTTTTCCATTTACTATTATTCGTGTAATGTCTCATGCAAACTCATTGTCTATTTGATTTTCACATTGTGTCTAGTTTTTCGTGAAGTTTAAATTAAGAAATAGACAACTTTATAATTTATTCATCTATTACGAGTATTTTACACATGTATGCGTATCTTTGATATTTATATAATGTAAGGATTGGTGTTTTTAAAGTACCCCATTCCATAACAGATAAATATTGAATTGATGCATTCATATCATGCATATTTTGGTTGCCTACTGGTCCATGTATGCTATTGAATACTAAGATTTATGATGTTGCATATATATTATTGTTTATTCAATTATTGTGATACAGTAGCCTACAGGTCCAATTACAATTATTGAGCAAAAATTAAGTGGTGATATATATTTTGGGAAGGCAATAATGGTCATCAAATACAGAAGCCATTGTTTATTTCATCATAATATCACCAATTAAGTTTATGAAACCCAAACATGAATAATTTAGTTCATTTATCATGCAATATTTAATGAACATAAGCACAAAATTTATTGACTTGTGTATGTACGTCTTTACTTAATATAATATTCATATTATGAAATATTTGGTAGTCACCACAGTGACCCAACTATAATAAAAATGAATATTAAATGTAAAGATGTTAGCAGTAATAATCTCTGATGCTTATTATATTAAGTTTAATCATCAGCCAAGATTATTCCTTACAGGGAATTGATTTTGACTAATTGAATGAACTTTATATATTTTATAAATTATTCAAGTATACATCTTGTATATTTAATACTCCAGTATCTACAAGCATCATATAATTGCTAATCAATGGTTATTAGTGAGAAAAATAAATGCACATTAGGTATTAGAGAGATATTAGCATATGTGTTGTCAAATCAAAGCATTAATGTAGTGAGAAATTTATCTCATATCTTTAACAAATTATGATATGATTTTGTTTCTCTCGATTATAATGTTGGATTTTTTTATCCCACTATTGATGATCAATATTGTGTGGAACACTCCATATAAGGTTTGAAAAAATTAAACAAATTAAGTTTGTTTAGATGTTGCATGCTCGAACTAATAATGATAGAGATAGTATGTCTCTTTTATGGTTTGAAACCAGTTTTCATCTTAGTAGAGTTTGCAAGTTAAACTTATTGTGTTACAGAAAGTATTTACTTTTGATGCAAGGATTGTTTACAAAATAAACTGGAAATGCAAATAAGATTTCTTCTCTTTTATTCTAGGGGAATCAAGTCATTTTTTTTTTCATAAAATCTCAATACTTCCAATTTCCTTGAAAAATATTTGTCTAGACTTTATTGTGAGGGATATTTTTTTAAAAGCCTTTTTCAGTCCTTATCAAAGGTTATGGTTTTCCTTTGATGTTTTGTATAAAACAACATCTGGATATATTTCTTTTAAATCATGTTTTAATCCCACATCATAATCATAGTATTATTGATGAAACTCTTTAATCTTGTACCAGATTAAATCTAGACTCTTTTTTATTATTATTTGAAGGACAAGATTTTTAGAATATCTCTTATATATATTGATACTTGAGTGATGCCATTAAGGTTTTACAATATCTAATATAAGGTTAACCTATGTGCCCAAGTGGGAGATTATGAGAAAATTCCCTTAAAGTGGACCTACATAGATCATATAATCGTTATTGACGTGTACTTATTGCATTATCAAAAATCAAATGTCAAATTCATAATGAATGATGAAATTAGTGAGAGTTGAAAATCATGAAATATGGTTATAAAGGAAGGTAGGGTACTTATCCCATTAACGATAACTTTTGTGAATACTTGTTCTTTTATGTGTTGGATTGTTTAAACAACAAAGAACAAATAAATGATCAACCATTAAATTATGAGAAAAATGTAGATAAAATCATAAAGAATAGTATTAAGAAGATCCTAAGTGGAGTCTACTATCCTAAATGATTATGTGGTGTATTTACATGAATATGAATTTGGTATAAGGATAAATAAATATTTGGTTTTATTTTCACAAATCATAAGAAGTAAACTTACAGGACTACGAGATCTCATTGAATTACATTTAAGCTGTTAGCGTATGTGAAAACTATTATATGTGACACCCGGTCTATTAAATACCGGGTAGCTACTCCTTTATTAAATTAATATAGAATATCAAGTTGGTTCACTCGTAGCATCACTGTCGAAAATATTTAATTAATTACTAACCACCTAATATTTAAAAAGAGAAATGTCAAAACTTATTAATTAAGTTATCAAATAACCAAGAATTAAATCATTAACCATCAATCGCATAAACAATCTCATATGAATAACCAACGAAATGAAATCAACTGAGTCTGGAGTAAACACTCCAATAATAATAATGCCAGAGTAAATAAAGTCCCGATACAAGAGTTTGAATAAATAAACCAATAACCGAAATAATGATAGACTGTAACTACAACCTCTAAATAAGAATGGGCGACATGCCCTAACTGATACAAATGACTCTGAAGGAACCAAGGATAAATATGAAGGCGTCTAATACCAAGATCCTGTAGCTTCCACAGCAGCTACAACGTGTCATCAGAATGGAACTCCTATGCTTGACGTCCCTGTAGCAGGGCACCAAAAAATGTTTTTACAAAACAAAATAGATTTGGAGGAAAACGAGTCAGAGCCCGAGGTAAAAACAGTTTAAAAATTTATCAAGTGTTTAAATTACAATTAAACAACACATATTATAAACACGTTAGTTGCGTACTCTCACATGAGTTTCTCACCTCTCAACTAATGTGCACTCCTAACCTATGCCCTTAATCCATCCTAGTTATGTTGCTAACTAACTAGTCTGTACCACTTCCTCTTTCGCATTCTACCATAGGATGTCTACTCTTAATATCCAGATAAGTTATATTCATAACCCATATTCTCAGTCATTAAATATCTTATCTCAAGTGTTGATTAATTTCTCATTCTTAACCCATTCAAATATCTTAGTTATTCACATTTACTAAGCAACAATGAACCAGTCACAAGTACATAAGTATAACACTCTCAGTACACAAATACATATATGGAACCCCTAGGCTGAGCTGCGGTGCTCGCATACTCTGCTATCGAATCTCGGTACATCGCGTACATAAGGACTACGAGTTTCGAATCTCTCAAGAACCGTTTTAATAAGAAAAATCACACATATTGGAGGCGAACATACTTCACATACCCATGGGTCACGCACATACCTACGCTCCCATGGTCAGCTGACTTATCAACTCACAAATAACTCATTCACAATCCTATGTCCTTAAGGTACCAATCTAAATCCCCCCCCCCCCCCCCCGAAAGCACACAAAGATAATATGGCCCTTTTCTGAAAACTAACATCCCGTGATAGCAAGTATGGTAGGTATGTCATACACATAAGAAATTCATACACTAGGCATTCACACAACCTAAGTAATTATATATAAATATATGTATTCACACATTCCTTATAGTAAGTCTCGTACGTAGCAAGTTTATCCCGAATATCACATGTAACATATATATAGCTTGATAACTCTCTCGTCGAATCAATTTGAGTACTTAAACATATCCCAAAAGGTTACTAAGTCTCCTATTAGTTTCTAATGTTATCTCAATAACTTAAAGTCCCACCGTTACTGTTCTTATTCTTACATCATCATTCATTCCCATTATAATTTCAATTCGAACGATTTCTAACCGTACCTCACTCAGTAAACCTCGTAAGCAATAGTATTTATTTTCATATGATAAACCATTTTTCCCGGCATCAACTAAGACCCTACTGACCTTAACTAAGTCCCATAATATCAATTTAAACATCCTAAGAATCATCATCGGCCTTGGGATTTTTATTAAGCCTTAAGGGAAAACAATTGCCAAAAATCATAAGGGGTCGATCGATCGAAGAAAATAGGTCGATCGATCGATCGATCAAGCAGGTATCAGCCCAGATTTTCTTAAACAGTTACGGGTTTTCCTCTTTTTACACCTCTAATTCTTTATTACAATGTCCTAAACTCCCAACCAAGTATACTAATTATCATACCAACATGTTTGCATCGTTTCTCACGTTTTAGAATCATGAAATCGAAGTAGGACATCAAATTCTTGGATCAATTTACCTAATTTTCATATAAAAACCCTAATTCTTCTATTTCTTCAAGAACACTATATAATTTAATAAAATTCCATAATTCTCTACATATGAATCATGATTTCGTGGCTGCTAAAATCCCAGAAGTTAATCTACATGCAAAACCTACCCAAATTATGATTTTAACTCCTCAAAGCCATTCAATTATCAATATTCAAGGTTATTCTTCAATTCTAACCTAATATGGATGATATATGCGCTAGATTATTGCAAGTTAAATCACTTGCCTGGTAATGAAGATTCTGATCCGATGAAGTAGACGGTATGGGGATGATCCTTGCTTTCCGATCTATGCGGTGGTGGTGACGGTGGTGCAAAAGTCTCTAAGTGGTGGTTCTCCATTGGAAACTTCCTTCTCTTCTACTCTAATGGCCGTTTATGATTTTTGGTAGAGAAATCCTAAGGGACTCAAGTGTTGGCTGATATTAACTGTCTAAAATTCGTGGGTCACTATTCACCCAAAAATAGGAATGACTAAAATACCCTCTCAGATTGCGGGTTATGCCTAAAAATGCCCCGGTACCCAAACTAAACCCCCGGCTAGTGTTTTCTGACTATCTCAAACCTTCAGGACACGTTGACGCACTCAAAATTTTCATACGGATGACATGAAAATAAAATACTTTTAAATCCATTAAATTAGGTCCTGACACGCGCGTCCCAACTTAATTATCGAAACTGCCGTATTTTCAACTCACGACAATTTTAATAAATTCAATAATCACATATTACCATAATCACTCGGTAATATTCAACAACATTATAATAATCAAATACTAACTCTCGTCTCGCTAACATTTAAATCTGGATTAATTTTGCAATTAATTATCCCAAATTAATTTTATAAATCTCATAATTAAAAGGCATAAAAATACGGGGTATTACATTATACTTATGATGTTTTACACATGTTATCTAGCAATGATTGTATAAACTTAATTAAAATTTTCACCTATGGTATTTGTAGAAGTAATACCATTATATATTTTCTAATCATGATATATTCAATTTATACAACTTATGATCAGTGGGGGTAAGTTTATATAATCAATTTATTGTAAAGTAGAGAAACAAAATGTTACATGAATTTTCAATATATAATGGATGAAGTTATGAGGTACTAAAACATCATATGCTCACATTAAAGTTGACTGTTCATTTTTGTACGATCAATTATTACAAGTTAAATTTACTGGTTTTATGAAAAATATGAAGTTCATTATTATCTACTTATGTTTATTTTGGTTTAACGACCAACATAATGAATGAGTGCAATACAATTCCTTGACTATTATGAAAATCTAAATTTGTAGCATGCTTTGATACTATAACTTATTGATTATGGCAACATAATTTAAATTTCGGGACTTGGAGTTGTCGATGCTATTGCTAAGTTGCTGAAATATTATGATACTATCGTTGTAATCTTCTTTATTAAAATACATTAGGTATTATGTGAGTAACTAAGCACATTGAATGTAAATACCTTTTAAATAAGAAATTTTGAAACAAGTGTCATTTAACACATTTTTACAAGTGTTAACATAGAAAATCCACATGATTGGGCAATCATGAAAGACATTAATGAAGCATGCTTAAGATACGAGTCTTAAAGTAAAGCTGATAGAATCTTAATGTGGTGGATTTTTTTAGTTCTTATTTTGACACTACCATATGATATCAAACAGTGTTTCAGAATCATTTATTTCTGTCATTATTGTACACATGCCTGTGAATGAAAGAATGTGACATAAATAGTCTTTTACAAAGACATTATTGGACCATTATTGAATAACCCTATTTATATACCTTATTGGATGAGTTGTTAATATTGTGGTACATGGAAGCGATCATGCTCTTAAATCACATTAATGAGTTGTTTGATGAATATGTTTATGAAAAATCATTTAACGATGACTCAAAGATTATTGCGCACTTTATGATAATTATGGATCAAGTGGCAGACTATTAGAATTATTTTATATAATTCTACATTATGTGCTCCATAATTATATTAATACTAAGAGCCACTCTGGTTATTGAAAGGATACTCCAAATACCAAGAGTCAAAAGGACTCTTGGAATCTACCTTAATAGACGGTTGATATTAAGTGACTGTTGGAGATTTAGGTCATGTCTCTGCCTATAAATAAGTGAGTAACTTTTATCATTCAGACACTGAAATACAACATAATGAAATTATAGAAAAGGGAGAGAAGTATAAATTCTCAAGAAGAGTAAATTTCGAAATTAAGTTTTGGCTATACAAGACGATCTAACCGTTGAAATCCGTTGAAATTGGAGTATGTTCTTGTCATATAGAAGATGAAGCCATGTTCCGAAATTCAATCCCATCGGACATCATTAAGGTTGACTGCTTTACTAATTTTTTTATTTGTGACATGATGGAGGTATGTTATTTTAATACCATTTTATCTTCCGCATAATGATTATATGTGATTATCATGAATATCTAAAATTCTTTTATTAAGAACAATTATATATAAAAAATTAATTATTAATATATTAATAATTAATATTATTATGTACTTTAAAATAATTCTACATAATGTCCGACCAAATTGCTACCACTAATAAGGAGAGAGATTGTAAGAATCACGTGCAGTAACAATTCGACAACTCCTGATTAAGGCTTTGTAGACTTTAATTCCTTAATATAGGTGTAGTTTGGCGTCTAAGAAAAGATAAGATGTGAATATGTAGTGTCTAAAAAAGCTGGGTAATATATTGTACGATGGAATCATTCATTGTTTGGTTAAGCAATACTTTTGCTCGTGAGTGTCTAGTGTCCCTTTCTTTCAGTGTAGCTTGTAAGGCTAGTTTGATGTCAAATTTCTACTCAATTCTCCAACTTGTTATTTTGTTTGTGAATATTCTCCAACTAGTTGCATTTCCATCATTTCTCCAAAGCAATTAATTGTAGGGTGCAAGTAAGAAGAAGCTATTATTTTTCCTGTTTTGTAAGTTTACTATTTTAAGAGCATTAAAAAAGGCCATGTTTTGCAGTTTAGCTATTACCTAAAATAAATCCATCTGCAACAAGCTTAGCCAACAACTGTAAAAATGCTGCATAATTTTTTAATTATCTTTTTAACAGTACACCACAAAAAATTCACAAACTTAGGGGAATTTTAATTGCAAAGTTATAAAGATATTGAAAAATAATTTATGTTAATGAAAAGTTGTAAAATATTGGAAGCATAAATAAGTGACTTGGTGATATGTTATCTTCATTTTTTATTTTTATTTTTAAATTTAATTCTTACCCCACATCCCAAATAATAGAGTTATATTAGAAAAAAGAGGCATATAACAAATATTCCCTTCAATATTTTTTGATGAATGTTTAGTCTAACCATTTTTATTTGATCAAAAAAGTCCTTCAACATATCATTAGCGCAGACTATAAAAATAAGAGAATATTAATTAAATAAGTGTTTGAGGGACTTTTTATAACAAAATAAAAAAAATTAAACTAAATGTTAATTAAAAATATTTAAGAAAGTTTTTGGTATTTGATCCTTAAAAAAATAAGAAAACATCACACAAAATACTGACCACCACAACCTCCGGCCAAAAAACTACCCCCTCTCTCTCTATATATATATGTATATCTATCTATCTATCTATCTCTTCGTTTTCTCTCCACATTTCTTCTACAGTGGGTTTATAGTTCTGTTTATAGTGAGTGGAGAAATGGGTTTACAACGGAGTAGGATAAATGGTTTATAATGGAGGATTTCTTTGCCCATATTATGATTTATAATGGCTATTGATACATGGGTTTACAGTTTCGTTTTCTCTCTACATATTTCTTCTTCGATTTCTTCGCCCATATTTCTTCCTGTCTTCAATATTTCAATTTTCTGTAATTTTTTTCAGATTATTGATCAAATCTGTATTTTTTCTAAATTTTTGAAAAAAAAAAACAAAGCTTTTTGGTGGAGCTTTTCTCGTTTTTAAATTCTAGTCATTTGTTTTAAAAAAAAAGTTTTTTCAATTTTTATCAATTTAACAACTTCTAAAAATTCCAATTTTTCCAGATTTTTTTCAATTGTCTTTTCTAAAATTTTCAATGTTTTTTCTGTATTTTTCATAATTTTAAATATCTTGTGTAATTTTCAATTGTTTAAATATTTTATTTGTCATCTCCGGTTTTTTATTTTTTCTAGATTTTTCATAATAGTTTTAACTATTTTCCAGTCTTTTGAATTATTTTTAAGTAATTCTTAGACTTTTAAATATATTTTATTTAATTGCAATATGTTTTAAATTTATTTTTCACTCTTTTTTTTTTTGCAATTTTCACTAAATTTAAATATTTTTTATCATTTCCACATTTTAAAAATGTCTATTCAGTTTTTCTTACTTATTAAAAATGTTATTCAGTTTTTCCTAATTTTTAAAAATGTTTATTTAGTTTTTTACACATTTTTTATAAATTTTTCATAGATTTTTTATCCCAGATTTGCTCCTTTTTTATCCAAGAATTTTAAAACAATTTTCATGTATTTTTAATATATTTTTTTTGTTTTACCTATAAGTTTTTGAATCATTAATATTTTCATTCAAACATTATAAATATTTTTGGTCATTTTTATATTTTTTTTATAAAGTTTTTTTATTATTTTAGTATTTTCTAGATTTTTTAAAATTTATTCTTTAATTTTTAGAATTTTAAATTATATATTCATAATTTCTAATTTTTTAAAAGTTTATCCTGAATTTTCAAGATGTTTAAAATAGTTTTTTAGTATCTTTTTCATTTTTAAATTTTTTTTTGCTATAAATCAAATCATCCACAACACCCAAAACTTGCGCCACTCTTCAAGTGTCGCACATAAATTTCATGGAATATTTTGACTTTACCTCTCGATAAGTGTCCATAATTAATTCACCATTTTGTTTTGCTTTACACTTAATAACCAAAATAGTTGGAGACCACTAGTTGACTAGTCGTTTTAGAAGTATTTTAACTTTACCTACCATTAAGTTTTAATAATTAGATTTTCCCCACAAAGACTAAAATACTTGATACACACCGCCTAATTAAATATCGGGTGATCAGTATTAAATTAAAATCAAGATAAACGGTTGGTTCATTCTTAGCATCACTGTCGCAAAATAAAATTTTCAATTTAAACACCCTAAATAATTAAGCTAAGTATCAAAACAATTTTTAAAACCTTATTTCCATTTTATTAAATCCAAATATGAAAACCTTTAATAACTAACGGTTTAAGAATCACACGATTATTAAGACTGGAAATAAACATCCATGAATTTAACCATTCAGATAAACTAATACCAACTTTAAAACTACAAAGGAAAAACCATCCTGATAGTAATCAAATCCCAAAGAGTAAAAATACTAAAGATAAATGAACATAATCTCTGACAAATCCAACAGAATAAAGAAACGGGTGACACATGCCCAACTAGTTAGAACTGAAATAAGAGTGGGATCAACAATGAGGTCGTCTAAGCAAATGGCCTGCAACTCCCACATAAGCTATAGCACGTCCAGTCCAAATAATCTAAGCATGACCCCCTATGGCTGGGCACCTGTAATATATACATATATATACAAGAGAGAAGAGATAACAGGAAACGGATCAGAGTCTGATTGTAAAATAGTTTAAATTTAGTTTAGCGAGTATTTAAGATGCTTACCGGTTAATGTAACAACTATGTCAGTATGCGACACTCTTTTGAGAATTCTCACCTCTCATTCTAGTGTGCACACCTACCGTACTAATAAATCTCATAAGTTTCTCTAACTTATTCTCCATAAGGTTTCATGTTGACAATTTATATGGCTAAGATAATTATTTTCTGAGAATAAGGTTCACACAGCTATCTAATTTCATTTGAAAAATATACCAGTGTTGTCACAATATTTCCAAACACTTATGTTAAAGTCGGAGTATTGATTCGTTACTGAACTACTTTTTATAAACAAATGAAAGTTCCCAGTTTCATGTTTATATATAAATATATATATTAAATCACTCATATAATATATATACTATCGGCACCCCACCTAAACTATGGTGCTGGCATACTCTGCTATCAAGTCCCCGTATCACACAAACTAAGGGAAATACTAGTCCGGAATCATTCTCGAACTGTATTAACATAATACACAAACAAATGGAGGCGAAGCATAGCTCCAGGTCCTAAGAGGTCAGCACATACCCTCACGTCTCTTGGAACATCTGACTATCATTTTCGGATAGTCTGTATTAAGGATACTATCTTCTAGGGTACGAGTCAATATTCCCCATAAAGGTCCAATCGAGATAAGACCGCCCCGGCGCGGAAACCCGTGATAGCAAGTAGCCCGGGTATGATTTTTACACAGATATATAATATATGCATAGTCACACGGTCATATATATAAATATTAACATTTTCTAAATTAGGTGCACCCACGACCCATAATTATAATTATCCGTTCTTAATACATTCTACTCGTTTATCCCGTATAACGGACTCGTCTCTTTTATTTTCATTTATAGGTTATTCCATACTTACTTCATACCTCTCGAACTATTCTATTTACCTAAGTATAATTTCAGTAGATACTCTCACTTACTTTCTAGTCTAACTTCCTAAAGAGTCTCAATCTTTTATTTAAACGTTCGCATAATTACATATGTGTAAATCACTCCCCGTTAACCCTTAATTTCATCTTGCATTACATTCTCACTTATTGGGGTTTACTAAAACCCTACTGATCCTATTTATATCCTAAAATGTTCTAACAATAATACTCAAGGGTTACTACGCATTTTAATCGGAATAAACCATAATAAGAGGAATATGCACTTTTCCAGGAGGGGTCGATCGATCGATGGAAGGGGGTCGATCGATCGATGTTCTTGGGTTGATCGATCGATCAAGCAGTTATGGCGAAAACTGTATTAACCCAGTTACAGAAATCCATCTCCAACCTCAACCAAATCTCCATATATGATTCCCAAACTCCCAAAAAATGATACTACAAGCACTATATACCCAAATATATGATTTTCTACGTAAAATATGTGAGTTTTCATCAAGTATAATAATTTAAAGGGGTAAAATCTACATAGACTTCAAAAACCCTAATCTTTTCTTTAAATTTCAATTCTTCCCATTCTTTTCCAGATTTTTTACTTCTAAATCCATGAAATTTCATGGTGTATCCTCTACATACGAATTAGATGTCCAGAATATGATTACTTCTTCTACGACATGTGAATTCTAGTCTCCAAACTACACTTTCTTTCATGAAACAAGTTCTAAACAACCCTATACTAACACAATTGAGACATTAACTAAAAGTAAAGCAAGATAGATTCTTTCCTGGAAATTTAGTTTCTGATTTGTGGAAGAAAGTGGTGTGGTTGTGTTCCCCGTCACACGATCTACGATTTGACGGTGGTGGCGGTGCAAATGGTGGAGTTTTTTGGCTTTGAACTCCTTGGACAGCTTTTCCACTTCTTCTCCAATGGTCGTTCTTTGGTTATGCTTTTGTTAACCCTAGATGACAACTCCTAGAAGCTGATATAACCTTCGGAAATTCGTGGGTTTAATTAGCCAAAAATACATAATGTCTAATATGCCCTCCCGGGATGTCAATTAGGCCTAAAAACGCCCCGAGACCCAAACTAAATCCCCGAGTACACTTTTCTGACTATCTCGACCCTTCTGGACACTTTGGCAAATGACCATACGGGCGACTTATAATTTATTCACTTTTGATAATAACAATTTAGTTCTGACACGACACAGGCGCGTCCCGACTTAAATTTCCATAATTGCCATTTTATTCACTCATGACAATTTTAATAAAATCAAATCTATATATTACTTTACTCAATAAGGAATATTTAACAAATCAACCAATTTTCAGTAATTACTAACTCTCGTCACGCTAGTAAATATTTAAAACAAATTTCCGAATTAATATTAAATTAATATCTCAATTTAAATTTAATAATTCCTCAA
This sequence comes from Sambucus nigra, assembly GCA_949130495.1. NCBI lineage: Eukaryota > Viridiplantae > Streptophyta > Magnoliopsida > Dipsacales > Adoxaceae > Sambucus > Sambucus nigra. The sequence continues at coordinate 424,910,370 of OX422217.1, read as the reverse complement.
ATTTAAAGGCCATAAAAATACGGGGTATTACATACTTCCCCCCTAATAACGGAATTTCGTTCCAAAATTCAGAAAATAAGGCCTACCTGGTAAAACAATTCTGGATACCTTATCGGTACGCAAACTATCTACATAGTAAGGTGCTCAATCACTATAGCCCCCACGTCACAGCAAGTTTGTTTAACACTTTCATTAGAGACATTTCACATTGTGATCCTATCCGATAACATTCGCATCAGACACGCCTATACATTATTGATTTCCATTATTTCAATATTATAGGGATACCTAGGGGTGGACAAAAAAAAGACCGACCCGAATGGACCGATTGGACCGAACCAGACCGAACCGAAAATTAAGGCTATTTTGAAATCGGTCCGAAAATCGGTTCACAAAAACTAAAAACCGATTAAACCGGTCCGGTCCACGGTCCACTATATTAAAAGACCGATTTGGACCGGACCGGACCGATTCCCATATATATATAATAAAAATAATGTTATTTTATTTCTTATGTATAGTTTTTGAATTAATGTATATAACTTATGAATTTAATTTGGAACATTTTATATATGTATAGACATTTTTTTATTTGGGTTAAAAAACCCATGTAAATATCACTTGGAGTTTCGAGTATTATTTTTTGTATATATATTTGTGAGAAAAATAGATAAAAACATTCATAAAATGTACATATATATAAAATAGGGTCAGGACCGAATTTTACCCCGGACCGGACCGAAAAAAGCCTGGACCAAATTAGTAGGTTAACCGAATTAATCGGTCCGATCTTGGTCCAAAAAAATTGAGGACCGAATATTCGGTCCGGTCCAAAAAATACGCAAAACCCGGACCGGACCGGACCGTGCCCACCCCTAGGGATACCGCACCTCATTATATGACACCTACTCGGATTTATCTAAACACAAAACTCCCATTCTGAGAGAAACCATTCGAACATCTGACCACTCTTGTTCGCATAAAATAGTCGTGGTAATTCCACCATAGTCATCGGATTATTCTCCACCCATCCAAAATTCTTATTATTCGTCCCCCCTCTAAGCATCTGGAGGGAGAATAGTTAAGATTATTCTTAGCTTAATAAGCACCTTGTTCACAATAAACAGGTACGAGTGCTCCCACATAACTCTACTATACTATACGTCACTTGCTAGTTATATTCGTTGTCAAAATGAAATGATTACCAAGATTCCAAAATTACCCTCGCGCATCTCTACTAATCGTAAATCACCGTGCGCCTACTCCTCGACTATAGGTGATACATCCTACTCAAAACGAAGCGTTATCCTCGCTGCTTCCTGAAATACCATATTGAAGGTAGGATTCGAAAGTCTCCTCCTAAGGAAAATGATCATGTACTGACGTGATTCTTCATTTCAAAGGAAGACTAGGGCACACTAGCTAATATTGTAAATCACCCCAAAGGAACATCAATCACTTCCTTCTTGGGCAACTTTTTCCATATGCTCGTATGAACCCTTGATCTTGCCTTGAGGTTGGCGACCCATCCAAGAATCTTTATCGACTTTGTCGGCCTCTTCCATTATAGGAATTATCTATAGTCACACAATTCTCTGGTTGATCCTCTTGTTCCAACTAATTTTTAACTATGAGTGATTCATGCGGGGTCTACTCACTATGTCCCGCTCAGCATCGACTTCTACTTGAAATGTCTCACATTAAGTGATACTTACTACTCCCCTTCTTTCCTGTCGTATATCGAAAGTTTCGATCCGTGCACTTTTCTCCACGATGTGCACCTCTGGACCTTTATTACCATACTAACATCATCGTTCTTTGTACACGCAACTCGCTCTCAATATTTGACTAATTACAACTCCACTTCGAGTGTTCTCCATATAGTTAAATTCTACCCTTCACAAGAAATACCCCTTTTTAAATGTCTTCCCACAGCCTTCCAACCAAATTCGGGTGTGTTACTCAAATTGCATACGTATATATGGATTATTATCTTCACGCGACACTTAATCCACTCTGCCACTTCCACCTCATTATATTAGTCCCACAAACATATATTCCACATGTCTATTCTCACATCCCTACAACTCGGACGATTCTAACATCAGCTAACCAGGATGTCCACACACCCTCTAAACCATGTATACTAGCGTAGGCATCACATACGCTTCACACATAACACCCAATTCTTTCTTTTCGTGCTCACAACGTGATTACAACACTTGGGTACTCTCAATCACCCTAGAAATTGAAATTTTAAATCCTCCTTATCATCATTCCACCCCTCAACTCGGGGTGATGAGACAAAGCTTTCAATGCTTCCTTTCCACATAATCGGATCCACTAACCTTAATTCATAATCCAACTTTCGATTTACAGATATAATTACGTGCTCCTACGACGACCAAGGTACCAAACTAATAGACTAATGACTAAACATCTTCCTACTTCCAACCTTACGCTAAGTTTCATTCATGGGATGTCTCACAAAGCGAAATCCAAACAAGGAACCCCCCGATACACTATTACCTAGTATTGTCGATTATCGAGATCCATTAGGCCCTCCGTCCATAACATGTACCCTGTTATTCCGTCTCTTGATAGAAAAAAAATTATATCTCCTCCCGTAATTACACTTAACAAAGGACATTTCGCTAATTGTACAATCGTTCAGTATTGGTGGAAACCACATTCTATAAACCTTGAATACATACCATTGGGATTCTCGAAATCCCGTTCCTAGTCATATGGGTGTAACTCTCAACTCCCACATCTCTAAAGGATAGGTATATCAATGCGCTCTTCCTATCACCAAGTCTTAAGCTCTAAACATAATATTGAGTTAAATATTTTTGCTCAACGGTAAACCCAGTACACACTGAACCATGACAACAAGGTTCCTAAACACTCCGGGGTTAAACATTTTGATACTACTATACCCTTAGAAGTCCCTATAATAGATAATATAAGTACGAGTCCGACCCTCTCGTAGGTGAGGCCTCGCCAGAATAAAACATACTGCCCTAAGGCAACCACTCCGATAGCCTTGAAATCACTGTCCACTGTTGTTTTAACCATTTTTATAAACCATAATTAGTATAATGTCGTACTCGCATATCACATAACTAATACGATAATTCTCAATAAAAAAAATATAAATTACTAATAGTGCACCCATTGGTCCTCAGCGGAGAACACTAACGACAATCCCATTTTACCAATGGAACATATACATAATAATAACGTTATAGATATACGCATTAAATTCTTCTCACATGCAAATCTAGCAATAAAAAAAATATAATTACTTTCTCGTGTTACATAAAACACGCTTCATCCTCTGAGGATAAAACTCATACTTCTACTTTGCCACTCGCCTTGGCTACTTAATCGTCTTCCAGACATAACGCATCTGTCTGAACCAAATCAAAAATTAAATTAATCATTTCCCTTGTAAGCGCCATGCCCCTGCCCTTATTCTCACTTCGAAAATTTTTAACTCCTATGGTTTTACTCTGCACAAAATACCTCAACACATAACCTACTTATCTCCTGGAATACATTCGAAAACTCACGAACGACTGGAATCGAATCCAGGAGAATCACAATCTCCTTATAGGTATCCTCCTTTATGTAATACAAGTAGGTGGAAGATCCCCCTTCTGGGCGAGGCATCGCCACCAAAACATATCCTCCCGCAATGGCAAAGATAATACTCCCACTGAATCAATTTATCATGGTTCTGTACGTAGCGAGCCAATCCGTGCCAATAATGACGTCGTGCTCACGTATAACTAAAACTAGTATGACTGTAGGTAAAACCAAACAACTAAACTATATACCTACATCCCAGCGTATAAATAAAATTAATGACCCTTTTCCCAATGATGAGTCTACGCATGACACCGTACTCTCAGTAGTGTCTAAAAATCCTAAGGTTCATGCAAAGTGAGTATCTATGAAACAGTATGACGCCTCAGTATTGAATAAAATGTGTCCTATAGTATTAAAAGGAAGGAACATACCATAAATGACCGATGATGGCTGCTGGATTTCAGTAGGCTGGACGTCGTACACACATTCGTGTTGTTTCTGTCCCTGCTACTGGGGTATCTTACTCTTGTCTGGGAAATCCTACCTCCGGTGACCCATCCTGCAGCAATTGAAGCATCTACCTCTAAACTCTTTCATTTTACGGCTCTATTGATTTTGGTCCGGTTGTACAGTTCCACTTTTTCCTTAGCCTTGTTGAGCATCTTGATGAAAAATGACATCTGGTTGAGGACAGTCCCTCCACTTGTGACCTGTTTGTACACACTTATAGCAGAGTCCTGAAAGTTCTCACTGGTTGGGTTGGAGTTCCTCTCCAGTCTGATCCGAATAAGTTCGACGTTCATGATCGTCCATTCCACATTTAAAACACCTCTTTATGAATTCACTCTGACCCCGGTTTCGTTGGCCCTGACGCTTTTGGGTTTCCCTTCACAATGTGTTACCTTCGTGGATTTTACGGTCTTGAGGAGCTTGTTGTTGCAATTTTAGTGTCTTCACACACTTATTATTTCTAGTCATGAAAGATTGACTATACTCTCTAGATCTTTTTCCCCGTATAAGCTGTATGATGCGTTCTTGATACTGTAAGACCGCAGTGGTAATTGCCTGTGCCACAATACTTGCTAACTCGGTGCTTGATACTCTCTCTAGAGACACCTGAGGTGTGAACAGACCTTGCTCATTGACTCCTCTAACGGCATTAGCTTGTTATTCTTGACGATCCATCTGAAATTTTAAATAATCTGGATGAGTTCATCATTCACATAAACAAATCGCAGAAGCACGAATTCCCAACGCATAAAGATGAATCCAACATTCCTAATATTAGGACTCGAAATCAACGACGCTAAGCTGGAAATGAAATAAGTCGTACAGATCCTAAAGGACACTAAAACCTGATGCTCTCATACCACCTGTGACACCCCGCCTAATTAAATAACGGGTGATCAGTCCTTTATTAAATTAAAATCAAGGTGAACGGTTGGTTCATTCTTAGCATCACTGTCGCAAAATAAAATTTCCAATTTAAACACCCTAATAATTAAGCTAAGTGTCAAAACAATTTTTAAAACCTTATTTCCATTTTATTAAATCCAAATATGAAAACCTTTAATAAGTAACAGTCTAAGAATCACACAATTATTAATACTGGAAATAAACATCCATGAATTTAACCATTTAGATAAACTAATACCAACTTTAAAACTACAAAGGAAAAACCATCCTGATAGTAATCAAATCCCAAAGAGTAAAAATACTAAAGAAAAATAAACATAATCTCTGACAAATCCAACATAATAAGAAAACAGGCGACACATGCCCAACTAGTTAGAACTGAAATAAGAGTGGGATCAACAACGAGGTAGTCTAAGCAAATGGCCTGCAACTCCCACATAAGCTGCAGCACGTCCAGTCCAAAGAATCTAAGCATAGCGCCCCTGTAACTGGGCACCTGTAATATATATATATATATATATATATATATATATATATATACAAGAAAGAAGAGATAACAAGAAATGGGTTAAAGAGCGATTGTAAAACAGTTTAGATTTAGTTTAGCAAGTATTTAAGATGATTACCGGCTAATGTAACAACCATGTTAGTATTCGACACTCTCTTGAGAATTCTCACCTCTCATTCTAGTATGCACGCCTACCGTACTAATAAATATCATAAGTTTTTCTAACTTATTCTCCATAAGGTTTCAAGTTGACATTTTCTATGGCTAAGATAATTATTTTCTGAGGATAAGGTTCGCACAGCTATCTCATTTCATTTGAAAAATATGCCAGTGTTGTCACAAGATTTCCAAACACTTATGTTAAAGTCGGAGTATTGATTCATCACTGAACTACTTTTTATACACAGATGAAAGTTCCCAGTTTCATGTCTATATATAAATATATATATTAAATCACTCATATAATATATATACTATCGGCACCCCACCTAAACTATGGTGCTGGCATACTCTGCTATCAAGTCCCCGTATCACACAAACAAAGGGAAATACTAGTCCGGAATCACTCTCGAACTGTATTAACATAATACACAAACAAATGGAGGCGAAGCATAGTTCCAGGTCCTAAGAGGTCAGCACATACCCTCACGTCTCTTGGAACATCTGACTATCATTTTCGGATAGCCTGTATTAAGGATACTATCTTCTAGGGTACGAGTTAATATTCTCCATAAAGGTCCAATCGAGATAAGATCGCCCCGGCACGGAAACCCCCGTGATAGCAAGTAGCCCGGGTATGATTTTTACACAGATATATAATATATGCATAGTCACACAGTCATATATATAAATATTCACATTTTCTAAATTAGGTGCACCCACGACCCATAATTATATTTATCCGTTCTTAATACTTTCTACTCGTTTATCCCGTATAACGGACTCGTCTCTTTTATTTTCATTTATCGATTATTCCATACTTACTTCATACCTCTCGAACTATTCTATTTACCTAAGTATAATTTCAGTAGGTACTCTCACTTACTTTCTAGTCTAACTTCCTAAAGAGTCTCAATCTTTTATTTAAACGTTCACATAATTACATATGTGTAAATCACTCCCCGTTAACCCTTAATTTCATCTTGCATTACATTCTCACTTATTGGGGTTTACTCAAACCCTACTGATCCTATTTATATCCTAAAATGTTCTAACAATAATACTCAAGGGTTACTACGCATTTTAATCGCAATAAACCATAATAAGAGGAATATGCACTTTTCCAGGAGGGGTCGATCGATCGATGGAAGGGGGTCGATGTAATACCCGGTATTTTTATGCTATATTAATTTGGGGATTTATTAAATTTAATGTGAGATAATTATCTAATAAAAATCCGAAAATTTATTATGTTATGATTATTAACGTGACGAGAGTTAGTAATTATGGAAAAATTGTTGAATATTACTATTGAGCAAAGTAATATATGATATTGATTATATTGAATGTCACGAGTGAATGAACTGACAATTTTGGAAATTTGAATCGGGACTCGCCCGTGTCGCGTCGAGACTAAATTTTGTTAAATAAAAAGTGAATATTTTATAAGTTGTCCGTATGGTCATTTTGAGTGCGCCAACGCATCCGAAAAGGTTGAGATAGTCAGAAAAGTGTCCCCGGGGGTGTAGTTTGGGTCTCGGGGCGGTTCTAGGCCAAATTAGTGACCCGGGAGGGCATTTTAGTCATTTTACATATTTGGGTAATTAAACCCACGAAATTCAGCAACCTATATCATCCATTTAGGTTAGCCATTTAGGGTTAGAATATTCAAAATCCTAGTACGGCCATTGGAGAAGAGAGGGAAAGCTCTCAAGGCAATTCAAGGCCAAAAAGTCACCGGTTTGCACCGCCGCCACCACCAACGCGTAGATCGCGAGAAGAGGAACGCAACCATACCAAAATCAGCCATAAATCAGAATACCAGAAATCCCAGGGAAGTGTTTAACTTGCTATTTTTGTTGGTGCAATCTTCATATTAGTTTAGGAATGATTAGGGATGAATTATGTAGAAGAAAACCCAATTTGTGATAGGAAAATCCATGTAGTATTGGTTTGTATGATGATTCTGGAAACCCTTGCCATGTAGAGGAAATTAACCACGAAATTTTGATGATATTGAGAAAGAAATTCTGCAGAAAAATTGGTTAGGAATATGTTTAAGGAAATTTTAGGCTTCTTGATAATTAGATGTAATTTTGGGTAGAAATTCCATGTTTAAATGATGAATATGTACATGCCTTACGTTGGAAACATCTGGTATACTGTTATAATGTTAGTAGTAGAATTCTTGGACGTTTGGGGTTGGAAAACATGTATTTGGATGAAGAAAATTGGTAGAACTCGTAACTGCAATTCTGCAGAAAATCGAAATACCTGCTTGATCGATCGATCGAGCCTAGAGCTTTAATCGATCGAAGGTTCGATCGATCGAGCCCCAAACCTCGATCGATCGACCCCTCCTGGCAGAATCTTACTTCCCTTTGTAAATGTTTTAAAAATCGACTTGTCGTGTTATAATTCTTGGGCATTCTTAGTATAATGATTTGGGAGACATAGAGGACCAGTAGGACGTATAAAAAATGTTGGGATCATTAATATTCGACGAGAATGGTATTTATGGGATGTTTACTATAGGGTTAGTAAATTGATATATTAAAGGGTGAGGCGCGTAAGAGAATCACGTTGAAACATAAATATGACACATACTGAATTTTCTACTTGGAAGGATAAAGTCCACGAGTGTCACGTAATAAGTGAGAAAACCCTTCGAGTTAAGGTTAGAGATGAAACCTTATACGTAATACTAATAATGTGAAATTAAGGATAAATGTTGTAATTATGGGTGAAGAGAGGAACCTACATTAATATGATAAAAGTGGTATATTTATATGATTGTGTGTGCATATATTATATACATGTGAAAACCATGCCCACGCTACTTGCTATCCCTGAGGTTACCGCGCTGGGACAGTATTATCTCGATGGGACCTTTATGGGGGATATTGACTTGTACCCTAGAAGATAGATGTCCTTAGTACAGGCTATCGACGTGATAGTTCAGACGGTCCTAAGAGACACAGGCATGTGCCATCCTCTTAGAGACTTGGAATCTATTCTTCGCCTCAAATTTGGTTGTGTATTTTGTTAATACAATTCAAGAGTGATTCCGATTGTATTCCCCTTAATATGAGTGATATGGGGTTTTGGATAGTAGAGTATGCACGCACCGTAGTTTTATTTGGGGTGCTGTTATTATATATATATTATACGAGTAGATAATATATGTATATGAGATTTGGAAACTTGAAACTGCCTACTGTGATTTGATAAGTGGGACATGGTTGATGACTCAAACAGTAAATACTTGTTTTGTGATAGTATAATATGACACTGGGAAACTTTATAAATTATTAAAGCTAAAACGAGAGTTGTGCTACTAATTGGAAATATTCTTTTTAAACAATGATATTGTTCGGTTTTGAAATCTTGAGTAAGTTAAGATAAGATAAATTATGGGAAAGGTTAGTATGATAAAATGGTAAGATAACCCGTTGGGAAGGTTAGTACGATAGGCGTGCACATTAGAAGAGAGGTGAGAATTTCTCAAGAGAGTGTCGCTCTAATATGTTGTTGCATTGGCGTGTATCAATTTAAATACTTGCTAAACATATTTTATATCAATCACACTTTCGGGCTCTGACCCGTTTTTCTCTCTCTCTCTCTCTTGTATATATATGTATGTATTACAGGTGCCCAGCCACAGGGGCGTCTTGCTTAGGATCTCTTGGAAGGAATGCGCTGCAGCTTAGGTGGGAATTGCAGGTCTCTTGATTAGATGACTTCGTTCATTCGGATCCACTCTTAGTATTTTCATTTAGTTGAGCATGTGTAGCTCTTTCCATTATTCCATTATCATTGGGACATTTGTATTTAAGTTATTTCCAGTATTGTTACTATAGGTTTTATTCAGTTCGATTGTGTCACTTTATATTTTTCATGTTGACATTCGATTGACGAATGTTTTAAATTAGTTGGACTATGTTGCAGATATTTAATGTGGTGTGATTCTTACTAATTGAATGTTGTTAATAAAATAAATGTTTTTCTTTAAAAAAAATTTGGGAAGTTATGTATGAAAATGGTTTTGACGCTTAGCTTAATTATTTAGGGTGTTAAATTGGAAAATTATTTTATCGATAGTGATGCTAAGAATGAACCAACTGTATACCTTGATTTAATTTAATAAAGGAGTGATCGTCCGGTATTTAATTAGGCGGGGTGTCACAGGTGGTATAAGAGCATCAGGTTCTAGTGTCCTTAGGATCTGTACGGCTTATTATGCTTTCAGCGTTACTTTGTTTGTTATAGAGCCCTATGTTTAGGATTGTCGATTCCTTTGACGAGATTTCGTTCTCTTGCTATAATGTGTATAATTTCGTTCGGATGTGTGCGTGTGCCGAGCGATGACGGATGTCAGAAGAGGATCGTTAAGAGTACATCAGGGGGGCAGGCTCAGTTGTGATTATGAAATATATCCGAGGATGATGACCGTAGTCGAGGTCACCTCCATTATGGCACGAGAAGCCACGACTAGAAAGGCGACTAAGGTGCAGCAATGATTTTCAAATGCTGTTATAGTCAAATGAGGTGCGAGGGTAAACTTACCCAACGTATTACAAAAACGTGTAGAGACTGTCAGTGGGAAATTTTAGAAACGAGAAAATTGTATGTGTTTACCAAAGGAGGTAAAGTATCCAAAGGCTTAGATATAGAACGGCTGTGGAAAACTGAAAGTGAAAATTTAGAGAAAATTTTCTTGGCTTTCGGGACGAAATTATAATGGTTGGAGTCAATCACCAATTTTAGAAGTGGAATGCTATGCCTATAGGAGAGCCTTAGGTACAGTGCTGACCATATGTTCCTTCCTTAACTGTTCAAGATTAGAAGCAAGTGTGGTTCTGAACTCATTGAGAGAGGGCATGTCAGGGGTCCATTCGTGAATATGAATCTTAATCGTTAGCGAATTTTGTATCGGAAGAGGTAGATACTAGTGGAGGAAACGACTCCAAGTGGGAGACCAACTTGTAATAATAGTTGATAATACTCGAGGAGGAAATTCTAATGGACGACCTATTCAGAGGTTGACATTGTCACATTTTGTCAAAATAGATGATAACGCTTCTTTGTGGGGGAAGTTAAAGAAATCGAAGAATTTAGTCGAGAATGAGACTTAATGCAACGATGGTGGTATAGCACCACAAAAGGATGTGGATACACATCAGGAAAACCATTTAAATGCTTCAGATAGTTAAATTCTTACCAAGTGATGGTAAATTCAGTAAGTACTATTATAGATAGTAACATGATCTTTATGGCCTGAAAAGTTAAGAGAACAATCGGGATGGTTAACAGGAATCGAGTTTACTAAAGTCCGAGAGGAGGACAAATCCTAACCTGGTTAGTAGGATAGGTGGTAAGTGGATTATGTACTGAGGTATTTTGTGCGGAGTGAGATCGCTCACGATAATATGTTCCAAAGTGAGTATAAGGACAAGAATATGGTGCATAGTAAAAGGCAACGATTAAAATGATTTTGTTGTGGTTTGGGCAGACGTGTTAAGTCCGAAAACCATTTGCGCAGTCAAGACGATTGACAAGGTAGAAGTGTAAGTTGTATCCTCAGAGGATGGGGCGTGTTTATGTGACACGAGAGAGTCACTATATTTTGTTCATTGCTAGATTAACATGTGAGACGAGCTTAATGCATATAATTATAAATGTTACCATTATGTGAATATTTTTCCCTAGTGTAGCGGGATTTTTCTTTAGCGCTATCCGCGGAGGATGAATGAGTATATCAACAGTGTTTTATACTTCATTGAGGTTACTCGTTGTAGTGATGCGATACACGAGTATGATATTATCCTTGCTAAAACGTTATAGAAATGGTTAGTACGATAGTGGGCATTTATTGCTAGGCTATCGGAATGGTTGCATTAGAGCAACATGTTTTATGTTTTGTTTTGGCAAGCTTTACCTGTAAGAAGGTTGGACTTGCACTTATATTATCTATCCAAGAGACTTCGGAGGAGATAGTGGGCTCGAGATATTCGATGCCAATGTAGGTATAGACTTTGTCAGTATAATTCCGTATGTATCAGAATTTACCATTGAGCGAAAAGATTTGACCCAGTATTATATTTAACACTCCGGACTTAGTGATAGGAAGAGTGTAGTGTTATATTCACCCTTTAGAGAGGTGGGAGATAAGATTTATACCCCTATTATTAGGGAAAGGAATTACGAGAATTCCGAGTGTATGTATTCGAGGTTTATGAAATGCTATTACCACCAACCTATACTGAATAATTGTGCAATTAGTGAAACGTTCTTTGTTAAGCATAATTACGGGAGAAATTGTAACTTTTCTGTCAAGGGACAGAATAAAGGGGTATACACTATGGACGGAGGACCTAACGGATTTCAATAACCGACAATGCTAGGTAGTAGTGTATCGGAGGGGTTCCTTATTTGGATTTCTCTTTGCGAGACATCCCACGCATGAAACTTAGTATAAGGTTGTAAATAGGGAGATGTCTGGTCACTATTCCATGAGTTCGGTACCCTAGTCGAAATGGGATCAAGTAATTATACATGTAAGTTGGAAGTTGAATCTTGTTTTAAAGCCACTGGAGACGGATTGTGTGGTAAGAAAGCATTGAAAGTTACCCCACGAGTTAAGGGGTGGAACGCTGATATAGAGAATTTAAGGATTTTGATTTTTAGGGTGATTAGAGTGTTGTAATCACGCTGCAAGCACCGAGGAAAACAAAGAATTTGTTTATTAATATGGAGCGTATGTGATGCTTACGCTAGTATGCCCGGTTTATAGGGTGTGTAGACATCCTGGTTAACTGATGCTAAAACTCGTCCGAGATTAAGGGGCGTGGCAATGGACGTGTAAATGTGTTTGTGGGGCTAATAGAATGAAGTGGAAGTGATATAGCGGATTAAACGCCAAATGAGGGGCGATAATCCATACATAAGGGTGCAATTAGAATAGCACGCCCTAACTTGATTGGAAGGCTGTGGGAAGCCATTTAAGAAGGGGTATTCCTTGAATGGAACAGAATTAAATTATTATGAGGAACACTCGGAGCAGAGTTGTTAGTAGTCAAGTGTGAGAACGAATTGCACATACAAAGGGTGATGATGTTAGTATGGTATAAGAGATCCAGAAGTGCGCTTCGTGGAGAGAAGAGCACGGGTCGAAACTCTCAGCATACTCCAAAGAGGGAAGGGGAGTATTACGTGTCACTTAATGTGAGACATTTAAAGGGAAGAATCGATGTTTAGCGAGACGTAGTGAGTAGTCTCTACATGAACCGCCCATAGGTAAGGTTTGGTTGAAAGAGGAGAATCAACCAAAGAATTTTGTGTTTATCGAAAATTCCTGAACTTGGAAGAAGTCGGTAAAGACGGTAAAGTTCTTGGATGAGTTGCCATCCTCAAAACAAGACCAAGGGTTTATCCCGAACATGTGAATTAAGTCGCCGAGAAGGAAGTGATTGATATTCCTTTGGGCTGGCTTATAATATTAACTGTTATGCCTAAGACTTCCTTTGAAAGGAAGGATCGTGCCAGTGCATGGTCCGGCGCAGTATAAATTTTTGAATCAGGATGAGATTGGTGAATCCCACCTTTGATATGGGATTTCAGGAACCATCGGAGAAAAGATTTCATTTTGAGTAGGATGTATCACCCTTAGCCAAAGAATGGGCGCACTGTGATTAAAGATTTATGGAGCCACGTGAAGGAGATTTTAGAATCTTGATACGATGATTTCAAGAATGCTCTGTAGAAGCACTCGTACCTGTTGTCGCGTACAAGGTACTTATTAAAGTTTTGTTATGGAAGAACCTCGACTATTCTCCTTCCGTATGTTATAGGAGAGTAAGTAATCAGAATTTTTGGATCGATCGAGAAGACATCCGATAAATGTGGTAGAATTCCACGACTGTTTTAGGCGAGCAAGAGTGATCAAATGTTCATAATATTTTCTCAGAATGGGAGTTTTGTATATGAATAAATTCGAGTAATTGTCATGTAGTGAGGTGCGGCCTCCTAATGTTAGTGAGATTATGAAATTATAACGCATAGGCGTGACCTATGCGAATGTTTTCTGGTGGGAGCACAATGTGAGGAAAAAGCTATAGTGATTGAGCGTAGTACGATGTGGATAGTTTGCGTATTGACGAGGGATATCCAGATTTGTTCTTACCAGGTATGCCTTATTTTCCGAATTTCGGGACGAAATACCGTTATGAGGGAGGAAGTATGTAATACACCGTATTTTTATGCTATATTAATTTGGGGATTTATTAAATTTAATCTGAGATAATTATCTAATAAAAATCCGAAAATTTATCATGTTATGATTATTAACGTGACGAGAGTTAGTAATTATGGAAAATTTGTTGAATATTACTATTGATCAAAGTAATATATGATATTGATTATATTGAATGTCACGAGTGAATAAAATGACAATTTTGGAAATTTGAATCGGGATGCGCCCGTGTCGCGTCGGGACTAAATTTTGTTAAATAAAAAGTGAATATTTTATAAGTTGTCCGTATGGTCATTTTGAGTGCGCCAACGCGTCCGGAAAGATCGAGATAGTCAGAAAAGTGTACCCGGGGGTGTAGTTTGGGTCTCGGGGCGGTTCTAGGCCAACTTAGTGACCCGTGAGGGCATTTTAGTCATTTTACATATTTGGATAATTAAACCCACGAAATTCAGCAACCTATATCAGCCATTTAGGTTATCCATTTAGGGTTAGAATATTCAGAACCCTAGTACGGCCATTGGAGGACTCTTACTTCCCTTTGTAAATGTTTTAAAAATTGACTTGTCGTGTTATAATTCTTGGACATTCTTAGTATAATGATTTGGGAGACATAGAGGACCAGTAGGACGTATAAAAAATGTTGGGATCATTAATATTCAACGAGAATGGTATTTATGGGATGTTTACTTTAGAGTTAGTAAATTGATATAATAAAGGGTGAGACGCGTAAGAGAATCACGTTGAAACGTAAATATGACACCTACTGAATTTTCTACTTGGAAGGATAAAGTCCACGAGTGTCACGTAATAAGAGAGAAAACCCTTCGAGTTAAGGTTAGAGATGAAACCTTATACGTAATACTAATAATGTGAAATTAAGGATAAATGTTATAATTATGGGTGACGAGACGAACCTACATTAATATGATAAATGTGGTATATTTATATGATTGTGTGTGCATATATTATATACATGTGAAGATTATGCCCACGCTACTTGCTATCCCTGAGGTTACCGCGCTGGGACAGTCTTATCTTGATGAGACCTTTATGGGGGATATTAACTTGTACCCTAGAAGATAGATGTCCTTGGTACAGGCTATCGACGTGATAGTTCAGACGGTCCTAAGAGACGCAGGCATGTGCCATCCTCTTAGAGACTTGGAATCTATTCTTCGCCTCAAATTTGGTTGTGTATTTTGTTAATACAATTCGAGAGTGATTCCGATTGTATTCCCCTTAATATGAGTGATATGGGGTTTTGGATAGTAGAGTATGCACGCACCATAGTTTTATTTGGGGTGCTGTTATTATATATATATTATACGAGTAGATAATATATGTATATGAGATTTGGAAACTTGAAACTGCCTACTGTGATTTGATAAGTGGGACATGGTTGATGACTCAAACAGTAAATACTTGTTTTGTGATAGTATAATATGACACTGGGAAACTTTATAAATTATTAAAGCTAAAACGAGAGTTGTGCTACTAATTGGAAATATTCTTTTTAAACAATGATATTGTTCGGTTTTGAAATCTTGAGTAAGTTAAGATAAGCTAAATTATGGGAAAGGTTAGTATGATAAAATGATAAGATAACTCGTTGGGAAGGTTAGTACGATAGGCGTACACATTAGAAGAGAGGTGAGAATTTCTCAAGAGAGTGTCGCTCTAATATGTTGTTGCATTGGCCTGTATCAATTTAAATACTTGCTAAACGTATTTTATATCAAACACACTTTCGGGATCTGACCCGTTTTTCTCTCTCTCTCTTGTATATATATGTATGTATTACAGGTGCCCAGCCACAGGGGCGTCTTGCTTAGGATCTCTTGGAAGGAACGCGCTGCAGCTTAGGTGGGAATTGCAGGTCTCTTGATTAGGCGACTTCGTTCATTCGGATCCACTCTTAGTATTTTCATTTAGTTGAGCATGTGTAGCTCTTTCCATTATTCCATTATCATTGGGACATTTGTATTTCAGTTATTTCCAGTATTGTTACTATGGGTTTTATTCAGTTCGATTGTGTCACTTTATATTTCGCATGTTGACATTCGATTGACAAATGTTTTAAATTAGTTGGACTATGTTGCAGATATTTAATGTGGTGTGATTCTTACTTATTGAATGTTGTTAATAAAATAAATGTTTTTCTTTAAAAAAAAAATTTGGGAAGTTATGTATGAAAATGGTTTTGACACTTAGCTTAATTATTTAGGGTGTTAAATTGGAAAATTATTTTATCGACAGTGATGCTAAGAATGAACCAACTCTATACCTTGATTTAATTTAGTAAAGGAGTGATCGCCCGGTATTTAATTAGGCGGGGTGTCACAGTCGATCGATCGATGTTCTTGGGTCGATCGATCGATCAAGCAGTTATGGCGAAAACTGTATTAACCCAGTTACAGAAATCCATCTCCAACCTCAACCAAATCTCCATATATGATTCCCAAACTCCCAACAAATGATACTACAAGCACTATATACCCAAATATATGATTTTCTATGTAAAATATGTGAGTTTTCATCAAGTATAATAATTTAAAGGGGTAAAATTTACATAGACTTCAAGAACCCTAATATTTTCTTTAAATTTCAATTCTTCCAATTGTTTTCCAGATTTTTTACTTCTAAATCCATGAAATTTCATGGTGTATCCTCTACATACGAATTAGATGTCCAGAATATGATTACTTTTTCTACGACATGTGAATTCTAGTCTCCAAACTACACTTTCTTTCAAGAAACAAGTTCTAAACAACCCTATACTAACACAATTGAGACATTAACTAAAAATAAAGCAAGATAGATACTTGTCCGGAAATTTAGTTTCTGATTTGTGGAAGAAAGTGGTGTAGTTGTGTTCCCCGTCGCGCGATCTACGATTTGGCGGTGGTGGCGGTGCAAACGGTGGAGTTTTTGGCTTTGAACTCCTTGGAGAGCTTTCCCACTTCTTCTCCAATGGTCTTTCTTTGGTTATGCTTTTGTTAACCCTAGATGATAACTCCTAGAAGCTGATATAACCTTGGAAAATTCGTGGGTTTAGTTACCCAAAAATACAGAATGTCTAATATGCCCTCCCAGGATGTCAATTAGTCCTAAAAACACCTCGAGACCCAAACTAAACCCCCGGGTACACTTTTCTTACTATCTCGACCCTTCCGTACACTTTGGCAAATGACCATACGAGTGACTTATAATTTATTCACTTTTTATAATAACAATTTAGTTCTAACACGACACAGGCGCATCCCAACTTAAATTTCCATAATTGGCATTTTATTCACTCGTGACAATTTTAATAAAATCAAATCTACATATTACTTTACTCAATAAGGAATATTTAACAAATCAACCAATTTCCAATAATTAATAACTCTCGCCACTCTAGTAAATATTTAAATCAAATTTCCGAATTAATATTAAATTAATATCTCAATTTAAATTTAATAATTCCTCAAATTTAAAGGCCATAAAAATACGGAGTATTACAATACTCTTATTGTAAATTATAAATGTCCAATCCACTTTTTATGTTATTTACTTACTTAAAGACACTTTATTAAATTAACCATATTTTTAAATACAAAAATACTTTTTATTAAAATCAAAACTCTTAAAAACGTAAAAAAAAATAATGACCAATAGTTTTTAAAACTTGTGCCAGCGATAAATTTACTTTTGGTCTACTCAGTTTTACAATACCCTCATCATGCCTACGACAAATCTGTGTATCATACTTTAGGGTAAATCAATATACTAATGTCTAGTATATGCAGTCTATGTCTTCACAACTACACATCCTAATGATATCAACATAATCATATAGATTTCATATTTAATGTAACAACCCCCATTTTCTCATGTAAAAGTTGGCCAGACACGAAACATTGAAGATCGAGCTTATTTGTCAAATAATACAATTCTCAGCATCAAACCCTATAAAGCATATATTTAAAAACCATAATTGAGTTTAAATTGATATCCGAAGCGATAATAAAATCCAACATGCACCAAGTGTAAATGAAATCCAGCATAAGATTAAGTACCTCAAACCAACATAACGTAAATAAATTTCAGGATAATTTCCATGCAAAAGTCCCAAGTGAAATAAATAAACAGAAGTGGAGTAGCACCTAAACTAGAATCAATAAATCTAGAGAATTTAATGAGCAAAAGGAGACTGTAAGGCTGATTCATCAACAGTCCTGTTATCCATGTCTAGGAGCACCTAGGCGGAGAAAACATTTATAATTTGGGCAGCGCCCTAGAGTTGCAAGAATTAATTTAGTTAATTTAAAGTGGAATAAATACAGTCAATTCAAAGTAAATATCCCCCCATCATCATTCACATACGATTAACAACTCACCCCTCATCTAAGTATGATATTACCGGTATCCGAACAAGTCCCGAAATAATAAATGACAATTGTGTCAATTTAATATCAAATGTATTATCTATAGTCAACATGCTAAAACGTAACCTTCCACATATATATTATCAATGCCTAAAATGTGCCAGTCTCATATATCTTGTAAAGGTGACATAAACATCTATTATGCACATTACATAGTATGAGTCTGTAATTTACTATCTACGTTATTAGACAAATTAATCAATCTCATTTAATCTAGGTAATTATATATATGTCATTTTATATATGCGATACTAAAAGGCATCAACCAGTGGTGTCTTGTTCGTGCTCTATCGGTAAGTTCGAAGGGATGCACTATCCAATCAGACATCACAAAATACATAGTCAACACATACTCTGTATGTAGCTAGTCAACCCATCCCTAAGATAACATTGTACTCGTGCATATCTAGTACTAGTAAGTCTGCTACAAAGTGAGTTGTCCTATCTCGATCCCTATACCCCGACATACCGAACGTATGGATGCCCCTCTACCCACAGGTGAGTTTGTGTGGAGTACAATATCAGAAGAAAAATCTATCATCCCAGTCTCATGTGCAAAACCAGTGCAAACGAATGAATGAGATGCCCTCATGTCAAATAAAATACGACTTATGTGTCCAAAGTTAAGGAACATACCCTCAACTTCCTAAGCTGGCGCTGCCCCCTCTATCGAAATAATGTGATAAATTCTTTCGTACTACAGCGGTGGCTGATGCCCCTGAGGTGGCGCGGCGAGTGCTGGAGCAGTTGGTGCAGCAACTCCAGGAGCTAGAAACGGTGGGCATTATCCCTGTGGTGCTATATGTCCCCTCTTCCGTCCATGATCCTGAGGTGCCTGATTACCCCGAGGACACCGGCTCAATGTATAGCCCCGTTATCTGCAAGTGTAACAGTTCCCATGAAACAGGCATCATTCTGCCTATCAGCCCTGCTGGCCTCGACCCTACTAACCTTGGCCCTGATGGCCTCTATGATACTGGTCCTGCTAACCCTGCATGTTTTGATCATCAGAATCCCTGAATCGCTTATGATGATTTACGGACGAGATACCCCTGAACTATTGGGTCCAGGTACGCTATCCCCACTCCTCTTACCATACTAGCTCAATGACTCGGCTCCTTATCTCTTCTCTCCCTTGTTCTTCAGGAAGGCCATGTGATCCTGGTAGTCAATAAGTGTGGTGTTCACCATTTGATTATACGTGGTTAAGGTCGAGTTTCCCAAAAGAGCCTTCCTAATGGGCCAACTTAATCCCGCTATGAATTTGTCCATCTTTCTTTTCTCTGTATTCACATCCTCCTTTGCAAAGTATGAAAGGGTTATGATATCCTCCTCATAATCCGTCACTGTACGACTCTCCTCCCTGAGCTCCATAAATCGACTCATCATCTCAGACTACATAGCCTGGAGAAAATACTTCCCTTTAATCTCTCCCATAACTCATCTATTATCAGGATGTCTCCCTCTGAAATAGACGTGAGTGACTTCCACCACTGGAGAATGACCCCTAAAGCCAAAATGAAGCTAACATCTGCTTTCGTACTGGTGTAAACTCCACCATCTATAAACGTCTCTTTAAATCTTTCTTCTACCTGCTTACCATTAAAATATCTGGACTGACCAAGAACTCTGGAGGTTATCCCATTACGAAGGCCTCATTATCTCTATCCCAAACCAACCCTGATGCATGGGCTAGTACGGACACTTGTTGTGGAGGTGGTGGTTGCTTCTACTGAGCCTGTGGCGGTGGAAAGTGATAAAGTATGGATGCCATTGTAGTGGAAACTGCCTGAGTCACAATAGTAGCAATCTCCGCTAGAGTGATCAATTGCGGGGCCAGTGGGGAGTGAGTCCGCTGTTGTGACTTAGGCTAAGCCTCGTCCTTTATAGTAGGCACGACTACACGCCTAGGTCTACCCCTCTGTTATTTTTCCATCTGAAAGTAAACAAGGTTCGAATTAGAACAAAATGAAAGAATACAACGAACCCTAAGCACATGCTCTACATATCAAAGGACGCAATGCAAAATTTAAGGAACACAACACAGATCCTAAGGACACTAGAACTTGGATGCTCTGATACCAACTACAACAACCCTTATTTTCTCAAGTAAAGGTTGGCCAGACACGATGCGGCGAAGATCAGGCTTATTTGTCAATTAATAAAATTCTTAGCATCAAACCATATAAAGCATATATTGATAAACCATAATTGAGTATAAATTGATATCCAAAGTGATAATAAAATCAAACATCCACCAAGTGTAACTGAAATCCAATATAACAGTAAGTATCTCAAACCAACAGGAAGTAAATAAATCCCGGGATATTGCCCATACAAAAATTCCAAGTAAAATAAATAAACTGAAGCAGAGAAGCACTTAAACTATAATCAATAAATATGAAGAATCTGATGAGCAAAAGGATACTGCAAGGCTGATTCATCAGCGGTCCTCTTATTCATTTCTAGGAGTACTTGGGGGGAGAACACGTTTATAATTTGGTTCGGTGACCTATAGTTGCAAGAATTAACTTGTTTAATTAAAAGTGCAATAAATATAGTCAATTCAAAGTAAATATACCCCATCATCGCTCACATACAGTTAACATCTCACCCCTCGTCCAATTGTGATATTACTCGTATCCGAATAAGTTCCGAAATAATAAATGACAATTGTGTCAATTTAATATCAAATGCATTATCTATATTCAACATGCTAAAACGTAACCTTCCACATATATATTATCAATTCCCAAAGTGTCCCAGTCTTATATATCTCATAAAGGTGACATAAACATCTTTATGCACACTATATAGTATGGATCTGTAATTTACTGTCTATACGTTCTTAGACAAATTAATCAATCTCATTTAATTCGGGTAATTATATATATGTCCTTTCATATATGCGACACTCAAAGGCATCTACCAGTGGTGTCTCATTTTTTCTCTATCGGTAAGTCCGAATGAATCCTCTATCCAATCAGACATCACAAAACACACATAAGTGGGGTGGTCCCTACGTAGTACATCAGTTCATGGCCCATATCAAGCGGTGACAAAGGATCCTATCATTTACACTTACCTCTCGTAGATGGAGATACTACGTAGTACCTATAATAATGACCTGCACAACGTCTAGCCCACTTGTTCCGACGTGTGCTATGGTCCCGAACGCGCGCAATCCCAATCGATAGGACCATCCATGAACATAGGTATGTCCACACAAATAAATATAAATACATATTATTCTCATATAATATGTATAGGTAATTCTTCTATAATTACCTAAAGTATCCCACATGATTACCCATAAATATTCACCCATTAATAATTAACCATCTCGTTAATTATTAATTACGTCTTTTTTAAAGATTATTTAACCATATAGTTAAATATAATTTCTCAATTAATATATGTGCCATAGTAGAATTTTTAATAAAATAATCATTGACCCAAACACCGTCCCACCAATTCGTATGGTTTTCTAAAAACACCCCAGTTCCATTCCCGATCCTAATTCATCCTACCCCAGGGGCCTAATTGATTCGCCTCCTTGGCTGAATCGATTTTATAACCAGATCTCAAATCAATCTTAGAGAAATAGGCTGCACCCCTAAGTTGGTCAAGCAAATCATCAATTCATGGCAATGAATATTTATTCCATATGGTGACCTTGTTCAACTCCTTGTAGTCGATAAAAAGTCACAATGATCTATCCTTCTTCTTAATAAACAAGACTGGATCATTCCACAATGAAGTACTCCTCCTAATGAATCCAAATCCCAAGAACTTCTCAATCTGGTCCCGAAGCTCCATCATCTCTAGAGGAGCCATCTGATACGATGTACGCACAATGCATCTCATGATCGAAATCAAATCAATAACGAAGTTTATCTCATGACTAGGTGGCAACCTTGGGATCTCCCCAAACACATCTGAAAACTCGTTAACAACCAGGATGGAATCTAACGACGCCACGACCTCTGAAAAAGTATCCTCCTCGATATATTATAAGTGTGTGATCGACCCACCCTCGGATACGGCATCGCAACCAGGTACATCTCCTGCCCCGAAATGGCGAAGACGATGGACCGACCATAACAGTCAGCACATGCTCTGTATGTAGCTAGTCAATCCATCCCTAAGATAACATCGTACACATTCATATCTAGTACAATAAAGTTTGATACAAAAGTGAGTCTCCTATCTCGATCCTTATACCCCGACATACCGAACGTATGGGTGCCCCTCTACCCATAGGTGAGTCTATGTGGAGTACAATATCAAAAGCAAAATCTATCATCCTAATCTTATGTGCAAAACCAATGCTAACGAATGAATGAGATGCCCTCGTGTTAAATAAAATAGGACTTACGTGTCCAAAGATAAGGAATATACCCTCAACAGCCTGAGCAAGTGTTGCCCCTTCTGCCGACACAATGTGGTAAATTCGTCCGTACTGTAGTGGTGGTAGCTGTCCCTAAGATGGGTCGGGTGCTGGAGCAGCTGGTGCAGCAAAACCATGAGCTAGAAATGTTGGGTGTTGTCCCTGTGGTACCTGATGTCCCCTCTAACCTCCATGCTCCTGAGGTGCCTGATTACCCCGAGGACACTGGCTCAATGTATGGTCCCTCTCTTTACAAGTGTAACAGTTCCCGTGAAACAGGAATCATTCTTCTTGTCGCCCTTGTTGACCTTGACCCTACTGACCTTAGCCCCGATGGCCTCTATGCTACTGGCCCTGCTGACCCTGCCTGTTCTAATCATCAAAACCCTTGAATCTCTTATGCTTATTTACAGACGAGGTACCCCTGACCTGCTAGGTTTGGGTCCACTATCCTCGCTCGTCTTACCCTACTGGCTCAACGATTCAGCTCCTTATCGCTTCTCTCCCTTGTTCTTCAGGAAGGCCCTGTGATCCTGATAGTGAAGAAGTACGGCGTTCACCATTTGATTATATGTGGTTAAGGTCAGGTTTCCCAAAAGAGCCTTCCTAATGGGCCAAGTTGATCCCGCTATGAATCTGCCCATCTTTTTTTCTCTGTATTCACATCCTCCTTTGCAAAGTAAAAAAGGGGGGTGAACTCCTCCTCGTAATCCGTTAGTGTACGACTCTCCTGCCTGAGCTCCATAAATTTACTCCTCATCTCAGACTACATAGCCAGGGGAATATACTTCCCCTCAAATCACTCCCAGAACTCATATATTCTCAATCTGTCTCCCTATGCAACTGACATGAGTGACTCCCACCACTGGAGATCAACGCCCATAAGCCAAAATGAAGCTAACATCTTCTTTTATATTCGTGTACACTCCACCATCCGTAAATATCTCTTTATATCTATAATACCCCGTATTTTTATGGCTTTTAATTATGTGATTTAATAAATTAAATTGCCTTGAATTATGAGATTTATAAAAAAATTAATTTGGGATAATTAATTGGAAATTAATCCGAATTTAAATGCTAGCGAGACGAGAGTTAGTATTAGATTATTATTATGTTGTTGAAAATGCTAGCGAGATGAGAGTTAGTATTTGATTATTATTATGTTGTTGAATATTACTGAGTGACTATGGTAATATGTGATTATAGAATTCATTAAAATTGTCGTGAGTTAAAAATACGGCAGTTTCGGTAATTAAGTTGGGACGCACGTGTCAGTCGTGTCAGGACCCAATTTAATGGATTTAAAAATATTTTATTTTTATATCATCTGTATGAGCATTTTGAGTGTGCCAACGTGTCCGGAAGGGTCGAGATAGTCAGAAAACACTAGTCGAGAGTTTAGTTTGAGTACAAAGATGGCGTGTGCTAGCCAACGAAGGAAGAATATCCAGAGGCACGGGCATATGTTCGAATATGGCTAATCGGGAATGAAAATTTGAGGTAAAAACTTTTCTTAGCTCGTAAGAGCGGAGTTTCAATGGTTAGATGCAACAACCACACTTAAAAGTGGAATGTTTTGTCAAGAGAAGGCGTATACGTATGGTTTGACCATAAGTTCCTTCATTAGATGTTCAGTGTAAGATGCAAACGTTGTTCTGAACTCACACAAGAGTGTCAGACAAAGGTCACTTTGTGAGAAGAAATTTAATTATTTAGCGAACCTTACACTGGATGAAGTAGGTGAAATGGAGAAGATGACATTAAAAGGAAAATTTACATGCAAAAAGAATTGTTAGCACTTCTGAGGAATTCTGCTTGGACGGTCAATGCAAATGGTAATAATGTCGCGTTGTGTTAATATGGAGGTAAACATTTCCTTGAGTGGGGAGACGCAAGAATCGAGGAAATTATATAGAGTAAGACTGGGGGAAATGGTGTTGGAGAAGCGCCACAAGGGGAAGACCCAATGGGGGACCCGTTAAAATGATTTAGATAGCTGAATTGTTATCGAGCGATGGTGATTTCAGTAAGAGATGTGAAAACTAGTAGCGTGTTCCTTAGGGCCATCAAAGCTAAGGGAACAACGGAGGTAGTCATCAGAGTTGAGACTACCAACGACCGAGGGTAAGACAACCCTAACATGGTCAGTGTGACTAGAGATAAGTGGAGTATGTGTAGAGGTATTTTGTGGGGAGTGAAACATGTGCGTTATAAATGTTTCTCGAAACAAGTATAGGGATAAGGGTATGTTGCCTAGCAAGGGCAATAGTTATTGAAATTTTTGGTTCGGTACGGTCAAGTGAGTTAAGTCCAGGAACAATTTGAACAGCCAGGGCGATTGGCAAGATAGAAGTATGAGTTATATCCTCAGATGATGATGCGTGTTGTATGTGATACAAACGAGTTACTACATTTTTATTGTTGCTATAATTTCATGAGAGACGAGTTTAGTGATTATCTCGATAATTTTATTATTTATGTGAATATTTTCCCTAGTATCCCGGGGTTACCTTTATTGTTATCCGCGAAGGATGTATGGGAGTATCGATAGTGGTATATATTTTATTGAAATTAATCATTTTAGTGTTATGTTATACGAGTACGATATTATCCTAATTATGGTTTTATGAAAATGATTAAACCAATTGTGTGTGGTTATTGCTAGTCCATCGGGGTTACTACCTTGGGGTAGAATGTTTTGTTATGGCAAGGCCCCATCTGCGAGAGGGCCGAACTCGCGTTTATATATTTTTATATAGTTATATATATGTATTGTTGAGACTTTGAAAAGTATAATGGTCTCGGATATTCGTTCCCGGTATGAGTAGGGATTTCATTGTTATGATGCGGAGTGTATTTAGTTTACTGTTCAGCGGAAAGATTTAGCTGATTATGATAAATAACGCTCAGGATGTAGTAATAAGAAGAATGCATTGTTTTAACACCCTTTAGAGACGTGGGAGTTAATACTCATAGTTTTATGTCTGGGGAGGGGATTTCGAGAGCCCCGATTATATTTGCATGATGTTTATGAAGGTGATTTCCATCAATGTTAAAAGACAGTGTCTTTCGAAAAGAGTTCCTTATTTAAGTGTAATTGCGGAAGGAGATGTAACTTGATTGTCAAGAAACGGGAATATAGGGGTACATGTTATGGACCGAGGGCCTAACAGATCCCGATGATCAACAATGCTAGGGAGTAGTGTATCGGGGGGTTTCTTATTTGGATTTTGCTTTGCGAGACATCCCACACATGAAACTTAGCGTAAGGTTGGTAGTAAAGAGATGTTTGGCCATTCGTACATGATTTGGATACCTCAATCGTTATGGAAGTATATAGTTATAATTGGAAATTAAAGGGGTAAATTACGATATAAGGCCAGTAGAGCCAGTGGTGTGGTGAGGAAGTACTGATAATTTTGTTTTACTATGGCGGATTGAAGGATGCAATGAGGTTAAGGGTAATTTAGGATTTCAAAATTAGGGGGTGATTGAGAATGCCTAAGTAGTATAGTCACGTTACAAATGCATGGGCAATAAAGAGTTTGGAATAAGTATAGAGCATATATGATGTTTAAAACTGTATGTATGGGTTATAAGGGGTGTAGACATCTTGGTTTGCTTATGTGTTAATCGCCGAAATAAGAGGCATAGATGGGTGAAATTATTACTTGTGGGATTAATATGATGAAATGGAAGTGGTAGAGTGAATTAAGCGTCGTGAGAAAGACGATAATCTATTGATTTGTGTGCAATCAGAGTAGCAGGTCCGAATTTGGTGAAAAGGCAGTGGAAAGCCATTTAATAAGGGGGTATCACTTGAGAAGGCAAATATCTAACTATTATGGACAATTTGGAGCGTAGTTACACCCAATCAAATGTTAAGGGTGGCTTACGCATAAATAGAGTGAGGATGTTGATAAAGTATGAGAGTCCAGAGGTGCACAACGGGGTGAAAGGTGCACGGGTAGTAATTTTTGGTATACGCCGAGAGGAGAAGAGGGTTAGTGAGTATCACTTAACGGGAAGAAGTATACGTGAAAGTCGGCATTAAAAGGGGTATAGTAAGTAGTAGATCGGTTGGGGTAAGATGATCAACCACATAATTTTGTGTCAAGCCGACAATTCCAGTGATGGAAGAGTCAAGTTGGAAATTTTCCTTGAGGAGATTTCCAAATTATAGATAAGTAACGAGTTCCTTCAAATATGTGAGACAGGTTGTCCTGAAGGAGAGGAATTGTTATATCCTTGGGTGATTTACACTATTAGATAGTGAACACGCTGGTACGTGGTCCTACGCAGTATTATTCATAACTAGGAGGAGATCCCCAAAATCCATCTTCAACGTGGGGTATCAAGAAGTAGTGGAGATAACATTTCGTTCTGAGAAGGTTGTATCATCTATAGCCTCAGGAGTAGGGGCAAGGTGATTGACGACTGGTGGAACTATATGAAATCAATTTTGGATTCATTGCGATCATTTCATTTCCAAAACGGATATAACTAGTAAGTGAGGTATATTTTCGTAAGGGGGAGAACATATTACCTAATGGTAGAGTTGGGTGAAAGCACCCGTATCTATTCATAGTGTACAAGGTGGTTACTGAGGTTTTGTGGGGATAAACCTTACCATTCTTTCTTTAGATGTTTAGAGGTGAGCAGATTATCAAAGTTTTGGATCAGTACGGAGTTAGAGTCCGATGACTAAAATGGGATAACCACCAACAGTCGTGACTGGCTTTCCCTTGTGTAAAAAGTCACAACGCCGGAAATAGAGATTCAAAGAATGGACAAGAGTAGTCATATGTTCTATGGTTTCTCCCAGGATGGGAGTTTTATGCCTAGTTAAACACGGGAGTTGATACGAAGTGAGGGGCGGACTCGCAATAATATTGAGATAATGCGGCCTATAATGTATAGGCTATTCTTATTCGAAAATTGTTTAGTAAGAGCACAACGTGAGGTGCATTTATTGAGATATAACCCTATAATTGTTAAAGTGTCAAGACTGTTCAACAAGCTTATTGTGAAGCGAGGGTTGTAGTGATTGAGCCTTTCTTTGTATTTTACTTTGAATACCAGAGGATTACAAAATATTTTTTTTTATATGCCTATTTTCCGAATTTCGGGACGAAATTCCGTTATTAGGGGGGAAGTATGTAATACCCCGTATTTTTATGGATTTTAATTATGTGATTTAATAAATTAAATTGCCTTGAATTATGAGATTTATAAAAAAAAAAAATTGGGATAATTAATTGGAAATTAATCCGGATTTAAATGCTAGCGAGATGAGAATTAGTATTTTATTATTATTATGTTGTTGAAAATGCTAGCGAGACGAGAGTTAGTATTTGATTATTATTATGTTGTTGAATATTACTGAGTTATTATGGTAATATGTGATTATAGAATTCGTTAAAATTATCGTGAGTTAAAAATACGGCAGTTTCGGTAATTAAGTTGGGACGCGCATGTCAATCGTGTCAGGACCCAATTTAATGGATTTAAAAATATTTTATTTTTATATCATCCGTATGAGCATTTTGAGTGCGCCAATGTGTCCGGAAGGGTCAAGATAGTCAGAAAATACTAGCCGAGGGTTTAGTTTGGGTCCGAGGGCATTTTTAGGCCTAACCAGCAACCCGAGAGGGTATTTTAGTCATTTTTATTTTTGGTGAATAGTGACCCAAGAAAATGAGGAGATATTTATTAGCCAACACTTGAGTTCCTTAGGGTTTTCACAACCATAGATCATAACGGCAGTTAGTGAGGAAGAGAGGAGAAGTCCAAGGGCTTTCATGGCCATAACCACCACATACCACCACCACCGTCGGATTTGTGACCGGAAAGAGAGGGAGAACCAACCAACAACGTCATCAACGGATCAGAATCGGTATTTTACAGGAAAGTGATTTATCTTGCAAAGATTCAAAGCATATATTTTACATGATAGTGTAAATTTAAAGATTTATTATGAACAATGATATAAATTGTGAAATGGGAGCATTAAATATTGAATCCGGGTAGGGATGCACGTAGTTAAAGCTTCTGGACAGATATTAGGTACAAAATCATGTTCCATGTGTAGGTAATTAAGAATTTAAATCATAATTTATGATGTTCTTGAAGAAATTAGGACGAACTAGGGTTAGAAGATTAATTATGACTTTTGATCCAAGAAACTGTTGATTGAGGATGAGTTAATGATTCTAATAATGTTAGAAATTATGTAAACATGTTGGTATGATGATTAGTATACTTGGTTGAGAGTTTTGGACGTTAAAATGAAGAATTTGAGGTGTAAAAAGTGGAATCCCGTAACTTTTTAAGCAATTTTGGGCAGATACCTGCTTGATCGATCGATCGACTCAAGAATATAGATCGATCGACGATCGATCGATCGACCCCTTTTCTTCGATCGATCGACCCCTGCTGATTTTTGGCAATTGTTTACTTTTAAGGTTTAATGAAAATCCTAAAGCTGAGGTCGATTCTTAGGGCGATTAATATAATATTTTGGAACTTAGATAAGGTCAATAGGGTCTGAGTTATTTTCGAAAAAATATCATAACTTATGGGATTGAGTGTTGTAACTACGAATGGTTATCGAGTGAGGACGGTTGGAGATCTTTAGATTTTAGGACTGAAAGTGGAATGAATGATAACTTAAGGGATTTTAGATTTGCTGAGATAACCTTGGTAATAGATGGGATACCTAATATTCACTTGGGATAGGTATAGGTACCCGAACCCTTATGACGAGACTTGTCACATTAAATAAATAGTACGTAGAATATCCAGAACGTAAATATTGTGGGTGAGACTTAATATATAAGGGAGGAGTATACCTATATTGAAATTGTATATATACTGGTTATGTGATTTTCTAGTATATGGATTATTGTGTGTATAACATACCTAGCATATTTACTATCACAATAGGTCGTTCGTAAGAGAATAGTCTGGTCTCGATGTGACCTTCGGGGGGACTTTAGATTTATACCTCAGAACATAGGACTTGGAAGGGCTTATTGCTGAATGGATAAGTCTGCTGACCTTGGGAGCGTAGGTATGTGCGTGACCCATGGGTATGTGAACTATGTTCGCCTCCACTATGTGTGATTTTTATTTAAACGGTTCCTGAGTGATTCGGAACTTGTGATCCTTACGTACGTGATGTACCGGGATTCGATAGCAGAGTATGAGGGCATCGTAGGTTCTACCCTTGTGGGGTGCCTGATTTGCGTATGAGATATTATATGGGTGTATATATACATACTCGAGATAGTTCTGTTGTGTTGCTTAGTAGATGTGAATAGCTAAGATAATTGAATGGGTTAAAAATATGAATTTAATTAATACTGGAGATGAGTAATTTAATGAATGTGAATATGAGTTATGAATATGACTTATTTGGGGTGTTATGAGTAGATAGCCTATGTTAGAATGTGAAAATAATAGTGGTACAAACTAGTTAGACAGCGACATAACTAGGATGGGTTAAGGGCATACGCTAGGCGTGCATATTAGTTGAGAGGTAAGAAACTCGTGTGAGAGCACGTAACTAACGTGTTTACAATATGTGCTGTTTAATTGTAATTTAAACACTTGCTAAACTTTTAAACTATTTTCACATCGGGCTCTGACCCGTTTTCCTCCAAATCTATTTTTTTTGTTTTGTAAAAACATTTTAGGTGCCCAACCATAGGGACGCCAAGCATAGGAGTTCCATTCTGATGACGTGATGTAGCTGATGTGGAAGCTACAGGATCTTGATAGTAGACGCCTTCATATGTATCCTTAATTCCTTCAGAGTCATTTGTATCAGTTAGGGCATGTTGCCCATTCTTATTTAGAAGTTGTAGTTGCAGACTTTCATTACTTCAGTTCTTGGTTTATTTATTCAGACTTTTGTATTGGGACTTTACTTACTGTAGCATTATTATTATTGGAGTGTTTACTCCAGACTTAGTTGATTTCGTTTCATTAGTTATTCTTATGAGATTGTTTATGCGATTGATGGTTAATGATTTAATTCTTGGTTATTTGTTAACTTATTAATAAAATTAGACATCTCTCTTTTTAAATATTAGGTGGCTAGTAATTAATTAAATATTTTTCGACAATGATGCTAAGACTGAACCAACTTGATATTCTGTATTAATTTAATAAAGGAGTAGTTACCCGGTATTTAATTAGATGGGGTGTCACAATATATTTCTTTTACCTACTTGCCATTAAAATATCTGGACTTATCGAGAACTTTGGAGGTTGTCCCCTTTATGAAGGCCTCACTAGCGTTATCCCAAACCAACCCGGTGCCTAGGCTAGTATGGACACTTGTTGTGGTGGTGGTGGTGGCTGCTGCTGAGCCTATGCGGTGGAAAGTGTTGAAGCATGGCTACCATTGCAATGGAAACCGCCTAAGTCACAATGGTAGCGATCTACGCTAGAGTGATCATCTGTGGGGCTAGTGGGGACTGAGGCCACTATTGTGACTCCGGTTGAGACTCATTCTCTATAGCGGGTGCGACTGCGAGCCTAGGTATACCCCTTCGTCCATTTTTCATCTAAAAGCAAAAAAGGTTCGAATTAGTACAAAACGCAAGAATATAATGAACCCTAAGAATATGCTCTACATATCAAAGGATGCAATGCAGAACTTTAGGAATGCAATACAAATCCTAAGGACACTAGAACATGGATGCTATGATACCAACTATAACAATCTCCATTTTCTCGCGTAATGGTTGGACAGATACGATACGCCGAAGATCGGGCTTATTTGTCAATTAATAAAATTCTTAGCATCAAACCATATAAATTATATTAATAAACCAGAATTGAGTTTAAATTGATATCCAAAGTGATAATAAAATCCAATATGCACCAAGTGTAAATGAAATCCAACATAACAGTAAGTATCTCAAACCAAAATGAGGTAAACAAATCCCGGGATAATGCTCATACAAAAATCCCAAGTAAAATAAATAAACTAAAGTGGAGTAGCACTTAAACTAGAATCAATAAATTCGAAGAATCTAATGAGCAAAAGGACACTACAAGGCTGATTCATTAGCAGTCCTCATATCCATGTCTAGGAGCACTTAAGGGGAGAAAACATTTATAATTTGGGTCAGCACCCAGGAGTTGCAAGAATTAACTTATTTAATTTAAAGTGCAATAAATACAGTCGATTCGAAGTAAATATCCCCCATCACCGCTCACATACGATTCACATCTCACCCCTCTTCCACGTGTGATATTACTTGTATCCGAATAAGTCCCGAAATAATAAATGACAACTATGTCATTTTAATATCAAATGCATTATCTGTAGTCAACATACTAAAACATAACCTTCCAAATATATATTTTCAATAACCAAAGTGTCCCAGTCTCATATATCTCATAAAGGTGACATAAACATCTATTATGCACACTACATTATATGGGTCTGTAATTTGTTGTCTACACATTATTAGACAAATTAATAAATCTCATTTAATTCGGGTAATTATATATATGTACTTTCATACATGCGACACTTAATGGCGTCTACCAGTGGTGTCTCGTTCGTTCTCTAGCGCTAAGTCCGAAGGAATTCTCTATCCAATCAGACATCACAAAGCACAAATAAATGGGGCAGTCCCTAGCAGTACATCAGTTCACGGCCCATACCCATCGGTGACAAAGGATCCCAGCATCTACACCTACCTCTTGTAGATGGAATCATGGCACTACTTAGACCTACGCAACATCTAGTCCACTTGTCTCGACGTGTGCTACGGTCCCGAACGTGCTCAATCCCAACTGATAGGACCATCCATGAACATAGGTATGTCCACACAAATAAATATACGAACATATTATTCTCATATAATAAGTATAGGTAATTACTCTATAATTACCTAAGGTATCCCACATGATTACCCATAAATATTCACCCATTAATAATTCACAATTTGGTTAATTATAAATTCCTTCTTCTTTAAAAGATTATTTAACCATCTAGTTAAATATAATTTGCTAATCAATATATGTGTCACAATGTAACAACTGTTGTGGTGGTGGTACGACCACCTGTGTTGGTGGTAGTGGTCGCTATTGCTGAGCCTGTGGCGGTGAGAAGTGCTGAAGCATGGCAGTCATAGCTGTGGAAATCGCATGAGCCACAATGGTGACAATCTCTGTTGGTGTAAACAATTATGGGGCGGGTGGGGCATGTGGCTTCTACTGTGGCTCTGGCTGAGCCTCTTCCTCAGGAGAAGGGGTGACTACACACCTCGGCCTAACTCTCCATCTATTTCCTATCTGAAGCAAACAAGGTTTGAATTAGTACAAACGTAAGATTACAATGAATCCTAAGTATAGGCTCTACATATCAAAGAATTTGTTATAGAACTTAATGAATGCAACACAGATCCTAAGGACACTAGAACTAGATCCTGGCTCTAATACCAACTGTAATAACTCCCATTTTCTCACGTAAAGGCTGGCCAGGCATGATACGCCGAAGATGGGGCTTGTTTGTTAATTAATACCATTCTCAGTATCAACATAATATAAATAATATACTGAAGGCCCATAATAGTTTGAATCAACATTTTAATAAATAATTAGGTCCAATCCAACATCAAAAGTACAACAAGTCTGAATATAATGTAAACAACCCACATCAACATAAAATAAATAAATCTCGGGCTTATGACCATACAGTAATCCCAAATGAAAATAAATACTAAGACTGAAAAGCACCTAAACTAGAATCAACTGATTTGAATGCCTGAGGAGAAAAAATGAAAATGCAAGGCTACCAAGTCAATAGTCCCGCTATCCTTGTCTATGAGCACCTGGGAAAGAAAACATTTAAATTTGGGTCAGAGCCCTAGATGTGCAAAAATCAACTTAATCAACTTAAAATGCAATAAATACAGTCGATGCAAAGTAAATATCCCTCATCGTCACTCACATGCGATTAACATCTCGCCCCTCATCTAAGTGTGATATCACCCACATCTCGATAAAATCCCAAATAATAAACATAACCATCATGCCAGATTAATATTTGTTGGATCAATTAATATTAATTGTTACAAAGGAGACGACTATGATCAATTACCCAATCCCAAGGCATCCCAGTCTTATATATCTCTTAAAAATGGCATAAAAATCTATTATGTACAATATAGTAAAAGTATGTGATTGATGTCTACATTCTCAGACAATTTAATTCATCACGTTTAGTCCGAATAATTTATATATATTCATATAAGTCCGTTCATATATGCGACACACAAAGGCATCTATTGTTGGTGTCTCATTCGTTCTCTATCGGCAAATCCGGAGGAAACTTTTATCCAAAGTGAACATAACAAAATACACAAAAGTTGGGATGATCACTACACAATACAGTAGTTCACAGCCCATACTCAGTGGTGACAAAGGATCCCAGCATCAACACCCACCTCTCGTAGATGGCGCTTCTACATAGTACCAAAATGACCTACACTAGTCCACCTGTGTTGACATGTGCTACGGTCCCAAACGCACGAAACTCCAAGTTGATAGGACCGTCCACGAACATTGGTATGTCCACATAGATACACATAAGTACACATTATTATTCCTAAAAAATATGTACAGGTAACTACTCCATAATTACCCAAATGTCCCACATGATACCCACAACTGCTCATCAATTAATAATTAACCATCTGGTTAATTATTGATTCCATTTCCTTAACAATTATTTAACCATCTAGTTAAATATAATATTTTAATTAATATGTGGGTCACATTTACATTTTTAATAAATTCCTCATTACCCCAAATATCATCCCACCAACTCGTACGGGGTTTTAAAAATATTCAACATTAAATTTTGGCCCAAACTCATTCAATTCAAGGCCGAATCGATTCGTTTTGCCACAATTTCCCATTTCTCCTATTTTCTAATACAGGTTCTCTTCATTCAATCACCAAATATCTTCTAATGGTTCATTCAATTGATTAACCACATAATCAAATCTATAAATTTATCCCCAATAATATTTTTATAATGTGTCACACGTCATTTATGCAGTTTTCTACAACACATGCAATTATTATAACATTAACAAAATACAAATCCATCACATGTAAATACAACATAACAAAAATTTATTTGTTCACAAATTAATAATTTTAATTCAACGATTTAATCCAATTTCAACAAATTTTTAATTTTATCCCAAAAATATATCTTTATTATTTATTCTATAAAAATGTGAGGTATTACTTTCTTTCCCCTAATAACGACATTCCGTCCTCAGAATCATAAAAAGTATATACCTAGCTAGAAGAGTTCAAGATACTTCTTGCGCATGTCGTCCTCCCTCTCCTAAGTCAACTCGTCGTCCCAACGGTGTCCCCACTGGACCCGAACTAAAGGAACAACCTTGGATCTAAGTCGGTGCTCCCGACGATCAATATGGCTACCGATCTCTCCTCGTAAGTAGAATTTGGCTAGAGCTCTATCTCGTCAATATCAATGTGATGGTACGCTATCTCATCTCTAAGGAATCTTTATAATGAAGATATATGAAAAACATCGTGCATGCGTTGCAAGTGGTCTGGTAATCCCAACCGATATGCCATAGGCCCAATCCTATCGGAAATAGGGAACGGTCCCACGTATCGAGGAACCAACTTCACTTTATTCCCAAACCTCATCACTCCCTTCATGGGAGACGCTTTAATCAACACTCGATCCCTAACATTGAAGTCTAAGTGTCTTCGGTCCACATCCACATAGCTCTTTTGCCTATCCTGGGAAATTGGGAAATTTGTATCCTGGACTGAATCATCTCTACCTTATTTGAGGTGTCTTGAATGAAATCTGACCCAAGTAACTTTTTCTCACCCGCCTCCAACCAGCGTGAGGGTAAACGACAAGGTCTCCCATAGAGTGCCTCAAACGGCGCCATCATAATCATGAACTAGTAGTGTTTATTATACGCAAACTCCAGTAAAGGAAAATAATGCTCCCAGTTACCCTTAAAATCCTAAATGCACATCCGCAACATGTCCTCCAACATTAGGTTCACCCTCTCCGTCTTCCTGTCGGTCTGAGGATGATATGACGTGATCAATCTCAACTTTTCCCCCAAGGCCTGCTGAAAGCTCCTCCAAAAGTGGGACACAAGCATCATGTCCCTAGCTGACACAATGTTGAGCAGTACCCCATGCAACTTAACAATCTTTTCAAGGAAAAGTTTGGTGTACTGCTCGGAGCTATAATCTATCTGGACCGACAAAAAGTGAGCCACCTTCGTCAATCTGTTGACGATCACCCAAATGGGATCATGCCCCCTCTGCGATGTAGGTAGCCCAGTAATGAAGTCCACGGAAGTGCTTTCTCATTTCCACACCGGGATCTCCAGAGGCTGCAAAACACCCGCAGGACGCTGATGGTCCACCTTCACCAGCTGAAACGTAGCACACTTGGACACAAAATTCCCTATATCCTTTTTCATCTCGGCCCACCAATATTGATGCCTCATGTTTTGGTATATCTTATCTTCTCTGGAATGTACCGTAAAGCATTACCCGTGAGCCTCAGATATAACGAATCGCCTCAAATCCACGTCATATGGGATAACCAATGTCCCCTGAAATATAAAACCACCATTAAACCCAATGGAATAGTGCTCCACCCCCTCGACTAACAGTCTAGCTCCTGTCAAGGCTAATCTCCTGCTGTACCTTCACCACTCGAATAATAATCTCGGGGGTGATGGTGAGAACTGTTATAAAAGCGTGGGTCAGGTCGTCATCCCCACAAAGTCACCTCCACTTCGCCTTCCACACTAAATTTAACTCCAAAATCTGCTTGCAGCTCAAAGCATTCGCCATGACATTCACCTTCCTCAAGTGGTACTGAATGTCAAACTAATAGTCTTTCATAAACTCAAGCCACCTCTTATACCTCATGTTCATCTCCCGCTGTTTGAAAAAATATTATAGTCTTTTGTGGTATGTGAAAAGATGAAATTTCTCCCCCAGGAGATAATGCCTCCATACTCGTAGTGCAAAAACCACAGCAGTCAACTCCAACTCGTGGGTGGGGTAGTGTCCTTCATGAGGCTTAAGCTTTCAAAAAGAATAAGTTATCGGCCTCTCCTCCTGCATCAAAACCCCTCCAAATCCCCTCAGGGACACATCTGTGAAAACTTTATAGTCTATCCCTGCCGAAGGCAACGCCACAACTGGTGTCATAGTCAATCTAGTCTTCAACTCCTCAAATTCCTGCTGGCACACATTATCCCACACACATAGTACTCCCTTTCTCGTCAAATTCGTTAAGGGCATGGCTATCTTGGAGAACCCCTTAATCACTACACCAAAATGCTAATTTTACGACTGCCTTTTTGTGACTGCTAATTGGGGTGACAAACTTATCACTCCCGGGATCAGTCATAAAATTGTTTATAACTCCAATTAGGAGTGATAAAATGAAGGGTAATAAAAAATTTGAGTCAATTAGTTTGTCAATGCTAATGAGAGTCAAAAATATTACCATTTAACTAATTTTTGACTCCTATCAGCAGTCATAAATTTATAACTGTCACAAGCAGTCACAAATTTATTAGTAGACCTAACATATGAATCTTATGAGAAGTCACAAATTTATAACTGCTATGAGGAGTCACAAATTTTGACCTTGTACTAAATTTGTAACTGTTAACAACGGTCATAAATTTGTGACTGTTGTCATAAATTTGTAACTGCTCCCGACACTCACAAATTTTGGCTTACTTTATTTTGTTACCACTATGAGGGGTTACAAAAAATTTCACCATACTTTAATTTCCCTCGTTTCTCCTCTCTATTTTCTCACTCTTTCTCAGAGCTCTCCCGCTCTTTCTCTTATGCTGTGAAGATCTCCCGTACTTTCATTTTTGGTGGGTTTTCGATTTTATTTTATTGTTTCTCCTTTAATTTCATTTTGCTATTTCGATTTTGTTTTCATGTTATTATTATTACACTGTGAGGTTTTGATTTCGGGTTTGCGTTCGGGTTTTATGGCCAGAAATGGGTCGGTAAGTCACCAGCGGTGTGGAGGTTTAAATTGATGGTAAGTCACCGGATATGGATCCGTTTTTAGAAACTGATTGATGAATCCATTTATGAATGTTTTAATATCGTACAGTAACGATGGTTTTAATGCGGGTTTCAGGTGAGGAGATTTACAGTGGCGATGGTGTTAGTGTATGGGTGAAGGAGGTAGCGGGCGGGGTTTCCTACTAGATTAAGGCAGTACCGTATGTTCCTTTGTGTAGGTCCTCCACATATGTTCCTTAATAAACTAAGAAACATATGCCTAGAATTTAAAAATGCACAGCCATATATATAAAACATTGAATAATTTAACTATGTTATCTACTAAATAATATGTTAGAGAGAATTTAGAAATAATAAATGTTAATTGATCCTATTTTATGATCGCCAATTTAATTATTTTGTGGCGAAAACAAGATTGAAATTTTCTGCAATTTTTTTTTTCTGACGTAGGCCAAGATGTGGCCAACAATGGCCAACAAGTCCAAGTTTTACTCTCTCTTGTCGTGTTCTCGTGTTGTTACCTAAAATTTTGTCAATTCTAATGATGTATATGTTTTTCCTTTTTTTAATAGTAATAAATTTAGTTTTGAGTCATTGAGATCTATATATAGGCTCATTGATATTTATGATTAGTTTCTAAAGTATTTATATGTTAATGGCTATTTTCATTGGGGAAATAAATTATGACATCTAAGGTGACTAAATTTATGGATATTAGAGTCCAGTGGATTATGTGCAATAATGATTTAATGATTTGGTTGTGGGTCAATTGGCTTTGTTGATTTGAATGGTTTATTTTTTATTTATACCATGGTTATAAAGATTATAAAGTGTTTTGCAATTCTTAGGATCTTTTTTTACTGTCCTTTATAATTGATTGGGACATGATGTTGTGTTTCGATGATTAGTATATGTTAGGACATTAATTTAACATCACGTTTGATTGTGTATTTAATAGTGTAGTTTTTACTTTCTATAATATTCTCCGTTTTAACTTGATATATGTGAAGTGGCAAATTCTCTTCATAGTAAATGTCATATAGGAATTTTACTTTAGGTTTTCTTATTGCCCATATTATTTCAGTAACTCTAGGCCGACTTAGAAATGTGACACAAATTGGTGCGAGACACTGACATGTCGCACCCAGACACGAGCCAATACAGGTGCGACACGTTAGTGTGTCGCACCAAATGTGTCGCATTTATGAGTCGACACATTATGCATTTCTTCAACCGGAGTCCACACTTACTGTCGATGGGAAATGGTTTCATCATTCGGATTTGGTGTTGGGCACTATTTTTATATTTCTACCTGCTTTGATATATATTTTTTTTAGTTTGAATTGTGAATTTTGAAGGTCTAACTCCATAGGTAATATGGGCATTGGCACATATTGAGTGGTTTGTCAAAAGACAGGGAATTTCATTCGATGTGTCAAAATGGAAAGTTTTTTGTTAATAACGAAGAACACATGTATTCAAACTCGGAGAGGTCATTATTTCTATCGAAGAATCCTATCTCTCAAGTGATGTATACTTTATACCATGACTTGAAACAAGACCACTAAATATGTTGAACCAAATTAAGTTTTGTTTTTGTATTATATATTAATGTTCTCTTGTGATAACACTTTCTGTGGGTTCTTTAGGTGAGTTTTTCTTTAGACGGGGCACAATTTTTTCTAAAACCAAATGCCATTTCCATAGGAATGCCATGTCCTCCAATAAGTATGCTTCTCTCTTTCTTCAAAACTCTATTTTTTATTTTGTTACTACTATCTCTCTGAGTTCATTCTGCTTTGATAAGTTTGTTATTTGGTAATAGGTTTTAATATGTTTTAATTTGCAGATTAATATCTATTTCTCATTTATGGATATGGTTGTGATAATTTCTGATTTACGGATTCGTATCTGATTCACATCTATGGATATGATATGGTAATATTCGAGGCTTAGTGAGCTGCAAGAGGGGGCTAGCTACTACTTGAGTTGGAGATTAGGTGTGGAGACAAAAAATATACACGCATGGCGCACTTTCCCGACATAGTGCTTGTGTCACATTCAAAATTACATGATTGGTGGACACTACGAGCGGGACCTCAACCTCATTGTGGACAATATCATCACTTACATCGATGGCATAGTTTTGTCCCAAGATGGAATGGATGCTTGGATTCTAGATGTTGATGACACCTGCATCTCCAATCTCTTGTTTTACAAGGGAAAGCGATATGGGTATGTAATCTTCAACTTGATTATTAAGCACCTACATATATGGGTTCTATAACTGATTTGTTGTGATTAACCCTAAAAGGAAAAGAAAATTCTATCTCTAATGATACTATATTAGGTAACTCTTAGAATTAAGTCCAAGGCCCAGGCCATAAATTTCTATACCATGGGATACTCTCAAAAAGTTAAAAGAAAGTAGGATTTATACAACCAAAGTAGTTAACTTTTAAATTGACAATAGGTGGATTCCATTACAAAGTTAAAAAATGATTATAAAATAATTCATTTTTATGAAAATTTAATAAGTAAAAAAATATGGGAGTGATTTGGTTATAACAAGTAGAAGGGCCAGGGTAAAAGATATTTTCCATAAAAAATTATTAAATTATGAAGCACTTTTCATATTTATAGCTATTATTTTTATAGAATACAACTGAAATCAAGGTAAAAATAACTAGTTTCCATAGGAAAAAAATCAACGTCGATCAAACGGACAATTAGATCTCATTGTATATTTCAAAAATATTTAAATAGTATATTTTGGGTTTCGCAAAGCCTAATATATTAGTTATATATAATCAATCTCACTTCGAAATTTAATAGTGGTAATAATTTTTCCAAATATAAACATGGGTTGTAGTCTGGTTTAGTCAGGCTCTAGTTTCATCCCAATCATCTTGTATATGTCCGTAAGTGAGGTTAAGAACAAATTATAGACTATATATAATAAACAACGCTTAAATTCTTATGTTTTAGTTTCTCTCATATAAGGGTGCAATTGATATTTCAAAATATGAAATACTAGCTAAGGAGTTTCTACAAGCAGGTGACAATATCTTAATCTGTTCAAGATCAGGTAAGGAATTACTAGCGTTAACGGGGAATTCTTTCTGACATAAATTTAATATCATCATATTTTGTATGGTTTAATTAAATATGATGCAGTAGTAACAAGACCAACATAATTCAGGCTCTCAAGTTTTTTGTTAGTAGTAAACATAACCACAAAGCCAAACATTAACACTAGCGTCACACCAGAATATAAAGTGATTAGAATGTGGACCTACTTAACATAACTTTTGACAGCTGAAAGGGTGGAATCTGTTGTTCAGAGCTTAAGAAGCGAGTTTGGGGAGCAGCATGTGTGGGTACCTCCTTGATGACTTCATTACATTTTATATTTGTACAAAATGCTTCTTTATTACACTCCTCTATTGTACCTTTTTTTCCCTTGTAATTTATTGTTCTTGCTTAAGCTATTTTCATAATCTTATGTACTTCATCACATCACAGGGTATAAAATGTGGTGTTCGGGATGGTAATGGTGTGAAGAATCTAGTTGAATTTGCACAACAAAACCTGAAATGTATTGATATATGGGTACTTAACTCCGATCCTTTCATTTCTTTCATCTTATTTATTTATTGATATTTATTTTTAAGTTGGATGTGTGATATAGTAATAGCTATCTTGGTGAGCGGTATTTGAACATTCAGTGTATACAACTATATGTAGTTTGATTCCCAATTACTGGTTACCTGCCTTGTTATGCCTAAAGTAAAGATTACTCACTAATTGACATTAAAATAAGTAATTTGTAAGCACAATGGGGATATTTATTTGTCGAATGTACCAAATACTAGATGCGTTAAGCTAAGTCGCCAAATATTTTTTATAGTATTTTATCCACAAGCATTCGACTTGATAGCCCCCATTAATTCTCCAAGTTTATGGTTCCCTTCTTGTTGTACAAGAGGCCAATGGGTACTTACTTTCCATACCCTACCCCCTCCAAGCAGGACCTAAATATAAAAATTTATTATTTCTTCACACAATTATAGGTGAATTTGGCTCAGCATACTCGTGTCGTTCTTTTTATTAATCTTTTAGTGAAAGCTTAAGCTTCGTATATATGATGGGTATTACATATTCAATTTGATCCTACAAAAAGTACTCAAGTGTATGCAATCTTATCTGAAGTTACGACTGTGATGAATTAGAATGACATGGGCAGATATTCCCAATGAGGGGGGTCGGTTATATTGGGGATATTGAATTAATGTTAGTAGATAAAATCTCATAATTAGTTTTTTGTATGTATCTTTCGGATAGGTGTTTGGTGGAATAATTATCT
The DNA here is from genome assembly GCA_949130495.1 of Sambucus nigra. Lineage (NCBI taxonomy): Eukaryota > Viridiplantae > Streptophyta > Magnoliopsida > Dipsacales > Adoxaceae > Sambucus > Sambucus nigra. Next base: position 424,868,148 of record OX422217.1, on the reverse strand, counting down.
TCATTTTTAGTTTTGATTTCCATGTTTATCTAGGACTTAAGAGGTTAAAAATAAGAACCCTCTCCATTGAGATCCTTATTGATCTCTATCAATATATTCTAGATTCAAGATTTGTGTGCGTTTGGTTACACACTTTGGCTAATTCAAGGGTAACCGCTCTTAGTTGAGATGAATAATGACAAATGAGGAATAATAATCAATGGCAAAAACACAACACAATTCAGAATTGGAGAAGAGGCTTGGATATTTGAAGCAGATGATGGAATCTTTAATGAAAGCAAACCCAACTATTCAGCAAACCTTCCTGCTCTAATCTCACACTACAAAACTTCATACCCACCACCATACCACCCAACCATAGCCTCCGCATGTAGCGATAGTCCAGATGATACTCATGCTAGTTGTGTCTCATTTCACGGTCAATTTGACAGTGAGCGAGGGGCCTCCTGCCCACTTCACTTCACTAGGCAATCCTATCACCCTCGGGAGATTGGAAATTCACAGGACCCAATGAGGAGAACCATGCCAAAGCTTGTGTATGATTTTCTATTAAAAAAGGAGTTAACATATAATTATTTTTGCTTTCATTCCCAGATGCGTGTATGATTTTCTTTATAAATAAAATCTCTTTCTTCTTACACGACTTTTAGGTTTGTACAATATTAATTATTCACTTGATTCTAGTGCTTACAATGTACTTTTTTATTTAAAGTCCATACCTAGTAGGTTCTCAGTTATAACCCCAAATTTAGATTTGATATTGGGAAATTTGAAGTTTTTCTTCTTCTTTAATCTTTGCAACAGATAAATGTGTGTAATGATTTCTATTGTGACGTTGTTTCTCCTAACAAACCTTACAAGCCCAAAATATGTGGTTGTCATCTATTGCATAATAAACATGTGGTTGTCGTGTGATCATCAAGGTCGGGACTCAAACATCACGTTTGCAAATGTTGCCAAGTAATTATGTTTTGTACTCCTAGGAGACATATGATGAAAATATAACATTATATAACATAAGTTATATAACTGTTATATTGCTTTATTTTTTGTTTCTGGCTCCTTTCCTCATTTCCCTGTTTTCATGTTTCTGCTTTCCTTGTTGATACTCATTTTTGTGCTATATTTTATGTTTCTTGCTCCTCTCCTCATTACCCTGTTTTCATGTTTCTGCTTTATTTTCTATTCCTTGCTCCTCTCCTCATTACCCTATTTTCATGTTTCTGCTTTCCTTGCGGATACTCATTTTTGTCTTATGTTATATATCTTATGTTATATAACTTAGTTATCTAACTAAGTTATAACATAAGTTATATAAATGTTATATTTCTTTATTTTATGTTTCTTGCCCCTCTCCTCATTAGCCTGTTTTCATGTTTCTACTTTCCTTGCTGATACTCATTTTTGTCTTAATTAAAATTCCTAGTTTATTACATTTCTATTATTTATGGTTAGTTACTCATTAATTTTATAATTTTGTTACATTGTTTCCATACACAAGTAATGTTGTTGTCAAGGTTGGGTAGATTGAGTTCAGTTGAAAGTGGAATGCACTATCACAGATTTCAGATATTTTTTAGCTAATCGATTAGATTAGATTACTTCATAGTCAAGTTCATTAATGAACGCTCCCGAGTATTTCTCCTCCCTCGAAGGGTATCCTTAAATTTACATATCATCACATGAGTAAAGTCTTTATACCCTACCGGTCCAGGACATCATTTTTCTCTAATATCCAATTCTTGAATCATTCAATAAGGTAACTGTTTTCCCCGATTTATACCAATTTAGATTAGCTTATGGTTTCACCCTCTTAGGCCCAAACCTAACTTCAACCTTGGCCTACGGTTTTATTAAACTAATCCTCAGTACACATCAAACTTAGTCTCACAATTTAAGATTCGAAAGGCTCTCCGAGGTTCTGCAGGAGAACTAAAAATTCGCAGCAAATTGAACCGAACCGATCCTAAGGAAAATGAACCGATCCTATGTTGTCATAGATGTTATCCCACAGTCACGCCCCATTATCAAACCCAAAAATCTCTAGTTCGTACCCCATCCTCAATTTAACTATTTTGATTGATAACCCAACATGTATACAAGATTTCTAACATCCTAGGATAGTTCAATCATCATAAATCATGAGATAAAAAATGAAATCCCAAATTTAATTATCAAGAACCCAGGTTCTTACATTTATGTGCATTTCTCTAAATTAAACCCAGATTTTTTCATAGAAATTATCATAAATTCGTGGACATCATCCTATCTACATAAGGGAATCAAACTCTTATCATAACAGTCCTAATTTATGATTTAAGTCTCCCAATTTTCACCAAATTCAATGTCATAATAATGGGGTAATTATCTACTCTAACATAAATACAATTATTGCTAAAGAAAGCAAGTAATAAACACTTTCCTCGAATATGATGGTCTAATCCACTGATGAAATTGGTATAGACTCGTTCCTCGCCTTTCGATCTACGCAATGGTGGTCCTAGTAGTGGAAGATGACGGGGTTTTGGCCTTAATCTCTAGGGACTTGTTCTCTCTCACCCTCTACAACTTTCCCTTGTAGTTTGCGTATGAAACCCTAACTTTTCCTTTACGTAAATGATATTAATTAACTCCAATTTTCGTCATTAATTAACTCCCAAAAATGCAATTTACCAAAACGCCCTCCTGGGACGCCGGTTAGGCCTAATATTGCCTCAGGATCCAAACTAAACCCCCAGGTATACTATTTTGACTATCTCGACCCTTTCGGACTCAACGGCGCACTCGAAATGACCATACGAGTTATAAAAAATAATTATCTTTTATTCCCTTAAATCAGCCCCGATACGACTCACACGCGCGTCCTAACTTAATATATCAAACTGTCGTATTTCTCACTCTCGAAAATTTATCAAATTACATAATTCCATATTACGTATTCACACAAAAATATTCAATCGATAAGTATCAAACCTTGGCACGCTAGTGAATATTTATTTTAATCTGGATTAATTAACAATTAATTTCTCACATTTTAATTTAATTAATCCAACAATAATAATTAATCCCATAATTATTTAAAACATCAAAAATACAGGGTGTTACAACCTGATTCGTCAAATCCATAACTATTATCGGTGTATTGGTTAGCCCAAATAGCATCACCAAAAACTCGTACAACACATATCTCGTAAGGAAAGTTGTCTTTGAGATGTCCTGCTCCCGGGCTCTCAATTGGTGGTAACCTGATCTCATGTCAATCTTTGAGAAATAAGCAGCACCCCTCAACTGGTCAAACAAATAGTCAATATGTGGCAATAGGTATTTAATCCGTATAGTGACTTTGTTCAACTCCCGGTAGTCTATACAAAGCTGCAGAGATCCGTCCTTCTTCTTGACGAATAAAACTGGAGCATCCCACGACGAAGTAGTTCTCCTGATAAATCCCTTCCCTAACAACTGCTCAATCCGATCCCGTAGCGCCCTCATCTCCAGAGGAGCCATCCGATATGGTGTACGAGCAATGGGCCTCATGCACAGAATTAAGTCGATCACGAAGTCTATCTCCTGACTAGGTGGTAACCCTAGGATCTCCCCGAAAACATCAGAAAACTCACTCACCACCAGGATGGAATCTAGCATCACCACAATCGCCAAAAAAGTATCCTCCTCGACATAGTATAAATGCATGCTCGACCCACCTCCAGGGTACGGCATCATGACTAGGTACATCTCTTACCCCGGAATGGAGAAGACGATGAACCTCCCATAGAAATACACACATGCTCTGTACGTAGCTAGCCAGTCCATCCCCAAAATAACGTCGTACTCGTGCATTTCAAGTACTAATATGTCATCTACAATGGTGAGTCGTCCTATCTCAATCCCGATACCCCGACACACTAAGTGTATGTGTGCCCCTTGTACCCACTAGTGAATCTACGTGTAGTATAATATATGAAGCATAATTTACCATCCCAGTCTCCCGTGCAAAACCCGTGCTAACAAAAGAGTGGCATGCACCCATGTCAAATAAAATGCGACCTATGCGACCAAAAATAGGGAACAAACCATCGACTGCCTGTGCCGGTGCTATCCCCTTTGTGAACGCAATATGGAAAACCCTTTCATATTGTAGTGGTTGTTGTCCTTATGGTGGCGCGATGAGTGCTGGAGCGGCTGGTGCAGCAACTCCCTAATCTAGAAATGGTGAGCGTTGTCTCTATGGCGCCTGTTGTCCCCTCTGACCTCCCTGCTCCTGAGCTATCTGGTTACCCCAAGGAAAATGCCTTGACGTATGACCACTCTCTCCACGTGTAAAATAATTTCTGTGAAACGAGCGTCGCTCAGTCTGTCGGCCCTACCCTTCTATCCTTGGCCCTGATGGCCTCTGTAATGTTGGCCCTGTCTATTCCGGTCATCTGAACCCCTGAACTTCTTATTTTGATCAGCGAATGCATTGCCCCTGAACTGCTAGGTCCTGAATTCGCTCCACCCACTCGCTTTACCCTGTTGGCTCGACGACTCTGCTCCATGGCGTTTCTCACCATTGTTCCTCTAGAATGCCTTGTGATCTCGGAAATGGAGGATTGCAGCATTCACCAACTGATTATATATTATAAAGGCCGGATTGCCCAAAAGAGCCTTCCTGCTGTGCTAGACTGATCCCGATATGAAATTATCCATCCTCCTCTACTCACTACTAACATCGTCATTTACGAAGTACGAAAAGGCGGTAAACTCCTATTCGTACTCGGCCACGATACGCCCCTCCTGCTTAAGCTCAATAAACCTACTCCTCATCTCATACTGCATGTCTAGGGGAAAGTATTTCCCCTAAAATCTCTTCCAGAACTCATCGATCGTCAGTTTATCCCTCTCTGCAGCCGATGTCATCGACTCCCACCATTAGAGTACGGCCCCTACTAGATGGAACAAAACTAACAACTGCTTTTGCACTGGTGTGCACTCTACCATCCGTAAGTGTCTCTCTATAACATTCTTCCTCCTGTTGGCCACCAATATATCTAGACTGTCTAAAAACTCTAGAGGTTAGCCCTTAACGAAGGCATCCCTTGCACTATACCAAATCAACCCCGATTCTTGGGCTGGTACGACCACCTGTTGTTGTTGTTGTGGTGGTGGTGGTGGTGGTTATTGCTGAGCCTGCGGTGGTGGGAAATGTTGAAGCATGGCGGTTATAGCTAGGGAAATCGCCTGAGACACAATGGTGTCGATCTTTGCTGGTGTAAACAACTGTGGGGCTGGTGGGGCCTGTGGCTTCTACTGTGGCTCTGGTTGAGCCTCATCCTCGGTAGCAGGTGCGGCTACACGCCTCGGACTAACTCTCCGTCTGCTTTCCATTTGAAAGCAAACAAGGTTTGAATTAGTACAAACGTAAGAATACAATGAATCCTAAGTATACGCTCTACATATCAAAGAATGTAATACATAACGTAATGAACGCAGTGCAAATCTTAAGGACACTAGAATCTGGCTCCGATACCAACTGTAACAACCCCCATTTTCTCACGTAAACGTTAGTCAGGCACGATACGCGAAAAATAGGGCTTGTCTGTCAATTAATACCATTCTCAGCATCACCATAATATAAATAATATATTAAAGGCGCATAATAGTTTGAATCAACATTTCAATAAATAATTAAGTCCAATTCAACAGCAAAAGTATGACAAGTCTGAATATAATGTAAACAACCCACACCAACATAAAATAAATAAATCTCGAGCTTATGGCCGTACAGTAATCCCAAATGAAAATAAATACTGAGGCTGAAAAGCACCTAAACTAGAATTAATTGATCTGAATGCCTAAATGCAGGGCTGCTAAGTCAACAGTCCCGCTATCCCTGTCTATGAGCACCTGGGAGGAGAAACATTTAAATTTGGTTCAGTGCCCTAGATGTGCAAGAATTAACTTAATCAACTTAAAATGTAATAAATACAGTCAATGCAAAGTAAATATTCCTTATCGTCACTCACATCCGACTAACATCTTGCCCCTCATATAAGTGTGATATCACCCGCATCTCGACAAAATCCTAAATAATAAACATAAACATCATGCCAGATTAATATTTGTTGGATTAATTATACTCAATTGTTACAAAGGATCCGACTATGTTTAATTACCCAATCCCAAGGTATCTGAGTCTTATATAGCTCATAAAAATGGCATAAAAAGCTATTATGCACAACATAGTAAAAGTTTGTGATTTATGTTTACATTCTTAGACAATATAATTCATCATGTTTAGTCCGAATAATTTATATATATAATTCATTTCTTATATGCGACACACAAAGGCATCTGCCGTTAGTGTCTCGTTCGTGCTCTATCGTCAAGTCCAGAGGAAACTCTTATCCAAAGCGGACATCACAAAACACACATAAGTTGGGACGGTCACTACGCAGTACATCAGTTCACGGCCCATACCTAACGGTGACAAAGGATCCCAGCATCAACACCTACCTCTCGTAGATGGAGCTGCTACTTAATACCTAAATGACATACACAATGCCTAGTCCACCCGTGTCAACGTGTGCTACAATCCCGAATGCGCGAAACTCTGAGCCAATAGGATCGTCCACGAATAATGGTATGTCCACACAGATACACATAAGTACATATTATTATTCCTATATAATATGTACAGGTAACTACTCCATAATTACCCAAATCTCCCACATGATACCCACAACTGCTCATTAATTAATAATTGACCATCTAGTTAATTATTAATTACATCTCCTTAATAACTATTTAACCATCTAGTTAAATATAATATTTTAATTAATATGTGGGTCACAATTACATTTTTAATGAATTCCTCGTTACCCCAAATATCATCCCACCAACTCGAACGGGGTTCTAAAAATATTCAGCATTAAATTTTGGCCCAAACTCATTTAATTCAAGGCCGAATCGATTCGTTTTGACACGGTTTCTCAGTTCTTCTGTTTTCTAATACGGGTTCTCTATATTCAATGACCATATCTCTTCTAATGGTTCATTCAATTGATTAACCACATAATCAAATCTCTACCACTTAGTTACCCATCTTAGGATGATTAATTCATATGTTAACCCTAATTTCATTCCCAATTTTCTAAAATTTATAAACATTAATAAAGATTCTAAGCCCAGATTTCTTCCACTCTTAACAATGTACAATTCAGTTTATGGGGTGTCTAGTATAGAAGTTACATCAGATATGCAGATCATAAGCATGTGTTAAAGACCTCTACATATGATTTTCAAGAATTCCCAATTTTATCTCAAGAATCCTTAAGTTTCTATCATAAAAAATTCAAGAATCGTTCCTAGATTTCTGGGTTAACAATCTATATTATAATTAATCCTATACATGCGTGAGATTAATTCCTAACATTTAACAATCAAAATCCAACCTAAACCCATAAATCACATAGGATCGTTATAATTCATCAAGAAGTAAATCAGAAATCAACTTGAGCAAGAAAATTCTTGCCTAGATACGTAGTTGATGAAACCCTCCTTTGAATTCTTTGAAATCTCCTTGTTACGTCTTCTTCCTCTCTCTCTATATATATAGTGTGGATAGGGTTCTAAGAGATAATTTCCTGGGAGTTAATTAACTTCTAATTAAGTGATTAACTCCCGAATCCCGAATTGGGTTAAAAACCCAAATTTGGGACCTCCAAATGGGCCTGAATCCCCAACTAGGCTAGCCCAAAAGTCTCTCAACTTTTATACCTATGCCTCAGGACCATTTCTAAAGGTTTAAAACACCTAAACGAGCCCGTATGACATCCCGAAATATGTCCAAATAAATTTATCCCCAATAATATATTTATAATGTGTCACACATCATTTATCCAGTTTTCTACAACAAATGCAATTATTATAACATTAACATAACACAAATCTATTACACGTTAATACAACATAACAACAATTTATTTGTTCGGAACTAATAATTTTAATTCAACGATTTAATCCAATTACCACAAATTTTTATTTTATCCCAAAAATATAGTTTTATTATTTATTCTAGAAAAATAAAGGGTATTACACACAGGAGCATTTTTAATAAAATAATCGTTGACCCAAACACCGTCCCACCAACTCGTATGGTTTTTTAAAATTACCCTGAATTCATCCCCAGTCCCAACTCATCTTGCCCTAGGGTCGAATCGATTCGCCTTCATGGCCGAATCGATTCAGATCTCGACAGAAGCCCCGATCTTCTACGTTTTTCCAATACGGAATTTCCCAATTTCGTCTCAAGATTCATTATAATGGTTAATTCTTTTTTAATAACATATGAATAGGTCCCTATAACTTAGTTACTCGTCTTAGAATGATAAATTTCATAAATTAACATCAGATTCCTTCACCAAGTCAAGGAATTTACATCAATTGGTCAAGACCCTTAACCCAAATTTTCTACCATAAATTCATCTATATTCAAATTTGGTTTTGGCATGTCACATTGATCAAAAGTCACTAAATTTTCAGATCTTAAACATGTACCAAAAACCTCTATGTCTGAATCCAACTTTCCAATTTATCCAAACATCCTAAGGCATCTATCATTTAATTCAATATTGTAATCATCCTAAATTTTTGGGTCAATCACCTAAGTTTCAATTAGTCTCCTCTACATGCATATAATTAAATCCTACCATTTAATCACAAATTTCATACTAAAACCCAGAAATTACACGGGATTTACTACGATGAATTAAGAAGCACATTAAACGTTAAATTAAGCAAGAAAATTCTTGCTTGGAGATGTGATTGATGAATTCCCCTTGAATCACTTGTTCCTTCTCCTCTATGACCTCTGTTCATTTCTCTCTTGAGGTGGGGTTGCTAGGGTTATGTATTTGATTAATGTGGGGAGTATTAGACTTACCTTTAATCGTATATTAACTCCAAATCCTGAGTTAAGCTTAATTTCTCAATTTTGGACTCCCAAATGGACCCGAACCCATAATTAAACTAGCCCAAAAGCTTCTCAACTTATATACCTATACCCCGGGATCATTTCTAAAGGTTTAAAATACATAAACGAGCCCATAAAGCCTCCTGGAATGCAACCCAATTATTTTTATTCCACAATTATATTTACAGCTGAGTCACACATCATACATTAATTATCTACTACAAGTGCAATTATTTTCTATTGTAATTATTCGCATAAAAATCAATTTCACATGATTATGACATGATAAAAATTATTTGTTCGCAATTAGTTAATTTAAATTTACCTGTTAAATTTAACTACCACGAATTTTACTTTATTCCAATAATTTGATTTTATTTATTCTAGAAAAATATGGGGTATTACATTTAATATAGGTTTTTAGTAAACAATGAAACACCATATTATAATTATAGTGGGTTTGTACTTTTTGTTTCTTTTTTAACCATTTCCCAAGCATTGTAGCATTTTGCTCCACTAAACAATTGAAATGTCGCTGCAAAGTAGGTATATATATATATTTTTTATAAAAATTGATTTGATTTTAAAAAAACAATGTCGTGATAACAAAAAAGACTTAAAAATAATTTACTTTCTTAAAAAATGTGAAAAATATTACATATACATCAAAAAAGGTCATTCGATGAAAAACCTATTGATATTTTTTTTAATTAACGTTTAATCCAACCTTTTTTATTTTGTGTCAAAAAATTCTTCATCATATAAAACTCAAAAAATAGACGAGACTTTTTAAAAAAATAAAAATAAAAAATAAGGTGAACTAAATGCAAAATATACTTAGCTCCTAGGAACTAAACATTAATTATCCCTTAAAAAAATTATGTATATATTGAGAAAATAATTATGCATATGCCTAAAATATGACATACAGTGAAGAAAAATATAGGTATACAATATATTTCCCATAATTCTCACATCATGACCCCTCTCCAAATGAATTTACGACAATTTTATCTGCAATGGTTTCCTGGATTAGAAGCATTTTCTAATATTTATTTGTGTTATTTGCATTTTGGGGTACAATTATTCTCATTTATTCTTGGTAAGGTACCATAATATTTAGTATTGTTGGTTAAGTGTTATTTCTAACATAAGCTTTTAGAAATGACATTTGTGTCGTTAACTCTCTCTCTCTCTCCCCTATATATATATATATATATATATATATATATATATATATATATATATATATATATATATATATATATATATATATATATATATATGTGTGTGTGTGTGTGTGTGTGTGTGTGTGTTCAATATCATAATAGTTTCAAGGGAGTAGCTATTGGCACTTCAAAAAATTCTTCTAACACTTCATTTTCTAATCAAGTGTCAATTATACCCTTAAATTTACAAAATTTAAATTTCTACTTTTTTGTCCCCAATTAAAACAAATGTATTTGAAAAATACAAAAAATTTGTATTTTTAATAAAAAAAATATTTTTTTTATAAAAAACTGTTTTAAGTAAAAATCTATTTTAATTTTTTTTTACTTTTTATAACTGTTTAAAAAAAACATTTAAAAACTATTTTGGCCAATGTAGTCCCTCAAACCTGTTTTTTTAATAATTATAAAACAGTTTTAATAAGATACAGTTTTAATAAATAAAAAAAAATAGTCTTTTATTAAGAAAAACGGTTTTAATAAAATACAATTTTAATAAAAAGCAGTTTTAATTAAAAAATAGCCTTTTACTAAGAAAAATGTTTTATTAAAAATGTAAAACGGTCTTAAAACTGTATTTTATTAAACATTTTTAAAACTGTTTTTATTGAAAATGTAAAACAGTTTTAAAATTGTATTTTTTTAAAACAGATTTAAATTGTACTTTTTTAAATCTGTTTACAGTTTTAAACTTTTTTTATTAAAAATATAAAACAGTTTTAAAATTGAATTTTTGTAAAAAAGTTTTAAATTGTATTTTTTTTAAACTGTTTACAGTTTGAAATTGCTTTTATTAAAAATGCAAAAGAGTTTTAAAACTGTATTTTTTTTAAACAGTTTAAACCCTTTTAAACTGTTTTGCATTTTTAATAAAAAACAATTTTGATAAAAACAATTTTTATTCCAAACAGTTTTAATAAAATTTTATCAAAAAAAATGTTTTTTTTTATATAAAAAACTGTTTGATAAACAAAAATCAGATCATGTTCATGTTAGATTAAAAAATAAGATTTAATATATTGTCACATTTATTTGGGTCGTGTTAGGTAAACAAATGAGAATCCATGTCTTATCGTGTTATATTTTAATTAGACTGTGTTTGTGTTAGATAAAATAAAATATTGACATTTTTTTTTGTTTAAAATTCAAGAACTATTTATGCCATTTTTCTATTTATGGTGCCTTTTTAACATAATCTAATTATTAAAGTTTTCTTTTAGTTTATTTTATATTTTTAATTTGAGTCATGTTCGTGTCAGGTGAAAAAATAATATTTTATGGCATGTCGCGTTTTAATTAGGTCGTGTTCGTGTCCTTTTTTTTTAATGTTTGTGGGATGTCGTATTGTTTCGTGTCACTATTATTTGTGTTGCATTTGTGTTAGCCAAAAAAAAATTAGATTTCATGTCGGACAGCAATTTTAGTTGATCATTTTTGTGTTCAGTAAAAAAATAGATTTTACGTCGTATTGTTTTTATTTGGGTGGTGCTCGTTTTAGGTGGAGAATTTTTTTTTTGTCACGTGTCGTGTCTCTTTTTAATTGAGTTATGTTCTTGTTTCTTTAAAAAAAAATAATTTCGGGGTAAAAAAGAGGTTTTTTGGTTTTTTTTAATAGTTCATTTTTTAAATTATATATTATTTTTTTACAGTCCTTGTTTTTTTTATAGTTCATTTTTTAAAATTATGTATCTAATTTTCGGGGTAAAAAAGAGGTTTATATCTTTTTGTGAGTGAGAAAAATGGAAAGAATTAATCATAAGGGTATAAGAGTCTATAACTTTATTTGAAAACAAAATGGAGTGTTAGAAGATTTTTTAGAGTGTGAATATACCCTAGTTTCAATACTATATTATATTAATGCATATCATTTTGAAAACTTTTAAAAAACGTAAAATTTTAGGGAAAAAACATAACATGTTGTGTATTTAAAAAAAGGTTATTAGCACCTAGCTATTACGTTTATTTTTAACATATTATGTTTAAAAAATTATAAAATAAAAATGTTTTACAAAAATGATATAAAATGTTTTTTTTAATTTTTTTTTTAAATTATGTCTAGCAATTATACAAAACTATATAAAAAGATTTTTCTAAATAGTTACTCAATATCATAATAGTTCAATACGATATTAATTTATATCATTTTGAAAGCTTTAAAAAATTATAAATTTCTAAACATAATATTCTTGAAATTATAAAAAAAAAAAGCATGGTATTTTGAATAATGAAAAAACTACCAATTTATTGCAATTTTTCGAAATTAAAAAAAATAATAGTTTATATAACAAATCAATTTTATTATTATTGTTTTAAAAAAATTATGTCTAGCTATTTTTTACTGTTTATTTTTTATTATTACTGTTTTAAAAATTCCATCCGGTTTTATTATTACTCTTTTAAAAAATTTGTCATGTTTTATTATTTTGTCAAGTTTTATTATTACGATTTAAAAAAAAAATCCGTTAGTTTTTTTACAAAATAGTTTTTTGCATTTTGTAAATAACGAAATAATAACTTTTAAATAAAAAAATAAAAAATACATCTTTTAAAAATATTTTGACCAACTATTTTTTTATCAAACAATAACATTCAGTTTTTATTATTTTAATAAACATAACGTTCAATTTTTTTAATAACCAAAACAATTTACTATTTACAAAATAGCTTTTTTTGTTTTTATTTAATGTTATATATAACTTCCAAATGTTTTGAACTTTTTGTTAAACTTTATTGTATAAAAATGTTATATAAAAAAATACAGTTTTTAAAACAGGTTTCGTCGAGTTATATTTGTTACAAACATCCAAGTTTTTTCTTTTTTTTATATATATATAACGAAACATTTTTTTAACTTTTTAACAAAGTAGTTTTTTCACTTTTTGAAACATTTTCATACAAATGCTTTGAACCTTTTGTTAAACTTTATTGTATAAAAATGTTATATAAAAAAATACAGTTTTTAAAATAGGTTTCGTCCAGCTATATTTGTTACAAACATCCAATTTTTTTCTTTTTTTTATATATATATAACGAAACATTTTTTTTAACTTTTTAACAAAATAGTTTTCACTTTTTGAAACATTTTTATTTTATAATGTTTTTCTAAATGTAATATTATGAAAATAAACATAATAGCTAAGTAGAAATAACCCTTTTTTATTTCAAAAATATTATGTTATTTTAAGTATTTTACGATTTTTTTAAGTTTTCAAAATAATATATATATATATATATATACATATAGCGGATCTCATGAGGTCCCCCAGTTTGAGGTCCCTGAACGAGGTCTATTTTTTTAAAATAGTAAAAATAATATTTTTGGGTTGATTTTTTTTTATAGTTTTTAAACATTTCAGTAGGACCATATAAAAAAATCAACTCAAACTGAATTTTTTTACTATTTTGAAAAAATCATTCAAACTTTGTTAGTTTTAACAACTTAAAACCTGACAGAGTTTGACCGATTTTTTTAAAATAGCAAAAAAATTCATTTTGAGCTCATTATTTTTTTATGATTCTCCACGCCCGCCCGGCTTGGGTAAAGCAAGGACTGGTGCCGAAGTCATCTTGTCTTTCAGCTCATCGAAATCCAATTGATAAGTATCGTCCCAAACATATGGTACCCCCTTGCGAGTCAAGTTCGTCAATGGACCCGTTATCTTGGAGAACCCTCGGATGAATTTCCTGTAGTACCCGACTAACCCCAAGAAACTACGCACTTCCGTCGGTGTTGTGGGTTGTCCCCACTCCCTCACTACTGACACTTTACTCGGGCCAACCGCTATCCCCAGTTCAGAAACGACATGTTCCAAGAACTGCACTTCCCATAACCAGAATCCCCACTTCTTGTACTTAGCATACAACTGATGCTCTCGTAGAGTCTGAAGAACCTGCCTCAAGTGCTCAACATGCTCTTCCTCAGTGTGTGAATATATCAGGATGTCATCTATGAAGACGATGGCAAACTGATATAAGAACTCTCTGAATACTCGGTTCATCAAGCCCATGAATACGGCCGGGGCATTTGTGAGTCCAAATGGCATCACTCTGAACTCATAGGACCCATATCTCATCAGGAAAGCAGTCTTCGAAACATCCTGCTCCCTAATTCGTAGCTGATGGTATCCTGACCTCAAATCTATCTTCGAAAAGAAAGTTGCTCCCCTCAGCTGGTCGAACAGATCATCGATTCGAGGCAACGGATATTTGTTCCGTATCGTGACCTTGTTCAGCTCCCGGTAGTCGACACATAGCCTCAGTGAACCATCTCTCTTTTTCACAAACAAAACTGGAGCGCCCCAAGGTGAGGTACTCCTATGAATGAAGCCCTGACCTAACAGCTGCTCTATCTGATCTCGTAACTCTCGCATTTCCGCCGGAGCCATACGCTATGGAGCGCGTGCTATCGCTCGAGTATCCGGTAACAAATCTATGACCAAATCTATCTCTCGACTGGGGGGTAGGCCTGGTATCTCCTTAAATACATCAGAATACTCACGAACAACTGGAATCGAGTCTAAGGGAATCACGACCTCCTTAGAGGTATCCTCCTCTATGTAATACAAATGAGCGGTAGACCCTCCCTCTGGGCGAGGCATTGCCACTACAAACATCTCCTGCCCCGAAATGGCAAAGACAATACTCCCACTGAAACAAGCTATCATGGCTTTGTATGCTGCGAGCCAATCCATACCAATAATAACGTCGTGCTCATGCATATCTAAGACTAACATGTTTGCTGGTAAGATTAAGCTACCAATCTCTACTTTCACACCTCGACATATAAAGAAAATTAACAATTACGGCACCCTGCTGCTGTGGGGCCCTATCTCCCTCTGGACAATCATGGCGCTTGTGGCCATTTTTACCACACCCGAAGCATCGGCTTCTGAAATTTCCTCCCCTCTGTCCCTGCTGATTACAGCCCTGTTGGCCGTTACCACCCCGCCATTGGCCCTACTGGCCCTGATGGCCCTGCTGCTGACCCTGCGACTTACGATGTTGGCCCTGCTGATTAGACTGGCTCTGTTGGCCCTGCCTAAATCCCCCGAATCCCTGCCTGGAGTCCCCTGTTCGGAACCACTTGGCAGAGTCCCCTTGATGGGAACTCTGCTTATGATGACGAGTCTGTCCCTGGGATGTCGGTGCTCCACTAGTACCATTACCCCCTGTCCTACCCTGCTGGCTGGACTCTCCTGCTCGTTTGCTCCCCTGCAGATGGAAGCGGTGATCCTGGCAGTGTAACAAAGCAGCATTGAGTACGTCTGTTTAGGTACTCAGTGACAGATTGCCTATAAGGGGCTAACGGATCCTCCAAGCCAACCCGTCCACAAACAACAGTATCTTCTTTCCCTCAGTGGGTGCCTCATTTGGCACTATAGTGAGAAGTCTAGTGAACTCCTCCTCGTACTCAGCAATAGTCGTATTCTCCTGTTTCGGATTCAGTAACTTCCGCCTCATCTCGATCTGCACGGCGGATGGAAAGTATTTGTTGTCAAACCGCGCCCAAAATGACTGAATAGTGATAATATCCCTCTCCTCCAAGGTGGTGGTGGATTCCCACCAATGCAAAGCGGCCCCCATTAGCTTGAAGGAAGCCAACAGCTGTTTCTGCACGTCCGTGCACTCGTACATGCGCAGATGCCTCGGGATATCTTTCTTCCATTGGTTGGCTACAATGATATCCAAACTACCCGCAAACTCTAGGGGATGCACCTTTTGGAATGCATCCTTAACTCGCTCCCATGCAGAAGGAAGCTGTGCCTGTACTGGCGCCACTGCCTGAACCTAGGGTAGAGCCTACTGCACAACTGTCAACGCCGCATTCACCGCCTGAGCAACAATGGCGGCTACCTCTGTTGCGTTCATCGTTCCCTGAACCGGAGCTGCTCGCTACTCGGCCTGGGCACGTCTGTCCTTGGGTGAGCGTCTCAAAGGCATCTGAAACGTAAAGAAAATTTATTAGTCTACAGTTATTAACAAATTCCCAAATAGCTGA
This sequence comes from Sambucus nigra, assembly GCA_949130495.1. Classification (NCBI taxonomy): domain Eukaryota; kingdom Viridiplantae; phylum Streptophyta; class Magnoliopsida; order Dipsacales; family Adoxaceae; genus Sambucus; species Sambucus nigra. The sequence goes on along the minus strand of OX422217.1, from coordinate 424,851,971 downwards.
AGACGTAAACGTAAAAGCAAGAATACAACAATCCTAAAAATAGGGCTCTATAGCAAGAACACTAAGCTGAAAGCGAAATAAGCCGTACAGATTCTAAAGGACACTAGAACCTGATGCTCTGATACCACCTGTGACACCCCACCTAATTAAATACCGGGTGATCAGTCATTTATTAAATTATAACCAAGGTGAACGGTTGGTTCATTCTTAGCATCACTGTCGCAAAAATAACTTTTCAATTAAACACCCTAAATAATTAAGCTAAGTGACAAAACCATTTTTAAGACATCAATTCCAAATTTAATTTAAAACCAACATTTAAAACCTTTCACAATCCATAGTTTAAGAATCACACAACAACTAGACTGGAAAAGATAACCCAAGCAATTTAAGCATTCAACTAATTAATTCCAACTTTAAAACTTCAGAGGAAAAACATCCTGACAGTAACAATCCCAAAGTATAAATACTAGAAGTAAACGAATCAAAATCTCTGATAAAACCAACTGCATAATGGAAAAAGGGCGACACATGCCCAACTGGATAAAATAGAACTAGAAGTGTAATCAATAATGAGGTCGTCTAAGCAAGAGGCCTGCAACTCCCACCTAAGCTGCAACACGTTCCTTCCAAAAGATCCTATGCAAGACGCCCCTGTGGCTGGGCACCTGTAATATATATATATATATATACAAGAGAGAAGAGAAAATAGGAAATGGGTCAGAGCCCGATTGTAAAACAGTTTAAAATTTAGTTAGCAAGTATTTAAAATGCTTACCGGCTAATGTAACAATCATATTAGTATGCGGCACTCACTTGAGGAATTCTCACCTCTCTTCTAATGTGCACACCTACCGCACTATTTATCCCAACAGTTTAGCTTTTTTTAAAATTCTCATAAGGTTTCATGCCGACAATTACTAGTGCTAAGATAGTAAATTTCTAAAGGCAAAATTTTCACATAACTCTCATTTTATTATAAAATTTCTCAGTGTTGCCTCAAACTTTTCACACACTTTTAAATATCGGAATATTTATGTGACACCCCGACTAATTAAACACCGGGTAGCTACTCCTTTATAAAATTAATTCAAAATGCCAAGTTGGCTCAGTTAATAGCATCACTGTCGAAAACGTTTTATTATTTCTAACCACCTAGTATTTAAAAAGTAAGTGCCAAATTTTTATTAAATCTGATTAACATGCAACAAGAGTAATGAATAACTAAATAACACCATTCACCATAATGAAATGAAATGAATAACCATCACAAAATGTATATAAACTCTGGAGGAAAAACTCCTCAATACAAATCCCACAACTGATAAGTAAACTGAAATAACTAAAACTGAATACTGAGCAATACATGCTAGAGTCTGAAAACTGAAATGTAAAAATGTCTAATAGAATTGGGCAACATGCCCTACAACTGATAGATGCTGAGACTGGAATCCAAATGAGAGAGGCGTCTACATGCAAATCCCTGTAGCTTCCACAAACAGCTACAGCTCGTCACCTGAATGAGAATCCTATGCTTGGTGTCCTTGTGGCTGGGCACCTAAAAAGGTTTTACAAGAAAAAGAGATTTGAAAAGCAAACGGGTCAGAGCCCGAATGTGTTATATTTTAAAAACCTGCAAGTGCTTTAAAAACATTTAAAAACATTAAATGCAAAGTACATGTTAGGACGTGCACTCACATTAATTTCTCACCTCTCGACTAACTGTGCACTCCTAACGTAATTACCCATCTATAACGACCCATACTACTAGCTAACTGACGACATAACTAGCTAGACTGCCAAAGGTTCTACCCATATTACTAGGTTCCATTTATTATAACAACGCTCGTAATTAAATAGAGGTTTAACGTAAACTCAGTTACTAAATATGCCATTGATATAACTATCAGTTAACTCATTATCAGTCTCGGAACATTACCGTAATTATATTCACAACATTAACATGAAGGTTCCCATTAAATTAAGCGTATATTATTCACGTCATAACTATACGACACAAGCACCCCGAGAACTAAGCTGCGGTGCACACATACTCTGCTATCCATCCCGGTACATCACGTACATAAGGATTTCATATTCCGAATCTCTCAGGAATAGTTTACCGATAACAACATCACAAATAATGGAGGCGAACACAGTCACCATCACATGGGTCACGCACATACCTACGCTCCCATGATCAGCGGACTTATTAATATCACAATAAGTCTTTCAATGACCTATGTTCATCAAGGTACCAGTCTATATCCCCCCCGTAGACACACAAGGATTAGAGGGTCCTAAGCGAACGTAACCTCCCCCGTGATAGCAAGTATGGTAGGTATGTTATACACATAAACCATATACTAAGCATTCACACATCTTAGATGTCACTATTTTAATAAGGTATTTTCTACATCATTATACCATTAATCCAGACTTATATATATTTCAAGTCTCCCGTTAATATAAGGTTAAATTGCCGACACGTCTCACGCCGTAATCCCTTATCCTTAAAATCTATCTCAAATAGACTATTAAGTTCCGATTGTTCCCAAATATAACATTTTTATTCTTAAGGTCTTCACTTCTGCTCTAAACCTTATTTCATCAAATTACACAACTTTACACTATTAACCCAAACGTTACCTCACTAACGAATTTCAATAATCTAGAATAATTCCTCGAATTGTATTCTAATTAAAGTCCACTATAATAATCACACCTACTGGTCTTCTTCAAGGGTGAGGGTATTCATAAGGGCTACAAACGTATTCTCCGAGGGTTTCCACCATTAAAATCAAATTAAGGAATATTTTACTCATTCTGGGAAGGTCGATCGATCGACCTATGAATGTCGCTCGATCGATCTAGTCGATCGATCGACTGATGAATGTCGATCGATCGATCGAACAGGTATGGCTACGGACTGCTTCGTTTTGCAGATTTTAATCCATCCCAAAACTAATTTCTAACGTATGATTCTCAGATATAACGTCGTAGTAATGCCATATAACAATCCTACAGTATTACTAACGTCCATAAATCAATAATTCAACATCTAAAGGTTACATATGGATCAATCTTCATAAAAACCTAGTTTTTCCAGATTTTCTCAAGAACATGAACCCTAACATAATATCATCATCAAATCCCCGAATTTAATTCGTTTTTCTTTCACCCAATCATGTCTTCACATCAGATTAATCGTCATCAACTATTCTACATGAAATTTATCCTCAAAATTCAGACCTAAGTTCAATTAATCATGGGTTTTCATTCATCTTCCAATAATAATTATAAATCTTCAATTTGCTAACATGGAAAGAGCATTTGCTGAAGTTAAACATAAATAAACCACTTGCCTTGGTTTGATTTCGGATTTGGTGTTGATTTGGTGAAGAATCTCTGCAGAATTCCTCTATCTCTCTCTCCTTCTCCAAGCTTTCTTCTTCCAAAGATGGCTATGGTGGCTAGGGTTTTCTTAGGGAAAGTTGGAAGGCTAAATGATAACCTACGTAGCTTATGGGGTTAATAAAGGTTGGTTGGGTCAATCCTTATCAGATTACAACTCTCCATTTTCGTCACTTTTAATTACCCAAAAATACCAAATTACTAAAATACTCTTTAAGTTGCCGGTATAGCCTAAAAATACCCCGGGACCCAAACTATACCCCCGGCTAGTGTTTTCTGACTATCTCGACCCTTCCGGACGCGTTGGCGCACTCAAAACGACCATACGGATTATAGATTTTAAATTCACTTTTATTAACAAAATAATATACCGTGACGCGGCGGTCCCACGCGTCTCAACAAAATTTCTAAAATACCGTATATAAATCCCACGACAAATTTTATAATTCCAAACTCATATATAATCATATAAGCACATAATCAAATACTAACTCGCACTACATTAGTATTATAACCCGGATTAATTTCCAATTAATACAACAATTAATTAATTAATCCCATAAATATAGCCCAAAGTACGGGGTATTACATACTCCCCCCCTAATAACTGAATTTCGTCCCGAAATTCGAAACTAGAAAGTACCTGCTAAAAACAGCTCTGGATAACGTTCGCGCATCTCATCCTCGCGCTCCCATGTGGACTCCTCGACATTGTGATGTCGCCACTGAACACGTACTAACGGGACTATCTTTGACCGCAGTTTCCTCTCGCTTCGGTCCAAAATAGCAATTGGCCCCTCCTCGTAGGAGCTATCCGGCTGGAGATCGATGTCCTCCACAGCAATGTGAGAATGAGCCAAATCATCTCTAAGGTATTTCCTCAGCGAGGAAATGTGAAACACATCGTGAATTCGATGCAAGTGCTCCGGTAACCCAAGTCTATACGCAACCGGTCCGATCCGCTCAATAATAGGGAAGGGCCCCACATACCTCGGTGCCAACTTCCCCTTCTTCCTGAAACGCATAATCCCCTTCATAGGAGATACTCTGAGCAGAACTTGGTCCCCTACTTGGAACTCTCTGAAAAACCTCTTCGCATCAGCATAACTCTTCTGCCTGTCTTGAGCTACCCGAATGCGACTACGAATCAGCTCAATCCTTGCCGAAGTATCCTGAATCACTTCCGGCCCAAGCAGTTTGTGGTCCCCCACCTCCAACCAACATGCTGGGGAACGACAAGGCCTACCGTACAATGCTTCAAACGGAGCCATGCCAATCGTGAACTGATAGGAGTTGTTGTAAGCAAACTCCACCAGTGGAAGGTACTGCTCCCATCCACCCCCCGAAGTCAATAATGCACATGCGTAGCATGTCCTCCAACATCTGGTTGGTGCGCTCTGTCTGCCCATCGGTCTGCGGGTGATAAGCCGTACTCAACCGCAATTCTGTGCCCATGGCCTCCTGGAAACTCTCCCAAAACCTCGAAACAAATATCTTGTCTCTGTCAGACACGATATTCAGGGGCACACCGTGAAGTCTCACAATCTCTGAAATGAAAAGCTGAGCATACTGTCCCGTAGTGTAGTCAGTCCTTACGGGTAAGAAGTGAGCGACCTTGGACAACCTGTCCACAATTACCCAAACGGAGTCGTGACCCCTCTGCGACGTAGGCAACCCCGTGATAAAATCCATGGATATGCTCTCCCACATCCACACCGGAACCTCCAACGGCTGTAGCAAACCTGCTGGTCTCTGATGATCCACTTTTACAAGCTGACGAGTGGCGCATTTTGAGACAAACTCAGCGATATCTCTCTTCATACCGCTCCACCAATATTGCCGCCTCATGTCTTGGTACATTTTGTCCCCTCCGGGATGTACCGCGAACCGTGAGCCGTGCGACTTTGCCATCACATCGTGCCGCAATTCTTCCCCTTCCGGAACTACCAATCTCCCATTGAAGCGCAATCCCCCGTCTGAGCTAACGGTATAGGACTCGGCTCCCTCTGCAAGTAATCGAACTATCTGTTCCTGACAGAACGAGTCATTTGCTTGTGCCCGTACTACCTTCGTGACAATCTGCGGTGTAACGGTCATCACAGACATGAAAGATCGGGTCACTGCATCCTGGTGTCCCAATTCCTTCCACTTAGCCTTCCACACCTCTGCCACCTCATCTGCTGGCCTGCGGCTCAACGCGTCTGCTACCACGTTAGCCTTACCCGGGTCGTACTGGATGTCGAACTGGTAGTCTTTCACAAACTCAAGCCACCTACGCTGCCGCATGTTCAACTCTTTCTGCGTGAACAGATACTGTAGGGACTTGTGGTCCGTGAACAGCTGAAACTTCTCCCCCAAAAGATAGTGCCTCCAAATCCGTAAGGCAAATACCACTGCCGCCAACTCTAAATCATGCGTGGGGTAATTCTTCTCATGAGGCTTAAGCTTACGGGAAGCATAAGCTATGGCCTGTCTCTCCTGCTGCAATACACCTCCCAGTCCTTGCAAAGACGCATCGGTGTAAACCAAATACTCAACTCCCGGTCTCGGCAATGCTAACACAGGTGCTGAGGTCAATCTGTCCTTCAATTCATCGAATGCCAACTGACAGGCATCACTCCAGATATATGGCACACCTTTACGAGTAAGATGTGTCAAAGGACCCGCTATCTCCGAAAAACCCCGAATAAACCTCCTGTAGTATCCTGCTAAGCCCAAGAAACTACGAATCTCTGTTGGTGTCGTGGGCTGTCCCCACTCCCTCACCGCTGACACCTTCCCCGGATCGACAGATATTCCCTCATCGGAAATAATGTGACCCAAGAACTGGACCTCCTTCAGCCAAAACCCGCACTTTTCATATTTTGCATACAGCTCGTTCTGACGAAGTGTCTGCAAAACCTGCCTCAAATGCTCGGCGTGCTCCTCCTCTGTTTGAGAGTAGACCAGAATGTCATCAATGAAGACAATGACAAACTGATCGAGAAAATCTCTGAACACCCTGTTCATCAAGTCCATAAACACTGCTGGAGCGTTGGTCAAGCCGAAAGGCATAACCCGAAACTCGTAAGAACCATATCTCGACAAGAACGCAGTCTTCGAGACATACTCCTCCCTGATACGCAACTGATGGTATCCCGATCTCAAATCAATCTTCGAGAAGAAAGAAGCTCCTCTCAACTGGTCGAATAAGTCATCGATTCGAGGCAACGGATACTTATTTCGTATCGTGACCTTATTCAACTCTCGGTAGTCCACACACAACCTCAGTGAACCATCTCTCTTCTTCACAAACAAAACTGGAGCGCCCCAAGGTGAGGTACTCCTGCGAATAAAGCCCTGCCCTAACAGCTGCTCTATCTGATCCCGTAACTCTCGCATTTCAGCCGGAGCCATACGGTACGGTGCACGTGCTATAGGTCTCGTACCCGGTAGCAAATCAATAACGAAATCTATCTCTCGACTGGGTGGTAAGCCTGGTATCTCCTGAAACACATCCGAATACTCCCTGACAACCGGGATCGAATCTAAAGGAATAACAACCTCCTTAGAGGTATCCTCCTCTATGTAATACAGATGAGCGGTCGACCCTCCCTCTGGGCGAGGCATCGCCACTATAAACATCTCTTGCCCCGGAATGGCAAAAACAATGCTCCCGCTGAAGCAATCAATCATGGCCCTATATGCTACGAGCCAATCCATACCGATGATCGCATCGTGAACATGCATGTCTAACACAAACATATCTGCAGGTAATACCAAACCACCAACCTCTACCCCCACTCCCCGGCATATAAAGAAAATAAGTGACCCACTCCCTAATGGTGAGTCAACACACGTCACTGTGCTCTCTGCCGTAGCTAACAATCCTAAAGCTTTCGCGAAGTGTGTAGCAATAAAGCAATGTGTAGCACCCGTATCAAATAACACCCGACCCATAGTGCCATGGATAGGAAACGTACCCTCGATCGCGGGCGGTGCCTGTGGAACTGCAGCCTGGTTGACGTTGTAGACACGTCCATACTGTAGCTGCCCCTGCTGAGGTGCTGGAATAATTTGCGGTGGTGCGGGGAGAGCGGCGGGAAACAAAGGCCTCTGTGGCTCCTGGCGAGCACCCTGCTGCTGCTGCTGTGGGGCCCTGCCCCTATCAGGACAATCCTGTCGCTTGTGGCCAATCTTGCCACAGACGAAGCACTTCCCTGGGAAGTTCCCTCCCCTATGTCCCTGCTGTCCCCGGCCCTGGTGGCCGTTACCATTCCTGCCTTGGCCCTGCTGGCCCTGATTCCCGTTCTGCCCCTGTTGGCCCTGATGGCCGTTTGGACCCTGATGGCCCTGACGGAAACCTCCCTGTCCCTGCCTGTAGTTCCCTGACCGGAACCTCTTATTATCCCCCTGCTGGGTACCCTGCTCAGTCTGTCTCTGCCCCTGACCAGATTGTGCCCCGCTGGCACCGTGTCCTCCAGTCCTGCCCTGATGGCTAGACTCCCCCGACCGCTTGCCCTCGGCCATATGAAAACGGTGGTCCTGGCAGTGCAATAGTGCAGCGTTAACCACATCAGAATACGTGGCCAACGATAGGTTCCCTAGCAGATGCTGACGGATCCTCCAATTCAACCCATCAGTGAACTTCTCTATCTTCTTCTTCTCTGTTGGAATCTCGTCTGGAACGATATTCAACAGGTTAGTGAACTCGGCCTCATACTCGGCCACTGTCTTGCTCTCCTGCTTCAAACTCATCAGTTTCCTCCTCATCTCTGTATGAACTGCGGACGGAAAATACTTGCGGTCAAACCGCACCCAGAACTCCTGAATGGTGAGGGTATCCCTCTCCTCCGCGGTGGTAATGGACTCCCACCACTGCAGCGCAGATCCAACTAGCTTGAAAGTAGCTAGCACCTGCTTCTGAACATCTGTGCACTCATGCATCCTCAAATGCCTCTGCATATCCTCCCTCCATTGGCTCGATACAATCACATCTGAGCTTCCTTCAAACTCTGGCGGATGCGCTTTCTGAAAAGCGTCACGTACACGTTCCCAAGCAGACGGGAATGCATTAACCTGGACTGGCGCGGCAACCGGCGCCTGAGGCGGTGTTTGCTGAATAACGGCAATCGCGGCATTCACCGCTTGAGCTACTATAGCTGCAACCTCAGTGGCGTTCAACATGCCCTGAACTGGAGCGGGCTGGGGTTCGGGCGTTGCATTCCTGGGAACTCGTCGTGCACGTCGTGGAGGCATCTGAAATAAGAACAAAGTTTATAAGTTCACGGTTTATAAACTTAAAATAGCTGAAGAACGAAGCATACACAATAAGAGTACAACAGTCCTAAAATATAGGGCTCTATATCAAAGAAAACGTAGCGGAAACATAATAGCCGTACAGATCCTAAAGGACACTAGAACCTGATGCTCTGATACCACCTGTGACACCCCGACTAATTAAACACCGGGTAGCTACTCCTTTATAAAATTAATTCAAAATGCCAAGTTGGCTCAATTAATAGCATCACTGTCGAAAACGTTTTATTATTTCTAACCACCTAGTATTTAAAAAGTAAGTGCCAAATTTTTATTAAATCTGATTAACATGCAACAAGAGTAATGAATAACTAAATAACACCATTCACCATAATGAAATGAAATGAATAACCATCACAAAATGTATATAAACTCTGGAGGAAAAACTCCTCAATACAAATCCCACAACTGATAAGTAAACTGAAATAACTAAAACTGAATACTGAGCAATACATGCTAGAGTCTGAAAACTGAAATGTAAAAATGTCTAATAGAATTGGGCAACATGCCCTACAACTGATAGATGCTGAGACTGGAATCCAAATGAGAGAGGCGTCTACATGCAAATCCCTGTAGCTTCCACAAACAGCTACAGCTCGTCACCTGAATGAGAATCCTATGCTTGGTGTCCTTGTGGCTGGGCACCTAAAAAGGTTTTACAAGAAAAAGAGATTTGAAAAGCAAACGGGTCAGAGCCCGAATGTGTTATATTTTAAAAACCTGCAAGTGCTTTAAAAACATTTAAAAACATTAAATGCAAAGTACATGTTAGGACGTGCACTCACATTAATTTCTCACCTCTCGACTAACTGTGCACTCCTAACGTAATTACCCATCTATAACGACCCATACTACTAGCTAACTGACGACATAACTAGCTAGACTGCCAAAGGTTCTACCCATATTACTAGGTTCCATTTATTATAACAACGCTCGTAATTAAATAGAGGTTTAACGTAAACTCAGTTACTAAATATGCCATTGATATAACTATCAGTTAACTCATTATCAGTCTCGGAACATTACCGTAATTATATTCACAACATTAACATGAAGGTTCCCATTAAATTAAGCGTATATTATTCACGTCATAACTATACGACACAAGCACCCCGAGAACTAAGCTGCGGTGCACACATACTCTGCTATCCATCCCGGTACATCACGTACATAAGGATTTCATATTCCGAATCTCTCAGGAATAGTTTACCGATAACAACATCACAAATAATGGAGGCGAACACAGTCACCATCACATGGGTCACGCACATACCTACGCTCCCATGATCAGCGGACTTATTAATATCACAATAAGTCTTTCAATGATCTATGTTCATCAAGGTACCAGTCTATATCCCCCCCGTAGGCACACAAGGATTAGAGGGTCCTAAGCGAACGTAACCTCCCCCGTGATAGCAAGTATGGTAGGTATGTTATACACATAAACCATATACTAAGCATTCACACATCTTAGATGTCACTATTTTAATAAGGTATTTTTTACATCATTATACCATTAATCCAGACTTATATATATTTCAAGTCTCCCGTTAATATAAGGTTAAATTGCTGACACGTCTCACGCCGTAATCCCTTATCCTTAAAATCTATCTCAAATAGACTATTAAGTTCCGATTGTTCCCAAATATAACATTTTTATTCTTAAGGTCTTTACTTCTGCTCTAAACCTTATTTCATCAAATTACACAACTTTACACTATTAACCCAAACGTTACCTCACTAACGAATTTCAATAATCTAGAATAATTCCTCGAATTGTATTCTAATTAAAGTCCACTATAATAATCACACCTACTGGTCTTCCTCAAGGGTGAGGGTATTCATAAGGGCTACAAACGTATTCTCCGAGGGTTTCCACCATTAAAATCAAATTAAGGAATATTTTACTCATTCTGGGAAGGTCGATCGATCGACCTATGAATGTCGCTCGATCGATCTAGTCGATCGATCGACTGATGAATGTCGATCGATCGATCGAACAGGTATGGCTACGGACTGCTTCGTTTTGCAGATTTTAATCCATCCCAAAACTAATTTCTAACGTATGATTCTCAGATATAACGTCGTAGTAATGCCATATAACAATCCTACAGTATTACTAACGTCCATAAATCAATAATTCAACATCTAAAGGTTACATATGGATCAATCTTCATAAAAACCTAGTTTTTCCAGATTTTCTCAAGAACATGAACCCTAACATAATATCATCATCAAATCCCCGAATTTAATTCGTTTTTCTTTCACCCAATCATGTCTTCACATCAGATTAATCGTCATCAACTATTCTACATGAAATTTATCCTCAAAATTCAGACCTAAGTTCAATTAATCATGGGTTTTCATTCATCTTCCAATAATAATTATAAATCTTCAATTTGCTAACATGGAAAGAGCATTTGCTGAAGTTAAACATAAATAAACCACTTGCCTTGGTTTGATTTCGGATTTGGTGTTGATTTGGTGAAGAATCTCTGCAGAATTCCTCTATCTCTCTCTCCTTCTCCAAGCTTTCTTCTTCCAAAGATGGCTATGGTGGCTAGGGTTTTCTTAGGGAAAGTTGGAAGGCTAAATGATAACCTACGTAGCTTATGGGGTTAATAAAGGTTGGTTGGGTCAATCCTTATCAGATTACAACTCTCCATTTTCGTCACTTTTAATTACCCAAAAATACCAAATTACTAAAATACTCTTTAAGTTGCCGGTATAGCCTAAAAATACCCCGGGACCCAAACTATACCCCCGGCTAGTGTTTTCTGACTATCTCGACCCTTCCGGACGCGTTGGCGCACTCAAAACGACCATACGGATTATAGATTTTAAATTCACTTTTATTAACAAAATAATATACCGTGACGCGGCGGTCCCACGCGTCTCAACAAAATTTCTAAAATGCCGTATATAAATCCCACGACAAATTTTATAATTCCAAACTCATATATAATCATATAAGCACATAATCAAATACTAACTCGCACTACATTAGTATTATAACCCGGATTAATTTCCAATTAATACAACAATTAATTAATTAATCCCATAAATATAGCCCAAAGTACGGGGTATTACAATTTATTCATTACTCAACTACTTTTAATCACAGAAGAAAGTTTCCCAATTTAAATTATATATATATATATATATATATATATATATATATATATATATATATATATATATATATACACTATCGGCACCCCCACATAATTTTATGGCGCTGGCATACTCTGCTATCAAGTCCCCGTATCACTCGTACTACGGAAAATACTCGTTCGGAATCACTCTCGAACTGTATTAACACAAAACACATACAAATTGAGGCGAAGTATAGTTCCAAGTCACTAAGAGGTCAGCACATACCCTCACGTCTCTTAGGACCGTCTGACTATCGATCCGATAGCCTGTACCAAGGATTCCAATGTTCTAGGGTACAAGTCAATATCCCCCATAAAGGTCCCATCGAGATAAAACTGTCCCGGTGCGATAACCTCAGTGATAGCAAGTAGAACGGGTATGATTTTTTTATACGTATATAGTATATGCACAAACACAGTCACATATGTATACCACGATTCCCATTTCTAATTTAGGTACACCCACGACCCATACTTATGATATTTATTCTTATTGCACATACTAGATTATCCCGTATAACGGTTCATCTCTTTTTATTCTTATTTATGGGATTATTCCAAACTTGCTTCGTAACACTCGTGAAATCCTATCTCCCCAAGTGTAATTTCAGTAGGTACTCTTTTATTTTACGACGTAGCTCCCTTATGAGTCTCACCCTTTCGACACACGTTCCCATTATTCCTTAAGTGTAAAACACCTCCGTTAAATGTAAATCTCGTCTCACATTAAAGGTTTCATTTTTATAAAGTCCTACTGGTCTTCTTTATATCCCAAAATGTTCTAACAATAATGTCTAAGGATTTCTATTCATTTAAGTTGGAACAAACTATTTAAAAAGGGAAAAGTGAGTTTTCCAGGAGGGGTCGATCGATCAATGGCAGGGGCTCGATCGATCGATGCACCGATCGATCGATGCTCTTGGGTCGATCGATCGATCAAGCAGTTATGGCGAAACTGCAGAAATATCAGTTACGGGATTCCTATTCCATAATCATCCAAATCATCATATTTGATTTCCAAACTTCCAACAAATTATACCACAAGTGTTATATTCCCAAATAATAATTATTCTACGTAAGACATGCGAGTTTTCATCAATTATAACGAATTAAAAGGGTCAAAATCCATAAAAATAACAAGAATCTTAATAATTTCTTTAACTTAGTTCTTCCCATTCTTTTTCCAGATTTTCTACTCCTAAGTCAATGAAATTTCGTGGTTCAACCTCTACATATGAATTAGATTTCCAGAACACGTCTTTTACTTATACATCATGCCAATTCGAGTCTCCAAAATATGCTTTCTTTCACAAAAACTAGTTCTAATCAATCCTAGACTAATACCATTGAAGCATTAACTAAAATAGAGAAAGATAGATACTTGCCTGGAAATATCTGGCTCAGATTTGTGAAAAAGATTGGTGTGGTTGTGATCCTCGTTGCGCAATCTAAAGTTTGGCGGCGACGGCGGTGCAAACGGTGGAGTTCTTACCCTAGAACTCCTTGGAAAGCTTCTCCTCTTCCTCTCTAATGGCCGTCTTTGGTTCTTAGTTATTCTAACCCTAGAAGACAACTCCTACCATCTGATATAACCTTAGAAAATTAGTGGGTTTCCATGCCCAAAAATACGAAATGTCTAAAACACCCTCCCGGGATGTTAATTAAGCCTAGAAACGCTCCGAGACCCAAACTAAACTCTCGGGTACATTATTTTGACTATTTCGACCCTTCCGGACACATTGACGTACTCAAAATGACCATAAAGGTAACTTATAATTTATTCACTTTTAATAGTTTGAATTAAATCCCGACACGACACAGGCGGGTCCCGACAAATATCCAAAATTATCAAATTAGATTCTAGTGATAATTTTACTAAATTCAATTACACCTCTTACTTTACCCATAAAGTAACTTACAACAAAATTCCAATAATTACTAACTCTCATCACGCTAGTAAGTATTTAAATGATTTTTCGGATTAATATTAAATTAATATTTCTAATTAAATTTAATAAATTCCCAAAAATTAAAAGTCATAAAAATACGGGGTATTACAGCCTCGTTCGAACGACTTATTATGTCGCGCGAACGAGCCTCTCTGTCGTTCGAACGACGTGATTGTTTTTTGGCTTTTCGTCCTTTACGCTTGGGTCTGGGATTTAGTTGACTTACTGAAAGTTATTTGGCTCTTTGAAATTGAATCAGCCTACTGTATTTGAGGTTAAAAAGGGAGAGTGTAATTAGAGGAAAGTTAAATAATATTAACGCAGAATATTAACACTAGTGAGGGTATTGGGCACGGTATTTTGGTTGTGAGTATTTTTATGGGTCCAAGTGAGTGAGTGAAACCGAATTTTGAAAAATAAAGAATTTATTGAAATACGGATGTACCCACATTAAATAGGGAAAATTACAATAACTAGTTGGTTAAGTAATTACTTTATGGGGATTGAATTAATAATTTGTTAGATGGAAAATTATTAATAAATGAGAATGTTGTGGACCTTAATTGTGATTTTTATGGTAATTATGGAGTAATTACCTTTACATATTATATGGAATAATAATATGTACTATTATATATTTGTGTGAACATACTAATGGGTTGTCCTATCAGCTCGGGAGTTCTTGCGTACGGAACGTATACCACACGTCGGCACAGGTGTGCTTGACGATGTGTAGGTCATATAGGTAATACATGGAGGCGTCACCTACGAGAGGTAGATGTTGGCGCAAACCGTTCATGTGTCACCGCTGGGTATGGACCGTGTACAGATGGCCTACGTAGGGACCGCTCCCAACTTGTGTGTGCTTTGTGATGTCCGCTTAGGATAAGGAATTCCTCCGGACTTGCCGATAGAACAAGAATTAGACAACAATGATAGATGCCCTTGTGTGTCATGTATATAAAGGACATATATATAATTACCCGAACTTTGCATGGGATAAAGTGAAATGTCTAAGAATGTGGACATAAATTACAATTGTGATTCTTTAATGCATAATAGATGTTTATATTTCTTATGTGAAAATTACGAGACTAGGATATTACGGGTATTGATAATTAAATGTAGTCGGTACACTTAAATCATTTAACATTTTTTATTAAATTGACAAGTAGTAGTTATTATTTGGGACTTTTGGGGATACAGAATATATCACACTTAAATGAGGGGTGATGTGTTAAATGCATGTAAGTGACGAAGGGAAAATATTTAATTTGCATCGACTATATTATTGCATCATAAATTAAATAAGTTAATTCTTACACACCTCGAGCTCTGACCCAAATTTAAGTGTCCCCCCTCCCCCCCAAGGTTATTTCTAGACAGGAATAGCAGGTCTGTGTAATACCCCGTATTTCTAGTTATTTAGACGTATTTCTACGTATTTAGAATTTAATTAATGGAGCGATTAAATAAAAAATGTATTTAGATGTATTTCTACGTATTTAGAATTTAATTAATGGAGCGATTAAATAGAAAATACGGACCTTATATTTAAATTACGTCAAAGAATTTAAATTACGTGAGAGTAATTTAATGTGACCCTATATTTAAATTACGTGAGTAGAGTAATTTAATGTGACCTTATATTTAAATTACGTGAGTAGAGTAATTTAAGATGATCTAAATGTTAAATGGGATGATTTAATATTATAAGTCGATTTACTGAAAATGATTTGTGAATAACTATTGAATTTACCTTACGTCATAACGAGTGATATGGACGTATATGATTTAAATCTCAACCGAGAGCCAAACATGGGCTAACGATAGGTCGAGATAAGAAATATTATATAAGTGGCTCAAATGACAATTTAGAGGTCACGGCTAGCTCTAAAAGGGTCGATATAGTCAAAATAGTATACTCAGGGATACTAGTTGGGTCCCGGAATATTTTTGGGCTAAGTCCGGACCATTCAGGGGCATTTTAGTCTTTTAAAATATAGGAGTGGGAAGACCTACGAATTTTGAAGTCTTTTATCATATGATTAAATAGGGGGTTAGGGTTAGAAACCTCATAACTCACGGAGAAGCCATTAGAGAGAAAAGAGAAGTCATTCTCAAATCATAAAAAGAGAAGTGTGAGATATTCAAATGAATTCTCGAAACTCAAGCAATTGAAGAGTGAAGATTGAAGGGGACAAACAATCAAACTCTACAACAACCACGAAATCAGATCATCTCTGAAACAAGGCAAGTGGTTATTTACAACATTTAAATCTGAGTTATAATATCCATGTATAAGATGAGTAGAATAAATGGTTTTGTAAATAATTCTTGAAGAAAGATTTGATTTAAATACATGTTTGGGATAGGACTTGCATGTAGTTAGATTTACACCGGTAGAGGATTGAATAGAAGAAATCTGATTTCTATTACGAAATATAAATCTGAGTATGTGATGATTTAAGATAAAGAAATCATATATCTAGGGTTTGAGAAGTTAAGGATAATTGTGGTTCTTAGATGATTTTCGTAGAGATTTGATGATATATTAAAGTTATGAATAGTCTCTATTCATATATAAACTAATTGGTGATGTTGGTAAAGAGTTCCAGAAGGTTTAATGGAGTTTTGAGTGGTTAAAACTTAAGAAAAACGTAACAGGATGAAGCTGCCCAGAACAGTCGATCGATCGATCGATATTCATTATCGATGATGAAGGTCGATCGATCGACCCCTAATGTTTCCTGGAAAATCTTATTGAGTGATATTTCTTTGATGGCCGTCACTTATTGGGAAGTTTAGAGTGATTTTATACCTATCCTAGGACTTGATAAAGACCAGTAGGTAGAGAGTTAAGACCCATCATAGTCATTGAGAGAAAGACTTAGAAAATGAATTGATAAGCATATAACGAACGGGTCGAGTATCGAAAATGGTGAATTTAAGTTACGAAAAGAGTTAACATGAATTCAAAATAATTATCAGTAGGGTAGAGATGAATTAACTACTGAATTAATTGGAGGGGTAACTAGGGCCCTTAGAGTAGTGCATATACTCAATTAAATGCGATAGTGAAATAAATCATAAATTAACAAGTACGATGAATATAAGAGAACACAATATTACGTACGGACATGATTGATAGGTCAGGTGTGTACCTACTGAATTGTATGAACTTTTAGGTTACGATAATCATACCTAAATTAATTATATTAGGGTATATGAGATATTCCGAACTAACATAGAGTTATTATATGTTTGGGGTCGATGAAAAATGCCGAACCAAACCTTAAAACTGGCGTGATGAAAGAGTCCTGAACCAGAATATGTGTATATATATATAAATAGTTGGGGTCGATGTATTATTCTGAACCAACTCTTACTTGGGGTCGATGAATCATTCTGAACCAATAGTCATTTATGTGTGTTATAAGGACATATTAGTGATAACTAATATTTAGTATGTATCGTGTGATAAATGTATACTGTATGTATAATCTACTGACATGAGATAGTAGATAATAAGATGGACAAATAATAATTTAGTAATAATTAAGTAGTGAGACTTAATTATAGAAAGAATAAAGATAACAAGAGATGAATAAGTTATCTACGTATATAACATATGAGATATAGACTATTACAATACTACGTGTATGATATGGAGACTTAGAGAGTAGATAAGTCCAGTGGAGTATTCTAGTCTAGTTAGCTTGGGTAGCATAGCTAGATGGACTAAGTACCAACGTTAGGCGTGCACTATAGGAGAGGGGTGAGGTAACTCAAGAGAGTGTGCGAAGTCTTAACATGTATAATCAATAACTCATATTTGTGATAACTGCTTGCAAAATATTTTTAAATTGTTTTAAATACTAACTCTTGCTATATAAAATCTTTTTAAAAACCTTTTATGTGCCCAGCCACAGGAATACCCAGCATGACTTCATTCCAGGAATTTTGGAGTTGCAGCACATGTGGATGTTGCAGGGCTTGCTTGACGATTCTTTTTTTCAGATCTAGTGTAGGATCTTAATCGTAGTACTCTCAGTTTGTGGACATGTTGTCCAATCTTTACATTTGTAGTTATTCTGATATATTGAATTCGGTGTTAGTTTTATTTCCAGCCGTGGTTTTCGGCGAGACTTTATTTCATTCAGTTATTTATGATGATTGGTTTAGTACTGCGTAAATTATATTATTCCGTATGAGTTGTTTTATCTGTTTAAGGAAGATACAATTTGGCACTAGCTTAATTTCACTTAGGTGGTTAGTAACTAAAAAGTTTTCGACAGTGATGCTAAGAATGAACCATTTAAGGAACCTGTTTTAAATTAAATTAAGGCTTGATCACCCAAGGTTTAATTAGGCGGGGTGTCACAGTCTGTTGCTGCACCAGCCTTGCGATCTCTCGTGCTCAGCAGCGTTACAGATTATTGACTCTAGCGTAGGTGCTTTTCTGCCAGAGTTCAGATATTTCATTTAGAAACATTTGTAAGGGCATAAATCCGAGATTTATTTATTTACTTACATTATGCTGGAGTTATGATTTTTACTTGTTATTGGATTTATTATTTAGTTGGTGTTGATTTCAGTTTAATTATTGTCGGTGAGAAATTCATAAAATTTAAAGTACTGGCATTTATACAACAATATTTATATTACGTTGTGCTGATAATAGTATTAATTGATCGACAAGTCCCATCTTCAGCGTATCCTGCCTGGCCAACCTTTACGTGAGAAAATGGGGGTTATTACAGTTAACAGATTTAAAAATGTATTACAAGAGATTTATTTCCTTAATTCGAAGAACAGTGAATCCTTTCTTAAATCCATTGAACTTTCTCCTCTCAAAGCCTCCTCCAGTTCTCCCATAAGTATATGAGTGCTTGGCTTTGCTCTCATGATAATAAGTGATTAATTAATGAGGTTCAACTATTTTAAATATCTCTAATTTTCGCACTCTACAATAAGCCTGTTTTCGCGCCCGCAAATCGATCCAAAATGCTACCTAGAATAGCCCAAAACTTAGCCTAAGGGTATACCAACCCTCTCCCTCCCCCCCCCCCCCCCCCCCCGGGCGGCCCAACTTAAAATGATAGAAACATATATTCAGGGCTCCGTGACACTCCAAAGTCCAATACAAACAGTAATATCTCACAACGTAATAAAAACACACACTTAGTCATTATAAGCGTAACATATAGTTCAATATCGTATAATTAATACCACTAATTAATTATGTACAACATACGGCACAAAATCAAATCATACGCAAATTTAATTACCATCTAAATTATGCATTTTTATAATTACTAAATCACACAAGTAATAATTAATTTTATTTATTAATTTATTCCTCACTTTAATAAATAATAATAAATCTACAAAAATACGGGACATTACACGAACTTTCTGTTATTTCTAGGCGTGGGAAAGGTGGCAAAGGACTAGGTAAAAGAGGTGCGAAATGACAATGTAAGGTTCTCCGAGACAACATCCAGAGCATCAACAAGCCGTGCTCAAAATTTTCTTGAAAAATATGATATGTGATGCTGTTACCTACACCGAGCACCAGGGGCGGATCCACATGGGAACCAAGGGGGGCCTTGGCCCCAGTTCAATTTTTGAAAAAAAACAAAAAAAAAATATATATATATATAGGGTTTTTTGGTAAAATTTCAAACTTTAAGATATAACTCTAAATATATTCAAAACTGAGGGTGTAAGATTGTAATTAATTAAAAATCTAAACCTTGTCAAATTTCTGTAATTTGTCCCCCAAACATATATGCCCAAAAAAACCTCAAAACATATAATTTGTAGTCAATTTGGATGAACTATAATTTGTATAAAACTCGAAATAAAGTTATAATTTATATAAAACTCGAAATAATCCAAAAAAAAATCGTCTCGGGGGCTCCCGCCTCCTAACCCCCTGCACCACTCGAAACTTTGGTCCCGGTTGACCAAAAATCTTGGATCCGCCACTGCCGAGCACACAAGGAGAAAAACTGTCACTACCATGGACATGAGGTATGCCCTTAAAAGGCAAGGAAGGACTCTTTATGGATTCGAGGGTTAAATTCAAAATCAAGTTTAATGTTTTTCATTGTATTCAAATCAATAGTGGATAACTCATCCACTTTTTTAAGTTGGTTAGGTTTTTCAAGCATGTTATTGAATGACTTCACATAAATGGAAAGCAAAAGGTTAATGGTTTCATCTTCATATATTCTCTCTTTTTAATGCTAATTACGATATTTGATAGTGAGACTATAGCTTAGGTTTTCTACAATGTAATAGAAAATTCCATCACATTCTTTTTTATTTATATATGTTATGGGTCTTTGTTAAAAAAAAATGGTTCCTATACACTTGAAGAACTAAGGTTCAATTCTTCTTCCTGCAAACCAAGGACATCGATCTTACAAGTAACATAGTACTTGGATGGATTAAGATTCAATCCAGGACGCGTCAATCTATCAATATGCATAATATATGTCATCCGAGCTTCATTATATGTCTCAAATCTCTCCCGTACAACATCAATGACCCCCTCAATTAATGGCTTGCACTCATTTCATGAATTGATATTTTGTTGTTCTCTTACCCTTAAAAACTAAAGAGTATCTAGGTGTTGACATCCTTCAACTACAATAGTGTGCTTACAATTTCTTTCGCGGTGATATTTATAGGTACAAAAAGGGTAATAACATAAATGTAAGTAGTTCATTATAATAATTAGGCAATTGGTTCACAATAGGAATGTTCACGGTCCGATCCGATTTTGAAGAATTTTTTTGGGTCTGGACCGAATTATTCTGTCTTAACATTTTCAAAATCGAGACCAAACCTATAAAATAGGTTTCGATCGAATTCAGTTTTAGTCAGTTTCATTCCTGTCTCATGTTTAATTCGGGTTTGACATTCACATTCAAAATATTTGCTCTTTGTAAACAAAACATATTAGCGCCGGGATGACAGTTCGGGTTAGTCGTGTCATTTTCGGGTCGCGTTGATTTTTATTCTAGTATAAGTTTTGGGTACTCTTAAATCTATATAAGCTAATTGGGTCATGTTCGGGTCATTTCGGGTTATTACCATAAATGGGTTATCGGGTCAAAAATTGTCAGCTTAGCGATGAAGGATGCAACCAAATTCAAATGCAACACAATGATTAAATATATACAACCATAGAGTATTATATATACACATCAAAGTGTACAAATTCATTCATAGATAAAATAAGAACACATCTGAATATATTAAAATATATCAAAAAACCACAAACAGATCTGAACATAGATACCTTTTTATTAAACTCATTGGAACTTGTAGTTTGAACGATCAGCTTTGCAACTATGAATCTTAAATCATTGATTTTTTAAAGATCAAACTTTGAAGGAAAAATCATATTCGACTCTGATGCTGATTTGAAAATAGCTTTGAATCTGTCATCGCCCATCTCAATCGTTATTCCCTTTTCAGTACATTAACTAAGTGGAAGATACAAGACTTTTAAGAGATAAATTAGTAAAGGCTTTTGTCTCTAGAGTTGTGTAAATGGAAGGGGTGAGTTGAGATACTGGATGAGGTTTTGGGTTAATGAAGTGTGAAGGGTTTTCTTTAAAAAAAAAAAAAAAAAAAAAAAAAACAGAAGATGCAAGGGGTACTAAAGGTGTTCACGATTCAGTCCGATCCGATTTTGAGAATTTTTTTTAGACAAGACCGACTTGGTCGTTCCTATAAAAAAAATGGACGAAGACCGGACTGATAATGTTGGTTAACCGACCCTAGTCGGTTTAGTTTTTTATAGGGTCGATCCGGTTAACCCTTCGGTCCTCACATTAATGAATTACATCATTTATAAAAATAAAAATACACACGAGTCTATTTTTTCCAAACATTAAAAACTAAAAAATATCAAAATTTGCAATTAAAACAAACCTACTATTGGATTAAACTATAATTTAAACTAATCAAGTGTTAAAATATATAATTTTACAATTAATTGATCTTATATATATACATATAGATGTAAAAATATATTTTTTATTTAGAGTCAGTGCAGGTCAGTCCTAACAAGGTTTTTAGACTTGTAAACTGTGGACCATACCGACTTTGTCAGTCCGCTAAAAAATAAACCCAGACCGAACTAGTTAAGAAAGAGGACCAAAAAAATGGTATATTCGGCTCGATTCGGTCCATCGATCCGGTCAGTTTTTGTGCACACCCATAAAGGGTACAAGTGTATAAGACTTCGGTTTGGTCTAAGACCGAAATTTTTTTATTAAAACCAAGATCGGACCGGATATTTCGGTCTTTCAAAAACCAAACCTGAAACGGATGGGGAGTAATAAAAAATCGAAAATATATGGTCGATCGGGTCGGTCAATTCGGTCCATTCGATTATGTGAACACCCCTAGTTTACATTCTCATGAATAGTCCCCACGTATCCATTATCGTTTGGTGCGACTACCTACTACTATTTATGCATATACATAGTCTATAGTGGTTAACTTTGCATTGTAATCTCAATCCACCATGTAGCCGATACATTTGAAACGTGTATCACGCATGGCAATTCAACATCCACTCAATATCTTTACCAACGTGGATTGTCACTTCCATCTCTACGTCATCACGGAAAACTACACTATTCTTGAGTGGGGGGTCATTGTTTCTTGCAACACATTAACTCCACATCATCAGAGACAAAACTACACAATGCTAGAATGAAGGTTGTTTTTTCTTTTTTTTTGCCACATGAACTCCCCATCATCAGAGACAAAACTACACAATGCTAGAATGGAGTTTTCTTTTTTTTATTTTTTTTGCAACACATTATCTACGCAATGCTAGAATGGACATGCCTTGAGACTTTTACACTAGAATGACCTTGTGTAGTATAGAATAATGGAAATGAGAATAACCAAATAGTTTTTATGGCTTTAGTCCTATCTTCCAAGATTTGTTAAGGTCCCATCCCATGTGTTTTTAAAATTATAGTCACATAACCACCCAAAACTGCCCAGAACTACTCTGTAACCTCCCCTCTTCCATCCCGCAAAGAACGACACTTGTCTTATAGTGATTATAATAGGACCGATAACTAATAAAAATAAAAACAAGAGAGTGGCCACAAGAAATTCTTAAAAAATTGAAGTAAATACTTAAATTCCCCCAACCAGATGCCTATATATTTTCCTTTTTTGACTATTAATAAAACTGTGGAATCATTGGCTCCATTCAACATTGTTTATGTTGCTACTTGTAAAAGAAGCAGTGATCGAAAGAAAGTGGAATCAACTAACGGTACTTTTGGCGACTCACAGGGTTCCAACATTTAATCTATCTGTATGCCTAAACATTCACAATGTCGAGCCTTTCTTCTCCCTCTCGCCTTCTTGAGCATCTATAAAGGCCAGGTCACTGTCAAATCACCAAGATTAACATAATTTACAAAAAAGCACAACTTCATACTTTTTTTTTCAGTTTAGTCATTGAACTGAAAAAAAAAAATCTGGAAACACCACTGGAATTATTTTTGCAGCTTTTGCTTCACTTCAGTATATTAAGTAGCACTTTGGAGTAAAGTCTAAACATATTAACAAGTTCACTGACGTTTCTAGAAAAATAAAGATTAATTTTGTCATTTTTACGTTACCAAAAAATAAAGTAACAAAATTCCAGAAGCAACACGCAGACCATCTTCGACTTGCAACTATTTCAGCACATGAAATATGTAAATATATTTAGGGATCTCAAGTATTTAGTCCCATTTTTAAAAAATTCACTTGTAGTCACTCCCATATTTTTGTTTTTATAGTTGTTGGTCATATTATAACAACTGTGAGACAAGTGTCATTCTCTGCCAAAAAATTTGGGGGCAGTTATGGATAGTTTTGGGTGGTTATTTTAAAAATACTTAGGATGAGAACCTAACAAATCTTTTTGAGATGAGACTAAAGCCAAAAAAACTATTGTATTTATGGAGCGGGAAGAAGAAACAAATAAATACCTGCTCATTCATTCCTACTTTCGCTGTTGGACAAAATGGAATCCAGGTTATGTTCCACCAAAGTTGCAGGAGGTACCACTGTTACTTGCTTCGTCTCAGACATCTCAACTTCAAATGCACTTTTATCAAAATCATTCTCGTTCCCATTCTCAACTCTCATCTGCTTAAGTTTTTGCAGTCTTACCGCACGCAGCTCATATCTGACAATTGACATGAGAAATAGCATTAATTTTTGGGCAATTTATAATTAGGTCCCTTGGTAATAAATTTTAAACATTTAAGGACAATTTACTATTAGGTCCACTTGTTATGCCACTAGCGTGGACTTTTACAAGAAGAGAATTAATGGCCCTAAGTATTTAAAATTTGTCAAAATTCCTTCAATGTTTAAAATTTGTTTGTGAGGGATTAAGAGTACTTTCCCCTTAATTTTTTAGTAGTGAGAGAGAAGTTCATAACAAATGCTTCATAAGGGGGGAGGAAAATGAAATCTCATATTTATTGCAAATTTACAAGAAAAATAACCATGGCAATATGGTATCTAGTTCAGCAGAAGTATATCATACATTCATTAATTGCAAATCTATAAGAAAAAATAACCATAGTAATATTGTATTTAGTTGATTTACACAGCAGAAGTACAATCATACATTCATTAATTGCAAATTTATAAGAAAAAATAACCATGGTAATATGGTACTAAGTTCATTTACACAGCAGAAGTGTATCATACATTCATTAATTGCAAACCGACTAGGAGTATTGCTTTGACCGTCATAAGTTTTGAGAGATACAGCTGCATGCTTGCAAGTAGCACGTCTAATCCAGCTTCATGCCAACAAATAGAGTAGACAATATAGATAGATAGATAGATAGATAGATAGATAGATTTGAAAGATCAAATTAGGCTCGTGTACAAGCATGAAGCAAACTTGAGTTAAGGTCTTGAAAACTAGCTCGGTACCAAAATAAACATCTCCGTCATGAGTGTTGATTTCGTAAGAGCCAGGGACGCAGTCAGGATTGCTTGTCAGTGGGGACAAAGTTAATGACGAACTCCCGGGGTCGGAGGCGGGAGCCCCTGGGCCAAAAAATATTAAGTGGTGTGGAATAGGGGTGGCAATTCGGATCAACGGGTCGTGTTTCGGGCCGACACGACACGATAAGGTTTTTTCGGACACAAATTCGTGTTTTTTTTAATTGACACGAACACGACCCGAATAAAAAACAACACGGCACGACATGACACGAATACCATAATTTTTAAAATTTCGCGCCTAAAAAACACGATAACACGACACGGCACGACTCATATTTCAAACACGAACACGACAAGTCATGTCAATTTCGTGTCGTTTTGTGTTGTTTTTTCATATCGTTTCTAAAATTGTCACTCCTAGTGTGGAAGTCGACCCCGATTTCATGATTTCTCTTAACAGGGTGTGTGGATGCAACCCTGATCTTTTAAAAATTCTTCTCCATTATGTTGATTGTGTCAAGGAACAATATAGTATAATTGATAACAAAATAGTTTCTCGATTAACTGTTTCAACATTCCTAAAATCATAAAAATTAACAACACTAGTTCATGCAAACACTCAAAAATTAACACCCTGAAATTAACCCTAAATTAAACAACACAATTAAAAGAAATTAACACAATCAGATTTAGGTCTTACTAAATCTTTAACTCTATAATTAACAACACAATCAAAAGAAATTGATGCAATAAATTTGGGTCGAAGTGTTTAATTCCAAAAAGAACCCTAAAATTAACAACACAATCAAAAGAATTTAACATAATCTGATTTGGGTGTAAGTTTTTAACTCTAAAACTTTCAAAACAATTAAAAAAACACACAAATTTAATTGTAACTTGTGCAACTTCTGTCCTGCCCGTTACTCTTGCTCATCTCTAAATAAATGGGTTTTACATATTTACCGCAGCTCATAATAATTTTATTAAAAAATACATTTTCACACCTTAAACTTTCTAATGGCACGTATGCATTTTTTTTCCAAAAAAAATAGTGGGGGCTGGGTCACAAGTCCGTCTTCTTTGAGCGTACAACGAGAGGATATAACTGCATAATTGCAAGTTGCATTTCTAATCCAATTTCATCTCCGCAAATAGAGTAGACAATATATATATATACACGCACAAATTTGAAAGATCAAATTTAGACTCAATTACATACATCAAGCAAAACTTTAGATTAGGTCTGAAAACTAGATCGGCACCAGAATAAACATATATGTAATTAGTTTTAATATCCTAAGAACGTACGTCGAGAGATAGAACTGCATACTTGCAAGTTGCTTGTCTATATATAGAGAGAGAGAGAGAGGATCCACCAAGAGATGGATATACTAGAAATCAGGAATCAATTTTTTTTAATCTTAATAAGAGTGGATGATCTGAACCAACTTAATTTAAGGCTTATATTAAAATTATCCAACATCAATAATTAAGCATATCAAGATGAGATCCTGTTGTATGCTATTAACTGCTGATATAGCTTCAGATTATGATACATATAAAAAGGGCAACCTGAAAGCACAATCCGACCTCTGATGCGAGGTCTGGGGAAGGTTAGATATGCAGTCTGACCTGCACGTACGAAAAATCAGTTCCCTGATTCAAACCCACAAAGCGCAAGTCACAATGAAACAACAATACCGTTGGGCCAAGGCCCACCCTCATTTTATTACAAGTGTGACTAAACTACACTTCAATAGAAGAATTGCAGAAGATCAAAAGGCAAGAGATACCAAGTAAGGAACATTTTATTACCTAAATTCAGTTCTTTGTAGTCAGGTAGAGATTGGAGATTTTGTTGCCTCTAAAGTCCAAAGAAGTTGGTTAAATGCTCCCGGCGCGGTATACTCATGAAACTTGTTTGAAATATAAATCTTATATTGCAGAAACTTGTTGGGAAAGTCTTGCACCACCGTCCACCGCATATAAGATCTCCATAATTGCCGAATGTAAAAAGGTAGTTAAGATTAGGAGTGGGAGGGAGAGAAGATCCTGAGTATTGCCAGTGGAATACCCGAATGGATAAGGGTAGTCAAGAGAGAGCACCTTGTTTGCTTGTGGAGTTTGAGGCTGACCAATTCGTCGTAGTTGATGAGAATAATATAATAAATAATGGAATTCTTCAATATGTAGACCGTAGAGAAAGGTGGATGAGAAGATTAACACTCTTAGCAGTTACTAAATAAGTGATTAGGTGATGTGTGTCTTCATTGTTTAAGAATTAATACAGAAAAAGTCATTTGATTCTGGAGAGCAACATAATTACCTCAAAGATATAGTTGTGCTCACTGAAATCAATGATGTTCAGCCCATTTTATACAAAAATTTTGTGACACCCCGCCTATTTTAACCACGGGTGATCAGTCCTTCATTAAAACAAACAGGAATCCCATTTGGTTCATTCTTAGTACACTGTCGAAAACTTTTTAATTACTAATCACCTATGTCAAATTAAGTTGGTGTCAAATTTTATCTTTTATTATGACCACGTGTGGAAATAAAATAAATAAATTAAACCATTCACACATAAATATAGGCTGAACAATCACACGACAGATTTATAAATAAATAAGACCAAATAAACCATCGGTTCTCCAAATAAATAATCCAACCACAATCTGAAATAAGTAAGCATAACTGAATAAAAGAAATAGCCTGAAGGCAACACGCCAAGATAAAGTGTTAAGGAAATCTCCTATCTAGAATGAACGAGCTGAGCGTCTAAGAAAATCTCCTGCAAGCCTCCAGACTGCTGCAGCTACGCATCTCTGAATATGATCTAAGTTAAGCATCCATGTGTCGCTGGACACCTAAAAGGTTTTGAAATTTTTTTTTTTTTTTGACACGGGCCCGAGCCCAAGTAAAATATTTTGAAAATATTTTGCAAGTATTTAAATAAGTTATATATTACACATGTATTATCCACGTACACTCAGAGATCCTCACCTCTCAACTAATGCGCACGTCTAACGTATTCTACCTAACTAGTGTCCCTTTCTCAACTAGCTAATGTATTTGTCTACTCTCACGAAGTCTCGTTCCCTCATATTTCCCCAGACGACAAAGTACTACAGTCTCAATGATAAATTTATTTATTCCCATTTTATTATTGAGTCAATCATTTAAGTTCCACTACTTAAATTCTTTCAGATATACATCATTTATCAATTCTACTATCTCACATAAGTAGATATACGCATTGGTATACATTCATCACACATATAATATATACACAACTATAGCATCCCCGGAATGGCCACTCGTGATGCTGGCATACTCTGCTATCAAGTCCATGTACCTCTCGTACTCAATCAAGGACTATTGGTTCGGCATGTCTCCTCGAACCCAAAATCAATTAATATAACGGTGGAGGCAAACATGGTTCTAAGCCTTTGAAATACGCACATAACCAAACGACACGCCGGTCCCACTAATACACTTCACATAGTGAGCCACCCTAGGTTCCATGCTCCGAAGCAAAAATCCACACCTCACTGGAATCGTCAATGTGGGATCGCCCTCCGCGCGGAAACCTCCTGATTGCAGACAGCGTATGTAATACCCCGCCCTAGAAATAAATATTTTAATTATAATTTGGATAGTTATTTGGAGAAATTATTGAGAAACCAATGCATAAGGAAATAGGCCAAATTGTACTGAAGGTGACAACGTCGCACGTAGGGTTAAAAAGGGAAAATTTACGTTGCACGGCCCGCATGGATGAACATTCGTGATCAACTAGTTAGTGCAATTATATTGATGAGGTGTGACGCATTATAGTGAAGAAACGAGTAATCCACGACTACGAGAAAGATACACAATAATTTTGTCAGCAGGAAATGAACTTTGTGCGATTTTTCTAGACCTCCCCGTTGGCTATAAAAATATCATGACCACATTTATTGAATCTTAAAAATATATATACTAAGGTCATGGGATCAAAAAAAATGTTTTTTTCCACCTGGCCCGGTCGACCGCGGGTCTAAGACTTGGCCACGGCGGGAAACCCTTTTTTGAGTTGTCTTTATAAGAACCTTATGAGGTTATAAGTTGTCTATGTATGGGAGCTTTATACTTGATATAAGGACTTGAGAAGATGAGAACCTTTCCATTAAAAGCCATAAAGGTTTGTGGTTGGGATATAAGAGAGAGAGAACCGTTGGGGGGAGACCATTTCCCAACTCTTTTTCAGCAAATTTTAACACTCTCTCTCTCTAGCTTAAAACCCCCATGGAGTACACCTTCTGTCCCAGAATATTCTCCCTCTTCCCCACCACACCCATGCCCATTTACCACCTTTAAGAGACCATGCCCAAGCTCCCAAAGACATGGAAACCCTAGTTGGACTTTGTAATACCCCGTATTTTCTGTGATATTTATTTTTGGGATTAATTGAATTAAATGTGTATTAATTTGGAAATTAATCCGGATAAAAATATTAACGAGATGTGAGTTAGTATTTGATTATAATGTGTATATATGGTAATATATGAATATTGGAAATATTGAAATTGTCGTGAGATTTAAATACGGCAATTTGGGAATTTTGTTGAGACGCGTGTGACCGCCGCGTCATGGTATATATTATTATTTTTAAAAAGTGAATTTTAGTTCCATCACCCGTATGGTCATTTTGAGTGCGCCAACGCGTCCGGAAGGGTCGAAATAGTCAGAAAACACTAGCCGGGGGTTAAGTTTGGGTTCCGGGGCATTATTGGGCCATACCGGTAACTTATAGGGGCATTTTGGTAATTTTGTATTTTTGGGAATTAAAAGTGACGAAAATTGGAAATACAAATCTGACTATTTCTTTAACCCACTAACTACACTAAGAGACAATATGGGCTACGGGAGAAGTTGATATACAATCCCAACTTACCAAAAACCAAACACACCTCTCCATTGTCTTCAACCTTGGGAAGAGCTTGAGAGAGAGAGAAGGAAAGAATTCTGCAGAAAGAAAGAGAGAGGACAGACTTAACTTCAAGATTCAACACCAAATTCAGAGATAGATTAAGGCAAGTGCTTTAAACTCATTTGATTCAAGCTAATGTTTTCCATGTTTAGGAATTTTCGAAATTGATTTTTGAAGATAATTTAGACCCATTAATTGGAAGTTAAAAGCCATGATGTATGTAGGAATTGCATGTAGTGATATTCTGGACAAATTATATGTTCTAAACAGAACCTTTGATGATTTAAAAATGGAGTTAGAAGAAGTTTAATGATGTTCTTGAATGGAAGAATTCTGGAAATTATTTTGATGTAGTTTTGATCTAAACTAAGCCTTTAAAGGATAAATTATGGGACTTAGAATGTTAAGACTGTTGTAGGATGATAGTATAATGTTATAGTAACCTTGTCTTGGAGTTTCATGCTTAAAAATGGAGTTTTGGGACGAAATTTTAACTGCAAAACGAAGCAGTCCGTAACAGACCTGGTGCGTTCGATCGATCGATGTTCTTCAGTCGATCGATCGATCGAAGGTAAAGGTCGATCGATCGACCTTCCCAGAATGAGTAAAGTTTTTCCCTAATTAAATTTTAATGGTGTTAATCCTTGAATGATATTATTGGAGACCTTGTGAATACCCTTAACCTTAAGGAAGACCAGTAGGCATGATTATGAGATTTGACCTTAATTGGAATTCAATTTGAGGAATTATTTTAAATTAATGAAATTCGTTATGTGAGATAATATTTGGGTTAATAGTGCAATTTGAATAAATTGATGAAATAAGGTTTGGGGCAGAAGTAAAGACCTTAGGTGTAAAGGTGTTATATGTGAGAATAATGGGAACTTAATAGTCTATTTGAGATAGGTTTTAAGTTTAAGGAAACTACGACGTGAGACGTGTCGACAATTTAATTTCTATATTATCGGGATACTTGAAATATATGAATTTGGAATAATGGTATAATGATGTAGAGTATACCTTTATTAATATTGAGATATCTAAGATGTGTGAATGCTTAGTATATAATTTTATGTGTATGACATACCTACCATACTTGCTATCACGGGAGGTTTACGTTCGCTTAGGGCCTTCTTATCCTTGTGTTGCCCGGATTTAGATTGGTTACCTCGATGAACATAGGTCATTGAAGGACTTATTGGGATGTTAATAAGTTTGCTGATCATGGGAGCGTAGGTATGTGCGTAACCCATGTGATGGTGACTGTGTTCGCCTCCACTATTTGTGATGTTGTTATCTGAACTATTCCTGAGAGATTCGGAATGCGTGATCCTTATGTACGTGATGTACCGGGATGGATAGCAGAGTATGTGCACCGCAGCTTAGCCTTTGGGTGCTTGTATTGTATATTTATGATGTGAAAATATACGGTTAAATGAGAAGGAATTTACTATGTTAATTGTGAGTATAGTTATGGTAATGTTATGAAAAGATAAAAAGGGAACTTTTATCAATAAATGGTTTTGTTAATAATTGGGAATCCGAGAATTAAAGTAGAACTCTCTATTTAATTGTTAAGATTGGAAATTGAACGTGAACCGAGTAGAAGTGTTAGAAACTCTTTAGAAGTAGATAGTTATGAGTTAACACATGAATGGGTACAGGAACGTTAGGAGTGCACAGTTAGACGAGAGGTGAGTATCTCATGTGAGAGCACGTCCTAACATGTATTTTGCATATACTGTTTTAAATGTTTTTAAAGCACTTGCAGGTTTTTAAAATATCTCCACATTCGGGCTCTGACCCGTTTGCTTTCAAATCTATTTTTTTTGTAAAACCATTTTAGGTGCCCAGCCACAAGGACACCATGCATAGGATTCTCACTCAGATGACGAGCTGTAGCTGCTTGTGGAAGCTACAGGGATTTGCTTTTAGACGCTTATATCATTTGGATTCCATACTCAGTATTCCTCAGTTGTAGGGCATGTTGCCCAAATTCTATTAGAGACATTTCCATTTCAGTTTTTCAGACTCTGGCATGTATTAATTCAGTATTTAGTATTTCCTTACTTATTTCAGTTGTGGGATTTGTTGTGAGGAGTCTTTCCTCCAGATTTGTTTATAGCATGTGTTGGTTATTCTATTTACTTCATTATGGTGAATGGTGAATGGTGTTATTATTCTTCATTACACTTGTTGCATGTTAATCAGACTTAGATTAAAATTTGACAACTTACTTTTTAAATACTAGGTGGTTAGAAATAATAAAATGTTTTCGACAGTGATGCTATTAACTGAGCCAACTTGGCATTTTGAATTAATTTAATAAAGGAGTAGCTACCCGGTATTTAATTAGTCGGGGTGTCACAGGTGGTATCAGAGCATCAGGTTCTAGTGTCCTTAGGATCTGTACGGCTTATTATGTTTCCGCTGAGCTTTCTTTGATATAGAGCCCTATGCTTAGGATTGTTGATATCTTTGGTGAGATTTCGTTCTCCTGCTTTAATACATATGGTAGTGAATCTTATTTGCGATCGGGTGTATTCGAGTACCGAACAATGCAGTACGTCAGGCGAAGACAGATGGGTGAACAGCAGGAGGCAAACTTATATTGAGAATAATTGATTTATTTAAAGAAGGATGACCGTAGTTGAAGTCACCGATACTATGGCACTGAAGTCCTGGATGATATAAAAGGCTAAGACGCAACCTGAGACTTCAGGGTAGGGCTATAGTAGGAATGGGATCAAATTAGGCACATCCAACAAGGTTGGAATGGGAGAGTAAGAATTAAATGTAACATTGAAGAGAACCAGCAGTGGCAATACTCGAAAGGAGAAGACGGCATGTGCTAGCCAAACGAACGCAAGGTATCCAAAGGCTTGGACTTGTGTCGGAGTATGGCTAATCGAGAGTGAAAATTTGAGGAAAATCCTCTTATCACGTGAGAGCGGAGTTTCTATGGGGAGAAACAATCACCACACTTATAAGTGGGATGTAACGTCGAGAGAACGCGTACACGAATGGTTTGACCATAAGTTCCGTGATCAAATGTTTAGGGTGAGAAACGAATGTCGTTCTGAACTCACACGAGAGGTCCGGACAGAGGTCACTTTGTGAGGAGAAATAAAATTATTTAGTGAACCCTACACCGGGTGAAGTAGGTGAAACGGAGAAGGGGATATTAAAGGAAGAATTTACATAGGAGAATTGCTAGTCCTTCTGGCAGAACTCTGCTTGGATGGTTAAAGCAAATGGTATTGGCACATAATGTAATTGGGAGGTAAACATCCCCGGGTGGGGGAGACACAAGAATCGAGAACTTTATATAAAGTAAAACTGGGGAAAACTGGTGGTGGAGAAGCACCACGATGGGAAGACCCAATGGAGAAACCGTTAAAATAATTCGATAGCGGAATTACTACCGAGCGATGGTAATTTCAGTAAGAAAGGTGGAAAAATTAGTAGTGTGATCCTTAGGGCCGTCAATACTAAAGGAACAACAGAGATAGTCGTCTGAGTCAAGACTACCAACATCCGAGAGATGGACCACCTTAACATGATTTGTGAGACAAAAGATAAGTGGAGTATGTGTAGAGGTATTTCTGTGGGGAGTGAAACCCGTGCGTTATAATATTTTCCCAATACAAGAGTAGGGATCAAGGTATTGTGTCTGGCGAGGGCAACAGTTATTGAAATATTCGGTCTGGGACAGATATGTGTGGTATGTCCAGGAACCATTTGAGTAGCCGGGACAATTGATAAAATAGAAGTATTAGTTACATTCTCAGATGATGATGCATGTTATTTGTGGCGTGAAGGAGTTGCTACATTTGTCACTATTGTTATTTTCACTTGAGAGTCGAATTTAGTGAGTATATCAGTAACTTTATTATATATAAGAACATTTTTTTCCTGATAGTGTGGGAGATTACTTTTATCGTCATCCGCGGAGGATGAATGGGTATATTAATAGCGGTTTTGCTTTATTGATATTGCTCGTTTTAGTGCTGTATTATACGGGTATGAGATGATATTAATTATGGTTTTATTTATATAATTATACCGATAGTGTGCTAGTATTGCAAGTTTATTGGGATTGCCACCTTAGGGTAGCATGTTTTGTTCTGGAGAGGCCCCATCTGTGAGAGGGTCGGACTCGCAATTGTACATTTGTATATAGGTATATATACATATATTTGAATATGTTGTGATTTCAAAGTGGTATAATGGTCTCGGATATTTAATCCCATTATGCGTAGGGATTTCATTATTATGAGTCGTATGTAATTGATTTTCTAGTCAACAAAGAGTTAGTTGGTTTTTTTTATAATTAACGATAGAGAGGTAGTAACAAAAAGAGTGCATTGTTTTATTCCCCGTTAGAGATTTGGGAGTTTATACTCATAGTTGTATGTCTGGGGACGGGATTTTGAGAACCCCGATCTTAGTTACGTGGTGTATATGGAATGTGATTACCATCAGTGTCAAGAGAAAGTGTCATTCGAAGGGAGATCCTTGTTTAAGTGTCATTGCGGCAAAAATGTAACTTTGTTGAGAAACGAGAGTGTAGGGGTACATACTATGGACAGGGCTTAACGAATTCCGATGACCAACAATGTTAGGCAGTAGTGTATCGGGGGGGTTCCTTGTTTGGATTTCGCTTTGCGAGACACTCCACGCATGAAACTTAGCGTAAGATTGGTAGTAAGGAGAAGTGTGGCCCTTCGTTCATGAATTGGATACCTCTATCGATACGGGAATATGTAGTTATAACGGGAAGTTACAAGGAGTAAATTATGTTGTAAGGCCATTAGAGCCAATTGTTAGTAAATTACGATGTAAGTACTAATAATATTAGTTTTGGCACGGCATGTTGAGGGACGCATTGAGGATAAGGAGGATTTAGGATTTGTAATTCAGAAGCGATTGAGAACGCCCTAGTGGTATAGCACCGTTGTATTTACAGTGACGATAAAGAGTTTGGGATTTGTATGAATCGTATATAATGTTTAAAAACAGTATGGATGGGTTATAAGGGGCAAATACATCTTGATTTACGAAAGCGTAAATCAAAGGAAGAGGGAACATGGACGAATGAGATTTTTACTTATGAGATTAAACGTCATAAGATACGGTGTAAGTGGATATCATATGTCAGTGTAGCAAATTCAAACTTGGAGAAAAGGCAGTAGAAAGCCATTTAATAAAGGGATGTCTCTTGAGAAGACGAATAAATTATTATGAGAAATTTGGAGTAGAGTTCCGACCAATCGAATGTTGAGGGTGACTCAAGAGTAAATAAAATGAGGATGTCAATCAGTTATGAAGTCTAGTTATGTACAAAGTAGTGAAAAGGGTAAAGGTCCAAACTTTTGGTATTCGTCGGGAGGATAAGATCATTAAGTATCATTTAACGGGGAAAATTTTATGTGAATATCGGCATTGAAGGAGGTATTATAAGTAGTACAACAGTCGGGGTTAGATGACCAACCAGATAATTTCGTATCAAGACGACGATTCCAAAAAGGGAGGGTCAAGTTGGAGAATTTTCGGGAGAGATAACCAACTTATTGATAAGTAATGAGTTCTTTCGATTAATGTGGCACATGTTGTCCAGAAGGAGAGAAATTGTTATATACTTAGGATGATTTACACTATTAGATAGTGAACACGCCGGTACGTGGTTCGACGTAATACTATTTAGAACTGGGATGAAATCCCCGATATCCACATTCAAGTGGGGTGACAATAAGTAGTGAGAAATAACGATTCAACCTGAGGGTTGTATCACCTAAAACCCGGTGTGCAGGCGCAAGGTGACTAACGATTGATGGATTGTATGAAATAAATTTTGGATTCATTACGATATTTTCAATTCCAAATCGGGTATAACTAGTGAGGTACATTGTAGACATGAGGAGCAGATATTACCAAATGGTAGCATGGGGGGGGGGGGGGGGGGAAAGCACCCGTATATATTTATGGTGGACAAGGTACTTATAAAGGTCGATGTAACACCAACAGGTTGAAGTGGTTTTCCCTTGTGTAAAGGTCACAACGTCGGGAATAGAGATTCAAAGAGTGGTCAAGAGTAGTCAGATGTGTTATTGATTCCTTCCGGAATGGGTGTTTCATGTGTTGATAAACGCGGGAGTTAATGCGTGGTGAGGTGCGGACTCATAATGATATTAAGGCAGTATGGCCAATGATGTATAAGGTATTTTTACTAGAATGTTGTTTAATAAGAGCACAACGCGAAGTGCATTTATCGAGATTATTCTGATAAGGTATCAAGTATGTTAAACAAACTCATTGTGTAGCGAGGGTTTTAGTAATTTGGACTTCTTTATATAATTGTTCTCAACACTGGAGGATACCTATTTTTCCAGGCGTACCTTAATTTTCCAAATTTCGGGACGAAATTCAGTTATTAGGGGGGGAGTATGTAATACCCCGTATTTTCTGTGATATTTATTTTTGGGATTAATTGAATTAAATGTGTATTAATTTGGAAATTAATCCGGATAAAAATATTAACGAGATGTGAGTTAGTATTTGATTATAATGTGTATATATGGTATATATGAATATTGGAAATATTGAAATTGTCGTGAGATTTAAATACGGCAATTTGGGAATTTTGTTGAGACGCGTGTGACCGCCGCGTCATGGTATATATTATTATTTTTAAAAAGTGAATTTTAGTTCCATCACCCGTATGGTCATTTTGAGTGCGCCAACGCGTCCAGAAGGGTCGAAATAGTCAGAAAACACTAGCCGGGGGTTAAGTTTGGGTTCCGGGGCATTATTGGGCCATACCGGTAACTTATAGGGGCATTTTGGTAATTTTGTATTTTTGGGAATTAAAAGTGACGAAAATTGGAAATACAAATCTGACTATTTCTTTAACCCACTAACTACACTAAGAGACAATATGGGCTACGGGAGAAGTTGATATACAATCCCAACTTACCAAAAACCAAACACACCTCTCCATTGTCTTCAACCTTGGGAAGAGCTTGAGAGAGAGAGAAGGAAAGAATTCTGCAGAAAGAAAGAGAGAGGACAGACTTAACTTCAAGATTCAACACCAAATTCAGAGATAGATTAAGGCAAGTGCTTTAAACTCATTTGATTCAAGCTAATGTTTTCCATGTTTAGGAATTTTCGAAATTGATTTTTGAAGATAATTTAGACCCATTAATTGGAAGTTTAAAGCCATGATGTATGTAGGAATTGCATGTAGTGATATTCTGGACAAATTATATGTTCTAAACAGAACCTTTGATGATTTAAAAATGGAGTTAGAAGAAGTTTAATGATGTTCTTGAATGGAAGAATTCTGGAAATTATTTTGATGTAGTTTTGATCTAAACTAAGCCTTTAAAGGATAAATTATGGGACTTAGAATGTTAAGACTGTTGTAGGATGATAGTATAATGTTATAGTAACCTTGTCTTGGAGTTTCATGCTTAAAAATGGAGTTTTGGGACGAAATTTTAACTGCAAAACGAAGCAGTCCGTAACAGACCTGGTGCGTTCGATCGATCGATGTTCTTCAGTCGATCGATCGATCGAAGGTAAAGGTCGATCGATCGACCTTCCCAGAATGAGTAAAGTTTTTCCCTAATTAAATTTTAATGGTGTTAATCCTTGAATGATATTATTGGAGACCTTGTGAATACCCTTAACCTTAAGGAAGACCAGTAGGCATGATTATGAGATTTGACCTTAATTGGAATTCAATTTGAGGAATTATTTTAAATTAATGAAATTCGTTATGTGAGATAATATTTGGGTTAATAGTGCAATTTGAATAAATTGATGAAATAAGGTTTGGGGCAGAAGTAAAGACCTTAGGTGTAAAGGTGTTATATGTGAGAATAATGGGAACTTAATAGTCTATTTGAGATAGGTTTTAAGTTTAAGGAAACTACGACGTGAGACGTGTCGACAATTTAATTTCTATATTATCGGGATACTTGAAATATATGAATTTGGAATAATGGTATAATGATGTAGAGTATACCTTTATTAATATTGAGATATCTAAGATGTGTGAATGCTTAGTATATAATTTTATGTGTATGACATACCTACCATACTTGCTATCACGGGAGGTTTACGTTCGCTTAGGGCCTTCTTATCCTTGTGTTGCCCGGATTTAGATTGGTTACCTCGATGAACATAGGTCATTGAAGGACTTATTGGGATGTTAATAAGTTTGCTGATCATGGGAGCGTAGGTATGTGCGTAACCCATGTGATGGTGACTGTGTTCGCCTCCACTATTTGTGATGTTGTTATCTGAACTATTCCTGAGAGATTCGGAATGCGTGATCCTTATGTACGTGATGTACCGGGATGGATAGCAGAGTATGTGCACCGCAGCTTAGCCTTTGGGTGCTTGTATTGTATATTTATGATGTGAAAATATACGGTTAAATGAGAAGGAATTTACTATGTTAATTGTGAGTATAGTTATGGTAATGTTATGAAAAGATAAAAAGGGAACTTTTATCAATAAATGGTTTTGTTAATAATTGGGAATCCGAGAATTAAAGTAGAACTCTCTATTTAATTGTTAAGATTGGAAATTGAACGTGAACCGAGTAGAAGTGTTAGAAACTCTTTAGAAGTAGATAGTTATGAGTTAACACATGAATGGGTACAGGAACGTTAGGAGTGCACAGTTAGACGAGAGGTGAGTATCTCATGTGAGAGCACGTCCTAACATGTATTTTGCATATACTGTTTTAAATGTTTTTAAAGCACTTGCAGGTTTTTAAAATATCTCCACATTCGGGCTCTGACCCGTTTGCTTTCAAATCTATTTTTTTTGTAAAACCATTTTAGGTGCCCAGCCACAAGGACACCATGCATAGGATTCTCACTCAGATGACGAGCTGTAGCTGCTTGTGGAAGCTACAGGGATTTGCTTTTAGACGCTTATATCATTTGGATTCCATACTCAGTATTCCTCAGTTGTAGGGCATGTTGCCCAAATTCTATTAGAGACATTTCCATTTCAGTTTTTCAGACTCTGGCATGTATTAATTCAGTATTTAGTATTTCCTTACTTATTTCAGTTGTGGGATTTGTTGTGAGGAGTCTTTCCTCCAGATTTGTTTATAGCATGTGTTGGTTATTCTATTTACTTCATTATGGTGAATGGTGAATGGTGTTATTATTCTTCATTACACTTGTTGCATGTTAATCAGACTTAGATTAAAATTTGACAACTAACTTTTTAAATACTAGGTGGTTAGAAATAATAAAATGTTTTCGACAGTGATGCTATTAACTGAGCCAACTTGGCATTTTGAATTAATTTAATAAAGGAGTAGCTACCCGGTATTTAATTAGTCGGGGTGTCACAGACTTGTTGCAATGTAGAAGGTGATGTTCTTAAAGTCTTGTGGGTATTTGAAGATAGAGTTTGAAGGAGGTTCCTTAGAGGTTGAAGAGAGATTACATGAAGATGGGAAATGGATTCATGGAGACAAGCTTTGGTGGGGTTTTTAGAGACGCCCTTGAGGCCACCTTAGAAGGGGGGGAGGGGAGGGGAGGTCCTCCATCTTCTCCAACATTAACACCACTTCTAGAGCTCTTGAGGTGGGTATTGCTAACCTTGGTTTAAGGTTAATGTTATGTATAAATTTCAGATTTATTATTTACATATATTAGGCTTAAAATATGTAAGATCTGTGATAGTTTGCATCCATGAAGTTTATTGGTAGATTTCTATGATCTCATGAACAAATGGGTCACAAATAAAGGTTTTAAAGTGGGTTTTGAATTAGACAAAAATTCAGATTACTATTTCCCACCATTTGAGTGTAAAAAAGTGTGCAGGAATGGCTACAATGTATTTATGAGTTTGTTAAATACACCCTTGATGTTTTAAAGAAAATGGGCATTTAAAGAAGGTTTAAATGAGTTTTAGAAATGTTATAAAATTCTGAATACTATTCATGGACATTTTTATGAAATAAAAATGTAAGAAAGTGTCATTTGGTGTATTTCTAGTATAAAGCAATAATGGATATTTTTATGAAATAAAAATGTAAGAAAATAGTATTTGTGTGTATTTCTAGTAAAAAGAAATAACGGATATTTTAGTGAAATAAAAATGTAAGAAAATAGTATTTGTGCGTATTTCTAGTAAAGAAATAATTGACATTTTTATAGAGTAAAAATGTGAGAAATGTTATTTTAGTATATTTTTATGGAACACAAATGTTGATAATATTGTTTAGTGTGTTTTCTCGTAAGACTAACAATGAACAGCTTTGGAATAAAAATGAATATTTTGTGAAACAAAATATTAAATAAGGTATAATATGAGACTATTAATGCCAAATGGAAGAAATGTTAATCTTCATGAAATAAAAAGTAGTCTTGTGAAAAGGGTGCAATTTTATGTGTTAAGGATGTTAAAGTAATAAATGTGAAAGTCGGAAAAAAGAGTGGTATTAAACAAGTGTTAAAATGGCTACGTGTTTTAAATGTTAAGTTGGAAACTTAATAATCATTTTTTACTACGTGTTTTAAATGTTAAGTTGGAAACTTAATAATCATTTTTGAGAAATAACACTTGTTAAGGAACTAAATAGCAAGTTTGGTAAACGAAGAGTAAATCGGTAATTTACTTAACGTGGAACATTTTTATGGAATAAAAATGTTCAAGAATGTGTTTATACTAATGCGTGTAGAAATAAGTTAAGTCCTAAAGCGTGAATGATTTTAAATAAATCACGTGTGTTTGTGGATAAGGGACTTAAAGACGAAAGAAACAATTTTCCAAGTGTTAATGGAAAAACGAACGGGTAAGTTTGGGTTTTGGCTTCGGTCGGGTAAAGGTAAAGATGTGGAATAATGTGGACATATGTGAAATCTTAAACACATTAATAAGGACTCACATGCAACCGAGAATAAGCAAGAAGAGCCCGGAGCCCTTGGGTGAAAAGCCTAAATCACTGCCCAGAGCATATGGTGCGCATAAACGTTGGTGTGGAACCCGTGTAAGAATGCGGTATTAGAGTATTCCGAAAAAAGATAAAGGAAATATCGAACATATCAAGAAATGGGTTGTGTGGTAAAATGGGTTAATACAACCTAACTTGAATGAAAGTTATAAATGTTCCAGTAAAAGTGAAATGGGCAAGTAAATGCGTAAATCTATTAATGTCCATAAGATAAGGCAAAAGGATAATGATGTGAATCGAGGGCATAATTGCCATTTTTGGGCTATTTTTGGGCATAACAGTATTTTACGTTCTTTTGTTATTTGTCTTTATTTTTATTAAAGCTTATTCTTTTGTTTTGTTTTAGTATTTAAAGGCTAGGAGTAGTAATGGCATTTTTGTAATTAGTGCCTTAACTTGGAGCCTAAACTACTCCTCCCTTTAAATACCCCCTTGTAGCGTCATTTGAGTTAGACTTGAATTTTGATAATAAAAAAAAATATCTCTCTCTAAGTTTGTGTTTAGATAAATTTTATGAGCCTTTTGACGAATGGTTTACGTCAAATTGGTATCAGAGCGGGTGAAGCTCTACATTGGTGCTAGTGTATTTGTGATTTTTTTTTATCAAAAATCGTCCCGAAAATCACACCTCGGAGATCCGGCAAGGAGGTTGCATCGGAAACCACCCACCCTCAAACCCTAGCCCCAAAACCTTCAAACCCCGGCTCGGTTTACCCATTCCCACAACTCGCCCCAACCGAAGACTTTACCCAGCCCAAAAAAAAAAAAAGAACCCTATTCTAATCTCGGCGTCACCCCACTGCCTTCAGACATCCCGGCAGACCCCCTCCTTCCGCGTTGACCCCCATCAAACCCTTTCCCATGCCGGCCGACCTCCCCCCACCCCTTTCCCTACCCCCACGGCAACAACCCCCGCCCCAACAATACCCTACCCAGCCCAATTTTTTTCCTTTTCCGCCCCAATCCGACCCAAACAGGGCCCTCTCTCACCTCCCGGGTCTCGTGTCCACCCTATACCCCCCCCCCCCGATCTCAACCCGAACCCAATTGACCCCCATTCTGCCCCGACAGCTTATTTGGGACCTCCCGCGCTATTTCCCAACCTGACCCTCTTCCACCCACTCATCGGCCCACTCGAGTCATATACTCACCCCACCTATGTCCCAAACCCTGAGCCAAATGTATACCCGAGCCATCACATAAGACCGCATGATCTCCCATTACCCCCGCCTTCTCGTACGCCCTCTCACTACTACATTCGGGTTCTTCCTCATCCTCCTCTGAGTAGGGGGATAGCCACCCCAGTATTTTGGAGTGGATACCTCCTCCTCCACCACCCCCGGATACCCCTCGACAAGACCGGCATTGTTTCTATTGCGGTGAGCTGGGCCATTTGATAGGTGCTTGCCCTCACTATCACTGCACTCCCCAAGCACCTCCCACGCCTCCACATGGACAGCCTCTTCATCCACCGACTGCACAAATGCCAACCCCTCCTGTTGCTGCTATTCCAACTGTGCCAGGTGATGCGATGGGGTTTGATGCTCATCAGGACGAGGATCCACTATCTATGGCCCTTCAGTTGCTTTCCCAGAGCCTCCACGGGGATATTCGCATTGACGTGCCCATGTTTGATGGACGATTCTCCCCAAATGCCATGGTTGATTGGTTAGCCTCGATGGAGACAGTTTTTTAGTACAAACGGGTTCGAAGCCGTTCCTATGTCCTCCTTGCTGCCACCAAATTCTAGGAATTTGCCCAGGTGGAACGACCTCCGCTACCGCTGCACGACGGTTAGATTGCCTCCTATTCAGTCTTGGCCGGAGTTGAATGCTGCCCTCCAGGTGTCCTTCATCCCACCTACCTACGAGCGCGATCTTTTTGCTCGCGTTCAATCTCTCAGACAGGACACCTTATCGATAGTGGAGTACACGGAGCAGTTTCAGCTTCTATGCACCAAAGTTCGCCTTCCCGAAACGGAGGATCAGCGGATCAGCCACTATATATTGGGGTTGCAGCCACACATTCAGCACGATCTTGGTAAGAGACACCAACCTTCCTAAAGGGCAGTCGAATACGCAGCCAAGGTTGAGGGTTACCACATAGCGCCCACAGCTCTCCCGACCTCTCGGAGTGCCTCAGCTCCTCCTGCAGCGACATCTTCAGCTCCTACTTCCGCTACTCCCACTGCCCAGGATCTCCTGCCTTTCGGTGCTACAACTGTGGCAATGTTGGGCACCGAGCTTCTGAT
Organism: Sambucus nigra; assembly: GCA_949130495.1. Lineage (NCBI taxonomy): Eukaryota > Viridiplantae > Streptophyta > Magnoliopsida > Dipsacales > Adoxaceae > Sambucus > Sambucus nigra. The sequence goes on along the minus strand of OX422217.1, from coordinate 424,808,932 downwards.
TGCTCTCTCGCGACGCCGCGCATTATTGGCGATGGATTATCCACCAGACCATTTGGAGGCGTCCGAGGAGCTTCCCCAACATGCCCTGATTACAGTTCTGGAAGGCGATTCAGTTGGTCTTTCCCTTTGAGTTCGAGGATGAACACTTTTTCAAGGAGGGGAGATTGATGTGAATCGAGTGCATAATTGCCATTTTTGGGTTATTTTTTGGCATAATAGTATTTTTCCTTCTTTTGTTATTTTTCTTTATTTTTATTAAAGCTTTTTCTTTTGTTTTGTTTTAGTATTTTAAGGCTAGGAGTAGTAATGAGATTTTTGTAATTAGTGCCTTGGCTTGGAGTTTAAGCTACTCCTCCCTTTAAATACCCCCTTGTAGCCTCATTTGAGGTAGACTTGAATTTTGATAATAGAAAAGAGTATTTTTCTTTCTAAGTTGGTGTTTAGATAAATTTTAGGAGTCTTTTAACGAGTGGTTTACGTCAGATAAAATAGGCAGGTAAATGGGAAATTAAGCAACCAAGTTGTTAAACCCATAATTGGCATAAGTATGTATGGAAAAAGGTTTTCGAATGGCAAATAAGTATTTTCTATCACGGCAAACGCGTGTGTGGAAATGGTGGTTTTTAGTGAACATACCAAGCTGTATTGAAATAAGTGAAAGGGGTTAAATTCCGATAAAGGAATGGGTTCCAATCAAATCATGTGTAATGGTTTCAAGTGTCGAACCGGGTGTGTTAAACAAGATAAAATGTTAATCATGAATAAAGGAAGTCTTTATTAGATTAAGGTAAATTAATCTACATAAGTAAGAATTATCGAAAGTAAAACGGTTAATGCATTGGCATGTGTATTTTCCAAAGGTGTATGTGGATATATACATAATTTTGCATGCATGTGGTTGTAGCGTGTGAGTATTCCTTTCTGCCGTTTGTTTCTATATTGTCCGTATAAATCCCACTGGGTCACATTCCCACTTTGTTTAAGGCAGGTTGGGAACGGTTCCGTAATTTGAGGGGGTTTACAGGTAAGTATATTTTAGTTATGTTTATGTTAGTAGCTCTGTTTACTTGGACCTCAGATGCTCCCCATAGGTCCCTCACGTAGTTTATCTTGAAACTGGAATCGCATCCTAATAAGTGAAACGTAATTAAAATAAAACTGAATTAGCAACATTATATAGGTTGTTTCATTGCACTTTACACCTAACGCTCGGTCGAACCGGATTGACCCACGAGTAACCCACAAATTCGGGTCGGGTCGTTACAAATGGTATCAGAGCTCTAGGTTCAAGATTCCTTTCGGGTGTGACGTGGTGAGGTCGACAATGGATCTTTCGACGTCGGTGTGGTTCGGGCCGGTCATGCTGGTTTGATGACGGTTTAGTTCGTGTCCTCGACGGTAAAGTCAAAGAGGTTAGCTCGACAAAGTAAATTACTATCAAGTGGCATACGTTCAAGATAGTTGTATAAATCGCTTTCGCGTTTCTGATTAAGTGTGTTAATAAATTTACGGGTGTCCATGCAAGCCAAAAAGTAATGACATCGTGGTTCGTAGTGGCTTGTGTTCCAGCCTCGTTAACGTAGTGTCTTTGGAGATATTGATAGATTGAAATGACGCCCAAAGGGCAAGTGGCGCCAAATTGTGAACAATCAATAGTGGAGACTGGTTGTTAAGAGTGTCATAATTATGTGGTGTGAAATCGTAATTTAACTTATATGTAGCCTTGGGTGTGACACATACGAGAGGTCAATATCGATGTGATAATTAGGCAATTCCGATCCTTGGGGTAATACCGTGATTGATGGTAAGTGTAACACCTCGTAATTTCTGGTTAATTATTTTAATTAATTAATTCGGAAATTAGCAAATTACTTGTTCCGTAAATTAATGAGAATTAATTAATGGAATTATTTAAAAGTGAATATATTTAAATAAGTTAACGGGTGAGAGTTAATTTTAGAAATTTATTCCGGATGGCGATTTTAAGCGCGCAATTGAGTCCGGTAGGGTCAAAATAGCCCGAAATGAATGGTTATATTCATATAATGGGTATTGGGGCCTAATTAGACATATGTGAGTTCCATAAAGAAAGTATGGACCCCTTTTATAAGGCCCATTGGCCCAAAAACGTGAATAGGATTTTTAACTCAAATGTGTAAGGGTTAGGCATCATTAAATCATATTAGAAGACTAAAGGGGGGAAAAGCTAAAGGGAGAGCCCAAGAGAAAAGGAACTTGGGAATCTTGGAGAGATTGTTTCAATTGCAATTCAACACCTTCATTCAAGCCCTAGATCTGCATTTGTTGAGGCAAGTGGTTTAAATTGTGTTTATTAAATTGCATCTATCCTTTTCATATTAAAAGAGGTGGAATTCTATCAAATTCTAGGGTTTGTTCTTGAGTAAATTGGGGATTTACTTTTAATAGGAGTTATAAATCAGTAGAGGATTTGATAATTGATGAATTGATGATTGAATTGGTGGAATTGTTAGGGCTAGAATTGTTATATTGAAATAATGAACTTAGGATGAATTTGGGGACGATTTAATGCAGAAACCTGTTCAGAACAGAAGTTTAATAACTGTTAATTGCGGACTGGATTTTTAGCAGAGGAGAGAGGGGGAGAAATACCATCGTCGTTTGAACGACATGGTATTTCGTTCGAACGAGATCCACTTCTCCGTTCGAACCAGTTTTGATGTTTGCCAGATTTCTGCAATTCCCCTGATTCAGACCTACTATGTTGGAAATTTGCAATCCCCACCCTATCTAAATTATGAAATTGAGTGTGGAATTAAGGTTAATTTGGGAATACTTAACCTTGAAACTTATTTGACTAAATTGCAAGAAATTAGTGATGCAAGTTCATAATTTAGCATATTGTAATCTTGTTGTTTAAGTGATTAGACTTGATTGCATGATTTTTAAGGGTGGATTGAAACTATTGAATTTCGGGACGAGAAATAGAGAGTCCGGGTATACTTGAAAGGGTTACGCCAAAACATTGGGAATTAATTAGTGTGTAATTAATTAAAAATGTAGCCGGACCATAGACTTAAATGTTTTAGGCTTGGGTATGGGCATAATACTCCAATAGCCTGGATTTCTATATATATGTCGATGTGTAGTACATATATGATTTATATATATTTGTGTGAATAATATATATAGTAAAGCCATACCAATATTAATGCTATCATAGGAGGTTGCGCGAAGTGGGTGAGTCCCGTGACTAGCGAACGCAGGGTGAGTATATTTCCCAAGCCATAGCATTCGTATTAGAGGTGGGGCGGTTACGGTATGGAGCAGACACTTCGGAGGGAACTATGGTCGCCTCCTAAGCGTCGGTGATAGCATTTATGTCCGACATGTGTGCGAATGTTGAGATATGATACGTATATATAGTGCAGAATTATATACGGGAATTTATATATATACATGGCGTGAAATGTATAGGTAATATAACTTGTGGGAATGTTATATGATTTAAAAGTAAGAAATGATGAGTTATGAAAGTTAATTTGAATAATAACTCATAAAAATGTACTGACTTCACTTGAGGTATAATATTGGGGCATTTAGTATGAAATTCGGGACAAGGCTAGTTACGGGGAGAGTGGCTAGGTGTATTATGCATAGTTCGTTAGGTGTGCACATTAGATTGAGGGGTGAGGTAAACTCAAGGGAGTGCACGGCACTAATTTAAATATGAAGGGCATTTGCATATTTATTTCTTGCATTTAAATTCACTTGCTAAATATTTTTAAATGTTTTGGGTTCTAACCCTTGCTATAAAATATTTTCAAAAACCTTTTAGGTGTCCTACCACAAGGGTGCCAGGCCTGATTCTTCCTACAGGGTACCAGCTGCAACTTATATGGATTATTGTGGGTTCTTTGTGTAGACGCATGTTTCATTCTATCTCTAGATAGGGACTTGTTCAGTTGTACTTTTGGGCTTGTGCCTCTATATTCAGTCTTTGCATGTATCAGCAAGGTCTTAAAAGGCGTGAGGCGTAGTTGAGGCGTTTGGCCTCCGTGAGGCGAGGCGTAAGCCTCGAGGCGATCCGAGGCGTAAGCCTCAACTTTTTTCCACAAAAGTCACTAAAAATTGACATAAAAATAATAATTAAACGAGGAACAGAATATATATACAAGTAAAAAAGAAAAATTGTGTTAGCGAAAAAAACATAATATATATTTTGTAAAAACAGAATATATATACAAGTAAAACAGAATATATATACAGAATATTTTTCATATAGCAAAAAAAAACAGAATATATATATATAAAAGTCGGTATATATATATATATATAAGTAAATATATATATATAACATAAAATCCTTATATATATAGTAGAACAAAACAGGTTTGGTGTAACAGATGTATATATACAGCTGTATATAAAAATATATCAGCATATGCATATATATATGTATGTATATATTTATATATATAGCACAAAAAATATAAAAAATCAAATCGGCCCAGATAATATAAGGAATAGAGGGTATTTACCTTCCGTTTAGTGTAAAACAGATGATCGGAGGACGGAAAATCAAAACCGAGCAAAATCGAGGTTTTTTCCCTTCGGTTTTGTGTAACAAAGGCAATCGGTGGTCTTTGAGAACAAATCGGCTAGGGTTTTTTGGTTTGAGCTTCAGACAAGGGGTTTTGGTTTTGAAACGCACGTTTTTTTTTAAGCTAGTTAAGGCATAAACAAAGAGGCGGACGCCTCACCCACAAAAGGTGGAAGCCTCAGAATATACAAAAGATGCGTAAGCCTCAACTATGCCTTCCAGTGCCTCGCCTCGAGGCGAGCCTCAAATCGCCTTTTAAATAGAGGCGAGCCTCAAATCGCCTTTTAAAACATTGTGTATCAGTACTTTTTTTACTTGCACTGTGGATGGCTTGTAATCGATGTTGTTCGACAAACTCTTGTACTTACTTTGTGGCATGTTTAGTTTCTTCCTTGTAATAGTTAATTTGCTTTCCTAGTATGATGGTTGTTTGGTTTAATATAAGATAAAATTTGGCATCAGCTTTATGAAAGACTAGGTGATTAGTAATTAATGATTGAACGACAGTAATGCTTAGAATGAACCATATGAGATTCCTGTTTAATTTGATATAGGACTGATCACCCGGTATTTTATTAGGCCGAGTGTCACAGTAAGGTCAATGAGCATATAGATTGATGAGGGTCAGCGCTAGAGGCTGGAGGATAAGTCAGTGTTAGTTGATAGAACGCTATCCTTATAGGTGAACACCTTAGTGGTTGTTGATTGATGAAAGTATTCACGAGTGTTAGCTACATGGCGAGAAAGTGTTAGGTCCCTTGGTTGCAAGCTTGATTTCGTATGTCTCAATTCATGTGCCTTGGACTACGGTGAGAATTTAGATGATCTTGATAAGTGGGGTAACTTAGGAGTGAACCTAGGTAATCGTGGTGACTTAGTATAAGTTGTGACGTTTAGAAAAGGACCTCTTGGGCGTCAGTGGGGTGGGTCTCCTCGTGAGCAATACCCGATGTCCTGTGTACTACCAGAACCTAGATGATTATAATTTAGAGTTTGGTGATTGGTGATTGTAGTTTGGCATTGAGAGATAGGATCCTTTGTGGCGTTCGTAGGCATGGGCCCTAGTGTTATAGGCAATTTCCGGCGTCTTGTACCCCACCAAAATATATAGTTGTATTATAAGGTAGTAGTGAGATCGACTTCGAATTAGTGACATAAATAGGCATGTGAAACCGTATTGGAATTCCTTGAAGATGTATACAAAGGTTTATCTAGTGAGACGCTAATGCGAGTTGTAGTCCTTCCCTAGTAATGGTGAAATTAAGGTTGTGTACCATGCGTTACAACGACAATAGTGTTCTCCTCGGAACCCTAGAGATAACTGTCACATCAAAGTTTATGGGGTGATATACATTCGTATTAGTTGACCCCAGATTGAGTAGCATAGGCCATGATATGACTTGCGATTTCTCATAATAGATGTGTAAGTTATTTAAGGAAATAATCGAGTTTGACATCGTCGCCCATGAGTCATTAGAAATCATTATTGTATTAAAATTTACATAAGTGACGATAGACCATTAGTGACCGTAATACGATTAGACCACGTCAATTTGGGGCAGTACCTCGGAGTTAGTGCTACGGTTCTTGTTTATAGACATGTATCATGATTTGACCTTTGAGGATAATTTCGGAAGTAGGTTGATCAATTCTAGGTGGTGCACCTAGGAGACTTAGAACACGATGAGGTTCGTTGTGGCTTTTAGAAATAACACACGGGGTGAAGTGTTATGCATAATTATAGCACCTAAGTGTGCTACCTATGCAGTCTCATTAGGTACGAGGGATGTTTGGAAAATGAAATGCCATTAGGGTGATTAGGGTTTAATATCATGTAAATAGTGCTAAGAGTGATAGCAAGGGTTCATGAATTGAATGTTTGAGACTATGTGAGCGCCATGTTCACTTCATGAGAGTGATCTCAGAAACTGAGGTTAGCTACCGAGTGTTGAAATTTTGGAGGCCTAATTGTGGTTGATCGATAACTAATGATAAATGTCAAGAGAGGTAACGTCATCCTGCTTTAGGATAATTGTGCTTACCGGTGATGGATAGGTAGCGTTAGTCCCAAGGAGGGAAGTCTAACGTTTTAGCTTCTCGAAGGAAAGTGGTTTGTGTTTCGTTTGTCCGGCATGGACGGATGATTCTTGAGTAGGACTCGTCAAGGTTAGCAGGCCAAGCCAAGGTACGTGGCAAGGCTATGGTGCTTAGCAGGTATCGGTAAAGAGTTATAGAATTCAAGCATGCGTTGTGGACTCGCACTTCGGGTGATTCGATTCACTGTCGGAATTTGATTGTCTTCCTTTGTGTGTAGCAGTCACCAGATTCGTTGCGTTTCCTGTGTCCTCTTTGTTCCCGGTAATGAAAAGTTTTTTATCGGCTCTGATGCGAGTGTGACGCTGCGTAAGCTCGTAGTGATGCAGGTTAGACCAGTTGTGGCTGATGTGTCACGGTAAATGAGTGCGCTCACCTTCGGATGCACCTTTACTCTACACCAGTTTGTGTGTACGTGTGGTCTCGCGTTGTTGTACATAATTGCACATTTTACTTGATTGCTTAGGTTAACATGCTTGTTAGTTAATCGGTGTAACTAGTGCGACTGGGTCGCGTGTCCCGAGATGTGACTTGAGAATAGTAGGAATATTGGGAGTTGATAAGACATTAAATGGTAATGTTGCACTTGGTTCGGAATTGTACGGATTGAGGATGTGATCGCTTGCATGTGTTTGCGTTGTGATACCTAGGATGACTCTAGGTTAGCATAAGGATCTCGTAGGAGATATCGGCCGGGTAGACCTTTGTGATAAGGTGACTGGCATAGCTATAGTTGGCATGTATGATAGTGTTGAGGTTGTATCAGCCTAGGCTAGGCGTGACCCAAGATTTGTTTGAGGAAGCATAGGTCGTGAATCCTGACATAAAATGGTCCATGATGATGAGTTCATAGGCAATAATACCAAGTTTGAGAAATATCGAACATCTCGAGGTTTTGTTAGATGAACATATTAGGCATGCTTGAGAATTTGTAATGAGGACTTGGGGTTCGTTGTGATTGGATTGGCAATGACGATTGATGAGATTGAAGCCTCTGGGTTTAGGCTCTCAACACCCTAGGATAGGCAACTAGTTAAAGGTAATTGGATCCTAAAGTTGAGGGCTAAAAATTTTGAGGACAAAATTCCCTAAGAAGGGAAGTTTGTGATACCCCGCCCTAGAAATAAATATTTTAATTATAATTTGGTCAGTTATTCAGAGAAATTGTTGAGAAACCAATGCATAAGGAAAGAGGGCAAATTGTACAAAAGGGGACACATCGCACGTAATTAAAAAGGGAAATTTACCTTTCATGGCCTGCATGGATGAACATTCGTGTTCAACCAGTTAGTGCACTTATATTGATGAGGTGCGACGCATTATAGTGAAGAAACGAGTAATCCACGACTACGAGAAAGGATACATGATAATTTTGTTAGCACGCGACACAGGAAATGAACTTTGCGCGATTTTTCCAGAACTCCCCGTTGGCTATAAAAATATTATGACCACCTTTATTGAACAATAAAAAATATATATAATAAGGTCATGGGATCCAAAAAAAAAAATTCCACCTGACCCGGTCGACCGGGATCCCCTGGCCGGTCGGCGCGGGTCTCAGACTTGGCCACGGCGGGAAATCCTTTTTTGAGTTGTCTTTATAAGAACCTTAGGATGTTATGAGTTGTCGATGTATGGGAGCTTTATACTTGATATAGGGACTTGAGAGGATGAGAACCTTTCCATTTAAAGCCATAAAGGCTTGTGGTTGGGATATAAGAGAGAGAGAACCGTTGGGGGGAGGCCATTTCCCCACACTCTTTTTCAGCAGATTTTAATACTCTCTCTCTCTCTAGCTTAAAACCCCCATGCAGAACACCTTCTGCCCCAGAATATTCTCCCTCTTCCACACCACACCCATGCCCATTTTACCACCTTTAAGAGACCACACCCAAGCTCCCAAAGACATAAAACGCTAGTTGGCCTTGTTGCAATGTAGAAGATGATGTTCATAAAGTCTTGTGGGTATTTGAAGATGGAGTTTGAAGGAGTTTCCTTGGAGGTTGAAGAAAGCTTACATGAAGATGGGAAATGGATTCATGGAGACAAGTTTTGATGGGCTTTTAGAGACCCCCCCTGAGGCCACCGTTGGAGGTGGGGGGTCCCCCAACTTCTCCAACATTTACACCACTTCTAGAGCTCTTGAGGTGGGTTTTGCTAACATTGGTTTAAGGTTAATGTTATGTATAAATTTCAGATTTATTATTTACATATTTTAGGCTTAAAATATATAGGATCTGTGATAATTTGCATCCATGAAATTTATTGGTAGATTTCTATGATCTCACGAACAAATGGGTCTCAAATAAAGGTTTTAAAGTGGGTTTTGAATTAGACAAAAATTCAGATTACTATTTTCCACCATTTGAGTGTAAAAGTGTGTAGGAAAATGGCTATAATGTATTTATGAGTTTATTAAATACACCCTTGTTGTTTTAAAGAAAAATGGGTATTTAAAGAAGGTTTAAATGAGTTTTGGAAATGTTAAAAATTCATAATACTATTATTCATGGACATTTTTATGAAATAAAAATGTAAGAAAGTGTCATCTAATATATAATATAAAAAACGGTGTCTCTAACAATATCTCTACCAATTTGTTGATACGTGTCATGTAATTAATACTCACCCCTCTTCAAGAATATCTCGCCCTCTTTTTGCCGTTTCATTTTCGAGTCTCTCTCCTAAACAGAAACGTTTCTTTTAATCGGAACATTTAGTGCTTTGAAACCTTTCATCTACTCAAGCGGCATAACACAACAATCATTTTGTATACCCACTTGTGCATGGCCATTTCATCAATTTCACCCCAAATAATTAGCTGCACCTGTGAGTTACCCAAACAGACTTGGTGGCAGATCTTACGGGGGTTCCGTCTATTGACACTTACGGTTGTGGAATAGTAAAGATGGTTGTCTTGGACGACAACGTTTACACGGACGCTAGAGCTGGTAGAGTTGAACCTGTAGGCGCATATGGATCGTTCAGTTCAAAGGGGTTTGTTACTGAGGTTACTGCAGATGGAACAGAGTTGGACGGAGTGGGGAATAAGGATAGGCAGGCAGAATGGGCCATGACAAACTTCGTTTGGAGGTATGTTATTCCATCCGTTGCCGACGCCTTTTTGTATGGTTGTTTCAAGCCTTTTAGTGATCAAAAGAGCTCTCATGTCATTGCTTTTGGTACATGTTTATTGCAGGTAAATTTAGAGGACTAAATATTGGAGTGATTTCTTGGATTTTCTTTTTTGATTGAAACTCACCCTTATTTGGTTTATGACATTGTTGAATCGCTGCAAAAAAATTTAATGTCCATCAATATATGTTTATATTTTTGGTTTCTTTTCCAAATTTGTATTACTGGTTATACAATTTTTCAAGTTAACTGCTTATCAATTTGTATAGCAGTACATAGTTTTTTATAATGAAAGTAATACTTCATAGAACTCTAATAGCTTAACATTTTTTATACATCTTCAATAATTTCGTAGTTCATGTAGAAAAATTATATCAAAGAAATTTTAAATCGTACACAATCCCCAATAATACTAATATATGCATTTTTTCCTGTATACTTTTGTAATTACGTCTTGGTATGTTAGGAGAGTAAATGATCAATATTTTTGTGATATCATCAGTTTGTTGTATTATTTTAAAAAAATATATTTTGTTTAAACCATATTTTAAAATATTTGTCACCGATTTTATATCATACTTTTACCCTTTTTCTTTTGTATCATTACTACAAACAACGCATGTGATGATTGCTTGATTATTTGTGATTTATTCTTTAATTTGGATCATTTGTAATTTTATAGAATTGGCATAATACATATCTTTTATCCAAACTTTTCATATATGAGAAATTTGATCATCTCATTTATCTGGCTATGCTTCATTCCCTTTCTTTTTGTGTTTTATGTTAATTGATCTTATGGAGATAGAGCTTATGTTCAGTCTATGTTCTAAGAAAGTTCTCCTGCTTTCTCTTCTTTGTTTTAGTTAAACCTATTTTTATATTTTTTTATTCCATTTGTTTCAATGCAATGCTTATGCATATTAGGTGCTTCTACAGGAGAGTGAAAATTACTTCATTCTAAACTGAATTGTAGACTTGACATATGCATTAGAACACGTGTGTGTGTGTATATATGGGCTACTTATATATATATATAGGCACCACCTCCCTAAAGACAAAAAGGTATAGACTATTCAAAATAGTGGATTGCTGCATCTGAGAGTGAGAGCTTTCCTGGAGAGAGTTTTTGCGGGTGGAGCTAACGAAATAATAGTATAGGTGATTACAGGGATTATTTATCATGCTATATTAGTATGTGGTGGATAAATACTAAGAAATTTTTTGTCCATTGCCGTATTTGTAATGTGTAGATTGATATTGGCTCCTAAAGTTAGTATAAAAACTTTCTTAGCTTTATTATGATTGATTGCGGGCAATGGACTTGAGCAACACGTATACTACTTTCATGAGTTATGCATAGCAGTGTTCTCTTTACCATTACGATGTTTGACATGGGAATTGGAATTATTGAAGAGTTTATAACGACGGTGTTGGTGTTGATGTTGGTTGGGGAGAGTTGATAGATGTTTTAAGTCTGTTCTTCGATTTTGGATTACAATAAGCTCTACAAAACACCCGCGCATCACGCGGGGCTCAAACCTAGTTTGGTGTACTTCTAGTGAAAAGCAATAATGGACATTTTTATGAAATAAAAATGTAAGAAAATAGTATTTGTGTGTAATTCTAGTAAAAAGAAATAATGGACATTTTTGTGAAATAAGAATGTAAGAAAATAGTATTTATGTGTATTTCTAGTAAAAAGAAATAATGGACATTTTTATGGAGTAAAAATGTGAGAAATAAAAATGTGAGAAATATTATTTTAGTATATTTCGAGTGAAAGGGAAATAATAAGCATGTTATGGAACACAAATGTTGATAATATTGTTTAGTGTGTTTTCTAGTAAGACTAACAATGAACAACTTTGGAATAAAAATGAATATTTTGTGGAACAAAATATTGAATAAGGTAGAATATGAGACTACTAATGCCAAATGAAAGAAATGTTAATCTTCATGAATAAAAAGTAGTCTTGTGTAAAGGGTGCAATTTTATGTGTTAAGGATGTTAAAGTAACAAATGTGAAAGTTGGCAAAAGTGTGGTATTAAACAAGTGTTAAAATGGCTACATTTTTAAATGTAAAGTTGGAAACTTAATAATCATTTTCGAGAAATAACACTTGTTAAGGAACTAAATAACAAGTTTGGTAAACAAAGGGAAAATCGATAATTTACTTAAAGTGGAACATTTTTATGGAATAAAAATGTTAAAGAATGTGTTTATACTAATGCGTGTAAAAATAAGTTAAGTCCTAAAGTGTGAACGATTTTAGATAAATCACGTGGGTGTGTGGATAAGGGACTTAAAAAGAAGAAACAATTTTCCAAGTGCTAATGGAAAAACGGACGGGTAAGTCCCGGTTTTGACTTCGACCAGGTAAAAGTAAAGATGTGGAACAATGTAGACATATGTGAAATCTTAAACACGTTAATAAAGACTCGGATGCAACCGAGAATAAGCAAGAAGAGCCCGGAGCCCTTGGGTGAAAAGCCCTAGATCACTGGCCAGAGCATGCATAAACATCGGTGTGGAGCCCCGTGTAAGTATGCGGTATTGGAAGATTTCGAGAAAAGATAAAAGAAATATGGAACATATCAAGAAATGGGTCGTGTGGTAAAATGTGTTAATACAACCCAACTTGAATGAATGTAATAAATATTCCGGTAAAAGTGAAATGGACAACTAAATGCGTAAATCTATTAATGTTCATAAGATATGGCAAAGGGATAAAGTATGCGGGTAAATGGGTAATTAAGCAACCAAGTTGTTAAATCCATAATTGGCATAAATATGTATGGAAAAAGGTTTTCGAATGACAAATAAATATTTTCTATCACGGCAAACGTGTGTGTGGAAATGGAGGTTTTCAAAGAAAATACCGAGGTGTATTGAAATAAGTGAAAGGGGTTAAATTCCGATAAAGGAATGGGTTCCAATCAAATCACATGTAACGGTTTCAAGTGTCGAACCGGGTGTATTAAACAAGATAAAATGTTAATCATGAATAAAGGAAGTCTTTACTAGATTAAGGTAAATTAATCTGCATAAGTAAGAATTATCGAAAGTAAAATGGTTAGTGCATGCATGTGGTTGTAGCGTGTGAGTATTCCTTTCTGTTGTTCGTTTCTATACTGTCCGTACAAATCCCACTGGGCATAGGCTCACATCCCCACTTTGTTTGCAGGTTGGGAGCAATTCCGTAATTTGAGGGCGTTTCCAGATAAGTATATTTTACTTATGTTTACAGTAGTAGCTCTGATTACTTGGACCTCGGGTGCTCCCCATAGGTCCCTCACGTAGTTTATCTTGAAACTGGAATCGCATGCTAATAAGTTAAACGTAATTAAAATAAAACGGAATTAGCACCATTATATAGGATGTTCCATTGCACTTCACACCTAACACTCGGGTCGGACCGAATTGACCCACAGGTAACCCATAAATCCGAGTCGGAGAGTTACAGCATAGGTATGTTCACACACATAATCAAATTATATTTATAGGTATTCACACCACCTATATATATATATATATATATATATATATATATATATATATATATATATATATATATATATATATATATATATATATATATATATATATATTTCAGTAGGTATACACACAATCCAATTTCATTAACTCGTATGTAGTATATATCACTCGCATATTCAATGTACCATTAATTTTACTTAAAATCTCAATTTATATAATCTTGAGCATCACTCACTACTTTAATTAATGTGTAGTTATTCCCATCATCAACTACTGGTCATAACATAGGTCCACTCATCACTACGTAACCCGTCTCGAATTTCCTTCATTTATCAATTACGGATATTTTCTCAATTATCCCAATACTTAACTAGTCTCAATTTATGTAAACCAAATCTCCACTTTAGTCCCACCGTCATTTTTATATTTCCCTTTGTAGTTTAAGAATATCCCAAAAGTCCCCTCACGAATTATCCAAAAATTTCGAGCATAAAAAGAACAATTTTCAATTCTGGGCAAAATCGAATCGAGCTCAATGGCCGAATCGATTCGAAAAGTGTCATGGATCTTCTTCTTCCTTTCACAGTTACAAATTTTCCTACTATCAAATTCCTCAAACTTATATACCACAAACCCAAATTCCCAATTATCATAACTAAACATAAAATTTACATGTAGGGATGATTTTTAACTTAAATCATGTATAAAATCCATACACTTCCACCCAATATTAGATTAAAATTTCCATAAATCATTGAACCCTGTAATTTTGTGTTCACATGAATTCATCAAAACCCAGATTTATCACCTAATCTTAATCCCAAAACTCTTGATTTCGTTTCATCTATATAGTTGGATTCATTCTACATGCAATCTTATTCCCAATTATGAGGTTTATTCGTCAAATCACATGAGTAACATCAATTATCCTTAATTCAAACACCCTACTCTACACAGGTATTATAACTCATAAAATTTGCAAGATAAATACTTGCCTTGTATGGGAATGATCTGCTTTGGTTCTCTTGACGACTCTTTTCTTCTAATCCACACTCCAAAAATGGTTGTTATGCAAGAACAAGGATAGCTTCTCCAAGAATCCTCTCCTAAGCTCTAAGAAAGCTCTTCCTCTCCTCTTTAATGGCCACCAAATGTTTTCTATTTCATTTACCCTAGCCTCACACTACTACAAGTTTATCTAACCTTTGCAAACTCGTAACTCCCTTAAACCCAGGCTACAAAATGACTAAAATGCCCTCTCGGAGTGTCAGTTTGATCTAAAACTGTCTCGGTGGTATACTATTTTGACTATTTCAGCCCTTCCAGACCAAACCGTGACCTCAAAATCATCATCCGAGTTACTCATAATTAATTTCATATCTCGACCTCATTTAGTCCACACACGACGCCCGGTTGAGATATAATACTATCCCGTCACTATCATTCGTTATGACGTCAAATACGTAGTTACTATTCACTTAGTAATTTTATTCGATAAACATTAATCATTTCTCTCTGATTAATAATTTAATCAACCCATAATATTTAATTTCCATTAAATTACGTCCCACGTGTAATTTAAATTTAACCAGTGTTCTAAAAAACGCGCCTAGGCGGCTCTAAGGCGCGCCTAGGGCGCGGGGCTTTTTAGATACGCTAAGTTTTGGCCCTAGGCGTGGATCAAGGCGTGGTCAACGATGGTCAACGTTTTTTGGGGTAAGGCGTGAAAAAACACGCATTTTTTAGGAAAAAGGCGTGAAAAAACGCGAGTTTTTTAGAAGTAAGGCATGAAAAAACACAATTTTTTTGTTTTTTTTGTATTTTAAAAAAATAGTATTTTAATTTACAAATATTTAGACATTTTTAAGGTATGTACCATTTTAGTATTTTCAATAGCCTTGTCATAGTCAAAAAATATTAAAATATATTAAAAAAGGACTAAACGCCTTTTCACGCCTACGGCCCGCCTAGGCCTCTAAGGCTTAAGGCTTGGCCTCCACGCCCCGGTCACGCCCCGCGTTTTTTAGAACCTTGAATTTAACTGAATTAATTCATTTTTAATTCTCCAAAGATACGGATTGTCACATACTTCCCCACTTACAAGGGAATTTGTCCTCAAAATTCGGACGTACCTGCGGTGAATAACTCTGGATACTGCTCATGCATGTCATCCTCCCACTTCCATGTCGACTCGTCTGCATTATGGTGCCCGCACTAAACTCGAACCAAGGGTTCCACCTTTGACCGCAGTTTCCGCTCACTACGATCAAATATTGCCACCGATTTCTCCGCGTATGAGATGTCGGGTTGCAAGTCGATCTCCTCTAATGGAACATGCCAAAGAGCTCTCGCTCATCCGGTATCTCTTCAACAATGACACGTGAAACAAATCGTGAACCGTTGTAGATGCTCCGGTAGTCCCAGTCTATAATCTACTAGTCCCATGTGACACCCCGACTAATTAAATACCGGGTAGCTACTCCTTTATAAAATTAATTCAAAATGCCAAGTTGGCTCAGTTAATAGCATCACTGTCGAAAACGTTTTATTATTACTAACCACCTAGTATTTAAAAAGTAAGTGCCAAATTTTATTAAATCTGATTAACATGCAACAAGAGTAATGAATAACTAAATAACACCATTCACCATACTGAAGTAAAACAAATAACCATCACAAAATGTAAATAAACTCTGGAGGAAAAACTCCTCAATACAAATCCCACAACTGATAAGTAAACTGAAATAAATAACTAAAACTGAATACTGAGCAATACATGCTAGAGTCTGAAAACTGAAATGTAAAAATGTCTAATAGAATTGGGCAACATGCCCTACAACTGATAGATGCTGAGACTGGAATCCAAATGAGAGAGGCGTCTAAAAGCAAGTCCCTGTAGCTTCCACAACCAGCTACAGCTCGTCTTTTGAATGAGAATCCTATGCTTGGTGTCCTTGTGGCTGGACACCTAAAATGGTTTTACAAGAAAGTATATTTGAAAGCAAATGGGTCAGAGCCCGAAAGTGGAAATCATTTTAAAAACCTGCAAGTGCTTTAAAAACATTTAAAACATTAAATGCAAAGTACATGTTAGGACGTGCACTCACATTAAATTCTCACCTCTCGACTAACTGTGCACTCCTAACGTAAG
Organism: Sambucus nigra; assembly: GCA_949130495.1. Lineage (NCBI taxonomy): Eukaryota > Viridiplantae > Streptophyta > Magnoliopsida > Dipsacales > Adoxaceae > Sambucus > Sambucus nigra. The sequence continues at coordinate 424,792,470 of OX422217.1, read as the reverse complement.
TACCCATCTATAACGACCCATATTACTAGCTAACTGACAACATAACTAGCTAAACTGCCAAAGGTTCTACCCATATTACTCGGTTCCAATTAACATAACAACACTCGTAATTAAATAGAGGTTTAACGTAAACTCAGTTACTAACTATGCCATTGATATAAGTATCAGCTAACTCATTATATATCTTGAAACAATACCGTAATATTTTTACAACATTAACATGAGGATTTCCATTAATTTAATGTATTTTATTCACATCATAAATATACGATACAAGCACCCCGCAATCTAAGCTATGGTGCACACATACTCTGCTATCCATCCCGGTACATCACGTACATAAGGATCACATATTCCGAATCTCTCAGGAATAGTTCAGATAACACAAATCACAAATAGTGGAGGCGAACACAGTCACCATCACATGGGTCACGCACATACCTACGCTCCCATGATCATGCAGACTTATTAATATCACAATAAGTCCTTCTATGATCTATGTTCATCAAGGTACCAGTCTAAATCCCCCCCGTAGGCACACAAGGATTAGAGGGTCCTAAGCGAACGCAAACCTCCCGTGATAGCAAGTATGGTAGGTATGTCATACACACAAATACTATATACTAAGCATTCACACATCTTAGATATCACCATTTAATAAGGTATAGGCTACATCATAATACCATTATTCCAAACTTATGTATTTTTCAAGTCTCCCTTTAATATAAAGTTAAATTACCAACACGTCTCACGTCGTAGTCCCTTAACCTTAAAACCTATCTATAATAGATTATTAGGTTCCGATTATTCCCAAATATAACATCTTTATTCCTAAGGTCTTTACTTCTGCTCTAAACCTTATTTCATCGAATTACACAATTTTGCACTATTAACCCCAAACGTTACCTCTCTAACGAATTTCAATAACCTAGAATAATTCCCCGAATTGCATTCTAATTAAAGTCCACTATAATAATCACACCTACTGGTCTCCTTAAGGTTGAGGGTATTCATAAGGTCTCCAAACATATTCTCCGAGGGTTTCCACCATAAAAATCAAATTAAGGAAAATTTTACTCATTCTGGGAAGGTCGATCGATCGACCTATGAATATCGATCGATCGATCTAGTCGATCGATCGATCGAACAGGTATGGCTACGGACTGCTTCGTTCTGCAGATTTGAAAACGTCCCAAAACTTATTTCTAACGTATGATTCTCAGATATAACGTTATAGTAATGTCATATAACAATCCTGCAATATTACTAACGTCCATAAATCAATATTTCAACAACTATAGGCTACATATGGATCAATCTTCATCAAAAACCTAGTTTTTCTGATTTTTCTCAAGAACAGTCATGAACCTCATCTTAAATCCGTTTTTGGTATTACAAAAGGCAGTAATTCACATAATATGATCGTCCAGTAACATTCTACATGCAACCTATATCCCAAAATTCAAACTAATAACTCCAATCTTATGGGTTTTTTCATTATCTTCCAAGAACATACAAAGTTTTTTGAATAATCTAACATGGAAGAATCATTCTCTGAAATTTAAATGGAATAAATCACTTGCCTTGGTTTGATTTCGGATTTGGTGTTGATTTGGTGAAGAATCTCTGCAGAATTCCTCTCTCTCTCTCCTTCTCCAAGCTTTCTTCTCCAAAAGGCTATGGTGGCTAGGGTTTGCTTTGGGAGAGTTGGAAGACTAAATGATAACCTACGTAGCTTATGGGGTTAATAAAGGGTTGGTTGGGTCAATTCCTTATCAGATTACAACTCTCAATTTTCGTCACTTTTAATTACCCAAAAATACCAAATTACTAAAATACCCCTTAAGTTACCGGTATGGCCTAAAAATACCCCGGGACCCAAACTATACCCCCGGCTAGTGTTTCCTGACTATCTCGACCCTTCCGGACGCGTTGACGCACTCAAAACGACCATACGGATTATAGATTTTAAATTCACTTTTATCATCAATATATTATACCGTGACGCGGCGGTCCCACGCGTCAACAAAATTTTTAAAATGCCGTATATAAATCTCACGACAAATTTTATAGTACCAGATACATATATAATTATATATGCACATAATCAAATACCAATTCGCATCTCATTAGTATTTATAACCCGGATTAATTTCCAATTAATACGCTAATTAATTAATTACTCCCAAAAATAATTATAGTCAAAAGTACGGGGTATTACATACTTCCCCCCTAATAACTGAATTTCGTCCCGAAATTCAAAACTAGAAAGTACATGTTAAAAACAGTTCTGGATAACGTTCGCGCATCTCATCCTCGCGCTCCCATGTGGACTCCTCGACATTGTGATGTCGCCACTGAACACGCACTAACGGGACTATCTTTGACCGCAGTTTCCTCTCGCTTCGGTCCAAAATAGCAATCGGCCCCTCCTCATAAGAGCTATCCGGCTGGAGATCGATGTCCTCTACAGCAATGTGAGAATGAGCCAAATTGTCCCTAAGGTATTTCCTCAGCGAGGAAATATGGAACACGTCGTGAATCCGATGCAAATGTTCCGGCAACCCAAGTCTATATGCAACCGGTCCTATCCGCTCAATAATAGGAAACGGCCCCACATACCTCGGTGCCAACTTCCCCTTCTTTCCGAAACGCATAATCCCCTTCATAGGAGATACCCTGAGCAAAACCTGGTCCCCCACTTGGAACTCTCTGAAAAACCTCTTCGCATCAGCATAACTCTTCTGCCTGTCTTGAGCTACCCGAATGCGACTCCGAATCAACTCAATCCTTGCCGAAGTATCCTGGATCACTTCTGGCCCAAGTAATTTGGTGTCCCCCACTTCCAACCAACATGCTGGGGAACGACAAGGCCTGCCGTACAATGCCTCAAACGGAGCCATGCCAATCGTGAACTGATAGGAGTTGTTGTAAGCAAACTCCACCAGTGGAAGATACTGCTCCCATCCACCCCCGAAGTCAATAATGCACATGCGTAGCATGTCCTCCAACATCTGGTTGGTGCGCTCTGTCTGCCCATCGGTCTGCGGGTGATAAGCCGTACTCAACCGCAATTCCGTGCCCATGGCCTCCTGGAAACTTTCCCAAAACCTCGAAACAAATATCTTGTCTCTGTCAGACACAATATTCAGAGGCACACCGTGAAGTCTCACAACCTCTGAAATGAAGAGCTGGGCATACTGTCCCGCAGTGTAGTCTGTTCTTACGGGTAAAAAGTGAGCGACCTTGGACAACCTGTCCACAATTACCCAAACGGAGTCGTGACCCCTCTGCGACGTAGGCAACCCCGTGACAAAATCCATGGATATGCTCTCCCACATCCACACCGGAACCTCCAACGGCTGTAGCAATCCTGCTGGTCTCTGATGGTCCACTTTTACAAGCTGACAAGTGGCGCATTTCGAGACAAATTCAGCGATATCTTTCTTCATACCGCTCCACCAATATTGCCGTCTCATGTCTTGGTACATTTTGTCCCCTCCGGGATGTACCGCGAACCGTGAGCCGTGCGACTTTGCCATCACATCGTGCCGCAATTCTTCCCCTTCCGGAACTACCAATCTCCCATTGAAGCGCAATCCCCCGTCTGAGCTAACGGTATAGGACTCGGCTCCCTCTGCAAGTAATCGAACTATCTGTTCCTGACAGAACGAGTCATTTGCTTGTGCCCGTACTACCTTCGTGACAATCTGCGGTGTAACGGTCATCACAGACATGAAAGATCGGGTCACTGCATCCTGGTGTCCCAATTCCTTCCACTTAGCCTTCCACACCTCTGCCACCTCATCTGCTGGCCTGCGGCTCAACGCGTCTGCTACCACGTTAGCCTTACCCGGGTCGTACTGGATGTCGAACTGGTAGTCCTTCACAAACTCAAGCCACCTGCGCTGCCGCATGTTCAACTCCTTCTGCGTGAACAGATACTGTAGGGACTTGTGGTCCGTGAACAGCTGAAACTTCTCCCCCAAAAGATAGTGCCTCCAAATCCGTAAGGCAAATACCACTGCCGCCAACTCCAAATCATGCGTGGGGTAATTCTTCTCATGAGGCTTAAGCTTACGGGAAGCATAAGCTATGGCCTGTCTCTCCTGCTGCAAAACACCTCCAAGCCCTTGCAAAGACGCATCGGTGTAAACCAAATACTCAACTCCCGGTCTCGGCAATGCTAACACAGGTGCTGAGGTCAATTTGTCCTTCAATTCATCGAATGCCAACTGACAGGCATCACTCCAGATATATGGCACACCCTTACGAGTAAGATGTGTCAAAGGACCTGCTATCTCCGAGAAACCCCGAATAAACCTCCTGTAGTATCCTGCTAAGCCCAAGAAACTACGAATCTCTGTTGGTGTCGTGGGTTGTCCCCACTCCCTCACCGCTGATACCTTTCCCGGATCGACAGATATTCCCTGATCGGAAATAATGTGACCCAAGAACTGTACTTCCTTCAGCCAAAACCCGCACTTCTCATATTTTGCATACAACTCGTTCTGACGAAGTGTCTGCAAAACCTGCCTCAAATGCTCGGCGTGCTCCTCCTCCGTCTGAGAGTAAACCAGAATGTCATCAATGAAGACAATGACAAACTGATCTAGGAAATCCCTGAACACCCTGTTCATCAAGTCCATAAACACTGCTGGAGCGTTGGTCAAGCCGAAAGGCATATCCCGAAACTCATAAGAACCATATCTCGACAAGAACGCAGTCTTCGAGACATCCTCCTCCTTGATACGCAACTGATGGTATCCTGACCTCAAGTCAATCTTCGAGAAGAAAGAAGCTCCTCTCAACTGGTCGAATAAGTCATCGATTCGAGGCAACGGATACTTATTCCGTATCGTGACCTTATTCAACTCTCGGTAGTCCACACACAATCTCAGTGAACCATCCCTCTTCTTCACAAACAAAACTGGAGCGCCCCAAGGTGAGGTACTCCTGCGAATAAAGCCCTGCCCTAACAGCTGCTCTATCTGATCCCGTAACTCTCGCATCTCAGCTGGAGCCATACGGTACGGTGCACGTGCTATAGGTCTCGTACCCGGTAGCAAATCAATAACGAAGTCTATCTCTCGACTGGGTGGTAAGCCTGGTATCTCCTGAAACACATCTGAATACTCCCTGACAACCGGGATCGAATCCAAAGGAATCACAACCTCCTTAGAGGTATCCTCCTCTATGTAATACAGATGAGCGGTCGATCCTCCCTCTGGGCGAGGCATCGCCACTATAAACATCTCCTGCCCCGGAATGGCAAAAACAATGCTCCCGCTGAAGCAATCAATCATGGCCCTATATGCTACGAGCCAATCCATACCGATGATCACATCGTGAACATGCATGTCTAACACTAACATGTCTGCAGGCAATACCAAACCACCAACCTCTACCCCGACTCCCCGGCATATAAAGAAAATAAGTGACCCACTCCCTAATGGTGAGTCGACACACGTCACTGTGCTCTCTGCCGTAGCTAACAATCCTAAAGCTTTCGCGAAGTGTGTAGCAATAAAACAGTGTGTAGCACCCGTATCAAATAACACCCGACCCATAGTGCCATGGATAGGAAACGTACCCTCGATCGCGGGCGGTGCCTGTGGAACTGCAGCCTGGTGAACGTTGTAGACACGTCCATACTGTAGCTGCCCCTGCTGAGCTGGGACTGCTGGAATGGGTGGCAATGCTGCCATCTGTGGCGGTGCAGGAAGAGCGGCGGGAAACATAGGTCTCTGTGGCTCCTGGCGAGCACCCTGCTGCTGCTGCTGTGGGGCCCTGCCCCTATCAGGACAATCCTGCTTCTTATGGCCAGTCTTGCCACAAGTAAAGCACTTCCCTGGGAAATTCCCTCCTCTCTGCCCTTGCTGACCCCGGCCATGATGGCCGTTACCGTTCCTCCCTTGGCCCTGCTGGCCCTGGTGAAACTGCTGCCCATTATGTCCCTGTTGGCCCTGCTGGCCGTTTGGACCCTGATGGCCCTGACGGAAACCTCCCTGTCCCTGCCTGTAGTTCCCTGACCGGAACCTCTTATTGTCCCCCTGCTGGGTACCCTGCTCAGTCTGTCTCTGCCCCTGACCGGTCTGTGCCCCGCTGGCACCATGTCCTCCAGTCCTGCCCTGATGGCTAGACTCCCCTGACCGCTTGCCCTCGGCCATATGAAAACGGTGGTCCTGGCAGTGCAATAGTGCAGCGTTAACCACATCAGAATACGTGGCCAACGATAGGTTCCCTAGCAGATGCTGACGGATCCTCCAATTCAACCCATCAGTGAACTTCTCTATCTTCTTCTTCTCTGTTGGAATCTCGTCTGGAACGATATTCAACAGGTTAGTGAACTCGGCCTCATACTCGGCCACTGTCTTGCCCTCCTGCTTCAAACTCATCAGCTTCCTCCTCATCTCTGTATGAACTGCGGACGGAAAGTACTTGCGGTCGAACCGCACCCAGAACTCCTGTATGGTGAGGGTATCCCTCTCCTCCGCGGTGGTAATGGACTCCCACCACTGCAGCGCAGATCCAACTAGCTTGAAAGTAGCTAGCACCTGCTTCTGAACATCAGAGCACTCATGTATCCTCAAGTGCCTCTGCATATCCTTCCTCCATTGGCTCGAGACTACCACATCTGAGCTTCCTGCAAACTCTGGCGGATGCGCTTTCTGAAAAGCGTCACGTACACGCTCCCAAGCAGACGGGAATGCATTAACCTGTGCTGGCGCGGCAACCGGCGCCTGAGGCGGTGCCTGCTGAATAACGGCAATCGCGGCATTCACCGCTTGAGCTACTATAGCTGCAACCTCAGTGGCGTTCAACATGCCCTGAACTGGAGCGGGCTGGGGTTCGGGCATTGCATTCCTGGGAACTCGTCGTGCACGTCGTGGAAGCATCTTGATATAAGAACAAAGTTTATAAGTTCACGGTTTATAAACTTAAAATAGCTGAAGATCGAAGCATACACAATAAGAGTACAACAGTCCTAAAATATAGGGCTCTATATCAAAGAAAACATAGCGGAAACATAATAGCCGTACAGATCCTAAAGGACACTAGAACCTGATGCTCTGATACCACCTGTGACACCCCGACTAATTAAATACCGGGTAGCTACTTCTTTATAAAATTAATTCAAAATGCCAAGTTGGCTCAGTTAATAGCATCACTGTCGAAAACGTTTTATTATTACTAACCACCTAGTATTTAAAAAGTAAGTGCCAAATTTTATTAAATCTGATTAACATGCAACAAGAGTAATGAATAACTAAATAACACCATTCACCATACTGAAGTAAAACAAATAACCATCACAAAATGTAAATAAACTCTGGAGGAAAAACTCCTCAATACAAATCCCACAACTGATAAGTAAACTGAAATAAATAACTAAAACTGAATACTGAGCAATACATGCTAGAGTCTGAAAACTGAAATGTAAAAATGTCTAATAGAATTGGGCAACATGCCCTACAACTGATAGATGCTGAGACTGGAATCCAAATGAGAGAGGCGTCTAAAAGCAAGTCCCTGTAGCTTCCACAACCAGCTACAGCTCGTCTTTTGAATGAGAATCCTATGCTTGGTGTCCTTGTGGCTGGGCACCTAAAATGGTTTTACAAGAAAGTATATTTGAAAGCAAATGGGTCAGAGCCCGAAAGTGGAAATCATTTTAAAAACCTGCAAGTGCTTTAAAAACATTTAAAACATTAAATGCAAAGTACATGTTAGGACGTGCACTCACATTAAATTCTCACCTCTCGACTAACTGTGCACTCCTAACGTAAGTACCCATCTATAACGACCCATATTACTAGCTAACTGACAACATAACTAGCTAAACTGCCAAAGGTTCTACCCATATTACTCGGTTCCAATTAACATAACAACACTCGTAATTAAATAGAGGTTTAACGTAAACTCAGTTACTAACTATGCCATTGATATAAGTATCAGCTAACTCATTATATATCTTGAAACAATACCGTAATATTTTTACAACATTAACATGAGGATTTCCATTAATTTAATGTATTTTATTCACATCATAAATATACGATACAAGCACCCCGCAATCTAAGCTATGGTGCACACATACTCTGCTATCCATCCCGGTACATCACGTACATAAGGATCACATATTCCGAATCTCTCAGGAATAGTTCAGATAACACAAATCACAAATAGTGGAGGCGAACACAGTCACCATCACATGGGTCACGCACATACCTACGCTCCCATGATCATGCAGACTTATTAATATCACAATAAGTCCTTCTATGATCTATGTTCATCAAGGTACCAGTCTAAATCCCCCCCGTAGGCACACAAGGATTAGAGGGTCCTAAGCGAACGCAAACCTCCCGTGATAGCAAGTATGGTAGGTATGTCATACACACAAATACTATATACTAAGCATTCACACATCTTAGATATCACCATTTAATAAGGTATAGGCTACATCATAATACCATTATTCCAAACTTATGTATTTTTCAAGTCTCCCTTTAATATAAAGTTAAATTACCAACACGTCTCACGTCGTAGTCCCTTAACCTTAAAACCTATCTATAATAGATTATTAGGTTCCGATTATTCCCAAATATAACATCTTTATTCCTAAGGTCTTTACTTCTGCTCTAAACCTTATTTCATCGAATTACACAATTTTGCACTATTAACCCCAAACGTTACCTCTCTAACGAATTTCAATAACCTAGAATAATTCCCCGAATTGCATTCTAATTAAAGTCCACTATAATAATCACACCTACTGGTCTCCTTAAGGTTGAGGGTATTCATAAGGTCTCCAAACATATTCTCCGAGGGTTTCCACCATAAAAATCAAATTAAGGAAAATTTTACTCATTCTGGGAAGGTCGATCGATCGACCTATGAATATCGATCGATCGATCTAGTCGATCGATCGATCGAACAGGTATGGCTACGGACTGCTTCGTTCTGCAGATTTGAAAACGTCCCAAAACTTATTTCTAACGTATGATTCTCAGATATAACGTTATAGTAATGTCATATAACAATCCTGCAATATTACTAACGTCCATAAATCAATATTTCAACAACTATAGGCTACATATGGATCAATCTTCATCAAAAACCTAGTTTTTCTGATTTTTCTCAAGAACAGTCATGAACCTCATCTTAAATCCGTTTTTGGTATTACAAAAGGCAGTAATTCACATAATATGATCGTCCAGTAACATTCTACATGCAACCTATATCCCAAAATTCAAACTAATAACTCCAATCTTATGGGTTTTTTCATTATCTTCCAAGAACATACAAAGTTTTTTGAATAATCTAACATGGAAGAATCATTCTCTGAAATTTAAATGGAATAAATCACTTGCCTTGGTTTGATTTCGGATTTGGTGTTGATTTGGTGAAGAATCTCTGCAGAATTCCTCTCTCTCTCTCCTTCTCCAAGCTTTCTTCTCCAAAAGGCTATGGTGGCTAGGGTTTGCTTTGGGAGAGTTGGAAGACTAAATGATAACCTACGTAGCTTATGGGGTTAATAAAGGGTTGGTTGGGTCAATTCCTTATCAGATTACAACTCTCAATTTTCGTCACTTTTAATTACCCAAAAATACCAAATTACTAAAATACCCCTTAAGTTACCGGTATGGCCTAAAAATACCCCGGGACCCAAACTATACCCCCGGCTAGTGTTTCCTGACTATCTCGACCCTTCCGGACGCGTTGACGCACTCAAAACGACCATACGGATTATAGATTTTAAATTCACTTTTATCATCAATATATTATACCGTGACGCGGCGGTCCCACGCGTCAACAAAATTTCTAAAATGCCGTATATAAATCTCACGACAAATTTTATAGTACCAGATACATATATAATCATATATGCACATAATCAAATACCAATTCGCATCTCATTAGTATTTATAACCCGGATTAATTTTCAATTAATACGCTAATTAATTAATTACTCCCAAAAATAATTATAGTCAAAAGTACGGGGTATTACATCCCACTCTCTCACTAATCGAAAATGGTCCCACAAATCTCAGCGCTAATTTCCCCTTCTTCCCAAATCTCATAACTCCTTTCATAGGAGACACTCGCGCCAACACCTGGTCGCCAACCTCAAGCTCAATGTGTCTCTGGTCTGCATCGGCGTAACTCCTCTACCTATCTTGAGCTATCCGGATGCGCCCTCGAATCAACTCAATCTTGGCAATGGTATCATAAATCATCTCTGGCCCCAATAACTTATTGTCCCCCACCTCCAACCAGCAAGTAAGCGAACGACAAGGTCGACCGTACAGTGCCTCAAAAAGGTGCAATGCCAATGGTGAATTGGTTGGAGTTATACGCAAATGTAATACCCCGTACTTTTGACTATATTTATTTTGAGGATTAATTAATTAAATGCGTATTAATTGGAAATTAATCCGGGATAAAAATACTAATGAGATGCGAATTGGTATTTGATTATGTGCATATATGATTATATATGTATTTGGTATTATAAAATTTGTCGTGAGATTTATATACGGCAATTTGGAAATTTTGTCGAGACGCGTGGGACCGCCGCGTCACGGGGTAATATTTTGATAATAAAAGTGAATTTAAAATCTGTAATCCGTATGGTCGTTTTGAGTGCGCCAACGCGTCCGGAAGGGTCGAGATAGTCAGAAAACACTAGCCGGGGGTATAGTTTGGGTCCCGGGGTATTTTTAGGCCATACCGGTAACTTAAAGGGTATTTTGGTAATTTTACATTTTTAGGAATTAAAAGTGACGAAAATTAGAGATGTAAATCTGATGTGGATTAAACCCATTAAGCCCATTAACCAACCCATATTAACCTAGAAGGCTACGTAGATTGTCATTTAGGTTTTCTAAGTTTCCCCAAATCAAACCCTAGCCACCTTAAGCCACCATTAGAGAGGAAGCTTGGAGAGAAGAAATTCTGCAGAAATTCTTCATCAAATCAACACCAAATCCGGAATCAAACCAAGGCAAGTGATTTAAATTACATTCCTTATGCAGTGAATGCTTTTTCCATGTTAGAAACATTGTTAATCAATCTTATATAAGAGTTAAAAGAAAACCCATGAAATTGGAAGATTGTTGTTTAAATTTTGGGATAGGTTTGCATGTAGAAACATTGTTTGAAGATTTAATTCAGAGATTTCATATCTATGTGATGTATAAACGGATTAAAATCTGGGAAATTTTGATGAGAAGACTCTAGGGTTTATGTTCTTGAAGAAAATTGGGAATTTATGTAGAAACTTTGTGATTTAATGATGTTTAGAAGGTATTAAACCCCTTTAATGATGTTAGTATAGCACCTTGGCATGTTTGAGGATGATTAGAGAACTCAATATACTGTAGGAACGAATTTTAGAAGAGGTTTGAGGAGTAAAAATGGTGAAAAACGAATTGGGGAAAAATCTGGGCCGAAACTGGTAGCTCGTTAGAAGCAGCCCCCAGGTCGTTCGAACGAGCTTCTAACGAGTTGACCAGTCGTTATTAACGAGTAGGGATTTCGTTCGATATCTCGTTCGAACGAGATATCGTTAGAAGGGACAGTTCGTTCGAACGAACTGGGATCTCGTTCGAACAGCCTCGTTCGAACGAGACTTCTAACGAGATGACAGTCCAAACTCGTTCGAACACTCGTTCGAACAAGACTTCTAACGAGCTGGCAGTTTGGGCCATTTTGAACTGTTTTGACTTTTGGAGTTCCGTAAACTGATTTGAGGATATAGATATCATTCCGTAGATGTAGTAATGATAGGATTGGGACATTTGGGTATTTATGAGGAGAAATTTACATACGAGAGTTGTATTACATGGACGGTTTGGGTCGAGACGTGAGTGTCCACTACGACGTGAGAATTAATTATGGCACGTATGATTATAAACCGGTATAGCATATATAGTGATAATTACAAGTTAGTACGAGAATGAGAATAGTACTACGATTAAAATATGGTATTACTAAGATGTGTGTTTACTTAGTATTGGTATATGGATTGTGTGTATGACATACCTACCATACTTGCTATCACGGGAGGTTTGCGTTCGCTTAGGACCCTCTAATCCTTGTGTGCCTACGGGGGGGATATAGACTGGTACCTCGATGAACATAGGTCATAGAAAGACTTATTGTGATATTAATAAGTCCGCTGACCATGAGAGCGTAGGTATGTGCGTGACCCATGTGATGGTGACTGTGTTCGCCTCCATTATTTGTGATGTTGTTATCGGTAAACTATTCCTGAGAGATTCGGAATATGTAATCCTTATGTACGTGATGTACCGGGATGGATAGCAGAGTATGTGTGCACCATAGCTTAGATTGCGGGGTGCTTGTATCGTATATTTATGATGTGAATAATATACATTTAATTAATGGAAATCCTCCTGTTAATATTGTGAACATATTACGGTATTGCTTCGAGTTATATAAGGAGTTAACTGATACTTATATATATGGCATATTTAGTAACTGAGTTTACATTAAATCCCTATTTAATTACGAGCATTATATGTTAATAGAACCGGGTAATAAGGGTAGGAACTATTACAGTCTAGCTAGTGATGATGTCACTTAGCTAGTGGTTATATCATTGTAGATGGGTACTTGCGTTAGGAGTGCACAATTAGACGAGAGGTGAGAATATCATGTGAGTGCACGTCCTAACATGTACTTTGCATTTAATGTTTTAAATGTTTTTAAAGCACTTGCAGGTTTTTAAAATATAACTCCACATTCGGGCTCTGACCCGTTTGCTTTTCAAATCCTTTTCTTGTAAAACCATTTTAGGTGCCCAGCCACAAGGACACCAAGCATAGGTACTCATTCAGGTGACGAGCTGTAGCTGCTTGTGGAAGCTACAGGGATTTGCATGTAGACGCTTCTATCTCTTTGGATTCCAGAGTCACTATCTATCAGTTGTAGGGCATGTTGCCCATTTCTTTAGAGACATCTTTTACATTTCAGTTTTCAGACTTTAGCATGTATTTGTTTCAGTTTATTTATTTCAGTTATGGGATTGTAGTGAGGGGTTTCCTCCAGACTTTATTTACTCTATTGTGATGGTTATTCATTTTACTTCAGCATGGTGAATGGTGTTATCTATTTCTTCATTTTACTTCTTGCATGTTAATCAGACTTAAATTAAAATTTGGCAACTTGTTTTTTTTAAATACTAGGTGGTTAGTAATAATAAAAATGTTTTCGACAGTGATGCTATTAACTGCGCCAACTTGGCATTTTGAATTAATTTTATAAAGGAGTAGCTACCCGGTATTTAATTAGTCGGGGTGTCACAGCAAACTCCACTAATGGAAGGTACTGCTCCCAATCCTCCCCTGAAGTCAAGTATGCACATTCGCAACATATTTTCAAGCATCTGATTAACCCTCTCAGCCTGCCCATCTGTCTGTGGGTGATACGCTGTACTCAACCGTAAATCTGTGTCCATCGCCTCCTGAAAACTCTGCCAGAAATAGGACACAAAGATCTTATTCCGATCGAACACAATATTAATCGGAACCCTATGTAATCGTACTATCTCAGTGATGAATAGTTGTGCATACTGCTTCGTCTCAAAATTCGTTCGAACTGGAAGAAAATGAGCCATCTTGGTCAACCGATCCACGATCACCCATATGGAATCGTGACCCCGCTGCGATAAGGGTAACCCAGTAATAAAATACATGGAGATACTCTCCCATTTCCATACAGAAGTCTCTAGTGGCTGTAACACCCTGTCGGTCTCTGGTGGTTTACCTTCACTAGCTGGCAGGTAGCACACTTCGAGACAAACTCCGATATGTCGCGTTTCATTCCCGACCACTAATATTGTCTGCGCATATCTTGGTACATCTTATCCCCATCGGGATGTACCGCAAATCGGGACCTGTGAGCCTCTGACATCACTGCATGCCTCAAATCATCACCCTCTAGAACTATGAGGCTCCCGGTAAAACGCAAGCCTCCCTCTGAACTGATTGAATACCCCTTTGCCCTAATAACTGGTGAACTCTGTCCTGGCAATACTGGTCCTCTGCCTGTGCTTTCACCACCTATGAAGCATGGACTCGACATGCAATACGTGTTTCGACACAACACGCGATACGTGATTTTTCTAAAAACTAGGATACGACACGTTAGGATACGTATAATATATAATATATATTTAAATTTATATAAAAGAAATAAAACCTTTTTTTCATAAAATACATTATTAGAGCATTTAACATAATAAAATTAAGAAAATGGACCATACAAAACAATATTCAAACACACTTTAACATTAAAAATCATCATCACATTAGTTGCATTTAACATTAAAAAGCACTTTTTTTTGCTGTTTCTTTTATTATTTATTTTTTTGTTGTTTCTAATCTTTTTTTTTTTTGTAGTTGCATAAAATAAAGAGGGAGAAACAACAAAGAAAAAAAGCAAAGAAAAGGGAAAGAAAAACAGCAAAGAATGAAGAGGAAATAGCAAAAAAAACAGGGACTAGCGTGTCGGGAGCGTGTCCCAATGTCTCGGGAGCATGTCGGGAAAGTGTTGGAAGCGTGTCCAACTAAAAAAAAAGGGACGCTCTGGGACTCGCGTGTCGGGACGTGTCGCGTGTCCGACATGTGTCAAACAAGATTCGTCGCCTCCGGAAGAGTGTCGGTGCTTCATAGTTCACCACCCTCATCACAATCTCGGGTGTCACAGCTAATACGGACATACATGCCATAGCAGTCTCATCATCATGGCGAAGCTCTCTCCACTTAGCTTTCCAAACCGTTGCTAGCTCTCCTGCAGGCCTTCGACTTAACGCGTCTACCACCATGTTAACTTTCCAAAGATGATACTGAATATCAAACTGGTAATCTTTCACAAATTCCAAACACCTCCTCTATCTCATGTTCATATATTTCTGTGTGAACAGATACTGAAGCGATTTATGGGGTGTGTATAAGGTAAACTGCTCCCCCAACAGATAATGCCTCCAGATTCTCAAAGCAAATACCACTGCGGCTAACTCCAAGTCATGCGGGGGGTAATTCTTCTCATGTGGCTTTAGCAGCTTGCGAGATGCATACGCTATAGCCCTTCCCTCCTGCTGCAAAACACCCCCAAGTCCCTGCAAGGATGCATCAATGTAGATACAGTATGTCACTCCTCCCTTAGACAGTGCAAGAACGGGTGCTGAGGTCAATTTGTCCTTTAACTCATCGAAAGCTAACTGACAATGGTCGTCCCAGATAAACGACACCCTTTTGCGAGTCAAGTTTGTCAATGGACCCGCAATCTTCGAGAAACCCTTAACCAACCTTCGGTAATATCCTGCCAACCCAAAACACTGCGAACCTCGGTCGGTGTCGAGGACTGTCCCCACTCACTCACCGCCGATACCTTACTAGGATCAACTGCGATACCCTTCTCAAACACAATGTGATCCAGAAACTGCACCTCCCGAAGCCAGAACCCACATTTAGTAAACTTCGCATACAACTGGTATTCTCTAAGTGTCTATAAAACCTTCCATGAGTGCTCGACATGCTCAGCCTCGGAGCGATAGTAAACCAAAATATCATCGATAAACACAATCACAAACTGGTCAAGGAACTATCAAAAAAAAACGGTTCATCGGATCCATAAACACTATTGGTGCATTGATGAGTCCGAATGGCATCTCCCTAAACTCGTAGGACCCATATCGTGTCAGAAAAGCAGTATTTGGAACGTCCTCCCTGACGTGCAACTGATGATATGCGGACCTCAAATCTATCTTGGAGAAGTAAGCTGCTCCCCTCAGTTGGTCGAATAGATTAATACGAGGCAGTGGATACTTGTTTCGGATCGTAACCTTATTCAACTCTCTGTAGTCAATACACAACCGAAGCGGCCCATCCTTCTTCTTGACAAATAACACCTGTGCGCCCCAAGGTGAAGTACTCCGTCTAATAAAACCCTGCCCCAAGAGTTGCTCAATCTGCTCCCTCAATTCCCGCATCTCAGATGGGACCATGCGATAAGGCGCTCGAGTTATAGGTTTCATACCCAGTGTTAGGTCAATAACAAAATCAATTTCCCGGCTAGGCGACAACCCGGGTATGTCCTGGAATACATCCTCGAACTCCCTCACGACTGAAATCGAGTCTAACGAAACAACCACCGACTGTGAGGTCTCCTCCTCAATGTAATAAGATGTGTGATCGACCCTCCCTCCGGTAGAGGCATCGCTAAACATCTTTTGTCCTGGAATAGAAAATACAATAGTCCTCCCGAAACAATCCACCATAGCCCGATATCCAGCTAACCAATCCATCCCCAAGATAACGTCATACCCCTCCAAATCTAATACCAGAAGATCGGCGGCTAAACATGATCTACCTACATCAATATCCACACCCCTACAGATCGAGTGTATAAGCGACCAACTAACCATCGGTGAATCCACACACATAAGGAGACCACCAGCTGTCTCTAATATGCCGGCAGTTCGTGCAAATCTAGTCGCTATGAAAGAGTGTAATGTCCCCATATCAACTAAAATCCTATCCTTACGCCCATGAATATGAAACATACCTTCATAGAAATTCTGCGGTATCCATAGCATGACTGCATACCGAATATTATAAGCACATTAGTACTACAGTTGCCCCTGTCGTTGTGGGGCTGGTGGAGTTAGTGTTGCAAGGGTTAAGTGCACATGCTGCCATTGTTGAACTTCCTGCCGCGAGCAATCCTTCATTCGGTGATTCGCCTCCCCACAAATAATACGACCAGTGAAGTTTTTCTTCTTTTGACCCTGTTGGTCCGATTGAGGCTTCTCCTTAGTCTGGTGTGGACCAAGTTGGCGCTTGTGGCCACACTTCCCACATTTAAAACATCTCCTTTTAAATTCTCCCTCTGCCTCCGGCCTTGTTGGCCCTGGTGGCTTCGACTCTGTTGGCCATTTCCATATTTCTATTGGTCCTAACGTCCTCGAGTTCCCTGTCGCTTGACTGACTAGGTTCCCTTGCTCTTTTGTTCACTATCCGCTGGGAACAATGATCTAGATAGTGTGATAATGTGGCAGTAACTGCTTGTGCCACGATTTTAGCCACCTTTGAGGTTGAAATGCTTCCCAGTGGGGCCCCCTCCCCAGTGTTCGCTCTCGTCCGACGAGTCCCCTTTTGCGGCATCTGAAACTAGATGGAAGTTTGTATAAGTCCATGATCAAATAAAAGGTAATCAGCAAAAGAATGTAAGTGCGCATACGTAAAGGAATACAACAATCCTAATAGTAGGGCTCTATATAAAAGGACGTTACACTGAACCATCGTAAGTCGTACAGATCCTATGAACACTCGAACCTGATGCTCTGATACCATCTGTGACACCCCTCATATTTTAACCACGGGTGATCAGTCCTTCATTAAAACAAATAGGCATCCCATTTGGTTAATTCTTAGCATCACTGTCGAAAACTTTTTAATTACTAATCACCTATGTCAAATTAAGCTAGTGGCAAATTTTATTTTTTATTATGACCACATGCGGAAATAAAATAAATGAATTAAACCATTCACACAGAAATATAGGCTGAACAATCACACGACAGATATATAAATAAATAAGACCGAATAAACCATCGGTTCTCCAAGTACACAATCCAACCACAATCTGAAATAAGTAAAACTAAAATCGGAATACAGTCTGATGCATAACTGAATAAAAGAAATAGTCTAAAGGCAACACGCCCAAATGAACTGTTAAGGAAATCTCCTATATAAAATGAATGAGCTGAATCGTCTAAGAAAATATCCTGCAAGCCTCCACACTGCTGCAGCTACGCATCGCTGGATAGGAGTAAGCTGGGTGACCCTATGGCTGGACACCGAAAAAAAAGGTTTTGAAAATATATATATTTTTTTACACGGGCCAGAGCCCAAGTAAAACATTATGAAAATATTTTGCAAGTATTTAAATCACAATTTAAATCAGTCATTTATTACACATGTATTATCCATGTACACTTACTTGAGATCCTCACCTCTCAACTAATGTGCACGCCTAACGTATTCTACCTAATTAGTATCCCTTTCTCAACTAGCTAATGTATTTGACTACTCTCACTAAGTTTCGTTCCCTCGTATTTCCCCATACGACACATTACTACAGTCTCAATATAAATTTATTTATTCCCATTTTATTATTGAGTCAATCATTTAAGTTCCACTACTTAATTTCTTTTAGATATACATCATTTATCAATTCTACTATCTCACATAAGTAGATATATCGCATTGGTATACATTCATCACACATATAATATATACACAACTATAGCATCCCCGGAATGGTCCCTCGTGATGCTGGCATACTCTGCTATCAAGTCCATGTACCTCTCATACTCAATCAAGGACTATTGGTTCGGCATGTCTCCTCAAACTCAAAATCAACGAATATAACGGTGGAGGCAAACATGTTTCTAAGTCTTTGGGATACGTACATACCTAACGTACCCAAACGACACGCTGGTCCAACTAATACACGTCACATAGTGAGTCGCCCTAAGTTTCATACTCTAAGGCACAAATTCAGACCTCACTAGAATCGTCACGGTAGGATCGCCCTCTGCGCAAAAACCTCCTGATAGCAAGCAGCGTAGGTATATTCACACACATAATCAAATCGCATTTATAGGTATTCACACCACCTATATATATATATATATATATTTTTCAGTAGGTATAAACACAACTCAATTTCTTCAACTCGCACATAGTATATATCACTTGCATATTCAGCGTACCACTAATTTTACATAAAATCCCAATTTATATAATTTCGAGTATCACTCACTATCTATAAGGGTCTTACTTACCCTTGATGTGTAGTTATTCCCATCGTCAACTACTGGTCATAACATAGGTTCACTCATCACTACGTAACCCGTCTCAAATTTCCTTCATTTATCAATTACGGATATTTTCTCAATTATTCCAATACTTTAACTCGTCTCAATTTATGTAAACCAAATCTCCACTTTAGGCCTATTGTAATTTTTATATTTGCCTCTATAGTTTAAGAATATCCCAAAAGTCCCCTCACGGATTATCCAAAATTTTCGGGCTTAAAAACAATTTTCAATTCCGGGCAAATTCGAATCGATTCGCCCAATGGCCGAATCGATTCGAAAAGTGTCGGTGGTCGTTTTCTTCCTTTCGCTGTTACAAATTTTCCTACTATCAAATTCCTCAAACTTGTATACCACAATCCCAAATTCCCAATTATCATAACTACACATAAATATACATGTAGGGATGATTTTTAAAGCAAATCATGTATAAAATCCATACACTTCCACCCAATATTAGATTAAAATTTTCATAAATCATTAAACCCTACAATTTTGTGTTCTTCACATGAATTCATCAAAACCCAGATTTATCCCCTAATCTTAATCCCAAAACTCATGATTTCATTTTATCTATATAGTTGGATTCAGTCTACATGCAATCTTATTCCTAATTATGAGGTTTATTCATCAAATAACAAGGGTAATATCAATTATCATTAATTCAAAGACCTTACTCTACATGGGTATTATAACTCGTAAAAATTTGCAAGATAAATACTTGCCTTGTATGGAAATGATCTGCTTTGGTTCTCTTGACGACTCTTTTCTTCTTATCCACACTCCAAAAATGATTGTGATGCAAGAACAAGGGTAGCTTCTCCAAGAATCCTCTCCTAAGCTCCAAGAAAGCTCTTCCTCTCCTCTCTAATGGCCTCCAAGTGTATTCTATTTCATTTAGCCTAGCCTCGCACAATTACAAGTTTATATAACCTTAGCAAACTCGTAACTCCCTTAACCCTAGGCTACAAAATGACTAAAATGCCCTCTCGGAGTGTCGATTAGGTCAAAAACTGTCACGAGGCCCAAACTATACACCCGAGTATACTATTTTGACTATTTCGTCCCTTTTGGACCCAACCGTGACCTCAAAATCATCATCCGATTTACTCATAATTAATTTCCTATCTCGACCACGTTTAGTCACACACAACGCCCGGTTGAGATAAAATATTGTCACGTCACTGTCACTCGTTATGACGTCAAATATGTAGTTACTATTCACTTAGTAATTTCATTCAATAAACATTAATCATTTCTCTCTGATTAATAATTTAATCAACCCACAATATTTAATTTCCATTAAATTACATCACACGTGTAATTTAAATTTAATCGAATTAATTCATTTTTAATTCTCAAAAAATACGGGTTGTTACAGTTTTTGGTGCATTGGATGCTCGAAAATTTATCATCTTAGAGGGACCCCCTCGTCCCCAGGGAATCTTCATACAGAGAAGGTTCTTCCTTGCATCTCCAAATGGAGAGGGGTTAATGGTAGCATCTCTAGAAAAGGGTTCCTCCTGGTATCTTGGGAAGGGGGGTAGTCTGTGGGAGTACACAAAATTAGTATAGTATCATTGACGACTATCTTATGCCCAGCAACGCAAGCACTCCATGCTAGCCAATGTAATTCATCCACGTGTTTAGCTTAAGTCACACCACATGTCAAGAGCTGTTTAGAATATACCCTACATATTAGGAAATTAAAGTCTTGCACCAAGCTATATACGATCCTCGAGCCTCTCCACCCATTGCCATTTGGTTATTGGTTCGATACTCCAAATCTAACAGAAGGAAAAAGGAAGTTCTGTGCAAAAGTTAATGACGTAAACGGTGTCAATGGCACACAAAGAAATTACACTCAAACAAAGAATAGTAATACTCAAAATTAACTATATTTGAATGATTTGCCCCAATGGGGTATTATACTATCTATAGCGATAGAGAAGGATCTAGAAAAGGATTATTACTTGCCCAATAAGAAATGCTTAGATTGCATGTGATGTCATGGGGTGACATCACTAATGACATTAAAGGTGATTAGAACATTCCTACTATAAATTACCTATTCTGATGTGGATCAAGGGCATTTTGGCATTGTTGGCTTTTAGTATTTTATTTGTCTTTTGTTATTTTTCTTTTATTTTGTTGAGTCGTATTTTTCTTTTTGTTTAGTATTTAGAGGTACGGGTAGTAAAAGGCTCTTAGGGGCATACTTGTAATTAGTCTTTAGCTTAGAGCCTAAACTACCTCCCCCTTATAAATACTCACTTTGTAGCCTCATTTGGGGCATTCTATATTTTGAGAGTTTATGAAAGAGAGTTGAGATGTGAGATATCCTCTTCTTGATTCCCATTTGACGTTATTTACGTCAATTGGTATCAGAGCCTCGTTGGGTCCACCATTATTGTTGTGTAAGCACATAAAATCGTAGATAACGACAAATGGGTCCTAAGAGGAGATATGCCCCCATGGATGCTCACACCGACCGCTTTGAGGTTTTGAAGCATCTAGTGGCCCGAATGGATGCCTTAGACGCCCGCCTCCCGCCGCTGGAGTCCACCACGAGCCGCCCCCACACCGACCCCACCCCCATCCAAAACCCCAACCCTAACACATCTATTTCCACCTATTCTACACCCCTACCCCAAAAAAAATCAGATCCAGCATACCCTAGCCCACCCACCACCCATCCCGAGGTGGCCGAGGGCAGCAGAGGTGGCGGCCAACCTTCTGGGCCCATTTTTGGCGCCAACTCACCACCTAAATCCCCCTCCCCAACCCGCCCGCACAGCCCATCCTCCCTCCCACCTGGGTTGGACCATACCCAAGAGGTCAATCTGCCTTCCACCACTCATAACAGCCCCAGTCAGCTAAGGTTTTTTCCCTAGCGGTGGTCAACAGCCGCCAGGGGCAAACCCTCCCCCTTTGTCGGCCGAACTCGAAACCCACCCCCATCTGCCGATCCACCCCTACCCCCGATCCAACCCGGCACCCTTCCAAACCCATTGAAAACACCTCAGACAGCCTCCTCCTCCTCCCAGGGCAGCCCACCCCTAGGGTTTGTCCTCCCCACCCTTTTTTCCCAACAAATGTCAAACCCTAACCTCCAACCATACACAACCCCTCCCCCACCACCCAACCTGCATTTAAGTGACCACAACCTGCCATCTCTCCATCTACCACCACCCCGAGTCTTGCTCCCCACTCATTTGCCCCCACAAACCCTAGAACCCATTCCCATTGCCTGCCACTATGACCCGCACGTCCACCACATCTCTACATACCCCCGTCACCACCTCCATAGGCACCATGAGCCTTCCCATCCCATTATTTCTCCTCCATTCCCCCGGCCCTACCCACCTCTATTGACCCACACCACCACCACCACCATACCTCATTCACCACGCTTTCGCCACCACCCCTACAACATACGACCCTTCCCCATCCTTGACAACAAAGGCACGTTCCCCACCCTCATTTAGTTTGGGATGCCCGTTCACCACACTCTGCTCCCGTGGAAACCTTCGAGCGAGTGCAGGATTGGCTCGGTCACCCACATCATGGTGGACCTCCCTCCCCTCAACCCCAGTCCCTCCCTGAATTCGAGCTCCCTTTCCCAATGGTTTGGCGCACAGACATGTCACCCTTCGATTCTAAGTCCAAAGGTCACACCATATGTACCTATTACCGAGCGACACTGCTTTCTTTATTCTTAGAGAGGCCATCAGATGGATCATTGCCACTTGAGACAGTCCATGGTTTCAGTACCACACCACCTCCTTATGTGACGGCGATACCGCCGTATGTTCCACCACCAGCACCACTTGAGACTCCAACTCCCGCTCCAGTTCCTATTCATCCACCACCTCGGAGGCAGCATTGTAGGGCCCTGATTGAGGACCCTTCACTAGGCGATGACGAGATTGAAGGGGGTGATTTAGCCTTTCAGGGAGGCGATTCTATTGCCCACCTAGCCCTACAGATGCTATCTCGGAGTATGCAGGGAGATATCCGAGTAGATATACCGATGTTTGATGGTCATCTCCATCCGGATGGAGTGATCGACTGGCTCGCCGCAATGGAGTGCATCTTCGAGTACAAAAGGTTGAGCGGTATGTCCTTTTAGAGGAGACCAAATTCCAGGGTTATGCTAGTGTGTGGTGGCACAACCTAGAACAGCGCAGGACCATTGAGGGTCAGCCCTCCATTCAATCGTGGACCGAGTTGCGTTTCGAGTTGATGGCTATCTTTGTTCCTGCTACATACGAGTGCGATCTCTTTCTCCGTGTCCAAGCCTTAAACAGGACTCCTCTATTTTCGACTATACGGAGCGATTTCAGATCTTGTGTACTCGTGCTTGACTAGGAGAGACCGAGGAGAAGAGGATTAGCCGTTATATCCACGGTCTACAGAACTACATTCAGAGGGACCTTGCCTTGCGCAACATCACCACCTTTGCGAAGGTGGTTGAGTATGCCACGAAGGTGGGAGTCCTTCCATCAGACCGTTTTGCCTTCCCATGCATGCTCGGGTTGAATTAATCCGGATTGAATATTACTAGAGAATAAAGTAATATGTGATTGATACTGAATATTACTTAGTGATTAAAAGTAATATATGATTATATGGTCGCGAGTGAATAATACGCGAATTATTGAAATTAAGTCGGGACGCGCGTGTAAGTCTGTCGGGACTAAATTAAAAGGGCAAAAAGGGAAATTATTTTCAAGTCATCCATATGGTCATTTCGACTGTGCCCATGAGCCTGGAAGGGTCGAAATAGGCAGAAAAGTCTACCCGGGGGTTTGATTTGGGTCTAGGGTCAATTGGGAACCAAAAAGACACCCCGGAGTGGTATTTTGGTCATTTTTCGGGGGAGGTGAATAGTACCTGCGGGATTGGAGTTTTATTATTTAAGATTAGAGTGTTTTAAACCAAGAGATTATTTACCAAAAGACTAAGGAGAGGAAGGGAGAGAACTCTAGGAAGATGAGGGGTTTTGAGAGCAAACCAAGGGTTGCACCACCTTGCACCACCACCGTATTGGAAAGGAGGAGGAAGCATCCTACATACCTTTTCACCAAAGGATCAGACCTACACCTTAAGGCAAGTGAAATTCTTGTTCCAATTAGTGAGTATAATATCCATGTTAAATTAGAAGGGCTAAACATCCATGAAAACTATAAATCAAAGTTGAAAATTTGATGATTTTGATGTAATTCTTGAAATGAAAATTATTTAGGATTATTCCTTTGATGAAATTAGAATTAACACCATGAAATTTTAGGTTTAATTGATGAGGGAATTTGGGGTTTATATTCTATCATGAAGATTTTCTTGAATTTAAAATAAGATTAATATGATTCATCGAAATTTTATGATGATTTTGATATGATTTGATGTTATAAATCATGTACATACTTGGGTATATTATTTGGGATGAATTATAAGGAGTTTGGGATCATTTGGTGGAGGTTTTGAGGGTGAATTATGTTACAACCCGTAGGTAGAAATATGTAGAAAAAAGACGAACATTGTATGATAATTTTATGACTGTTTTAAGCGGAATTTGGTAGTGTGCTCGCGAGTAGTTGTATAAAATCACGTTCTGCACAACTTTGTAGTTTTAAGTTTTTTCAAAATCGGAGCAGAAAAGCCTCAAAATTGTAATTTTTTTTTCTGGGCAAATTGTAACTTCATCGGGAAAAAAAAGGATTATTGGGAATTAAAATATAATCTGGGCTTGTTATAATGAGTCTGGGTTTTGGACTAATAAGTATGAGTTGAAGGTAGCTACTGGAATAATTAATTAAATCCTTTCGGTTAATAAGAGACGTTAGGAGTATGGAAAATGTGAATAAAATGCGAATTATTAGTTATGGAATAAACTTTAAATATATTACGTGTGAGATTTGTATATGGGATGAAAGTATACCCACTTGTTGATATATATACATAGGTGGAGCGAATACCTATAATCTAATTGAGGTTTGAAATACCATGATACATAGGATATTCGTGATATAAGTATACTACATATGAAACTTGTAATATGGGATGTGCTTATGCCTTATTGTTGACATATATATATATATTGAGTGTAGACCTATTGTCTGATGATTTATGTGTATGACATACCTAGCCTACTTGCTATCGACGGGAGGTTTGCGCGTAGAAGGCAGTCATATCCTGATGAGCCTTATGGAGGATTTTTGACTTGTTGCCTCAAAACATAGGGCTTTGGTCAGGTCGCCGTTAGTGAAAACAATGGTACTGAGCAGTCTTTTGGGTGCGTAGGTATGTGCGTAACCCAAACGATCTAGGACTATGTTCGCCTCCAATACTTGTGTTTTGATATTTGTGGTTCAAGGGATACACCGAACCAACAATCCTTTATACAGTGACGAGATGTACTGAGACTAGATAGCAGAGTAGTGCGTGCACCGCAGCTGTGTCTCGAGGTGCAGTATTGTATATAATAGAGAGAATGCATATATATACATGTGATATTATCTACTGTGTGATTTACGAAGACATGAAAGATAAAGAAATCTGAAATTAATTAAGTACGAGAACACTTAATTATATTGAGATTTGAATTAATATATTTATTTATTACATTTATTGTAAAGGAAATACGTGGAGAAAGATAAGGGCTATGGTTAGTTGATACAATGTGATAATCTGTGATAGTGGGAATAGTAACTAGAATAATTTGGGTATATGTTAGGCGTGCACACTAGTTGAGAGGTGAGAACCTCAAGTGAGAGTCCGAGGATCTAACATGCATATAATAATTGCTAATTGTAGCATTTATTCACTTGCTGTTTTTAAAATCTTTTACAATCGGGCTCTAACCCGTTTTCTCTTGCATATTCTCTTCTTTCTTATATATATATTATATCAGGTGTCCAGCCACAGTGACACCCAACTTAAAGGATCGCATATTTATCGTTATGAATGCTTTAGAGGGTGGACCTTGCATTAGACGCATCCTATACTCTGTAGTCATTTCTTTTATGGCATGTTGCCAAAGGATTCGTGTTATTTCCATTCTATCTCAGTTGGTGGTTTTATTTGTGTCGGTGTTGGATACATTTGGCTTTATTTGGTTTATTGTATTGAAATGTTTGAAACTGGCAAGTTTATTCCAATTACATTAATTAAATTGCGATGATATTTATTCATTATTCATTGTTGTGAGATGGTTTATATTATAACTCGTTGGTATTGTTAAAAAGGAATTTTATTTAAAATTAAAAGTTTTAACACTAGCTTAATTGATTACTAAGTGGTTAATAATGAAAGAAAAACTATTTTCCAACAGTGATGCTAAGAATGAGCCAACTGAATAATTCGAATTAATTGGATAAAGGATTGGTCACCCGATATTTAATTAAGCGGGTTGTTGCACGGCCCCCTCTAGTGCTTCTGCTCCTACCACTACTTCAGCGACACCGGCCACTGCCGCCCCGCCTCCTTCATCCTCCCACATGGTGATCTTCAACTGCTACAAGTGGTTGGGCACAAGGACTTCATACTGTTCCCTACCACGGTGTCGAGCTCTCCTTGCTTCTGGGGGACTCGAGTACCTGGATGTGACAGAGGATGCCTCACCACAGCATGCATTCATCACTATCTTAGACGGCGACACCGAGGGCCTTCCCCTTTTAGTCCGAGGATGAACTCTTTTCGGGGGGAGAACGATGTAGATCAGGGGCATTTGTCGTTTTTAGCTTTTTAAATTTTTATTTGTCTTTTGTTATTTTTCTTTTATTTTGTTGATACGTTATATTTTTCTTTTTCTTTAGAATCCTTATAAGTACTCACCTTGTAGCCTCATTTGGGGCATTCCATATTTTGAGAGTTTATGAAAGAGAGTTTGAGACATGAGATGTCCTCTTCTTGATTCCCATTTGACATTATTTGCGTCATATTCTAACCTTCATTAAACATAATAACTACAACAAAAAAATGTAAAACAATAAAAGAAAAATTACAATATTAAAATTAAGAAAATGCTAAAAATCCCTCAACTATAATTCACATCACTCTCCCTCACTTAAACCAAGCTCGTCCTCGAGCTTTGAAAATTCGAGAACTCGTGTGCAAATTTTGAAAATAGACGGGCCCAAAAAAAGTAACTCCCTCAATTTTATTTATTTATTTTTTAAACCATGCCCAAATAGACCAAGGCCAATAAAACATCCCAGTCCAATGAGCTTCGTTCAGCTTCTCATTAATACGCCCAAATCAATTCAGGGTTTATTGGGTTGCTCAAATACGAGAGAACTCATTTTAATTGTAGAGACCCATTTCTCAACAGCCCACAATGACAAACCCAACAAAATAGTTACTCGACTTCAACATCAACATGGGACCTTGGGATTTTATTCCAAACCCTAGCCGCTAAAGGATTCTGACGCCGGATCTCCACTTGTTTTCCGCCGACGAGGACAACCTCTAACGGTTCTGATGGCTCCAACGACGTAGCCTCCTTTGCAAGTTCTCTATCCCGCTCCTTCTCGATCTCTCTATTCTCTCTTTCCTCCCTTTTTTCCCATTCCCACTTCCAACCCACAAAATGGGTCACCCTCTGGGCCAAACATCAATCTAGGGGTTCGAAACCCTAGATTCAGTTTTCCATAGCCATGATTGAACAAATTAAACTTCATCGGGGCGTGTCGACGTACAAGGAGGTTCGCCAAAGTTGATAAGGAGGAAGGGATGGTCAATTTCATCCCTTTTTGGGTCGTTTTCTCCGCTACTTTATTTTCTCTCCTCAATCTAATCCTAGGGCATTTTATCCCCCTTTTCTGCTACTTTTCTCGTGAATGTTGGGTTTTGACAAAGGTGGTTTTGGTAGGGTTAAGGTTTCATCGTCGTGGTGGTGTGATGGTAGCAGAAGCGTAGGACGGTGGTAGTTCTAGGCTAAGAATGTAGTCAAACATTACTTTGAGGAGATCAACCATACCTTCCAATCGAGTGACTGACTCAACTGAAATGGTGGGGAAGGGTGGCATGGTGGTGGGTATAGGCTGAGAAGGCACTCAATTTTCTCAACAAGGATGACAACCGGCTCCTCCGGTCGAGTGTTACGATGCTCGGCTTGACTGTTATTCTTCTCCGTTGTTACTTTATTTACGATTTTTTCCTACACAACAACAGGTGGAGTGATCCTCGCTCTGATACCAATTGACGTAAACGGTGTCAATGCCACACAAAGAACATACACACTCAAACAAATAGTAGTAAGACTCAAAATTAACTATATTTGAATGATTTGCCCCAATGGGATATTACACTATTTATAGGAATAGAGAAGGATCTAGAAAGAGGCTATTGCTTGCCCAATAAGAAATTCCTAGGTAACATGTGATGTCATGGGTAACATCATTAATGACATCATATGTCATTAGAACATTCCTATTATAAATCACCTATTCTAGCCCCCATTAACCCTAATAACTACAACTAAAAAATGTAAAATATAAAAGAAAAATTACAATATTAAAAATAAGAAATGCTAAAAATGTCCTCAACTATAATTCACATCAGCTAAGATCACAGATGCTCTTGCTCTATGTGACAGCAACAAGGACAGAACATGCATGTATAATGACTTTTGTCAATACACAGATGTTTAAATGAATGTGGCAAGACAAGGAAAGATGAAAGTAGAAATGAACACGATTGAATATAGTTGGTGAAAAACAATAGTCATAGCACCAACCACGATATTGAGAGAACATTGAATATGATGATTTTGACATGAACAGAGAACATATACTGAGGTGAGAGAACGCATGCTGAGGTGCTATTCAATTTTATGGAAAAGTTTGGGGGGAAATTGGGGTGTGAAATGAGTCAACCTATCCATGTTCAACTCATTTCAAGTTGGGCTAATGCTATAAACATAAGCTCGTAAGACAAATGAATCAAGTGCAATCAGTCAATAATTGAGTTTGCAAACCTCACAAGCCTTGGAACGCTAAAAATTAAATAACTTCAATGGATGATGGAGATATTAAAAATACAATTCACTTTTAAAGGCATTCATCTCAGAATAAAAAAGGTTAGGTTTATGACATCACTTAGTTCAAAAACTTAGTCCTCGGCTAAAGTAAAAATCTCAACTGCTGTCTTAAGTGATTAAAGTGTTTAAAAATATATCTCCAACCAATCAAACTATGGCTAGTCACCTACAAAAGTATGATCGCCCTTCAAAACCATTCAATGAGCCAAGCCAACACACTCGTCTCATACATTTAGGCAAATGTGATGGAGAACGCCATATCCTACCCAAACTTGGGTCATGCTTAATAAGTTTTTGCAATAGAATGAGTTTGCCTTGAGGACAACAATAATCAACTATTTGAGTAAAGTAAGGATCAAACTTAATGTGGGTCGGGATAGTAAAAGAGAACATGGCAGCTTATGACTTAGTAGAATTACTTCCCAAAGGTGAGAGAAATGGCAAAAAAAAGACACTAAGTAGTTAGGTAGAAGTAAGTTCCAAATGGTTGCAATTAAAAAAAATTACTGATCCAGACATAAACCTGTTTACCATCTGGATAGGGATTTCAAACAGGTTTCTGTCTAGATTTATATAAAAATTTAATGTCCAACTATCGGCAACCTGACTTATACAACGGTAACTACAACAGCTTTGTCCTCCATAAACGAATACTATAACGGCAAGAAGTTGAAATGCTATACAAACAGAGAATTCTCCTCCATCAATTCACCCAATTTGCAAGCAAACACAGCAAAAGACCAGCTTATTTTATTTTTTTACAGCTACATCCTAGCTGCTAAATTAAGTCTCCCAATATGAAGAGATTGTTTGGAAGGTCCAAAGCTTCCCCAAAATATGAGATGACATATTTAACTCCATATACTTCTGCGGACTGGCATGATAGAGCTAGAGTCGTGGATGACAAAAAGCATGCATGACAGTGTGATGAGGATGAGGTAACATACTCTGGAGTGTCAATTTACATTGAAGTAAGAGAGAAAACATTAAAAATAAATTGAGCGTGATTGGATTTTGTAAAATGTTTGAAATAACTATGACGTACTCCGACAATGGCATCGTAACTGCTAGTGCCCAACGATGGTGGGACACAACACACATTTCCCATTCCACGTGGTAAAACTGAAAGGGGTAACTCCAATTCCACCGCCTCAAAGGTGAAATGTTTGTGTCGTGTCCCACCATCATTGGACACTAGCAGCTATGATGCCATTGTTAGTATGTCATAGTATGTCATAGTTATTTCAAACATTTTACAAAATCCAATTGTGTCCGACTTATTTTTAAAGTTTGCTCTCTTGTTACATAAATGTAAGTACACTGCGTTGACACTCCTAAGATTGACACCGAGCAACTTGAAAAGACTGTTGGTTACTGCATCATTATCCCATGCATAACTTTTTGCCATCCACAGCTCTAGCTTTATCACGCCAGACCGGGGTAGTATTAGAGTTGATTGTGTCTTCTCAACTCTTGTGTCAGCTATGAACCTACCAAACAATCTCTTCGTATTCGGAGATTTAATTTAGCAGCTAGGTTGATGCTTGAAAAAATTAAAACAAATGGGTTTTTTGTTGTTTTTGCTTGCAAAATGGGTGAATTGATGGAGGGTAATCCTCTGTTTATATAGCATTTACCATTTCAATTTCTAACCGTTGTAGTTAACACTAATTGAGGAGAATGTCGTTGTCCGAATGCCCTTGCAGTTACCATTGTGAAGTCAGGTTGCCTTTAGTTGGACATTAAAATTTTCATCAATCTCAGAAGGCAACATGTTTGACGTTCCAGATGGCAACCTGATAAGTTCTAGCCGTCTGAATTAATAAACTTATTTCGTTACTATTCATATGGCAACCTGATAAACATCTAGAACTTCTACCTCACGCTTCAAACCCAGCCATTTAGATAGCTTATGTTTTGGCTCCCCACACCTGGTTGAGAACATCTATTAATCTAACCTTTCACCACATTAATCTCTTAGTCAGGGCCACCAATCATTGGGTTTGAGTTTTCTGCTGAAAATTCAGTTGCACAAGGTTTTTAGAACCTTATCGAGCTATGAGAAGTTTACTGAGCTTTTCCATACAAAAATAAACGTTGCTACATAGTGACTTCGTGTAACTACCAACAAAATTCACATCATAAAGTGCTACACTAGTGATGTGACACATAAATATTCAAAAACATGGAAAATCATTCCAAATGATATAGGACCCTCTTACCCTCTCAGAATTATGTGCAAATGTTCGTGACATTATCTATCTCTTCATTTGCTGGAAAATAAATTATATGACAGGAAAAAATGAATATTCTAGGCAAGATGAACAATCTTAAGGCTACCAACTTTTTTATTTTTCAGGAGGAAATATATATAATTTCTAAACGAAATTGAAATAGAAATTCATATTACTTACTCGGCCACAATGTTCTTAACAAGAGTAAAATATATACTCCAAAATTGTTGCTCCTTCAAGTAGCGCGGGCACAATCGAAATCTAAGTTGTGACAGTTCCTGAAAGGGTTAAAAAAAATCATTAAATTGATAAGTAGGATCGTTGGAGGTGTCAATCACTACTACCAGGGCAATGTAAAGTTTAGAAGATATTAAGCCTCAAAACAATTGTGACAACAGTCAATCAAGCTAATATAGAATAACCAAAGCAATGCATTCATCAAGTACTAAACAAATCTGTACTGATATGATGGAAATGGGTCCCTTTTAGGGCTTTATTGCATTTTATTTTATATTTTGTATTTTATTTTATTTTATTTTATTATGTCATTGTATTTTCTCTTATTTTAGTATTTAGAGGTAAAAGTAGCAAAAGGCTATGAAGGGCATTTTTGTAATTAGAATATTAGCTTAGAGCCTACGCTACTCCTCCCCTTTAAATACCCCCTTGTATTCCTCATTTGAGGACATTCTCCATTTGAAATATAAAAAATCTCTTAATACTCTCTAAAAATTTGGGTTTGATTTATTTTATTGGCCATTGACGTATAGTTTACGTCAAATTGGTATCAGAGCAAAGTGTCGCTCCAACATTGGTGTTTGGTGTATCGATGTATTTTTATCAAATCGTATGCTACATCCAATGGCTCCAAGAATATCCAAACGACAACAAGAGATTAATCAAGATTTGAAGAATCAAATGGAAGAAATGGCACAACAATAACAACACAACAACAAGAGATTCACCAAGAATTTATGCGAAAAATGGATGCTCTCATCCAACTCATCTCCTCCACAATCCAAAACCCTAACCCTAACCCTAGCCCTTACCCTACCCTCCACATCTTTTACCCCTGCCCTACCCCCCAGCAACCCTACCCCTGTCACGCCTCCTTTTCCCCACCCTGCTGCCCAGAACACTCCCCCCCCCCCCGGCCGCCCTCCCTCCACCTGACCCCCCACCCTTCAGAACAGGAAAAAAAAAAACACTTCCCAAATAACACCCGCCAGCCTCCCTGGCACCCCCCCCCCCCTCCTTGCTACTGCCACCCTAAACCCCACCCCATTCGAACCCAACTCGCCCTAACCCAAAACCCAAACTCTAGTGCCCCGATCCCAACCCTAGCCACAAAATAACCCTGATCCGCCCTCACGTCGCTCGGATCTAGCCGGATCCCGCTTCCTCTAAGCCATAACATTGCTGCCCTGATCGGACCACCCCAAGACTCTCTTGGCAACTCTGAAACGTTGGTTTTTATCAAGAGAAAGCTTTTGGGGCTGAAGCAAGGGAAAAAGAGAAGAAAAAGAAGAAAATTTGTGGGATGTGCACTCCTCAACTTTCAGAAATTTTATTTTAGCCCCCACAAGTTTTGGGCACATTTTTTTTTTCTTTTTTGAAATTTCCTCATGAGTCCTCAAAATTTTTGAACGCTCAAGAACGAGCTTGGTCTTAAGAGGGGGAGAGTGATATAGAAATGGGTCTTTTTTTAGGGCTTTATTGCATTTTATTTTATTTTTTGCATTTTCTTTTATTTTATTATGTCATTGTATTTTCTCTTATTTTAGTATTTAGAGGTAGAAATAGCAAAAGGCTATTAAGGGCATTTTTGTAATTAGAATATTAGCTTAGAGCCTAAGCTACTCCCCTTTAAATACCCTTTGTATTTCTCATTTGAGAACATTCTCCATTTGAAATATAAGAAATCTCTTCATTCTCTCTCTAAAAACTAGAGTTTGGTTTATTTTCTTGGCCATTGACGTGTAGTTTACGTCATAATCCGTGAATTTATCTTATGAACTCGGAGAAGATGCAATTCACATAATCCTAAAACATTAGACGAATAAGCCTACCTGGAGATAGCATATAAGCTAACTGTTCAATGTACTATCCATTTATAGTCTCGAATTTTATGAACAAGGTTCTCATCATAAGAGGAGAAAAATGGAGCCAAAAAATAGACACTAAAATTGCCCAACATTTTATTTTAGTATAATGAAATAAAGCGACAACGCTTAAGTTTTAAACATGAATTATTGGATTGAACCCTATGAAGCACCAACACTCTCCCGGATGCAGCGAGTCAGCTTTGACTCGAGTCTGACACGCGACACGCTCGGACACGCTGGGGACGCGTGTCCAAGAGTATCCAATTTTTTAAAAACAAAAAAATTAGGGGGGCACGCTGGGACACGTTATGGACAAGTTGGGACACGCCGGGGGTATTTTCTAGTATTTTAGAAACTTAAAATGGTGTCAAGACCCTGCCTATTACTGCACCCAAAAAAAGGAAAAAAAAATACCTCTAAAGATCAGAACAATCGCAGCCACTAATAAATAAAAATTGGATGCTTACCAGAGTTGATGGTAGAGGATCAAATGGTCGATAGAATACCCAAATCTTTTACTACCTTGGTATAAATTTCCTCTATAGAGAAGCTTTGAACCAGAAGAAAAGAAGGGAAGTAGCGGAGCAGTTGTTGATTTGAACTTTTTTTTTTACTTCTTATTTTTTATCACTAAAGGACTGTCCTGTGAATACAGTTGATAGTTACTTTATGTCCCTTTTATCTGTGAAAGTATCACCTTTGTTAATAAAGGTTGCTTCTCTTAGTTAACTGTCAGAACTTCTTTAACTTAAACAGTTATAGTAAAAAAAAAAAGGCTGTAGAGTTGTACCTGTCATTGCTTTTGACCTCTTATCTCGAGTTGTACCCAGAATTAAGTTGTTGGTTACAAAAAACAATGAACCAATGTATGGAAATTTGAAAAGCAAATTTGATACCTTTATTATGTGTGTGTATAAATAAAAATATTTGGAACTAAGTATTATGAAAATAATTTGCAATAAACACTTCAAATTAGAGTATGTTAAAAATTACTTTTTATAATTAAATATATATAAAATATAACGAATCTTGTACGTACCTCAACGTGTCGTATCTTAGTTTTTGAAGAAGAAAAAAAATGCGAATCACGTGTCGCGTGTCGTGTCGTATTCCGAATCGCGTGTCGTGTCATGTTCCGAATCATGTGTCGCGTGTCATGTCATGTTCCGAATCACGTGTCGAGTCCGTGCTTCATAGATTGACCCTCGCTAGTATTTATTAAATATTTTATAATAATTTCTAGATTATCAGTCACATGTGTTCATAAATGTGTGTTTGCTTTTGTTGTCCACACTCCACATCATGATTATTATATCATTTCTAGTTTCACCACATATCCACCCAAACATTTGCATATCAGCCACACTATTATAGAACACATTGCTTCTTCGTTGCCCATCACTTTGTCCCATATGTATATATACTGTCATAACTTTTTTAACTAAAACAACAAAAGTTAAAAAAAAACTGCGTAGAGTTGTACCTGTCATAGCTTTTGACCTCTTATCACGAGTTGTACCCAAAATTCATTTGTTGGTTACAAAAACCAATGTATTGAAATTTGAAAAGCAAATTTGATTCCTTTATCATGTGTGTGTGTATATATATATAAAAATATTTGTAACTAAGTGTTATGAAAATAATTTGCAATAAACACTTCAAATTAGAGTATATTAAAAATTATTTTTCATAAATAAATATATATAAAATATAAAGAATCTTCTCAACGTGTCGTATCCTAGTTTTTGAAAAAAAAATGCGAATCACGTGTCGCGTGTTGTGTCGTGTTCCGAATCACGTGCTGAGTCCGTGCTTCATAGATTGACCCTCTCTAGTATTCATTAAATATTTTATCATAATTTCTAGATTATCAGTCACGTGTGTTCATAAATGTGTGATTGCTTTTGTTGTTCACACTTCACATCATGATTATTATATCATTTCTAGTTTCACCACATATCCACTTAAACATCCGCATATCCGCCACACTATTGTAGAACACATTGCTTCTTTGTTGCCCATCACTTTGTCCCATATGTATATATAAGAGGGGATATCTTAGATGTATTAAATGTTAAGGTGATGTGCCATCAATGAGGAGATCGATTTTATTATAGAGGGTGTCGATAGAATCATTTATAGGTTATCTATGTGCAAAAGGTACTCTACGATTGTCTTTTCATTTGCACTATATAATTTAGCTAGATCCTCTTAGGCATACTGTCAATGACTCAACTCAACACAACAAACCTTTTCTCAATTATTTGGAGTCGGCTATATGAATCCTACTTTTTCATTCAATTCTGTTCAGAGCAATATCTTCGGTTAAACCACATGATATCATGTCTTTTTTTACAACATCCCACTAGTCAATTTAGGCCTATCTCTACCCCTTATGTTACCATTAATACTAACTAAATCACTATTCCTTACGGGGACATCCATTGCTCTACGCTTGGCGTGTCCAAACAATCTAAGTCGATTTTCTCTCAATTTATCTTCTATAGGAACTACTTTTATCGTTTCACGAATTTATTCATTTCTAATTTTATCAGTTCGAGTTTTACCACAAATCCATCTCATCATTCGCATCTCTACCACATTCATTTTCTGCACATTTTGTTTTTTGGTTTGCCCAACACTCTGTCCCTACCATATAACATGGCGGGTCTAATGATCGTCCTATAAAATTTCCCTTTTTATTTCAAAGATATACGCCTATCACACAATATGCCTGTAGCACTTTTCCACTTAACCCAGTCTGCTTTAATCCTACGAGTAACACCATCACTAATATCTCCATATTTTTTTATAATCGAGCCTAAAAAACTGTCAATAACTAAGAGACTCAAAATAAAGTTGTTAGAATCAACACCCCGACAAGACATCGCTCTCTCGCCTCTAAACCAATACCTTTGAGAAATCACAATAAAGAACGATGTCTCAACCCTAGCCCCTCAACCTTCAGCTAGCTCTAGGTGGTTTCACCAGCTTCGGTAGATGGATTTTAGAGGGATTCCCCTTCTCTAAGGTGGTCACTATAGAGGGAAAAGGGTCTTGGATGTTATTCTTCAGAGGATGATGTTGAAGCCCTCTATCAAAGATTCTCACTAGA
The DNA here is from genome assembly GCA_949130495.1 of Sambucus nigra. Classification (NCBI taxonomy): domain Eukaryota; kingdom Viridiplantae; phylum Streptophyta; class Magnoliopsida; order Dipsacales; family Adoxaceae; genus Sambucus; species Sambucus nigra. The sequence continues at coordinate 424,756,061 of OX422217.1, read as the reverse complement.
GAGGTGGGAGTTCTCAGTTATAATTCTTCATAAGGAAAATGCTAAAATCCCCATATATGCAGTTCTCAATTATACAATATACCAATCTACATAAACATGACAAATCCCCCTCTAAAGCCTTACTAGAGCGGGGTAAGGGGTTCTCAACTATGAAGCACGGATACTCTCGGGAGATCACCTCTTTGTTTTTGGACACATATGGGATATGCGATACGCTCGGATACCCTAGGATACGCGAATCTGAGAGTATCCTATTTTTTAAATAGGCCGGATACGTTGGGATATGCTGGGATTCGTCCGCATACATTGGGATGCGCTAGGATTCGCTAAGATACGCTGGTATACGTTGGGATTAAACTCTTTTTCTGTCATCTTTTCATTCTTTTTCATTATGATGTTTTTTTTTAATTTTGTTTTCATTTTGATGTTTTTTTCTATAAACTTAGTTATGCTTTCTTTTCATATTTTATTGTGAGTTAATTTTGAATCCAAGTTATGCTCCTCATTTCTGCTTTCTTTTTTTTCTTTAAAGTTCTGCTCCTCAAAAGACATCAAAAGACAGTTGATTTTGAACCCAAGTTGTACTAATATTCTCTGAGTGCTGTTTTGTACTGATAGACAGTTAATTTTGAACCCAAGAAATACAATACCGAGTAATTAACCTACAATTTTACAGTTAATACAAACTACAAGAGATACAATAACAAGTAATTAACCTATAATTTTACGGTCAATAAAATTTTCTGAATCCTTTTTTTCTTTACAAAATTGTCTAAATCTTTTTTGTTGGAACAACCTTTTATGTAAATGATGTTTCGTTATAATGGTGTTTGTTTGGTGACAACAATCATCATATTTGACCACTTTAATATAATGGTATTTGATGCTTTACTATTATCTACTTTCATTTTAATCAACGTTATCATTAATATATATACTCATCTCAACCCAACAAAGCGTTTTCCCAATTATTTGGGGTCGGCTACATGAATCCTATTTTTCCATTGTTCAGAACAATATCTTCAGTTAAACCACATGATATCGTATCCTTTTTTACAATATTCCACCAAGTCAATTAAACCACATGATATCGTGTCTTTTTTAACAATATTCCACCAAGTCAATTTACTCCTACCTCTACCCCTTGACTTATCATCAATACTAACTAAATTACTCTTCCTTACGAGAGCATCCACTGGTCTACGCTTGACATGTCCAAACTATCTAAGTCGATTTTCTCTCAACTTATCTTCTATAGGAGCTACTTTTACCGAATTTTATCACAAATCCATCTTAGCAGTCCCATATAGCATGTCGAGTCTAATGGTCGTCCTATAAAATTTCTCTTTTAACTTCAAAGGTGCCTATCACACAATACGCCGGTAGCACTTCTTCACTTAACCCGCCCTACTTTAATCCTAGGAGTAACATCATCACTAATATCTCCATCTTTTTGGATAATCGAGTCAAAATAACAAAAATGGTCATTTCTAGGTTTCTCTTGACCCTCCAATTCACCATACCCCAGTTTGTCCTCCTATTACTACTAAAATTTCACTCCACATATTCTGTTTTAGTCCTGTTTATTTTAAATCCTCTTATTTTATTCCAATTTAGCATTAATCCCCGTCTTAATTCCACCCACTAAAACAATATCATCTGCAAATAGCATACGTCGCGTTCATCTTGTATTTGTCCAGTCAACTCATCCATAACAAGAACAAAGAAATAAGGACTTAGTGCAGACCTACGGTAATTTTGAATTCACTACTTTCTCCGGCTGATATTCTTACTATAGTCATGGTGGCTCCATTATACATATCCTAAATCACATCAATATATCTACGAGTCACTCCTACTTTATGCAGAACCCACCATATTATATCTCTTGGTATCCTATCATACGTCTTCCCCAAATCTATAAAAATCATATGAATGTCCTTTTTCTCGCTATACCTCTCCATTAATATCCTCGATAAATAAATTGCTTCCATTGTTGACCTCCCAGGCATAAACCCAAATTGATTATCAGATTCTGTTGTTTTCAATCTCAATCTATATTCACTCTCTCCCAAAGTTTCATTGTATGACTTATTAACTTCATACCACGATAATTTGAACAACTTTGTATATCCCCTTTATTTTTATAAAAAGGTGCTAAAACACTCTTTCTCCATTCATCGGGCATCCTATTAGTCATTATAATTGTATTAAATAATTTTATAAGCCACGATATTCCTTCCTACCCTAAGCACTTCCAAACCTCAATAGCGATACCATCTAGTCCTAAAACCCTCCTTTTTTTCATCTTTTTTAAGAGCAATCAAAACCTCTGTCGTCCTAATTCTGCGAAAAAATATACTTTCTCGAGTTTCCCTAAGTTCCTCTATATCTAATCTACTCTCATTATCTCCATTCAATAACCTCTCGAAGTAGTTTTTTTATCTTTTCATAATTTCATCATCCTTGACTAGGACTCTCGAATCATCACTTTTAATACACTTAACGTTATTATAATCTTTTGTTTTTTTATCCCTAAGTTTAGCAAGCTTATAAATACTTTTTTTTCCTTCTTGTGTTCCTAATTTTGTATAAAGATCATCATACGCCTTTAACATACCAGATCTTACCGTTTTCTTAACTTCCTTTTTAACCCATTTATATTTCTCAAAATTTTCTTTCGTTTCTAGTTGTTTGCCATGTTTTAAAGCACTCCCTTTTGATTTTTATTATAAAATAAAATAATAAATATTTAACGTATCCTAGCGTATCCATATCCGTTTCTGTATCCGTATCCTACAGTTTGGAAAAATCACGCATCCCGTATCCCATATCGAGTCATATCCCATACTACGTGTTGAGTCCGTGCTTACTAGGTTCTTAGTTACATCCTGCAACATAAGGGTTCTCGATTTGAACTATCCTATAAAAGTTATACGCTTATTACATATGCGTCGATGATAAATTCAAACTAGATTAAAAACTACCTTGCTAAGTGATTCTCTACTTTAGGAAAGTTCATCCATCATAAAACCAAAAAATTGCGCAGTATAAACTAAGGTTACTTAACTTGCTTACCATACCCTAAATGCAGTACGGTGTCCCTATGATCTTGAGCATGTAGTGAACATATAACCAACCGTAAACATGTATTTTGTCCTACGCAAAAAAGACAACAAAATATAAACCTTGCAACTGATTCTTTTACATAGTTGCAAACTATCCTTTAATTTATAGTTATCCGTATAAGTCTTAAAATAGGTCTCTTTCTTAAGCCACCTTGTTAGAAAATTAAGCGATGTACTTAGAATAGATCTCTTTGTAGTTATCCATATAAGACTCTCCCTATGTATCATACCCGATCTCTTGTATTGGGGACACTACTCCATTTCGAGAGTGATTTGGGAAAATGAGAGTTAAATCCCTAATTTTCGACATGCAATGTTTCCGCTATCTAAACCACCCTTACTTGAAAAGAAGTCATCCACGAACACGCCCTTTGTATAAGCTAACCAAACAATCCTTAGCAAATTCAAACCCAAGCTTCTTCTCCAAAATTTGTCATGATGAGGAATAAAGGACATGCATCAATAAAGGAGGACCATACTAAATCTTTAATGAAGCATCGCATGAGTTTTCGAATTTTTTCAATGATATAAGTTGATTCACAAGCACATAATGGGATTCAAAATTATCTCAAAAAAGATCCACATAAGTTTGCCAGATAATTTCACAACCCAACAATGCAACAATTTCAAGAATACCTTCAGAAGAAACAAATAGAAAAGAACCATCTTTTCTCCCAAAAGATGGTGAAGATTCACCCCCCACACTGATGTAAATGCAGAACAGTAGGCCAAAAAAAAAAACGCACATTAACATTCAGAATACATTAATCAATCGAGTGCCTTTTACAATGAAAAGAGCCTCTTATTTATAGGTTACCCAAGAGTCCTAATACGATTAAAATGCCAAAAGAAAGTAAGAAATAATCAAACTACCGAAAATATCCTAAAGATAGCGTCAATCAAACTAGAAAGCAAACAAACAGGATTTATGTGGTTCGCTTCTCAATGTAAGAAGCTATGTCCACGGCCACTACAGGTGAAGGGTTTCACTATTATGAAGATGATTACAATGTGATGTGTCTCTCTTACGAAACAGCTGGCCCAAATATCGAGAAGAATATTGAGGCGACTATACCAGACTTTGTCTAATGTAACACCCTGTTCACGAATCCTTTACTAGTTTGCTCGAACATGACTATTAAAGGAAGCACCAGAACAAGCCGTGAATCAGAGAGTATCCTAGATAGAACCTTCGAGGAAACTTGACCACTCATGAAGGTATCGTCTTATGGTGATTCCCTTAACTTTACCCACAACCTCAAAGGCCAATTTGATGTGAGCTTGCAAAGTGTACACAAGAATAACAACTCCAAAAATCAGGGTTTCCCTCTCATTTTCATTCATATTCAATAAGTTGTTTACACCAGGAGGCTAAGGACATTATTTATACTAAAAACAAATCTTGTTCACCAAAACATTTTTAAAATGTAAATAACTAAATAATACATAGATTCTTAATATTCAATGAGGCTCTTCAACACACTTCAATTAACACACCAAAGAACACACATCGCTTATCTTATCCGAAGAACACACATCACTTATCTTATAACTTAAAACATTTTGGATCGATTTTTTTAAAATAGAATATGTAATTTTAGGACTTAAAATAATGTTGATTATGGATATAGGACAACAATCATTTTGTTTCCATTTTTAGTCCCTATTTTCAAATTAAAGGGACACGTGGCATTCTGTGATTGGTCGACGTTTTATGAATATGGGTCCGCGCCAGCGGCTTTATTCAAAAATAGGGACTAAAACCATAAATAAAATGTTTATTGTCCTATTTCCAAAATGCATATTACAATAGGTCCTAAATTTACAAAGCCCCTTTTTAAAATGCCCAACCCGGGAGCGTGTTGATCGAAGTGTGTTGGAGAGTCTCACCGCCTAATATTACTCTAAAAACCTAAAACATATCATAGTAATAATAGAGGATGTCACCCTTAATTCTAACGGCACTGATGAGGGACCTGTGAACAGGTTCTTGCTCTAAAGTTTTAAAAATCCCCACAAAAAATAAACACTCTTTTAGTAATAAATATAATTAAATATGAGAACAAGAGAGAGAGAGAGAACCTTGGCTTTGGAGAGGACAAGAATTGCATGTCGTTGTTGCCAATCGGATAAATCATTCCGAATGTTACCAGAGGTTGCGGGGATTCCATGTTCATCTGCAAACAAAATCATATATGTTTAGACTAAAATATAAATAAGTGGTGTTTAAGGTTAATAGATAGGTACCTGGGAGAGGGAAGTTCTTGAAGGTGTCGAGGGTGAAGGTCTTTATAAAATCAATCAATTGGTCACTCACTCCAAACAATTCATGTTCGTCTTGGCGATGAGTTAAGCTATTTTGGGGCCTGCGTCGAAACCATGAATACACATCCATGTCCACCCCTCAAGGCAACAAATTAACAATTTATGGGCCAATATTTTAGAAGATTGCATTCGGACCCATTTAATCGGTTTAGTCTATTTATTCGGTCTAAGCTATTTTCGGTCCGATTCGATTAATAATCGATCTGCATTTTAAATTTATTTACTTTTTTAATTTGACATCTCAGTGTATTTTTTTAGTTAAGTGTATTTTTTAATTTCACAACAAATCACAACAAAAATATAATCCGTAGGTTTGTTTGTTGAGTTCAGCAAACAATGGTTTGTTTGTTTTTTATTTCACAACCATACAATGGGTTTGTTTGTTGAGTTCGGTAGATCATTTGATTTCACCAAAAAAATGCAGATCATTTACTAAAGGCTAAAATCATTTCAAGAACCAAAGAAATCACTATAAATTTCAACAAAAAAACAGTTCCAAACCCGAGGTTCGTCGGATCTGATTCCATTTCCATTTGTGTGGAGGTCCGTCGGAGTTGAGGTTTCAACCTCGAGTTGAGTTGCTGTGAAGTTGAACTGGTGAGGTGCGTCGGAGATGGAGCTAGTGAGGTGCACCGGAGATGGAGCTAGTGAGGTGCGTTGCGCCGGAGATGGAGCTGGTGAGCTGCGCCGGTTGTGTTAATGGGAGAGAGGAAGTTAGAGAAAGAAAATGAGAGAGAAGAAAAGTGAGAAGTGAAGAGGTGCGTGTCGTGCGTGTGTTGTGTTTTTCAGGGTTTAGTCATATATGATATATTTATATATAAAATAAATATATATTATATAATACTAAATTAATCGGCCCGGTCCGGTCCTAAGACCGAATTTAAATTGGATATTTTAGACCGAACCGAATATATTCAGGTCTCTTATATTAGGACCGAATTAGGACCGATTTATAAAAAAGCCTATAAATGTGGGTCCGGTCCGGTTCGGTCCAATCGGGTCAATTGGGTCGGTCTTTTTTTTTCCACCCCTATTTTTAACCTATCTACTAATACTACAAGTTTAGAGGCCCATTCAAAATTTTATTGTTTGGTTATTGCCTTAACACCTATATCACTTTTTCTTTTGCTGTTTCCACAATTACTGTTTTGTTGGCTTGATTTATGAACATTTTGCTAGCGTGTTAAGCACGAATTATGGGTCTTGCCATATTTAGTCGATAAAGTAATCACACGATTGTGTTTCGTTCAAATGCTTTGATTAAAAAGACTTTTTGCGTAGTGCTAAATTAATTTTTGTTTTAAGATTAAAGTGAATTACAAATTTAAAACGAAAATTGTAGTGAATGAACAATAAATACGATTAAAGAAAAGGACAAAAGTGCATTTAAAAATTAAGGAAAATAAAACAATTCGACAGTAAGATAACCAAATTAAAATGCTGGGAACTTGAAGTTAAATTGTATATTAAATGGAAAGTTACGAGGCAGTTGAAATAAGAGAATATTTTAACCTTGCAAAGTAATTCGAAGAAGAAATAGACTAGTAAAAGAAGAAATAAACTGGTAAAATAAAATTGAACTAAAACGGTTTGATTGTCGAGAGTTCTCCTGTAATTCTGTCTCCCAATTATTATTTACAATCCTCCAAATTGTAAATGTATAGTCAAATAACTACTAGGAAGTTTCTTTTTGAATCCCAAGAAACATGCATGCCCCATGTGTGCCCACTGTCTCTTCATAACTACCCCTATGCCCTTTATTTTCAAGTGTATTCTCCCTACGCATCCATGTGTCACTAGATTAACGTGACTATTACTACTCTTTGGGTCATTCTCATCTCGGTTTTTTTCTGGATTTAGTCATTTGAATACTATTTGGGTTGGATATGTTATGTGTATAACTGCAAACATTAAAGTGTAATTATTATCAAATCATTCTCAAATAAAATATTTTTTTTAAATGATAAGTAACATGAGTGTATGTGACTATAGACAAGTCTTATTACATTAAAAATAACATGTTCCACAAATATAACTTGCAATTACCCATGTTCATGCATAATAATGTTTTAGCAAGTAACCATCACCAAAAGAAAAATCTAACTCTCATCACATATGTTTTATGGCGTTTAACAAATAAATATCGTAGAATGCACATTAAGACGACATGTTACGAACGAGTGTTGTGGACTAATCGATTAACATATAATTCACGACATACAAAAAATAATTTAGTATTTTTTATCAACCAAGGAACAAAGTCTTTATTACAAACTCTATGCCTAGAGAAGTTGGTCAATGTAACGTGACTTATATCATGTGCGGATCAATTGTTATTGCCCTTCTTTTGAAGATTTTTATGACAATTGCAAACTAGAAGTAAGTTGATGGTTAGGATCCAAAATGATAAGAAGACATTGAGGTGTTTTGTATTATTGCACTGGTACTTATATTTTATCCATATGCTCGTTTGAGTTGTTTAAACACTTAAAATATACACTAGCCTTCGGCTTTATATAAGTTTGGAATTATGAGAAGGTTTAATCGAGATTTAAGTAATTCATATATGTTTAAACACGGAGTTGTCATCTATATTTGTACCACCTATGTCCATACTTCACCTTCTCCCACAGATTTTTACTTATGCATTTGTGACATGTATTTTTTTTAATCTTAATTGTAATTGCATTTTAAATTTAGTCACAAATTGTATTAATTGACATTCTTTACCTTTATTATAAAATTAAGGTCTTATTTTATAATCTAAGTTGCTTTAATTTCATATTAGTGATGTAGATTATATTCCACTTATTTGTATGCTTGGGTTAATTATAAACAAATATGGAAACAGTTGGGGATCGATATATGTGAAAAATTTATGCCCAAAAACTTTAATTAATCATGCAATAGAAAATGAACAACAAAAACTAGGTTTAAAGTTTAAACCTAGGGTTTCAATTATAATACATTAACGGATCTTGTTGGTGATCGGAATGAGGAGAAGAAATATTTGGAGAAGATAAAGGGGGATTGCCCTTTCCTTGTCCTCCAAGGTATGTGTGAGGGCACATTTGGAGATGGAAACCTTTGTTTTTTAGTGAGATATGGACCTATCTATCTCTAAGCCTCTTTAACAAAAATGTGAATAGTATTTTACCTCTCCCTCTCTAACTTTCAATAATCAATATCCAGGTTAAACCCTAACTTACATCAATATGTATAGGTATAAGTTATGGGCTTAGGTTAAACTAGATTTCTAAAGAGTCTGGGTCTGCTACTTAGGCATACGGAGTATACTAGGAACTCGTGACCAAATAATTAAATTGATTTCCAAATAAATACTCAAAAATCCTAAATTACATTCCCATAATTTATTTTATTTTTTTATTTAATAGTAATTAACTTCACTAATAGTTACGTCTGCACTCTAATTTAATTTTCTCAAAATCACTCTGAGTAATGAGGTTTTATATGCAAAGTTGATATTGTGCATAACGTGACTCCCCCCATTAAGTACACAGCACCCGCTTCCTCAAATCAATTTGCCATTAATTTATTTTAACAAATATCTTTTTATTCATTGATTCCCAGACTTAACTTATTTACTATTCCATCAGATTATAAAATAATCCAAGATCTTTTTTTAACATGAATTCTTCTAAATCGTGACCTCGTACCTACTTACACAACTATTGCTCAATATATAGTATTAAGATCTAATTAATTAAATATTTTCCATAACATCCAAATTAACAATTACGTAAGCATTCCAATCCTCAAGATTAAGAATCTATGGAACCTTTGCAAATGTTGTGAGATTGCCCAAGTCTAATCTAGTTAGCACCTAGACTTTAATCTCACTGATGATCATGTTCAATACATTCCCAAATATACCAGTTATAATCCTCTTTGAACTATCAAACATGTTCCAGAACTATCAAACAGGTTCCCATAATTTGAATAAACTATTAGGATTGCGCTCACAACTTTATGTAATACCTCGTTCTTTTATTATTAATTAATTTTCGTGTGCTAAGTATTATTAATTTAATTGGAAAAATGAAATTGGGTTTCGGTAAATATTAATTAGCGAGATAAAGGATTATTATTTATTTATTTATTTATTTATTATTATTATTATTATTATTATTATTATTATTATTATTATTATTATTTACTTGCGTGTGATAAGTAAATAGATATGTGAGTTATTATATGTCGCGTACGAGTGAAAGCGACAGTTTATTATTATATGTCGATAGAGTGTTACATCGGCGGATCGGTATAATTTATGGGTGACACGTACGGTACGTGCATATTGGGCCCGGTTAATGAGATGTTAGCATATTTCGAATTGGGTGACTTAGATTAGGCCTATAAACGGATCGGATTCGGACCGAATCAGGAAAATTCAAATCCACATCCACATCCATTTATGTTAAACGGATTTAGATCCGATCCGATTATCCGTCGAATTATCTATTATGGTTCCGAATTCATATTCGTTTATATTAAACAGATTCGGATCCGATCCGATTATCCGACATATTATTTTTTATTTATTTCTATAATAATTTTCATTAAAAAATAAATAATGATATGTCAAAACATATACTTTTGACCACTTGATTTGCAACATTTTAATTTTCAACTCTTAGGAGTCGTGTGTGTGTGTGTCTTTTTCCTTTTATATGAGGGGATTTTTTTTATATGATATTATAACTATTATAATATATATTTAAAATATTATTAACTATAATATATATTTAAAATATTATTAAATATAATATATTGTTGATACCAAATTTAATCTGCTGACGTGGACCAATCGTATGAAAACACGTGGCTATCTACATGGCAACAACAAACACTTCCGAGGAACCCACGCACTCCGAGGAACAAGACTACAACAAGGAAGACCAGTTCCCCGAGGAACTCACACACTCCGATGAACACTGCCTCTCCGAGGAACTCTTGAGTACCGAGAAGCTCAGGCGGTCCGAACTGCATCTCGAACAAAGCATTAATAACTGGATAACCAACAGTTCAACTGATTCATTAAATGCTTATCATTCAGACGCACACGCAAAAAGGGCATTAAATGTATTACCTTTTCATATGTATATCATTTAATGTATTACCCTTTCACATTACAGCCTCAGGGCTATAAATACATTGTACAATCCTCATTGTAGGGAGGGGGGATCGAGAACGGAATTTCTTGTAATCGAGAATTCTCAAACATTCAGCAATAACACAACAGTGGACGTAGCCCATTCTTATAAGGCTGAACCACTTAAAAATCTTTTGTCTCATTTATTTATCCGTGATTGAAATATTAGAGTGATCTAATTTTTTACATCAACAGATTGGCGTCGTCTGTGGGAAACGACTGGTAATATCGTTTTCTCATCAAATACAATCCATTACCAATCGCTGATATTCCTGAATCCAGCAATCGAAATGCTGGAACCCCTCCAAATCCGTCTGCTCCACCAATTGTTCCAGATCTGACTAGAATAATGGCAAATCTGGCTCAAGGCCAGACCGTCATGCAAGAAACGATGCGACAACTCATCCAAACCCTCTATGGCGGTACATCAGCCCATTCCGGACCACGAAGCATTCAAAGAAATACCCGTGCGCCTTCTTCACGTACTAGGCGTACTAATTCATGTCGCAATGAGGAATCTGAAGATTTTTCTTATCAACCTGGACGAACTTCGTCAGCACGGGCCACAGATACTGAACAACGTGTCACCCTCTCCCCGGAAAGGACCAGCGCATTGGAAAGATTAAGTAGGGCTTCTCCTTTCGACCGATTAGGCCCCAGGAGGAACAAAAGTCCTCTTAATGCAGCGTCGAGGAGCTTTCGACGACCATCAGATTTAAGGGAAGGATCTGCCCAGTCGCGACCAGCTGCTCGTCAAGATGGATCCTATGACCGACCAGCTGCTCGTCGAGATAAATCCCAGGAAGCCACTTCAACGCAATCAGTTGCTCAAACCAATAGGCCCGAGGAAGGAAATGATGCATTGAAAGGATCTATTCAGAGGTTGAAGGATAGATTAGGGGAAATAGCTAAGGCCAAGAACCCTCTACAACGAACCTTTGTTCGAGGAACACCTTTTATCCAGGACATTGTTGATTTTCCAACACCATCAAAGCTCAAAGCAACTGTTGTGACTCCCAAGTATGATGGGAAGACTGACCCTGTCCTTCATATAGAACAATATCAAGCTGCTGCCGACATCTATGCTGTCCCAGACGAGATGAGATGCAGGGCATTCTCGGGAACTCTTACCGGATCTGCTGCAGATATGGTATAATAATCTTCCTCGGGGTAAGATTTCAACTTTTCTTCAACTGGCTGAGTTATTCATTGGGAATTTCTGCTTTGGAGCAAAGCCAGTTAAACGAGTAGCACATTTGTTAAGTGTTAGACAAAAATCTGGTGAGAGTATCAGAGATTATATAACTCGTTTTAATAATGAGAAACTCGAAGTCATTGATTATGAGGAGAAGACCGCGATTACCGCTTTGATGAGTGGACTGCTGCCAAACAAGTTGTACTACACTTTGGCCAAAGATCCACCTCGAACCATATCGGACCTGATGGGAAAAGCGTCTAAGATTATGAATGCCGAGGAGGCTATGTCTGCGAAGAAGAATATGGACACCAAAGAAACCAAGGTGGAAGATGATAAAGCTAAGAAAAAAGAACGTAAGAATAATGGTGGTGACAAACAATCCAAAAATAGGTCGTCATGGGAGGTCTTGAGGAAATTTGATAATTACACACCTTTGAAGGTAAATATCAACCACGTCCTGGAAGAAATTAAGAACAGCGAGGAGTTAAACTGGCCAAAGAAAATGAAGGCAGACCCTGACACGAGGAATAGGGAAAAATATTACGAGTTCCACAAGGATCATGGCCATATGACTAAAAATTGCATAGCTCTTCAGAATGAGATTGAAACACTCATCCGACGAGGAAAGCTAGAAAAGTATGTTGATCGGGGAGGCGAAAGAAGAAACAACGACCGAACTAGAGAGAGGCCTAGATCTCCTCGTCGAGCAGAGGAGAACAAGAAGAGAAACCATGAAGTTAATCTAGAGGATGACCCCGATCTTCCTAAAAAATCAAGGCAGCCAGAATGAGAGGTATTTTCAATACGCTTTGGGTCATTTGATTGTAATGTTATTACAGGAGGAGATGCAGGAGGAGGAGACCTTACTGCAAAAGGAAAAACTTACCTCTGTGAGGCTCAAGCTTGCTCGTACATTCAGCGAATAAATCTAGCTGAGGAAGATCGCCCAAGAAAGGTGAACAAGGAGAAATTGGTCATCGGTTTTTCAAAAAATGACCTTGCAGGTGTTTTATATCCTCACGATGATCCACTGGTGATCAAGATGAGAATGAAGGAGGTGATGATTTCAAGAGTGCTGGTCGACAATGGTAGCTCGGCAGACATTATGTTCTACTCTTGTTTCGATAGTTTAAATCTAAAGCTATCTCAACTGGAGCCTTACCACAGACCCCTCATCAATTTTGCTGGCGAGAAAGTATTTCCACTTGGGACTATCATGTTGGATATATTCATTGGTACGTGGCTGGCTTGTCGGACAGAAAGAATACATTTTTTCGTGATGGATAAGAATGTCCAATCATCGTACAATATCATCATGGGAAGAGTAGGATTGAAGAAGTTCGAGGCTGTACCATCTACAGTGCATCAGTGCCTAAAATTTCCAACAAACTTTGGAGTAGGAGTTGTGAAAGGTGATCAGAAAGTAGCTCGAGAATGCTATTATTCATCCGCCGAGCAAGAGGAACTGGAAGAATCAAAGAAAAAGACTACTACCTATCAAGTGGATGAAGGTGCGGAAATTGAAACATTGGATCCTCGAGATGAGTCACAACTCGTGAAGGGTCAAGTGGTGGAAGCTACTGAAAACATCATTCTGGACGACGAGCACCCTGAGCGAACTACTCAAATAGGTTCATCATTGAAAGCCTCATTAAAATAAGAATTGATAACTTTCCTTAGAAGCAGAAGATAAATTTTTGCGTGGAGTCATGAAGATATGCGTGGGATAGACCCAAATTTCTTATGTCACGAACTCAATGTGAATAAGGAGATCAAGCCTGTGAAGCAGAGAAGAAGAGTATTCAGTCCCGAGAAGAATCAAGCTATACAGGAGGAAGTCGAGAAGCTCCAGAAAGCTTTTTTCATTGAAGATGTTAAATATCCAGATTGGTTAGCTAATGTGGTGATGGTAAAGAAGAAGAATAACAAGTGGAGGATGTGTGTAGACTTCACAGACCTCAATAAAGCATGCCCAAAGGATCACTTTCCATTGCCCCAAATTGATCAACTGGTAGATGCTACCTCGGGACACGAATTGCTGAGCTTCATGGATGCTTATTCTGGTTACAATCAGATCAAAATAAAACCTGAAGACAGGGAGAGTACTTCTTTCATTACCCCTAGGGGAACTTATTGTTATAATGTTATGCCTTTTGGTTTGAAAAATGCAGGTGCGACATATCAGAGGCTGATGAACAAGGTCTTTGCTGAACAAATCAGTGACAATATGGAAGTCTATGTTGACGATATGCTGACGAAAAGCAAGAAAGCTGTCGATCATCTAGTTGACTTAAGTCAGACTTTCGATCAACTAGATAAATATCAAATGAAGCTGAACCCGACGAAGTGCATATTCGGAGTACGAGAAGGCATGTTCCTCGGGTACATTGTCAATCAACGAGGCATTGAAGCAAATCCTGAAAAGATCAAAGCTCTATTAGGGCTACGATCTCCAACGACGAAGAAGGAAGTGCAGAGTCTCATAGGACGAGTAGCGGCACTCAACAGATTTGTGTCGCGAGCAACTGATAGATGTCTCCCATTCTTCAAGACACTCAGAAAGACTTTTGAGTGGAATGATGAATGTGAGAAGGCTTTTCAAGACTTGAAGAAATACTTGGGAGCACCTCCACTGTTGTCCAGGCCGGTGATGGGAGAAAAATTATATTTGTACCTTGCAGTGTCCGAGAATGCAGTTAGCTCGGCATTGATCAGAGTGGAGAATGGAGTGAAAAAAATAATTTATTACACAAGTAAGGCCTCCCGAGGAGCAGAGATCAGATATCCAAGGCTGGAGAAATTGGCACTGGCGCTAATTGAGGCGAGTAGGAGAATGAGGCCATACTTCCAGGCTCATACTATAGTAGTCTATACCGATGTGCCATTGAGACAAGCCCTTCATAAGCCAGAAAAATCAGGGAGATTGATGTACTGGGCAATAGAGCTCGGTGAATATGATATAATTTATGAACCCAGATCATCGCTAAAAGGGCAGGCTGTAGCAGACTTTATAGCAGAGTTCACCTATCGTGATACCCCCGAGGAGCAAAAGTTGCTCGCTGATCAACCTGTGGATGTTACAGGATCAACAAACACAAGCTCAGACCAATTCCGATTGGTAAAAGGGCGTGTGAATGTTACAGGATGTGATGCAGAGATAGTTGTGAGGACTCCGGACGAGGAGCAAAAGTTGCTCGCTGATCAACTTGTGGATGTTACAGGATCGACAAACACTAGCTCAGATCAACTCCGGTTGGTAAAAGGGTAAGTGGATTTTACAGGATCATTAAATTCGAGCTCAGACCAACTCCGTATGGTAAAAGGGAAAGAAAAGATGATCGACGAGGAGCAAGAAAAATTCGGGGAGGATGAAAGGAAGCAGCAAATATTTCACCGAGGAACTCTGACTAATTCAAAATTTGAAGACGAGTTACCTATATGGAGGCTATATGTAGATGGCTCATCTTGCACTGCAGGATGTGGCGGGGGGATAGTTTTGAGCACTCCGGACGAGGTCAACATGGAATACGCTTTGCGTTTACAATTCAAAGCTTCCAACAATGAGGCTGAATATGAGGCCATGATCGCAGGGCTTAATTTGGCAAAAATTATGGAGGCACAGCAGGTTGTGATTTTCAGCGACTCTCAATTGATTGTAAACCAAATGATGGGAGTATATGCAGTTAGAGGAGAATTAATGATCAGATATCATGCAAAGGCAAAGGAGCTGGTGTCAGAATTTGTCGCTATTCAGCTGGTCAGAATACCGAGAATGGAGAATGCGAGAGCAGACGCCCTAGCTCGACTAGCATCAGCTACTGCACCGAGATACGACGAACAATCCCAATTGAAGTGTTAGCTGGTCGGAGTATAGATGAAGATCTGACGATGAACTTTATCACCCTTGATTTAGGACCATCTTGGATGGATCCCATCAGGGCGTATATCGAGGAGGTAGAATTGCCAATTGACAAGCTCGCAGCCAAGAAATTGAAGTTTAAAGCTGCTCGGTATGTATTAACTAATGGTGTTTTATATAGACGAGGAATTATGGCAGGTTTGCTGAGATGCGTACATCCCTCTGAGGTAAAAGAATTGATTGAAGAAATCCATGAAGGGTCTTGTGGAGCACATGTAGCAGGTCGGACACTTTTGCAAAGGGTGATGACGCAGGGATACTACTGGCCGACGATGAGGGCTGATTGTATAGCCTATGCCAAGAAGTGTGATAAGTGCCAGCGTTTCTCCTCCATCCGAAGAACTCCACAAGCATTGTTGACACCCATAACTTCCCCTTGGCCATTTGCCATTTGGGGAAGTGATTTGGTTGGCCCATTGCCAACGACCCGAGGAAGGTTCAAGTATCTCGTCATCGCAGTGGATTATTTACTAAGTGGGTAGAAGCTGAGCCACTCATTGATATGACGTACGAGAAGGTGTACCAATTTGTTTGGAAGAACATCATTTGCCGATATGGTCTCCCTCATGCTTTCATCACAGACCATGGAACATAATTTGATAACGAGGAGTTTGCCGCCTATTGTCATCAGTCAAACATTTTGAGTGTTCATTCAGCACCAGGCCATCCTCAAAGCAATGGACAAACTGAAGTGACAAACAGAACGCTGCTGAACGGTTTGAAGAAACGATTGGATGATGAAAAAGCAAACTGGATCAACGAGCTACAATCAGTACTTTGGGCTTATCGAACTACTCCCCGAGTAGCAACTGGAGAATCACCATACATGCTGGCGTTTGGAAGTGAAGTTGTCATACCTGTCGAGTTGGGCCTCCCAACACACAGGGTACTGAATTTCAATTCCCCTGTCAGCGACTTAATGAGAAGACTGGATTTAAACATGCTCGAGGAAGTTAGAGAAGAAGCAACCATTAGAAATGCTGCTTACCAGCAGCGAACAGCTCTGTTCTACAATAAAAGGGTGAAGAAGTGCGACCTGAAAGAAGGAGACTATGTGCTGAAGAAAGTAATTCAAAAACACAATAAGCTGGAAGTAAACTGGCATGGACCATACCGAGTTACAGAAGTTGTTCGACCAGGAACTTATCGAATAACAACTTTAGAAGGCGAGGAGTTTAAGAATGCATGGAATGCAGAGCACCTGCGCAAGTATTATCAATGATGTATATGTAACACAGTTCCATCAGTATAAATAAAACGAAGATATTCTGCCAAAGTCTCTCTTTTTTATTGAGAATTTTTTGGGGAATACTAGTGCTACACACTACTCGACAAAACTCGGCAAAGCTCAGACTGCTCAGCAAAATATTCCTAAAAATGCCAACCTCGGTTGGTTAGGAAATAAAATATTCCTTAAAATGTCAACTTCGGTTGGTTAGGAAACAAGATATTCCTAAAAATGCCAACCTCGGTTGGTTAGGAAACAATATATTCCTAAAAATGCCAACTTCGGTTGGTTAGGAAACGATATATTCCTAAAAATGCCAACCTGTTTGGCTAGGAAACGAAATATTCCTAAAAATGCCAACCTGTTTGGCTAGGAAACAAAATATGCTCACAAATGCCAACTTATGTTGGTCGAAAGGTACGTACATTCCCGAAAATACCAACTTATGTTGGTCGGGAGGAAAGATTATTCCAAAAAGTGCAAAAGTTGAAACAATATATTCCTAAAAATGCCAACTTCTGTTGGTTAGGAAACGATATATTCCTAAAAATGCCAACCTGTTTGGCTAGGAAACGAAATATTCCTAAAAATGCCAACCTGTTTGGCTAGGAAACAAAATATGCTCACAAATGCCAACTTATGTTGGTCGAAAGGTAAGTACATTCCCGAAAATACCAACTTATGTTGGTCGGGAGGAAAGATTATTCCAAAAAGTGCAAAAGTTGCTAACTATGGCTGGTCGGGGATAAAAACCCACCAACTGTAGTTGGTCGACAAAGAAAATTTACCGACCTTGGTTGGTCAAAAAAATTTAAGAGAAAAATCTACCAAGTATGGCTGGTCGGGGATAAAAACCCACTAACTGTAGATTGGTCGACAAGCATAATTTAACGACCTTGGTTGGTTGGAAAAATTTTAAACATTTTTTATACTCATTACTTTATTATTAAGTGATCAAGCAACAATATTGATACTTGAAACTTTTTATTACTGAGTTGGTCGACAAACAACACAATATTGTTATCTTTTTAACAAATATACACAAATATAAAGTGTTTGATAACTACAAGACAATAGCAATCAAGATTTGCAAACAAAATGAAAATCTTTCATTAAATTCAAAATAAATTACAAGTACATTGATATTGAAATGTATACTAACTATTACATAAAAAATTCCTATTCTACTGGTCTCTTCCCCTCTGCTTTTGACACAGGTTCCTCGCCAGCAGGCGGATCATTTAAAGACAGAAGAGAATTGATGAAGTTAATATCCTTCAACATCCGGACATTCATCACGGATGGTCGATCTAAAAGATGCTCGGGACGAGATACCTCAATTTGAGAATGTAAATTGTAGTCACCGAGATACTTCGAAATTAAGCTCCGAGGAATAGCCCGAGCAGCGATCCATTCCATATCCAAATTGTATAGTGGCACATGCAAGTCGAGCAACCCGGGATCATGGTAGTCCCACAGATAATGACCTTATTCGAGCTTCAACACAACTAAGGCATTCAACCAGCCTTGCTTATAGCCCTCATTATTGGCATTCTGGATACGATTATCCAAGTGGAATAGTGCTTCGTTATATCCAGCCATCCAGAACTCCCTGGGCTGTTTGTGGAATTGATATGTTAGCTTTTCTAGCTGCTCATGGAGATTATTGATGAAAAGCTCCTTATTCCCCAAGACTGACTTCTGCGCAGAGAGCTGTTTTTCTAGGTCCCTAATCTTCTTTGACATATCAGACAATGCATGGTTCTTCGCCATTAGTTGGAAGGCCTGGTTCTCTAAGGCAGACTGAGTCCTATGTTCCTCGACAAGAACCCGAGATGTTCTTGCTCGTCCCTGAGGAGCTCTTGCTCGACCACGAGAAGATGTAGAGGTGCCCAAGCTCTTCAAAGTCTCCAACTCGTCCCTCAACTTGGCGTTCTCAACCTCTAAGAACGAAAATCCCTCATCGGTCACTGGGATCAAGGCACTGGAAGTGGAGGCTGCAGACTTCAATTGTGACAGCTCCTTTTGCAGGTTGTTGCTTTCCTTTTCCAACAACTCAGCAATCTGTCTGCATTATTCGACCTCACCTCTCAAAGTTCTCTCCCTCAGATCATACCCAGTAAAAAGCTTCTCGTAGCCCTTGTCAGCCATGATCAGCTTGTACTTCTTTTCGTACCCCTCATGCAGCAAAGCAGTGGATTCTTTATATTGAAGCTGAAGGTCCTCGAGGGTGCTTTGAAGATCCTCAATCATTTCATAGTAAGCCACATTATTGGCCACTACTCGGTCAAGTAGACACTTCAGGTACTGATATGCTTCAACTGCCTATTCTGAAGCATCATGACCAAGGATGTCAGCAACTTGTGCAGCACTCAAGTCTGTGTGACCAACCTTATAGTATTCATTACATTGCTGCATCAGCTTTGTATCATGGGCAGATAGCAGTTCCATCCTGGCCAGAAACTAGCAGAGAAAGAAGAACAATCATCAATAAGAAGAATAAGCAGAGTATGAATGAAAGATAGACAACAATATGCAAAGAAAAGTTCAAGTTTTATTAGATCATAATTCAGAGTTACATCTTCTGAGTTACATTTAATAAAGAGAAACCCGAACAACACTAAACCTTTTTCTTATCCCCCAAAACCTTCTCGGGAGGCTGGGATGAAGAGGTAGGTTGCTCGGAGGGAAGAAAAAGTTGCTCGGGTAGAGTAGGCAGTTGCTCGAAGGAAGAAACGATGTGTTAATTTTCCTCGGCAGCAGGTTGGATGGTTTGGGCAAGATCTCCCATCACCATCGAAGACTCTTCAGAGGTAGCTTCGTCCTCTTCTAATTCTTCTGGAGTTGGAGGGGGACCAGGGATATGTCTCTGGAAGAGCTCGGAGGACTCATCGACCTTCATTTCCTGAAGGGCAGTAACCCGTCCATCCCTAAAGTATTTGAGACTGCCATAGTCCACTTGCGACACCATGGCAGCCAACCCCTTATCCCACCCCTTGTCCCAGCTAGAGCTGAAGGACTTCTTCACATCAGCTTTCCTCTTGGCCTTCTCCAAGGCAAGCTTCTCGGAAAGTAGGTTCTTAGCAGCCTTCAATTTATTTTCTGCCTCTTCCTTCTGCCGACTTACTTCCCGAAGTTTGGCCAACTCCTCCTCGGCAGCCTTAAGTTTATCTTCAAACTCTTCTGCAGTTTTGAGCTTCTCTTCAAGTTCTTTATTTGCCTTCTCCAAGGCATTCTTTTTCTTATCCAACTCCTTGGAGGCATCAACAATCCGAGCTTTTTTTTGCTCGGAGGAGGCAAGTTTCTTCTCCCAGACAGCTTTGTCATCAGCATAATTCTGGCGAGAATCTGCCAGAGACTTGGTAGCTTCTTCCAGAGCTCCCTTCACACTGGACAAGGAGAAAGAAGCCTTAATCGCTTCATCCTTCTTCAGGATTATATTAAAGCAGCTCGTCAACTGTGAACAGAAAAAGAAAGCAAGTTAGAAACAGAAATGACAAAGGAAATATGAAAAATTCTAAGTAAATAGACTTATAGAAGCAAGGTGACAAGCATCTAGTGAGGTAACCATATCCCGAGTAAGGTTTTCTTCAGTACCTTGAACCTCGGGAATGATCAAGGACTTTACTGAGCTCATGTCAGAGATCGGGGGAACAAAAGTGGGAACTCCAGTCCCAGCAGCTGGGGGCTGAATAATGGTGTCAGCCAAATTGACCGAGGAGCTCTTCTTCAGCCTCCTCGGGGGAACAGGTACAGATTCAACCAAGGAAGAACCCTTGGTCGGTGATATCACAATCACCTCTCCAGGATCAGCAGACCTGCTCGGAGCCACTGCGGGCTTATCAACAACCTTCTCGGTAACTTTAGCAGAAGCAACTGGAGGAGCTGCATCATTCTTCTTCGTCCCCTCCTTTGGGACATCTATCCTACTCTTTTTTGCCTCCCCAGAACCGGAGGCAGTCTTCTCAAACAGGGTAGGAGGTCTTCTCTTCTTCATCCTTTCACTTAAAGGAATATGAGATTCGGGCGATGAGCTGGTGGAAGCTGGTATTGGCTCTAATTCACTTATCACTGGACGAGCAGTGAAAGAAGTAGTGTAGCTCTTGTACTGGAGCAGATACGAAGCTGATCTAATGTGTTCGTCGGCAACACTTTGATGCAGACTCTAGATAAGTTTCAAATGCCTTATATTGACATCTGCTTCTTTTGGGCACTTCCTCTTGTTATCAACTGCAAATAAATAAACATTTGTTATCAGTGGCACATTTTATCAAACACAAAAGAAACATGATTTTAAAATAAATAAAATGAAATAAAAATAACCTATCCCATTGCCATAAGGAGGGCATCTGGGACCCTGGTAAACCTCATCTCCAGTTAATGGAGGGTGTTGCCAATTTTTTATGACAACCCCATGCTCAAAATAATCCCTATTGGCATCAGGGAGATTGACTACTAAAGCTCTATTTAAAAATCTAGTTTTTAAATAATAAATATTTTCATTAACTGCCCATCTATAGCAGTACATGATTTCTTGAATTCCTATACGAGTTCCATGCACTTGATTTAACCTATGCACCCCATTAACTATTCTCCATGTGTTGGGGGCTATTCGTGCAGGAACAACGTCAAAGTACTGACAGAATTCCAGACACAAAGAATTTGGTGGAAAAGAAAATCCACACTCAGCAAAAAGAGACTGGGGAACCAATGTCCCTCAGCCAAATGGAAGTAATTAGAAGGCTCAGAAAGCTCTTCCAAGACAACCCAAGAGGGAATGGAGAAATCAGAACGAAACTTCTCAAGAGACTCAACAGGGTAAACCATGGTGAATAAAGAAATAAAGAGGAAGGAAGAAGATCTTACAGGAAAAGAATGGATCTGCTGACAACGAACGACAGAAAAGACGAACGCACAAGAGAGTAGGAAGAGACGACGTAAAGCTCAAAAGACGAAAATTTGAAAAGGTAGAAGACGATGAGAGTGTCTGTGAAGTTTAAATACCTTGCCTTGGGAAATGGTGAAGTAATGATTACAAAAAAGGATGATTACGTTACCAGCGGCTAAAAGGGCATTAAATATTGGCGCGGGAATCAAAGCGAACAACAACGGCTAAAAAGACGAAAAGTGATGCGGGAATCGAAGCACGCAGAAAAGTCCAAAAAAGCATGATTCTACGAATTGGGAAGGAGAAATAAATACAAGGGAAATGCTCCTAAAAATCAGGAAGACTATTTAAAGCTACCACATTCCGAGAAATAATATTTCATACTCCTCAAATTTCGAACTATGAAACATTGGGGGCTTCTGTTGATACCAAATTTAATCTGTTGACGTGGACCAATCGTATGAAAACACGTGGCTATCTACATGGCAACAACAAACACTTCCGAGGAACCCACGCACTCCGAGTAACAAGACTACAACGAGGAAGACCAGTTCCCCGAGGAACTCACACACTTCCGAGGAACCCACGCACTCCGAGGAACAAGACTACAACGAGGAAGACCAGTTCCCCGAGGAACTCACACACTCCGAGGAACACTGCCTCTCCGAGGAACTCTTGAGTACCGAGAAGCTTAGGCGATCTGAGCTGCATCTCGAACAAAGCATTAATAGCTGGATAACCAACAGTTCAACTGATTCATTAAATGCTTATCATTCAGACGCACACGCAAAAAGGGCATTAAATGTATTACCTTTTCATATGTATATCATTTAATGTATTACCCTTTCACATTAAATCCTCGGGGCTATAAATACATTGTACAATCCTCATTGTAGGGAGGGGGGGGGGGATCGAGAACGGAATTTCTTGTAATCGAGAATTCCCAAACATTCAGCAATAACACAACAGTGGACGTAGGCCATTCTTATAAGGCTAAACCACTTAAAAATCTTTTGTCTCATTTATTTATCTGTGATTGAATTATTAGAGTGATCTAATTATTTACATCAACATATATATTATTTAAAAATATATTATATATAATTTACATATATATATATATATATTAAAAATATTAATCGGATCGGATTACTAACAGATCGGAGTATATGAATCCAAATCCGCTTCATTTAATACCGGGTAATCGGATAATCGGGTAATCGAGTTTTAGGCATAATCCATATCCACTTAAATGAACCGGACTCGGATTGGATAAAATTCAATCTATTGACAAGCCTAACTCAGATGACCTTTTCGAGTGCACCAGTGATCTGGAAAGGGTCAAAATAGTCCAAAATAGGCACTCGATATTATGATTGGGTTCCAAAGACTTTTTAGACATTAAAGGACTCGTATAAGGGTATAAGAGTCTTTAGGGTTAAGTGCAAAAACGGTATTAGGGTAAATTAAGGGAGTATTTAAAAGATAAGGAAGGTGGATGATAGCCCACCTTTGATATTCTTCACAAGTGAGATTGAGAGAGAGTTCAAGAGAAGAGAGAAAGAGGAAGAAATAATAAGAGGGCTTTGAGAAGAGAAAATATAGGCTATTTACGGATTCAACCCATCATCAGACGTATAGAACATGGAATTAAATTCACAAAGGCATGTAGTTACTTGCTTTAAGTTGCAATTATATGTAGTTAATCACTTTCATGATTAGGTATAAATATATGGGATTTAAAGTTATAAAGATTGAAACTTTGATTGATTGATATAAAGATATATATGATAAAGGATCTCTGATTTAAATTGATTATTAGTTGGTATTAATCATATTAGAAAATTCAAAATTAATTTTGGGTTTTAATTGATGAGCATGTAGAACTTCGATAGGAAGGTTGAACTTACAGAAATCAAATTGGTGAAAATTTTGAATTGAATGGGATTGATGTTTGATTTGTAATCCTAGGTGTTTTATACATGACTCATGGTTAATTATACGTTTTAATGCTTCTGTGACATTTGTATATTGATGTATGAGGTCAATTTTATGTTTGGAGTGGTTTGGGACCACCATTGGAGGGTTTGGAAGAGAAAAACTCGAGAAAAAAGATGACAGGAAACTAAGCAAACCGAACCGGTCCGCTGGGGGAGAAAATCGGTTTGCTTAACCAAATGGATTCGATTTGCCAGTGAACCAATTTAGTTTGATGACCTACTCAGTTTTTGTTCATGTGTTATTTAGACCCGTTGGGGCTTCTGGGGTACTGTGGGATTACTAAGGAATGCTTTATAGGGTTTGGTATGTGTGATAGGCCAACGATTAGATGGGTTCGAGTGATGAGAACCGGGAATTCAAGAGAGTGACCATTTAATTAATTAATCGAGAAGTTGGTTCGAACTTCGGGATTGAGTGAACCGTGTGTTGTGGGATACACGCACGAGTTCAGTATTATATATATATATATACAATACTGCTCTTGTGCGGACCAGCGCTCATTTTTAGAGTGCGGACCGGACATGTGTCACGTGACGGTGCCTATAAATTATCGGCTAAATTATAGGCAATCTCTCTCTCTTTTTTGGGTTCACCGCTGAATAGTACGCTTGCGTTCAAATCAAGAAATTATTTAATTAAATCTCAGTTTTTTAATTTAATCCTAAAACATGCATTTAGGTGTGATTGAAATCAATATGATCATGCAAGAATAATTAATCACACACAAAACACACAAATGAGGAAAAATCCCCCAAAGGGGCAAAACCTTTTTATTTTCACTATAATTTTGTAAGATAGGGTTACACGAATTATAATGAAAATAAGTGTAACAAAGAAATACCCTCGGGTGTCAGTTACTATCTCATCGGGTGGAATCTCCCGCAGGAACTCCAGGTGGGCCGCAATGAAGAAGAAGACGGCTTCTCCAGTAGTAAACGATCCTCTTGAAGGTTTAAAGATTCACATAATAGATGGGAGTGTTTATATGAATAAACAAGGTGTAAAACCTTAAAAAGTGAAGTCTGTTTCTGGGCTGTTTTTCGCAGAAATCGTGTTATGAAAAGACATGGAAAAATGTGTATAAGGTACATTGGTATTTATACGAAAATCGAGGCAGCAGCGTCGCTCGAACGAGATAGGCATCTGGCTCAAACGAAGGACACGTGTCGTTTGAACGACTTCGCGCGAGATGCTGATATCGCTCGAACGACAGTGCTGACTCGTTTGAACGAGCTCGTCGACCGAGGTACTCCGCTTCTCCACTTAGAAAAAATAATGCTTTTGATAAAAAATATTTCAGACTTCAAAAATTATTTTCTGAAAAATTTCCCAAATATATATGCAAATATAAACAACTCCAATAAGACATTTTACCAATAATGCGTAGTGGAGTAGTGGGAAACAGCTAAGCAGCACGTCACATGATGCACGTGTGAAGATGATGGATGCATGGATTCAGATAAAGGCCGTCATGGATGATCGTGATGATGTGCCGAATGTAGTAGTATCAGACATACAAACTGTGATCTAGGAAAAACAGAAAATTCCTAGATTCTACCCCGGACATTTATAAAATTATGTCCTTACAAATCTCCCCCTATGTCTATGCCGGCACATACATAAAAAAATTCGAATTATGCAATTTCCCTAAAACCAATGACATACACTATAATATCCCCATTAAACCCTCAAACTGAGAATACTATGTGACATGTCTTCAATCAAACTTCAGCATCTTCAAATCTTCAGCTCTTCAGAAACTCCCAAAGCTTTTCTCATCAGGGTGTGCAATCCAATAAATCAACTTTGTACCTACACACATGATATAAAGCAAATACCCGTGACAAGCAACAACTTGAAATAAAATGAAATGCTAAAATCAAAGATCAATTAAGCTTAAGCAAATCATTGATAAATCAACCAAACAAATCTCCCCCATAATTCATTCTCCCCCTTTTTATGTTGTCCCCAAATAGACAGATATGAGAAGCATAAATATGGAAAATGTCACATGGTAAAAAAAGCTTTCTATTTTTTTTTTTGAAAATTTCAAAAATTTTCTCACAAAATATACAACAAAGACACACCATGAGCAAACACAAAAACAACCAAGTCGATGATAGCGTAAATGTAGAGGTGTGATAAAATTCGATAGAAAAATCAATGCATACAAACAAGACATATGTGCACGATGAATATCGGATACTCCTAACGAATGCACTCACCATCTTCCTTAGGTGTAAAAAGATGGAAATATTAGACATTGACTCAATCAAATCGACAAATCAAAGCTCAAAATGATTTCCACACCAATAACGTCCAAAATGATTTAAAGCTTTTTCAGGACTTTCAAGGAAGTGCAAACCCGTTTAAATTCTCCAACCAAACTCCCTCAGATTTATATATTGAATAAAGGTGATCTAAATTCTCAAACTTTGGAGAATTGATGGTGAAACCTAAATGGCCCATATTTGGCATGAATTTCTTTTTATTGACTTTAAATTTCTTTGGGCTCTTTTAACCTCTTGGACCCCGGATAATAAAATTCCTCAATTTTTTAGGTCCGATTTAACGGTGGATTAATCGCAAAGGATAGATAATTACCTTTCTTAGCCATTCACCATTAAAAAAACATAATCTCACCAAACGGTTCTTTACATGCATTCCAATCTTATCAAGTTTTATCATATATGGTTCGTTGTATAGACAGAATTGAGATGAAAACACTCAAGCCAATATGTGATAGATAAGTACAATAATCGAATAAAATCGTGCATGTGTGCAATAAAGGAGATAAGGAGCCAAACATGTAGAAAGATATCACTAATCACATCTCAAAGATTCCAAACAATGTAAAGCACATGGATGCAATGATGTAGTGTCTCAAATCACTATCAAACAGTCACATGGATAAATAGAATGAAATTTGTGACTTGGCTATCTTAAATGCTCATCCATAAAAGGTGCATAATAAAATACAAAAATCTTTTTGTGCTTTTCTAAAATTTTTATAAAAATAAAATCTTTTTGGATTTTTCAAAAAATAGAAGAAGCAAAAAAAAAAAATAATGATACAAATGATACAACCTAGGAATAGGAATCATATGATATGAACATGACAAATCATCATATCCTAGACATGAACCAACCCCTCAGCCAACTGTGCAACTCCCCAAAGACTTCCTAAGACTCTCAAATCTAAGGGCATCTAAAGGCTTCGTGAATATATCGGCTAACTGAAGGTCGGTGGGTACAAAACTCAGGGATACGACTTTCTCCTCAACTAACTGTTGTATAAAGTTCTCGCGTATCCTGATGTGCTTTGTGCACGAATGTTGGATTGGATTGCGGGATACGTGTATCGCGCTCGTGTTATCACAGGAAATGGTTATGGTGTCCTGTGAAATCCCATAATCTTCCAGCATTTGCTTCATCCACAAGAGTTGCGTGCAATAACTCCTAGTGACGATGTACTCAGCCTCCACAGTGGACAAAGAGATGGAGTTTTGTTTCTTGCTCAACCAGGAGACAAGAGCAGAACCAAAATAGAAACACCCACCAGAAGTTCTCCTACAACCATCTATATCCCTGGCCCAATCGACATCCGAATAAGCGGACAAATGGTCATCAGTATCAAAGGAATACCAAATATCGTATTTGAGAGTCCCACTCACGTATTTGATAATACATTTTAGAGCGAGTAAGTGTGACTCTTTCGGGGATGCCTGATATCGCGCATTGACTCCAATACTAAAGGCTATGTCGGGACGACTGGCAGTCAAGTAAAGAAGACCACCTATCATACTCCGATACAAGGTTTGCTCTACGTCCTTGCCTGAAGTGTCCTTACTAAGCTTGATAGTAGTACTCATAGGTGTACGTGCATGCTTAGCGGAGTCTAAACCAAAAATTTTCACTAGGTCTCTAGCATACTTGGATTGGGAGATGAACATCCCATCCTCTAGCTGACGAACCTGGAGACCAAGGAAGAAAGTAAGCTCACCTACCATGCTCATCTCAAACTCACTTTTCATCTCCTCCTCAAAGTGGTGAGCATGCTGGGAGCACGTGGATCCAAAGACTATGTCATCCACATAGACCTGGGCAACCAAAATAGCACCGTCATTTCTCCTGACGAACAACGTCATATCAACTCCCCCTCTCTTGAAGCCATAGGCTAAGAGATAGGAAGTAAGCCTCTCGTACTAAGCACGGGGTGCTTGCTTCAAACCATACAAGGCTTTCCTCAGATAGTAGACGTGCTCTGGGTGCTTAGGGTCTTCAAACCCTTTTGTTTGTTCCACGTAAACCTCCTCCTGAAGAATGCCATTTAGAAAGGCACTCTTGACATCCGTCTGATATAACTTAAAGCGCAAATGACATACGATGGCGAGTAGTAAGCGGACAGACTCAAGCCTCGCAACAGGAGCAAATGTCTTCCCAAAGTCTACACCCTCTATCTGTGTGTATCCTAGAGCGATCAACCTAGCCTTATTTCTGATTATGGTACCATTTTCATCCATTTTATTCTTGAAAATCCACCTGGTACCTATCACATTGGTCTCACTAGGTCGGGGGACAAGTTTCCAGACATTGTTCTTTTTAAACTGAAGCAACTCATCCTCCATGGCAGATATCCAGTGTTAATCTTTGAGTGATTCTTTGTGATTCTTGGGCTCGACTTTGGACATGTAGAAAAGATGTCTAACAACGTTCTCTAACTGAGCATGAATCTTGACCCCTAAAGTGGGATTGCCAATAATGGCAGAGGGACCATGACTCTTACGAACCCAAGCAGGCGTGTCCCCTAACACAGGAGTAGGGTCCACAGGGTGAGGGTGAGGGTGAGGTACAAGTAAATCGCTGCCAGAAAAGTCCTCATCCTCACACTGAAAGCTAGAACCAATAAATGTCGAAGGGTCGTCATCTTGCACGGTGACGTTTATTGACTCCATAACCTTAGAGCTGTTCGGGTCTACTATTTGATGAAGGTGACTCTACCTTCCTTATACTCCTCTAGGTAGGTAAAAAATGAGGCATCACCTGTCATAAGTCTGGAGCACCCACTATCAAAATACCACTTTGAAGTATTATGTGCTTTGAGAGCGACATGAACAACAAGGGCCTTTTCATATTTCTTAGGCACCCAAGAAGTGGTAACCTTTTGTTTACCCTTGTTGTTGCTATTTTTAGCCGGGATGTGGGAAGCATTCACGGACGACAAAGACATCCATCGGAATTCCTCCATAAAACTCTATGATGTAGCAGCTAAAAACTCAACACGCTCTCTCAGACTAGAAAAATCATCAGTACGATGTGGTGGAGCAGTAGTATGTCATGTTCGGCCCAAACCATGGCAAAACTCCCTGAGGTGGCATTTTTTTTTGCAGTACATGTAAAAGAACACAGTCTTAGGTGGACCTGGGTTTGCTTTTCTTGGTCGAACTCTTCTTCATAGTTTTTGATGATAACCATATGGAGTCGTAGTAAACTCAGGAACTGGTCCAGGTGCAATTTGGGACGTGGAGGCACCATCATAACTTATTCCCTGCCTATCACTAAAACCTAAAGCGGGGCCGAGGAGCATCTTTCCCATCTTTCTAGATCTGTTCTCGATTTGAACCTTGACTTCCCGTGCTCTCTCAAGATCATGAGTAAGCTGGGCAATAAGGTCTTCAAGTTTCTTCCGAGTCTTCAGTGAGGAATGGAGATCACTCGTAAGACTAGCCACTTGTTTAGTCAAGTCCCCTTTCTCTTTCTCAAAACCACACACTCTCTCTCCAAATAGTCTCTATCTCTCTTTAAACAAACTTTTTTTCTCAACAGAGGCAGACTCTCTCTCTCTCTCTCTCTCTCTCGCTTTTCTTAAATCTTCCTCTAACACGGTGATCCTAAGAACTAACGCTTTTTTACGCTTTTTGGTTTTAAATGACTTATTATATAACTCAGCGTAGGCGTGTTGAATATTACTCTCGCTCTCACTTGCATCATCCTCCCCCTCACTCACATCGCTCTCACTATTGAGGTGTCCCTGTGAAGTAGAATCCTCATCGTCGTGAGGAGTACTAGAAGTGCTCACATGACTAGCCATGAATATGGTGAAGTTACACTCATGCGATGACTCGTCTCCAGAGTCCACCGACTCGACCTCACTGTCGTCACTAAGGGTAGCATTAAGGACAACTTTGCCTTTTTCTCTGTTCAGCCTAGTAGCACACTCAAAAGCTCTATGACCCCTACCGTCGCACTCATAGCATCTCTCACTCTCTTTCTTAGGTGGGTCTTTAAAATCTTTTTCATTTTTCTTTTCAAATTTATTTTTCTCAAAATTCTTTTTATCTTTGAAGTTTCCACTTTTCATGAATTTAAGAATTTTCTTGAAATTTTTAGCAAACAGGGCCAAATCATCTAAATCAAAGTCACACTCAGAGTCTGACGTATCTATCTCTCCTTTTCTAGATGAATCTCCCCTCTTTCTTGCCGACCCCCTCACTCTTTCTCTCCTGGGCATTAAGTCCAATTCCCTTATCTTTAGGCTTAACAGATTTAAGAAACATATCAATTTCATACGTTTGTAAGTCTCCTACAAGTTCCTCCAATTTAAGCGTGTTTAAATTACCCATAGAATTTAGCACAATGAATTTAGGGATATAACGCTTAGGCAGTGATCTAAGAATCCCTTTAACAACTCTAGCCTTAGGAATGTGTTCACAAGATTAAAGCTAGTGTTTACAATATCAGACAATCTAGCATAAAATTCATCAAAACATTCAGTCTCAAGCACGGTGATGGTTTCAAATTGAGTTGTCAAATTTTGCAGTTTAGACTCTTTCACAGCATTAGTTCCTTCATGGGTAAGTTGCAAATCATCCCATGCCTCTTTTGACGTGGTGCACGTCATTATCCGTTTGAACTCATCAGGTGTGACGGATCCAAAAATAACACTTAACCCCTTTGAATTAAAAGATTACAATTTAAATTCTTCTTCAGTCCATGCATTTACAGATTTTAAACTAGTCACGTTCTCAACAGTGATGGAGGGAGGTGTCCACCCTCTTTCAACCAAAATCCAGACACATTCATCAATGGCTTTTAACGAAGATCTCATGCGGGCTTTCCAGCATGCATAGTTTGTCCCATCAAAAACTCGCATTTTATTATATAATTTCTCCATTGAACACACCTTTTTCAAAAATCAATTTTTTCAGAAAATTGATATCTTAGAAAAATTTTGCGGAAAATTACACGTTATAATTGTGTAATTGGCTCTAATACCAATTTGAAGAGTGCGCTTGCGTTCAAATCAAGAAATTATTTAATTAAATCTCAGTATTTCAATTTAATCCTTAAACATGCATCTAGGTGTAATTGAAATCAATATGATCATGCAAGAATAATTAATCAGACACAAAACACACAAATGAGGAAAAATCCCCCAAAGGGGCAAAACCTTTTTATTTTCACTATAATTTTGTAAGATAGGGTTACACGAATTATAATGAAAATAAGTGTAACAAAGAAATACCCTCGGGTGTCGGTTTCTATCTCATCGGGTGGAATCTCCCGCAGGAACTCCAGATGGGCCGCAATGAAGAAGAAGACGGCTTCTCCACAAATTACTCCAGATGAGTAGTAAACAATCCTCTTAAAGGTTTAACGATTCACATAATAGATAGGAATGTTTATGTGAATAAACAAGGTGTAAAACCTTAAAAAATGAAGTTTGTTTCTGGGCAGTTTTTCACAGAAATCGTGTTGTAAAAAGACTTGAAAAAATGCGCAGAAGGTACACTGGTATTTATACGAAAATCGAGGCAGCGGTGTCGCTCGAACGAGATAGGCATCTCGCTCGAACGAAGGACACGTGTCGTTTGAACGACTTCACACGAGATGCTGATCTCGCTCGAACAACAGTGCTGACTCGTTTGAATGAGCTCGTTGACCGATGCACTCCGCTTCTACACTTAGAAAAAATTCTGCTTTTGATAAAAAATATTTCAGACTTCAAAAATTATTTTCTGAAAAATTTCTCAAATATATATGCAAATATAAACAAATCCAATAGGATATTTTACAAATAATGCATAGTGGAGTAGTGGGAAAAAGCTGAGCAGCACGTCGCATGTAGCATAATGCACGTGTGAAGATGATGGATGCATGGATTCGGATAAAGGCCATCGTGGATGATCGTGATGATGTGCCGAATGTAGCGGTATCAGACATACAAACTGTGATCTAGGGAAAATAAAAAATTCCTAGATTCTAACCCGGACATTTATAAAATTATATCCTTACAACCGCCAGGTGACACATGTCCGGTTCGCACTTCTAAAATGCGAATTGATCCGCACAAGAGCAGTACTGTGTATATATATATACACCTGTTTATAATGAACATACCTACTCGATAGTGTTATCGCAGGAGGTTACGCATAGTGAGTAATCCGCCCCGGCATTTACCAGTGGGTGTCAGATTGGTTCCCCGGGTCATAGGATTGTTGCATGGACACTATCCATGTGTGAGGATAAATATCGGTTTGAAGACCGGGTGGGTGCGATGCAGTACAGTTGCAACCCCCAAATATATGTCTATGACTGTCTCCATTGTATGTATTTATGTTTGGGACCGGTCGTGAAATTTTGACCTAGTGGCTCAGTGTGATGCGTGATGTATCGAGCTGGATAACACACGAGGGATGTATCCATGCTTGGGGATACGGTTATACGTTTATAGTGAGTGATATATATGTATGTTTATATGATATCACGTGTATATATATTTATAGTATGAGTATAGTTATGTTATGTTTATTACGTGAATATTTATCTATAGCAAGTGTGTTGCTATAATATTTTTATGAACGTATACCTAATGAAGGTAGTTATCCTTAGCTAACAGAGAATATTAGTAAGGTTGGGTTTGGATAGCAGTTAAATGCGCTAGTTAGACAAGGTAGTTTAACTAGGATAATAAATGAACACGTTAGGTGTGCATTGTAGTAGAGAAGTGAAATTTTATCTCATGTGAGTGAGACTTGTTAATTATAAAAGTAATACACTACAAGTTTTAATCGATTTAAAATAATTATCTACTTGCAAAATATTTTTTACTTTTCGAGTTTTAACCCGCGGGCAATTATTTTCCTTTATTTTTCTTTTTAATTCCCTAGGTGTGCAGCAGTACCAACTGAGACCGTAAAGATATCCATTATTTTTGTTGCAGTTACTCTGGATGCTACAGGATTGTTTTAGACACCTCAGCTTCTTCTATCCATATTAGATCTTTCCAGTTTTCAATTTGGGCATGTCGCCCGTAGATGGATATGATTTTATATTATTGGCAGATGTTTTATTTTAGTACTCAGTTGTCATTCAGTTATATTTAGTGGATATTATTATTTGGTGACTGATGGTTTATTCAGTTCACACTCATTATTTATTAATGCACGAGATTTATGTTATTAATTATGTTGTATGGTTTTATTCATTTTATTTATATTATTTGTTATGATAGTGATGTTGAGAATGAAACCATACTGAGGTCCCTGTTTTATTTTACTAGAGGGTTGGCCACCCGGTATTAGAATAGGCGGGTTGTCACAGTTGGTATCAGCGCATCGGGTTCTAGTGTCCTTAGGATTTGAACTTGCCATATTGTATGCGTTGTGTTTATTTAATATAAAGCCCTATATTTAGAACTGTTGTTTCATATTGTTCATTTAAATTCTTTTGTTATTATTTATTATTGAAGCGAATCTCATATAATTTCGGTTTGGTTTCAGATGCCAAACAACAAGAGAGGTAGACTAGCACATATCGTTAGGAGGGTCGTAGAGGAGGAGGCTCTGTCGGAGCCGCAGGCCACTTAGGGGACTGTCATCGCAACAGAGACCGCAACTATTGTCTCACATGCGGTTAATTCCGGAATGACCACCCTAGCATAATATTTTCCCCAGGCACAGCCACAGCAGCAGGGACAGCAACGGTTCAGACTCACCCAGTGCCTTCAGTTTGGGAGTGAGTCAGAGAGGCCTTCCAAAAAGGCCATCTGTCGGAGTTCTAAGGGAGTGCGGATATGGTTGCATATAGCTAATGGAAGAAGGATATCCAGAGGCATTTGCATATGGTTGAGTGCAGCGACACTCATGTAACAATGTGCATTTTGGGGAATATTTAAATTACACGTAATTTAATTAATTTGAGAAATAAAGTAAATTAAATAAATTTCAATGAGTGAATATTGGATTAATATATATGTGTCATTATATTTACTTGTGTGATAAGTAATTGAAATTGTATTATTTCTTATTACACCGTATGTGGGTAAAAGCTACGGGTTGACGGGATCTTATTTGGGACGCGCGTGTGGGGGCGTGCTGGGAATAAGAAGGTAAATTGATGATAGATGACTCAGATGGTGATTTCGAGTGCACGGATGATCTGGGATGGGTCGAGGATATTCAGAATTAGGTATCCGGGGGATATAAGCGGGTTCCGTGGACCTTTTAAGCTATACGGGGCTCGTACGGGGATATTCGAGTCATTTTAATGTTATAATTTAACCTAATTTTGGGATCAGGGGAAGATAAAAGGATTTTAGAGAAGTGAGGCAACCACATATCATTCTAAATCATCTTATCTTGAGAGAAATGCAAGAAGAGATGGGGAATTCAAGGGAAAATTTATGAAAACCATGTCAGGAGGAGATTAAATAATTTTGGGGGCTTGGATTGTTGCGGATTGGGGATCTCAGGGAGAAAGATCATATTTATACAATTTGAGGAAAGTGTTTAACTTTATTTAATATTATATGTTGTGTTTTAGTTCATATCATGATTAATGAAAAACAAATATGAACTTTTAGGTGGGATTCACATGACAAAATGGGATTTTTGGAAATGAATCTATAGAAATAAAAGTGATTGTTTATCTCATATGAAACCTGAATTTAGTTCATATAAAAGGTGAAATATTTATGAGAAATCTGAATTTAAATTGTGATGAATAAATGTTATCTTAAAATTATAGATCTGAAAAAATAGTGAAAAGGGGTATTAGAATTAATGTGGATTAACTCTGAATAATTGATGTTGGATCCCACGTTAAAGATGATTTATTCGATCAATTGATATATGAAAACATGTATATTGATGATAAGTAATGTTTGGGCTAATTTTAAGTAAAAGAAGAGCAAATAGAGAGGCCAAAAATGAAACTCAAAGAGACAAAAACGAAAGGAATGATAAGTGTCACTTTGGAGAGTTTTAGATCTTCTTTTTCAGTGCTTTCGGAAGATATTTGAGAAAAACTCAAAACATATACCTAACTCAATTTTTCTTGTCGAATCCAAATCTAAAGTCAGATTGGTGATTTGGATAATTTTTGGATCTTATTTTTTTATATTTTTAAAACTGGCCTATAATTGTGGGTTTCAACTCTGTTCGGTTGCCCTGCTCAACCTAGGTTATGTGTTTTGATGTGTTATTGATTCGATTGGGATCCGGGTTATTTTGGAAGGTTCATAAAGGGTGTTTAAAAACTTATGGGATTTTTGGAATATAGTATTACCGTGGGGGTAGTTGGGAATAAAATCGAGGTATTGATTTAGGAGCGTTTAAGATGAACGACACTCGAAAATATATTTATGGATTCAAATGGGAATTTCAGATGGAATATGGACGCGGGTTGGATTGAGATATGCTTAGTGTCCAAAATAAAATATAATCGTGATATAAAATAATTAAGTGACAACTTATGGATTTGAGAGAACTCGGAGAATATAGGCTAGTGCTACAAGTGACATGCATGGTTAACTAATTTTTAATTTATACATATACGGGTATAGAAATAGTATATATATGTATGAATATATTTCTATGTGATTGACATATGTGAAACATACAAAATCTAGTGGATGTTATCGGTGGAGGTTGCGCGTAGTGGGCGGTCTATCCTGGTGAATCACAACAGGTGTAGTATCGGCTCCCGGGTCATAGGTCTGTTGCACGAACACACTATGTAAGTTTTGAGTCCAGTGAGGTAATGTGCTATGGCGATGACCCACAGATTTATGACTATGACCACCTCCGGTTTATGTTACGATTATGTTTTGGTGATGTGATTCCGACCCGGTGGCCCAAGTTGAGGTGTGTATCTCCGGTGCCTGATAGCATACTAGAGAATGCATCCACGAGGTAATGCTCTGGGGATTGCAGTTATACATATATAGTGAGTGATATATATATATATATATATATATATATATATATGCGTGTGTAAATGTATATATCGTCGAATTAAAGGATATTATGAACAACAAATTTATATGAATCCGAGAGGACAACTCGGGGATGCTATGTGTAAATACGTATATAAGTGTGAAGAAAATATATATGGGTATATGACATTGAGGTGTGAAGGTTGAATTAATAATTAGAATAAATTTATGTGAAGTGAAGTGATAAATTATAAACGAGGATTACAATCATAAAGCGAATGTGAAAGCTAACTGAGAATTTAAAGTAAAATAAACTATACGTGTGATACAGGGTAGCGTATGGGACTAAAATTAGTGCAGAGGTACTAGGTAAGCTAGGTAGCATATGATGATGTAGATGATCACCACTCATAGCAGCCCAAGCTCTAGATAAGTCATTAATGGAGATTTAATCACATAAATGTAAGTATGTAAAGAAGGAGATGAAAGAGATAGAGAACACATAAATATAAGTGGTTCGACCGGAGCCTACTCCACTGTGCAAGAGGGGTATGAGTGTTTTATTATTGAAAAGCACTGAAGGTCGTGAATTGTATTCACTTAAGCTTTCTCTCTCTATGTTTAGAAATGGACAAGTTTTTATCTAGGTAAATAATAATTCGATCCTTGATGAAAAAGATGGAGTTGACATATATAGGCTTGGGGTGCACATTGTTCCCCCCAATTATGCACCTGGTGTGTATGGGGTGAGCTATCCATTATAAGAATGCCATATGTCCTCTACACAAGCACATTATGATGATGAAATATTCCCTCATATGGGCAGGAGATATGTTGTAATGGTATGTCCACGTGGCTTGATGATGCAAAAGTCACGTCCCTCATGAATTACTAAAGTCGACATTATTGGTCTCGATCAAGCCCAGACTATGGGGATGGGATCTAATTAGATAATTTCAAGACTGTAGGGATCGTTTTAGGAAGCTCGTGGTGGTTTCGGCCTATTAGTGCGGTACGAGGCCGACACATTGTAGGGGCTAAAACACGGAGTCATCCTCAGACTCTAGAATGAACCTTCGTACGTGACTACAACTATTATGAGGATGAGCTCTCAGAGGCCGAGACTCGTAAATGTGGTCCCACTGTGCTTTGGGCCAATGTGTAGATGAGTCTGATAGAAATTGATCAAGGGTTATGGTACTGGTTCGAGTATCGTCTAGGACGAGGTTACACTTATGCAAATCAATCAACCCTAGACCTTAGTCTTTAATGTGAATGGACGGCTGAGAGGTATAGTCGATCGACCTCCATAAAGAAAAGACCCTCCAGTGTTAGTGGATATCTGGGACATGTGAACGGGACTTGTTGAGGTTGAGGGTCTTTTCAGTGTCCCGGACTGAAGCTTCATTCAAGTGTCCTTAATAGGATGTGTCAATAAAGGGGTGATTGACGTGTTTGCTAAGAAGTGGCGGAAACATGCCTGTTTAGGGACTCGCGCTCTAATGATGTGTGTCTAAAGAAATGTGCGAATCATTACGCCATTTGAATACCCAAAAAATCTCAACCTTTCTCTTTCTTCTCTAATTTCCATTCCCGCTCTCAACTGTTTTCTGTAAACCTCAAACCTTTATTTTCTCTTTCTTCAAACCACCTCCATCTAGTGAGCTTCGCGTCCCATTTTCATTCCGATGTCCTCCTTTCAGTTCAAGTAACCCTCATCCTTATTTTTTTCTTCATTCATCTCTTATTCTGTTGTTTCTTAGAGTTTTTTTTTATTTTTCGATGAGTTTTGAACTTTTCGACAACCGCCCATAGTGGTTTTAGGGGTAGTTTAGTGGATTTGTGGTATTTTTAGGGTTGTAGAGAGCTGAGAGTAGTTTTTTTTGGTAAGAGAGCGAGCTTTCTGTCGTCGATTTAATTCTCCGATGGACATCCGATCATCTTCTTTGGTGGTCTTCCCTCCTTGTTCTTGACTGGTTTGTTTAAAAATGACCGGGCTTCTTTCATTTTAATTTTTTAGTCAAATTAAGTCAAACCTTTTCTTGTTGGAAGTACATAAGACTATACGAATTGGGTGAGCAGTTCCCGTACTTGAGAGAACATATTCTCAGGGAGATTCGTAGGGTTGAGCTGAGGTCGAGTCTAGACTTCCCATTAACCCACCTTCCTTAGTTGTAGTTCATCCTCCCCACTTTTCACATATCCATTACTAATCGAGACTAGTGTTATTGTCATCAGCAGTGACTTTATATCTAATAGCTCTTCACAAGGGTCATAGGCTGATTCCTCATCCTCGGGTTACAATCATTCTACTTCTAAGGGATCTGAGAAGGTGAATTCCTTTGACGAGGCCATGTGAGTCCCCTCATCTCGTTTTGACAATTCTGGTGTTGTCGAGTCCAGCAATAGAGGAAACCCCCAAGAGTTAGATAAAGACGAGTTAAGAGTGGATGTTGTTTATTCACTGCCCCCAGTGGCTATTCCTCTATCTACTATGACTAGGGCCGAGTACTCCTCAAGATTCCAAAGCGATGCCCCTGTCGTTGATCTTAAAGACGAGGATGATGATTTAGATGAGAAACCACTTGACGCATCATATGCTGTAAACTTTTGCATCACTATCAGAGATACATACTTTCTGATGTGGAGGCACCTTTATAAGATCAATTCCTTCATTACTATGAGAGTTCCGGATGACGGCGAGAGATCTTACGATGACCGAGAGGGGGAGGTGGTTGTATATGAACAAATGTTCAAGGTTGTCTTTAGGCTACCAGTCCACTCTAGCATCAAAACTATCCTTACCAGCCTAGGGCTTCCCCGGTTCAACTTTCCCCAAATACCTTTAGGATCATTGACATTATCCAGTTATGGATATTATTCAATGATACTAACCATCCTATTAGTATCTTCCAGGCATGTCATGCTATGTGCACAATTAAAGCTCAACCCGATAATTTTTACCTCATAGCCACGAAGGCCACCCAAAAGGTATTGATTGTGAACCATACCTCTAACCATCATTGGAATCCCCAATACTTCTTTATGTTAAGAGCTTGGGAGTTTTTTATTGACGCTCCATGCAGTGCTTCCGAACCAAGGGTTCCCAAAAAATAGGGGAATGCATCAATGTCGGCCAAACTTGACACCAACCTAAGTATTGACAGTCGATAAAATATTGATCATATTCCGTCTTAGGGCAAAGAGGGCAGCTTAGTCGAATTTGAGGAGTTGATGATTCCTGTTTTTTTAGAAAAGATGGGTATGAGGGTTGACTCCCTATCCAAGATGTGTAAGATAAAAAATTTCATAACTATACTGTCATCTCTTCTTCATATACTAATACTAACCATCGTCTTTTGTTCTTAGGTCGTCCAGTCGACACACCAGAGGAAGTTTGGAAAATGGCCGCCCCAGTTTAGCTAGTATGCTAAACAAATTGTCAATCAAGAATCCCACACCCCTAACCAAAAAGATAACAATTGACGGGCTCTGCCAGGTCGAGGGGTCAAGGAAAAGAAATAGCAAGTTGAGGGTGTCTACGCTGGTCCCCCACCCTCGAAGAAATATAAGAAAAATGGTTCATTCCAGGCCTTCGCTGGCCAAGACATACCTATATCCACTGATGCCATCCTCGCTGCTAGGTTTGAACAACTGGCCATTACTGCCGACTCCCTGATCGACAATAAGAAATGGGCTAAGAAAATTGTCGATTCTATAATAGCCGAGTTTGGTAGGAGGTTTCTCCAAGCCA
The DNA here is from genome assembly GCA_949130495.1 of Sambucus nigra. Lineage (NCBI taxonomy): Eukaryota > Viridiplantae > Streptophyta > Magnoliopsida > Dipsacales > Adoxaceae > Sambucus > Sambucus nigra. The sequence continues at coordinate 424,716,230 of OX422217.1, read as the reverse complement.
TGAACCCTCCTTAGTTAGGGGACTTTTCCCTATACAAGGCTACTTTGGTACGAAGGTTTTAGTTTTAAATTGCTAAAGTATTGTCTCGTCTTATGCTAACTTAGTCTTCCTTGGTTTCGCAATCTCTGCTTCCCCTTAACTAAATGCATAAGTGGATCTAGGGGAACATTCCTATGGTTCGTCAGGCAGTTGAGGCCATCCAGGCTAACGAAACTTTGAAAAAAACCCTGAAGGAAGTTGAGATAATCCATAAGCAGACAATTGAGAAGTTTGAGAAGAAACAAGCGAACGAGCTAACAGTTCAGAAGAAGGGCTATAATGCCCAAATTAAAGATCTCCAGCTCAAGCATAATGCCGGGGTTGAAGAGGCTGTCAGGAACGCTGTCAAATCCTTCAAAGCGTTTGAGGTGCTCAATGGCTATGGCTTCCAATACCTAAAAATGGAGGCCAATATGGCTTTTCATTGGGCTTTTCTTAATTATCCTAATCTCGGTAAGGCCGATCCTAAGTTGGCTGAGAACCTGAAGGCTTTCAACTTTGCTGACCTGGGTACCTGCGATTGCGCTGGGAAAAGTAAAGGCTAAGGCTTTCACTATCGACACTACTGTGGCTGAGACCACAGTTCAGGATGGCACGAAGGTAGTTGATAGTAGAAGCGTGGGAGAAGAGGTTCAGACAAAACTCGATATTGATGATGTCGTCTAAGAGGAGTCTAACCAACATAAAAAAACTTTAGTTTCGATTTTTATTAGGTGGCCATCTGTGGCTTATACCCCTATCTTCTGTAACCATGCTCAAACAATTCCTCTCTTCCTGACCTTTTGAACAATGTCTGACAGTGGTGTAACTTTTCACATTAATGATATTTTGATAATGCATGGTGTTCCTTTGATAATACATAGTGTTCCGATCTTTTGATCAAGTGTAGAGTCTGTATCTTCCTATCTTATCACCATTGAATGGTGTTCCAAATATGATGCTCATGGTTACACTCTTGACTTTAATACATTACATTCATCATAATAAACTGGCATTGAAGCAACCATAAAAATCATTTTTATTTTTTTTACCACTTAAGTGATGTTATGCATTAATCCCCCCTCTCGACGTTGTTGGGAGTGTATGGACAAGACAAGACTCTCCATACACTCTCAAATCGTCGAGAGAGTTATGACCTTTAATTCACCATATAAATAATGTTGAAGCAACCTTGATGGTGTTTTTTAACTTGTGTTTTTCACCACTTAAGTGATGTTGTGCATTGATCCCCCCCTCTTAGCATTGTTAGTAGTGTATGGACGAGACAAGACTCCTTATATATTCTCAAGTGGCCGAGAGAGCTATGAGCTTTAATTCACCATATAAATGATGTTGAAGCAACCATAAAAATGATTTTTTACTTGTGTACCTAAGTGATATTATCATACTGATTCTCTCTCTCTCTCTCTCTATCTCCCCTTCTCTCTATCTCTTGGTCTTATTGGGAGGGCATGGAGGAGATGAGACTCTACACGGACTCTCGTATTACCGAGAGTGAGTTATAAACTAGTTCATAATAAAATGATGTTCCTTTATTTAATCAATTCAATCCATGCAATAAATGATCACAATAAGAAGGTTAAATATGAGCCAACACTTTATTTCTTCATTAATATTGTCATACAAATGAAAGCAACACTGAAATATATTAGTTTGAGAGGCTGCACTTGGTAAAGATAAATATTGATAATATTTATTCAAGTGGTCGGCATTCTAAGGGTTGGATAAGGGATCACTATCTAAGTTTTCCAACCTATAAGTACCCGATATGACCTCTTCGATCACCCTGTACGACCCGTGCCAATTAGGATGGAATTTGTTCTGCTTTTACCAAACCTTATTCAAAATTAGATCACCCACGGCTATTAGCCCAGCCTTCATCACTTATTGTAAAATCTGTCAGCTCTCTGTTGGTATGCTGACTATCGGACTTTTGCGTCCTTTCGTCTATCTTTAATTAAGTTTAAATTAAGCCTCTTCTCTTCAGCGTTGGCCTCTGGATCGTATTCTTAGACTCTGTGGCTAGGAAGTCCAAGTTCAGTGTGGATAACTTCCTCGAACCTGTATGCTTGCATGAACGGTGTCTTGCCTATCGATGTCCTTTCAGTCGTCTTGTAAGCTCACAGGACCCCATGTAACTCTTTTGTCCACAAACCCTTAGCATCTTCTAACTTCTTTTTTATTTCATCAATTATTATTCGGTTAATGATCTTAGTTTGACCATTAGCTTGTGGCCGACCTGGTGCTGAGTAAAACTACTTGATGCCGACCCTCTCGCAGTAGGTTTCCAATGACTGGTTCTTGAATTATTTACCATATTCGATATCAAAGTACGGGGCAAGCCGTGTCGGTAGATGATATTCCTCTAGATGAACTTGAATATTTTAACTTCAGTTATGGAAATCATAGATTTATCTTCTACCCATTTTAAAAAATAATCGAAGCCACTATCAGATATTAATAATTACATGTTGCCTTAGGAAGAGGACCCACTAAGTCAACCCCCCAAACTGCAAATGGCCACGAAGTAAGTACAGACGGGCAAGGTTGATGAGGCTGGTGAGGGATACTAGTAAATCTCTGATACTTGTCACACTTTCTTACATAATCAGCTTCATCTTTGGCAAGTATCAGCCAATGATAACCCTGGGTAACGATCCTTTTAGAAAGAGACCATCCACCGAAATGACTTGCACCTGAACCTTTATGGACGTCTCGTAGGATGTAATCTATCTTATTAGGGTGAACACACCTAAGTAGCGAAAGTAAAAACCCTCTCTTATACAGTACGTCACCAATGATGATTTTGCAGCCCGATATCGGAGTTTCTTCCTCTCGGCCTTGGAGTTAAGGAGCTAGCCGTCCCGAATGTATTTGATCAAAGGATCCATCCATGATTCCCCCAAATTTAGATTTAAGCAAAACATAAGCCCATTGTCTTCTTCTTCAATGTTCGGCTTCTGCAGGATCTTAACAAGAACAATTCGTCTGCTTTTGTTTCTTGTGGACAATGCTAGCCTATCCAGAGCATCACCTCGACTATTTTTAAGCCTAGAAACATTCCTGATCTTAACTTATCTAAAGTTTATCATTGCCTTTCTTAGTCACGCTAAGTACTTGGACATCTTCTCATCCTTGGCCTCATAGATGCCTAGTATTTGGTTAACAACTAATTGCGAATCACTATGAATAATCATTTTGTCGACGTTCAGTGCCTTAGAGAGAGAGAGGCCTACCATCAATGCTTCATACTCTGATTCATTGTTGGATGCCTTAAAGCTGAATATCAAGGCATACTCTATATTTGTTACATTCGACGTGGACCATATTCGTCCTGCACCACAACTATTTTTACAAGATGACTCGTCTACAAACAGACTCTAGGTCGGGCCTCCCCCCGAGAGAGGGCCCTCTGATAAAACTCCCTCTTTGAAAAGAAAATATTTTTCGGTGGCATTGGCTTTCGCAATGTTGGCTGGGACAACGTTTACCATAACCTCCTTTGTTACAATCGCTGGTACTTCTATTTTTTTGACTTCTTTCTCTGCATCAGCCTATGTAAACTTGGCCACCAAATCTGCCAAAGCTTACCCTTTAATTGCATTATTTGGTTGGTAAATGATGTCAAACTCACCTAACTCAACTGACCTGGCCATTAACCTACCTAATTTCTCACGTTTACGAATGGCCTGCCTTAAAGGAGTGTCGGTGAGCATCACTATTGTATGGGCTTGAAAGAAGGGCTTCATCTTCCTTGAAGCATGTATCAATGTGTAAACCAGTTTTTCCATTCTTAAATACTTGAGCTCGACCCCTTGCAAAGCCTTGTTATTGAAATACAACGGCTTTTAAACACCCTTATCTTCACGGACAATGGTCGCACTGATTGCAGACTCTGACACCGCCAAATACAAAAATAACTTCTCCCCTTGAATGGACCGAGACAGCAGCATGAGCAACCCTTGATGTGTTTTTAGCTCTTGAAAAGCTTTAACGCACTCTTTGTCCCAGATGAAATCTTTCCTTAAAATTTTGAAAAATGACAAACATTTATCCGGTACCCGAGAGATGAAATGGTTGAGCATTGCGACTCGTCCCGTTAGCCTCTAAATGTCTTTGGCATCTGCATATCAATTAATGCTTTGATTTTGGTGGGGTTGGCCTCTATCCCCCTTTGATTCATGATGAAGCCGAGGAACTTTCCTGCACTAACATTGAACACACACTTGGCAGGATTTTACTTCATCTCGTATTTATCCATTATGTTGAAGGTATGTTCAAGATCGGCCACATGATCCTCGGCCTTCATACTCTTAGTTAGCATGTCGTCCACATAAAATTCCATGGTTTCCCGATCTACTCTTCAAAAATATTATTCACCAACCTCTGATAGGTTGCTCCTGCGTTCTTTAGACCGAATGACATTACCTTATAATAATATGTTCCTTTATTCGTGATAAAGGAGGTTTTCTCGACGTCAGCCTCGTGCATAAAAATATTATTATAATCCGAGTACACGTCCATTAAATTCATCAATTCATGTCCATCTATAGCATCAACCATCTGGTCAATTTCGGGCAAGAAAAAGCTATATTTGGAAAAATCCTGATTTAGGTCAGTGAAGTCGACACACATCCTCCACTAATCATTGTCCTTCGACACTATAACAACATTGGACAACCAGTCTTGATATAGAACTCATAGATTGACCTCGGCTGCCTGTAGCTTTTCCCTTGCATGAGTTCTTCTACCCTACTTCACAGACTTTATTTTTCATCAATATTCAGTCGATGGCATATAATACCGGGGTCAATCCCCCACATGTCTCCATGGATTTAGGGAAAAATACCCTGTCTTTTTCTTAGCAGCTTCACTAACTATTCCTTGATTGCATCTTTTAGGGATGAACTGACTTGGATGTTTTTTTCGGCTCGTCCTCATCGAGGATGAAGAATTCTACCTCTTCGATCGGTTCACCTTTTTTTTAGCTTTTTCTCTCGTCTCTCGGGTCGAGAGTATCAATGTTGTACGAGGTTGTGGCTCTCTTATGGGCCTCCTTACTACAACAATTCTTACATTTAACTGTGAAATTTTTAGCCAAAAGTTTATATTTCGTTGCTGATAGTTTTTGGCAACGAAATTATTTGGTAGCAAGTACGTGGCAAAAGGCCCGTCGCTGAATGTAGATGGCCAGGAAATTAACTTTCGTTGCCAATTATTTAGGTCATTTGCCACAAATTTTTTTTCTCGGACAATTATCATATTTAGGCTACAATTTATTTTGTAGATAATTGTCTAACATTTCGTTGCTAAATGTCTTCAATTCATTGCCAATTTATCAATAAACTAGTTTAAAAGCTTTTAGCTACGAAATTTACAATTTGTTTTGTAGTTAATTGCTCAATATTTTGTTGTTAAATCTCTTCATTACGTTGCCAATTCTATCATATGAGCTTTTAGCTACGAAATTTATTTCATTGTTAAATGTTGATGAATGATTCTTAATCATTAATTTTTCAATAATAAACTATCAAATCTTATTTATCAATTCCATATTTAACTACTAAAACATTGATTTTGGTAATGGAGTGTTTCAAAATATATATTTTTTTATTTTGAAAATGAATTTGATAGATCAATGTATACCACCAAATTTAAACAAATTACCATTTAAAAAAAACACATTCGTTAAAATCCAAAAAATAACTAAGTTATCATAAGCAAAATCCATATTAAGTCACGTACACATACATTATCAAGTTACCTAAACATTGGTTAAAGGACGTAGAAGTCCCACATATCATCCCCTTACAAATAACAAATATCCATGGTGCAAAAAAAAACTTAAACTAGTTAAAGGAGTTATAAGTCTCAGATTCCATTTACAAACCTCAAATGTCATAACTTCATGGTGCCCCAAAAATAACTTCTTGTCACGTAAAATCTGCAATGAAGAAAATATAATATCATTAGTTAAGATAAAGTTGGATTGATTTGTCTTTATCATGAAAAACTTATAATGATGAGCGGAAGTTGATAGTTAAAGAGATAATAATCAATTACGAATGTGAATATTTTAAAGCATACGAGTAGCAAAACTAAAGAATGTCTAGATTACCATCATTCGGAAGATGAGGAACGTGATGCATTTAATGACTGAATCAACTTATCGGACTCCACTTGTAGAGCTAAAATAACATCTAGCATTGCACGTTGAGTCTCCATAGCGGGCTTTTGTGGCACCGACTCTTCTCGTTGAATTGTTGCCTCTACCTCTCGAGTTTATAGACGATCCATCAAATCTTCTTGAACTTTCATAGACTGCTTAAGTGCCTCTTACAATTCGGCATTCCTCAATCTCATTATATTAAATCTAGAATCCTTTTTTTGGGATCATATTCAAGACCGTTAATATATCTCGACCTTGCACCAAGAACTTTATTTCTATCTCGTTTGAGCTCATCATGGTGCCATCCTCAGATATTGATTCAGATTCAGGGAGTTTCATCTCATTTTGCAAAGAAAATAGAAGAAAAGGGATTAAATTTAAAAATAGTAAAGCATAATGCAGTATATATAATTTTTATACCGAAGATAATAGTAAATCAACTGTGTTTGCTAGTTTGTAATTCAGAAACAACAGGGTAATTTCAAAATAAAATTGATAAGACTTATATAGAGCATTTCGGCTTCGGGGATGTCCACTTTTCATCTTTGCAATGCGTTTCTTTATAAAATTAGATTATATTCGACTCTTGACCATTCACCTCTTTTCTCCGCAATCAAACAATAAATAATTAATAATTATACTTGCAAAATAAAATTCTCAATTAACACATCAAAACAAGTAGATATATTACCAGTTCATAACGAACTACCACAAATACTTTTGACCCTTGATGATGCTTTACAATTTGTTTAGACTTGTTATTCTGGTTTACAATACACTATCTCTGCAGTATTTTTTCAAACATCATCAGTATGCATATTTTAGCAAAAAAATATTTACAAGTTACGAGATCAACAATAGTTCAAACCTGATAAATTGGACTTCCATAATGATCGCATAAACTAAGCCAATGGTCCTTGGTCACACCAGTAGGGACATTTTCTCGAGCCTCCTCTGATGATCCATATTTTTTATACACTTTATGCAGCTTGCTCCGTTGACTCGTACTTCTCCCTTTCATTAGCTCTTCCAAACATTCCTTTGCATGATCATCCAAATCAATGCCGAATCTCTTCTGAAATTTTATACTCAGTCACTAACTGAGATATCTTATTGCATCCGATCAAATGAAACACTAAATCAATACCAACAAATATCTTAGAGGTGGATAATTGTACAGGATGGACAAAATAATGAATCAAACATCAAAGTCTCAGATAAAATCGTACATAGCAACTTCAACTAAATGAATACCATCAGATACCGCATTGAAATCAAAATTTTACCCACCAAATAAACATAAGGATCAAGATTGTGAAATAAAATGGTTCACCAAAATTCCCAGCACAAGAACTCAAAAGGAACAACCAAATGATGGAAAAATCGAAAGTGTTTAATTTTTGTTAAGATCTGCTTTGATCGATCAAAGCATAAAAAAATCCTAATTATAGATAACCAAAATAGTGTGATTCAAATGCTCAGTGATATGTCCAAGTGTAGCCTCGTCTGGGCCCAACTCATATTCGGCCCAACTGACCTAGCAAAGCAAACTTACATAAGGAGCCCACACTCAACTATCTCGACTTCATCCATTATTTGAGGTCAAGACTTTCTTCCACTCAGAAACTCCTTTACTCTTCACCGAATTCTCTAGTGGTGGTTCGAACCCACACTTGGCTGGGTTTGAACCACCATTGAAAGAGCTCTGGTTTGAGTTCAAGCTTTCTTACAATTCGTTCAACTCTTCCAGTTTATCAAAATTTATAGCATCAGATCTCCCATCAGGAGATGGCCCTAATTCCAGCCAAGCACCGCCATAATATGGGATGGTGGACATCGTAGCAGTTCTGCGCTCATTGGTAGTCAGTCAAGTTAAGATGTAGGAGTAGCTGGCTGCCTCCAGCCATAATTTCTTGGCCAGACCTACTGGCGCGATAGCGGAGATGATAACTCTGGCTGCCAGGGAGGGCATACATCAGGCGACAGGGGGACCACCCTCGATCCCATAGAAGGATGCACTACCGTAACAGAGGTAAAGAGACATTGTTGACCCCAGGCATCTACTCCTGGGGAGGCAAGGTTAAGAATATGAAGATAATGAGTATGATGATGACACAGAGTGTTGGAACTATATGAAATTTCGGGAGATATTATGCGCCCTATATAAACTAGTAGGGGAAACACTACAAGGTCTAGCCAAAAATGATGATCTCATCGTTTAGCATTTGATAGACTCAATGTTTGATATACTGAAGCCGACCTTGAACATTTACTAATAAACACAGATCTCTCCCTCTCGATCGTGGAAGGCTCTCTCGTCCTCAGAAGCTACCCTCATGGTGACAGAGGGACCTATACCATATAGATGTCTCCAGACAAGAAGATCAATGTCAGTAACTGTGCTGACATAAGACTCGGCACAAGAAGTGTCAAGTGTATCCTCGACTGCATCATCGTCGTCTTAGTTTTTAGTTGGGACATTATCTGGAGAACTTTGAGTAAATTGCTTACCTGGAATGGCAGATAACGGGTCTGCCATAGGTTGGGAAGAAAATGCAACCTCTACTCTCAGCTCATTTGGATCCGAGATGATCTGTATGGAGGAGACCGATTGATTAGAAGACTCGACTTAATTTGAGGACGAGGCTCTAGAAGAGTCTTCGACTTCTTCAAACCCATCAAAAGGGAGTCTCATATTCTCGTTGATGAGTGCATTATTTTGTATTATTTACACCCAAATCTAAGTGTTGTTATTCTCATTTTATCATAAATAAAGAGCTTTTATAGATATTTTTATTATTTTAGAGAAAAATATAAATTTAAGAATAAATGGGGTTAGTAATGCAATTTTGGGAACTTCAAGCTCACATCTTATATTCATTGCTAATCTCTTGTTCAAGTTTTTTTTTTAGTATTAACAGGTTTAAAAAGAAAGCGGTGAAGTCCGGACGCAAATTAAGCATGAAAAGGTCACTTACGCACCTTCAGGGGCAAAATTGTAAATTCAAATGGCTGATTTTGGACTCGGACCAACCATGGAAATTGAAGGCCTTGAATCAAGGGACGCCTGGGCTCAAACGGAGTATCAATCGGAGTCGGAACGAAGAAGTTATGGCCGTGCAAAGTTCGAATTTAAAAGAAAGTCAAAGTCAAAGCCCCGGGTCAACGCCCAAAGTCAATCCCGAGACCTGGACACTACTGAAATATTGTTGGCACCGAAATGAGGGTCACGTCGGTTCAAACGGCAAGTCAATCGGACTCCGAATGAAGAAGTTATGGTGATTTGAGCTATTGTGCAAATTAGGAAATTTGGGTTTTAATATGTTGTTAAATATAATTGGGTGTGTATTTATATTGAAAAGAGCTGTTAGGCGAGCTGGTTAGGAGATGGAGAGACCTGCGTGAGGTCAGGAGTTCAAATCCTGCCTGCCCTATTAATTTTTTGGCGAAAATTCCAAAAACCCAAGCCCACTTGCCCACTAACCCATTACCCCACCTTCTAAACCCATTATCCCACCAACCCATGTTTTGATCCATCCGAAAATGCCTTTCCCCCATACCTGTTTAACCCCCACTTTATCCTATTTTGTTGGTTTCTTTTGTTAGTATAAATTATGGACAATGTAGAGACTTGGATAGACTTTGAAAAATATACTTTTGGATAGAAAAAAAAGACACACTTTGAGAGATAAAAAAATCTGTGTAGAGAGTATTTTTGAGGCACATTTTGGAGGAGCATATTGTGCATTGTAATTCAAGTCTTGACCCCAAAATTTTGTAAGTTGACATTTATTAATGAAAATTATTCTTTTCAGCTTGCAATATTTGTGTGTCAAATATGTCTTGTGAGTAGTTTAATTACTAGGACTTAGGTGATGTTTGTCATAACTAATTAAACTACGCATGTTAATTTAATTTCGTAGATATTCCGACGTGTTCTAATTTGAAATAAAAAAATTCGGTATTCGCTTAAAAATACACGAGAGTGTATTTTTAAACCTCAAGAATTAATTATAAATTCATGCTTTAAAAATTTACAGTTGTCATTTTTGATGGGTTATGCTTGCACTTAGATGTTTTGATATCCCATGCTTAAATACACATTAAAAATTTAGAACATGATATTTTCGAGGGAATAGGGATTTATGCTGTCTAATTTAAGAGACGTTAAAATATTTTGAGCGCATGTATTGTTTTATTCTCCGAAATGTACGCGACGAGAGTCGGTATATTTTGTGTTATAAATTCGGAAGTACGAAATTAAATTGATGTGTTAATTTAATTAAAATTGACAAACGGATCCGACGTCCTAGTTTCTTCCTCATTTAATATTATCTATTGTACTTGTTCGTTTATTTTTTATTTTTTAGTTTTATTTTAGAAACTTAATCACTCTTATATACTCATATGTCTAGTTGGATAATCAATACTTTATAAAAATTGACGAAATCTCTGTGGGTTCGATCCGTACTTACACCCGCTATATTTCAATAGCCCGTGCACTTGCGGTAGTTTTATAACAAATAAAACTTGACAACACTCGTCGAAAGAATCCACACTCTCGACGGTGTGGGAGATGGATGGATTATTGTCTGCAGAGGCAGATGGCTCATACATTAAGTCACTAATTTCTACAATGGGAGGACGTACAACAGCAAAGGGAACAGGGTAGATTGGACGAAAAGGAAAGGCATCATCTTTACTCTTGGTGGCATCCTCGACTTTGTACTTTCATATCTCTCCCTAAAACACCTTTCCCTAAGGGTGGGGAATTCCGAAACTAATTTATATATGGGACTTAATATTCAAACAAATATGTGAATTGACTGAGTTGACCATTAAAAAGGGGAAGTTCTATCATTTTCAATGTATAGTCTCAAGAATAGTACAAGAACTAACCGAAATCCCTAACTGAGATGTTAAGGACCTAAAACACCTAACCCTAGGCAAAGAACACCATTAAATGCCTAAAAAACCTCTAAAATAGTAAAGGCTTAGCCCAAATGTTACCACACAAGCTCACTAGAAAGTGAGCCAGTTGTCGAAAAATAAAAATCAATGAAAACCACACTAATCCAAATGTAAATCAAAAGGATCTTAAAAGAGAAGTGTTACCTGAATGAGAGAAAGCACTTGGAAGAAGAATTAGCTCAGGAAAAAGACTGGACAACGAGAATCAAGAGAAGAGAGAGAGGCATTAATGATGATTTGTTGTGAAAGTCAAAGGCGGTAAATGGTTTGCAAGAATGAGAGAGAAAGGATAAAATCTTGGTTTTTAAACCAAGTGATGATTGTGCACGTTTCCCAAAGAGGGTCATCATTTGGGCATTAAACCCTAAGCGCTTCATTCATCGTTTAGGCTTAGGGCAAATGCTACCCAATGCAAACTATGACAGGTGTCCTTTCAAGCCTGCCAGCCACCAATCAACTGCCATATTTTATTTCAAAGACCGTTATCAACTCAAATATGACATTATAAGTTTAACCATTAGTCCGGGCATCCCATCAAAACTCTTGTCATCAGACACTCTTACCCTAAACCTCCTCCTAATAATGGATATTTAGGGCTAATGGGTGATTGATATGCCTAAGTGTAGCCTCGTCTGGGCCCAACTCATATTCAGCCCAACCAACCTAGCAAAGCAGGATTACATAAGGAGCCCACATTCAATAGTCTCGGTTTACTCCATTATTTAAGGCTGAGACCTTCTTCCACTTAGGAACTCCTTCTCATCGTCTCGTCTGGTACACTAGACAATTGAGACCCCATCTTAGCCTGATGTCTACCAGGCCGAGACCACACTCTCCAGACTAGGTTTGAATAAAGGCCATGTGGGTCTCATATTCGACCGAGTTGAGACGCTTCTGGATGACCTCTCTACCATTCATAAGGCAAAGCTCCATCATCATCATCCTACGTGGATAGGCAGTTACAACCGTATCACATGTGCATGTGGGAGGAATATTTTGTCATTATGATTTACTTGCATAGATGGCAGGTGGCTATTACTCATTAGTTAATACAAACTACACATGCCTAGTGCATGCATGAGGAGCACACTGTACCACCCCAGTACTATATATACTGACCTCCTTCTACCTTGAAAAGGATTGACAATTGAAAACCCTAGCCAATACTTTGTAAAAATCACAGTAGAGAGAGAAAGTGGAGTAACTTGTATCAAAAGGCCATTAGAGCCATTTTCATAGTGAAGTTCACTCTCTCACATACACACATAGTGGAGTAGGCCTAAATAGGCTGAACCACTTATATTACTGTCTTTCTCCTCTTTTCCTCACCTCATGCTTCATTTATAATGTTATGAGTTCACCATTATTGCACACTTGAGGTCCTATTGGATTGAGCTCTCATTGATTTACTTGGTGGTGCCATATTTGGCACCATCACTCAGTTATCCTAATTTTATGATCAATTTTGGGACATAATGTAATTAAGTTCTTACACACTTGGATGTCTTAAAAGAGATCCCTACACAACTAGAAGAAAATATTTACACAAATTATTAATCCCACGAGCATCAAACACACAATATAGTAAGTACAATAGAGTAAACACCCTAAGGTTATATGAAAGCCAAATGAAAGAATAAAACAATGAAATAAGATGTAATTAGATACTTTACTAAGATAAAATAACCCCAATAATACTTAAGAAACAAACAAAAAGTATAATAAAAACTCACCTGTAAAGAATTTGAGAAAATCCCCAATTATAAAAGACCAGGATTTTTGTGCAAACCCTCTCTAATTTAGGAAGAAATCAAACACTTTCATGATAAAACTTTGAACTGATTCATGAATGGAGTTAAGTAAGAACATCGAAGTGAATGAAAGAACTATAAATAAACACAGAAATCATAGCTGCTTTGATTATTTATGTATTTATATAAATCCATCATATAAATACAAAAGTAATCAAAATGATAATGTAGTTTAGGACATATAGACTGGTATGTAGCTTAAATAATCAAAATGATAATGTATGATAGTGTAGTTTAGATAATATATGATAATTGAGCATATGAATCTAGCATAGAGTCTGTTGAACGCTTTTCTTTGACATTTAAATCTAATAAATGAATTTTGATTAATATCACTAAACATTGAGATCACCAAAGCCAACTTTGGTTGTGAATTAAGTATCTTTTACAAAGGCCCAACATCCGGGTGTAATGAATGTTTTTTTATTCTCGGTACAACGATATTGGGATAGTGGTGAATAAGCAATGTGGCCAAAATTTCCATCCTTATACAGGAAAACAAATATGTGGAACACGTGTTATCCGCTATTTAAAAGCGTAATTGAAAGTAATCAAACTTAACAACATTCTTTAGCAAACAACAATCGAAACCACAAAGGAAATTATCCGTCATACCACTGACACTGCAAATTCAAGAAACAAGGCACAAGATATCAAACAAACACAATGGGTTTAGGAAATTCAGTAATGATGCCACCTATAAGCCAGGTACCATAAGGTCCCTTTTGATGAATAGAGCTAGATAAGATAAAATGCGATGTTGTATATGGCGTTCATCTAAGTGGGACATAAGATGAGATAATTTATCCTATATATGTTAAGTATGTAATAATTTGTGGGCCCTACATAAAGGGAGTATAATTTCATCTCGTTGAGATTAGATAAAAATACTAACTGGCGTAATGTTACGTTGAACACTTTGGTCCGTGGTGCAGGGCATGGTACCATTGGTCTATACGAAAACTCTAAATTATCTAATTGGATATCAGTAATGTTGAGCTCATCCTGATAGCCCTAATGGTTGTATTAACAGAGAATCGACCTCTGAAGGCTACTCTAGCTAGTCACAATGGTTACAACTCAATGAACTCTTTGCTCTAATACTCATAAGCATTTTTAGTTATTGAAGGCCACCCTGGCCATTCACGCCTTCTAATGCTTGTATTAAGAGAGAATTGACCTATGAATTTAATTCAGATAAGATTTTTAGGGTGGCATATTTGAAGGCTTGTACTGAGAGAGAATCCATTGTTAATTTTAATTCTAAAAAAGTTGTTGGAGAGAACAATAGAGTTCATTCAACCTAGGGAAGCAATATATCTTTAATAATTATAATGAAGGTTAGTTTTAGGATTCTAAAGAGGATATGGAGTATGATTAACCCATGGGTTTGGGAAATTCAGTGGATGAGGTCAAACAACCAAAAGAAAGAGTAGTTGAGGGAAAATAACTGATGCTCAACAATGTTAAGGAAAAAAATTCAACGTCTTTGATGGAGTTATCAGAAGGGGAAAGAAAAGATATCATTATTGAGGGAGAAATGTCTTCCCACCTAGGTCAATTACTTTCTCCCTCAATGCATACTTCGAGAAATGTTTCCTAATGCATAATAACTATTATTAAATAACATACACATTGATCAAATATGTATTTTCCCATCAAAACAATGCGCTTATACTAAATAAAATTACACTTTGATTTCAACATCTGTCTTTTATTTATTTATTTGATTGCGGGTTAAAAAACTAAACTTCCAAATCATGGACAACTCCATGAGAAATAAAAAAAAAAGATGAGAACATACTACCATATTATAGTTTGCAAGATCTTTTGCTGTCACTCTTTTTGGATTAGTCATCCCCTGCTTTAGTTTTCAAGATTATTGAGTTTGTATACAAGAACTTTGAAAACAAAATCAGTAGAGTAAAGATTCAGAAGCTTTCATATGATATCATCATAGTCATACTCTCAAGACTACCCATCAAGTCACTATTGAGATGCATGTGCATATGTAATTTTTTTAAGATGCCATTTTCATTAAGAAATTACTTACTTTAAGCCTGTCAAACGCTTTTGTCTTATCAGATTTTGTGAGGTCTTTCCATTTGATTGGAACAGGAATTAGGTTACAAATGATAATACCAAGTTCATTTGATAATTTAGTGGTCTGGTCTTTGTCAAGTGGCCTATTTTTATCCTTTGATATCTCAATATGCATCTATTGCCTAGTAGCTTTGATCATCTTCTGAAGCCCCTCGCCACGTGTAGGTCCACGGACTTTTTTCATTATGGTAGAATCTATATTCAAAACTTTAAAAGCAAATAAATAATATTAGCAGAAAATGAACAATACTATTTAAAAATTAGTTTTTGTACCTGCATGGCTCGTGGAAGTTCCAAGACTGGTTTGCTATGTTGATGGCAAGATATTTGCAGATTCTACATCCATCACGTGTTCAGTAGTGGGTGCCATGGGAGCTATGGGAGGCGTGGGTGCCGAGGGAGTCAGGGGCACCGGGGGAGCCAGGGGTGCCGTGGATGCTGGGGGTGCCGTTGGAGTCTCCTTCATGCTATTTCACCGATGACGTCTTCCTGGTGACATACTGAAAAAGAATATCAAATCACACATTAATGCAATTTAAACAATTGAGGGGATATAATGTATATTAAATGATATGTTGTGCATGAAATAAAAAGAATTTGGCACAATAAAAAGAATCCAACCATCGACATCATCATGAACTATATCATTAGAACATTCCCCTTGATATGTCCATTGTGTGTTGGTGGTATAAAAGCCTTTTAAGAACAAATGATCTTCTACTTCATCAATATTTCTGAGATCGATGTTAAGACAAGTGCAACATGGGCACCTAATGTAACTATCAGGTCCCATATGATCCTTCGCTAATAGAATGAATGATCTAACGCCCAAGACATACTTTTCACAAAATCTATTTATTTTTTACATCTAACTCTTATCTATCTAGTTCACATGAAAAATCAAACGACTTGTTATAATTAACACATTATAAGTAAGTGTATTCAAATAAACAACATATAAGTCTATCGATTACAATATAGAGCCATAAGAAAAAACAATGTGGCTTCAATTCTGTTTAGACTGGATTAGTTTAGGTAACAGAGAAATAACATATTTATGCAAGACAGACTTTGTTACTGTGTATATGTTTTGAACATTTTATGGTTTTAAGGTGATTTATAAGCTGATTTTTTTTATTTTAAACATTTTAAGGTGTTTTCGTACAAAATTCATGTATATATATATAAAAAAAAATACCCGATCTAGGGATGGCAATTTTCCCCGAAAACCCGATAATCCGCGGAGACCCGAAAAAAAATCTCCAAAAAATCCCTGAATTTTCTGGGATCGGGTCGGGTTCGGGTATACCCTCGGGTCTCCACTGGGATCCCCGATTTTTTAATATAATATATATATATATATATATATTATAATAAATATAGGTATATAAAGATAAAAAACCTAACCTAACTATTTTTTCACTCACGCCGTTCTCATCTCAGACTCTCCCCCTCTTATGTCACTCTAAAGACTAAAGCTAACTAACCTCTCATTCTCAATTTCTCGGACTCTCGGACTCCCCCTCTTCTCTTCTCATACGCTAACCTCACCCCGGCGCCGCCGCTGCTGCGCAACTCACACCTCCCTCTCTCCGCTGTTACACAGGTATGTAAATAACAAAGTCCTCTCTCTCTCCGCTGTTACTCAGGCGCCGACCCCGGCGTGATTTTAGATGTTTTTTTTAAGATGATTTTAGATGTTTACTCATCCAATATTTTTCTTACTCTTTTTTTAGATGTTTTTTTTACTATGATTTTAGATGTTTTCCTTTTTAACATATTTTAGATGTTTATTTTAGCTACGTATTTAGATGATTTTCTTAGTATGATTTTAGATGCTTTACTATTGTTTTTTTTTCTTTTTTCTGATTTTAGATGTTTATTTTTTCTGATTGTAGCAATAGGTTACTGTTATTATCTTTCTTAATTTTTTCTGATTGTAACAATAGGTCTTTTGAGTTTGGCCAACCAATTTTTTTCAGATTAATTTTACTTGTGTTTAATCATTTTCTAATTGAGATGTAATTTAAAAGTAACTTTTTACTTAGCTTCTTAAAGAGGAGTTGAAAAAAGAAATCAAAACGGGGAACCCGATACCCGTTTTAAACGGGGACGGGGATCCCCGAACCCGTTATAACGGGGAACGGGGCGGGGACGGGGAATGGTTTTTCTAACGAGGATGGGGACGGGGAGTTAAAACCCGACCCCGAACCGACCCGTTGCCATCCCGAACCCGATTACTGCCCAATATGACTTATGACTTACCCAAATAAATCCATACATAATGCACATAGATATTCACACTGGCAATTTGACAAATACAGTGCATAAATGAAAATTTTGTTGAGTGTTGGTTTATGAAAGCAAAGTGATGTTAATTGTTAAAATTAATAGCATGTAATATAATGAGAGCCTTAAAAAAGAAAATAACAACAAAATAAAAGTACATTTAGAAATAAAAATTGAGTATAACACTTGAGTGATCTTCTGTGCCAATTATTAGATAGAATGAAAAATTATTTAGTGATGAAAATAATAGTTTAAAAAGAGTAGATAGGTGGAGAGAAGTTATCCCTTGAGTTTTGATCGGTCCGTCGATAGAACAGTTTTCATGAATTCAGTGCTGACACCAGCCACCACCTGTCATCAAACCACAAAACATTCCTTTTACCACTACTAGAATTACCCACTAGTATCATTAGACATCTAAACCAAATATATTAAAACTACGACCACCATCAATCAACAACCCAACTTTATCAAACCACCCGCCAATTTAGCTATTTTAGACTCCTATCATTTTTATATTTTCAAATAGTCAAATAAACGTCTTCAAAGACACGCGAGATTAGGAAAAAGCATCCGAAACTACCAAAATAATCCACAATCATCAATTCAAACTAAACCACCACCTAAATAATACACAATCATCAAATTAATCTAACAACCCACACTAGTATAACATCAGCTTACTACATTTCACCCGATAAAACCCTAAATAATTAGGGAGCCAAAAAAATCCTAAAAATTGAGAAAAAAACACGATATAGTTAAAAATTGGGAAAACAGGGTAGGTTCGAAGTGTGAGAGAAAGAGTGCTTACCGTCGACAAGCTAAGAGAAAGAGCGGGATTTGTCAAAAGTGACGATTAGGTTTGGAGAGAAATGAGAAAAAGGGTTTTCGTGGTGTATTTAGACAGATAATTGGGTTTGAAGATGATTGGAAATTTTGAGGTTGGGTGATATTAAAAGGCAGGGTAAAAAACTAGAGTATTCTACTACATAATAATTTGTTGCCTAATGTTTTAGGACTTTACACTGCGAAAACTGTTTCGTTGCAAAACATAAAAGTATTTTCTATGAAAAAATTCGTTGCTAATAGTTCATATTTCGTTCCTAAACATTATTCTTTTTCGGAGGAATATTGGCGCCAACATATTGGTAGTTATTGTCAACGAAAATCTAAATTTTGTGGCTAAATGTAATATTTTTTGCCACAAAATAATTTTCGTGTCAAATAATGACTTTTCACTACGAATTTTGTTTTGTAGTTAACAAATTCCCAGCTAAATGTAAGAATTATTGTAGTGCCTTCTCCTCGACCAAGGCGAAGTAGCATTCGCGAGCCTCCACTTGGTCACCCTATACTTCCCCTACTCCATAGGGAGATTGGAATTTAATCATCTAGTGAACCGTGGAAGGCACGGCCTCAAACTCCTTAAAGGCTATTCTTCCCAGTATTATATTATAAGCCGAGAATACATGTGCATCCATGAAAAAAAGCTAATTTTCTTGGTGAGGCACATCGATCAGGTGCCTATGCACACATCCATCTCAAATACCCCCAAGGGGTGAACATTATCTCCGCTGAAGCTGATCAGCAGCTGGTGATAAGGGACTAGCCTTTTCCTTCTCAACTTCAATCCTTTAAAACAATCCTAGAACATCACATTGGCTAAGCTCCCACCATCAACTGGGATTCGAGATATATCATACCTATGAACTCTTGTACTGATGACCAAAGGATCATCGTGAGGATCCAAGATTCCGTTAAAATCAAGTATGGAAAATATGACAACAAGAGTGCCCATATAAACTTTCTTTAACATCCCTTGTTTTGGCTCGATCTCGACTGAATTAACATCCATCCGCTTCGGTGATATTTTGGCTTCTACCGTATGTGCTTTTTAGTTGGTCGGCTCTGTATCACCGTCTGCCAAGCCACCACAGATCATCCTCACATCAAAGGAGATCATATGTAGACGACCCTTTACATTAGGGATCTTTACTTGGAGGTCGAGATCATCCCCCTCACTAACAAACTCATCCTCCTTCTTATTAGTAAGGGCCTCTCGTCTCGGCTTATAATCTTTCCTCCTATTATTCTTTTTACTAGAATAATCTTTATCACCACTCTTGTCTATATATTTCTATAGTTTACCCTGTTTCAGTAATTTCTCTATCTCATCCATTAGGGCAAAGAATTTTTCGTGTGTATGCCCATGGTCGTAGTGAAACTTGTACCATTTGCTCTTGTCTCTCTTATGAGGAGGGGACTTGAGCTTTTCTATCCATCGAAGTGCTATGTCATCCTTGATCTCATTGAGAATCATATCAGGGGTCATCGTCAGAGGAGTATACTTGGAAAATTTATCTTTAGTCGACCTTTTCTTTCCTTCTTTAACTTTTGATTGATTGGACTTATTTCCACTGGACTCCTTTGCGTCTCCCCTCTTGGCCACCATATCCTCCTCTTCATTTATGATCCTCTCAACCGAGGCCAGGAGTCTAGTCATAGTCTTTAAGGATCTTCGACGAGTTTTTCCGGCTATAACCCATTAATAAAGGTTGTTATAGCGAAGTTCTCCTCATAATCTTCCACTTCCAGGTTTTCCTTATAGATACGAGAAATGTAATTCCCCAGAGTCTCATTCTTGCCTTGCTTCACATTTAAGAGGTGATTTAACTTCTTTGGTAGCTTCATGTGAAGCAAAAATCATGTATAAACTTCTTAGATAACTGCTTGAAATTCTCAATGGAGTTTTGGGCAAGGATCTATACCACATATGAGCAGCACCCATGAGAGTGCTAAAAAAATACCCCGCACCTTATCTCATCAGGAATGGAGTAGATATTAGCCGCTGATTGGTACATCTTTATGTGATTTATTGGGTTTGAACTCCCATCTTACTTTGGGCTTACAGTAAGAGGCTTAAACTTTGAAGGAGTAGAATTACTCATGATCCTCGTAACAAAAAGAGACCCCTCCATGTAGCCTCAATGTTTAACGTCTCGGCTCTTGAGCAGAGTGCCGATCTTGTCATCTATTATTTGAGTAGAGCTATTCTAAGGCTTATCCTCGAAAATAACATTATCATCAACTCCCTTCGGTGCAACTGCGACTGGTGTTGGTTCTCGTGCCATAGTCCTCTATCGGTTATTTACTTTTCTTTGTTCCTCCCCGTTGATAAGCACCCAAAAGTGTACATTTTATACCCAAAATAGACGTATTTTAATTGCTAATTCTCGAAAAAATAGGTCTTATATGCGTAAATGTTTAATGTGCAGTTTGATTGCCGTTTGCGAAAGTTCGACGCTTATTTTAAGGCAAATGCGCATCATATGGAGCTAATTCCCTTGTCCCATACTTTACCCGAGCCTAAACCTAGCCCAAACCTTTACCCGAGCCTATGTGTGTTGAGTTTGTACCTTTATTATTTTTCTAGATTTTTATTTTAAGTCGTTTTTATTTTTAGGAATTATTTTAGATTTATTTAGAATTTTCTAGGATTTATTTTTTATTTTTATATTTTTATATTTCTTTATTTCAATTTTTATTTTTATTAGTTTTTAATTTTTAACTTTATTTATTTATATTTTTATTAGGATTAGTTTTTAAGAATTTATTTTCTAGTTTTATTAGATTTTATCTTTCTTTAGTTTTATTATATTATGATTATATTTTTTAGTTTTCATAGATTTTTATTTTATTTTTATTTTGAGTCTTTTATATTTTTTATTTAGGATTTTTGTTTTTTAGTTTTATTAGATTTTTAATGTTTATTTTTATTTCTTTTTATTTTTAAGATTAATCTTTAGTAGTTTACTAGATTTTATATTTTTAGGACTTTAGATTTAATTTTTATTTTGTTAGGATTTAATTTTTTTAGTTTTATTAGTTTAGTTAGAAAGTTATTTTATTGTGTACAAATTAACACACAAACTCAACTCACCCTCACCATTTTCTCCCTACACCCAAATAACACACTCACTCACACCCAATTACCACACACCTAACATACACACAAATACCTCACTCACCCATACCCAACTCAGCTACACCCTCACCACACCTTATCCACCCTACTTCTTCTTCAACCTCCAACATCTTCTCTTGCATCTTCCTTTAACAAACCCAACACATACTACCTCTCTCTCTCACCAACATTACAAACCCACTTCCCCCTTAACCTCTACACCACCAAATATGGATCCTAAACCCGAGATAACTCCCTTAATCCGACCTCCTCTAACCGGGTTATAACATCAAAAAACCCGAACCCGTCACCGCCCAGCTCCTACCCGACGACCTCCTACCCCGGCCACCAGCCCCTTCCTTACCCTTTAGCCCCGAAACCCGACAACCCTGGCCGATCCACTCCTCAACCCGGCGCGACCCTGCCTAAATCAACCACATTTCTACTTCGGTCGCGACCCGGTCTTAGCAAACCCATAACCCGAGAACATCCCCAATCCGAGTATACCCAAAAACCCATTTCAACCCAAATGCCAAATCGATTTTATCTCCTCCCAAACTTAAAAATAAAGACCCAAATCCCAAACATAATACCCACATGTGTTATAACCCCTTTTTTAACCCAATTCCAAAATTACCCCCAACTAACTCCTTTTAACCATATACCCAAAATACCCTTTTAACAAATATGATTTTTCTCACCATTACCTCACACCTTTGCCATGCACATGTGCTCAACCCATGCTCACTATTATCTCAACCCAATTTACCCTTAGCTCCAAGTGCCTCACTAAAAATAAAGACCCTAAAGCACATTTGGAGATCATCTAAGGAGAGACTTGGAGAAGAAGAGAGATAGTTTAGAGTATAAAATAAATTAGGGAAAAAATATTTTGTAAATAGTTTTATTTTTATTTTTTATTTTTTTAGAGAATTGGTGAGATTTAATTGAGAGTGATTTGATTTGTATTGAAAATGATAGAGTTCAAATTGCCAAATTCAAGGAGACTTATTGAAGATTTGTTCTCTTTCTCTATTCTTTTATTTTATATGCCTTTGATTATTTGTTCATCATATTTAATATAATGTTAGGCTAAATCCCCTTTCAAGGGGTGGGGTGACCCATTATTTGATGTTAATCCTAATTTAATTAATTAATTTAAATTAAATTTTCCTTTGATGACTAATTTTGCACTCTTACATTTTAATTTATGCCTCGAGAGGGTAAATGATTTTCGAGAGAAAATCGAAATTCTAGTTATAATACCCATTTTAGATTCGAACTAGAGATAAGGATTTCTCAAGCGTGGTATTATTCCTTTAATCTCAACTTTAGGCTTACTTTTATGATTTAAACTAGTTTAATCGATCGATCGTAGCAGGTGATTTGTTAGATGATATTTGGATATACATTTCAAGAGTTGTAGGAGTGTTAAATTTAATTTTTTAAAATTTTATTGCCAAAATTACATTTGCAACGAGAGTTGATTTGTGATTTTGATACTAACTTGGGATAATTAATTTTAATGAATTAATTAATTTTAATTAACTAGAATATATGGTGTCATCCTATCCCTTATTAGTCCTCACTTATATTTCCTCACCCATCTCATATTTTAGATTTTTATTTAGTTAGATTTACTTAATATCTTCACTTACTTTTATTTACACCCTTGATTTAGTAGTCTTATTTCACCTTAACCTCAAAATTGTTTTAATATTGAGAAAACTAAAAAAAAAATGCAAAAATCAAAAAAGAGAATAATAAACAAATGAATTGCATGCCTCTCTTGTATGTTTCACCCTTAGATTTGGATTGATTCCCTTACTTACCACTACACTCTAGTTTTATTATATTTTTATAGGTATGAAAGGTTTTGATTAGAGGTGCTTGAACAATGACAAAAATACCGAAAAGTTTTCTCTATCAAATGGCGCCGTTGCCAATCCTTGGAGATCGATGAACTTGAGAGGATTTCCCCATTTTGTGATTAATTTGTATTGAAATTTTCATTTTCATACTATTTTTCATTATTTTAGAAGGCTTGTATTAGGACTTTATTATTTGGCTTGTATTGCGGTGCTTGGAGACACAATTTATTTTTTATTTAAATTTGTAATAATTAATTGCGGAGAAAAGTGTGATAGGGAAACCGGAAAAGGTAGATAGAGGGCGTGCAAAGGCGAGGATTTAGAAGCTTCTCTACCTTGGGTCGGTAGGATTCCCGGGGCCAACTGAGATAGGCGTAATCTCCCCTCCGGTCGACTCAACTAGTTCATCACCCCACAGCGTAAAAACCATGGGAGGTACATCTCTTGAAATCTCGCGCCTCTCCTGTTAGTGAGTCAATATCTTATGTGTGCTTACTTGCTCTTATGTGATTTTTATTTTTGCATTTATTTTTGCATGGTGCGATGAATGAATTAACTATGACATAAGCCCGGTCATTCACGAGAAGGGATTTCATCACCCGGTTCAATCATTTATCCTTTGTGTGCTACCCTAGCCATCACTAAATTTAAAATCAATCAACTAGATAGGCCCATAGGATACGGTGTTCGTAATCCCCTTTTTGATCAATTTGACTTATAGGATAACCCCTAGAGTCCTCTCTACCCAGCAAACCCTCGAACGATTCGCTTTGCGGCACAAAAGTGTCCAGGGAAAATGGGTTTTAAGTGCGTTCGCCCAGTAAAATGGGTTTGTGCTGTCCCCAGTGTTGTACCGGCCGACCGTTTTGTCGTAGTATCTTTGTGGCGAATCTCTGTGGCAAGCCTCTTGTCATCTTGTGATTAAAGTTGGAACACACCTTTTGCAAAGGCGACCACTCATATATATTCCGTGGTTTTAATCGCCCGCGGATCTCATTATAATTTGACTACCCCTTTCACTAAATTTAAAGATAAAAATTGGCTATGTGCTTGTTAGGAATTACTCTTTGACTTGTGTATGTCCAATTCCATTCTTTTAGTAGTCAGTTTTAGTTAGTTCGTCCAATTTCAGAGTCCAAATATTTTTTCCACTCGTTTCTTCCAAAAAATTCAAAAACATTTTCTTCCTTTATTTTTTTTTAGAAAATCCAAAAATATTTTCTTTCTTTCATTTTCAGAAAAATCCAAAAATATTTTCTTTCCATTTGAAAAGAAATTTAAACCCCAAAAAAATACTTCTCTCCACATGGCCGAAGAACGTCCCTTACGGAACTACTTTGGTCATTTTCCATTATCACGCGACACGTGTGAGAGTGATCCCGAGCCTTATCTTTATGATATACTTAGTAGTTTCATCTCTCTCACGAGTACCGCTGATATTCTTGCACCATCTAAGCACGCACCTCCTATTCTATCACCCTCGGTGTCAAGTGTCGACATGTCGCATACTTTATTATGCATCCATTGTTCTTATACTGATCACATGTACCATGAGTGCCCTTACTTTTCGTATCCCTACGAACCCACCATGGAACATGTGTATCCATATGACACTGTTTCGGAACCCACCTCAGCCTACTATCCCGATGTATATAATCCCAAGTTTTATGAGTACCCTAGTTATTTGTGGAGGCCTGATCACTCTTTCACGCAATATGAATCTCAATCCGATGTTGCGGATCCTCACATGTTCCAACAGTCGTTATGGCAACCTTGTGCACCTTATCCCTATCAGTTCCCTCACTATGCACCCATTGATTATCATCCTTTTATCTCTCAGGGAGATGCTTCTCCCGTGTATGACACACTTAACCCCGTTCCACACATTTACTTTGAGTATTCTCCGTATAGCCTTGTCAATAACGAGTTGTGTCCACCTCAACCACCACCACCACCCGTCACTTCACGACCATCATTCACCTTCACTCTCAAAAGCCTCTTGAAAAAGTTCATCTTCGAGCAAGATTAAGCCACTCAAATTCAACATGCAGCGCTCCAACGGCTTGAATAAAAATTAAATGAAATTGCGTGAGAGAGAGAGTCGGACTTCACCCCAAATCAACCCTTTGTTTCCCCCACATGGAGTGATGAAGCGTCATCTTGTGCCACTGACTTTGAGTGTGACCAACCCTATCCTCCCGAGAATCTCGACGTTGAGCCCATCCCATGGTCTGGACCTCAAGTTGGCAATTGTGTTGACATACCTTTCATTAGTAAGACTGATTTGCTTCCGTCATATCCAAATGAACCGCACTTTGAGGTTCCCATTCTCTCTCCCGATGAATCTAAAAAAATGCCCGAGTCTACACTTATAAAGCCCACTATGTGTGTTCCCGAGGAACCACGTCATCCTAGGTTAGCTTCGGCTAAGAGTGCTCACCATTTTCTTGAGATTGAATCTGAGATGGTTTCTACCTCTCCGGATATGGATCATGTTGCACCATGCTTGACTCAATTTGAGTCATACATTACTGTTGATTCTTCTTTCTCAGATTTGGTTGCCTTGTTTGATTTTCCAACCACATCGGATGGTTATACATTGGTGGATAAGTTGATCTCGCCATCACTTGATACCACACTCCCTCTTCAGTAGGATGTTGAGGATCATTCTGTCCCTCCAAATGAGTGTGTGTCCCCTGCTCTAGAGATAGATCCCATCATTTATCCCACTCGATACACCCTTTGTCTCACCCGATCCACCCACTGTCCTTTCCACCCCACCACCTGGTTTGGATCTTGATTTTACACGTTTCATGTTTTCATGTACATTTTTATATCCTCACCTAAAACCATCCTCCACCATCCATGAGAGTATTTGTGGTGCTACTCTCTACTTCCGTGACACCGAGCTTGTTACTCTATACTAGCCACTCTCTTGTGGTGTTGATTTTTATTTCCATCAGCTCCCTGGCGTGTCACGACATGACCATTATCATCGTCCATTTATAGAATGGTCGTGTACTTTATATAAACCCCACTACATCCCACTTACCAAACCATTCCGCCTCCCTCACCAATTAGAGCATCCTGCTTATAGGGCCCTTTGATTAGGCATAAATTCTTCTAAATTTATCCCTTTAATTTAGTTACTTTTAGCACCTCGAACAACGTAATCGATTTGATTTTATCTCATAATCTTGCTACTGACTTATTCAAACGAGTACCCCGAGTTTCTGGTAGTTCGTACTAATTTTACAGGTATTTGATATAAATAAAGAAAGAAACCGGAAGAAGAGAAAAAGAAAAGAAGGAAAGTCAAAAGGGAAAAAGTGTAATTTTTACCCGGAATTCAGATGAGGCATCTATTAAAAGTTGAAGATATCAAGTTTACAAGTACATAGGAAGAAACGACACCTCAATCGGAATCCCGGTGTGAAAGTTATGAGCAGTCAAAGATAGAAGAAAAAGTTACAGAAGAATCGGACTGATCCGGTCCAAACCAATCCAAAATGCAAAGTTCCAGTGAACCCCGGACCGAAGACAGATCGAAGGTGAGGGAAATTAAACGAACTGAATCGGATCCAAGCCGAACCTAACCAAAGGAATACCAGACCGGTCCGAATGTCGAAGTTTTGTTTTCTTACTCTTCTTCTAATGGAGAGTCCTCGTTAAGATAAAACTCTTGGAGTCTTGTAGGGTATTTAAACCCGATTTATTATAATTTTTTACGACGGGAAAATCATCTAATTTTTCCCTTTACAGTAAAAACCCTAGTTTGAAGAATTATTGTAAGTTTTATTCCAAGATTGAAGTTTGTTAAGATTTCTGTGATTACAAGTAATTTTAGTTGATGCTTTCAGTGCATTGGTAAGTTAGTTGATTACTTTCCTCTATTTAATCTTCCTTCTACATCATTCTTCAATTCTCCCTTAGATTAATCATGATTTCCTACAATTAACAATCGTTTTCATTAATTTCATCATGTTAGGCTAGGTTTTTAAAGGTCGGGATACATGAACTCAACCTGATGTGGTAGTTGCATATTTATAAAATTATTCCTCTAAATTTAATGATTTATTATGATCGTATTGCGTAGCAACACAACCATTGTATATCTTTGGATCTCGTTTGCTTCCGGGTAACCGGGATGCTTTAGAATGCAATGCGAGTGTCGCTATCGCGTGTACTGATTTACTCGTCCTCTGATTAACTATGGTGCGGGCTTGAACCTCATATACATAATGCTTGGGAGTACTAAATTCTGGGTCTAATTAATCACTTAAATTTACGATTAGTTTTATACCATCAATACACTAGGGTTGAGGGATTGTATTCCCGTCCTGTTTTCTTCATCATATAGTCTAAATTTTAAGTCATTCATCATCAGTATTTTAGGTAATTTAGAATAGTTGCATTGCTTTCATAATTTAAAAATTGCATTTAGTTGTAGTCAATCTTCAAATCAAATCATCTTTTCCTTTTTCTTTAGAGTCAAAGTTAGGTTTCCTTCGTGTGTCCAACATCGTCCAACCCTGAGGATCGATTCCCGATTTATCGGATTATTACTTGAGCGATAGGCTTGCACTTGATCCTAGAGAGTACGCAATTCTGAGTTGCGTCAAGTTTTTGGCGCCGTTGTCGGGGATTTATGTAGACTTAGGATTATATCAAGTTAATTTAAAATTTTGATAAAAAATTTCCAAAAATCCAAAAAAATATAACAATTTGAAAAAGCACAAAAATAAGTGTCATCATCTCTCATAAGCTCGTTAATGCAAAATTCTGAACTCAATCTAACTCCCCATAATACTCCAACCCACATTCACGAAAATCTAATAGTTGAGTACGACCCTGATAGCCCCCACACTCCTAACGCTCCACAATTCTGGGTTCCACCTCCCACACCGTCACACTCAATATCAAATAACATGCCATTTTCCCTCTTAGGACACACTTCAGAGTACGCTACGAGCATAGCAAGTGAGGATACTGAGTCTTTGAGAGAGAGAGACAAGTCACAACACGGTAGTGCAGCCGCCGGCGAGGGAGAAGCCCCATATCGCCCTTTAAGAGACACCTTATATCTCGAGCGCACTGTCACTTCGGGATGCATTTTACTCCCGTATAATGCAGGGCAATTTCGTTTTAGGAATGGGATGATCCAGATACTTCCCGCTTACCATGGAATGGATTCAGAAAAGTCATATGCCCACATCATGGAATTTGAGGA
The DNA here is from genome assembly GCA_949130495.1 of Sambucus nigra. Classification (NCBI taxonomy): domain Eukaryota; kingdom Viridiplantae; phylum Streptophyta; class Magnoliopsida; order Dipsacales; family Adoxaceae; genus Sambucus; species Sambucus nigra. Next base: position 424,687,780 of record OX422217.1, on the reverse strand, counting down.
GGCGTGCGAGACTCTTAGCGATCAAACTTGCACAAAAGATGTGCTCCGCCTTAAACTCTTCCCATTCTTGCCAAAGGATAAGGCTAAGACCTGGCTATGGTCTTTACCTCCAAATTCTATTTCATCATGGAATGAAATATAATCTAAATTTCTCAAGAAATTCTTTCCTCCACATCGAACGAACTCCATTAAGGCTCAAATTCAAACGTTCTGACAATTAGAAAATAAGTCGTTCGATCGATGCTTCGAGCGTTTCAATGAGTGAATTATTTCGTGTCCCCATCATGGTTTTGATAAAACGTAAATCATTTCCTTTATCCATAATGGGATGAACATTAATTCCAAGCAACTCCTTGAAACCATGGGTACTGGTCCGTTTGTCGACTTAGACGTCCACGATACTGAGCTTCACCTGAGGTATGTCGTCGAGACTACCCAATCCTGGGATACATCTGACCCTAATGCTCAAAATCGAAATCATCAAGTGACCACAACTCCATCGACGTCCGACCTATTTCATGTAGAAAATAATTCTATGACGGACAGTCTACTCGATGTACTTGAGAAGGGACTGCGAGACCTACGTGAGATGTATGAAATTCATCCCAAACTCCGTCGAGAAAGTGTGTGCAATTTGTGAGGTGGGTCATTCAACTGAGGAATGCCCGACTATACCTGCCTACAAAGTGATGCTTCAAGAGCAAGTCAGTTGTATAGAAGGATTTAAGGGTAATTTCGGCGCATCGCACGGGAATTCTTATAACCCTTCATGGAAAAACCATCCTGGTTTTAACTATGGGCAACAACAAACTGCGATGAATCCTAATTCACATGCTGCCCCTCCTCCACCATAACACTTTCAACAAGATCCACACATGCAAGGACATGTGCAAGCACCACCACCTCAAGGAGCATATATCCCTCCATTCTCAAAGATGCTGGCATTGAGGATCCGCTGGATCATACTCGCCTCCTCAGTCCCTTTGGACAGGGAACCCGCACTCAGAGCGCCAAACAGCTGGCCATCCTTCGAGCGAGGCATGTAAGTGATGACGAGGCCGATGATGCCTCGAGTGAGAAAGATGAAGAGGAAGCAACAGGTGCCGATGTGGAGATGGGAGACGTGGGTGTAGATGATGAGTCGGCCGAAGAAAAAGACGACCCAAATTTCGAATGGGCGGGTGGCGAGCTCACAAATTGAATGTCGGCCCTCGAGATGAAATTCAATAATTTTATGGCTGACTACCGACGCGATATAAGTACGATCCTTCGTTTCCAAGCCGACTTGTACAAACGCCAGGGGGATCCAAATGATCTATTGCCATCCTAATTTTATGACCCTTATGGTCCCGACGCACCCAGCTCTTCCCACCCATCGCCCCAGTGATGCTTTATTGGTTTATGTGTCAGTTTTTAAGTTGTTTGGCTAGGTCACATGCTTGTATGACTCCTTCCTGTTATTGTACTACAGTCCTTTTATATTAAAGTCTGCATTTTAAATATTTGTTTGTTTTAATTTTCCGCACTTTTCATTCGCTTTGAGTTAGATTTTAGTCCTTTTTGCTTGAGGAAAATGCAAAACTCTAAATTAGGGGGGGTCACAAGTGCGTATTTCTAAAACTTCACAAATTTTCAAAAATGCCCAAAAATCTAAAAAAAAATCATAAAATTTTGAAAAATCCAAAAATATTTTTCTTCTCTTCAAAATAAATAAAAATTGGAATTCAAATTTTTGAAAAATATTTAAAAGTCGGTTTAAAGTCTCAAGGTGTAACATTCAAAATGCACAAAGCCGAAATTGACCAAAGATGAAAATTGTGCGAAAATTGACTTAACGAATAAATGTGGAGATTAACAAACCCGGTAAGATTTCGAGCCTATCGGGCTTTTTGATTTTTTAAATCAATCCGAGTTAATTGTTAACTCAAAGTTCTTTTCAACGCCAAATAAGTCGTTGATGATATCAATTCTTTAATTTTGATCGTGTAAGGACACAAATTTCCAATCGAATTCTTTGTAGTTTTGGCTCAATTCCGGACAAAAATGTTTCAGTCATAGGATATAGTTAATTTATCATCCTTCAAGCCTATGAAATGTTTGTTGATGACGTAGCGGTCAAGAGTATAAAGCTTCATCATATTGTCGAGTTTAGTGTGCCTCGTTTCTACTTCATCAACATGGTTCCATTGCTCCTAAGGTATGAATGCATTTTGATTATATATATATAGGATCTTGGAATATTTAATATTGGGTGTTGTTCATTTTAAAACTGTTGTTTAATTTCAGAAAGATTTTATTAAAACTTTAAAATCAAGTTTATACAGTTTCAGGGCTAAAAATAGAAATTTTCGAACTTTCTGGAAGTTCGTTCAAAATGTAGTTCGAACGAGTTTGTCATTCGAACAACATTGTCGTTCGAACGAGTTTGCCAACGAGTTCCCATATTGGCCACTGGAACTTCGTTCGAAATGTCGTTCGAACGAGATGGCTCTTCGAACGAGATTTCCAATGATATTTCTATTGAGTTCAATCTGGAACTTCGTTAGAAGCCTCGTTCGAACGAGATTTCATTTGAACGAAAATGTCGTTCGAATGAGTTTTGGCGGGAACAGTTAAATGGCAGTTTTAAGCAGTTTTGACCCACTTTCCCACTTATTTTTCCCACTATCTTTTGACAGAATTTCTTAAGTGCGGAAATGAACTTTTCTAACTTAACTTTTCATTTGAGTCTATCTTCTAGAGAGAGTTTTTGAGAGCAAATTCTTCGAAGAAAAGTTCATGGTTTTGAGTGTTCATCTTTCAAAGAAAAATTCATTTGACACTCTTGTTTGCACCCAATTGTTTGTTTAATCCAAGTTCCATATATATATACATTGCTTGGAGTTTTGGCATCGATTTTTCATCTCTACCGTTTGAAGAGACGTTTGGGTTTGCTTCTAAATCCCACAAAAAGAAGAGGTTTGCATTGATTTACCCACTTGGAGAAAGGCTCCTTGTTCGGATGACGGTGACCATATAAAGTCCGATCGGTGTATTCCGAGACCGCGGTGGAGCTCCGTGGTTATTCACTAGGTGGAGGTGTCTATAAGAAGGAGCGCCGGGGCTTGAGAGGGATCGAGTCGAGTGTTGTAAGTCTACTGTCTTGTATTTGTAAATTCCGTACTTAGGGAATTTGAGGCTAGGGCCGTCCGAGGTTTTTTCTCGTTGTGGGTTTTTCCTCATACATCGCGGCATAGTGGTTTCATTGTGTATTTTATCTTGCTATACTCACTTAGAACGCATGCTCAGGTAATTCAAGATAAAATTTGGTTTTAATCACTACATGTTTAATTTGGTGCTAAATTAATTTTTGGGTAATATGAAGTTAATTTAATTCAAGTCATTTAATTTAATTTGATAAACTTGGTTTGGCCTAATTTAGTAAAATTGAGAAATATGACTTAGGCAAATTTTCTAGGACTTGGGTTGGATTAATTGTGTTTAAGTGAAATTCACATAAGTGTGTGTTTTAAATCTAATTTCACTTTGTGTAAATTTAATTTATATAGAAATTAAATTTTGTTAAGTTGTTTTAATTTGAACCATCTTCCTATGCTTCCGCATTTACGAAGGGAAATTAAGTATAAGAATTTAAAAAGGGGTCCTAGTGTTTCAATCGGTTATAGAATACGTGTGTGATATTGCCTTGAAAAGCGCGCTACAAATCTCTAAATTAAATTCATCTAGAAATGCATATGGTATTAATAAGTAATTCGGACAATGAAGTAGGTCATCGTTTGTTACCCAAAAATATTGGCCAGAAAAAGTAGCGAAAAATTATCCCTTTGATAACCCAATTGAGCCGAATAAAATTTATCCTTTTCGTTTGGTAACCCGAAAAACCCAAGTAGCCCGGAATTACAAAAATGGAATATTCATTAAAGTCCGGAAAATGCAACAAAAAGGGGCAAGAAAAAAATAGAAGAATGCTCGACAAAAAATAGCAAGAAAAGAAAAGAAGTGAAAAACGGAAAAAACAGAGAAAAGGAATAGAAAATGTGCAAAAGCCCGTAAAAAGCACTAACGGACATCATAAGCAACATTTTCCAATTCCGAAATTCTTAACCTTTTCCAATTTTACCCAATACACCTTTTACCCGAAAAAGTCCTAACCGAGTCCAAATTGCGAAATTAGTTACCGCGTGCACAGTTAAAACACAGAAGATAATAAAAGAGATTAAATGTGTGAAAAAGAGTCAATGTTCCCGTGTTTCAAACTGTATTCCGTTGATGAGATCCAATCACTATAAAATTTCAGCCTTTATACTTGTGTTCGTGAATTTGGTCCATCACATTTACTCTTATAAATCACGCATACCGAGAGAATTGCCACATTTCGAGTGATTCGTTTGTGAGAACATCCCGTGAGATTTTGAAATCAAAGCGAATTTTCGAAAAGTAACGTAATGATCAATCAGTGGAAATCCACGGTTAAATTTTCCGGCTTCGCACACATGTACTACGATTTGAGACTCTTGAACATGAATTGATGATGACTATTTTCTGGAAAAGTTTAAATTATACAATATTTAAGTATTTTGATGTTTCTTTGAGTCAAGAAAGAATTTTGTGGGTATATTCACTGCAAACCCTCACGAGACACCACTCGTCCTACTAGGGTAACCTAGAGGTTTAAAGGCTTATTGCATACGCTAAATGCAATCGCTTACCCGCGAAAAAGGTATTATATCCTAATAAATTGATTTTCAAGAGTTGAGCCTTGCTAGGATTCTTTTACATTGCTCGGGACGCGCAAAGTTCTAAGTTAGTGGGATTTGATTAGGCGTAAATTCTTCCAAATTTATCCCTGTAATTTAGTTACTTTTAGCACCTCGAACAACGTAATCGATTTGATTTTATCTCATAATCTTGCTACCGACTTATTCTAACGAGTACCCCGAGTTTCTGGTATTTTGTACTAATTTTACAGGTATTTGATGTCAATAGAGAAAGAAAGAATCCGAAAGAAGAGAAAAAGAAAAGAAAGAAAGTCAAAAGGGAAAAATTGTAATTTTTACCCAGAATTCGGATGAGGCATCTAAAGAAAAGTTGAAGATATCAAGTTTACAAGTATATAGGAAGAAACGACACCTCAATCGGAATCCCGATGTGAAAGTTATGAGCAGTAAAAGGAAGAAGAAAAAGTCAAAGAAGAATCAGACCGATCCGGTCCGGACCGATCCGGTCCGGACCGATCCGAAATGTCAATTTCCAGTGAACCCCGGACCGAAGATGGATCGAAGCTGAGAGAAATTAAATTAACCGATTTGGATTCAAGCCGGATCGAACTGAAGGAATACCGGACCGGTCCGACTGTCGAAGTTTTGTTTTCTTACTCTTCTTCTAATGGAGAGTCCTGGTTAAGCTAAAATTCTTTGAGTCTTGTAGGGTATTTAAACCCGATTTATTATCATTTTTGACGATGGGAAAATCATCTAATTTTTCCCTTTACAGTAAAAACCCTAGTTTGAAGATTTATTGTAAGTTTTATTCCAAGCTTGAAGTTTGTTCATATTTCTGTGATTACAAGTAATTTTAGTTTAAGCTTTCAGTGCTTTGGTAAGTTAGTTGATTACTTTCCTCTGTTTAATCTTTCTTCTACGCCATTCTTCAATTCTCCCTTAGATTAATCATGATTTTTTGCAATTCAACAATCGTTTTCGTTAATTTCATCATGTTAGGCTAGGTTTTTAAAGGTCGGGATACATGAACTCAACCTGATGTGGTAGTTACATATGTATAAAATTAGTCCTATAAATTTAATGATTTATTACGACCGTATTGCGTAGCAACACAACCATTGTAGATCTTTGAATCTCGTTTGCTTTCGGGTAATCGGGATGCTTTAGAATGCAATGCGAGTGTCGCTATCGCGTGTACCGATTTACTCGTCCTCTGATTAAGTATGGTGCGGGCTTGAACCTCATATACGTAATGCTTGGGAGTACTAAATTCTGGGTCTAATTAATCACTTAAATTTACGATTAGTTTTATACCATCAATACACTAGGGTTGAGGGATTGTATTCTCGTCCTGTTTTCTTCATCATATAGTCTAAATTTTAAGTCATTCATCATCAGTATTTTAGGTAATTTAGAATAGTTGCATTGCTTTCATAATTTAAAAATTGCATTTAGTTGTAGTCAATCTTCAAATCAAATCATCTTTTCCTTTTTCTTTAGAGTCAAAGTTAGGTTTCCTTCGTCTGTCCAACATCGTCACAACCCTGTTGTCCTATTTCCCTGAGGATCGATACTCGACTTATCGAATTATTACTTGAGCGATAGGCTTGCACTTGAGCCTTGAGACTACGCACTTCTGAGACACATTCTTAGTCGCGTCACCCTTGTTGTCCTCACTTTGCGTCTCAATAAGGCCCGTGATCGATGCTTAATCACCCCTGCCTTTCTCACCCATACCCTAATACCTACCCACCCTTGGTCCACCGATGCTTTGCATCGTGTGATGCACTTTTCCATACAAGTGCATTGACCCCTTTTAGCCTTTATCCAACAAGGATGATGCTTCAATCTTGTTTGGGGGTGACTCCCATCACCCAATTTTTCTGCCGCCCCGCACTTTCATAGACTTTATCTTTAGGGTGAGATCCTTTCGGTGTGGCTGAAGACATTAAACTTAGCGCTATTGGGAGGCAACCCATCATTTCTTGTATGAGTGTCATCCTGTTTGGGGGTGGTGTTTCACATCACCCAATGCCTTACAATGTTTATAGACTTGTACACATTTTTTTCTCTTATCATTTATTCAGGTTCTTCTTGCATTCATCTGTCCACTTCATTAGCGGTTGATTCTAGTAATATCTTTCCTCCCTTCTACTCTCAATTTTAAAAATCATTTTGCTTAACATCGTGGACGATGTTCCTTTTTGTTTGGGGGTGGGGAATTTTATCAAAATCGTACCTCTTTTGAAAAATTTTGATTTTCAAAACCTGATTTTAAAATTTTTATGCAGTTTCTTTCATCTCACTCATTTATATGAATTTTCTATCGTCCATATTCTAAGTCCAGGAATCAAGCTACAGGATTTATCTTTTTCTAAATAGCTTATGTAATGCGTTCCAAGGCAAGTTGCACCATGAATTTCTAGATTCAATAAAATTTGTGCACTTATCACGTCATTGCGGTTTGGTGTTGAAGGGTGCTATAATTCTCAAGAGAACCTTAAGGATCACTAGTAGATACTTTAGCTTGTGAGAATCGTGCCTTTCACCTTTCAGAGAGTTTTATGCAATCTCCGAGTTACAAGTTAATTCAACTTCCTTTGGGTCCATACTTTAAATCGTTGTATGATCTCATTATTTCCCACTAAAATTTTGGCTTAATCACTGAGAACGACATCACTTTGGAGTTGTAAGAAACATGTGTCTTAAAATTTGTCCCGATCACCAGACTTTCATCTATATACCTTTCATTTTCCACATCATGTTACCATTCACATCATCCATACACCTTTCATTTTCCATCTCATCACCCTACACCATCTATATATCATCCATTTTTTATAAAAATAGTGTTTTTCAAATTTAAAATGTCTTCAGAGTTGAGAGTATAAAAGAGAAAAAAAATAAAATAGACATGTAGAAAAAAAAGAGCAAAAGAAAAGAAAATCGAAAAAAAAAAGAAAAAAGAAAGAAAAGAGAGAAAAAAAAAGAAAAAAAAAAGTTTGTAGTTAGTCCTTGTTAAATAAAGACATTTGTGCTCAAAATATCATACACTCTTCTCGCATACACATCCATCATCCATCATCCATCCATCATATCCTACTTAATCTCATACCATCCTTCTCATATCATTTCTCCCTCACCCATATACATCCATATTTCCCCTAGTTGTCCGGGCAAATGAAAGTCAACGTGGTGAAGAACTCGACGTTATCACTTTAGTGATTAGCATTCTTTCATGAGATCATTTTTCTTTCTATATGTTCGTTCTTTCTTATGCGTGTGAGATGTTTGACCTTGCTTACATTTACTCAACTCCTCACACACAAGAGTGATACACTAACCCAAATCTCGAGAGTTCATTTGAGAGAGCTATATCCAATGAGATTTTGAAGTTGAATGGTTGATTCCAAAAAGGTAATCTAGGAATTACTCTTATGATACTTGACCCATTTTGACTGATTAACACACACACACACACACACACACACGTTGAGTCATAGAAAGGATGTTCCTTGTGTATTCACATAGCTAAATTTTTATACACTTCTAGCTTTTATTCCTCAAAACATATTTCTCTTGTGATGGATTGTGCGATTATTCTATATCTAATAAGAGATTGATTGCATTTCAATAAATTATTTTAAATAAAGAATTTTGTTGGTATATTCCCTGCAAACTCTCACGAGACACAACTCGTCCTGTAGGGCAACCTATAGGTTTAAAGGCTTGTTGCACATACTAAGTGCAATCGCGAGTCCCGCAAAAGTGGTCCACTTTTGGTTACTTATCTTTCACTTTCTCTCTATCTTATTGCTCGAGGACAAGCAACACTCTGTTTGGGGGGGGGGGGGATAAGCACCCAAAAGTGTACATTTTATACCCCAAGTAGACGTATTTTAATTACTAATTCTCGATAAAATGGGTCTTATATGCGTAAATGTTTAATGTGCGGGCTTGTTCGCCGTTTGCGGAAGTTCAACACTTATTTTAAGGCAAATTCACATCATATGGAGCTAATTCCCTTGTCCCAAACCTTACCCGAGCCTATGTGTGTTGAGTTTGCACCTTTGTTATTTTTCTAGATTTTTATTTTAAGTCGTTTTTATTTTTAAGAATGAAATTATAATTTTCTAGGATTTATTTTCTATTTTTCTATTTCTTTATTTCGATTATAATTTTTATTAGTTTTTAATTTTTATCTTTATCTTTATTTATTTTTATTAGGATTAGTTTTTAGGAATTTATTTTCTAGTTTTATTAGATTTTATCTTTCTTTAGTTTTATTATATTAGGATTATATTTTTTAGTTTTCATAGATTTTATTTTATTTTTATTTTGAGTCTTTTATATTTTATATTTAGGATTTTTGTTTTTTTAGTTTTATTAGATTTTTAATGTTTATTTTTAGGATTAATCTTTAGTAGTTTACTAGATTTTATATTTTGAGGACTTTAGGTTTTATTTTTATTTTGTTAGGATTTAATTTTTTTAGTTTTATTAGTTTAGTTAGAAAGTTATTTTATTGTATAAAAATTGACACACAAACTCAAACTCGCCCTCACCATTTTCTCTCTACACTCACCTACACCCAAACAACACACTCACTCACACCCAATTACCACACACCTAACATACACACAAACACCTCACTCACCCACACCCAACTCAACTACACCCTCACCACACCTTATCCACCCCGCTCCTTCTTCAACCTCCAACATCTTCTCTCGCATATTCCATTAACAAACCCAACACATACCACCTCTCTCTCTCACCAACATTACAAACCCACTTCCCTCTTAACACCTACACCACCAAATCCAGATCCTAAACTCGAGATAACTCCTTTAATTCGACCTCCTCTAATCGGGTTATAACACTGGAAAACCCGAACCCGTCGCCGCCCAGCTCCTCCCCGGTGACCTACTACTCCGGCCAGTAGCCCCTTCCTTACCCTTTAACCCCGAAATCCGACAACCCTGGCCGATCCACTCCCCAACCCGTCGTGACCCTGCCTAAATCAACCACATTCCTATTCCGACCGCGACCCGGTCTTGGCAAACCCATAACCTGAGAGCATCCCTAATCCGAGTTTACCCAAAAACCCATTTCAACCCAAATGCCAAATCGATTTTATCTCCTGCCAAACTCAAAAATAAAGACCCAAATCCCAAACATAATATCCACATGTGTTATAACCCTTTTTTTAACCCAATTCCAAAATTACCCCCAACTAATTCCTTTTAACCATATACCCATATACCCAAAATACCCTTTTAACAAATATGATTTTTTCTCACCATTACCTCACACCTTTGCCATGCACATGTGCTCAATCCATGCTCACTATTATCTCTACCCAATTTACCCTTAGCTCCATATGCCTCATTATAAATGAAGACCCTAATGCTCATTTGGAGATCATCTAAGGAGAGACTTAGAGAATAAGAGAGATGGTTTACAGTAGAAAATAAATTAGGGGAAAAATATTATTTAAATAGTTTTATTTTTATTTTTTATTTTTTTAGGGAATTGGTGAGATTTAATTGTGATTGATTTGAGTTGTATTGAAGAGGATAGAGCTCAAATAACCAAATTCAAGGAGACTTGTTGAAGATTTGTTCTCTTTCTCTACACTTTTATTTTATATGCCTTTGATTATTTGTTTATCATGTTTAATATAATGTTAGGCTAAATCCCCTTTCAAGGGGTGGTGTGACCCATTATTTGATGTTAATCCTAATTTAATTAATTAATTTAAATTAAATTTTTCTTTGATGATTAATTTTGCACTCTTACATTTTAATTTACGCCTCGAGAGAGGGTAAATGATTTTCGAGAGAAAATCAAAATTCTGGTTATAATACCTATTTTAGATTTGAACTAGAGATAGGGGTTTCTCAAGTGTGGTACTATTCCTTTAATTTCAACTCTAGGTTACTTTTATGATTTAAACTAATTTAATCGATCGATCCTAGCGGGTGATTTGTTAGATGATGTTTGGATCTACATTTCAAGAGTTGTAGGAGTGTTAAATTTAATTTTCTAAAATGTTATTGTCAAAATTACATTTGCAACGAGAGTTGATTTGTGATTTTGATACTAAGTTGGGATAATTAATTTAAATGAATTAATTAATTTAATTAATATATTGTGTCATCCTATCCCTTGTTAGTCCTCACTTTTATTTCCTCACCCATCCCATATTTTAGATTTTTATTTAGTTAGATTTACATAATATATTCACTTTCTTTTATTTACATCCTTGATTTAGTAGTCTTATTTCACCTTAATCTTAAAATTGTTTAAATATTGAAAAAGCTAAAAAAAATAGAAAAAGAGAATAGTAAACAAATGAATTACATGCCTCTCTTGTATGTTTCATCCTTAGATTTGGATTGATTCCCTTACATACCGCTACACTCTAGTTTTATTATATTTTTGTAGGTATGAAAGGTTTTGATTAGAGGTGCTTGAACAACGACAAAAATATCGAAAAGTTTTTTCTCTCACCCGTTTCGGTTGATCATCATAACGCCTACCATTTCCTCTAGATGCAACGATGCTGTGAGAGTGGGAGAGTCAGTCTTACTCATCTCCTCTTGGGATGAGAGGATGAAAGGCTGATCCCCTACTAAGTCTATCAAATGTTGAGGTTCTTGGCCGGCTATCAGGGGTTAGCCTAGCACTATTTCCTTGGTAGGTTGGGTCTGGACAAATTATGTCGTCGAAAATCTCATATGGCTCCTAATACTCCTCTTTGTCCCAGACATGGTCATCTGGATAGTCTTAGACTTATTTTCCCAGGAATAGATGCCTAGGATTAACCACATATCTTCGCCGTTGATGGTGCTAAACTTCTTTCTTTGGGGCGGGGGGTAGTTCCCCTATCGTCGGATCCACCACCTCTCTGGATTCCGGAGTAATGATCTCCGATGTTATATTGCCTGGAGATCCTCCTAAAATGCTTTAGATGAATGCCATAAATTGCTCCTTCATCTTTTTTTGGGTGACCACCAAGGATCGCAGCGCCGCTACCACATCAGCCATTTCTTACTGAGGTGATGGTTAGCTCGAGCTTAGGCCAGCGCCTGGAGGCAAGTCATATGCCATATCTCCAATGAGAAAAAGTAACAAAATATAGATGAGGTGTAAGTGAATAAGAAACTTGAAGAACACCCACCTAATCTTTTTTAATGGTAGTAGAGGTTCAACAATGAGGATCTGAACCACCCCTAGAGGCAAAAGTAAGAGTTTAAGATGAAAAAATAAGACGAAGAAGAAAATCCTTTCCCACAGATGGAGCCGAAATGATGATGCAGATAATCACCACTCAAATATGTTAGCAGCCTAAGCTCTAGCTAAGTCATTAATGGAGTTATAATAATAGAAATGTAAGTATGGAAAGAAGGAGATGAGAGAGATAGAGAACACCAAAATATAAGTAATCGACATTAGCCTACTCCACTGTGTAAGAGGGTATGAGTGTTTTATTATTGAAAGGCACTGAAGGCCATGAATTATAGTCCATTAAGCTATCTCTCTTTATGTTTACAAATGGATAGAGTTTTATCTAGGTAAATAATAATTTGATCCTTGATGAAAAAGATGAAGTTGGTATATATAGGTTCGGGGGTGCACAACATACTGTGACACCACGCCCAATAAAATACTGGATGATCAGTCCTATATCATTTTAAACAGGAATCTCATCTGGTTCATCTTAGCATCACCATCGAAAACTTTTTAAAATTTACTATCCACCCACTATTCAAAAGACATGGTGACAAATTTTCTCTTTTTATTTAACAGGATAAATAACTAGTTTGAAAACTAAAACAACATTCAAAATGTACATGAGTCCAAACCATCATGATATGTAACTGAATCAAAGTCATGCCAAATAAACTATCAGCCAAAAATAACCAAACCAAGTAATAATCCAAGTCCAAACAGCAAAGTAAAACTGATACATAACTGAGACTATAATACCGACAACGAACCATATGTCCAAACATAATATATAGAGTGAGATCCTATGCTAGATCCGAAGGAAAGAATCGGCAACTCAAAATCCTGTCAGCATCCACAATGCTACAGCTCCAAGTCCCTGGAATGAAACCATCAAGCATGGTGTCTCTGTGGCTAGCCACCTAAAAAGTTTTAATTTTTTTTAGCAAGAGTTAGTACTCAAAACATTTGAAAACATTTAACAAGTAATTTATCGCAATTAAAATCGGTTATTGATTACACATGTTAGGTTCACGCACACTTCATTGAGTTTCCTCACCTGTTATCTAATGCGCACACCTAACGTTTGTATACTTAGCCCACTTAACTATCATACCCAAGCTATCTCGACTAAAGTATATAACTGATCTTAACAAGTCTACTCTCCTGTACCGCCCATACAACACGCTTCATATTAACATTTCTAGCATGTTATTCATTTTTCATATAACATTCACATATGTTATGTTTAATCATCGTACTGAAGTCTCACTACTTAATTCATATAGCATTTCACGTCTAATCATCATTCAACTTCCATAATTAAGTTTCACTACTAAATTCATAAAGCATTTCAAGGTCACCATTCAACTTCCAAAATTAAGTTTCACTACTTAATTTATTATAGATATTCCCAATCTATTTTAAATCTTGAAATTAAGTTTCACTCTACTCAATTTATCATTTTGTAGAGGGGGCTTGAAGGTAATCCTGAGATTAGGGATAATTCCCCCATTAGCAATAGTGTTTGGGATTAAGAAATCGAGGCAGCTCAGTGTGGCAGCTCAAACGTGGCAACTCAGTGAGGCAGCTTAGCATGGAAACTCATACTTTAGCTTGTTGTGTTAGTTATATTGTATTTTTTTTATATTGACTATGAGCTATAACGGTTGTAATGATGTAACGAGAATAATAATGAGCTTTAGTGTGAGGTTAAATGGTACTCGCGAGAGACTAAGCTTAGCAGGGCCTGGGAGAGCTTTCATGCTCTATCGAATGACCTTGCGGCTGGAACTCTAGAAGGACTTGGTTTGGAGGATTGAGAAGTGAGACACCGTTGGGGCTTGTCCTGACCATCTTATATACACTTGGTAAAACACCGAAAGACCCTTACCGTGGAACCTCAGGCGGAGCAGCTTGGAGTTCCATCGTGCGTTGAGTTTTGAGCCAAACAACCCTCTACTTAATGTCACATCCACTTTATATGATGTCACTAACCAGCTAGGCAGTGTCAGACCTGCACTTGAGTAAACCACCGTGGTATTTGGGGCTGTCAGACAGTTGGTGAGCCACCTCTGTGACAACAGCCCCCCTAACACACAGTGGTTAGGCAAAAGGCATGTCTTGGCATTTAATGTTTATGACGTGGAGACAACTAGTGCATCAGGTATTTAATATTTTTGACATAAAGTATGAGGGATGTCTTTCACAGGCATTAATGACGGAGTTGCCTCAAGGGTGGCGTGGGAGGCTATTTAAGGACCCCAACCACCTCTGAGGAGATGATGATATTTTTTGAGAGCTCAGAAGTGATTACTAGAGAGTTATTACAAGCCAGAGAATTGACTCACCCACCATTGTCATTTATTACGAAGCTTTTAATACTTGATAGAGATTCTTGAGGGTGGTTGGTGTGTTTTGGCTGCCTGCTAAGGTGTATCTAGGGTGCTTACTTCTCTCTTCCTCTAGCTAAGTTACTTCTAAGTTCATTACTACCTTCTGAGTTATACACGAGAGACCCGTGAGCTTAAACCGTATCTATCTTTATTAAGTTGTGTTTGTATGTCCTGTGGTTAATCAATAGTGTTGCTATTTAACTTATCATTACTATACTCAAAAAGGGGTTGCGCCTCAATCTTATCTAAACTACCCTCTTACATTTGGTGACTTTGCTGGGGAGGCGTTCTTTTAAGCAAGGAGTATGGCACAAGATAACATTAATTGAAGGCTCAACTTTGATGACATCCAACACAATAAAGAACAAGCGGCGAGAGAACTGGAGGCTCTAAGGGATGGGGGCCCTCGAATAGAGGTACCTCCAGTTCAAGCGACAACCGACGTTCTTAGGGTGACACAAGCTTCCGCGAGTGCTGCATTGGGACCAGCCCAAGTGGCACTCCTTATGAATAAGTTTTACGAGTTTTTGCAAACTCCGATAGCTTCGACGGTGTTGGGAGGATTTGAAGCCAACTCCTTCGTAACACCAAGGGTAGCCTTAACGTCCCCACCAAGTGTAGGCGTAACGGGAACAATCCCAATAAGTATGCCCTCTGTTGTGAATCCATCAGCGGGAACCTTGGGAGTATCAACGGATCCAGCTGCGATGGTTGCTCCAGCTGCAATAGGCACTCAGCCTGTGGTTCCATTGGTTGTTGCCGTAGGAGCATCACCCATGGAGAAAATGAGGAGGGAGATGCAAAAAGAGATGTTGAAGTTCATGAATGCCTCCTCGTAATCTGCTGGCAAGGTAGCTTCGGTCTATGATGACTTTCGAACACCTTATCCCCAGGAATACAACGATGAGCCATATCCAAAGGACTATATTCCTCCTATTTATGAAAAATACACAGGGAAACTGGGAAACCCGAAGGAGCACATTAAGCGCTTCGTTGAAAACTTGGGGGCACATTGTAATAATAATAAGCTCAGGTTGAGGGAGTTTTCTAAATCCTTAATCGATAAAGCATATACCTGGTATTCTCATTTGGCTCCCAAAAGCGTTTCTACGTGGGAAGAGATGCATGTTTTGTTTTTCCAGAAGTTCTTTCTGGCGAAAGATGAGTTTACTTTGACCCAACTGGGGAGGGAGAAACAACGACCCGGGGAAGAAGTGGTAGCGTACGTTCGAAGGTTCAGGAAAAGATCCCTCGATGTGAGGGAGGAGGCTAAAGAGTCCAAGTTATTGCAGATCTATGCAGAGGGACTACTTCCTGAGTACATCTATCACCTCATTAATGAAATGCATGAGGGGACTTTTTTGGCGTTCTTAAAAGCAGCAGGAAATATCTCCTTGGTGGTGCGACCAAATTCGGTGGTGGTGCCCATGATGTTTAGGCAGTCGATATAACCTGTAGGGGGAGGTCTCAGCCCCCACGGGTAGGGTACTCCGAGGGAGCAGATGGGGGCAAGGCACCGAAAAAGGAAAATAAAAGGAAGTTTGGAAGAGATAGGGAGTACCCACCACCATTGCCTTGTACAGTGGAGGAGGCTGTTAGCTGTTACAATGCAATGATCCAAGGAGAAACGGTCTACGAACAAAAGGGCATTCCCGTTGGGGAACCCGACGCGACGAAGAGGGCGAATCCCAAATATTGCCAGATTCATCGAAAGATCCAACATCCAATAGAGAGTTGTTTCATGCTGAGGAGAATTATCAACAAGTCCGTAAAGGCATGGACGTTGCACATCCCTCCGCAGAACGTTAACAACAACCCACTCCCAGCACATGGGGCCAATCTGGTGGTGGCCTATGATGAAGAGGCAGAAGGAGAAGAAAGAGAGCCAATGTCGAAGCAGGAGGAGTTCGAAGAAGCTCTGGAAGATTGTACAAAGGGAATGGCTAATGTAGTACTGGCCTACGATGAGGCAAATAGCAAAGAAGTGGAGGACGTATACAATATTGAAGTTGAGGAAGCAAACCCAGTCCTAGAGTACTGCACATTTTCAAAATCCCCAAAATTCACCTGGTTCTTTGACCAGGCGGGGATACCGAAAGAGGGCAGGTTGGAAATAACCCAGGCGATACTTAACATTGCGAGGAAGGACGAAGTCCCTTCGCTGAGATGGAAGGGACCCATGGCCAGGTTGGTGAGGAGGTTTCTGTCAGAAGTAACCTTTAGTGATGCAGATAGGGCTGTAAGATTCCCTCATAACAGGCCATTGTATGTGACCGCCAGCGTCAAAGAAATTAGTTTTACAAGGACTCTTATGGATGTGGGAGCTTCCATCAATATTATGCCAATCAACTCCTTCCACGTAGCCAATATTCTAGAAGAAAGGTTGGTCCCCATGCCTTTGGTGATTTCGAGGTATGATAACCAATCTTCCAAATCCATTGGGTACGTTAATGTTGGGATTGTAATGGGAAATCTAAGTTCTCATATTAAGTTCCACGTAATAGATAGTGCAACTTCCTATCATTTGCTAATAGGAAGGGTGTGGATGCACAACCAAGGACTAGTTCCTTTTACGTACTACAAATGCGCTAAGGCGAACATCAAGGGAACAGAGGTGACCATTAGGGATACGAATAGGCCCTTTGCTGTCGAGGAAGCTCACTTGGTGGACGCGGCATTCTACACAGAGTTAGAGGAGGATGTTCGGGTCCTAACGAAAAGAATGGAGGGAGCCCGGATTCCCTCGATCAGAGAAAGGATGGGGCCCTTGAATGAGCAGAATAAGGAGGTTACAAGCAACACAAGAGTAATGGCCAAAGAAGCTCACCAGGCGATCCCTCGGTCTCAAAACATCTTGAAGCAGCTCAAAGACAGAATGAGGCACAGAGTGGATCCGATGGAACATGAGGTCCAACGACAAAGCGTGCTGAGCCGATTCTCAGAAAAAAAAGTGGCCGAGGCTTCTAAAGAGAAGAAGAGAAAGGCAGTTACAGCTACCAGCAGACAGTGCAAGAAGGTCGTCATCGAAAAAGGAAATGTGATATATCGATTATAATGGTGTGAACGGGCAGCTGAAGTAGCTGACAATGAGGCTGACCCGATATATGAGTGCTTTTTAGTGGATCAACGGGGACAATGTATGGTGATAGACAACTCCAACGTACATGAATTTATGGAGGAAGTCGTAGAGGAACCATAATACATGGCAGATCAACCGAAACCGCAGGCACAAGAACTGGAGCAGTTGAACTTGGCGAAAGAAGAGGAGGACCCAAGGCCTATTTTTATCACGAAAGATCTCAGTAAGGAGAAACGAGAGGCTTTAGCTAAGTTGATTCGAGAGTTCATAGATGTTTTTGCATGGAAATACATGGAGATGGAAGGGATGGATGAGGGAGTCAACTGCCACAAATTAAACATAATGCCTTCAGCCATCCTGATGAAACAAGCAACGAGAATGTACTAACCTGAGCTAGACTTAAAGATAAAGGAAGAGGTCCAGCGCTTATTGGCGATAGGGGTCACCAAACCGATATAGCACCCGCTTTGGCTGTCTAGCATTATCCTAGTGGGAAAGAAAGACAAAAACTAAATAAGGATCTGCGTGGACTTCAGAGATTTGAATAGAGTTTACCCCAATGATGAGTCCCCTCTGCCCTCCATTGATAACTTGATAGATGCAATGGTTGTTCATGAGATGTATAGCTTCATGGATGGGTATGTAGGGTACAACCATATCAAGATGTACCCCTCGGATGTAGAGAAAATGGCGTTCAGGACCCCGTTGGGAAATTTCATATACAGAGTAATGTCGTTTGGACTCAAGAACGCTGGGGCTACTTACCAGAGAACAGTAATGGCCATTTCCCATGATTTCTTACACAAATTTATGGAATTCTATGTGGATGATTTGGTCATCAAATCAAGAAAGGTGGAATCCCATCTGGGCGATTTGAGGAAGGTGTTTTCCCGATGCAGTAAGTATAAATTGAGGATGAACCCACTAAAGTGAGTCTTTGGGGGTAACAAGTGGGAAATTTCTAGGCTTCGTGGTAGATCGGCAAGGGGTGCAGATGGACCAGGATAAGCAGCGAGCGAGCTTAGAGATGCCAAGTCCAAGAACGACGAAGGAGCTGAAGAGTTTCCTGGGTAAAGTCTCCTATCTTAGGAGATTTGTGCTTGGGTTAGCCGAGATGACACATCCGTTGATGCAGCTATTGTGAAGGAACATGAAATTCAAGTGGGAGTAGATTCACCAGGAGTCTCTCGCTGGGCTGAAGAAGATGCTCATTTCACCACAGATCATGGTTCTCCCGCAGGCAGGAAGACCGTTGCAGCTATACCTCACATCCACCACGAGGTCCGTGGGAGCTTTGTTGGCACAGGAGATTGATGGGGAAGAACGACTGGTCTACTACCTTAGCAGAATCATACATAGGCTAGAAGTCAGATATAGTAGCTTGAAAAGACATTATTTAGCCTTGATCTTTGTAGCACAAAAACTTAGACATTATATGCTGTCTTTTACAATTCATATTGTAACTAGATGTGATCCTATTAAGTATTTGCTAGCAAGAACTATATTAATTGGTAGAGCAGCTAGGTGGTTCCTCATCCTCTTCGAGTATGACTTCAAGTGTGTGGTTCCTCGCGCGATCAAAAGCCAAGTGTACGCCGAATTGTAGGCAATTTTTCCCTTAGGAACGTTTGAGCCACCTAAAGAAAGTATTCCAGGAGACGATTTGCAGGCCAATCACCTAGACGCAACAGATGAGGAATGGACAATGCAATTCGATGGATCTTCAGCGGAAAAAAGGAGGAGCAGGGATTATTCTTTTAAAAGGAATGGAGGAGATTTACCTTTCCTACAAGTTAGATTTCCCTTGTTCCAATAACGAGGCTGGATATGAAGCATTGGTGCTAGGGTTGTTAGAGGATCTTCGAAGGGGGATTCGTTCACTTTGCACAAAAGGTGATTCAAGTTTGGTGGTTCAGCAAGTGAATGGAGAGTATGCATTGAAACACATAAGTCTAACACCATACAGAACAATCATCCAGAGGCTTCTCTGCCAGTTCCATCTGACCAAGATCAAGAGATAACCCAGAACGATGAATCATCACCCAGACGCCTATGCCACCATTGCCCAGAAGATAGTCATGAGAAATTATACAACTACCATCGTGATCCAACGAAGAACAGCTCCTTCAATAGTACAGTCAATTCTACCGATGGAAGACGATGCAGACTGGAGGGGTGAGATTATAAGGCAGTTGGAATCTGGGGAAGGAGCGATGGGGCTGAGGGAATTAGCCCAATACTTCACGAACCAGGGAAACCTTTACTTTAGGAATGCAGGAGGATGGTTGTCAAAGGTGCATCGGTCCAGAAGAGGCAAAGCGGAGATTGAAGAGAACACATGAAGAGAACTGCGAGACAACTGAGATACCCCTCTACCGAAGAATGCAAAGAGAGGGGTATTTTTGGCCCAGAATGAAATAGGACGCGACGGAGCTGCAACAGAAATGCGACAAATGCCAGTTATTCTTCGAAGCAGCTAAATGTCATTTCGTGGAAGCTCAACCTAATTAGAGACAGCCGTATATTGACTTTATCAGAGATGGAGTTGTCCCAACACAGAATATTGATGCAATGGGACTCAAGCGGAGGGCCCTAAGATTCTACATTTAGGAGAAACAACTTTATTGAAGGGGATACTTCAACAGGCCATTGTGTTACATCACGAAGGAAGAAGAAACCGAGGTCCTCAAACAGGCGCACGATCCAGCTCACATAGGAGTGGCTAAGTTATATAACCAACTGATGACATCAGGGTATTATTGGCCAATAATGGAGAAAGACTCTGTTGAGTTCGTTTAAAAATGCAAAGCTTGCTAACTTTATGGAAATATGATCCATGTCCCATCGGTAGGCCTACACTCCTTGGCGACGCCTTATCCTTTTCACACTTGGGCATTTGACCTGGTAGGGGCAATACATCGTTCTTCGAGGGGGAAGATATGGATACTAGTAGCAACGGAGTGCTTCACAAAGTGGGTTGAAGCGATACCACTGAGAAGGGAAATAGCGGGGGTGGTGAGCAACTTCATCAGAGAATATATCATTTGCCATTTTGGGATCCCAAAAGTCATCCTTTCAAATAATAAAACTCCTTTCGCCAATTCAGAAGTAATGACGCTCACAGAAAAATACTCCATTGTCCATAATACTTCGACGGTGGTATATCCAAAGGGAAACGGTCAGGCCGAAAAAACTAACAAAACTTTGGTTAATATATTGGCTAAAATAATGAAAGATTTCTTTGGAGTATGGGATGATCAGATACCAGTTGTATTATGGGCCTATCGAACAACTAAGAGAAAGCCCACAGGGTATACTCCGTCATCCCTTATCTATGGGCTGAGGCAATTCTCCCAGTGGAGTTAGAAGTTGTTTCTACTCGATATGCTTTGCGAAGTAGCATGCTCCCTCAGAATAGACATGTGCAGTTGGAAGCGTTGGATGAACACAGAGATAATGCGATGCAACACTTTCAAATCTACACGAAACAGCTCTCCAGGGTATATGATAACTTAGTAAAACCAAGGAAGTTCATGGAGGGAGACCTCGCATTGAAAGCAGCGGTGAAACACATCAGGGGGCTTCCTCTACCCAAGTTTGCAGCAAATTAGGAAGGACCTTTCATTGTAAAAGAAGCTCATGACTCAGGTTATTGCTTAATTTCTAGGATGGAAGAAGATAAACCAATCAAGATTAACAATAAATGGTTGAAAGTCTATCATGTGTAAGGATTAGGTTTGAACCACTGATGTATCTAGCTTTTGTTATGAATACACAACTTTTTTTTTATTGAATATGCAAGTTCTTTTTATTATGGCCTAAGTGGAAATGAAAGAATTATAAAACTTCATAATGTACGCAAGCAGTTATAACACAAAGGAAAAGCATGAGAAAACATATATCTTTCTTCATTCATAAACTTTGGGGCATTACAAAATTGGAAGTTATTGCCCAAGAATTACATAAGAAGAAGAAAAAAAGAAAAATATATACAAAAGTTCATTAGCCTAAGAGGAACCACAAATCTAGGGAAGAGAAAAAATCTCCAGAAAGGCCCGAAGAAGCTGCCAGGAAAAACTATTGGGCATTCATAGAAACCTCCAGCCTCGTTTGCACTTGTGTATGCTCGATGAGGAGATTCTCTCGCTTCAACTTTGCCAAGCGTAGAGCTTCTTCGAGGCCCCCCACCTCTTTGTCAACGGCTTCAAGAAGAGGTGCTAACTCAGCCAGCTTGGCTTCCTCAGCCCGTTGATCCTCTTGATGTTTCCAGAGCAGTTCCCTCTGGCTATCCAGTCGTTGGCTCTTCAAAGTTTTCAAATGCGTAATAAGCCAATCAAGATGAAATCCATCACGGCCTAACTCCTTCAGGTGACCCAGGAATTGGTTGAGGAGGGCTCTAGTAACGATTGAGGTTGGAGTACTGGAAATCTCAACCACAACGGTTGCCATGCCTTGAAGCCTATAACTCATCACAGAGATGTTGGAATGCAAGCAATCCACGGTAAGCGTTTCAGGATGGTGGTTTGCAAGCAGCTCAACTACCAAGCGATGTTTGGCTGGCATCTGAGGAGAATGCTGGAGCACCATCAGACAGAAGGCATGAGGAGCCAAGTAGGGCAGAGGAAGCTCACAACCAGATTCACTCTCAGCAGCATCACCGGTCATGGAACCTTGATCGTTGTGGCTGGAGTCTTCTGAAACAATGGGTTCCCGATGGGGTGAGGAGGTAGGCGAAAGAACTGGTGGAGAATCCACCCGGGCAACCTAAGAACATTTAGAGGAAATAAGGAGTTTATAAAAAAAAATCTTAACAAGTGTTTTCGTTGTTAGGCCACCGATATAGGTGGGGTTTATGGAAAAAATCTTAACAAGTGTTTTCATTGTTAAGTCACCGATATAGGTGGAGTTTATGAAAATATCTTAACAAGCGTTTTCGTTGATAAGTCACCGATATAGGTGGAGTTTATGAAAAATCTTAACAAGTGTTTTCGTTGTTAAGTCACCAATATAGGTGGAGTTTATGAAAAAACCTTAACAAGCGTTTTCGTTGTTAAGTCACCGATATAGGTGGAGTTTATGAAAAATCTTAACAAGTGTTTTCGTTGTTAAGTCACCGATATATGTGGAGTTTATGAAAAAACCTTAACAAGTGTTTTCGTTGTTAAGTCACCGATATAGGTGGAGTTCATGAAAAAACCTTAACAAGTGTTTTAGTTGTTAACTCACCAATATAGGTGAAGTTTATGAAAAAAACCTTAACAAGTGTTTTCGTTGTTAAGTAACCAACATAGGTGAAGTTTGAGAAACTAAGAAATGCAGAGAAATTAGCGAAGTACCTCAGCAGTAGCATCAGCGAGAATATGAGACACCGTGGAGGCCTCAATGGCGCCCCTAATTAAAGAAGCCTCAATGGTCGACAAAGCTCCCTTGCTAATAAACGGTACTAAGGCCGATGAAGGAGTTTCACTGAAAGAACACGAGGAACCTCCAAGCGATGCCCCAGCATGGGCAGGCACTGAAGAATCACCACGCGGGACAATAGCACCAACCTTGGCCTCGAAAAGAAAAAAACCACTAAGAATAAAGGGTGGGGTAAGGCTTGGCGAAAGCTGCAAATACAAAACCAAGTGTTAGACACAAGGATAAAGTACAGGAAAAAGGAAGCAATACATCTAAGCGTTACTTACCCCCGTTGTGGCACCAAAAAGGGGAATTGCAGTTTGGGGTCTCGTCAGTGAAGTGGGAAGGATAATGTTAGCTATGAGCGATGCCACTTCCACCTAAGATATCCCAGCATATCAGAATGATAAACAAAGCAATGGGACAGGGAAAAGATGTGAGACTTGATAAGAAATTTACCTCGGCGGCACTCTCCTCGACCGAAATAATGGGTAGAGGAACCTCTTGCTCGGATGATAATTTAGAAGAGGCTGGAGCAATTGCCTCTGGTTGGCCAGATATTTCAACAGATCCAACGGTAGCAGTCCCTGCAGCAGCTTTTTTTGCCCGTTGGGAGGATAAACGACGAGAGTAGGTGAGACCTATCATGGGGAACGGGTAGGAGTAGTATTGACTTGAGAGACACTGAAATGCCCCCCACAAAACGACTCACGGGGGAACCAGGGGGACTGGGCCTTTCTCCAACTCCCTTCACCAAAGTTATCAAAGAAATAAGCAAATGCAGCTTACCTTAAGAAAAGGGGAACAAGAATAAAATATGCACACATACTTGAGATGTGGAGGGAGAACGAGAAGGTATAACCACTGGTGAAGGCGGAGAGGAGGAAACAACAGAGGGAGCTGAGGATGAAGGTATCTCGACTATCCATTTCTTCTAGAATTAGTTCCCAGAGTTTTCTTCCTTGAGCCCGTTGCATCAACACCTTGAGGTATCCTCGACCTTTTTCTCCTCTTTGCCGCTGGCTCAGTTGGATCAACCACGATCGTGGGAAAGGCAGTTGAAGGAGGAACGACGACAGCGCACCATTGAAACTCAACATTTATTCTTTCGACCTCATCTTGAACCTGCCTCCTCAGCTCTTCACTTACCTCTGCAGACATAGGAGGGGGAATGGAGGCAATAGGGAATGCCTCCAAAGGAGTTTGTGCTTGAGCTTTGGACTGGGACTTTGAGGACTTGGATTTTGTGGAAACCACACTTTTGGACTTCTTGGTCTTTTTAGCAGGTGGCTGATATGGCCCTTCCCCTATTGTAGCTTCGGCCGAAGGGACATGTGGTTTGGGGGTTGCAGTAGACTTGTGCTTGGGCGTGGCAATGGGGATCATGGGGTAGTGTGGAAGAAGTTTGTAACAACCCGCCTAAAATAATAACGGGTGGCCAGCCCTATACTATATTAAATCAGGAATTCCAGATGGTCCAGTCTCAACATCAACTAACGGTACTATATAATATAAGACTAACTACCCGAAATCATATAAGCAAGATGTTAAAAAATTTAAAACTTGCAACATACACAACCCAACACTATAAAACTACTAATGAATATGAGAGATGCAGGAAAGAACTATAATAAATAAAATGAACCAATTAAATACAACCGAATGTACTACAAAAAGTAGACCCGAATAAGCTGTCGGATCACAGCAAATACAATAACTGAATGGAATAAATATAAACATGTATGTAAATATCCTTTGGGTACAAACCCGATATACAACACGAATCCTACCTAGAATTTTAAAGAAGTAGGAAGCGGCTACATGAAACATCCCGCAACAGTCCGCACCTGTCACGGCTCCCAAGACTCTGGATAGAAAGTCATCCGGCATCCCTGCGGTAGGATACCTGTGGAAAATATATATGTATATACAAGAAGGAGGGAAAAGTAAACGGGTCAGAGCCCCGAATGTGTAAAATATTTAGCAAGTGTGTTAACCGTGCATAATAAATACCGGTGTACTTAATTTCATAAATAAGTGAGACCGCACTCTCGTGGAACCCCAACTCACCTCTCATCTAAAGGCGCGCACCTATTCGCGTCCTCGAATTTTAGTTAAATTACCCCGATTGATTTTAGGACAACCTAACTTATCAGGCCTAGCCTATATCCACGAGAGCTACCTTCCCGTCATAATCTAAGGATCCACCCGTTTCTAATCCTATTAGATTATGATCGCAACAATTATGCCATAATAGGCTTAATGAATTCCGATTAATAGTCTTATGAATTATAATTATCATAATTCCTAAAACATTACCCCTATACATACACACACACACACACACACACACACACACACACACATATATATATATATATATATATATATATATATATATATATATATATATATATATATATATATATATATGTATATGTACCTATATAGGCTAAAAACGTAAGAATTAATATACTTAATAATATGCACATGGAATATTGGCAAGACTTCTCTCTAATCCCAAAATTGTACTACGTTTCGTGCGTGGGGAGTCTCGCAAAGCGAAATCCAAACAAGGAACCGCCCCGTTACACTACTCCTGACAAGGTCAAGACCAGAGATCCGTGATGCCACCTATGGAATTACTTCTCTCAAATCTCGACATGGCACTGCGTTTCGTGCGTGAGGTGTCTCGCAAAGCGAAATCCAAACAAGGAACCACCTCGTCACACTACTCCTGGGCAATGTCGATCCTAGAGATCCATAATCCTCAACATACAAGTAAATACTACCATTATTACTAACTATAACTACTAAAGAAAGAAAGAAGAAAAGAAAAGAAAAGAAAACAAATAAAATAAAATAAAAGAACCTCCAATAATATCCTTGGGATGATGTAACCGAATAATACCTTATGTGCGATACATCAACCCCCATCAATCTAGTACACCATAATCATCTAAGATGTACTTCATAAAAGTCCATATCCTTTCATCTATCGGATATATATATAAATATATATATATATATATATATATATATATATATATATATATATATATATATATATAGGTATTTATTTCTAACCGTATATATATATCATCATCAATCCAATAGCCAAGTGTACATACTACATATGATGTACAAGGCCATGCACATAATATACCCGGCTATATATATATCGCCGATAAACTGCATCAATGCTATCATCTTCCCAGTGCCCGGCTCACGTAGCAATACTGGGGCCACCATGGTGGGACTAAACGACACCCATCTCATGGTAAACTCACGCACACGACGTCCCGGGAAGCGGTCATAGCTCCAAACCGGCAATGAGACGAAACATACCCATCACGTCTCACCCCAAAATAAATATATATATCATATAATAACACACGGGACGACTATGACCGGGGGAATATCCACACCCTGCTTTTCTAGCCAGGATGCTCACCCTCTACGCGCGCAACTTCCCAATGATAGCATGAGCGGGGTATGCTTAACCAATTTAGTATATATATCATTTGCATGCATAATATATATAATCCATATGATCCAATCATATGATCAAATAATAAACCATCATATACGGTTTAAATATCCATACCAAGTATATCCACAACATGAAGATATCCATATATATATATATATATATATATATATATATATATATATATATATATATATATATATATATATATATATATATATATATATATGTACACATATTCACATATCCTTATCTATATATATAAACTAATTCTCGTTCATATGTATAAGATATATATAACTGGCTATAAGTATACATAGTCCTCGATATACAAGCCGTCACTACCATTTCCATTAAATTTACCTTGATATGTGAATATAATTCCATACTTGAAACATATTCAATCATCTTCTTATGATGAGTAGTCTCCCAAAACCATATGTTTATGTCTACATATACATTCAACATTAAGGTTATCACCCAAGAATTTGTGTAGAAATCCATCACTACACCTTTCACCTCTAAATGTGAAAGTACATAATTATCTTTAGTACTATCTAACCATAGGCATTAACAGGACTTAATAGTCTAAAACCTCAATTTATTCCAACCTCATTTCAAGTATTGGAATCTCAATGGCCATATCCCCATAATTGCGTATAAACTACCCTAACTAGAATTTACGCTACCGCTTATCCTAGTCGATAGTACACCCGCAAGCTGTTTCCCACTTTTACCTATGGTTCAATTGTATTTTATGAATCCTTACCCCTATCGGGTTATCATTTATTCCTTAGTCTAAATATTTCTAAGGATAGGAGACCTCTAACTCTCTAAGAGTTCTCAACCTCAAACATATATATATATATATATATATATATATACCTTTATCTAAAATTGGTAAATTCCAACCTCAAAGAGTTTTCCCCCAATATCCATATGTAACTCCAATACGTACCTGGGTACATTTTTCCCAAGTTACCCTAAGGGTCTCCAAATCCCAATATGTGAGAAACTCCTTATATGACTCCAAGAATATATCTTTTACATCCTAAGAGAAAGCCCCCAAATCAATAAACCCAACCAAAAAGGGTTTGAAATCACTATGGAGAAAATACTTCAAAATGCCCTGTTTCCGAATCGATTCGGCCTCCCACGCGAATCGATTCGGGTCCAAAGACCTGGGCTTCTGTAATAGGCCGAATCGATTCGGCTTGGGGTCCGAATCGATTCGGTCAATGCAGACCTGCCAATTTCACCAAACCGAATCGATTCGCTTGAGGGGGCGAATCGATTCGG
The DNA here is from genome assembly GCA_949130495.1 of Sambucus nigra. Lineage (NCBI taxonomy): Eukaryota > Viridiplantae > Streptophyta > Magnoliopsida > Dipsacales > Adoxaceae > Sambucus > Sambucus nigra. Next base: position 424,660,162 of record OX422217.1, on the reverse strand, counting down.
ACCTGCAATTTTTGAAGGGTTCATCTGTTTCTTCAAAACCCACGAATTCTAAACCCTAAATTTCTTATTCCAACCCCCAATCCTTCATCAAATCATGATTTTAAGCCCATTAACCAACCCAAAGTTGATCCCAATCATTTCTATGTCATTAATTCTCAATTTAAACATTGATTTCAAGATTTAAACCTAAAATCTAGGTTTTGACATTAATACCCAAAAACCATTTCTTTACCCCACAATTTATGAAATGAAATACACAAATAGCTATTTAGCAAGATTAAACACTTGCCTCAGATTTGTAGAGGTTGGATCATCCTCGATGTTGCGGTTGGGCCGGAAATCCCAAGCTTTTTCTTCCTCTCTCTCTTCTTTTCCTTCTTCTTTCTTTCTTCCTTTTTCTTTCTCTCTTTCTCTATTTGAGAAGGCTTCATCCGTAAGCCTCAAATCCTTTAAAACAACAAACCCAGTTTTAAATGTTAATACACACTTTAAACGACTCGTTTACTCCAATTCGAGCCAAAATAACTTAAAACATTCCGGAGCCGAAATAAGACCCAATGGCAGTCATTTTGACTATCTCGACCCTTCCGGGATCGATGGTACCCTCAAAAATATCATCCGAAATACTTTGAAACGTCCTCTATTTTTGGACTTAAATTCCCAAATTTTAAAATTCTCCAATTTAATTAATTTAATTTTCCCGAAATTAAATTTCTCAGTCTCAAAAGTCTTGGGGTGTTACAATCTTCCCCCCTTACAAAAATTTCGTCCGCAAAATTTAAGATGAGTCTAGGACATCGATATCATCTAGTCCTTACATCAATCCTCAAGATCACTATGCCGATCCTTTCTAGTTCTCACATCGAACCATATATCCCTTAAAACAAACTAACTACTCAGGGCGCCCATACACCCCGTACCTGAGTCTCCACTCGTAGAATCCTAATCAGGCTCCATTAGCCTCAAATTGTAAGATAACCCTCGGTAACATAATCTATAACAGTATACTAAATATATAAAAGTTTGAGGATTTCCACTGGTTGAACTCTCCTCAATTCCTGACGCTAGCCACCTTCGTGCTGGGAAGGTCTCGCAAGCGAAATCCAAACAAGGAACCCTCCCAATACACTACTGCGTAGCTAGGTCGGGGATTGAGATTAGTTGAACCAGGGTTAAGGTTTTATAAAAAAAAAAAGATTTTCTCATATTAGATATTGCCCGAGGGCCTATACAATAATACAATATAAATATATTCCGCGTCTTTCGACGCGCCAAACAAACACCTTATGTTTAAGACACAAGGCCTCAACAAATACAATACTCTAGCCAAAATCTAGTTCTCAAAACTAGCACGACTATGAGCTAAATTATCCGCTCAACATACCCCTATTAAACTTTAAATCTCACAACTCTAAAGCTTCTTTACATACATTAACGTCTTTCCACAATATAAGTCTCCCCTCTTAGGCGCACTATAATCACATGCCCTACCTACCCATAAGACAATAGTCTTATAGTCACTATTCAGCGAACCTTAACATTCCTCACCTCCGGAATTCAATGTTATAACTCTCGACGTTCCCGGTATCGCACAAAGTATGACTTAAACCCAAAGAAAGGTATTCTACCTTATACTTCCATAATCTAATGGTTTCATCTCATCCAAGGATCTCAATTCAAGACCCTCTACTTCTTCCAGGACAATCATTACTCCTAAACCTATTTCTCCATAAGAGAAACAACTTCCTCAAAATCCTTCCTAGCGAAGGTTGACGGGTTTCTAAATCCAAACCTCCCAAAGACTACAACAACCTCTCCTCAGACTTACTTTACTAAGTACAAGGTCCACCATTCGAGTAAATTTCCTTTCTTACTCAACCGTCGATAAATCACCTCGAACCACTGCTAGAAATATCCTCAATATTTCCTCCTAAATCGGGGAAAAACAAATACCCCCGATTAAAGTGTACCCAAAATATACTATGGGTTCCGTATTTCTAAACCTATTCTTTCCTAGACGACAAAAATCTAGGCGACGTCTGAAACGAAACAAGATCAACTGTTATCAGAACGCCAATCAAGTGAATATACTTCACAGAAGAAAACAACGCAATGAACACAACAGTCCTATTTGTAGGGCTTTATGTCAAGAACATTAACGGAAGAATGCATAGAGCTCGCACAGATCCTAAGGACTCTAGAACCTGATGCTCTGATACCATCTGTAACAACCCGCCTAAAATAATAACGGGTGGCCAGCCCTATACTATATTAAATCAGGAATTCCAGATGGTCCAGTCTCAACATCAACTAACGGTACTATATAATATAAGACTAACTACCCGAAATCATATAAGCAAGATGTTAAAAAATTTAAAACTTGCAACATACACAACCCAACACTATAAAACTACTAATGAATATGAGAGATGCAGGAAAGAACTATAATAAATAAAATGAACCAATTAAATACAACCGAATGTACTACAAAAAGTAGACCCGAATAAGCTGTCGGATCACAGCAAATACAATAACTGAATGGAATAAATATAAACATGTATGTAAATATCCCTTGGGTACAAACCCGATATACAACACGAATCCTACCTAGAATTTTAAAGAAGTAGGAAGCGGCTACATGAAACATCCCGCAACAGTCCGCACCTGTCACGGCTCCCAAGACTCTGGATAGAAAGTCATCCGGCATCCCTGCGGTAGGATACCTGTGGAAAATATATATGTATATACAAGAAGGAGGGAAAAGTAAACGGGTCAGAGCCCCGAATGTGTAAAATATTTAGCAAGTGTGTTAACCGTGCATAATAAATACCGGTGTACTTAATTTCATAAATAAGTGAGACCGCACTCTCGTGGAACCCCAACTCACCTCTCATCTAAAGGCGCGCACCTATTCGCGTCCTCGAATTTTAGTTAAATTACCCCGATTGATTTTAGGACAACCTAACTTATCAGGCCTAGCCTATATCCACGAGAGCTACCTTCCCGTCATAATCTAAGGATCCACCCGTTTCTAATCCTATTAGATTATGATCGCAACAATTATGCCATAATAGGCTTAATGAATTCCGATTAATAGTCTTATGAATTATAATTATCATAATTCCTAAAACATTACCCCTATACATACACACACACACACACACACACACACACACACACACATATATATATATATATATATATATATATATATATATATATATATATATATATGTATATGTACCTATATAGGCTAAAAACGTAAGAATTAATATACTTAATAATATGCACATGGAATATTGGCAAGACTTCTCTCTAATCCCAAAATTGTACTACGTTTCGTGCGTGGGGAGTCTCGCAAAGCGAAATCCAAACAAGGAACCGCCCCGTTACACTACTCCTGACAAGGTCAAGACCAGAGATCCGTGATGCCACCTATGGAATTACTTCTCTCAAATCTCGACATGGCACTGCGTTTCGTGCGTGAGGTGTCTCGCAAAGCGAAATCCAAACAAGGAACCACCTCGTCACACTACTCCTGGGCAATGTCGATCCTAGAGATCCATAATCCTCAACATACAAGTAAATACTACCATTATTACTAACTATAACTACTAAAGAAAGAAAGAAGAAAAGAAAAGAAAACAAATAAAATAGAATAAAAGAACCTCCAATAATATCCTTGGGATGATGTAACCGAATAATACCTTATGTGCGATACATCAACCCCCATCAATCTAGTACACCATAATCATCTAAGATGTACTTCATAAAAGTCCATATCCTTTCATCTATCGGATATATATATAAATATATATATATATATAGGTATTTATTTCTAACCGTATATATATATATATATCATCATCAATCCAATAGCCAAGTGTACATACTACATATGATGTACAAGGCCATGCACATAATATACCCGACTATATATATATCGCCGATAAACTGCATCAATGCTATCATCTTCCCAGTGCCCGGCTCACGTAGCAATACTGGGGCCACCATGGTGGGACTAAACGACACCCATCTCATGGTAAACTCACGCACACGACGTCCCGGGAAGCGGTCATAGCTCCAAACCGGCAATGAGACGAAACATACCCATCACGTCTCACCCCAAAATAAATATATATATCATATAATAACACACGGGACGACTATGACCTGGGGAATATCCACACCCTGCTTTTCTAGCCAGGATGCTCACCCTCTACGCGCGCAACTTCCCAATGATAGCATGAGCGGGGTATGCTTAACCAATTTAGTATATATATCATTTACATGCATAATATATATAATCCATATGATCCAATCATATGATCAAATAATAAACCATCATATACGGTTTAAATATCCATACCAAGTATATCCACAACATGAAGATATCCATATATCTATATACATATATATATATATATATATATATATATATATATATATATATATATATATGTACACATATTCACATATCCTTATCTATATATATAAACTAATTCTCGTTCATATGTATAAGATATATATAACTGGCTATAAGTATACATAGTCCTCGATATACAAGCCGTCACTACCATTTCCATTAAATTTACCTTGATATGTGAGTATAATTCCATACTTGAAACATATTCAATCATCTTCTTATGATGAGTAGTCTCCCAAAACCATATGTTTATGTCTACATATACATTCAACATTAAGGTTATCACCCAAGAATTTGTGTAGAAATCCATCACTACACCTTTCACCTCTAAATGTGAAAGTACATAATTTTCTTTAGTACTATCTAACCATAGGCATTAACAGGACTTAATAGTCTAAAACCTCAATTTATTCCAACCTCATTTCAAGTATTGGAATCTCAATGGCCATATCCCCATAATTGCGTATAAACTACCCTAACTATAATTTACGCTACCGCTTATCCTAGTCGATAGTACACCCGCAAGCTGTTTCCCACTTTTACCTATGGTTCAATTGTATTTTATGAATCCTTACCCCTATCGGGTTATCATTTATTCCTTAGTCTAAATATTTCTAAGGATAGGAGACCTCTCACTCTCTAAGAGTTCTCAACCTCAAACATATATATATACCTTTATCTAAAATTGGTAAATTCCAACCTCAAAGAGTTTTCCCCCAATATCCATATGTAACTCCAATACGTACTTGGGTACATTTCTCCCAAGTTACCCTAAGGGTCCCCAAATCCCAATATGTGAGAAACTCCTTATATGACTCCTAGAATATATCTTTTACATCCTAAGAGAAAGCCCCCAAATCAATAAACCCAACCAAAAAGGGTTTGAAATCACTATGGAGAAAATACTTCAAAATGCCCTGTTTCCGAATCGATTCGGCCTCCCAGGCGAATCGATTCGGGTCCAAAGACCTGGGCTTCTGCAATAGGCCGAATCGATTCGGCTTGGTTCTTTAGATATGAGGAAGTTGAGGGATCAGATTCAACAGCTATTGGGGTAAGGTTTTATCTGCAGGAGTACGTCACCCTAGAGTGCCCCAATTCTATTTGTGAAGATGAAGGATGGGTCGTTGAGATTGTGAATCGACTATTGAGAGTTGAACAAGGTCACAATTTGGAATAGGTATTTATTATCACATATTGATGACTTTTTTGATCATCTGAGAGGAAAATCCTACTTCTTTAAGATTTATTTGAGTTCGGGACGCCACCAACTATGTAACAGAGAGAAGGATGACCTTAAGATTGAATTTTTGACGAGATACAGGTCTTTTGAGTTCAGGGTTATGCCGTTCGAGCTAACCAATGTGCCAACAGTTTTTAAAGATCTCATGAACAGGGTATTCAGGGATTTCTTAAATTAGTTTGTCATCGCGTTCATTGATAACATCTTGATTTATTCTCAAACTGAGGGCGAGCATGCAAAGCACTTGCTTATGGTTCTTCAGACTTTATAGGATCACAGTTGTATTCCAAGTTCGAGAAGTGTTGATTCTGGTTACGGGAGGTGTAGTTCTTAGTTTAAATTGTCTTCGAGGGAGGGATTTCTGTGGATCCGAATAAGGTGTCAGCGGTGAGGGAGTTGGGTCAGCCCACAACATCGATAGATGTGTACAGTTTTTTAGGGTTATTAGGGTACTATAGATAGTTTATTAAAGGATTTTTAATGATTACGTGTTCCTCGATGATTTTGACTTGTAAAGGAGTTTTTTTTGCATAGGATGACCATCGTCAATTAGCTTTTGATGAGCTAATGGACAAGTTGACTTCAGCGCTAGTGCTCGCATTACTTAGGGGAGGAGTGGAGTACTTTATTTTTATCGATCCTAGAGTAGGAGGAGCGGGTAATAACTTATACATCTCACAAGCTTAATCCCCATGAGAAGAACTATCCCACTCGCGATTTGGAGTTAGCGGTAATCATTTTCACCTTAGGTATTTGGAGGCACTATCTTCTTAGGAAGAAATTTTAGTTATTCATGGCCCACATGTCACTGTAGTATCTTTTTGAGTAGAAGGAGCTAAACACGAGATTGAGTAAGTGGCTTGAATTAGTGATTGATTATCAATTTGACATCCAATATCATTCGAGGAAGACCAATATAGTGGTAGAAGCGTTGAGTCGTATGCTGGTAGGGAAGTTGGTAGCACTGTAGAAAGCAAAGTGGGCAGGGATTTATCAGGAGGATGAGGAGGTCTGGGCTTACAAAGTAGTGATGACCGCCACACCTGAGATAATTTTAAGGGTGTTGAAGGCATAGGCAGGGGATCCATCTTGTTAGGAGAGGACTTAGTAGTTTTTGGTTAACAAAGCAGAGTCTTGCTCAGTAAGTTCTGAGGGTGGCTTATGCTTTAATGGGAGGTTTATTGTCCCAGACGATGAGGACTTATAGTGCGTAATTATGGAGGAAGTGCATGTGTCATGGTTTTTGGTGCATCACGGAGGGGATAAAATATTCCATGATATAAGGTGATAGTATTGGTGGAACGATGAGAAATGGGACATATCAGAGTTTATCTCCAAGTGCACCAATTGTCAAATGATGAAGGTGGATCATCAGAGACCAGTAGGGGTTCTACAATCGTTAGAGATTTCAGTGTGAAAATAGGAGAGCATTTTAATGGCCTTTATCATGGAGTTATCGATGTCGTAGAGGGGTAACGATTCCATATGGTTCATTGTGGATCGATTGACCAAGTTAGCCCATTTCTTTTTACGACAGGGCAATACGCACAACTATTAATAGCAGAGATAATGAGATTGCACGAGTTGCCACTCAACATTATTTTAGATCGAGAGAAAATCTTTATGTCCCACCTCTGGCATAAATTTTAGGAGGAAATGGTGATGGAGTTGTGTTTGAGCATAATGTATCACCTGCATACCGATGGGTAAATGGAAGTGCTAATTAAATAATGGAGGATATGCTGAGAATGTGTATTCTGGACTTTAAGGGTAGTTGGGAGAAGTATTTTTCGTTGGTAGAGTTTATGTATAACAACTTGTACTAGTTCACTCTTGGCATGGATCCATTTGAGGCTTTATTCGTGAGACCTTATTGTTCGCCCTTTTATTTGTTAAGATGGGGGACAATACGCTTCTTTGGCCAGAATTGATTCAGGAGATGTCAGCGAAGATCGAGTTTATCAAGAGTCGCATTCGGGTAGCTCAAGAGGGGAAAAAGAGTTACGCCAATACAAATCAGAGATTTTTGGAGTTTAACGTGGGTGATTAGGTGTTACTTTGGGTATTTCCCATGAAGGGAGTGACGCAGTTTTAGAATAAGGGGAAGTTAATGCCTAGGTATGTGAGGCATTTTCCTATTATAGAGAAGGTAGTGCTGATTGGGTATAGGCTCACCTTGTCGGAGCATTTACAATGAATTCATGACGTGTTCCATGTGTCATTATTAATGAGGTATCTCAGGGATGACCTAGCTTATCGGCATATAGCGTTAGAGGAGATGGCCCTAATACCATATATTTAATATAGGGAGAGACCTGTTGTAATTTTGGGTCATAGCGAGTGGAAACTTTGGTAAAAGGTGGCACCATTAGGTTACATGTTGACCTTTTTAAGTGCACCGGTGATCTGGGTAGGGTTAAAATAGTCCAGAATAGGTACTCGAGTGTTATGGTTGGGTTTCGAGAACTTTTTAGGGTAAATTAAGGGAGTATTTAAAAAGGAAGGAAGGTGGATGGTGACTTAACTTTGATATTAAGCATAAGAGAGATTGAAAGAGAGTTCAAGAGACGAAAAAAAAAGGAAGAAAGAAGAGAAAGGGTTTGGAGAAGAGAAGAGAGAGGCTATCTCCGGATTCAACCCATCATTAAACGTAGAGAACGTCAGATTAAACCCACAAAGGCAAGTAGTTACTTTTTTTTTTTTTTTTTGGAAAATTTAGAATTTATTGATTGGAGAGAAACAGCTTCTCTCAGAGCTTATACATAGAGGAAAAGAAACTATCTAATACATGAAGAATATTTACACACTTTTCTCAAGTAAGGGACATGATGTTTATCTAAATAAAGAGACCCCTTAATTTCCCTCGACAATTCATTTACTGTGTTGAACATTTTGGATTCTTGAACTTCCATTCCAATCTTTGATAACAAATCAGCGGTGAAGTTTGATTACCTAAAGCAATGAGAAACTTTAATGTTTAGGCCTTTGATGAGATCTTGAATTTGTAGTACTTCTTCTTTTATTTTCCAAGGAATTTTGAGATGATCATTTATGCAACTGACAATTAGAGCAAAATCTGATTCAACTATAATATTGGTCCATCCTTTTAGTATGCAATGAGCTAAGCTGTGTTTGATAGCCATAGCCTCCGCCAAGTTATTAGACCCATCACGAATGCCCTTATGAAATGCCCAGATTAAGTCACCTTTAGAATCTCTCAAGACTGCTCCCAGACCCATTCTTCTACTAGAATCACAAGCACCATCTGTGTTTAGCTTCAAGAAGTTTATTGGAGGTTTTGACCAGGCAATGAGAGAGAAGGAAGGGGGTTTAGGAATTGAACAAGGAATGTTTAGGTTTTTCGAAGAATGTAAACATTTTTTTGATGAAGATTGAGGGAATCCAAAATTGAAGAAAGATTCTTGAATTCTTTTTTGAATTGACTCAATGATTGGAAGAGGATTCATGGAGCTATTGTGGAATCTTGAATTATTTCTACTCAACCAAATTTCCCACAAGATAAAGCAATAGATAATCTGACACAACCTTTTAAAAGTTGGATCCGAGCTAGAATTCAACCACCAAAAAATGATTTTCTGTGAAGAAGAGGAAGAATGAAAGTTAAATCCAAGTCTATCTTCAAAAAATGCCCATACCTGAGAAGCTATAAGACCTGATAAGAAAAGATGAGACAAACTTTCTTCTGATAAGGAGCAGCAATTACATCTGGATGCCATTTTAATTCCAAGAGCTCTGACTGCGGAGTCGATTGGCACTGCTTTGAGAAGCACTTTCCACGCAAATGCTGATACTTTCGGAGGAATATATTTATCCCAGATGAATTTAAATGACACTGATTGCAGTTTGATTTCTCTAGTTAATTGAACTGCAGATGAAAAAGAGAATTCTCCAGATGTTGAAGCAGTCCAGTGCCATTCCTCTTTGATCTTGGTTGAGGTTTCTTCCATAATTGACCACACTTTGCTAATCCTTTGAGCTGCCATAGATCCGTGAGAGATTGGCATTATTGGGTATTTCTGTTTCATGAATACAGCCCATATTGATGTTTCTTATTTGTAATCCCATGCTATCTTTAGGTTAGATGCCTCTCTTATTATTTGTAATGATCGGATTCCCAGTCCTCCTTTTGCCTTTGGGAAACAAATCTCCTCCCATTTGACCCATTGGTATTTTTTCGCATATTCTTTATTTGTTCCCCATAAAAAGGAGTTGCACAGCTTATCAATCAGGTTTAGAGTCTTCTTTGGGGGATGTGTAGCAAATAAAAGGTTTATGGTCATTGATCTTAGGACTGATTGTAAGAGGGAAATTTTTCCTCCAAAAGAGAGAAATTTATTTTGCCAAGAGGAAATTTTATTTGCTATACTGTGAACCATAGGGTCGAACATTTCAGCTCTTTTCCTTCCTTTAAAGAGAGGAACTCCCAAGTAGTTGATGTGTCCTACTACTTGCTTAAATTTAGTCACTTCTTCTATTAATTTTTTGGTTCTTGAGGGGCATTTGGAGCTAGTATAGAATTTGCTTTTTTCCACACTAATCACTTGATCAGACTGTTCTTCATAAGTTGCTAGGAACTTCATCAGGGTCTTGAGGCTTTTCTTAGATCCATTTGTGAAAATTATCAAGTCATCTGCAAAACTAAGGTGGCTTATGATGCTACACCCCCTTGGGTGTGAGAATGGCTTGATGGACCCTTGAGTGGTCAATACCTGCAAACCTCTACTTAGCGACTCAGCAGCTAAAATAAAAAGAGAGGGAGACAAAGGGTCTCCTTGTCTAATCCCTCTAGAAGGAGCAAAGAAACCATTGATTCTTCCATTTACAAGGATTGAAAACAATGTGGAAGATATACATCTCCAAATCATATCAATGAAGTGCTCTCCGAAACCAAACATTCTCAGAGTTTGAATAAGGAAATTCCAGGAGAGTCTGTCATAAGCTTTCTGCATATCCAGTTTCAGAATGACATTACTTCCTTTCGATTTTCTATCAATTAGGTGCATCATCTCTTGACCCATAAGGATATTGTGAAGAATTCCTCTACCTTTGATAAATCCTGTTTGATTTGGAGAAATGAGGTTTGGGAGAATAAGACTCAATCTAGAATAAAGTAGTTACTTGCTTTAAGTTGCAATCATACATAGTCAATCACTTTCATGATTAGGGATGAAAATTTGGGACTTAAAGTTATTAAGATTGAAACTCTGATAGATTGATGTAGAGATATAGATGATTAGGGATCTCTGATTTAAATTGATTATTAGTTGATGTTAATCATGTTAAAAATTCAAAATTAATTTCAGGTTTAAATTGATGAGAAAGTAGAACTTTGATAGGAAGGTTGAACTTATAAACATCAAATTGGGGAAAATTCTAAATTGAATGGGATTGATGTTTGAATTGTAATCCTAGGTGTTTGATATATGATTCTTGGTTAATTATATGTTTTATTCATGGTTAATTATATGTTTTAATTCTTCTAGAACATTAGCATATTGATGTATGAGGTCCATTTTATGTTTGGGTGGTTTGGGACCTCCATTGGAGGGTTTGGAGGAGAAAAACCCGAAGAAGATGACATCAGCTCAATAAATCGAACCGGTTCACTGGGGGAGAGAATCGGTTTTCTCAACCAAACTGATTCTGTTGGTTGGCTTGCCCAGTGTTTGTTCGTATGTTGTTTTGACCCGTTAGGGATTGGGGAATGAGCGTAGGGACTTACGAGGTATGATGGGATACTAGGGAATGCTTTTCAGGATTTGGTATGTGTGATAGGCCAATAATTAGATGGGTTCAAGTGAGTGGAACCATGAATTCAAGCTAGTGACCATTTAAATAATTAATAGAGAAATTGGTTCGATCTTCGGGATTGAGTGAACCGGGCACTATGGGATGTGCATACAAGTTTGGTACTTTATGCATATACATATTAGAGTGACATGGATGCATATGTATGTATGTATGTATGATACTTGTTTATATTTAATATACCTACTTGGTAGTGCTATCATAAGAGGTTGCGTGTAGTGGGCAGTCCACCCTGGCATTGATCAACAAGTGTCAGATTGATTCCCCGGGTCATAGGTTGTTGCATGGAAACTATCCATATGTGAGGATAGATATTGGTTTGGAGATCGGGTGAGTGAAATGTGGTATGGTTGTGACCCACGCACGTATGTCTATGACTACTTTCGTTGTATGGGCGTTTGGGGTTGGTTTTGAGGTTCTGACCTGGTGGTTCAGTTTGATACGTTATACCTGGAGTCGGATAACACATGAGGGATGTATTCGCGAGGTCAATGCTTTAGGGTTACAGTTACACGTATATAATAAGTGATATATATATATATATATATATATATATATATATATATATATATATATATATATGTATGTTTATACGATATCATGTGTATATCTATTTATAACACGACTATAACTATGTTATGTTTATTACGTGAATATTTATCCATAGCAAGTGTGTTGCTACAATATTGTTTATGAATGTATACCTTGTGAAATTAGTTATCCATAGCTAATAGAGAGTATTAAGATGGTTGGGCTTGGATGACAGTTATATGTCCTTGTTAGACCGATTAGTTTAATTAGGATAATAAATGAACACGTTAGGTGCGCACTGTAGATAAGAGGTAAAGTTTTATCTAATGTAAGTGCGATCGGTTAATTATGAAAGTAATACACTATAAGTTTTAATCGATTTAAAACAATTATGTACTTGAAAAATAATTTCTACTTTTCGGGCTTTGACTGGCGGGCAATTATTTTCCCTTATTTTTCTTTTTAAATCCTCGGGTTTGCAACAGTAGTAGCGGGGACCGCGGGGATAGATCCATTATTTCCATTGCAGTAGCTGTGGTCGTTATAGGATTCTTTTAGATGCCACAAATTATTCTATACAGAGAGGAACTTTTCATTCCAGTTTTCAATTTAGGCGTGTTGCGCGTAAATGGATAGGATTTTATATTATTGTCAGATATTTTATTTCAATACTCAGTTTCATTCACTTATATTTAGAGGATGTTATTACTTGGTGACCTATGGTTTATTAATTTCATACTCATTATTCATCCATGCATGAGATTTTTGTTATTAATTATATTTTATGGTTTTATTCATTTTATTTATATTAAATGTTGCAACAGTGATTCGGAGAATGAAACCATACTGAGATTCCCGTTTTATTTTACTAGAGGATTAGCCACCTGGTATTAGAATAGGCAGGTTGTCAAAGTTTTATCAGAGCATCGAGTTCTTGTGTCCTTCGGATCTGTGAGATATTGCTATGTTGTCTGCGTTGTGTTTCTTTGATATAGATCCCTATATTTAAGACTGATGTTTCATATTGCGCATTTACGTTCTTCTGCTATTTTTTATGATTGAAGTTAATCTCATACAATTTTGGTTTGGTTTCAGATGCCAAATAATAGGAGTGATAGACCATCACATACTGCTAGAAGTGTCATAGATGAGGAGGCTCAGCTGGAGCCTCAAGCCACTTAGGGTACTATAATCGCAACATAGGTCGCAACTATTATCGCACAGACGGTTAATGGAGTAATGACCACGCTAGCATATCATTTTTCCCAGGCACAACCACAACAACCAGTGGAAGCACCAGTTTAGACTCACCCAGTGCCGTTAGTTTGGGAACGAGTCAGAGAGGCCTTCTAGAAGGGCCATCTATTTGAGTTTCGACAGAGTATGGATGTGGTTGTAGCTAGCCAATGTAAGAAGGAAATCCAGAGGCATTTGCATATAGTTGAGTGCAATGACACTCATGTAACATCGCATATGGTTTATTACAATGACACTCAAAATAAGATATTAGCTAGGTTCAAGCCAGTCAGGGCAGCTCTTCAGTGGTGGGAGTCGGTTACCACGTAGAAGGAGAGATATACGATGATGATATAGGAGTTTTAGGTGCGATTTGACCGCAAGTTCTTTTCGTTAGCAATTCAGACGGAGATGAGGATAAGATTATTAGATCTCTCATGGAAGGGCTAAACTGTAGCTGAGTATGAAGAGGAGCTCACCCTCTTGGCGAACTCTAATGAGGAGAAAACTGAGGAAAAAAGGGTCCTCAAGTTTGCTGATGGACTTACTTAGAGGATTCTCCAGCACTTATTGGGGAACCCGACATTATAAACTTGTACTAAGATCGTTAACCCCGTGTTACTCCACTATCAGGATCATTGCTTTTATCTAAAGGAAGAAAATTTCACCAGAGAATCTAGACAATAGGGTCAGACCGGGGGTAGCGGTGCCAGTGGGGCGCCACAGCAGTAAGGGAGACAACATGAACGGGGTTCCCTGTAGGGGGACTCTACTAAGAGATTCAGGTCGAGTAACGACATTTCAGATAGGGCCATCAGGGCCAATAGTATACCCCTCAGGGCCAGGGGAACCAGATCGAAGGCCTGTAGGCCTAGGGTTATCAGGGATAACATGGCCAAAGTTAGGGGCAACCTCGTTAGGGCTAATGGAAGATATGCTTTACTGGGAAGCGTTTGGTATATGAGAAGCAGGGCCACATGCGAAATGCATGCCCTAATAGGGCTAGAGGTTATGAGCAGGGCACCTAGTGGGGGCAATAGTTACAGCATCTTCCAACCCCACCAGTAGTTCCAGTATTATCGCCTCCATAGGGGTAGGGGCAAATGCAATTTGGGCGTGTGTATCACCTTTGAGGACAAGTGTTACTGCTAGCGCCGCCAGCGATTGAGGGTACATTTTTTGTCTAAGGGCATTTGGGGTACATTTTTTTGACACGAGAGCGTCACACTCATTTGTTAGTAATAAATTCGCACATGCGATAGGTTTAGTGGATTTTTCTGAGACATTATTTTGACCGTAGATTCACCATTGGGAGGTGGGACTCTCATTCGTTCCATCTGTAAGGGGGTGTGAGTGAACATGGGGAGATTGTGCTTAGTAGTGGATTTGCTCATTTTAGACTTGGATAAGTATGATGTTATTATGGGTATGGATTGGTTAGTGATGTATGGAAAGATGGTGGACTATTACAGTAGGACTATCATGTTTGCTATTAAGAAGCAATATCGTTCGGAGGGAGGGTCAATGATACACTTATATTATATTGATGAGGAGACTTCTGGGGGTATAGTCATCTCGTTTGATTGGATCCCTGTTGTTGGGTATTATGTTGATGTGTTTCAGGAGATACCGGGGTTACCGTCTAGTCAGGAGATTGAGTTTTGATCGACTCAGAGCTGGGGACTATGTCGATAGCATGAGCGCTGTACCGTATGGCTCCTTTAGAGATGCGGGAGTTGAGGGATCAGATTCTGTAGCTATTAGGTTAGAGTTTTATCCACAGGAGTACGTCACCTTGTGATGCCCCATTTCAGTTTGTGAAAAAGAATAATGGGTCATTGAGATTGTGTATCGACTACCGAGAATTGAACAAGGTCGCGATTCGAAACAAGTATTAGTTATCACGTATAGATGACTTGTTTGATAAACTAAGAGGAGAAGGCTACTTTCTAAGATTGATTTGAGTTTGGGATACCATCAGTTGCGTATCAGGGAACAAGATGTCCCTAAGATCGCATTTTTGATGAGTTACGGGTCTTATGAGTTCAAGGTTATGCCGTTCGAGCTATCCACTACGCCAAAAGTTTTCATGGATCTCATAAATAGGGTGTTCAAGGATTTCTTGGATCATTTTGCCATATATTCATAGATGACATGTTAATTTATTCTCGGATAGAGGGCAAGCATGCAGAGCACTTGCATATGGTTTTTTAGATTTTACGGGACCACCAGTTGTATGCCAAGTTTGAGAAGTGTGGATTTTGATTGCGGGAGGTGAATTTCTTGGGTCACATTGTCTTTGAGAGAGGGGTTTATGTGGATCCGAGTAAGGTGCCAGCGGTGCGGGAGTGGGGTCAACTCATGACATCGACAGAAGTGCTTAGTTTTATGTGGTTAGCAGGGTACTATCGTTAGTTAATCAAAGGATTTTTTAAGATTGTGGGCCCCTTGATGAATTTGACTTATAAGAGAGTATTTTATATCGGATGACCATTTTTAGTTAGCTTTTGATGAGCTAAAGGACAAGTTGACTTCAACGCCATTGCTCGCATTGCCAAGGTGAGGAGTGGAGTACTTTATTTTTATTGATTTTACAGAACGAGGAGCGGGATATAGCTTATGAAACTTACAAGCTTAAGCCCCATGAGAAAAATTATCCCACTCGCGACTTGTAGTTTGTGGCAGTCATTTTCACCTGGAGGATTTGGAGGCACTATCTTCCCGGGGAGAAATTCCAATTATTCATGGACCACAAGTTATTGCAGTATCTTTTCAGGTAAAAGGAGCTCAGCACGGGGTAGAGTAAGTGGCTTGAGTTCATGAAGGATTATCAGTTTCTTGTCCAGTATCAGTAGGGAAGGCTAACGTTATGGAAGATGCGTTAAGATGTATGTCGGTAGGGCAGTTGGCAATAGTGTAAAAGACGTAGTGGGTGGAGATCTATTAGGAGGATGAGGTAGTCCTGGCTTACATAGTAGAGATGACCGTCACGCCCAATATTATTTTAAGGGTGGTTAAGGCACAATAGGGGATCCGTCTTGTCAGGAGAGGATTCAACAGTTATTGGCGGGCATAGAGGAGTCTTACTTAGTCAGTTATGAGGGTGGTTTACACTTCAATATGAGGTTTATTGTCGCAGATGATGAGGACCTACGATGCGTATTTATGGAGAAGGCACATGGGTCATAGTTTTCAGTGCATCTTTGAGGGGATAAGATGTACCATGATATGAGGCGATAGTATTGATCGACCAATATGAAGTGGGGCATAGCAGAGTTTGTCTCCTGGTGCACCACTTATCAAATAGTGAAGGTGGATCATTAGAGACTAATAGGGGTTCTATAGCCATTGGAGATTTCGACGTGCAAATGGGAAAGTATTTTGATGGGCTTCATCGCAGGGTTGCTGACATTGCAAAGGGGTCAAAATTCCATCTGGGTCATTATGGATCAGTTGACCACGGTAGCCCATTTCTTACTAGTTTGGGTGCATTATACGACAAGGCAATATGCATATATATTTATACTAAAGATAGTGCGATTGCACGAGGTGCCATTCAACACTGTTTTAGATTGATATAAGATCTCATGTCCCATTTTTGACATAGTTTTCAGGAGGCGATGGGGACGAAGTTATGTTTGAGAACAACCTATCACCCGCAAACCAATGGGAAGATGGAGAGGGTGAATCAAATGTTGGAGGATATTTTAAGAATGTGTATTCTCGACTTTAAGTGTAGTTGGGAGAAGTATTTGTCATTTATAGAGTTTGCGTATAACAACTCGTGCCAGTTCACTATTGGCATGCCACTATTTGAGGCTTTGTATATGAGACCTTATCGTTCGCTCTCTTATTGGTCAGAGGTGGGGGACAACAAGCTTCTCGGATTGGATTTGATTTGCTGCAGGAGACATCAACGAAGATCGAGTTGATCAAGAGTCAGACTCGAGTAGCTTAAGACAGGCAGAAGAATTACATCGATGAGAATCAGAGATTTTTAGAATTTGATGTGGGTGATTAGGTGTTGCTACGGGTATCTCCCATGAAGGGAGTGATGCGTTTGAGTAAATAGGGGAAGTTAGTTCCTATGTATATGGGGCCTTTTCCTAATATTGAAAGGGTAGGGCTGATTACGTATAGGCTCGCCTTCCCAAAGCTTTTACAGCGAATTCATATAGTGTTCCATGTGTCATCGTTGAGGAGGTATCTCAGGGATGCCATGGATTATCAGCATATACCGTTAGAGGGTATTAATCTACAACCGAGTATTTTATATCAGGAGAGATCAGTTGCCATTTTAGGTCGTAGCGAACAAAAACTTTGGCCAAAAGTGGTATTGTTAGTGCATGTACATTGGGGGCATCACAATGTTGCCGAGTCGACATAGAAGTACGAGGATGATATGCACGAAAAATATCTAGAGCTCTTCATGGCAGGTACATTCGAATTTCGGGGACGAGATTTTGTTATTATGGGGGAAGAATGTAATACCCCACACTTTTATTATTAATTAAGATTCGTGTGCTTACTATTATTAATTTAATTGGGAAAATCAAATTGGGTTTCGATAAATATTAATTAGCGAGATAAAGGATTAATATTTATTGTTATTATTATTATTATTATTTATTTGCATGTGATAAGTAAATAGATATGTGAGTTATTATATGTCTTGTATGAGTGAAAGAAACGGTTTATTATTATATGTTGACATAGTGTTACATCGACGAATCAGTATAATTTATGGGCAACGCGTACGATATGCGCGTGTTGCGCCTGGTTAATGAGATGCTTGTATATTTGGAGTTGGGCGACTCGGATGACCTTTTCGAGTGCATCGGTGATTCGAGTAGGGTCAAAATACTAGGGTGTTATGATAGGGTTCCAACGACTTTTTAGACATAACAGGACCCGTATTTGGGTAGGAGGGTCTTTTTACACTTAAGGTTAAGTGAATAAATGGGATTATGGTAAATTAAGGGAGTAATTAAAAGGTAAGGAAGGTGGATGGTAACTCACCATTTATATTCTGCACAAGAGAGATTGAGATGTGGTATCATTGCGACCCACGAATATATGTCTATGACTGCCTCTGTTGTATGTATTTATGTTTGGGATCGGTAGTGAAATTCCGACTCGGATGGCTCAGTGTGATGCATGATTCCTGGAGCCGGATAGTACTTGAGGGATGTATATGCGAGGTCCATGCTCTGGGGATACGGTTATATGTATATAATGAGTGATATATATGTATGTCAATACAATATCACATGTATATCTATTTATAGCATGAGTATAGCCATGTTATGTTTATTACGTGAATATTTATCTGTAGAAAGTGTGTTGCTAAAATATTGTTTATGAACATATACCCACTGAAGGTAGTAATACTTAGCTAATAGAGATTATTAGCGGGGCTGGGCTTGGATAGCAGTTACATGTCCTAGTTAGATCGTGTAGTTTTATTAGGATAATAAATGAATACGTTAGGTGCACACTATAATTAAGAGTGAAGTTTTATCTCATGTGTGTGCGACCGGTTAATTATGAAAGTAATACACTACAAGTTTTAATCGATTTAAAATAATTATCTACTTGCAAAATATTTTCTACTTTTCAGGCTTTAACGTGCGGGGGATTTTTTCCCTTTCGTTTTCTTCTTAAATCCCTAGGTGTACAACAACAACAGTCGAAACCGCAGGGATAGATCCATTATTGCTGTTTCAACAGCTGTGGACGCTACACGATTGTTTTAGAGGCCTCAACTTATTCTATATAGGATCTTGTAATTCTAGTTTTCAGTTTGGGCGTGTTGCTCGTAGATGGATAAGATTTTATATTATTGGTAGATATTTTATTTCAGTATTCAGTTGTCATTAAGTTATATTCAGTGGATGTTATTATTTGTTGACCGATGTTTTATTCAGTTCACACTCATTATTTATCTATGCATGGTATTTATGTTTCATTATGTTGTACGGTTTTATTTGTTTTTATTTTATTATTTGCTACGATGGTGATAATAAGAATGAAACCAAACTGGGATTCCTATTTTATTTTACCAGAGGATAGGCCACCCGGTATTAGAATAGGCGGGTTGTCACACTTTACCGATAGGATGTCAACTCCCTATAATGGTTTTGTACTGTTTAACTGTACTTAGAATCAAAATTCTGATCTCTTGTGATTAGGTTGAACCCAACTCACCAGAATTACTATCTAAAGAATAAATATAACGCATTCTCACACACATGATTCTCATTTCAAATTAATTGGACATAAAATTATTAAAATAAATAAATGTCACCACATTGTTTTAATAATAAAACCCCAACATTCTCCCACTTAATATTAAAGCTATGTGTGTACACATCTAACACTCATTCCCTCTACATAACTAGAAAAAACCTTAACTACGGAGATCTTTATAAAAGTATCCCCCAAGTTATCTTGAGATGCAATCTTAGTTACGATAACTTCACCTCTTACATGATCTCCCATATGAGGTGATATTTGCGTTTAATGTTGTTTGCCTTCTTATAAGTCCTCGATTCTTTTGAATTTGTAATCGATTTGCTATTATCACAATAAAGTGTATCAGCCAACTGCATTGAAAGAGCCATACCAAATCACTTAGGAAGGTCTGGAGTCGACAAAATATTTGAATTCCATCATCGAATCGACAATAAATGATTACCTGATACTAATCTAACTTATGGATCCATCTCCTAGGTTAAACATATATCCTGAGGTCGAATTCCTTGAATCTATATCTGACTACAAATTCGAGTCTGTGTACCCAATGGGTACTAGACTATCCGTTGAGTAAAACATCACATCATCTCTATGACTTTTTAGGTACTTGAGAATATGCTTTACAACAATCTAGTGCCCCTCACCTGGGTTAATCTTATATATTTTGGACATCCCAACGACAGAGCATATATACGTTGTTGTGCACAACATAACATACACAAGGTTGACCACCGCTAAAGCATAAGGTATATTCCTCATCCTCTTAATCTGATTAGGTGTCTTAGGACACTCATTTTTAGATAAAGAAATTCCATGCCTAAAAGGGATAAACCCTTTCTTGGAATGTTGGATGCTAAACCTTGTGAGCACATCATCAATATAAGGGGAATGGTAGAAACCCAACACCCTTCTTTTCGATCTCATATGAGCTTGATCCTAGGGATATGACTATCTTCTCCTAAGTCCTTCATATCAAATTTACTAGACAACTACACTCTTATACTTGACAATACAGCCACATCATTCCCGATTAGGAGAATATCATCCACTTTTAGCACTAGAAATACTAACACATTTCTATCATGCTTCTTATACACAAAAGTTTCATTTAGGCATTGATAAAAAACATAAGATTTGATTTACTGATCAAACCAGATGTTCCAATATCTTGATGATTGCTTAATACATAAATAGATCTCTTAAGCTTGGACACGTTATTTTATTGGCTATTTACTATGAATCCCTCGGGTTCCATTATATAGATGCACTTGTTAAGACTACCATTCAAGAATGCATTCTTAACATTCATTTCCCAAATCTCGAGATCCAGATGAGCTACAATGGATAAAAAAGTTTAAATAGACTTTAGCATGGCTACCAGAGAGGAAGTTTCCTCACAGTCGGCCCCCTCTTTGTATGTAAACCATTTCGTAACAAACCTTCCCTTGAAGGTCTCCACTTTCCTATCCGCCCCTATTTTCTTCTTTTGGATACACTTGAATCAGATGGGTTTGATCCCATTTGTCTAGTCTACAAGCTCTCAAAACCGATTCAAATACATCGAATGCATCTTGGTATACATTGAATTTAGCCAAAGCTTAGAGTTCTTATCTTGAAGTGCCTCATCGCAGTTCTAGAGACTAGGTTAATATTCCCGTGGGATATTAACGAATTGTTCACCTAAATACACTAACTATCAGGCTGAGTTCTGACTCCCCAATTATGGCGTGGCTCCACTTGTGGTCCAAATCCAAACACGTACTAGACTAGGCTAGTGCCTAGTCCATTATTTCATAGGAGTCGTTAAGACCAAATTAGAAGGAACTAAATTTAGAAAGTATGTGGTCGTCTCTAGTGAAAACACCCAAAAAGAATCTAGCATATATGAATAACTCATCATGGATCCAACCATGTCCGAAAGAATCATGGTCCTTCTTTGACTGCCTGGTGGAAACAACTGGGATGTAATCCCCACCTCTGATAAGTGATTCCTAAACTCTCCCAATAGGTATTCTTATCTATGACAGGATCATATAGTTTGGATCAGTTTACCATGCTTATGCCCCACCTCAGCCTGATACACTTTAAATTTATTAAAGGCTTCAGACTTGTCATGCATAAGGTAAACATATCCAAACCTCAAGTAGTTATTAAAGAAAGTTGTGAAGTACTCGTATCCACCTCTTTTCTGAATTGTCATAGGGCCACATAAATAAGAATGAGCTAATTTCAACACATTTTTGGCTCTACAGCTTTTGGTCGTGAAGGGCCTCTTGGTCATTTTACCTTCTAAATATGATTCATAAACTAGAAGTGCCACCACTTCTAATGAACTCAATTATCCACTTAAAACCAGTCTTCGAATTCTTTTAAGAATAATATAACCTAAGCGTAAGTGCCAAAGATATGTTTTATTGAACTTAGAAGGCTTATTTATCTTCAGGTTATTTCCAATTAAATTACTCATTTAAGTATTTAGTAGTAATGAGACTGGACTTATATTATAAAAATCATTTTTCAATGCATCAGGATAGATAACAGATTTTCCATTTTTGATAAAAACAACTTTACTAAAATAAACCAAATATTCATTCAAAACTAATATAGAATAAATCAAACTTCTTCTAATACTAAGAGCATAAAATAATCTACCAATATTAACTTATTGTCTTTACCAATATTTAAAACTAAATTTTCTACTGCTAATATTATCGCCTTGTGGTGATCACCCATGAATAAAAATATATCTCCTTCATTGAGCTCCATGGTTACCTGGAACCCCTACAAAGAATTACAAATATGATTAGTGGCTCCCGAATCTACACACCGGGCACTGGTATATTTAACCACTAAACCTGTCTCAATGACTAAGGAGAAATTATCATTTCCATTCTTCTTTGCTAAGAAGACCGGACACTACTTTTTCCAATGTCCAAACTTCCTGTAGATATAAGAGTTGCCTTTCATCTTCTTACTCGCTAACTGAGGCTTGAAAGTAATTTTAACAACTACAGGTTGTGCCTAAGACTTTCTTTTATTTTTGTTTTTCTTACCTTTCGGGACAAATGTAGATGTGCCTCCCTTAGAAACCTGAATAACACCTTTATGCTATATGATATTCTACGTAGATTGGATTTTTTTAAGCAATTGCACTAGGGAGTAATCAAGTTTTTTCATAGAATATTTTAAGTGAAACTGTTTAAAGAACTTCTGTAGTGATTGTAGCACACAATCAATTTAGATTTTCCCATCGATTTGAGAACCAAGCACTTCTAGTTGTCCTAAGATTGTCCTTATCTTTAGAACATGATCATGCATGGCAGTATTATCTAACATCTTGGTATTAACCAAACTTTCCATGGCATTTATCCCCGCGATGTGGTTCTGATCTTCAAACATATTCTTGAGGTTCAGAATCATATCGTAAGCACTTGATATATGTTAATTTTGGTGTTGCGGTACATCGATTATAGAGGCTAATATGTAGTAATAAGTAATTTGATAATACTTTTTCCACTTTTGATAAGTCCAATCATCCTCATCGGATGCCCCCTAATGGTTCGGTCGAAACAAACTTGTAGTTCTTAGTAGTTACGATAATGTCTAAGTTTCTTTTCCCATCAATATTGTTCATGCCAGTTAACTTATTTTTCTTTAAGATAAAAGCAAGTGGGTTGAATGTCGAGTCCATTTTGAAATATGAGAATCATAATTTTAAAATATAATTAATTTCAAATTAAACATATGACAATTACCTTTGGTTAAATTTTAATTTGTCTTCCCTCAACCACCAATAAAAAATAAAATCCCATCGAGCATCCTAATTCCTTTATGAAGTGATATTTTTCATTGGGAGATTAAATCACTCCACCTTGTAATTTCATCTTTAAATTATATTCTTTGATCAGTCCAAAAATCCAATGTCCAATATAGTTGAATAGCCGACATCTTTGGGTCCCGCATCTAATGATAGTGACTGCATTGGGTAGGATATCATTAGTTCTATTTATGTGTATACCATCGGTTCGTTCAATAAAATGAAATATGCTCGTGTATAACTTCCTCGATAGAAGGACCAAACTCACTCACATTCAATTTTATGGAAATATTACTTAAGAACTTTAGAATTGTCGTAATGCCATGATTATTACCATCCGACGAAGGGCCAGACAAAGCTGACATGAGGAATCAATCACAACATAATTTCAAAATACCGATAGAGACCGCGGTTTTTATGTTGAAAGCTCTCTCCCACTTAATATTTAAACTTGAGGGTATTTTTAAAAACAATTTATTCAATTCTAGATGACCAAATTAAATCTTTGGTAACTTTCAATTTACTTGTACAAATTAAATTACCCAATCTCACTTTTTTAGTTTTCCAAAAAATAAAACCATTTTTAAATTATAATAAAACTCGGAGATCATTATTTAATTAATACCTTTAAATTAATTACCCGAGTAAATTTAATTCAAAAAAGAATAAATAAAATGAATTTTTCAGAAAGAACGTGATCTAGGCCGCACTACACCAAATACTGAAAATGGTCACGGTAGGGCAGTCAAGGTTTTAAACCGTGACCATGGTGGTCACGGTCCAAATTCGTGACCATCCTTTTTAGACCGTTACCCACTTTGTGACCCCATCTAAGGGTAATCTACACCATCAGTTTGGTCACAGTCCAAAATCGTGACCATCATGGTCACAATTCACAACCGTGACCCAACCGTGACCGTAATGGCGAGAAAAATGGTGCCAAGTTGGTCATGTAAAGGGTCACAGTTGTGGACCGTGACCATTTAGTGTGAAACATGGTCAAGATTCACAAATGTGACCCATTACTGTGGAAACTCTTGAGTTCAAAATGGTCAAAGAATGGGGTTTAGGATTAGGGATCATGACTCAAAAAATTATGACTATTTAAATGAATTCAAATTGGTCGTGGACCGGGTAACAGTCCTAAGTCATGACCCACTTCCAGATATAAATAGACCTCGTTAGGGTTTTATTTTTATTTACACTCCAACCATACTCCCCCCCCCCTCTCTCTCTCTCTCTCTCTCTCTCTCTCTCTCTCTTACTGATTGACTAACTCCCTTTCTCTTTCAGACCGCCACGAAAAGGCCCCATGACCACTGGTTCATACCACCATCGACCGACTCACCACCACTGACTTTCTCTCTATCTCACTCATGTCAGTCTCTATGTGTTTATATATATGTATATGTATATATGTATGTATATGTGTATTGATATGCATATGTATGTGTATGTGTTAGGAAAATGTTAGGGCTAGGGAAAATGAGGCAAAACCAATCAAATTTATGTGTGTGTGTGTGTGTGTGTATCTATATACATATATGTATTTTAAGCATGAAATTTTATGTTGTTTCATCACATACTCTCAAAACATTATGGCTCTATTTTATAAAACCTCATTCTAACCTAAAAAGTTTCTTAAATTCTAACCTAAACAATATCTCATTTTAACCTGCAACACCAATCAAAATAAAAAATAAAGTAATGTAAATGAAGTAAGTAAATTGGTTGTTGATAGTATATCAAATTCAAAATTTGAAAAATCATATATATTTTTTGTAATCTAATTAGAACCCTAATTATGGATAAACAAGTTAGAAACTCCTATACTTGATGAGATTATTAGTAATTGGGTTGCATATATATATATGTGGGATTATAACTAATGAATGGATTGCTTGTTGATTAGTAATTTTAAAAAAAATTTGTAGCCCTAATTTTACATCACGTGATTGAATAATATGTTAATATTTTAGATTAAATAGTATGTTAGCATGTTTTCTTCTCGTCCCATATGAATATTTAATTGGAGAATTATTAAAGCTCAACTGATTCTAAGTGCTTTCTTTATTCAGGTAATTTCAATTATCTTTTCATTTGTGTAACATATTTATAACTTCTTGGTTGACTGTTATGGCCGTATTCACCCCTTCCGTAAGTGGCTGTTGTTTGGATGAACACAAATTGGTAGAAGACTTGCACATTAATGAACACATAGTAATTTTAGGATTAACTTACTCTAAAATGAATTAAAATTGGACTTTTGTGTATGATTGACTAATTGGAAAAGATAAATAAGTTGATGTTGATATTATTAGTGCATATATCTTTTTGGTTAACTGTTGTGGCCGTGTTCACTTTTTCCTTAAGTGGTAGTTGTTTGGGCGAACACAAGATTAGTTAATTAGAAAATATAAATTACTTTAAGGACTCATAGTAATTTGAAGATTAATTAGAGCCTCTAATCCTAGTATTTGTATGTTGTCCCACAGGTAAAAAATCTTCTATATATTTTTCATCTTTTCGTTCATGTTAGAGAACACTTGTCATATCCACACCCTCCCTTTATATATCTTCTCAGGAAAAAATGAGTCGTAGTAATAACTACTTTCAATGGATAACCTAAAGGTTATAATTGGCCTGCACAAAAAAAATCTTTTATTAGCGTGTGCCATATAAAGGGAAATCCTATTTACCAGTATGGGAATAAGAAAATTGAACAGTTTAATTACCTTACAAATCATGGAGTTCATCTCTCGCAATTGCACTTGTTTAATCGTATTCTATTTTCCTTGTCATAATGTTGGGATGAGGCAATAGATAATATATTTCGCATTCATAACCCCAACTGTGCACGGACGTTAGTGACACTATTAAAAAGGCTAGTAAAAAATATTCATCCATTGTGGATATTATTTCGTAAATAGAGCATTCACCGAGATCGTGACGTCTCACAACATATGCACATCAAATGTGAGCTTGGAAAAAACTTGAGGAATAAAGGATTTCGAGTTCCTATCACTAACATTTATATAGAAATTCATAGATACGCTTCTGCCTAGATGGAAACGTGCATCTTTTTCACAAATTTATAAAAAATAATACCAATTAGATGGAAATCTGACACGCCAAGCATGTTTTAAAAGCTATTGATAGGAAATGTCGAACAAGAAACGAGATAATCATATAAGTCTCTCTCTCTCTCTCTATATATATATATATATATATATATATATATAGTCTGAAACATGATCGTCATACATTATTCACTAAATTATTTATGTATAGGAAATGTCGAACATGAACCGAGATAATCAACCAAATAACAACACTCATCCTCTATTTAAATCCTCTCCTAATCCATCATCTAAATTCTCGATACACGCGGATTCAAAATACTCGACTTGTAATACCCACCCCCGCAGGTTTGACCTTACTCATATGACTTGGTGACTTTATGTGACCAAATTGGTCTTTAGACTTTGTAAAATGAATTTTGAATCGAATTTGGGTAATATCATGGCCCTTGCGCAATTAATTGGATTTAGAATAGCCTTGTATATATTTTGGATAAATTTAGGGGCGTTCAAATGAGACCCTTGGTCTTAAAATGAAAGGCCTCATTCGTTTAAATAAAACTCAGACGACATTCCAATGACATACACCTGTTTGGAGAACCTACCCTCATGAGAACATTGTTTAAAGTACGTTCGAATGAAAGTGGTTCTCATTCGAATGAGAGCAAAATTTCATTCAAAGGACAAAACGCTGTCATGATATAAATCATTAGATTTTACATGTGTCACACTCCCAAATAACATATCAACTCGGAGTTAAGCTTTGGGAAATTTTTAGAATTTAACCTTTAAGAGTTTTGGGGTATTTATGTGAAGTTTTGGCACATTCTAGGGCCCTTCAATGAGACTCTCTCTCTCTCTCTCTCTCTCTCTCTCTCTCTCTCTCTATATATATATATATATATATATATATATATATATATATATATATTTTCCACCATATTTAAACCTTATAAACCCATCTACATCGTTGTTGGGAAAAGTTACGAATTTTGGAGATATTTTTTGAAATTGTTTAGAGAAGTTGAATAATAAGTTAATAGAGATTGAAAGAGGTTTTTGGAGCATTCAAGGAGACAATCTTAGTGGAGCTAGGCAATATCTTTAAGTCCACCTTAGGAGGTGGGAGGTTGCATTTCTTCTTCTTCTTCTTCTTCTTCTTCTTCTTCTTCTTCTTCTTCTTCTTCTTCTTCTTCTTCTTCTTCTTCTATATTCATCCATATATTTTTAGACCTTCAATGATGTGAGCAACTCTACTCTTTAAGTTTAATAACTCTTCTTCATTAGTATTTGATCTTGTATATAGAGTTTGAAGAGTAGAATGCATGTATGATATAGAAGGTTATTTTCTCATGATTTATGTAAAATGGTTTTCAAGGTTTTGAGAAAATGATATATTTTTAAGAATACTTAGTGTTAAACATTTTATGAAATAAAATGTTTTGAAATAATACTTATTTTATTGAGATACTTTATGAACAAAGTTTTGAGTTTTCTTGTATAAATAGGACTTTAATGAAGTTAAACATTTATTCAAGTTTTGAAGAACAAGATGTCTTTTAGTATTGAAAAGCATGATTTTGCAAGTATTATGAAATTTCTTGAATGAATCATGTGTTGAACTCATTTCCCTGGATTTTTGGACTTAAAATACCTTTTCCCATGTATATAAACTTATAATAATTTGGCAATGAGCATATGAACAAGTTTAGTAAAGGTTTTAAGGAGTTTTAACACGGAATAATGAAAATAGAAATTTTAGCCCTTAAAGTGTGTTAATAAATGTTGAAAATGTGATAAGAGTGTTTTCAAGACTAGTGTGTCAGTAAAGGAAAAATGGTGTTTTCTTGTGAAATAGTCTTCAAAATGCCAAGTAACTTACTTGATAAAAAAAGTAATGAAATAAAGAGATTTTCAACTTGAGAAGTGTATTACTCCAAAGTCCTAAAGAAGTGTTAACGAGTTAAAAATATTTAAGTAGTTAGTGTACGTAACTTAACAATATTTTTTGAAAGATAACACTTGTGAAAATGGAGGAATATGCAAGTTTGGAAAGAAATGAGCAAAGTGGTAATGTTACGTAAGGTGGAACATTATTATGAAATAAAAATATTGGAAAAGGTGTTACACAAAATGGTCCTAAATGGGAGTGAGTTTCGCAATGAAATTAATGTAAATGTTGAAATGGTGATTTTCTAAAGTGTAACACTAATGTGGGAAAATAATCTCCAATTTTGGCTTCGGTTGGTAAAAGTGGAATACTGTGGACACAAAAAAGGGTTAAAACACATGATAAAATGACTCTTATGTGATTGGGAATAATTAAGAAGGGCCCGAAGCCATCTAGTGAAAGATAAAAAATCACTGGCTAGAGCAAATGGTGGCGTCGCCGAAGGTGTGGAGCTCATTAAAGTACGCAGTATTGGTGTATTCCGAGCAAAAAATAATGAAAAAAGTATAAAGGAATTGGCTGTGCTAAGAAAATGAGAAACACAACCTTTTTGAAATGAAATTGATAAATTTTCCTGTTTAAAAAGGTAATTTGGGCAAGAAATATGAAAATAACTAAGTCCGAGTAAAGCATGAGTTAATGATGCAAGTGAAGTGGTTAATGGATAATTAAGCGATCTAAGATGGGTTTAACCCATAATTAACACAAGTGTGTGTTGTGAATGATTTTAAAAAGGAAACAAGTATTTTCTAACACGAAGCGCGTGTGTGTTAAATGGTGGTTTTCAAGGAAATACTAGAGTGGATTTGGCGTGAGTAAAAGGAAAATTTCGGTAAAAGAAGTGCTTTTCCGACCACAAGTAACCCATAAATTAGGGTCGGGTCATTAAAAATGGTATCAGAGCACTAGGTTTAAGGTTCCTTTTAGGAGTGACATGGTGTGGTCGGTTGTAGATCTTTCGACATTGGTATTAGTTTTGGGTTGGTCACTCTAGGCTGGTGATGGTTTCAGTTCGTTTTCTCGATGATGGAGTCAAGGAGATTAGCATGATGGGCAATTAATTTCCAAGTAACAAGTGGCCAAGCTAGTTTCTAAAAATAGTTCTCGACGCTTCTGATTTAGATATGTTAGTAACTTGCGAGTGTGTTCGGAAGCCATTAGTGGTGACATCACGTTCTTTAGTGTAAGGTGCTTTTGTGTCAACCCTTAATGATGTGAGAGGTTTGTTAAGATATTGATAAAGGTAAATATCATCCATTGAATTCGAAATATGAGTTTTTTAAATCCAACTATGGGGTTAAGTGATTAGGGTGACATGTCTAAGAAATATTGAATTTGTGATAAGGGCACATTAGGTTCCTTAGTTAGGAACACGTGGGTGACTAATAATAGTGACGTGATTAGGCAAACTTGATCCTTTGGGTATTTCCATATCTTGGTTAGTTGACAATTCAGTAGGCATGTAGACCTATGTTGGTCATTACTTCGAGATGTTTACTCGAGCCTTAGTTGATAGGATACTATTATTATAGGTGAGTGCCTTAGTAATTGTCGATTGATGGGTGTGCATCATAAGCTATGATGAGAGTTACGAGCCATTGGAGATAATTATATTATACGCATAATGATAGTGATTGAAGTGACACATGAGTAAACCCTAGGTAGCCTTTTATGATGTGGTTTTAGATAATATGATGCGATATTTAAGGAATATGATCTCTTGTGACGTCGGTAGCATGGACTTAGAGGTTTACAAATTATACACAACATCCTATATCCTTCCAGAATCCTTAGTAGTGTTAGCTTGTGGTTTAATACGTGGTATATGGATTTAGTTGTTTGAAAAGAAGTCCTTAGAGTATCCTCGGGACTTATGGCATGTGGCATCTTTGGGAATAGGAGTTGACTTATTATGACGTCTTGAGGTGTTCAGTGATTATAGCTCATCGTGTGTAAAGACTTGTAGGCTTGTCGTTTGAATGAGATACATGAAGTCGTTGGAATAAGGTTCGCTCAATCGAACGCGTCGATTTTCATTATTCTTTGGATTATCATTCGATAGGTCATTGGAAGTTGGTTTGAATGAGCACACGATATTTTTATTTGATCTGATCCAAATCTCTTATATTTATGCTTTTGTAACCAACTTCCTTATAATTAGAGATGCTATATTAGAGTCCTTATAAGAATCTAATAGTCATGGGATGGATATTGGGAAATCGGTTGAGTGTGCTTACTATGAAAGGATCATAGGTGATGAAATCTTGTCAGGTTCTTGGTGATTATTACGTTGGGGTATGCTTGGTGTCCTAAGGGAACCAGTTAAGTTTTATGTTATGGAGTGAAAATATCCTAATTATGGTTGTATCGAGGGACATATAATGATCTCAGGTTATTAATCAAGTTCAAGGAGTCGAGTCATGTAGTCCTTGATGAGGTCATCCAATTTGGTATAAATAAGTTATGCAACCTTTTAAGGGAAACAGAAGATTAGTGATATGATTAGGCCTAATACTCATTTGTCATAAGATGACTAGTGTAGAAAGTGTCGTACTTGATTTTGATGAGTACTAGGAAAGGTATTAGAGACTCAAATTAATGATGTTATGATTGAGGTTTTTCGAATAGAAGTCTGGATAGGTATCAAGGTATGATTGGGGTATCGATATGTGCCATCGGTATAAGATAATAACCCTAGTAGGGAAAGGGCTAGTTTTTGGAAACTCTTTTCGAACTTATACGGATTAGGAGGTGTAGACCTATGTAGTACTTGCTATTCTTATAGTGTTAATGACAACCGGTGTGGTCGTCACGTAGATTCAGTTTGGGTAGAATTTGGAGATAGGCACAGTGACAACCTTATACCCCTGGTGGATATTACGAGGTGAGAGTTTCACATAGTTGAGCATTACCTGAGGAGATGTTGGGATGCGATCATCGTACGATAAAGTGAACAGTGGCTTGGGTATGTTAAATTAGTCACAGTTTTATGTTGACTAGAATTAAGGACAAGGTCGGTGTTGACGAAGGTGTTTGGCATTCTTTGATCGGAGTGGTTCGTGTTTGACATGGATAAAAGGAGGAATCATTACTCTTAAGTAGGGAAGTCCATCATTGACTTACCAAAGGATGATAACTCATGTTTTACATTCTTCTTGCTATGATGAATGGTTCGTGGTTTGATTCGTTTCGATTGGTGACTCAAGCCAAGGTGTATGGCTAGACTAGGATATGATGAAAATGAATGGGAGGAGTCATAGACTTTAAGCGCATAGCGTAGGTTCACCTTTTTTAAAACATATCCTAATGCATGCATATGGGATTCCCTTAGCATGATTGTCATTCATTCTGATTCATTGTGCTCCTTCAGCTCGTCTAGTCGAGGACTGTGTTCCTTCAGTTTTGATAGTCGAGGATTGCGTTCCCTTAGTTGCGGTACCCTGGAGTTGTATCATATTTTTATTACGATATGGTTTAGGCCCAGTGAAAGTGAGATTGGACCTAACACGGTCAATGCAACTTTATAACTAGGTGCACCCTTATTTGAATTATCCTTTTATTTTGCCCAATTCCTTACACATATGGTTGCGCGTTCTACCACACGATTTGCTCGTAGTATTCGCTTTCCTTAGGATTAGCGATCTCATGGATTGGACATCATGATAGCTAACAACTTTAGTTGTAGAGAGCCAGATTACGATTTGAGGATATCCTAAAGTGTTAGAACTCTAGGAGACATGGCACGTAGTGTTATTTTGCCACAGTGAGTGGATTAGTGTAATACTTGAGTGAGTGTTCCATAGTTGTATTCCTATAGTGATCCTAGGTTCATAAAAGGATCTTGTGGAAGGTATTAGTCAAACGCATGATTTATGACTTTGCTGGTATGTTGCTCCTCAGAGTGAGTGCCTAGCGTTGCGAGATTAGAATCAAGTTTAAGTGGGTTTATGTGGTTCGAATGAGCCGAGAATTTGAGGAGACTCAGGATATGTAGTCTTAAGAATTAAAATAATTTATAATGATGTATTGGGTGTTAGTTGTATGTCATTTTTCTCTTAGGTGAGTGTTGATCACTTGAGAGTGTTGCCCCGGTAGATGTGCTAGTTTGCCTTGTTTGTTAGCGAAGAATCCTTAGGACTTGATTGAGCGTAATCGTATGGTAAGTGGAGATAGGTTTGTGCCCTCTTCGATATTCCCTAGGATTAATCATACACAGATTGGATTCAATATAGTATATTTTATGTTTGCTGTATCCCAGGGGTGGGGAATTGATCTTCCTGCTTTTATGCTTCAGGTGATGTCATCTGTTACCATCACTGGTTGCACCCTTGTCCGTTCTGCTCTTCCTTATGGGATTCTTATCACTAGGATCTGTATATCTACTAAGGTACCTATTTTAGAGGATGACCAGTTCATTTCTGATGGCTCTATCATTGATTATGTCACCTTGACTCGATCTGAGAGTCACTTGAGTGAGGAGGCTAGGGCTCCTGTCCCATATGCCGAGGGAGCTACTTCTGCTGCTGGAAGCACATCACAGCCAGCTAGTCAATGTGAGCACACTTCAGTCGATACTCAGCCCTGCACCCACACATCTGCACACCATACAACGGAGGATTTTGCTTCTTTACAGTCACATGTGGATGCTCAAGCCAAGATGTTTGACACTTTGATGGCCATATTTGAGGTTGAGTCCATGTCTCGTGATGTTAGAGATTCTCAGATGACTGCATATTTCGAGGAGATGCGATGTCGTGATTAGAGCTGAGGTACTGGATTGTCTGGAGTTAGACATGATGCTGTTACTTTTATCAATGATGATGATGATGACGATGCCGACAGAGGTGACACTAAAACTGACTATTGTTTTTATTTGAGACATTTTCTTCTGTTTCATTGTATTTGAGATTTTATTTCATGATGTATCCATTTATTCTCAAATATAATGTACTTATACATTTATGTATTTTTTTGACTGTATATCAACACATTTATTATATTAGACGTGGATGTACATTATCATATTATGCAGTATTATTTATTCATTTGTGGCATCATATGTATCTTGTTTACTATTTTGCTCATTATATGCTCCAGCTATCCATTTAATGCTATTTTAATTCACTATCATGAGATTTTACCATGCTGATATTGTCATTATTCATTTATTATTTCTAGATATATTTGTTTGTCCCACGATTTGTCTATTCCTGGAAAAAGGGGGGAGAGATAAGTGATGTAGGGGGAGTATTGTTTATTCAAACTTTTTAGTTCCACCATACTTCACTTGGGTATTTGTTTATTTGTCTCGTGTGTGTAGGTATTTTTCAGAGACAGATTTAGATTCAGATTCATGGTTGCCGGTTCTACAATTTTCAATCTGTGTCATGTATTTTTTATTATTTTGGGTTTATGGAATAGGACATAGGTTTTTTGGCATGATTTCCCGGCTTAACACATTTTATTTTTTATTTTTTTAGTTTTGTCTCGGAATATCCAAATGAGGAGATTTGTAGCAACAAATTTCCAAAAGAGTTAATCAGTTTGTAACTGTCTTAATTCCAGACAAAACAATTTGAGTCTAAGCTAGTTATTATATTGAGATTTTATAAAGCCTATGACATTACAAGTTGAAGAATCTGTGGTTAAAGCTTTGAAGATGATATCAAGTCTTCACACTCCGTTTGTTCTAGATCACTCAGGTATGAATGCTTAAGTGAAGTTGTGTGATTTAGAATCTTGTTTTAAATGATGGATGATTTAAAATGATTTTTTATGTTTAAAATATTTGGAATTAATATTTATAATTTGCAAAAACATATTTTAAGTATATTCTGAGTCAGATTAATTTTAGAAATTTTCAGGAATCAATTTAAAAATAAAATCTAGTTTCAGCAGTCCTTCAAACGACATGGGGATATCGCTCGAACGACATACCGCCTCGATTTTTATGTTTCAGTTCTTTTGGACTCTTTCAACTCATAAATAAATACTACACTTTTCCAAGATGTTTTCAGAAGAACAGTTTGCAATAATTCCCAAAGTTTTTCCATCATCCGGAGTTTATTCAAGATCGAATTTCACAAATCCAAATATTTTGATCTTAAACGTAGTTATTCAATCATTACACACTTGTCGACTGCGGTCATTGGGGATACTCTAGGGTGTGCCTTGCTGAAGACGAGAGCTGCGGTTCTAGAGGGTTCTTGTGGGAGTCCTTTGCTGATTGAGGTTGTGATCTATGTGGATTTGTTGTGGTAGATTCATTGCAGATTTATCTATGTATTTGTAAGTTTGATTTACAGTTCATAGTGATATAAAGGTTTTTACCCGAAGTTTTTTTTTTCCTGAAACTGTTTCTTTTACCTGCATGTTTTATTCATTTAATGGTTTGAATCACTTAAATGCATGATTAGGGCTTAAGAAGATAAAATTGGGTTAACTGAAATTGGAAAAAATTATCTTTACTTAAAGCACACTTTAAAGGGGCCTAAAGCGCATTCTCAAGCTCAAATGTAGTTTTTTATTGTTAGAATATGCTCCACAAATCTCTTGATATGTTTCTTCAAATTTCCCCTTTTTTCGGTGTATTTCTAAGATATAGGGGGAACATAATCCTTTGGATATGACTCATCATTAACACCTCTGGATAAGGGGTGAGAAAGTCATCATATATTGAAGTTGTCTCATTGGCCTCTACAAAGAAGCTTCCATCATCTTCAATATCTCCTTATTTATCTCTTCAACTATCAAAGAAGGTGAAGGCCCTATCTCTACTGCTATTACAATTGGTCGAGTGACCATAGGTGCATCGTCATTTACGTTAGGTGTTCCCACTATAGGTACAATGGTAAAAGTGAATGTCGAGGGAACTCCTCTCGAAGGAGAAGGTGGGGCCATTTACACTATAGGATTAACGAAGGAACTGGGGTCCGTGGCTGCCCTAAAAGTTATCGCAGCTGTAGGCATATGTGGAAACTCCATTAACTTCCCCATTAGATAGTCCATCTGAGCTGGCCCCGTTATAGCGCTTATGGAATCATGCATAACCGTGGGATGTTCTGTAGCCGTTTACACTTGGGGAACCTCCATTCGAGGCACCCCCTCTTTAGGAGCCTCATGTTCTCTCGCACCTTATTCTCCCTTCGTTGGATCTTGTCAAAGTTGAGAACACGATTCATATTATCTTGATCCATTTTACTAAAAAAAATACCTCCCCGATGAAGTCACCAAATGTAAGAGTGGGGTCCTCTTAAGGATGGGGTGTTATAATACGAATGGAGGCGTAACCTTTATTAAAATGGCAATAAGTTACTAAACAAGATGTCACCAACAATGATGAGATGAACTCAAATATAATATAATCAAACTCTTTGTATTTAACTCGCAAAAGCACTCGTGTATTAACTCAATGATAGGTTAAAAAATCCTTGAAGCAACTCAGTTAGAGGGAGAGAAAAGCAATCACTCTCAGATACACCCTAGTCAAGCATCTCAAACACCAAGGTCACACAAACACAGGTCACAGTTTAATAAATTCTTGGTTCTTGGTAGAGAAACCTTGGGCTAAGTGTATTACTGGCGGGTGAATAAATGTCGAGTTTTGCAATAACTCTTTCTCTCTCTCTCTCTCTCTCTCTCTCTCTCTCTCTCTCTCTCTCTTATTCTCAAAAAATCACAATGATAGTGAAAACTCGTTCCTCTCTCATGGAATGGTGAAGTTGCCTATATAGTCATTCCTCACTCAAGTAGTCTGAGGCCTAATAAATGTGAAATACGGTTTCTCGTAACTTGATGTCACTAGTATTTAATATGAAGATGTGCTAGCAAGCCCTTACATCATTGGCATTAAATGACAACTGACAATTTTTTGGTGACCAACTATATGTCAGGCGGCTGTCATAATAGTGGTAATCCACCAAACCGCCTGAAAGCCCCCAAACCACCACAGTGTACTCAAGTTTGGATTAGATAATATGTAGGCTCAGCGTGACATCACTCAAGATAAATGTTACTTTTGGTAAAGGATTATTTGGCACTAGGCTCAATGGGGATAGAACTCATGGTTTCTCTGGATGTGCTTTATCGAATTATGATACCTCGGTGTTTTACTAGATGTATCTAGAGTGATTAAGTCAAGTCTTAATGTTGACTTGCTTCTCAATCCTTCAAACAAGTTCTTTCGCAGGTTCCCACGGTGAGGTCATTCGATAGAGCACACGAGCCCTCCCAAACCCTGCCAGACTTGGTCCCTCACGAATATCGATTGATCTCACTCACACATTGAAATACATTACATAAAGTCACAATTTATCTTTATAAATACACCACTTAAATACGTATAAGAAAAAAAAATAAAGAGCTCCCTCGAAGAGCTCCTTTAGGAAGCTACCCCGTTGCTCTCTTCCTCCTTTGTTCAAACTAGCTAATGAGCCTGCTCGCTTGGTTCTGTACCTTCCTCTGATTATGAAGGGGATTCATCTCTAATTATGAGTTTACCTTTCGCCCCCCCCTACACTTTTGGTAGTCAAACTCTATTAATTTTTTATCCAAACCCCTTTAATCTTTGAAGATCACTTTTCCAAATCAAGAAGAACACATTCCAAGTTCTAAAACCCTTATAGATAATTTCTCTATTGTTGAATTGTGAAGTCGAGGATATATAGCTGGAGAAGAAGGGAATCGAGTATTTTAAAGGTTGATCGGTGGATACCGAGGCAAGATCTTCTTATTGTGGGCAGTGCTTGACTGCATCATTTTCTTTTGAAGAATTAAGGACTCTATCGCATTATACTCAGCGAATCTCTAAGTAGTCTCTAAGTATCCGTCATTTTTTAAACAGTGGTTAAATTAAAGGTTTTACTCGAAAGGGATTTTTTCTCTAATACTTCGTCTGCTAATTTGGATTAAAATTTTGGCATAATAATTTTATTGCATGATTCACTAAATTAATTCAAGATAAAATTTGGTAAAAAGTGAATTTGTTTATTTTGCATAAGATACATGTAAATCCGTATAACCCCTGATTTCTCAAGGTTTCAAAACTCAAAGTGTTTTATTAAAACAAACCCCCAATTTTTTTAATGATTTGGTGTATCAATAAATAACTTGTCCCAAGCGGACACCCTTCCTAAGGATTTGGTGTATCGGCAAACACCTTGTCCCAAGAGGACACCCTTACTAACAATTTAGTGTATAGACAAACACCTTTTCCCAAGCGAACATACTTCCTAGTGATTTAGTGTATCGACAAACAAATTATCCTAAGAGCACATTTCCTAACGATTTGGTGTATTGACAAACACCTTGTCCCAAGCTGACACACTTCCTAACGATTTGGTGTATCGACAAATACATTGTGCCTAGAGGATACCTTTCCTAACGATTTGGTATATCGACAAACACCTTTTCCCAAGAGGGCACCTTTCCTAATGATTTGGTGTATCGACAAACACCTTGTCCTAAGTGGACACCTTTCTTAATAATTTAGTGTATTGATAAACACCTTATCCAAAGCGGACACACTTCCTAACAATTTGATGTATCGATAAACACCTTGTCCCAAGCGGACACCCTTCTTAAAGATTTGGTGTATCGATAAACATCTTGTCCCAAGAGGACACCTTTCCTAATGATTTTGTGTATCGAAAAACATCTTGTCCTATATAGACACCTTTCCTAACGATTTGGTGTATCAGAAAATACTCTGTCCCAAGCGGACACCTATCCTAATAATTTGGTGTATCGACAAACACCTTGTACCAAGCAGACACGCTTCCTAACGATTTAGTGTATCGACAACACCTTGTCCCAAGCGGACACCTTTCCTAACGATTTGGTGTGTCAACAAACACCTTGTCCCAAGCGGGCACCCTTCCTAACGATTCGGTGTATTAACAATCACCTTATCCCTCATTGTAAGATTTCACTATAACATTCAATGACACTATTAATGGAACGTTCTTCAAAGGGACAAAAGTGCTTTGATCAAAGCCCTATCCAATAAACCGTATTTCACAAACAAGGCATCCAAAAACAAACTTAGTTTGTAAGAGCAAGAGAGAAACACTCAATAGTCTAATAATTGGAGTATTTCTTTCCAACATCGTTTGTCTAAAAAGAACTTTGTTGTTGAGGGGCTCTGTAGACACCCTATTCTTCTTAACAAAGGTATTTATATACCAAAGCCTCTTAAAGGACCAAAGACTGAACTAAGCTTGTGTAAACACTCCTAAAAGTTTAAAAGCCCAAAAAAACTCTTAAAACCACACAGGTCTGGTCCAAGCGAAAAAGGACCTAGAAGATCCATGGAGAGACACGATTGACCGATCGATCATGGGCGTATTGTACCCGAAACCGATCGGTCATATGCATTATTTTTCTGCCTATAAAAGGAGGCCTCCCCAAATAATTTGAGAGGAACTTTGCATCATAAATGCAGTGATCTCTTACCAAAAGATATTTTCATCCCAAAAAGCCTCAAAACTCTTTTCGGTTCAGTTGAAACCCTCTCCTAAGCATAGATCTAGGAGTTTAAATTATATCCCAAGCTTCTTTCTTCATCATCCATACCCATAATCAACCTAAAATTCTTTTTTTCTCATTTTTACCTTTTTCTTCCTTTAAAAGGTATTTTTTTATTAAAATTAACCTTATATCCATCTCAAAAATAGTTTATCCCAAGCCGAAACATTACCAAAATGGAAGGGAGGACGTGTAACTTTATAGGTAATCCATATCTCACCGTTTTATTATGAAATCTTAATATGAGAGGGTGGTGTTGTGCTGAAACACCACTCTAAATCATATTTATGTGTTTTTATAATCTATATGGCTTGATCTCTCTCCAAAGGTCATGTCTTAACAATGTTAACTTTGAATCTTCCTACGACAGATACGTAGGTGTATTAGAGAAACTCGATCTCTAAAACTCAAGTCAAACCATATACATATTTCTGTTTTATATTTTAATTTCAAAACTAAACTAAAAATACCAAACACATAAAATATTCTTATATAGGTTAGAGGATCACAAGATCCAAGGATTTTACCTATTATTTTATTCTTAATGTTAGAAGTCTTGACACTCTTTCTCCATCAAAGTGGGTTTACGATTGAACCCACTTCATCCAAGCATCTTTCATGAACACAAAGTTCTTTACATATTTAGATATAGACTTACTTCACTCTGAAAACACTTTGGGACATCAAAGAGAGTGCCTTTATAAGACGTATAATCCCTATTTGTCCCTTTGTGAACTACGTGGACTTTGAATCACTCCGTGCGAGTACATAGGCTCACTCGGACTGCTGTCTGAGTGGACAAGTCCGACCTTTGTACATATTTATTCTTTTCTATATTATCAACACATACATCACATAATACACTGCATGGTCTAGGTATATACTAAATACTCTCACTTTATTATTCATTTTACACTATAACATTCTAACACACATACTTAAGATCTACATTTGAGATCGAAAGGGCGGAGAGGGTGACTAACACCTTCCCAATCCATAACCCAATCCCCGGACCTTTGAATCTCTGGTTAAATAAATAGATCACTTGCCATCACTAGGTCTTTATGGAGACCTACCCATTTTTTGTCTGTTTTGGGTAAAACAAACTAGTGACACCATTCTTTTCAAAGAGAACAAGAAGATCACTGCACATCACCGCCAATGACCCATGTCCACCACATTTCGCCCCGAAAGGATACACGAGCATGCGAGGAGGAGCAAGAGAGAGGTGCATTGCCTCGAGCCCGGGTTCTCACAGTCATAGGGGCTGCACTTGGACTGACTGCTCCCCATGCCTTTTATAACTTTCTGTACTATAATATCATATTTAGGACTATAATTTTAACATTTTTATATTATGGCATGTATATATATGATCATTAAATTCAAAGTCACTAGAGTTACAACCAATTTGTCTGAGATTTTGTTGTTTATATATCTCATTGGGCATGCAAGTACAAGTTAACCCGATTAAGGCCAGTCCATCTTATGGAGTCCTCTTGGTCCTTTTACACACATTCACCCTTCAAATTATCATATAATTTGGATCCATGTTTGTGGACATCAACTTTGTTTGCCCTATTTTTTCTATTTTTATCCCCATGGGCTAGTTTTTCCTCCCTTGCCTCTTTCTCTAATAAGTCATTCCATCAGTTAATGGGCATCTCAACATTTTACAAAACTTTATCTTTCAAATCCAAAATGTCAAAACTTGATGTCCCCTCTAGTAAGTGAACCTTACGAAGGTTCTTTTGATAGGTTTTCAATTAATCATATACTTGGGAAAAAATAGTTGTCTTCGAACCGGGTGGGCATGTAAAATATTTACAAAGTTGATTCCATAAGTCATCCCTTACGACACGATCAACATTCTTCCAGTTGTCTACCCCTCTAATGCCCACAATCATCTTTTCGAGAGACAAACAACGGGCTTTAAAAATCTGAACGTCATATTTATTACCAGTAGGATTCCTGGCAATGGTGAACCCAATTTGGTTCTCAGCTTATGCTTAGGATTTCTTAGTAACCTGAGTTGGGGAGTTGGTTTAATAGGAATTAATGGAGTTTGATAACTCGGAGACAATATTGATGGAGTAGTAAAATGAACCTATGGAGGATTACTGTAACACCCCGATCGAATTTATGGGTGGTGTGAATTGCAATGAGACAACATAAATAATTTTACTAGTCTAGTTTTATTTAATTAACATTTCACTTGTTTAGCATGCGATTCCAATTTACACTAAGCTATGTGTGGGACCCGTGGGAAGCGTCCTCGGAATACAAGTATACTGAGCTACTAACGTAAAATAAAAAGAATACTTACCTGTATAACGCTTTCAAAATATGAAATCACGTAAAGCCTACCTTAATAAAGGAAATGGAATGAGCTGAATGCCCAGTGGGAAATGCCACAATACAACATAGAATCGAACAATAGAAAAGAGACTCTATAACGTACCAACGATGTGCACATACAAATACCGTATATATATATATATATATATATATATATATATATATATATATATATATATATATATATATATTTATATAATTACATATACAAATGCAAAAATTCATTTACTCCAAACGTTACTTGAGTTAATTTAATCAAACTAATCTTATAAAGACCCCATTTTACCCCTTGCTACTTAACATAGCATCATTTTCCCCAATTTAATACTCCCGACTAAATACTTGAACAAATACCATCTGTTTAGGAAAAACACTCCTTTTATCAAAATTTTCCTTTTACTCATGCTAAATCCACTTTAGTATTTCCTTATAAGCCACCTTTCAACACGCCCGCTTCCTGTTAGAAAATACTTGTTTCCTTTTGAAAACCATTCACAACCCACACTTGTGTTAATTATGGGTTAAAACCATCTTAGGTTGCTTGATTACCTATTAACTACTTCACTTATGTCATTAACTCATGCTTTACTCGGACATAGTCATTTTTCATATTTTTGCCCAGATTACCTTTATAAATAGGAAAATTTATCAATTTCATTTCTCAAAGGTTGTCTTTTCTTATTTTATTAACAAAAATAATTCCTTTATCATGTTCCAATTTTCTCATTATCTTTTACTCATAAGACACAAATACCACATACTTAACGAGCTCCACACTACCGACGATGCCACCATACGCTCTGGCCAGTGATTTTTAGTCATTCACACCAGGGCTCCGGGCCCTTCTTAATTATACCCGAAGATATCCGAGTCCATTTATAATGTATTTTAATAAGTTTTCATATCCACATTATTCCGCTTTTACGAAGTAAAGTTAAAACCCGGGGCTCCTACCCTATATTAGTGTTACATTTTAGAAAATCCCCATTTCCTTTACACATTTACGTATATTTCATTCCGAAATTCACTCCCATTTATGACCATTTTTTGTAACACATTTTTCAACATTTTTATTTCACAAAAATGTTCCACTTTATGTAACATTACCACTCTATCCATTTGTTTCCAAACTTGCAATTTTCTCTATTTTCACAAGTGTTATCTTTCTAAAAACATTGTTAAGTTACACACACTAACTTCTTAAATGCTTTTAACTCATTAACACTTCTTTAAGACTTTGGAGTAACACACTTCTCGGTTTAAAATCTCTTTATTTAATTACTTTCTTTGTCAAATAAGCTACTTGTCATTTTGAAGACTACTTCACAAGAAAATACCATATTTACTTTACTAACAAACTAGTCTTAAAAACACTCTTATCACATTTTCAACATTTATTAACACACTTTAAGGGCTGAAATTTTTACTTTCTTTATTTAATGTTAAAACTCATTAACACCTTTACCAAACTTGTTCATATGCTCATTGCCAAATTAATACAAGTTTATATATATGGGAAGAGGGATTTTAAGTCCAACAATCCAAGAAAATGAGTTTAACACATGATTCATTCAAGAAATTTCATAATACTTGCAAAAACATGTTTTTCAATACTAAAAGACATTTTGTTTTTCAAAACTTAAATAAATTTCTAACTTCGTAAAAGTCCCATTTTTACAAGAAAACTCAAGACTTTAGTCACAAAGTATCTCAACAGAATAAGTATTGTTTCCAAAAAAAATCGTAAAATTTTTAACATTAAATTTTCTTGAAAATATATCATTTTCTCAAAACCTTGAAAACCATTTGTAAAACCATTTTACATAAATCACGAGAAAATAATTTTCTACAACATACATGCATTTTACTCTTAAAACTCTATATATAAGACCAAATACTAATAAAATAGATTTCTTGAACTTCAAGAGTAGAGTTTCCCAGCTCATTGAAGCTCTAAAAATGGATGGAATTCTAAGGTGGCCTTAAAGAGGTTACCTAGCTCCACCAATCCTGTCTCCTTGAATGCTCCAAAAATCCCTTTCAACCTCCATGAAATTCTTATTCTATTTTTCTAAAAAATCCCCAACAACGTCTTCAAAATTCATAACTTTGTCCAACAATGGTGTAGATGGGTTTATAAAGTATGGTGGTGCTAGGGTGGTGAAAAGTGGTTGGGTGGTGGTGGTAAGGTTCTAAGAGCAAGAGAGAGAAAGTCTCATTGAAATACCCTAGAATGGGACAAAATTTCACTTAAATACCCCAAACACATATGAGTTAAATTTCAAAAATGCCCCAAAGATTAACCCCGAGTTGATCTGCTGTGTGGGAGTGTGACACGTGTCAAATCTAATGGTTTATATCTTGACAGCGTATTCTCGTTCGAACGAGATTTGGATCTCGTTCGAACGAGAACTACTTTCACTCAAATATACTTACAATAGGATTCTCACGAGGGTAGGTTGTCCAAAAAGGTGTATGTCATTGGAATGCCATTTGAATTTTCTTCGAATGAAGGAGGCCTGTCATTTGAACGACCAAGGGTCTTGTTCGAACGACCCTAAATTTCTCCAAAATGAATACAAGGCCATTTTAAATCCAATTAATTGCACC
Organism: Sambucus nigra; assembly: GCA_949130495.1. Classification (NCBI taxonomy): domain Eukaryota; kingdom Viridiplantae; phylum Streptophyta; class Magnoliopsida; order Dipsacales; family Adoxaceae; genus Sambucus; species Sambucus nigra. Next base: position 424,616,302 of record OX422217.1, on the reverse strand, counting down.
AAGGTCACGATATTAACCAAACTCGATCCATAATTCATCTTACATAGTCTAAAGCTCAATTGGGTCACATAAAATCACCAATTCATACGGGTATGGTCAAGACCGTAGGGGCGGGTGTTACATTCTTCCTTCCTTAGGGAATTTCATCCTCGAAATTCTCAATACATCAATTCCTCAAGTTCCTGGAGGTTATCAATTCTTACTCTAGGTCATTGGGATCATTCAAGGCTAAGTCATTAAAATCCTCAAATCATTAGGAAGTCATTACACATCCTTTAAAAAAGGGTTGTCATCAAAGAGCTCGACATGCAACATATTCTAATGCTCACCATCAGGCTAGCCCTCAAAGTCACATAACTGTCGTTGTTTAAAGACACGAAAGGCAGGGTGCAGTTAACGATGAAACATGGTAGTCCCAGCTTGAGGTATCTCCCATAAACAGTGGTGGAGAATATCCTCATAGGAGGTACCATCATCTGAGACATTGGGAAACACAGACTCAGGCACGCGTGGAATCAGGAGCATGTCTGCTATCAGAGCAGCAGTGACGATGACAGGAACGCTACGAATAGAAGTATGAATCCCTGCTAACATGTGAGTAGCATAGAAAAAGAACTCACGGACTATGTCTGGATAGACAATACCATAAGCGTAAAATATGGGCTCCCAACCCCTACCTGTCAGCCAACGAGGAATGCCAAACTGACCAAACTCAGAAAAATGAAAGACCCTCTCCCTAACAATCGATCTAATGTGTAGTCCGAGCAAATAATAATGCTCGTACTCCACCCGAGTAGCCCACCTCACCACAGAATAGGGAGGTCTATTTGCTCGATCTCGTTGGGCTCGAGTAAAGGCCTAATGCTCATCAATGTGACCAGAAGTGACACTTCTATGTCTGGGTGGCATATATAAAGTGACAGAAAATGACTAATGTGTATGTGTGAGGAAAAACGAGTGAAACTGAACTTCACACAGAACACTAAGAGTCCTATCTCCGTACAATCATCCAACCGATCCACCGCGAACACCAACCATAAACAATGGCAAAAACAATCAGATACAGTATAATAAATCCAATATGCCCCCCTAAAAAAACTGACACATGTGTGGGTATCCCAAAAAAAATCCAAAAGGAAAAAATATATCAAAAAAAATTTCAAAAAAAAAATTTCTTTTACCCTTTTTGAGATACATACACGGGCCAAAAAAATAAAAAATAAAAATAATCACTCAATCTATACTATTGGGAGCCCCAAACCAAACAAAACTTGAAATTTTTGAGTTAAAACAACACAATCACCCAACAAACTGATTTGTATTGAAAAATTAACACCAATAACAATGTAGGTTGTGCTGTGTGTTTTAATCCAAAATTTTAAACAAAACCTCAGCACAAATGTGATTTTTGATCTCAAACAGCAAAAATACACATAATCAGTATCAAAAGAGTGTAAATTATGTGTATATTCATGGTAATCAAAGTTTGGAATCACAAATCAATAAATCCGAACAAAACTCCATAAACTCAAGAAGAAAACACGAGATAATACCTGAATACGTGAGAAATGACCACTGGTTTAACTCAGGAAGGAAATCAGTGAATAAATATAGCTTGTCTAAGCTTTGATCCAGAACAGCAATGGCGGATGGTGTTTTTTGTAGTAAGGAAGAACAAGAGAGAGAAATGGTAACACACGAAACGGATAATTCGGTTGAATGAGGTGTTAAATGAAATCCTAACTTCATTTGAACCTGTCGCTCGAATGACTTGTAGTGTCGTTTGAACGACAAAATATGTCGTGTGATGAATTTTATCAAATGATTCGAAAATCCATTCCAGTAGCATGTCGCGCGATGAAATCCTTCAAGCGACCTTTGCGCACCTATCTCGTGACCAATACTTAACACTTTTACTATGTTGTGCGAACCTCGCAAAATCGAAACTTCCAACGACATGAACTTGTCTCCCGAACGAAGTCCAAATGTCGTTTGAACTACATCAAAGTTCCTTAATTCCACTTCTAAAAACATTGAAGTTTTGCCCAATGAAGAAATATCTTAAAAACTTAAACTGGAAACACCAAACAGTAGCAAAAAAAACTCAAAACAAAAAAAAATATAACACGAAAAACATTGTGAGTTTCATGTTAACATAGTATCAATGTGTTCGAACATGGATATGGAATGGGTATGAACTACAACAAATGAATCATAATTCCAACACGTTGAAACGTTCATGAAGCTCTAATTGATACCAAGATATCATCAAACTTAGTTTAAACCATATGTGACAATTAATATATTGAGCTAAATGAACTAAGCAATCAACAAGCACACAAATCCGGAATATTGACAATTCTATAAACAATAGCGTTAGGATGCGTTGTTTCAACACTAGGATTCGTGGTGTAAATCCGTTTAATTTTTCAACCAAACTCCCTCAAATATATATATATATATATATATATATATATATATATATATCTTTTTCAATCTTTTCGAAGTTTTTATTTTTCTCAACTTAGAGAAATATTATTGGCCCTCTTTTCGCATATGATTCCTTTTATTGACTTAATGTTTTCTTTGGGATCTTTTAAACGGTGGCTTTCACAATGAGTTGATTATACTCTCGCAGCCCTTTCCCGTGAACACTCATTATTTTTTTAATGTATGCAATATTAATCCTCACGATAAATGGTTCTTATATGCACACCTCCTCCTAAGTCTACTTACGCATATATGACAAAATTGAGATAAAAATGTCTCACTAAGCTCAAATATGTATGATATGTCAAACATTCATATAAACTCGTGCATGTGTGCAAGGATGGCATATATATAAAGTCGAATCCAAGTGCATATCAACTTCAAAACAAACCCATTAAGTCAATGGTTAAAATCATTCAACGCTTCAATAATTATGACCAAATTTCCTATCCACATGGATAATGAAATGATGGGGGTTCAAGCACAACAATATGCCATACCAAACATGAAAAACTCACGACACAAAAATCGAAAATCTTTTTATGTTTTTCTAAAAAAATTTTTTACCCCCAAATAAAATCTTTTTGTAATTTTCTCAAATATATTTAAAATTAAAAATGTTTTTGTATTTTTCAATAAGACTCAAATAAATGAAAAATATAATACAAAGAGACATAAGTTATAACCCTAGAGAAGCTATATCAAGATAACACACTAGAGTATGACAAGCAGAAGAACATGCTCAATCGTAAGATGATATATGGGGAGAACCACGGGCAATGACAGGCGTATCACAGAGCCTAATCCTTAAAGGATCTAGATCCGAGTTCCTAACCCAAGTAGGTGTGAAACGACGAGTGAGGGTTTTGGGAACCGGAAAGGCTTTATTCTTAGACTTTCTAGGAGAATTCTTAAGATCATAGCAAAATCATTTAAGATGACCTCTCCTACCGCAATTAGTGCAAGTGTAGATACGGCAGGGAGCGTTTCCTACAGGACGATTATTCCTAACATTCCTAGGTGGCTCTCTACTAATGTTCCTAGGTGGCTCTCTCTTAACGATCCTAGGTGGCTCTCTTGCTTGCATGGTTTTGGCTTTGGTAATGGATAAAACATATTTATCGAAGCCAATACCACACTTATTATCTTTGATTTGGACTGTGCCTAAGATCTTATCTAACTTTTTGGACCTAGCTTCCAAATCAAACTTAACTTTACTCGAGCCTCAAAATTTTTCCTCAAGTTCACCAATCCTTGACTCAAGTAAATGCCTAGAATCCCCAAACTCAAGAAGCTACTTTTTCATAGCTTCCATTATATCTCTAAGACTATCTCTCTCGCCCTTGACATATTCTAGCTTTTCCTGAAGAGTTTTCTCACGTGCCCTAAGATCCTCAATTGACGCCTCAGAATTATTATTTTCTATGGCACGTTCTTTCAACTTGGCTTCTAACTTCAAGTTTTACTTCTTTACCTTCAAAGTTTCTTCATATAATTCATTGAAGGCATCTTGCAAGTCTCTTTTATCCTCACTATCATCCTCACTCACATCACCCTTACTTTTTAGGGCATCACATCTTGTGGTTGCGGAAGAATTGTGCAAAGTATTATCTTCGTGAGAAGATATGTCATCATCACTCACATGATTAGCCACGAAGGTGGGAAGGTCTCGCTTACTAGCATAAAATTTTTCTTCTTCCGAGTCAATATCACTAAGGGTAGAAATATGATTTAACACTTTAATAACATTCTTCCTTAGTTTAGTGGGTCAATCATCTATCTTATGACCAAACCGTTCACACCAAAGACACTTCTCAGAGTCATCCTTTTTAACCAAGTTCTTAAGAGCAGACGCCATGCGTGATTTCCAATTATCCCCTTCAAGAACATGTGTTCTAAAATCATCAAAATCTCTGAAAGTCACACCTAAAGACACGAGATCATAAACACAACAACAACCTCTGATACCAATTTGAGAATGCGCTTTAAGGCCCTTTAGTGTGTGCTTTAGGTAAAGACAACTTTTTCCAATTTTACTTAACCCAATTTTATCTTCTTGAACTGTAAACATTCATCTAAGTGATTTAAACCATTAAATGAATAAAACATGCAGGTAAAAGAAACAATATAAGGAAAAAACCCTTTTGGGTAAAAACTTTTATTTCACTATGAACCATAAATCACAACTTACCAATACATAAAGAAATCTGTAATGAATCTACCGCAGTAAATCCTCATAGTTCTCAACCTCAATCAGCAAAGGCCTCCCGCAAGAACCCTCTATAACCGCAACTCTCATCTTCAGTAAGGTACACCCTCGAGCATCCCCAATGATCGCAGTAAAAAAATGTGTAATAATTGAAGAACTATCTTCCGGTAAACATGCTCAAGATCACAAGCTTTGGAATTGTGAAATTCAATCTTGAATAAACTCCACATGATGGAAAAACTTTGGGAATTATTTCAAACTATTCTTCTAAAAACGTCTTGGAAAACAGTTGTATTTATTTTTGAGTTAAAAGAGTAAAAAAGAACTGATACATGAAAGTCGAGGCGACAGGTCATTCGAGTGACATTCCCATGTTGTTTCAATGACATGTGAATGTCATTTAAACGATGCTGAAACTAGATTTTATTTTTAAATTAATTCCTCAAAATTTCTAAAATTAATTTGACTCAGAAATACTTAAAATACATTTTTGAAATTTATAAATATTAAATCCCAATATTTAAAACATTCAAAAATCATTTTAAATCATCCATAATTTAAAACAAGATTCTAAATCATACAACTTCACTTAATCATTCATACTTGATTGATCTAGAACAAGCTGAATATGAAGCATTTAACTCGGCTTGATATCATCTTCAAAGCTTTAACCATAGATTCTTCAATTTGTAATGTCGTAGGCATTATAGAGTCTCAATACAATAAATAGCCTAGACTCAAATTATTTTGTCTGGAATTAATCCAATTACAAACATATTGACTCTATTGGAAATTTGTTCCTACGGAGAGAGTTTTCTAAATCCCTTACAAACAAATCTTACTCGAGGTACTCGCTCTTGGCTCCTAGATGTGTGGCCATTTGGGAGGAAATGCATTTCCCGTTAGTTCAAAAGTTCTTTTTGGCTGAAGTTGAGTTCACTCTTTCCTAGCTTGCACAGGAGAGCAATGACTATGGGAAGAGGTGGTGCCATATATAAGAAGATTTAGGGAAAGGTCTCTCGATGTGAGAGAAGAAGCTAAAAAGCCCATGTTTCTTTAACTTTGTTTGGAGGATTTGCTCCCTGAATATATTTGCCACTTGATAAACGAGACATATAAAGGAACCTTTGTCGCCTTTTTGAAATCATCTCAGAACCTCTCGTTAGTCATTCGCCCAAGTCCTATCGTGACCCCTTTAATGTTTAGACCAAAAATTGGGACAGGACGAGGCCATGACCGATGATGGGTTATGCAAATGGGGGAGAGGAAGATGGAATAGGACAGAGGAAGGATAACAAGAGAAAGTTTGAAAAAAACAGAGAAGATCCCCCACAGTTGCCCTGCACAATGGAGGAAGCTATCAGTTGCTATAATATCATGTTGCTTGGGGGGAGAAGTCTACTTGCCCAATGATGCTACCCAAAATGAACCAGAACCAGAACCAGATGTTCAAGCTAATCCTAAATATTTACAGGTGCATTGACGTGTTTTTCCACCCACCTAACTCATGATTTACCTTAAGTAGGATTATTAACAAACATTTCTTAGCTGAAACACTACAAATATCCTAAGGAGATGTTAACAACAACCCACTACTAGTCCATGTAGAAAATATGGTGGCGACCGATGACGAAGAGGATGAAGAACCCATGAGATAATTGAGAAGAAAGAGGGGAGAGTTTGAATCATCTATAGAAGATTGCAAGATTAGTATGGCAAGCGTAAGGGTTACCTACGATGAAGTGAGTGCCAGGAACATGAAGGAAGTCTATAATGTGGAAGGTTATGTTATGGAACCAAACTTGGAGTACCAAGCTGTGTCGCAGTCCCCCAAGTTCACATAGTTCTTTGACTAAGTGGGGATGCCCTAGGAAAGCAAGCTGGAAATTAGTTAAGATATATTGGATATTTTGAAGAAGAACGCAATTCCCTCATTGAGGTGGAAGGGTCCCATGGCTATCTTGGTAAGGTAGATCATACCCGAGATAACTTTCTCAAATACTGATAGAATAGTAAAGTTCCCATACAATAGGCCATTGTATGTCACGATAAGTGTTAATGGAGTAATATTTTCTAGAGAGTTGATGGATGGGGGTTCCTCCATAAATATTATGCCTATCAGATATTTTTAAGCAACTAATATCTCTGAGGAAAGATTAATATCAATGCCATTAGTGATTTATGGTTATGATAACCAATATTTAAAGTCCATTGGTTATTTAAATGTTGGAATTATAATGGGGAATATCACATTACGCATCAAATTCCATGTTATAGAGAGTGCCAATTCATACCACCTTTTAATAGGAAGGGTGTGGATGCACAACCATGTCCTAGTTTCCTATACCTATCATTAGTGTGCCAAGGCTAATGCGAAGGGAGCAAAGATAGTCATCCGAGTGACCAAGAAGCCATTTGATCAGGAAGAAGCCCCATTAGTGGACATTGAATTTTACGCTGAGCTCGTAGAAGTTGCTCGCAATTTAACAAGGCGCATGAAGGGGGTCAGAGTCCCCTCGATCAGAGAAAGGTTGGGACTAGTGAGAAACCATGTGGAAGAAGGGGAAAATGTAGAATAGAGGGTTGAAGAGGTGCGTAACCCCATTACCAAGCCTTAAATTATCTTTAAACAACTAAGAGATATAATGAGGCTAAGAAATGACCCGATAGAATACGAGGTAAGGCGACCAAGTGTGCTTAGAAGGTTTTCAAGGGTAAGCTTAGAGGAAGCTGAGAAACAACAAAAGAGGAAATCAATTTCTTTGCCCAACCGCCAGTGCAAGAAGGTCCAACTAAAGATGGAAGAGTGGTGTATTGCCTTTGAAGGTGTGTGTGGGAAGTTGACGACAGGATGGCCTGGGATATGAATGTTTCTTGGTGGATAATTAAGGGCAATGTCTTATTATTAATAATTCTAACATCCATGAGTTTATGGAGGAAGTTGAAGATGAACCGAAGTGCATGACTCATATCCCAAAAGCATAAGTACAAAAGCTGAAGAAAATTAACTTAGCTGAAGATAGAGAAGATTAAAGGCCCATTTTCATTTTGAAGGACCTGGATGCTGAGAAAAGACAAGGACTAATTGAGCTCATTTGGGAATACAAAGATGTCTTAGTGTGGAAGTACACTGAGATGGCTTGACTAAACCAAGAAGTGAGCTGCCATAAATTGAACATTATACCTTTAGCCATGCTAATAAAGTAAGCGACTAGAATATACAAGTCAGAGCTGGATCTCAAGATCAAAGAGAAGGTGCAACAGTTATTGGTAGCTGGGTTCATTAGGCCAATTCAACATCCAATTTAGCTCTCAAGTATTGTGCCAATATGAAAGAAAGATAAAAACTAAATATGCATTTGTGTTGATTTTAGGGACCTCAATAGAGTTTGCCCGAAGGATGAGTTTCCTCTTCCCTCTATTAATAATGTGATAAATTAAATAACAGGACATGAAATGTAAACTTTATGGATGGCTATATGGGCTACAATCAGATCAAGATGGATCCAATGGATGTAGAGAACATAATGTCTAAAACTCCATTAGGACACTTTATGTACAGTCTTATTTCTTTTGGGTTGAAGAATGACAGGGTAACTTATCAGAGAACAATGATGGCCATCTTCCACGATTTCTTTCACGACATTTTGGATTTCTATATGGATAATCTGGTCATCAAAGTAAAAAAGAAGGAGTCTCGCTTGATTTATCTCAAGATGGTTTACAACAGATCCAATAAGTACAGTTCATTAGGGAATACATAATTTGTCGGTTTGGCATTCTCAAGGTTACTTTATCTCATAATATAACTCCATTTATTAACAAAGAAGTGACCTTACTCACAGACAAATATTAAATCATACACCACACCTCAATAGTAGCCTACCCCAATGGTAATGGTCAACCTGAAGCAACAAATAAGATCTTGGTCAATATCTTGGCCAAAATAATAGAGGACTTCCCAGGGGTGTGGGATGAAAAAATTCTAGCAGTGTTATGGGCATACTGAACAACCAAAAGAAAGCTAACTGGCTATACACCCTTCTTGTTGGTGTATGGAGCTGATGAAATTTTATCGATGGAACTAGAAGTCCATTTTCTCCAGTTATGCCATGTGAAGCCGCATGCTCCCCCAGAGCAGACACGTTTAGTTAGAGGCATTCGATGAACACCGAGACAACGCAATGTAACACTTTTAATTATACACGATGAAACTCTATAGGGCATACGACAATTTGGTGAGGCCAAGGAAGTTTGTGGAAGGGGACTTAGTACTGAAGGCAGCTGTTAGGCACATTAGAGGGCTCCCATTGACCAAGTTTGCTGCCAATTTGTAGAGGCCATTTATTGTAAAGGAGGCACATGACTCAGGTTATTTCTCAATCTTTAAATTAGAAAAATACATACCTTTCAAAATTAGAAACAAATTGTTGAAGGTTTATCATATTTAGGATTGACCAACCTATTTTGAGTTTTAACTTTATGTTGTCCATTTTTTTGTTAGCTTAGATGGAAAAATCTAAAAAGATGTTGTAGATTGTAAATGAGCCATTATATTATAAGCAATCCCACAGTTTTATTATAATGTAAATATGGAAAGCAAGAAAGTAAAGGTTGTATGCAATTGAGTGCCAAAAATATTACTCCTTTTAAAATTTAAAGATTTAACTAAAATACATGATATTTGGGACTACCGCCTAGAAATAAAAAGAGAATAAAATAAAGGCCTAGCCTATGATAAACCACAATTTGGTGAAGTGAAGAAGTCCCTAGGCAATAAAAAGGCGTATCGAATGCAAGCTTGCTGAGTCTCCACGAAAGCTTGAAGTCTAGTTTGAACTTGGGATCGTTGGCTTATCCCTAATCCACGCTCACTTAAGGCTTTGGCCAAAGCTTCTTCAACAACTTTGACTTTGTGGTCCAGGTCCTCAATCAAAGGATCCAGCTCTTTTAGTCTTGCCTCCTCAGAATGATGAGTTTCCACGCTTTTGTGGTAATTCTCTCATTGATTCTCCTGATGAGAGTACTTCACGAGCTTCAAATGGTTGATGAGCCAACCAAAATTAAAACCATCCTTAGCCAACTTAATTTAATACTGGTTGATGGTATCCCTATCCAGGTTATTCATAAGAGAGTTCACAATCTCAACCATGATGATTTCTACACCTTCAAGTCTATACCACATGCTAACGCGTTTTGACCTAAGGCATTCCATCACAAATGTGTTCGAGTGGTGATGAATTAACTATTAGAAAATCGTGTGGAAGAAACCTTGGATAAAAGGAGATAGTTGGAGCACTTGTAAATAAAAATCTAGCGGTGCAACGCTGGGCAAAGGTACCTCATAACCAGATTCACTGCCACCAGGGACTTTTGTTTTAGAACCACGATCACTGTCAATAGAGGATTCAATTGGGGCAGGAAATTGTGGGGATAACACGAGAAGTTATGAAGATAGCACTACAACTGGAGAGAGAAGAAAGTGAGGTGATTCATGGGTTTAAAGGGGTTCCCTTGAAGCCTGTAAATAATATATCAGCAATGATGAAGTACAACGGGGATTGAGTTAAAATCTTAGCAGGTGTTTTTATTGCTAAGTCACCAAGACGGTGTTAGATTTGTTTATTTTTTTCATAGATGTATATTGTAAAAAATGGCTTAGAGGAAGATGAAATACACCTCAGGAGCTAGATCATTAAAAGTTAGGGTTAGGAGAATGCTAACAACCCTAGTCTCAATGACATGACTAGAAGGAGGTGATTCTTGTGATGGCCAGAGTTTCTCGTCTTCCACAAGCACATAAGCCAGTTCAAACGTAGGCTCTGCCAATGAATCATTCACCCCAAAGGGAAAAGGTACAGTTTCCACTGACGTTAAAGATAACTTAAGAGAAGATTGACCAAGTCCTACCGAGGGTAGAGGAACCTCAGGACAGAGGCAAAGGAACCACCCTGCGAGAGTTGCATCAAAAAGAAGAATTTAGCTAAGTGTTAAGTATAGGCTAGTGCAAGAGGGAGAATTGATAAGTTAAAGAATTATTTTTAAACTCTTCAAAGGTCTCTCATGGAATTCAGTTCGTGATTGGCCTCATGAGGGGAAAGGGGGAAAAGACTCAGTAAGAGCCCTAACGATTGATAAAACATCCACCTGAAAGAAAAATATGTCCAACAATTAACTCTTATTCAAGAAATATAAAGAAAAGTTACATTTCGAGCCTTGGAAGGAACTAAATTACCTTTGATGATTTGGAAGCAAGAACCACAACCAAGGGAAGAACACACAGGGCTGGGGAATCTGAAGTAGAAGGATGATCTTCCTCTGGAACTGGGGAAGTGCCATCAATTCTCATTATGGGACCAATGATTTCTTCCCCCAGAGAAAGTCTGTGAGAAACCTCACTTGCACAACAAGAGGGATGACGCCGAGAATAAGTAAGTCCAATTATAGAAGAGCAGGGGACTAGAACTATTTCCCTTATGGGCTTTTCTACGATTGGACTTGGGGAGTTTCTGAGGGATGGGGGAGAATACCCAGGGAATTGGGTCCCTAAAGACTAAACAAACAAATGTTAATGTATCAAAAGGAAGATCCAAATTTTGAGAATTAGTATGAAATACTATTGAAAGAAATACCTATTGGACTTGGGAAGGAGGTGGACTGGGGACATCCTAAGTTAAAGCTATGGTTATTTATTCTTCTATAAGGGTATCGTCTAGTACTATGGGCTCACATGAATCACGTGGTGGGGGGAGAGGCACTTGGGATTGTAGGGATGGTAACACGTTCTTTGGTAATATGCGTCTTCAAGGTCTTAGTGTCCAAACATTTTTTTCTTTTAGAGGGGGCACTAGTAAAAGGCTACTTTTTGGATGTTATAATGCATGGACTTGTTCCCCGTGTAGCCTATGAATAAGAAATTAGAGAAAGTGGGGGCAAAACAAGGGCATCGAGGGAAGGCTGTTTGAATGCTCGCAACACCCATTCATCCTCCATGAAGCATATTTTAGCCAATAAGGGGTTAACGAGACAAATAAACTTGAGAGGAATCCTAGATAGATCTGTGGTACTCTTTTAGGATTTTGACTTGGTGGATTTATATTTATTTAGGGATAGGTTAGAAATTCCCTCACTCGATGAGCCAACTATGGGAGTGGAAGTAGTAGGTCCCTTCACAGCAACAATAACTTTCTTTTTACACTTCTAAGGCACATTGCTCATAGGGGTAAGGGGTAATTCACTTAGGGGATTCTCGGGTGTGGTGCTTATAGGGAACTTAACCCCTAACACAAACTTATTTTTGAGCCCCAGATCATTAACAAGGAATTTGTTCATTGGGGGTAAATCAGGGGGTTTGAAGACAATCTTCAAACTGGGTAAGTTTCAACAACCAAAACTTCATAAAATATTTGCAAGACACATCACCCTTCCTAATTTTTCCAGGAATGGTCAAATTGCCAACCAACTGCTCGCAGAGTATAACGGTAGAAGTAGTTATGTAATATAAACAGGCTTGTGAAAAAGTTTCCTCGTCATTAGTACTTTGGAAAACAGAGTAAGGGGAACCTTGATCGTACTCAAATTAGCGGGCACAACTGTTGATGTTGTATGATTCAGTGGAGAGTTATCAATTCATGAACGAGGGGAGATAACTTGGGTCTAGGATGAGCATAACTTCCAGGACAGGTCCTTCTGAGATCATCTCTTCCATGGTTGCTTCAATGGTTTGAGGGGCCTGGGTGAACAAGGACTATGAATGATCCTCTGTTTCCTCGCCCTAAGGCCTTGGAAAAAAAGATGATATCTGTTAATAAAGTGGAGGAGATCTTTTCTACTTTGCTGATTATTCCAACGAAGCAAATGACGAGGCTTTATTGTAGAAGGAGTAAGAGGAACCTCAGAAGATGAAACATCTGGGAATCTTATGTAAAGAAAACTAGTTATAAGGATAATATTTCCATAATTGGCAATGTTATACTTTCTAAGAGAATGCTCTATGTCCAAACGGGTCCTATTCAACCAAGTGTAGAGTGACCTTACCGCGAGGGCAGCAAGCGGAAGGCTAACTCCATGAGCAAGCTTCACAAAGATATTAATCAGGTCCCTTCGGGGCGAGTTGTTAGGTTTACCAGGAGAAGAAAACCAGAAAGCATGCAATGGATATAAGAAACTAACTCCATAGGGGAACCTTTGCCTTCCCCATAAGTGATTTCAGGTATGGCACCTTGGGCTTTCTCAACCTAAGTGAGCTTGGGAGGAATGTAAAAGTAGTAGTTGATGAACTGGGGGAAGGTGGATTTGTATTACTCCCTAGTGAAGTTAGGTCAAATTTGACCCAAGGCAGCTCGAGAAGAAGTCTCATCGGCATTCAAATCCTTATGATTGTAAGACAAAGCTCGAGTGGTCTTAAGTCCCATCAGTTCACAAACATCTTCTAGGGTGATTATGAATTCACCCCAGATAACAATAAAGGTGTGAGACAGTATATTCCAATGAGAAATAAGCACTTGTAGTGCAACATTGTGTTTACATAAAGTAAAATCCCCAAACAAAAAGCATGGTCTAGACTTACCTTCTTGAGGATGTCTGGGTAGCTGGCTTGCATGTAGTTAGACCAGACAAGAAATCCACCCGGGCGACCTATAGGCCTTTCGAAGTTGATTTGGTAATTTAGGAAGTCCCTACGATCCAAATAAAAAGTCAAAGTCCCTTCTGGTGCCAAAAATCCCCAAGCTTCCATATCTTCAGCTTCATCAACTAAAGTCAGGGCATTATACTTGGCGTTCATTTGGCCAGAGAAGACCTTGTATTCACTTTGGAAATTGTCTCCCTTCTTGGAGTGTGACTGTAGGATTAGATTTGCACCTGATGCGCCACCATCTCAGCCATCACATCTTGCCTAAAAACTTGGTCAGAAGTCTTTGGTAAATGACTGGAGGAAGTTATGAGAGTTTGAAAAGTGTTGGACAGAGAAATAACACAAAAGAGGAGAAAGAAGGAAGAAATGAGGTAAAGATGGAGGATCACGATGTAGGAAGTGGAGTTTAGAGGGTGGTAAGGAGTTTTCTCTCTTTAGAAAAATGTGGGCTTTGATTATTAATGGCAGAATAAATGAGAAGGTGAAAGAGAAAAATGAGTGAGAAACGTTTAAATGTTAAGTGAGATAGCCATTTGAAAAGATAAGTTGGACGTTTAGATTTCCCACACATGGGAATTGACATGATGACATTTAGAATAAAAAAATTATACATATTAACCCAACTTGACACGTGGCACTTCAGCGACAGGTGTGTCAGGTGATGGGATGCTAACTTTTAATAAGGGCCTGCGCGAAAGAAAAAGGGAGAGAAGCTTCTTGACATTGAAAGAGTTTTTGCGGTTGTTTTATTTATGGGGAATTATTCATTGGATATTAAAAAAAAATTCAAATTCACTCAGCCCCCTCGCCAAAAGTTCATTGGGCCCTAACTAGGCATGGGAATAGAAGAGAAAAGTTATAAGAATGAAGGTTTGTCAGGTTAATATGTTTTGTGCAGACATTTCTTATCCACACAATAAATTTCTACACGAAGGGGCAAATGTATGGGGAGCCTAATGGTAAAATCACAATTAGAGATGATTCCACCTCAAAATCAAAGGAAGGTACAGAGCCAAGCGATTAGGCTCATGAGTTAGTTTGAATAAAGGAGGAAGAAAGCATCGAGGAAGCTTCCCAAATGAGTTATTCGAGGTAGCTCTGTATATTTTGGTTGTAATTCTTTAAGTGGTGTAACTGTAAAGAAATATTGTTACTTTATGTAATGTATTATAATGTCTGAGAGATGTCAATCGGTATCTACGAGGGTCTAAGTCTGGCAGGACTTGAGAGAGCTCTCATGCTCTATTGAAAAACCTCACCGTGGGAACTTTTGAGGGAACTGATTTAGAGGATTGAAAAGAAAGTTAATGTTAATAATTGACTTAATCACTCTAGATATGCTTGGTAAAACACCGAGGGAGCATAACTCGAGAGGGCACAACCAGAGCAACCATTAGTTCCATCCCCATTGGGCCTAGTGCCAAACAGTCCTTTACCAAAAGTAACATCTGTCTTGAGTGATGTCATGCGTGACCTACATATTATCCAATCCAAACTTGAGTACACTATGGTGGTTTGGGGGTTGTCAGGTAGTTTGGCATATTGCTTCAATTGTGATAGCCGCCTGGCACATAGTTTGTCACCAAAAACCTGTATATTGGCATTTAATGCCAATGACACAAGAGAATGCTGGCACATCTTCACATTATATGCTAGTGACATAAATATACGAGAAACTGTCTTTCACATTTATTAGGCCTTAGACTACTCGAGTGAGGACTTACTATATAGGCACCTCAACCACTCTATAAGAGAGGATCGAGTTTTCACTACCGTTATGATTTTCTAAGATTAAGAGAGAGAGAGAGAGTTATTGTAAAGTTCACATTGTGCACTCTCAAATTGTATAAATCAATCCATTAAGTTCACACTGTGCACTCTCAAATTCCGGTGGCCATTATCAAGACCGATCTCAATGGATCCCATTACTAACCTTCGAGTGTTATCATAAAACCTTACAGCTTGAGTGGTAAGCATATGATTTTCATGCTTAAATCCCAGACATCTGGACGTTCTCAATGGACAGACATTTAAAGAAGATTCGTTATCGATGATCACCATAGGTATTCTTTATCATTGGATGTTCACATTAATATTCAAAGGCATTTTGTGGCGTGGTCTCGTCTTAGGCAATTTTGTGCTAGAGAAGGGGATTATCTTTATGAATCTCAACCTACCGATAGTTTCCATGAGCTCTTCTGGGTTGGCTGAGATCGATTCCTTTTTATGAGCAAATTAATTATGGATAAAATCCCTATATGGTTGAGAAGATATAAGAATATCCCATATGGAGATGTTGTCTTGTGTTTTGTTTAATTATTCGAGGACTCGATTTTACTCTATTTCTTCCCATGGGGTTTCCTTGAGCACTTCCTTTCCTTTATTCTTATCCTTTTCAAGATCGGGTCTTTATAGAATCTTTCAGAACGAGTCATTTATCGACTTCCACGGATTTCCACCAAGAAATAAGAAATTTTGCCATTATTTTGTGAAAGTTAAAAGAACAAATTTGGTCTTTATTTTTCCATGAAGGAGAGAAAATTAGATCACTGAAATGGAACACCAGGTATTCCTTAGTAGATAATTCCACTATTGAATCATCTGGAGATCGCCATGGTCATGAATCTTGACTGTCCTTAATTTTAAAATCCTCACCCCAACCACTAGGATGATTTATCCATTTTTTGATCCCCGTAATAGAACTTGTTACTTGTTGTGATTCATTATACATCACCTCCCAATGTTCATATGGGTTTTCCTATCAATGCACTATGTCTGACATTAAAAGATTGGAGCTTTCTCAAAACACCGTGTGCATCAATTGATAAAGGTTTACCTTGAGAGGGTATCGTTTGGTGGCTTTCAAAGCTCCAAGTGTTCAAACCATAAGATACCCATGTGATTAGGTACCACCTGATCTAGGTGTCTATTGAAAAGGCATCCTAAGTATATTTAGTTGCTGAACCCAGTGGACTGATTAGGATAGACAGATCCTTGATTTATTCTTTTGTTGCAAGAGAATTTACCCCTATACCATGATTAGGTAGAGGGTTGATGATGACATTAAACTTAGGCTTAGTCAAAGCCATGATTTTTCCTTAATTGATCAAGTATTGGATGGACAACTTCACAACTTAGCACCCCTCTAAGTTGTACCCTGTCATTTGAGGGAATTCACAGTATATATGACTTCAAAATCCTTTTGGCAAAGGGTCAGGTAATGGCTTGTGGTCTTAGGGCTTGATCAACCTCTTCTTCATGAAATCTCGATAGACTGTACTTATGGGAGATAGAGGGGGCAAAACGTGCATTGGACCCTTTTAGTACTCCAAGGTGTCGGTATAAGTGAAGATGCTAAGGTTTGAATAGTGTTGACAACGACTGTGCCTTGTTTATCAGTCCCCCCACTTGCAAAAGGAATGATATTCCTGCGATTATTAGCCTTATTCTTAGATGGTCGATTTATGATATCGTCTTTTAGCTATGTGCACACATCCATCAAAGCATTAAAGTGGGGCAAGTTTGGGTTTTCAACTCATCCCTACAAGGCTGGATTATATTCTTGTACGGACATATTTTTATAAGTCCATTATCAATTTATTATGTCGTATACCGCTACACAGTCGAAGAGCATTCAAGAACATTCAAGCATCAAAGACAGATCCGAATTAATCAAGTTCTTCATCAAAAAGACTCCACGAAGTTTACTTTGGTAAGGTTATGTTTTTAATACGTTAACTTTCCACTTAGAGCTTTTGGGATATTTTTATAAAATATTTTCTAAGTGTTGGAGCAGACTTTTTTGTCAAAATTTGAGTATGAGTATTTTTTCTAAGTCCTGAAGCGTACCTCGATTTTGACGCCTAGGTCATTCAAGCGAGATGGTCATCTCGTTCGAGCAACTTATGGATGTCGCGCTATGTCGTTTGAACGACATCTGTACGTCATTCGCGCGAGATCCTTATCTCGTTCAAATGAGCTCATATATCGAGGCGACACGTTTTTAATAAATACTCATTAAATGGTTTTGTTTTCATTAAGAAGTCCCAGCGTTTTGAAAGACAGAAAACTGCTAAATAGCAGAATCCTTTTGACCTCTTCTTTTAGGGTTTAATACCTTTTTGTTTTCAATTCACAAAAATCCCATATGCTTTGGTGAATTATTTTGGTGTTCAAGAACACACTTTGCTATGGTTTATTCTTTGTGGGGAGAACTCTACAACCGGAGAGCTGCGTGCTATTGAGGAGGGAGTCCTTATAAATTTTACACTTGTGGAGAAGCCGTTTTCTTCTTCATTGCTGATCATCTGGAGTTCTTGCGTGAGATTCCAGCCGATGAAATTTCTAGCCGTTGCTTTGAAGTTTTGACAAAGACGACGTGCGTTACACTTGTGGGCGATTATCAGGTTGTATGTAAGTCAATGGTCTTGTGAATTCTTCAAAGTTCTAGAAATAAAAAGGTTTTTCCCTTCGGGGATTTTTCCTTAAATTTATGTCGCATGCTTTATTTATCCATGGTTTAACACACGCACACACATAGTTGCATGTTTAGGGGTTGAATTAGTTTGGTTTAAATAGACTCCAATTAATTAAGTGTGACAAAGTAGAAATTTGTGAATTAATTTAAATCGGTATCACACACCGCATTTATTTGATTTTACAAATTGGTATCAGAGCATGTTGCGCTAATCTATCACGTATTCCTATTTTCCGCAAAATCGTGTGATATTGATTTTTTTTGAAAAATGAGTTTTGTGAAAAATTGTAATTTTTCCTATGGAGCACTTATATAGTCAGATGCCTATTTTTGACAGGTCTAATTATGCGTATTGGAAAGCTCGCATGAAATCTAGTTCAAAAGCCATTGACGAGCGTGTTTGGTTCCTTTGCAAAAATGGGTGGACTCCTCCCACGGTCACCGTTGAAAATATCACCTATTTAAAACCCGTGTCGGCCTTGACTGAAGATGATTTTAAAATGTCTAAATTTAATTCATGTGGTTTGAGTGCTATTTCTGGAGCCATTGCTCCAGACGAGTTCCTCCGAATTATGATGTGCACCATGTCTAAATAGGCATGGGATGTTTTGAAATTGACACATGAGGGTACGAACGCGATTAAAGAATCAAAATTACAAAATTTGGCCACCCAATTTGAGACTATCACCATGTCTGAGTCTGAATGCTTTGATGACTTTTATGCACGTTTGTTGGACATTGTTAACACCAATTTTAATTTGGGTGAGGTGATTGATAACACGCGTGTCGTTAAAAAGATTTTGAGAATTCTCCTAAAACGCTTTATTCCTAAAGTCACTGTTTTGAAATCTTTGGGAAATTTGAAATCACTTAAGTTGAAAGAACTTGTAGGAGACCTTCAAACCTATGAGATAGACATGTTTCCCCAAACCATTAAGGCTAAGGATAAAGGCGTTGCTTTAAAAACTCATTTTAAGAAAAATAAAGAAAAAGTTTGTGAGTCCGATTGTGAGGGTGAGTTTGATTTTGATGATGTGGCCATGCTTGTGAATTTTTTTAAAAAATTTCTCAAAATAAAAAAAGAAATTTCTTCTAATAAAAAGAGATCTTTTGAGTCAAATAAAAAAAAGTAGAGGCCAAAGATAGTGACAAAGAGGATGAGATCAGGTGCTTTGAGTGTGAGGGCAAAGGGCACATAGCTAAAGAGTGTCCTACTAGGATAAGGAGAAAGGGCAGAGACTACTATGCCCGCAACACTTAGTGATAGTGAGGGTGATGAGGGAGATGAGTCTAATAAAGGTTTAGCACATGGGATGTGTGTCGCTTTTTCGAGTCGTGTGAGCACACCCACTTTATCTCACGTTGATAGAGGTCTTGAGAGCACCGGTGATGACTCAAGTGTTTCTAGTGGAGATCAGAGAAAATTTGAGAGTGGATACGAAAGTGAGATAAAAAAAGACTTTAGATATTTGTACACCGAGACCTTGAAAATAAAGAAGTATAATAAAGATTTAGGTCGTCGGGTTTTAGATTTGGAGAGAGAGAAGGAGGTTTTAAGAAAGGAGAAGTGTGATTTGACCAACAAGTTGTCTAGTCTGACGACACGTGTATCCCAACTTGAGAGTGATCTCGAACGTGCCAGGGAGGTCAAAGTCAATTTTGAGAACACACCTAAGAAGGTTGAAAATGTGGTTGTTAAGGGTAAATGTGAGAAGTTAGTAATAAGTCATGACGGTGCTTCTACTTCCCAATTACCATCCGAGCCGATTCCCACTTTAGTGTTAGATTCATGTGAGTCTCACCTTAACCCACCTAGACGTCCCATTCCTATTAGGAGAGCGCGTCCTAGAGTTTTTGAGAAGGGTATTCCTAGGCCTATATATGTTTGTTCCCATTGCAAAAGGAGAGGACACCTCAGGGAATTTTGCTTTAAGTTGGGTTATGTGTCACGTTTTGCTACTACACGTGTTTCTGCCACACATGCACCTACACATGATACTTTACATGCTCCTGGAGACTACATGAGAGAGTTTTCATATTTAGGTGAGCAAGTTAAGTTTTTGGTCAAAACTTCATAAAATTTGATGGAAGTTTTTCATAAGTTGGCACCACCTTTGGAAAACCCCTCTGCACCTAACGATTGAGGTTTGACTTCTTTACTAGCATAGGATGTTTTACATGATGTCATTATTTGCCTATTGATAGTATGTATCATTTATGTATAAATTTTTGCTTTTGAAAATTTTTGAAAAATACAAAAAGATTTTATTTTTGGATAAATTTTTTGAAAAATCCAAAGAGAGTTTTGTATTTTGTTTACACCTTTTATGGATGAACACTTAGGATGACCGCGTCACAACATCATTCCATTTTTCATGTGACTATTTGATAGTGTTTTGAGATAATAGGTCAATTCATCCATGTGCTTTGTAATGTTTGGAGTCATTAAGATGTAATTAAGTGTTACTTCCTACATGTTTGACTTATGATTTCCTTTATTTCACATATGCACGGATTTGTTTGATTATTGTGCTTGTATTATCACATGTTGGTTGGGTGTTTTCACTTCAATCCTGTCCTTAAAATGAACCAAGTGCGATAAAATAAGATAATAAAAGTGTGCACCTTTGAACCATGTTTGTGAGGTTTTTGTGTGCTTTGTTTGAAAACGGTGAAGGGCTACGAAAGATTATCATTTATCCTTTGCAATTAATCAACCGTTTAATTGGACCTAAAAAATTGAGGAATTTTATTATCCGGGGTCCAAAGAGGTTTAAAAGAGCCCGAAAATTTTTAAAGGCAATAAAAAGAAATTCATGCCAATTATGGCCCAATTAGGTTTTTGCATCAATTCTCCAATGTTTGAGAATTTAGATTACCTCTAAAAGAAAATATGCATGAGGGAGTTTGGATGGAGAATTAAAACGGGTTTGCATGTCCTTAAAAGTCTTGAAAAACACTACATAGTTTTGAACGTTATTGGTGTGGAAATCACTTTGACTTTGATTTGTTGATTTGTATAAGACGATGTCATCTAAATTCAATAAATTTTTACACCTAAGGATACTTTTGATGTTCATTCGTTAGGAGTACACGTTTGCATCGTGCAGATATGATTGATTGAGTTTATTTACTTATCGAATGTGTTCACACCCATACTTTCCGTTTCCATGAATAGTTTGTGGATGTTTTTGAAAAATCCAAAAATAGTTTGTATAAAAAATTGAAAAATTCAAAAATAGTTTGTGGATGTTTTTGGGACATAACTTTGCATGCGCGTAGTTTGATCCTTGTTTGCTATGCATTTTATCGTGACACTCCATGTTTTGATTATTTCTTCTTATCTGTCTATTTGGGGATATCATAAAAAGGGGGAGAAAGAATTATCATGTTATGGGGAGTTTTTGCATTATGGGGGAGATTTAATTATATTGATTGTGATTTATTCTTATATAATTTCAAAATCGATGCGTCGTGAAGGTATTTTTTCTTTATATCATGTGTGTAGGTACAAAGATTGAAGATTCTTATGTTGCACACCCTGATGAGAAAAGCTTTGAGATTTGACGAAGATGTTTGAAGAACAGTTTGAGAACTTGCAAATTTATTCATGGGAGGGTAGATTTGTATAGGCTTTTTGGTTTTTGATAATTCAGATTTTTTATGTATATACCGGCATAGACATAGGGGGAGATTTGTAAGGACATATTTTTATAAGTCCGTTATCAATTTATTATGTCGTATACCGCTACACCGTCAAAGAGCATTCAAGAACATTCAAGCATCAAAGACAGATCCGAATTAATCAAGTTCTTCATCAAAAAGACTCCACGAAGTTTACTTTGCTAAGGTTATGTTTTTGATACCTTAACTTTCCACTTAGAGCTTTTGGGATATTTTTATAAATATTTTCTAAGTGTTGGACCGGACCTTTTCATCAAAATTTGAGTATGAGTATTTTTTATAAGTCCTTAAGTGTACCTCGATTTTGATGCCCAGGTCATTCAAAAGAGATAGTCATCTCGTTCGAGAGACTTATGGATGTTGCGCGATGTCGTTTGAACGACATTTGTACGTCATTCACGCGATATCCTTATCTCGTTCGAACGAGCGCGTATACTGAGGCGACGCGTTTTTCAATAAATACTCATTAAATGGTTTCATTTTCATTAAGAAGTCCCAACGTTTGAAAGACAGAAAACTGCGAAATAGCAGAATCCTTTTGACTTCTTCTTTTAGGGTTTAATCCCTTTTTGTTTTCAATTTGCAAAGTCCCATATTCTTTGGTGAATTATTTTGGGGTTCAAGAACACACTTTTCTGTGGTTTATTCTTTGTGGGTAGAACTCTACAACCGGAGAGATGCGTGCTATTATGGAGGGAGTCCTTATAAATTTCACACATGTGGAGAAGCCGTTTTCTTCTTCATTGCTGACCATCTGGAGTTCTTGCGAGATATTCCAGCCGACGAAATTTCTAGCCATTTCTTTGAAGGTTTGACGAAGACACCGTGCATTGCACTCATGGGCGATTATCAGGTTGTATGTAAGTCAATGGTCTTGTGAATTCTTCAAAGTTCTAGAAATAAAAAGGTTTGCCCTTCGGGGATTTTCTCTTAAATTTGTGTCGCATGCTTTATTTATCTATGGTTTGACACACGCACATACATAGTTGCATGTTTAGGGGCTGAATTAATTTGGTTTAAATAGACTCCAATTAATTAGGTGTGCCAAAGTAAAAATTTTCAAATTAATTTAAATCGGTATCACACACCGCATTTTTTCGGTTTTACAATTCTTTTTTACAATGGTTATTTGTTCTTCCTCTGAGGGTCGAATTCACCATTTTTGCGATCTTGTTGCTCTAATGGACTATGAAGGTACCCCAAGTGTTTGTTTATTTCCCATTTTATTACTTTTAGCCTCAAGGGGTAACTTCTAGCTCATCGTTGTACTTGTATCGATTCACAAATTACCGATAAATGTCATTCCAACTGGTGGTTCTACCATCGTCGATGTATAAAAACCACTTGAGGGCCCCTACTGACAAGGTGTGCCCAAACATTTGGGACATTACTTCCTCAGAAGACCCTAGGACTTGAATGGATCGAACGTACAATTTGATGTGGACTACCAGTGGTCCTATTCTGGTGAACTTTTCAATAGGGATAGATGTTGAATTTTTGTGAGGTCATTGACAAGACGGAGCTGTTGAAAGTTCCGTTGGAGTGTTTCGAACTCCGTTATGAGGTGTCCAAGATCCATTGGAACCTTAATCATATTGGCCATGCCTGTGCTTTCGATGGTCACGATTGGAGAGTTTTTGGCATCTTATAGCATTGTCGTAGGAGGTATTATATTAGTAGGGTGCGAATTTTCTCCTTAACCCTCGGTGTTCTCCAATCCATTATGAAGGGAGGCATACTCATGACCTATGGTTGACATTTTGCTCCTTATGTCTATAAGGCTATCCAAAATTTTGGCTAGTGACATTGTTTCATCGTTTAGCACACAGTCAGGGTTAGAGATATCAGAATTTGATAAATGCGACTTCCGTCCAAGACGGTGACTGTAAAGTTACACTTTGTTGCAAAATTAAGATTTATCGTCTGAAGTCTATCTTAAAAGAACCAATCGTGGATTTAAGAGTAACATATATTTTTTCTTTTTTTGGATGACCTTGAGTAATGACCCATTTTCTACGATACTCTCCACTTGGTTCCCAACCCATGGTATAGAGTATTGAAAATCGAGTGAGTTCTTCAAACCCTGAAGTCCTATCCTATGTTAAAAAAATTTCATAGGGTTACAAAACCCTTTTTTGAGAGATTCTCTATACAGTGAATATCTTAGCCCATCCAAGAGTTTTACTACATGAGGTTATGCAGGGCTAAAGGATCCCTTCTTTGTCTATGAATCCTTATGATATACCTCAAGGGTACATATAATAGAGACATTTTGATATACCCGAATGTACGTGAATCAAGCTTCCTGATATACCTCGTGGAGACATTATATGGGAGAGCTGACTCAATATACTTGAATTACGTGAGTGATGTTCACTGAGAACATATCACTCTATATACACGAAGGGTATGTGGCCAAGAAGAGTGGAGACTATCGTTGGAACTTGCGTTGTGCGACACCCTACTTAATTAAATATCGGGTGATCATTCATATTCTTCTATCATGTCCCGGTACATCATGCACTGTATAAAGGACTGTTGGTCTAGTATCTCTCTCGAACCATAAATACAAATCACATATATTGAAGGCGAATATATCTCCAAGCCTATGGGTTATGTACATACCTACGCACCCATATGACCACCAATCTTTATCCAACGTTAGATCATATTATGTTCGATCTACACCCTTGATTTTGTAACCGCATTTTTGAGATGAGTATTTATTGTTATTAGGGATTTTACTCTTCGTTTAGTTTTTAGAGAGCAGCCGTCGATGCTTAATAGAAATAAAGAGAGAGAGAGGACGTCGGTGCTCCAATAGAGAAGAGAGAGAAGAGAGCCCATCTCACATAAAAACCAAGAAATTAGAGAGTAGAGGGGAACCTAAAATCGCACCTTGCACTCATACACGTTGCTGGTATTTGTGTTGAAGACCTCTTCAATAATATTTCTCTCTAGGAACCATATTATTCACATAGAATATTTTTAGGTTCTTTATACCTGATTTGTTGGATCTTGTTGTTGTTGTTATTTGTTTTGATCCAATTTTTGTGATCTCAAATACATTTTGAGAAATAAGACTTCTGGTTGTGTAAATACTCAGATATGAAAAAAAAAATTGGTTTCCAAATATAATTTCACTATTAGTGAAATAAGTTTGCACATAAATAAAATTTTGAAACAAATCTTGATTTAAAAAGATTTTATTCCAGATCTGAAGTTTGTTGAAGACTATTATTCAAAATAGATTTGAAATTACTTATATATCATATAGATTGATTTATAATTCGTAGGAATTTATTGTATAATTAATTGAGAGATGTGAGATGCATTTCTTTATTTAGATCCCGTCACATACACATTCACTCTCACACGAACACTTAGATAATTGTGATTCTTGGAGAGAGATATTATTTGTTGAGATGCTATAATGAAGTGGACAAGGAAAAAGAAAGGAAGCTATGGGAGAAAGATCATATCAAGTCATAATCCTTTGAGAGTGGAGTAACTCATGTCGGTAATTTTCTGAACTTAAATTTAGGATCTTGTATTGCATGCTTAGTGCTGTAACTTGTACTTTGCGATTTTAGTGGATTTTTTGTTTTGCTCCGTAGAGGGGGTCGTGTATGTTTTCCATAATTTAAGGTTTTACCACGTTAAAAATTGTGTGTCAATTTTTCTTGAATGTTCTTAATTGCTTTTGTGAATAATATCTCATTTAAGACTTAATTGTAGGTTTTAGTTTTAAAAACCTAAGGTAATCAAACTAAGAAATCTAGAGGACATATTTAGAACGTTTAACACATTTTGGGTTGTATGTTGAAAAGACTTTTGTTCAAAAAGTTTGTTATCGGAGTTTACTTAATATATAACATTTTGTTATTAACTTAGTAATCAATTTTTCAAGTGGTATCAGAGCTGGTTGATAAAAAATTATTTTGATCCTGAAACTCAAAAAAATATTTTCAAAATCTATTTCTAAAATTAGATGAAAAATTTTGAGAAGTCAGGTAACCTTTCCCGACCACCTCTCCTTGATGGAAACAACTTATCTAATTAGAAAGTACGAATGGTTTCTTTCATTTAAGGAACTCTCAGTGATGATGTTTGGGATATGATTCAAAATGGTTATGAATATCCAACTAAGTCTTTATCTGATACTGATCTCACAAGGGTTAAGAAACTTCTTAGGAATTTAATAAGGAAGAGAAAAAAGATGTCTCTCGATAATAATAAGGGTAATAATGCTATCTTTATGTCAATTAACGGGCATGCGTTTAAAAGAATATCAATTTGATCTACCTCTAACGAGGCCTGGGTCACTCTAGTCACCGCACATACGGGTGATGAACATGTTAAGGTCGGAAAAACACAAATGCATGTCCAACAGTATAATACACTGATTATGGATGACAATGAATCCTTTGATGATTTCTACATTAGGTTAACTAATATTTTCACAAAATTACATGCAAATGGTATAATTTATAGTAGAAAAGAAATCGTTCAAAAGATTCTTAGGTCATTACGTGCCAAATTTGACAATAAGAGATATGCCATAGAAGAAGTGGATGACCCAAACCTGACTCCTGAATTGCTAAGTAGCAAATTAAGAACTGTTGAGATGGAGTTAGAGTTTAATAGACAAATGAGTTCCCAAAACAAGAGACTTACTGGATCTAATGTTTTGTTTTCATCACAATTGACTTCACCCAAAGTCAGTCCCATAGACTCTGACCTTGACATAAATAATGACTGTGATTGGATGATCTTGATAACCAAATTGCCTTAATGAGAAAAAAGTTTAAAAAAATAATCAAATTCAAGAAGTCAGCGGCAGCCAAAAATGGCAAACCAGGTTATCAAGGCCCTCAAAATTCCAGACCGCATGAAAGATATAACAACAAAACGATGTATGATAATAATAAACCTAATATAGACATGAAAGATGTGAAATTTCATAGGTGTGGAAACATGGGGCATTTTGTCAACAAATGCAAAACTCGATTTAATAACAATACTAGGGCTAATATGTGTTAGACATAGGACGACTCTAGTGATTCTGATGAAGATGAAACTGAGTCAACCCATAATTATGAGTCTTGTATGTCATTCTTTGCTAAGATCATATACCATGATGATAATGACTGTTTGACTACTCATAATTCTATTGTACCTATTGTTGCATCTGTTAATGAGAATGTTATGATTGTTGATGATGAAAATAACACTGATAGTGATAGTGATAGTGATAGTGATAGTTTAAGGGTGCGTTAAACTGAAAACATTATCGATAAACCTGAAGTGTGTGTGAGTTCTATATATGAAATGAGCGCTATAGGAGACACTACACACACTACACTTAGTGAGTCCGATGATGATCTTCCAGATCTTCAAGAGCTATACATGAAAATGCTTAAGAAAAGTGTCCGTCTTGATAATATGGTGCAACTACTGAATGAGTGTATCGATTTACTTAACCAGACTATTAGGAAGAATGTTAAGGAATTTACAGCACATTGTGTTGCCCATGAGGCTGAAACTAAAGAATTTTCTACAAAAATAAGAGGCCTTTCTGAGAAAAACAATATTTTGGAACAAAAATACAAGTCCACTTTAGTTGAACTTGAAGAATCTAAGTTAAAGGTTTCAAATGTGTTTAAAAATGCTTACACTTTGGAACTCAAGCAAAATCCTACGAAGAAATTGTTGTAGGAAGCAAGTTTGATTCTAAAGATAAATCTGGTTTTGGATTTGGAAAAAAAGTTTATACTAGCAAAAATGTTTCTCCTGAAAATGTTATTTTTGTAAAACAAGGCCAGAATCTTCAGAACACTCAGAAAGAAAATTATTTTAAAGATGTCTCTAAGGCAAAACAAAGTGACTGTACTCAACAACCCAGATCTAATGGTCCAGCTAACTATGTCTGTCCTCATATTAGAAATCTATATCAAAAACCCAAAACCAATGATACCTTGATGACCATTCGTATTAGGGATAAACCAATATTCAAAGAATTAGTAATAAAGTCAAGTCCTAAAAACATCAGTACTGTTTATACTGTGATGTCTACGGCCATTATATTGCCGAATGTTTTCAAAAAAGATTGTCTACACCTACTTATTCAAATTTTAACTATTCTAGAAAGAGTAGGAATACTTTTGTTCTCCCAAGACAGACCACTCACAACTCTAACCAAAAAAAGAAGGGAGGACCAAAAACTAAGAAGAAATCATTTAGATAGATCCAACAAAATTTTTCTAAATCAAAGGCCAATAAAACTATCAAAACCAGGCCTATTTGGATTATAAAAGATGACTTGTTACCCCAGCTCAAGTGAAATATTATCATATATGATTTTAAGTCACAATGCACTTCATCTGGATGGTACCTTAACTCCGGATATTCTAAACATATGACCGGAGATGAAATAAAATTAACAAATAAAACAGACTACTTTGGAGGTAGTGTTGTGTTTGGTGATGGAGTTTCATCTAAGATCATAGGTAAGGGAACATTGTGTGAGGAAGGTCTCCCCAATCTAAATGATGTCCTCCTATTTAAAGGTCTCAAGTCTAACTTGCTTAGCATATCTCAATTTTGTGATTCCAATTATATTATTACCTTTTCAAAAACTGATTGCAAATTTAACAGGAAACATAAATGAGGTTAACTTTTACACAGTCACCCCTAAGTCCGAATCTTGTAATATTTCCATATTAAAAGATGCTGATCTTTGGCGCAATAGATTGGGACATATAAATTCTGATAATCTTCGTAGGTTAAGTTCCCAAGAAAAATTTAAGAGGACTACCTAAAATAAAAAATTCTTTTAATCCTGTTTATGATCCTTGCCAAGAAGGCAAAATAAGTAAATCCCCCATAAGAAAGTTAAGGACATCTTGACGACAAAACCTTTGGAACTCATCCATATGGACCTCATGGGTCCTTCAAGGACTGTCAGCTTCTGTGGAAACAGTTATATCCTAGTAATGGTAAATGAATACACAAGATACACTTGGGTCGCATTCATGAAAAATAAATTTGATACCTTCGGTGAGTTCTTAAAGTCCTTTTAAAAATAGAGAACGAGAAGGATACCCAAGTATGTCGCATCAGAAGTGACAGAGGTGGAGAATTCAAAGATTCTGGTGTTGCAAAATATTGTATAGGCAATGGCTATAAACATGAATTTAGTGGGCCTAAGACACCTCAGCAGAACGACATTGCTGAAAGGAAAAATAGAACTTTACAAGAGATGGCTAGGGTTATGCTCCATGCAAAAAATCTACCTAAATATTTTTGGGCCGAAGCTGTTCAAATGACTTGTCATATCATTAATCGTGTATACCTTAGGGGGAAATCCAAACAAACTTTATATGAACTCTGGTTCCACAAAAAGACTAACTTGAAATATTTTTAAACATTCGAGAGTGTCTATTATGTTTGTAAAGATAGAGAACATCGTTAAAATTTGACACCCAAAGAGAGAAAGGAATCTTTCTTGTATATTCCCAAACAAGTAGGGCTTTTCGTGTTTTCAACTATCGAACAAAAGTTATTATGGAATCTTTGAAATTATAAATTATACTATTGTTGAGAGTA
The DNA here is from genome assembly GCA_949130495.1 of Sambucus nigra. NCBI lineage: Eukaryota > Viridiplantae > Streptophyta > Magnoliopsida > Dipsacales > Adoxaceae > Sambucus > Sambucus nigra. The sequence continues at coordinate 424,587,199 of OX422217.1, read as the reverse complement.
GTGTCAATCAACCAATCGTACTAGATGAGGAAGAAATAAATTTTACTTTAGACTCTCCAAAAATAACTGATTCACTGCCACCTGAGAGTCCTTCTGTACCAACTTGGGTTTCTAAAGACCATCCTATTGAAAAGATTGTTGGTAAACCTTTGAAACCCATGAGAACTAGATTACAACTTCAAAAAGTAACACAATTTTCATGTTTTGTTTCTCTTGTAAAATCGAAAAATGTAAATGACGCCCTTTGCTATGCAAGAAGAGCTTGTCTAGTTTCAGAGTCATGATGTTTGGTATCTTGTTCCTTGGACAAAGATAAGAAGGTTATTAGCACTTGATAGATTTTCAAAAACAAAACAGATGAGAATGGGGAGGTCATTAGAAATAAAGCTAGGTTACTAGCACAAGGTTACTTTCAGATAGTGGGAATTGATTTTGACGAGAATTTTTCCCCCGTTACTCGACTTGAGTTAGTTTGTCTCCTCTTGACCATATCATGCCATTTACAATTTAAACTCTTTCAAATGGATGTTAAGTCCATTTTTTTAAATGGAATTTTGATTTAGGAGGTATACGTAGAACAACCTTAAGGTTTTATCGATCCCTCTTATCCAGTCGACGTGTTTAGGATTAAGAAAGCCTTATATGGTTTGAAATAAGATCCTAGAGCTTGGTATGAGCGTCTATCACATTTTTAGTCTCTTACGGATTTATTCGAGGAGGTAATAATTAAACCTTATTTGTTAAGAAATCAAACAAACATGTTCTGATTACTCAAGTCTACGTGGAAGACATTATTTTCGGATCAACCTAAAAAACTTTTATGAGAGAATGCATTTTGAATTTCAGATGTCGTTAATAGGTGAATTGCAATGTTTCTTAGGTCTACAAGTTAAGCAATTTAATGATGTCTTTTTATTACTCAATCTAAATATGCCTTTGATCTCATTAAGAAATCCAGATTAGAACACTCTAAACCTGCACGTACATCTATGAGCTCGTCAACTAAACTATCTAAAGAAGAAAATGGTAAAGATGTTGAACCAACCTTGTATAGGAGTATGATAGGGACTTTGTTATACCTTACTACTTCCTGACCAGATATTTCTTTCGCTGTTTGTGTTTGTGATAGATACCAATGTGCACCTAAAGAATCCCACTTGTTATGTGTAAACCGTATCATTAAATATGTTCGGGGTACACTAAATTATGGTATTTGGTACACTAAAGACACCACTGGTGCTATTGTAGGATACAGTGATGCCAATTGGGTAGGGTGTTCGGATGATAGTAAGAGTACTTACGGCGCCTACTATTACGTAGGAAATAACTTAGTGGGTTGGAGTAGTAAGAAACAAAATTATCTCTCTCTCTCTCTCTACGACTGAATCTGAGTATATTGCAGTCGGTAGTTATGGTTCCCAATTATTATGGATCAAGCAAATGCTTAGTGACTACAGTATAGTTAAAGAAAAAATTGACTATGTACTGCGATAACCAGAGTGCCATAAATATATCTAAAAATCCAATCCATCACTCTAGAACTAAGCATATAAAAATTAAACATCATTTCATTAATGATATTGTAGAGTCTAAAGAATCAGATATTGAGTATCTCAATATTCACAAACAGTTAGCTAATTTGTTTACAAAACCTCTTGACAATATTAGATTTGAGTATCTTCGTAATGCAATTGGTATGATAGTTCTTACTTAATTCACACATCATTCATATCCTTAGTAGTTACATGCTAATAATTGGTTTCTGAGGATTTAGGGCATGGATGTTTCTCAAATGATAAAAGACACCTCCTAATATCTTTTTAATGTAGGAGACCCTTATATCTTCCCTATATGTTATTGCTTGTGTTGACATATTAAATCACATTATCCTAATTTATATTCTTTTACCCCGTTGTATATTTGAGAAAAATTGAGGGAGAGGAACTTGAGTACCTGGCTTATAATTTCATATCTTATTCTATACTATCTCAACTAATACGCTATTGAGTGTTTATCTGTTTCAGGCATTTTTCAGCCCGGTTGTATAGGTAGTCTTATTTATTAGGGTATTGGTCTGTATTGTAGTTGAGTAATGTATTTTCTTCTCTTATTTTCGATTCTAGGATGGGAATGGAAAGTTAGAAATATTTGTATAGGAAATCTAGGATTTTTCATTTTTACCCACGAGTACATGATACTCAAGGGAATTTTGTCTCTAATATCCAAAGGGGGAGATTGAGAACACACTATATAGTTGACTTACTTGAGCCTGTGCCATATAGGAGTTCCAATTAGTTTGGATATCAAGACAAAATAGGATTAGATGTTTTATGAGTTACTCTCTCAAAAAGGAATCCAACCTTCAGCAAAGGAATCCCAGCCCAAGAATTCCAATGCTGCAATGCTCTACAAAAGGGGAAGTATTAAACACATGAACCAAATTAGGACACACATTGCATAAATATGCTATTATGTGTGCACAAAATTCAAATGGTGGTTTAGCCTCTTCAAACATTTTTTTTAAAATTCATTTAAACATTATTTTAAATAATTTCAAATGATTTTTTCTTTTAATTAAAAAAAGGTTTTTAAAATGTTTGGGGATAAAATCAAAATTATTTTTATGGTAAAAAATCTTGGTTGGGTAGGTTTTAAACCCGTTTAAAAATTCTAGGGCTGAATTTGAATTTTCAAATCCTTTAAAAACTCGCGTTTTTTTATAAGCCAAAAGCTTGTTGCGTTTTCAGCACATCAATTTTTACTTCTTTACAAGCTGAGATAGATCGTGACCCTTGCTATTGAGTTAATCAACAAAGCAAACCTGTTCAGCGTCAATCCTCGTGTCATACTATATAGACAACCAACATCTTTGTTACACCAACTTTTAACTAACGTTAGATCAGATTATGTTCGATCTACACCTTTGATTTTGTAATCGCCTTTTTGAGCCGAGTATATAATGTTATTAGGGTTTTTACTCTTTGTTTCGATTTTAGAGAGTAGCCGTCGATGCTTAATATAAATAAATAGAGAAAGAGAATAGTACATCTCAAAGAGAGAGAGGACGTCGGCGCTCTAATAGAGAAGAGAGAGAAGAGAGCTCCTCTTACAGAAAAACTAAGAAATCAGAGAGTAGAGGGGAACCCGAAATTGCACCTTGAACTCATACACGTTGCTGGTATGATTTGTGTTGAAGACCTCTTAAGTAATATTTTTTTCTAGGAACCATATTCTTCACATAGAATATTTTTAGGTTCTTTATACCCGATTTGTTTGGAACTTGTTGTTGTTATTTGTTTTGATCCAATTTTGTGATCTCAAATACATTTTGAGAAATAGGACTTCTGGTTGTGTATATATTCAGATCTGAAAAATGTTTTTGGTTTCAAAATATAATTTCACAATTAGTGAAATAAGTTTGAACATAAATAAATTTTTGAAATAAATCTTGATTTAAAAAGATTTTATTCTAGATCTGAAATTTGTTGAAGTCTATTATTCAAAATAGATTCTAAATTACTTGCATATCATATAGATTGATTTTGTAATTCGTAGGAATTTGTTGTATAATTAATTGAGATATGTGAGATGCATTTCTTTATTTAGATCACTTCACATACACATTCACTCTCACACAGACACTTAGATAATTGTGGTTCTTGGAGAAATATATTGTTTGTTGAGATGCTATAATCACGTGGACAAGGAAAAAGCAAAGAAGTTGTGAGAGGAAGATCATATCAAGTCAGAAGCCTTTGAGAGTGCAGTAACTCGTGTAGGTAATTTTCTGAACTTAAATTTAAGATCTTGTATTGCATGCTTAGTGCTGTAATTTGTACCTTATGATTTTAGTGGATTTTTTTTGCTCCGTCAAGGGGGCGTAGATGTTTTCCTTATTTTAGGGTTTTACCACGTTAAAAATCGTATCTCAAATTTGCTTGAATGTTCTTAATTGCTTTTGTGAACCATATCTCATTTAATACTTCATTGTAGGTTTTAGTTTTAAAAACCTAAGGTAATCAAACTAACAAATCTAGAGGACATATTGAGAAACATTTAACACACCTTGTGTTGTATTTTGAAAAGAGTTTTATTCAGAGAGTTTGTTATCAAAGTTTACTTAATCTATAACATTTTTTTATAAACGCAGTAAGCAGTTTTTCAAGTGGTATCAAAGGGGGTTGATCAAACATTATTTTGATCCTAAACCTCCAAAAATTGTTTTCAAAATCTATTTCTGAATATAGATAAAAAATTTGAGAAGTTAGGTAACCTTTCCCGACCACCTCTCTTTGATGGAAACAAATTATCTTACTGGAAAGTATGAATGTTTGCTTTCATTCAAGGAACTCTTGGTGATGATGTTTGGGATATGATTCAAAATGATTGTGAATATCCAACTAAGTCTTTATCTGATACTGATCCCAGAGGGGTTAAGAAACTTCTTAGGAATTTATTAAGGAAGAGAAAAATATGTCTTTCGATAGTAATAAGGGCAAGAATGCTATCTTTATGTCAACTAACGAGCATGAGTTAAAAAGAATATCTACTTTCTCTACCTCTAAAGAGGCATGGGACACTCTAGTCACCGCACAGGAGGGTGATGAACGTGTTAAGGCCAGAAAAACACTAATGCTTGTCCAACATTATAATACACTGATTATGGATGACAATGAATCCTTTGACAATTTCTACATTAAGTTAACTAATAGTTTCACAAAATTACATGAAAATGGTATAACTTATAGTAGAAAATAAATCGTTCGAAGATTCTTAGGTTATTACCTGGCAAATTTGACAATGAGTGATATGCCCTAGAAGAAGTGGATGACCCAAACCTGACTCCTGAATTTCTAAGTAGCAAATTAAGAACTGTTGAGATGGAGTTAGTGTTTAAAAAACAAATGACTTCCCAAAACAAGAGACTTACTGGATCTAATGTTGTGTTTTTATTACAATTGACTCCACCTAAAGTCTTCTCCTTAGACTTTGACCTTGACCTATGGTGGACATGGGTTATTAGCTGTGATGTGTGGTCATCACCTTGTTCACTTTGAAAAGAATGGAATCGTGGGTCTAATTTGCCCAAAATTGACAAAAAGAGATTGGTATCCATAGAGAGGCAAGTGATCTGCATGTTTAATAAGAGAGTTGAAGGTTCAGAGACTCGGTTAAGGATTGGGAAGGTGTTAGGCACTTGCTTTGTCCTTTCGATCTCAACTGTAGATCTAAAGTATGTATGTTAGCATGTTATAGTGTAAAATGAATAATAAAGTAAAAATATTTAGTATATACCTAGACCGTACAGTGTAGTGTGGGATGTGTGTGTAGATAATATAGACACATATCGGAATTATTCACTTGGACGACAGTCCGAGTGAGCCTATGCTCTTGCATAGAGTGATTCAAAATACACATAGTTTGTAAAGGTACATAAAGGGATTCTACCTCTTATAAAGTCTCGATATGAGAGATTTGAACTCTCTTTGATGTCTCAAAGTGAAGTATGTCTAGATATGAAAATGTAAAGAACTTTATGTTCATGAAAGATGCTTGGATGAAGCGGATTCACTAATAAAACCACTTTAATGGATAAAGAGTATTGAGACTTCCAACATTAAACCAAAATAATAGGTAGAATCCCCGGATCTAGTGATCCTCTAACCTAAATGATAATATTTCTTATTTTTGATGCTTTTGGTTTAGTTTTGAAAATATAATATAAAAATAAAAATATGTACATGCTTTGATTTATGTTTTAGATATTGAGTTTTTCTAATATGCTTACGTATCTGCCATAGGTAGAATCAAAGCCAACGTAGTTCGGACATGACCTTTGGATAAAGATCAATCCTTATAGATTATGGAAACACATAAACATGATTTAGGTTGGTGTTGTATAGAGGCATTACCCTCTTATGTTAAGACTTCTAAATAAAAGGGTGAGATATATAGCACCTGGAAGGTTACAAGTGATCCCTTCCATTTCGACAGTGTTCCACCTTGGGATAAACTCTTTTTTAGATTAATATAAGGTTATTTTTAAGAAAAAGTATGCTTTAAAGGAAGAAAAAGTTAAGAAAGAGAAAAAAGTCTGGGTTAATAATGGCCATGGATAATGAATAAAAAAGCTAAGGATAGAAGCTAGACACCCATATCTATGCTTGGAGAGGGTTTACAGTAAATCAGACAGAGTTTTGAGGCTTTTTTTGAATAAAAGATCTTTTGGGTAGAGATCACTTCATTTATGCTGCGAAGTTCCTCTAAAACCGTTTGGAGGCGGCCTCATTTTATAGGAAGAAAAATAGGGCGTATGACCGATCGGTTTAGGGTACAGTGCACCCCTAACCAATCGGTTAAGCATGTCTCTCCATTGGACTTTTGGGTCCCTTTTGTCTTGGGCATGGCCTGTGCGATTTTGTGAGTTTGTTTGGGATTTTGACCTTTTAGGAGTGTTTCAATAGCTCGCGACAGTCTTGGGCCTTTGAGAGGCTTTGGTACAGAAATAACTTTGTAGAGAATAATGGGGTGCATACAATGACATTGACTCAGATGTCATTTCCAAGGTACTTGGTAAGGACCAAAAGGGGAGGATAATAAATGTGGGCTCTAGGATGCCGATGAACAAATTATTGAACACCGCGCCTTTATTCGACAAGCACTCTTCAGGTAGGACTCACATGTTGAGCTAGGTGAAAGAACATGCCAATATAAAAGAGGGAGTATTAGGTGTTAATAAGGACATGAACATGGTTATAATACCTTGGGACAACTGAGGAATGAAATCAAGGGATTGTGCCAATTTCTTAGTCAATAAGAAGGAGAATCTCAGTTCATCCTTCAAGGTTTTCCCCCTTTCGCACCTCAAGGTTTCCCCTCCCAAATGCCTCCTCCAATATTCCCCTCTCAGCTAGAGCATCATCATCGTCCATAAATGGTGACTATGTCTAGGATTATTATATGGGGGACTTGGCCAATATTAGGGTCATTGTCACGTGCACGCTCATTTCTACAACTCTGAGAACATTTGTTCACACTCACTCTTTGCAAATAGGTGAGGCTAAAATATGGGTGGATGTAATATGCTCGGGTTGTGCCTAAGATTCTTTTCATTTTGACCACATGGGTGAGCAGTATACACTAAACGATTATAAGAATGGATATATTGCTTGGACAATTTTTTTTCTCATGAAGATTATGCGATTAACAATGTTTTATTTTGGGACAATTTTGTAATGTTCTTTCATATTTTGGGACAAGTTTATAATTTTTTAAATTTTGTGGGACACATGATGACATATTAATTTTAATTTTTTGGGGTTTAATGACATCTTAATTTGTTCGGTTTTATTTCATATTGATTGAATGCTTGGTTTGAATGAATTTACTTGAATTATCAACTGAGAGTTCTTGTATGCAACATGATCTTTGTTTCAACCTATTTACATACGTGAATTGATTTTGAAGACTTTTAATAGATTTCGCACAATACAAATGATGGATGGTTGAGAGTATTAAAGTCTCTGATAAGCATATAAAGGGCATTCACAAATTTGTTAAATAAGCAGATATAAATCTTAACAGTGACAAGATCCCGTATCCGTGCATCCATTGTATGAACGACAAATTTAAATTTTTGGAAGATGTTGGGTTGCATTTTCTAAGGAGGTATGTGTCACAAGACTCTAAGATATGGACATATTATTGGGAAAAGAATGTACCATATGTTTCGAAAGAATTATCGATACCTGACTAGGTAATAGAACCCGACCGGGAGGAAATGATGAATGATTCGTCGGGACATCATACTTTGACAAACCTAATTAATGATGCTTATGGATTCCATCACTATCAAAACCACCAACCTATGGATTCAAATGATGCTCATTATGACCAAGTTGATGAAAAATTGATGTTGAATTATTAGAAGATAGGTAATATATACGGTAAAAAGCCGATGTTGCTAGATCTTTATAAAAATTATGATGAATATCACTTCGTATTATATGCAATGCTTGATTTGCATAATTTCAAGAGTCAGTTCAATTTGTCAAGAAACAGTGTAACCAAAATAATTAAGTGGGTTAAATATATTCTCCCGAAAGATAACACGTTACAAGATAATTATCCGACCATGAAGGGTTTGGCTTTGAAGTACAAATATATTCATCCATGCAAGTATTATTGCATATTGTACTGCAATGAACACGAATTAAAGGATTAGTGTCGTGTATGTAATGAGACAAGATATACGATTTGTGAGAGTGGAGATGACAAACCCAATAAATTTTGCAAGTTCTCGCAAGTTTCACAAAAGGTACTGAAGTATTTTCCCCTCGACCCATGGTTAATTTTTTTCACTGTACCGTGGATAGCAGAGGCCATGACATGGCCAATATGGGTGGGAATATCACGTGTAATTCCATTTATTCAATCATATGGAAACTATCAAATGCATGACACCCTAAATTTGCAAAGTAACCATGCAATGTCCATCTTGGATTACCAACCGATGGGTTTATCCCTTTCGATAATTTAAACACTCATCAGAGTTATTGGTCAGTAATTTTGGAGCCTTTTGGTCTCCTTCCATGAGAAAAGAGTTCACATTATTTTCGTCATTGATACTTAGGCCAAAGTTCATAACAACAATGTTAATATTTTCTTATCCCCATCAATTAAAGAACTTTAAGAGTTGTGGGATGAACATATGAGGGCATATGATTATAACGGTGAAGAGTTCACACTTAAAGAAATTATGTTATGGACTATCCACGAATTTCCTTCCTACGGGACTTTATCCGGTTGCATTGTTCATGGTTATTATGGATGTCCCATCTGTGGGGAGAAAATTGATTCCACTTGGCTACATCATAGTGGTAAGATAAGTTATGTCGATTATCGTAGATTTTTTGCTGAAAAATCGCCCTTTTAGGAACGACAAGTCTAACTTTTTACTTATCAATTACAGGTATAGAAAGAAACTTGCTCAATTTTCTGGTTATCATATCGACGAGAAGGCCAAATCGACGACTTTGGGGAAGAAATTTGTAGGAAAACACGCTCAGTTTGCAGGCCAGAAGTAAAAAGCTAGGGAGGATCCAAAAGATCCTAGTAAAATTATGTCATGGTCCAGACGGTCAATTTTATTTGACTTTCCATTTTTAAAAGATCACTATGTAAGGCATGTAGTTGACGTGATGTACATATAGAAGAATTTTGTAGAGCATCTAATAGGAAAATATTTGGATGGATGTCATTCAAAAGAAGGAGAGAAGTCGCACTTTTATCTAAAGGAGATGGAAAACAATTTATGGTTATAAACTGATCCTACAATAGGAAGAAATTTAATTCTCGTGAGTGGTTTGAGTTTGACTATTAGTGAGAAAAAAAATTCTCCTAGACATGTCGTTCAACTTGATAACTCTGATTGGTTATTTCGATAAGTTATGCGGGGTTGTAAACTACCAATCAAATGATTTAAAATAGTGCAAGTCTCACAATTGGCACGACATCATTCAATTAGTCCCTCTGTTGTTAAGGCATTAATTTTTTAAGCATAAAAATATCCACAGGGTAATTATGAATATGATTTCGTGCTTCACCTTACTGGGTTCAAAAGTGGTAAACAGAAGTACATTAAGGATATGAAAGAAACTTTAGCCGATGAGACTTGTGTCTTAGTGAAATATTTTCCTCCATCGTTCTTTGACAATAATGTCCACCTGCTTGTGCATATATATGCGATGAGGCATTATTTTGTGGACCCATCATGTATGACTGGATGTATCCGTTCGAGCGTTTGACGAAAATATTTCATAATTACAGTAAGAATACCTTGTGTATTGGAGCATCAATTGTGGAAGAATACATAACTGAAGAATCATTATTATATGTCGGGAGCTTATGCCTAAACAAGGGATTAGGGCATTCAATCATCATGGAATATGATTGGTCAAGGAACTTGATGAGTTTGAGGATGAATTGTCTTTTGAGAACCATAAAGATGTGGGAAAAAAGATCGTTATGTCTTCGAATCGCAAGATGAAGTTGAAGATTGGAGAGATTAAATACCTACATATATAACATATTTTTGTTTGATTATCTGTATTCTCTATATTACCATTTAAATTATACAATTTCATGAATGCGTATAGGAAGTATGAGATCAAAATCTCCTGAAATCATAAGCAAAATACTTCAACAGACACGATGAATGATTTTATGGAGTGGGTATTAAAAGAGGTAATTGTTACCTCTTTTGTTGCGGTTACTTATGTTTGTGTTATAAAAAATGCCCTAATACAAATCCACTAACAAATCAATCTTTTAAAAAGAAGCAATGTCTCTTCAAGGCTTACGTGCATAACTAAAGATCCCAATTGAGTATAAAAAACTATGCGTTAATAGTTTTGATCCCATACCCACATGAGGAATAACTATTGATGTAAAGTAGCAAAATTTCAAATTCTGCCTTGATTTCTTATAAGGCTAGAAAAAGTTATAAAAAAATCAAATGATACTGGCCTGACCTATTATGGGGTTGTCTAATAAACCCTATAACTAGATTACTTAGTTTACAAAGAAAAAATCTTCTATTATGACTGGGTAAAGGTGCAGAACACTACTACTAATGGTTGTAAAGTTGATCCTGTCTCAAAACTTGTTAGAGTAGATTTATCTAAGATGAAGAGTAAATATCGCATGGTTGATGAGCCTTTTGTTTGTGCATTTAAAAAATTAATGAAGTTATCCTACTCGAAGAGCATAAACATTAATAATTGGTTGGTTTTTATGCATGCACTAAAGGGTTTGACTACTCAAGCAAATGCATTAAAGGCCCATACAGAGTTTCAATCTTTTCTTAATGATGACCCTAATTTAAAGGATCTTTTCTTGATTTGGACGAAGATTGAGTTTTGAAATATTATTTTATTATTATTTACTTAGCCATTTTATGACAACCTTATTTGTATCGTATGTATATAAACAAATCCCTTGTATTTATTTACATTTATGCGTGTATTTATTTACGTTTATGATTGGAACAACACGATAACACGAAACAAACTTAGAAGTTCATGTCCCTTTAGTAATTTAATTAATGTGTTCATTAATCTAAATCGTGGATTCAAAATATAGGTCCGAGAACTACCCTTTTAACCCTCAAACCCCTGGTCCTCCTTCAAACCCTAAACTGGAGATCACTAGATGCTTCTTGAGCTATGTTCTTTTTGGTAAAACAACTTAAGATTGACATTTAAACGCAAAATTTTTTATCCCTAAAGATCCTTGATTAATCATGCATTGAAAAGAAAATACAAGATCTAGGTTTTAAGATTAAACCTATGGTTTCAAGAATTCATACCATAGCGAATCGTGTTGTGATTCATATAAGGAGAATTTTTGATGATGTTTCTACCCATCCAAGATCTCCCCAAACCTTTCGTAACCTTCTGTAAAGCTTGTATATTATATTATATGATCCTTGCTAAAGTAAGGTAGGTGGGTGGACACCTTTTGAGATGAAAATCTTTGCTAAAACTTGATACATAGTGGTCTCTCTATATCCCTCCTTACCAAAAGCATGAATAATATTTTCTCTCACCCCTGTCTAACCTTAATGAACCATTCATATGGTTAAAACCCCTTCCCACACCTTTATATACAAGTACAAAATGTGGGCTTTGCCAAGCTGGGTTTCTTGAGAGCATGGACCTTATTACTTTGGTATATTGACTACACCAGGGACCTAAGATAAATAATTAAACCAAATCTAGATAAATACTCAAAAATCCTAAATTACATTTGTCATAATTTATTCCTTTCTTCAGTTAATCATGGATTAACTATACTAAATAATCATAATTTCACTCTAATTTAATTATCGCATAAATCACTCGGATATAATGAGGTCTTATTTGAAAAGTTAATTATGGTACATAATATGATTACCCACATTAAGTCCGACACCCTCTTGGTCAAGTCAATTTGATGCTAATCAATTTTAACTAACATCTAATCAATTTCCTTGATTGTCATACTTATCTTATTTTTCTACTTCCGCCAGATAATCCACCGGTCGGGTTTTAATTGATGGAAACATAATATTAAGGAGGTATCACAATCCTAGGTATCCCTAGATGTGGATGCATCCTAATTAAGATCTCAGACCAACTTACATAACTTTCACCCCATATGCGGGGATTATTTGATTCATTATAATATTGAATCACACCCATAGCAATAAAAGTGATAACTATATAAGCATTCCAATCCTCATAGTTATAGGGATTAAGAATATATGTATCCTTTGCAAATGGTGTGAGATTTATTGAATCTAATCTAGACAGTTCTTATACTCACATCTCACATGTGGCCCTTGTTTAATACATTTATGGGATATACTGATCACAAGCCTCCATTGAACTATCGAACAAGTTCTTAAACCATCAAACATGGTCCTATAGTTTGAGATAAACTAATAGGATTCATCGCAACTGTTCTGATAGGATGTCAACTACCTATTTAGGTTTTGAACATTTCAATAGTGCTATAACCGGAATTCCAATCTCTTTGTGATCAACCCGAAGCTGCATTACTGGAATTGCTGCTAAGTTCTATTGATTGAAATTAATATGAAACAATATATTTAAAAAATACAAAATATTCTCAGAACCATGATTATTATTTCAAAATGAAATGACACACCTTTACTTAAAAGTAACTATAATACATGGTTTTAAGAATAAAACCGCAACAATCTTCCACTTAGTATCAAATCCATCTACAAGTGTTAAGCCATCTACACGATATTTTGATTTCTCTTGGTAGAGGATTAAGTAAATGTTATCCAATACAAATTTGGTCATAACCTTATCATGAACATCCTTCGATCTCTCAAATTAGGTGAAACCTAAGCTCAATGTGCTTGACGAATTTATATGTTATAGGTTCTCTCGAACTTGCAATCGTACGTCTACGAACACTAATAATTTAATAGCCAATTATACTTAAATGAACCTTACACAAGTTACTTAGGAAATAACTGAGCCATATAGCCTCTTTGGTTGCCTCATAACTGACAAAAACTTTGGCCTTACCTGGTGGATTCATCAATCCACGATAACTTCACAGCCCTCAAAATTATAGATTAACCTCATTGGGTAAACACATATTTTGAGGTAGAATTCTTGGAATCCTTATCTGAATGAAAACTTAGTCTCTATACGACAAAGGTATAAGACTATTAGACTAAAATCTATAGACCATGCTGAAGGCAGAATAAATTTTGGTCTTTGCACATAATACATACCACTCATGAGGCTGCCCACCGCCAAAGCATTAGGTATATTTCTCATTCCTTCCATCTAATCAAGTTTCCTAAGACATTTATTTCTAAACAGAATGATTCCATGGTTGTAAAGAAAATATTTTCATGGAATCCTGATTCTAATCTTGTGTATACAATATTGATATAATCAAACATAATTATTCCATTCTTGTAAAGAAAATATTTTTAGGGAATCCTGATGCTAATCCTATGTATGCAATATTTATATAATCAACAAGTCCAACATCCTTTGTAACTGATGTAGCGAAAGCATAATCATAAAGATGTGCCTGATTTTTCCTAAATACATTATATACAAAATTCAGACATCCACACTCCTACATAAGACTATAACCCCTCCTCTTTCCTGATTAAGCAAATATATATATATATATATATATAACCCTGAACCTCCACACGAATGAGCCATTTGGACTCCCCCGTGCAAGCTAAAGAGGGGGATGCTGTGCAGGGCCCTAATACCACACACGTCCCGCTTACAAATATTATCCAAAAAATGTACTACAAATACTACCACATTTCCATCATGCATTGTATACTAACAAGTGTTATTTGAACTTCGATAAAAATCAAAAATTGATTTTATGATCCAGCCGAATGACCCAAGATCTTGATGTAAGCTAAATCCATGAATGGATATCGTAAGATTATAAAAATTTACTATCTCGATTTCTGATTATGTACTTATCCAGTCAATTGTTCAAGAACATAGTTTTGACGTTAAAAGAATCCCAACAATAATTAATATGGCTGTCCCGAGAAGCTTTGCTCTTAGTCAATCCCTTTCTTTCTTAGTAGACATTTTCACAAGTCTTTCATTGAAGGTTTGCACCTTCCCAAAACTTGATTCGAATTATCTAATCCTTTTGGTATCCATAGTCATAAGTCAAAGTAAAATTCCTTGTTGTAGAATGCCTTATTGTAGTTATCGGAAGCGAGTTCGTGTTTTCCTGGGATAATATCTAAATGATCTCCCAAAACACTAACCATTCAGTATGACTACTAATGTTTTTACTATGATGTGGCACCACTAGCTATCCAGTATAAGTGACACATGTATCCTAATCATCAATAATGCTCCCACTATGATAAGGTAGCATATTATCAATTAGGTTGTATTTCATCCTATACGGGTGGTCTAGAAATATTGGTAATATGATGTTCCATTAAATCTTTTAAGTTTAACTTACACTTAGGTCCATCTTTTATTACATCATTCTTTTCCAAGAACATGGCATTGATGCAACCAACGACCTTCTTGTACTTAGGATTATTGGTCAGACAAAACTTATAATGTATAAATTATTTCCCAGTGTACAAGAACAAATAAAAGATACCTAATTTTGATAAAACTATTATATAAAATCAATTGAATATATGTTCAAAACCAATTTTGAAAATTGAAAGAAATATTTCTAAAACCAAGGTACATTAATAATTTACCTACATTAACTTTTTGTCTACATAAAAATTCATAAGAATATCCCACTGCTAATACTGTTGCATTATTCTAATTGCCCATAATCAAGAACATCCCTATTTAAAGTAATTGCTCGGTTACCTAAAACTCCTGCAATGACTTGTAGTTTTGATTTTTTCTTCTCGATTCTACATACCATGTTTACTGTAGATCGGACCATGAATCATGCTTTTTTCTTAAGAGATAAACCATTACCATGTTCTTTCATTACGAAGTAAAAAAATCTCTGACACGTTGTTATAGAAGTTCTAACTACTTGTAGTGAGAATATCTTTCTATCGATTATTCCACTACTACCGAGGGATATGAACTTTCTTAAACCCCCAATAGTTGTACTTGAGACTTAGACTTATCCTCCTAACTCCCTATTGGGAAACAATCAAAGATGTTCTCAAATAACTAACACAAACCTTTGGCTACCCGTGATCCTCACTACCGAATTATGAAATGATACTAAGTTTCCCCACCAAGTCTAGTCCAAAGAATCCTTAGTTCAATAAATGATTAGAATAATATTCTTACGTGAGTATCATTAACCAACAAAGGTGTAATACCCCATAGTTTTATATTTATATTTAATTGGATTGGATATTTAAATTAAGCGGATGAGACATAATTTAATTTATGATATAATGGGAAATTAAATAAATATTAATTTAGAGTGAAATGAAATAATATTTATGTGATTGTGCATTTAATAGTGTGATTTTAGTAAAATAAAAATTGAATCTAGTTGTAAGTGAGTAAACGCGACGGAATGTAATATTATCTCAACAGGGATACGCGCAATTAAATTAAAATAGGTTGAGATCGAAAAAATGTTATGGTATTCGAATGACGATTTCGAGTGCATGGTTGATTTAGAATGGATCAAAATAGTCAAAATCCGTAATCGGGGGTTGTGTTCAGATCTCGAGGGCTTTTTGAATTGATGGGGACTTATTTAGGTGACTTTTGGGCTTCTTAAGGGCATATGAAAAGCCCAAAACGGAATTTCAATTATAAAATGAAAGATTTAGGGTATAGGGAAGAGTCGTTTCATAAATCCAAAGGTTAGGAGAGTTATACTACGACTTAGAGAGAAAGTGAAGAGAATTGAGAAGGAATTTCAAGAGTCTAAGGGAAGAATTGAAGAATTTTTGCAAGAACGTTCTTGGACTGAAGATTTGGGAAGAAAATTCTTGGAGGTATATCAATATCTTCACCAAATTGAGACCTTACGAACTTCAAGGCAAGTAATTAACTTTGAATTTAATTTGCATATGCAATTTTAGTCATATTATAGTTAGGACATAATATGTTTGAGAATAGTTCACACATAAAATAAGATTTTGGGGAATGATTTATACTTGGGAATTATAGGGAATTTGATTTTTGGAGAAATAATATTGATTGAGATTACTGGATTATGAGAGATGATATTGAAAAAATACGAGTGGAGTGGAATGAGAAGAGTCGCTTTGATGAGTTTTAAATTTCATTTTGAGTGCTTTCGAAAGATATTTGAAAAAAAACTCAAAACACATACTCGACTCAATTGTTCGTGTAGAATTCAAATATGAGGTCGAATAGGAAATTTGGATAATATTTAGAGACGATCTGCTAGGTTTTCAAAATAGGTCTACAATGGTGAATTTTAACTCGATTGAGGTAGTTTCATTCTCTTACGGTTAATATAGTGTGCTACACTTATTCAATCTTAATTGCATATTTATATCCATGCTACGTGTTGGATTTATATGTATTATATGCTTGTATATTATATTCGTTCTTGCACCCATTTTATATGTGT
Source organism: Sambucus nigra (assembly GCA_949130495.1). Classification (NCBI taxonomy): domain Eukaryota; kingdom Viridiplantae; phylum Streptophyta; class Magnoliopsida; order Dipsacales; family Adoxaceae; genus Sambucus; species Sambucus nigra. The sequence continues at coordinate 424,570,573 of OX422217.1, read as the reverse complement.
TATTTTCAGGCCGTGTAGTTTTGGTAATGAAGGTAGTTGATTTTGCGAGTATTTTGGGTTATAGAAATTGGGTAGAAAATATATACACTTGATTTATGGGAATTGAATCTGAAATTATTTGAATTGAGAGAATGATATTATGATGATTATTATTGGAGAATGCATAGGCTTTCCATATCTAAACCATATGATGGATGGGCTGTGATGTCGGCTACATTTTTATTTATTATCCAAAGACTAGGCCATGGACCTCAGTTGGCGAGTATGCGACCTATGGGCCTATATGACGACTGAGAGGACACCGATGGGTTAGACACCTTTTATGTTAGCATATAAGTCCGAGGCAGTCATTCCGATAGAGCTCGAGTTCCCCAACCATAGAGTCCAGACTTATGATCTAGAGGCTAATATGGAAGAGAGAGGGCTAGACTTGGATATGATTGAAGAGATTAAAGAAGACGCAGTAATTAGGCAATCGGCCTATTAGTAGAGGGCAACAAGGTTTTATAATAAACGGGTGAAATATAGTCCAATAGAAGCTGGATACTTAGTCATGAAGAAGGTCTGGAAGAAACCTAACAAGCTGCATTCTAATTGGGATGGACCATACAGATAAACGAAAGAGGTTGTGCCAGGAACTTTCAGACTGAAAAATCTTGAGGGCGAACCTCTTGTGCCAGGAACTTTCAGACTGGAAAATCTTGAGGGCGAACATTTCTCTAACCCATGGAATGCCGACAGTCTAAAGAGATACTATCAATATCCATTTGTATAGGGATCAAAGTTTTGCTTAATTCAATGTATTCCTATTTGGTCTCACTTATACGACAAAGTATATTACGATGCAAGGAATTTTTTCTCAATTCAATATATTTCCATTTTGGTCTCACTTGTACGACCAAGTATATTATGATGCAAGGAATTTCAACAAAAATTTCAAGTGTTATCCCATACTTATTCTACTTTTTCATCAATTTACACATGGGTTGTATGACACACCCAATTAAAAAACATCATTTTAATGGTGGATTAGTTTACAACTCACTTTAGGCGATATGAGAGGTGTGAGGAGTCTCATCTCCTTCATACCCTTTCAATAACATTAAGAGGGGGATCGATGTTATAACATCACTCGTGGTGAAAGAAAAATTAAAAACAATTTAATTATGGCTGTGTAATATCATTTAATGGTGGATTGATTTATAACTCACTCTCGGCGATACGAGAGGTTTGAGGAGTCTTGTCTCCTTCATACTGTCTCAATAATGTCGAGAGGGGGATCAACTTTGTAACATCACTCGTGGTGAAAGAAAAATTGAAAATAATTTAATTATGGTTGTGTAACATCATTTAATGGTGGATTGATTTATAACTCACTCGGCGATACTAGAGGTGTGAGGAGTCTCGTCTACTTCATACCCTTTTAATAGAACTGAGAGGGGGATCAACTTTATAACATCACTCGTGGTGAAAGAAAAATTAAATATCATTTAATTATGGTTGTGTAACATCGTTTTTAATGGTGAAATTAGATCACAACTCTCTCTCAACAATACGAGAGTGAATGAGGGGTCTTATCTCTTTCATAATCTCCCAATAACACCGAGTGGGGGTCCAACATTATGGTGGTAAAATACTAGTGAAAGAAAAGTGGAAAATCACACTTAAGCATCAATCAATTGTGATAAAAGTAAAAACCAGAGACAACATATATACAAAAATACAAAAATTTCATCCGATTTATGACAGAGTTGAATTCACATTCATAGAAGTAATAAAGTTTTATAAAGAAAAATGTTATGAGGTATGAGACAAATGATTTTTCAGACACTGATTACAAAATAGAGGGCATTCAAGACCACAAGCGACCGTCCTTACAAATGATGAGGGAATTCAAGACCACAAGTGGTCACCCTTAGAAATGATGAAGCAATTCAACTCTCATGGTATTTTTTGGCCTCAGCCGGGATCTAAAAAATTATTGGGGAAAGGAGTCTTGGTTGTTGCTTCTTGTTCATTGGGACCATCAACCCCTATAGTGACACCCTGGGTCATGTCTGTTGACTGGGCCGCATCACCTTGAGTGTCAACTTCAGCTGGCACTTGGTTGAGGGTGATAACGGCCTCAACATTCGCCATATCAAAAGATTTCAAATATTCCACAAGTCGAGGGCCGGATGTAGAAAGATCATGGTGCGTATACAACATCCAATGATAACGGCTCTATCCCCCCTGTTCAAGTATTGGATTACATAATCTCTAAATTCGTCGGACGACTTAAAGGCCGCGATTGCTTTCTCAATAACTTTTTTTAACATTAGCCTTATATTTTTCAACGAGGTTGTTAATCTCAGCACTCAGACCCATACTCTGAGTTAGAAGGTCCTCAGTGTTTTTTTTGAAGTCATTAATCTCCCTGATTTTATTCTCCGAGGCTTCATCGAGCTTCTTCTTCAAGCACTCATTCTCTTTAATAGCAAAGTCAACCTGTTTTATCTTAGGGTCATTATCTTGGACCCACTGGTTCATATGATGAAAGGCAAGCACATAATGTAAAATAGAGAAGGGAGTGTTAGAACAAGACAAGATAACACTACATTTAAAATGGTGAAGAATGACTAGAAATGTTACCTGAGTTACCCAATAAAGAGAAAATTCGCTAACCCAAGAAGGGTCCTAGGCATGGAAGAGTCGGCTATCACATTCGGGTATGACGAACCCTAAGACATATCAAGCCCTTAGCTTTCTACCGAGAAGAGAGTCGGAGGAAACACGTAGCTATTCCAAATGAGCACTTGTCGTAACACCATATAAAATGGGAACTGCTGAGTCCCTAGGGGTTTTAGACGAGATGTCCTTCTTCTTCTTGTGGCTAAAAGGGATGGCACTAGTGCCCTCAGGCATGTCTTTACATTTTTAGGGGAGCCATGTAAGCATCCTTCTTCCCTTCCAGTCTTGACAACATGTTAGCAACTAATGGGGCAGGCATTTCCTAACTTGATTCGAAGTCTTAGCTGGACGAACTATAAACAAAAAAATGATCAGTATCGATAAAGTAAAATAAAGGACGACGATAAAGTTAAAAAAAATTATCTAACTTACACATCTCAGTAAGGGATTCAACCCCTAGGCCAGTCTATGCCAAAAGATCTACCTCTATCAATCTTCAAACATAACTAGTCCTTTCTTCTTACCACAAGTTCGAAGGTGATCAATTTTATCCCGGCTGTCCATGTTGAGTCCAGGATCAAGTGTCACCGACATAGATACCTCACCCCATTTTTATGGGACTCTCTGCTCATTGGCGTCACTTCGAACGTTAGTACCAAACTCCTAAGCATCCAATACAAAGAAATACCAAGGTTTCCAGTCATGATATAATGTCCAATTAACGAGTAAATTTTTTTGTCATCCCATTGAGATACGAAATGAATGTAGTGCAGCTGAGACTTGGTACTCGATATAGTATGGAAATCTTTAAAGATACTAACTGGAAGGTCAGGTTTATAAACTAGCTTCCAAAGATGGATGCATTCGAGTAATATTCTTTATGCGTTGGAAGATAGCTGAGCTAGGGCGAGCCCAATACTAGCGAGAATGGTCCTAATGTTTGGGTGGATAGATTGTCGGACGCCAATCTTGAACATCTAATCATAGACTGTAACCTCACCTTCTCCGTTGTTAAATTCCCTCTCGCCCTCAAATGGAAATCTCATCGCAATGGAGAGCTTAATGCCATAAAGATGTCTCCACATGACCAAATCTGTCACACAGACAATGCTGGGGAAAGGTTGAGGCGTACGAGGTATCCAAATCATTTTCATCTTCATCTTCGTTATCGTCCTCATCATCCTCTGTAATACCCTATCCTAGTATTACATTTTAATTTTATATAAAATGCAATGGAGTAAGGTTTGATGAAAATTGTAAGAAAATTGGAATTTAGATAAAATAAAAAGAAAGAAGGGTTTGGACAAGAGTGACGTCGTTCGAACGAGATATATGTATCATTTGAAGTGAGGTTCAGATGACCTTCGCGTGAGGTACCACTTCATTACAATCCTAGCTCGCGCGAAGGTCGCACGATTCCATTTATCGAACGAGGATCATGTCATTCAAATGCCGTGCCTAAAAAATATTTAGATCCGACTGTCCTTGTGCGTTGTTATGTTTCTGGCCCTAGATTTGGTGAGCTGTCGAGCTCAGATAAGCCCAGATTGGGCAAAAAGAAAATTTTAGGATTTAGAGGGTTTTGAAATGGATGGTTTGGGCTCATTTGGGATTATTAAAGTTGGAAGAAGAGAGAAAGTGGAAGGTGTGACCTTCCTCCACTATATTAACCTCCTTACTCTCTCCACCGCAACAAACCACCATGCTACCACCACCCTTCCACATTATAACCCCAGATTTGTTATATATTCCATCGTATTTGAACATTATCCACCCATTTCCACCATGAATGAGTGGAGATATGAATTTTGGCAAAGTGTTGGAGGATGTTTGGAGAAGATGATGGAAGCCTAAGGGTTTTCGGTTGGGGAGCTTAGTGGAACACATTTGGAGAATTTTTGGAGGATGCTTTTGTAACCCCTTGAGTCCACCTTTGGAGGTGGGGGTTTCTCCTCCTACATCAACCTTCTTACAACCATTTGAAGGCTTTAGAGGTGAAAATTCTATCCTAAGTTCTTAAGACTCTATTTGCATTATTCGTAGTCTTGTTGTTAGTTCACATGAGTAGGATGCACATGGATAAATAATGGGTTCTAGTAGATAATATTAAATATTTTTATGGAATAAAAATGTCGGTAAAATGTTATTGTGTTAAAAATTAAAGGATGAGAAAATATTTCAAAGTTTTAGAATATAAAAGTTGGTATTTTATGAAAATGGGGTATATTCTAGAAAATCTATGTTAATCATTTGATGAAATAAAATGTTTAAAAATGATAATTAACTTGCTAAAATATTGGTGAAATAATGTTTTTGAGTTTCTTGCAAAAATGTATATTTTATAAAAGATGGACATTTGTTGAGTTTGAAAGAAGTAAAAATATCTTTTCTAACTTGAAAGTATAGTTTGAAAGTATTATGAGTTTCTAGAATGAAATGTATGTTCAACCCATTTAATAAGATTTTTGAAGAAAGATCTATCTCCTTATATGCATAAACTTGTAGTATTTTGATGATGAATATTTCAACAAATTTTAAGAAGGTTTTGTTGGGTTTAAACAAGACATAAGAAAATTAGTAATTTCAATCTTCAAAGTGTGTAAAAAGGGGGTCAAGGGTGTGACAAGTATACAGTTATAAGACTACATGTGTTAAGAAAAAGAAATTGTATTTTCTTTTAAAATTAGTCTTGAGTATAATTTGATTTCTTGAATAAGGAAAGTAAAGAAATGTCTAATTTCGAAAGTTGGTATGTATAGCTTAATAATGTTATGAAAGATTAACACTTATGAAATTGGAAAAGAAATAATGAAATAAAGACGCTTTCGATTAAAATTTTTTTACTCCCAGGTTTAAAGGGTGTTAAGGTTTTAAGAACACTTAAGAAGTTAATATGGGTAACTTAATAGTGCTTTTGAGAAATTAACACTTGTGAAAATGGAGTAAAAGACGAGTTTGGAAACAAATGGACAAAATGGTAATTTTACTTAAAGTGGAACATTTTTATGCAATAAAAATATTGGAAAATGTGTTACATGAATTGATCATAAATTAATATGATCTTTGGAATAAAAATGAAAGTTAAAGTGTAAAGGACATGAAATGATAATTTCAAGTGACTTTAGCTGGGTAAAAAGGGAAATAAGGAATAATGTGGACACTTATAAAATGTTAAAACACATAAAATAGGAACTCGGATGAGATTGGGATAATTAAGGAGGGCGGCCTGGATCCCTGGGGTGAAAGACCCAAAACAACTGGCCAGTGCATCTGGTGCGCATAGCCGGATGTGTGGCGCTCATTGAAGCATGCGGTTATTGGAAGATTCCAAGAAAAAAAATAAAGGAATTAGGAACGTGCCAAGAAATGGGTTTTGTGGTGAAAATTTGTTAGGACAACCTAACTTGAATGAATTAATGAATGCTCTGATAAATTTTAAAATGGACAAGTAAAGGTGAAATTAATTAATGTCCATGAGGTAAGGAAAAAGGTAATGCAAGATTGGTAAACGGGTGGTTAAGCAACCTAAGTGGTTCAACCTATAATTAACACAAGAATGTGTTGTAAAAGGTTTTCAAATAATAAATAAGTATTTTCTAACATGGTGTTTGCGTGTGTTGAAAGGGTTTCGATCAAGAAATGGCTTCTGATCAATTCAAGTGGAGTTTTTTCAAATATATAACCATGTGCGTGAAATAAAGGGATGAATGCCAAAATGAGAAAAGGAAAGTCTTTTACAAGATTAAGGTGAATTAATTTAGATAAGTAAAGTTTTCAGAAGTAAAACAGTTTTATGAATAAATATGCGTATATGTATGGATATATGTATATATATATATATGAGATAGTTGCATGTGCACGTAAGTATAACGTGTTAGAGTCTCCCTTTTGCCGTCCGTTTCTATGTTGCATCTTGTATACTTTCCACTCAGCATTTGGCTCACTCCATCATTTTGTTACGGCAGGTGGGGTGCGATTTCATGTTTTGAGGGCGTTATATGGGTAATTATTCTCTTTTATTTATGTTAGTATCTCAGTACTCCTAGACTTCGGGGTGCTCCCCTTCGGTCCCACACGTAGTTTGATTGGAAATCGAAATCACATGCTAAATAAGTGAAACTTTAATTAAAATAAAACTAGACTAGCAACATTATATAGGTTGTTTCATTGCACTTCACACCCAACGCTCAGTTTGAACCGGATTGACTGTGGGTGACCCATAAATCCGGCCCGAGGCATTATAAATGGAATCAAAGCTCCAGGTTCAAGGATTTTTTAGGGAGTAACACGGTGAGGTCGATATTGGATCTTTCGATGCCAATGTTGGCTTGGTCCGATCATGCTAGTTTGGTAACGATTTAGTTCATGTCCTCGACAGTAAAGTCAAAGAGGTTAGCCCAACAAGCAAGTTAGTACCAAGTGGCAAGCGATAAAGTTAATAGTTATTAATCGCTTTGTGACACCCCGACTAATTAAATACCGGGTAGCTACTCCTTTATTAAATTAATTCAAAATGCCAAGTTGGTTCAGTTAATAGCATCACTGTCGAAAACATTTTAATAATTACTAACCACCTAGTATTTAAAAGTAAGTGCCAAATTTTAAGTTAAGTCTGATTAACACGCAGTAAAAGAATAAAGAAAGAATAACAACCATACACTAATGAAGTAATGAATAACCAACAACATAAATATAATTCCGGAGGAAAACTCCTCATAACAATCCCACAACTGAAAAATAATACTACAAGTCTGAATCCTGAATAAATACATGCCAGTAGTCTCAATAACTGAAATAAATGAAATGTCTCTAAAAGAAATGGGCAACATGCCCTACAACTGATAATTGAAGAATATCGAGTCAAGATAGATGAAGCGTCTACAAGCAAAGTCCTATAACTTCCACAAACAGCTACAGCTCGTCACCTGAATGAGAATCCTAAGCATGGTGTCCTTGTGGCTGGGCACCTAAAATGGTTTTTACAAAAATAGATTTGAAAGCAAATGGGTCAGAGCCCGAAAGTGGAAATCATTATAAAAACAGCAAGTGTTTTAATAACATTAAAACATTAAATGCAAAATACATGTTAGGACGTGCACTCACATGGAATTCTCACCCCTCGACTACATGTGCACTCCTAACGTACCGTACCCATCTATAAGACATCCATATCTAACCAAACTGTAATAAGTTCTACCCCTTACTACTCAATTCCCATATTATATTTTAACGTTATCAATTAAATAGAGGGTTTACTTAAACTCAGATTTTTAATTAGTAAAACAATTCACTATCGGTTAACCCGTTATGTTTTCTCAAAACTTTACCATAATTATATTCACAATATTAACATGAAAGTTCCCATTAATTAAGTGTATATTATTCACGCCATAAATATACAATACAAGCACCCCGAGACTAAGCTGCGGTGCACACATACTCTGCTATCCATCCCGGTACATCACGTACATAAGGATCACATATTCCGAATCTCTCAGGAATAGTTCTCAGATAACAACATCACAAATAATGGAGGTGAACACAGTCACATCACATGGGTCACCCACATACCTGCGCTCCCACGATCAGCAGACTTATTAACATCCCAATAAGTCCTTCTCTGACCTATGTTCATCGAGGTAACCAATCTAAATCCGGGCAACACAAGGATTAGAGGGCCCTAAGCGAACGTAAACCTCTCGTGATAGCAAGTATGGTAGGTGTGTCATACACATAAAATCAATACGTATGCTAAGTATTCACACATCTTAGTAATCACCATAATATATTGGTGGTACACTTCTCATTCTCGTACCGACATATAATACTACACAATTCATATGTTCTCTGTTAATATGATAAATTAGGCCGTCCATAGTTCTCGCAACGTAATAGACACTCACGTCCTACTTCATATTTTCCTTTAGGTTCAAACTACACTTCTAGGTTTGACTCCTCATTATATCCCAAACATCCCAAATATATCAATTAATCATCAAGGGAAAGCTATCTCTACCTATACACAAGGTTACGGGGCACTCGGGATCAAAACAGGCTAAAAAGCCTAAACTGTCAACTCGTTCGAAGTCTCGTTCGAACGAGGCTGTTCGAACGAAAGTTCGTTCGAACGAACCGGGCCTTCTAACGAGATCTCGTTTGAACGAAAGTCTTCGAACGAACATCCCTCTCGTTAGAACCCAAACTGTCAACTCGTTAGAAGCTCGTTCGAACGAGCTCGTTCGAACGACCTGGGCAGGTCTTCTAACGAGTGGCCAGATTCGAGCCCATAAATTCCTATTCTCATTTTTCCCAATTCTCTTCACCTCTAATCTCACCTAATGTCATCCCAACAATGTTTTAAGGTATCTAATCCTTTCTAAACATGTTTCAACCGTATTACAACATTTATATGGGTTCAAATCACCCTAAACTGCATCAAATTATCAAATCTCCAACATTTTTTTTTCAAATATCAAGAACATGAACCCTAAAACTTATAAATCATCAATGGGCCTAATTAAATCCGTTTTTTGTTTCTTCCAAATTATAATATCATCAGAATAATCATCTAAATACAAATCTACATGCGATTCCTCATCAAAAATGTAAATTCTACTTCCAATTTTAATGGGTTCTTCATTAACTCCCAAGAACATACAATTTAATTTGATTTCCTACTCATGGAAGAAGCATTCTCTATAAAAACGAAATTAAATCACTTGCCTTAATGGTAACTCTAGATTTGATGACGAATCTGATGAATGGTTCTCTCTCTCCTCTGCAGAATTCCTCCTCTCTCTCTCTCTCTCCAAGTTTTCTTCTCAAGGTGTTAATGGAGGTGAGGTTGGTTTTGCCAAGTTATAACTTCTCCCGTAGCCCACTTCCTAAATTGGGGTTGGAAATGGCTTAGTGGGTTAATACTAAGTCAGATTTTAACTCTAATTTTTGTGGGTTTTAATTACCCAATTTCTGAAATTACCAAAATGCCCTTATAAGTTACCGGTATGTCCCAATAATGCCCCGGGACCCAAACTTAACCCCCGGCTAGTGTTTTCTGACTATTTCGATCCTTCTGGACGCGTTGGCGCACTCAAAACGGCCATACGGATAACAGAACTAAAATTCACTTTTTAATTAAAATAAATATTTCCCTGATGCGACTGTCACATGCGTCTCAACAAAATTTCCAAATTGCCGTATTTCAATCTCACGACAAATTTCATAATTCACTATTCATATATAATCATATATGCACATATAATCAAATACCAACTCGCATCTCGTTAGTATTTTTAACCCGGATTAATTTCCAATTAATACGCATTTAATTTAATTAATCCCATAAATAAATATCACAAAAATACGGGGTATTACACGCTTCCACGCTTTTGTTTAGATTATTAGTAATTTACCGGTGTGCATGCAAGCCAATAGTGGTGACATCGTGCTTGTTAGTGTGAGGTGGTTGTGTTTAATCCTTGATGATATAGAATCTTTGAGATGTTAATAGAACGAGATGACGCTCATCGGGAAAGTGGCACGAATTATGTACGATAAATGGTAAGGGTTGATAGTTAGGGTGTCGTGATTAATCGATGATGATTGATAATTAAAATGTACATATACCTTAAGTGCGACGCTTACTGGTAGTTAATTTCAGTAATGAAATTAGGCAAATTAGATCCTTGGGGTGATATCACGATTGATGGTAGTTCGGTGAACATATGGAGTTGTGTAGGCCAATAGTGGAAACATCATGATCCTTTGAATGAGATGTATTATGTGGTAACTTTGAAGATGAGAGTAGCCTTGGTGGTGAAAACCATGAGTAGTGTTCGTTACGACCTAGCTATAAAGGTTGTATATTTCATATTTGGGGTTTAGATGACTGAATGGAATTCATAAGTATCGATTCCATGGTGAGAAAGTATTGGGTCCTTTTGTTGAGGACTTGGGTTTAATGTGTCTTGATTATAATTTAGTATTGAGGAGTAGGATTCCTTGTGGTATCCGTGGTGTAGGCCTTGGTGTTTATTGTCAATACCTAACCTCCCATATCCTACCAAGATCTATGTAGTCGTATTAACTTGTAGATTAGCACATGGTATGGTGTTTACATAATATAGCAGTTTAGTTGTTAGGGTTGATCATTCATTGGGTATTAGATGAGGTAGACCTTAAAGTTTATAGGTTGTAGGTGGCGTCCTATACCATGTCATAATCCTTAGTAGCATCTATTGTGGTTTGTACATGGCATATGGTCAAATTTGTTTAGAAGAAAGATAAGGTTATTACATAAGTGTAGGGACACATTTTAGCCTTCGAAGTAATGGCTAGGTGCGAGAGTAGTTTATAGGCATTTTTGGGTGCCCATAGGACTAATTATGTGGCACGACATTGGGGACAGAATTCGACTTGTTGTGACGTCTTGAGGTGTTCTATGGTTAAGGGTTTCCATGTGTAGAAGCTCGTGGACTAGTGTCCTTGCGAGTGACTAGTAATAACAATAATGGTATTGGGTTTATGAAGCGCACCTACAATGATTAATGTATGGATGATGAAATCATATCGGGTCTGGAGGATGGTTATAAAGAATGTATTTGGTGTCCTTAGGATATTAGTTAATTCCAGTATGAAGGGACATTAGCATCCTAGTAATGATTGTGTTGAGGGTAAAGTGATGATCTCATATTGTCTAGGTTTTGAAAAATTGTATCGTGTACGTGCCGATTGTGGCTTCTCGAATCAGCACTGATGGGAGGTGTAATCCCTAAGGTAGGCTGAAGTTTGTGTTGTTATAGGCGTAATGCTAGGATGTCATGAAATGACTAGTATTGGTGTCATAACACTTGGTTTCGAGGTGTATTAGGGAATGTATTCGAGACTTAAGTTGATGATGCCATATGGAGATTTAAAATGGCAACAAATGGGGGGTGATACCGAAGCATGACAAAATATTAGAGTGTGTTGATGGTATATGCTAGGGTAGCCTTAGAAAGGTAAAGACTAGTTCTTAGCATGCCTTGCCAAGCCAGTATGGATTAAAAGATATAACCTTGTGTGATAATTACTACTCTTATAATGCCAATGGTGGTCGGTGTGGTCAATACGTAAATTCTGTGTGGGTAGAACCCGAAAGTAAGCTTGGTGGCAGTCTTATGTGGTCAAAGGACATGGTAAGCTGAATGCCCTACCTGAACTAAGTAATGCCTATAGGAATTTGAGATTCTGATCATGATGTGATAAGGAAAATAGTAACCTAGACGTTATAGGTTGGTAATGTTGTCACCAGTAAATAGACAAGGTTAGTGTAAAAAAGGGTGTGAGGCATCCCCCAATCACAACCGTTCATGTGTGCCAAGGATGTTAAGGGTAGGGCCTTACTCTCAAAGAGGGAAGTCGATCGTTGAATTCCTAGAGTACTACCTATTTGTATATTGCTTTCGTGTTACGAGAATGAATAGTTATGATTCAATTCGTCATGGCTAATGACCCGAGCCAGGGTATGTGGCTAGGATTAGTGCTCGATGAGAACTTTGGTAATGAGTGTACATGACTTCAAGCATATGGCATAGGTCCGATTACGTGAATCATAGTCGGACACTTATGGGTAGAATTTCTCGGGATGTCTTCTTGTTCCTTCTGACTCTCCTGTGTCCCTTTTGGTTTCGATAATCGAGGATTGGTATTCTCATATATGTTGTCACTCGGATTGGTGCCAGGTCATGGTACAATGCAGTTGAGCCAGTTAGAGTGTAGTGAACCAGCTATGGTCAACATAACTTGGGAACTGGGTGTGCCCCATCTGAGGTATTCTTAATATTACATAAAGTTTTGTGTACGGGGGTGGTTACGCTTTTGGCCATACGATTTTCTCGTAGTATTTACTTTTCTTAGGATTAGCGGCCTTTCGACTAGTCGATATGGCCGTTAATGGCTCTGTTTTCAAAGAGAAGGATGATGACTTAAGGATATGGTATAGTGTTAGAAATCGAGGAAGACTAAGCATGGTAATGCTTAGCCACGGTGAATGGATAAGTGTAGGGATCAAGTGATTACTCTAAGGTGAGACACCTAGGGTAGTACTAGGGTCATCAGAGTGGCGCAGTGGAAGGTGTAAGTCGAGTGCACAGTGATGACTTGATAACAATATTACTTATTGGAGTGAAAAATTTGCATTGTATAAATGTTGGCAAGCTCATGCGATATGGGTGGTCAGAATAGCCTAAAAATTTATGGGACACAAGATGTGCAGTCCTAAGATAGAATTTACTTGGGTGATGAATGCATTGATTGGTTTCATTAAAATTCATGATGGGTGAATATTGAACGTGAGATAGAGTGTCCTGTGGAGGCACCATCATGGCTTGGGTTCAAGCTTGGGTATTAATAGAAATTATTTGGACATGATCATCAAGTGAGTGGAGACTCAGATGTCGATTATGTAACGTTCATGGTTAGCAAGATAACGAGAGTTAGAGTATGTCTCATGTTGATTATTTGGTGACATATCCGATGTGGGGGCACATAGGGTAACCTTAGTATTGAGAACTTAAATGATTTTGTCTTGGCGGATTTCTATGGTTTAGGATATAAGTTGGTGAACCCATAAGCTTAAGGATTAATGGATCGAGAATTTCGGGGATGAAACTCCCCAAGGAGGGAAGTTTGTAATACCCTGCCCTAGTATTTAATTTAAATTTTGTATAAAATATAATTGAGTAAGGTTTGATGAAAATTGTAAGAAAATTATGGGCAAAATTGGAATTCGGAGGAAATAAAAGGAAAGAAGGGTTCAAACGAGAGTGACGTCGTTCGAATGAGATAAAGGTGTCATTTGAACCAAGGTTCAAGTGACCTTCGCACAAGGTCCCAGTTCATTACAGTCCCAGGTCACGAGAAGGTTGCACGAAGTCACTTATCGAATAAGATGGATATATCATTGGAATGAGGCTCATGTCATTCGAACGACGTGCCTTGAAAATGTTTAGATCTGATTGACCTTGTGCGCATTTACATTTGCAGCCCTTAATTTGGTGAGCTGTTGAGCTCAAATAAGCCCAGATTGGGAAAATGGGAATTTTTGGCTTTAGGGTTTTTAAATGGGTGGTTTTGGCTCATTTGGGATTATTAAAGTGTGAAGAAAAGAGAAAGTGGAAGGGGTGATCTTCCTCCACCATTTTAGCCTCCTTACTCTTTCCACCGCAACAAACCACCATGATACCACCACCCTTCCACATTATAACCCCAGATTTGTTATATATTCCATTGTATTTGAACATTATACAACCATTTCCACTATGAATGAGGGGAGCTACGAATTTTAACAAAGTATTGGAGGATTTTTAGAGAAGATGATAGAAGCTTTCATGGAATTTGAAGGGATTTTCGGTTTGGGATCTTAGTGGAGCACATTTGGAGGATGCTTTACGTAATCCCTTGAGGCCACATTTGGAGGTAGGGGTTGCTCCTCCTTCACCAACCTTCTTGCCACCATTTGAAGCCTTTAGAGGTGGGAAATTCTATCTTTAGTGCTTAAGCCTCTATTTGTATTATTAGTAATCTTGTTGTTAGTTTACATGAGTAGGATGCACATGGATAAATAATGATTTCTAATCGATAATATTAAACATTTTTATGGAATAAAAATGTTGGTAAATGTTATTGTGTTAGAAATTAAAGGATGAGAATATATTTCAAAGTTTTGGAATTAAAGTTGGTATTTTATGAAAATGGTGTATTTTCTAGAAAATCTATGCTAAACATTTTATGAAATAAAATGTTTGAAAATGATAACTGATTTGCTAAAACATTGGTGAAATAGTATTTTCGACTTTCTTGAAAAGATGTAGATTTTATAAAAGATGGACATTTGTTGAGTTTGAAAGAAGTAAAAATATCTTTTACAACTTGAATGTGCAATCTAGAATGAAAAGTATGTTTAACCCATTTAATAGAATTTTTGTAGAAAAATCCATCTCCTTATATGAATTAACTAGTAGTATTTTGATGATGAATATTTGAACAAGTTTTAAGAAGGTTTTGTAGGGTTTAAACAGGAAATAAGAAAAGTAGTAATTCCAATCTTCAAAGTGTTTAAAAAGGGGGTCAAAGGTTTGATAAGTATAAAGTTTTAAGACTACATGTGTTGATAAAAAGAAATGGTATTTTCTTTTAAAAGTAGTCTTGAGTATAATTAGATTTCTTGAATAAGGAAAGTAAAGAAATGTCTAATTTTGAAAGTTGGTGTGTATAACTTAATTATATGTGAAAGTTTAACACTTATGAAATTGAAAAGTAAATAATGAAATAAAGATGTTTTCCAAGGTTAAAAGGGGTGTTAAGGTGTTAAAAACACTTAAGAAGTTAGTATGGGTAACCTAATAGTGTTTTTTAGAAAATGAACACTTGTGGGAATAGAGTAAAAGATGATTGTGGAAACAAATGGTCAAAATGGTAATTTTACTTAAAGTGGAATATTTTTATAAAATAAAAATATTGAAAAAGGTGTTACATAAACTAGTACTAAATGCATATGATTTTTGGAATAAAAATCAAAGTTAAAGTGTAAGGACATGAAATGATAATTTCAAGTGTAACATGAGTTGGGGTGAAACCCCGGGTTTGATTTCGGCCGGGTAAAAAGGGAAAGAAGGAATAATGTGGATATTTATAAAATGTTAAAACACATAAAAAAGGAACTCGGATGACACCTGGATAATTAAGGAGAGTCCGGAACCCTTGGGTGAAAGACCCAAAACAACTAGCCAGAGCATATGCTGCCAATGATGTGGAGCCCATTAAAGTTTGCGGTTATTGGATGATTCCGAGAAAAAGATAAAGGAATCAGGAACATGTGGAAGTGGGTTGTGTGGTGAACATGTGTCAGGACAACCTAACTTGAATGAATTAATGAATGATCCGATAAACATTAAGATGGAAAAGTAAATGTTAAATTAATTAATGTCCATGAAGCAAGGAAAAAGGTAAATCAAGATTGGTAAATGGGTGGTTATGCAACCTAAGTGGTTAAACCCATGGTTAACACAAGAATGTGTTGTAAAAGGTTTTCAAAGACTAAATGATAATTTTCTAACACGGTGTTTGCATGTGTTGATTGGGTGGTTTTTAATAAAATACTAATATGGATTTGTTAAAATGAAATGGGTGATTCAATAAATAATTGATTTCTTTCAATTCAAGTGGAGTTGTTTCAAATATTTAACCATGTGCATTAAATAAAGGGATGAATGTCAAAATGAGAAAAGGAAAATCTTTTACAAGATTAAGGTGAATTAATCTGGATAAGCAAGGTTTTCGGAAGTAAAAATAGATATGTATATATATATGAGACAATTGCATGTGCACATAAGTATAACGTGTTAGAGTATCCTTTCTATCGTTCGTTTCTATGCTACATCTTGTATATTTCCCACTAAGCATTGGGATCACTCCCTCGCTTTATTACGGAAGGTTGGGTGTGATTTCGTGTTTTGAGGGCATTATATAAGTAAGTATTCTCTTTTATTCACATTAGTAGCTCTGTATGCCTGGATTTCGGGGTGCTCCCCTACGGTCCCACATGTAGTTTGATTTGAAATATAAATTGCATTGTAACACTCAGTTCGGACCGGGTTGACTGCGGGTGACCCATAAATCTGGGTCGGGGCATTACATCCATTGGAAATTCACAATGGGGTCTCTGCAAGTGGACTCAACCTCAGTCATGATTGATATGGAATGACCATAGGAGGTTGATGATATGCCACATATACTCTCGGTTCATTGTCATCTGAGTGTTCAACATCCTCATGCTCGTTACCCTCAGACTCATTGGCAAGTGATTTGGGTTTACCCCAATTATAAGATTCAGCGACCCCACTATCATCTAGACGAGACTCTAGAACTTGCATTGTCTCCTTGAAAGAGTTGGCTCCCTCAAAGTCTACGGGGGAACACTCTATATGGGAAGGGCTTACCTCTCAGATGAGCTTGCAAACTATAAACCCTTGGAAGTGGTGGCTGAAATGGTGGCTGACATTGTATCACTACTGATACTTATAACCCTAGGCTTGGACAAAATGGGATATGTAAGGATTTGGGGAGTACGAATAACAACTAAAGGAGTTAGGTGAATGGGAAGTCTAGATTCAGCCTCTTCCCTCCTCTCACTCTCAACCTCGGCCTTTTGTATCTCCCTTAGTATTCATTCTCTAATCTTTGGGTACTTCTCTCCTAGTTCGTATAATCTATGGTGCATTCAAAGAGGAATATCATTTAACCAAAGTTGTATAAAATATCAAATAAAGAAAACTTAAGAATTTTTACTAATAACCAGTCAAGATCTAGTTGGAGTTCTGCCATAAAAGACAATCGAAAAACCCTTCGAAAAAACCAATAACAATCTAAAAAGCATATATTTCTTCCTTAAAACTAACCTAAACTCTAATGTAACCTACACAACACTTTAGAACCACCAAATAAACCCTATATCCACTTATAACAGTGGCCGAAAAATGCAAAACTCGTCGGAGAAACGCAAAAATAAAAAAACTATCAACTTAAATGGAAATTAAGGGCAAAATAATTGAAAGAAGGTTACTTAAGGAGAAGTACGTCTTAGAATGAAGGAAAAGGGAAAGAGGATGCCTGGAACAAGGAGAAATAGAGGAGAGAAAGAGAAGATCTAAATTTTTCACACGAAGGTTTAAGAAGGAAGAAAATGAATAAGAAAGAGAAAAATATGGTTTTCGATGTATCTAAACCAAACAATGATTATACACACTTATCAACACCCACATCATTAGGAAATAACTTGCTAGGGAGAACGCCTGCCTCCACTTCTTGGGCCACACGCCCATTTACCTGCTGACATGAGTCTATTCAAGGACACCAAAATGTCATGTTCGTCAAGTACTCTAAAATGGAACTACTAACACCTATACTGTCCCTTCATGTCACCATGACATCCTCAAACTCCGATGGGTCATCTCATCATAGGGGTCAGATGACTTTTACACCTCTGCTTCCCATATACATTCAAGACTAAGGCCTAGGAGGTTAAGTATGGACCCGTTTGGACAAAACTCACCCCCTCCAAGTTTTGGTCAGAATCATTCTCATATGGGTTCATTTTACAGACTCGGCCTCTGAGACTCAATCAACACAACAATCGTAACCATATACACTTGTTACCTTTATAATCTTAACTGCTTCTAAGTCTCAATTTTATCATGTGTTGGCCACGAACGACACTACCAAGCAGAGACCAATTTTCAATCCAAGAACAGGTATCACTCTCGGTATTATTCAAGTAAAAGCCACTTCATTAGTCTCGGCCATCTGATACCTTACCGAGCCAATATTAGTCTTTTACGTGGAACATGTGCTTCGTGCATCGATGGGACATGTGGAAGAAAACCGTTATAGAAGATCAACCTCCCATGTGGGAGAATATTCTTTCATCATGATGTACATGTGCACAAGACATTTGGATCTCTCCTATTCGTGCATTGAGCTCGTATACGCCTGGTGCATGCTTGGGGGCACTGCACACCCCCAACACTATTAAAAGCTAACTTCATCTTCTTTGCAAAGGAGGGAGTAATTTATAACCCTAGTGAAACTCTACTATTTTGTGTACTTAGAGAGAGAGATAGATTGAACATGTACTTTCATGGCCATTAGTGCCTTATTATAGTAAAAACACCATCACTTTGCATAGTGGAGTAGGCCAAGGCCGAATCACTTATATGCTTGTGTCTTCATCTCTCTCACCCCCTTCTTTATACATACCTATCTCTTACATTGATATACTCATTCCACCTTTGTTAACAGAGCTATAGCTTGAGTTATCTACATCTTTGAGGTGGTGATTCTCAGTGTCATGAGTTCCTACAGGTAATTCGAAACGGACTTTTCGAAAAAAGGGGTATAAATGAAAATCATGAGTCCGAATTGTTCACAGTCACAACTATTGGAAAGGGGATTCAAAGCCCTTCAAGAATCCATTGAGCCACTTTCAGGTTCAGAAGTTGACCGAAGTCAAACAGGGCTCGAAAGCACCCAATGATCTATAAACGGGGATTATTGGAGTAAAAAGGGCCATTCGTGTGAACCGTGAAGCCGATTTGCGTACGGTATGGACAATTGCAAAGGGTCTTCAAAGCTCTATGAGATTTCATTGAGCTTCACATGGTTTGGAAAGTTGACCAAGATCAAATGGCGTTTAAAAGCGCCCAGTAGTCTTTCGGAGTAAAATTGGTCATTCGTACGAACCGTGAGGCCCATTGGTGCACGATATGGGCGGGTGGAAAAAGGGATTTAAATACCTATGAGGTTTTATTGAGCTTTGCTCAGGTTGGAGAGTTAACTAATGTCAAATGAGGCTCGAAAGCACCCAATGGCCTTCATATCAGTTCTCAAAGTAAAATATATCATTCGTGCAAATCGTGAGGCCAATTCTCACACAGTAGAGACCACTAAAAAGGGATTCAGAGCCCTACAAGGTTTCATTGAGCTTCGCTTGGGTTGGAGAGTCGACCAAAGTCAAATGGGGATTGAAAGTGCTCGATGACCTCTAGATCATTACTCAGAGTTGGACCTATGGTCTACAGAGGTAGGAGGAATGTTAGGGACCTAATAACGTACTTGGGGGTAGTCCATGCCTCTAACTGGGCTGTTTGGTGGCTGTTTTGGATTTTCGCCCTATAGCGACTTGGTTTTAAGCCTAAGTCTAGATATTTGTAAATTTTAGTCATATTCTCAAACTGAAAGTCCCATGACTACGCAGTCAGTTCCTATGACTTACATTGGTCCCGTACGATGTGTTCGTTCATCTTACGGGGCCGTTTGAGGGATTTTTTTGATTTTCACCCTCTAGCGACGTGTTTTTAAGCCTAAATCTAGGTATTTAAAAATTTTCATCATATTCTCAAACCATGTGTCTCGTGACTATGCGATCAGTTTCTACGAGTTACATTAGTCCCGTGCGAGGTGTTCGTCCTCTTTCGAGGCCGTTTTGGAGAGATTTTGTATTTTCTCCCTCCGGCGGTATGTTTTTAATATTATGTCTATATATTTGTATAGTTTGGTCATATTCTCAAATCAGGAGATGTGGGGCCTATTCCTATGTGTTATATTGTCCCCGTTTGAGGTGTTCGTGCCTCTCACGATAACGTTTGGTGGTTGTTTTAGTTTTTTGACATCTCAGAGCATGTTTTAAGCCTAAGTCTAGATATTTGTAAATATCATCATATTTTAAAATCAGGAGTCCCATAACTAAGAAATCACTTCCTACGATTTACATTGATCTTGTGTGAGGTTTCGTGCCTCTCACGGGGCCGTTTGGGTGTTGTTTTGAGGTTTCGCCCTATAGCGAAATGATATAGTGCGAGGTGTTTGTGCCTCTGACGGGGTTGTTTAAGGTTTCGCCTTCTAGTAGTGTAACATCCCAATTTCTATTTTTAATTAAATTGAACCATTTTTGTGTCAAAATAACCTTTTATGAGCTATTTATAATTTTTGCGACATTTATGACCCGTACATATGTTTTGTAACATGAAAATAGGGTCGACACATCTATTCTCTTGTTCGAAACATAATATTTTTCATATAAAATAGAGATTAGAATGAATTTATAAAATATTATTTTTAATTATTATTTTAATTATAGTGTGTATAAATTAGCGTAATCCGAAAGTAATGTCAACACGAATAAAATACACAAACGTAACTTACGCGCTCTAATACAAATTTATAGTTGGATAAAATTTCAAAAATTATAAATATTATACCCAAAAAATAATTATAATAGAGTACCAACGACGCTCAGTTGAGTGATTATCCAACTGACTGTGTACTTGTCTAACTGACTGTGTAGTTTAGAACACTATAAATAGGCCCTAGTACCTAAAGAAAAAATTACACCTCATTCTCATTTGAAACAAATGAGTTTACACACACTCTCTCTTTCTAAAGAAATATAAGAGTCAAAATCCCTTCTCTTATTATTTCAATAATCAAAGAGCCAAAGCTCTATTCTTCTACTAAACCCATGAAGAACACCTCCAGCTAGGCCTGTCAATGGGTCGGGTTTGTACCCGAACCCGACCCGGATCTGATCAGTATAATAGGGTCTGAGCATATTTTTTTAGACTCGAGACCCGAATACCCGAAGACCCGTTTATTAAACGGGTTGGGTCTGGATCTTATACAAGACCCGACCCGGATTGTACATTATTATTTTTTAAATATATATACATATACTATAAATTTATATATATCTATAAATATATCTTATCAATATAACATGTAAGTAATATATATATAAATATATATTTATGTATATAATAAATATAAATAATATACGTTTTATTTATACTAATAATATTCTATAATACATTACAAAATATTTTCATTAAAGATTAAAAAATAAAGAAGGGGGATAATATAAAATAAATGTATATATTTGTCCAGACTCGGACCCGAACCCGAGACCCGAAGACCCGAACGAATCCGGGTCTGGATCCAATATTGTAGACCCGATGATGACCCGAACCCGGACCTGAACTCGATGAATACCAGATTACACGGATATGGATCTACCTAAACCCGATCCGGCTCCGACCCATTGACAGGCCTACCTCCAGCCATTGTTCTTCTACCTCAAACCCATGAGAGAAAAACTTAAACCCTTGTTAAAAAAACCCACAACAACGAAGAACATCTTGAAACCCCGTTCGAATTCCCCAATATCAAACCTTCGATCTCTCCTCCACCAACCCATAACTTCCACCTCTCTCTCTCCGAACCCTTTTCCCAAGCCGACCAACTCCTACTCCACCGCCGATAGCCGCTACTTCTTCTTTTTCATCTAATTTCATTTTTTTTGCCATGAACGAAGCTTCGAGCTTCTATGATATATATATATATATATATATATATAATCATGTGTGTGTGTATATATATGTATAATCGTGTGTGTGTGTGTGTGTGTGTGTGTATGGATGTAATTGTGTGTGCGTGGTTTGAACAGTCAACCACCACCCCTGCCATGGTGGTGGCCGACGGTGGGCAGAAAACCCCAAAACAGGGGTGGGTTTGTTACCCATTTAGGTTTTTTGATTTTATTTATTGTTATTTCTTATATATATACATACATATATATGTTCTAATGCCCAAAATCAAAGACAACTCCAAGTCGATTCGTTGATTTGTTGTTTTTATCAAAACTCGTCACCACTCGGTTTAAATTTTTGGTTATTGCCAATATGGTATTGGGATTTGGAAAAATCAATTGGGATAGTTTTATACTTATTTTGAGTCCCTCTTTATATGGATTACGTATAATATTTCGTAAACACGAACCCCCCAAATACGTACGAGTAATCGATTTTTTCTAAAATGGGTATTTGACCAGTGTTATTTTTTTAGTTAAACGAGTTATAATACCAAACAACTCGAGGCTATGTCATCGTTATAACCCGAGATTATATTACAATTCAAATTGTGATTATGCAGGTGTCGGGCTGTTTTTTTGTTGCGTTGGTTAATTTTGAAAGTGGCACGACCACTGAATTATTGTCCAAATAAAGGGGGAAGTTTTCAACTTTTTTCTAAAAATTATTTGTGTCATGACTAATTTATTATCATAATAATATATTCGAGTAATTTAAATGAAAACCACAAATATCAACTTTTGACGAATCAAAAGTAATATTTGATCTGAATAATATTTTATTTTTTATTCAAATTGAAAGTATATAAATCGAATCATTTTGATTCCTTTTAACAATTATTTTTGAAAACTCTTATTATTTTACCAACGAGATACTTATTATTTATTTTTCATGAACATACGAGAATTATTATTTTAGTAATGTAATTACTAAAATTATGTAAGTTTGATATTACATATAAAGAAGTTATAACCTATCTCTCCGATCATTTGGAACATATTACGTATAAAACCGTCTATATAACTTGAATTCGTATAAGTTATCAGTTATCAGTCAACGTAATATATTTATAGGACCCATAAATGAGAGATAGTAATTAGAATTATGTATGAGATTCATATAGAATAAGTTATATTCGTATTTATCGAATGATGTACGCTATCGTAAACTAAACCTTTCTCTCTCAAACCACCGATACAACCACTCTCATTCAAACCCTCGTGAACCAATAACTACGAAAACTGGAACGCAACAATAAAAGATCCATGAATAATAACGAAAAGATTGTAGACACTGGTAGGTAGTTCTATTTCACTATTATACCTTGAACTTATGTCTTTGACATTACTGCTTGTTATATCACTATGTGATAGCTTTGAACTCGTATTATCAATTATTAACTCTTTTGATAGTTCAACTGAATCGTAATTATTGATTTAATTTGTTATCTAATTAAACTCGAGCCATCCCCAATCCTGACAACCTATTTGATTACTCGGATTGCAGTACACCACTGAATTATGTTGAACAATTATTTAAACTATTTTACCCTATTGCAGTATACCCTGCATGTTATTAAACTTTGGTTTCAATCATCTAATTTGCCGCATATCCTGCCATTTTATAACTATTATCAATGAAACTTTAGTAGCATACCGTATAATTCTGGGATTAGACC
The DNA here is from genome assembly GCA_949130495.1 of Sambucus nigra. Taxonomy (NCBI): domain Eukaryota; kingdom Viridiplantae; phylum Streptophyta; class Magnoliopsida; order Dipsacales; family Adoxaceae; genus Sambucus; species Sambucus nigra. Next base: position 424,547,266 of record OX422217.1, on the reverse strand, counting down.
CGGTAAACCCCCGGTAACTCTAATTGGCCTGAAGGACTCAATGTTGAGTGACTTATTTTTATGTTTGCTCTACGTATGAGTGCCGTTGTAGCTGAGTGTGTCGAGTTATTTGGTTATTCCCCAATTATTGGGATTGCCTGTTCAAGTGCATTTAATGTCTTGAATGATATTATCATGGTATGGCTACGCAATTATAGCCCCTATACACAATAATTTATGGGTTATCGTATTATAGTCTGGACCTTATTTATAACTCGATAAACACCATACCCAGTTATTATCACCATACCGTTCTTTCATATATCGCAGACTTCAGTATACCCCTATTTAGTTCTGTTGATATTTCCTGTTGCTGTAGATTTCCATACATTGTTTTATATTTTGAGCATTTCAAACCCGGATATGCCATTTAAACAGATTTCTATATCTACATTGTTATAGAACTATAATTATTTACTAGGCAAAGTTTTGCTTATTCCTTCTTTTTCAGTTATTTTACACAAGTACTAATAGGCCATGATGAATAGTTCAGAGATCCACTGATACTTAGAGACAAAGAAAGGTCATATTAGAAGAAAAGGAGCCTAGTTAGAACAAGAAATACTTTTATATTATTCATAGATTTCAGTTGCAACACATTTTCGAATCAATAAATGCCTCAGTTATTTCAGTATTGAAATTATTATGATTTAGTAATTATTAAGTTAACCTCACCCTCGGTAGACACCGGGATGTGAAAAGTAGCAATTTTTTAAGCTTAAGTCAATATATTTAAAAATATAGGTCATTTTATCAAACTAGGAGTCCTGTGACTACTCGGTTAGTTTATAAGTGTTACATTGGTTCCGTGCGAGGTGTCGTGCCTCTAATGGGGCCGCTCATGGGATGTTTTGGTTTTTTGCCCTCTAGAGGCATGCTTTTGACCCAGATCTATATATTAGTAAATTTTGATCATTTTCTCGTAACTACGCGGTCAATTCCTATGAGTTACATTGATCCCATGTCAGGCGTTCGTGCCTATAACGAGGCCGTTTGGGTATTGTTTAGCATTTTCGCTCTCAAGTGACATGTTTTGAATCCTATGTGAAGATATTTGCAAATTTTGGTTATATTCTCAAACCTTGAATCACGTGACAATGCAGTCAATTCTTAAGAATTACATTTATCCCCTCCGAAGTGTCCGTGCCTCTAACGGGGCCGTTTAAAGGATGTTTTGGGTCCCCCCCCCCCGGCAGCATGTTTTTAAGTCTAACTCCAGATGTTTGTAAATTTGCTAACATTCTCAAATTGAGAGTCCCATGATTACGCGGTCAGTTCCTACGAGTTACATTGGCCTATTACGAGATGTCCGTGCCTCTTATTGCGTTGAATTAGATTTTCTCCCTCTACAGGCATATTTTTAAGCCTAAGTCTAAATATTCTAAAATATTGATTATATTCTAAAATCGAGAGTCCCATCACTACATGGTCACTTCCTACAAGTTAAATTGGTTCTGTGCGAGGTGTTCGTGCCTCTAGCGAGGCCGTTTGGGGGGATGTTTTGGGTTTTCGCCATCTAGAGGCATGTTTTAAAGCCTACGTATAGATTTTAGATTTTTTTATATTCTCAAACCTAGAGTCCCACGACTATGTGATCAGTCCCTACCAGTTACATTGGTCCCGTGCGAGGTGTTCGTTCCTCTCACGAGTGGTTTGGGAGTTGATTTGGATTTTCGACCTCTAGCGGCATATTTTTTAGCATAAGTCTATATTTTTGAGAATTATCATCATATTCTCAAATCGGGAGTCAGGTGACTATGCGATTAGTTCGTACGAGTTACATTAGTCCCCTGCGAGGTGTTAATGCCTCTTACGGGGCCATTTGGAGGTGGTTTTATGTTTTCGCCCTTTAGCGGCATGTTTTTAAGCCTAAGTCTAGATATTTTCAAAATTTTCTAATATTCTAAAATCGAGAGTCCCCTGATTATGTAGTTAGTTCCTACGAGTTACATTGGTTCCATGCGAGGTGCCCGTGCCTCTAACAGGACAATTTGGCGATTGTTTTGTTTTTTTGCTCACCAACGGCGTGTTTTTCATACTAAGTCTATGTATTTGCAATGATTGGTCATATTCTCAAATCGGGAGTATCTTGACCACGCAGTGAGTTTTTATAGGTTACATTGGTCTCGTGTGAGGAGTTCGTGCCTCTTACGGGGATGTTTGTGGATTATTTTCTATTTTTGACCTCTCACGGCATATTTTCAAGCATAATCCTAGATATTTATAAATTATTGTCATATTCTCAAAATAGGAGTCATGTGACTATGCGGTCAGTTCCTACGAGTTACACTGATTCCGCGCGAGGTGTTTGTGCCTCTAACGGATCCACTTGGGGGATGTTTTGGGAATTCGCTCTCTAGCGGCATGCTTTTACCCCCAAGTCTATGTACTTACAAATTTTAGTCATATTCTCAAATCGGGAGTCTCGTGACTATGCAGTCAGTTCCTATGAGTTACATTGATCCTATGTCAGGTGTTTCTACCTCTTTCGGGGCCGTTTGGGGGTTCTTTTGGGTTTTCATGCTTTAGAGGCATGTTTGAAGCCTAAGTCTAGATATTTGCAAATTTTGGTCATATTCTCAAATCGAGAGTCAGGTGACTATGTGGTCAGTTCCTACGAACTACATTTATCCCGTGCGAAGTGTTTGTGCCTTTAACGGGACCATTTGAGGGTTATTTTGGGTTTCTCCCACTAGCATCATGTTTTTAATCCCAAGTCTTGATATTTATAAATTTGGTCACATTCTCAAACCGTGAATCCCATGATTACGCGGTCAGTTTCTACAAGTTACATTGGTCTCGTATAATATTTCCATGCCATTTTCGAGGCCATTTTTGAGGCTATATTAGGTTTTCTCCCTCTAGAGACACGTTTTTAAGCCTAAGTCTAAATATTTGAAATTTTTTCTCATATATTTAAAATAGGAGTCCAATCACTACACGGTCACTTCCTACTGTTTACATTGGTTTCGTTCGAGGTGTTCGTGCCTTTAATGAGGCCATTTGGCCGATGTTTTGAGTTTTCGCCTTGAAGCGGCATGCTTTTAAGCCTAAGTCTGAATATTTGAAATTTTTTGTTAACTTCTCAAATCAAGAGTCCCACGACTACGCATTCAGTTCCAACCAGTTACATTGGTCCTGTGCACTAGGCCGTTTGGTGCTTCTTTTCGATTTTCAACCTCTAGCGGCATGTTTTTAATACCAAGTCTATATATTTTAGAATTATCATTATATTTTCAAATTAGGAGGCACTTGACTTCGCAATCAGTTCTTACGAGTTACACTGATCCCGTGCGAGGTGTTCGTGAATTTTACGGGGCCATTTGGATTTTTAACCTCCAGCAGCATTCTTTTTAGCCTAAGTTTAAATATTTTCAAAATTTTCTCATATTCCAAAATCGAGAGTCCCGTGACTACACGGTCAGTTCCTGTGAGTTATATTGGTTTCCTTACGAGGTGTTCGTGCCTCTTACGAGGCCGTTTGGAGGTTGTTTTGGGCTTTTGCCCTCCAGTGGCATGTTTTTAAGCGTAAGTCTATGTAATTACAAATTTTGGTCATATTCTCAAGCTGGGAGTCTCATGACTACGCAGTCAGTTCCTATGTGTTACATTAGTCCCGTGCGAGGTGTTCATGCCTCTTATGGGGATATTTGGGGGTTATTTTTGATTTTGACCTCTCGCTGCTTATTTTCGAGCCTAAGTCGAAATATGTGCAAATTATTTTCATATCTCAGATCGGGAGTCATGTGACTTCGCGGTCAGTTACTAGGGTTTACATCGGTCCTATGCGAGGTGTTTGTGCCTCTAATAGGGCCGCTGTGTGATGTTTTGGGTTTTTGCCCTCTAAGGGCATGCTTTTGACCTTAAGCCTATATATTTATAAATTTTTGTCATATTCTCAAATCGGGTGTGTCGTGACTACGCGATCAGTTCTTATGAATTACATTGGTCCTATGTGAGGTATTCGTGCCTCTTACAATACTATTTGGGGGATGTTTTGTATTTTTTTCTCTCTAGTGACATGTTTTGAAGCCTAAGTCTAGAAATTTGTAATTTTTTTTCATATTTTCAAATCGGGAGTCACGTTACTATGCGATCAGTTCCTATGTGTTACATTTATCACGTGTGAAGAGTTCATGCCTCTAACGGAGCCGTTTGAGGGATCTTTTGGATTTTCTTCCTCTAGAGGCATGTTTTGAAGTCTATGTCTAGATATTTTCAAATCTGGTCACATTCTCAAACTGGGAGTCTCATGATTACGTGGTTTGTTCCTACGAGTTACATTGGTCCTGTATGAGGTGTCCATGCCTCTTCCGTGGCCATTTGGGGGTTGTATAAGTTTTTCTCTCCCTAGATGCATGTTCTTAAGCATAAGTATAAAAAATTTCAAATTTTGGTGGTATTCTCAAATCAAGAGTCTCGTCATTATGCGATCACTTCCTTTGAGTTACATTGGTCCCGTGCAAGGTGTCTGTGCCTCTAATGAAGCCGTTTGGGTTTTTTTTTGATTTTCACACTCTAGTGGCATGCTTTTTATGTGAAGTCTATATATTGGAAAATTTTGGTCATATTCTCAACTCGAGATTCTCGTAACTACATGGTAAGTTCATATGAGTTACGTTGGTCCTATGTCAGGTGTTCGTTCCTTTAATGAGGCCGTTTGGGGGTTATTTTGCGTTTCCCTCTCTAGTGGCATGTTTTGAAGCCTATGTCTAGATGCTTTCAAATTTTGGTCATCTTCTCAAACCATGAGTCACGTGATAATGCGATCGATTCCTACGGATTACATTTATACTGTGCGAAGTGTCCATGCCTCTAACGGGGCCATTTAAGGGTTATTTTGGGTTTTCTCCACTTAGCGGCATGTTTTTAAGCCTAAGTCTAGATATTTATAAATTTGGTCACATTTTGAAATTGAGAGTCCCATGACTAAGCCGTCAGTTCCTATGAGTTACATTGGCCTTTAGGAGATGATCATGCCTCTTCCGGGGCTGCATTAGGTTTACTCTTTCGAAAGGCATGTTTTTAAGCCTAAGATTAAATATTTGCAAATTTTAGTCATATTCTAAAACTGGGAGTCCCATCACTACACAGTCACTTCCTGCGAAAAAAATTAGTTCCGTGCGAGGTGTTTGTGCCCAAACGAAAACTATAATACTAAAGTCCTCCCAATAGATCCTACAGTAGGAAATGAGGAAATGAAGCGTCTAATCAAAACTCCTTTAGGCATCCACCTATGCTGCAGCTGCGGGTCCTTGAAATAGAGTATCAAGTCTGGCATTCCTGCGACTGGATAGCTACAAGGTTTTGAAAATATTTTTATAGCAAGAGTTAGTACTCAAAACATTTTGAAAATATTTAGCAAGAGTTTATCACAGTTCAAAGTTTGGTTATTGATCACACATGTTAGGTTCACGTACACTTTCTTGAGTTTTCTCACCCCTCAACTATTCTGCACGCCTAACATTCTCTACTTAGCCTACCTAGCTGTACTGCCCAAGCTAACTAGACATAAGTAACTATCTTAACTATTCACATCTCTAAGTCCCCGTATATCCCATACAGTACGCAATCCGAATTAACATTTCTCGTATGTTAAGAGTTGAAATTAACGTTTCATTTATCTTCTCATTTATTCAATTAATTAAGTTTCACTACTTAATTCATTCTTTAGATATACACTATTTATCAGTCTACAGTCACATATAAATAGAATAATCATGATCGTATATATATATACAAAAAGTCTCCTATAAGAACTTTTTATGGTGCAGACTCCGGTACACACCATTTTTTTAAAAATAGTAATAAAATAAATTTTTTGTTGAAACTTAATGGATATGATCTCAATGGTGAGAATATCATCTCTAATTTTTTTCGTCAAAAAAATAAAAATAAAAATAAAATTATTTTATTTTTCTAATTTTTTCGTCAAAAAAATCAATCAAAAAACCGTTGAGATGAGGCGATATGTCAAAAAATGGTATAAATATGCATTTTCAACTATTGAAATGTTGGGTCGGTGCCAAACTCTTGAATGATTGAATTTTATGATGAAAATTAATGGATATGATCTTCTCATTGTCGAGATCATATCTATAAAGTTTCATAAAAAAATTCAATCAAAAAGTGGGTGAGATGATCACCATCATTTCAACGATTGAAAATGCATATTTATACCATTTTTTTACATATCACCTCATCTCAATGGTTTTTTATTGAATTTTTTGGTGAAATTTTTTTGAGATGATCTTCCCACCATGAAGATCATATTCATGAAGTTTCATAAAAATATTCAGTTTTTTACTCTTTAAAAAAAAATGTTATGTACTGTGGTCTACACTATAAGGAATCCTTATAGGAGAGGGTCTCTCTCTCTCTCTCTCTCTCTATATATATATATATATATATATATATATATATATATATATATATATATATATATATATATAGGGAGAGGTTCAAAAGTGAACCAAAATAATAAACTCTTTAATGAACCTACTAAGACATTAAAAAATTGATCCTTAATTTCTTATTATAATTGGCCCGCGCTAGCGGTAATGAATAATTTTTCATTCTCCCCGCTGGCGCAGACCAATTACAACAAGAAATTAAGGATCAATTTTTTATGTCTTAGTAGGTTCATTAAAAAGTTCATTCTTTTGGTTCACTTTTGAACCTCTCCACATATATATATATATATATATATATATATATATATATATATATATATATATATATATACACACACGATGTCTCTTAACAATTCCATCGTGAAATAATAGGCATACTCCGCTCTCTGTCTAAGTACCTCTCGTACTAAATGGGGATTATTAGTTCGACATGTCTCCTCGAACCCAAAATCAAATATCAAACGGTGGAGGCGAACATAGTTCTAAACCTTTGGGCTACGCACATACCTAATGTACCCAAATGACACGCAGGTCTCTCTAATATACATCACATAGAGAACCTCCCTAAGTTCTATGTTTTGGGGAACCAATCCAGACCTCACTGGAATCGTCAAGGTGGGATTGCCCACTATGCGAGAATCTCCGATGATAGCAAGCAGCGTAGTATGCTAACTCATAACATCAATCATATAGGTACACACAAAACCTATATATATATACACATATTCAGTAGGTATTCACACAACCTAATTATCATCGTTTGAACGTAGTATAATTCACTCACATACTCCCCGTGCTTATTATTTTACCATTTAACTCACTATCGTATTATTCGAGTATTATTCTCTACTCTAAGGGTCCTAGTTACCCCTTACTTTATTTTAGTAGATAAGCCTTCCTTTCCCTACTGGTGCATGGTATAAGCTCACTTATGCTTTCCCGTAATTACATTGTCGTTAAATCTCGTTTAATCATCGTCTTAATTCTCTCGATACGATTAAACTCCCATAACCCTATCTTAGCCTACTGCAATATAAAAAATCCCTCATTATATTCTAAAAGTCTCCCAAAAGTTTTTTCGACAACAATTTAGGAGTTTTAGGCAAAAAAGGAGATTTTACATTTTTTGGGATCCAAACCGGTTCGCCCCTCTGAACTTCGTCTTCTTCATTTTGCAGATGCATTTTTCACCATTAATACACCTATAACTTCCATGTTTTTCACCAAAATCCAAACCAACTATCCCAAATCCTTCTCACATGTATTAGTAAAGTTTCTAACGTAATTTTTTGCATTAAAATATTACAAATAACATTCAAGAATGGATTTAATCATCTAATCCTCAAAACCCCTAGGTTTTATGATCTTTAACCATAATACATCAAAAAGCCAGATTTAATTCGTGGATAATAACACAAAATCTCTAATTTATTATCTTATACTGATATCAAATCATTCTACATGCAATCTCTACCCAAACATGTATTAAAATTATTCTTTCCTTCCAAGAACATCAAATTTATTAATATAAATGAAACCCTAGTCACATGGGTATTATAACTTCATATTGATTTGCAATAAACACTTGCCTTAGTACTGTAGGGTATGATTTCGTGGCTTGATGTTGAGTTTGATTATTTTCTTCTCCAATCTTCCTTCCCAAGACGTTTGTGGTGCAGGAACACACCTTGATTCTTCAAGAACTCTCCCCAAAGATCCAAGAATAGTCTCTCCTCCTTATCTAAGGACTCATATTTGTTTTTGGTGTTTCTAACCCTAGCCCCTTCTATTTAACATCTCATATAAGGCTCCAACATTCGCAGGTCTCTTTACCCATATTATAAAATGACCAAGATACCCTTATGTGGTCTCGGTTTAGTCCAAAATTTACCCGTGACTCAACTGACATCCCCAGGTGTGGTGACAATTAAGTTCAGCACAAATTATCAAGAAAAGACAATCACCAGAACAAATAAAGAAACTAAGGAATGGCAATCACACAACACAATATTTTACGTGGTTCAAGAATGCCTACGTCCACGGTGGTGCTCTCAATATTATTTCTCTATACTCCGGGGAGTGTTTTACAGGAAAAATAATACATGCCCTTTGCCCCCGGCTAAGGGTTTGTTATATACATGTTCGTTTTCGGGGAGTGGGTGTGTTGGACTCCCACACCTCAATCCACAACTCAAAGAATATCTCCTTACGAGATTTTAGGAATAAACTAGGTTGTAACTGAATAAGTTAGGGCATGAGGCCTCCAGACTTTGGGCCGTTATTTATTGGGCTACTCGTCTGGGCCCAAGGTGATAAATCGAGGTACCCACAATTTCCCCTAAAGTTGTTGGGCCACAATTTGGGCTCAATAATTTTAAATTATTTGTCACAATGGCTATTTTGTAAATTGTGCAACACTTTTCAAGATTGAAGCGCCTCTTTTGAACTGGTTTAGGCGGCATCCTGCCTCGTTGCCTGTGCGCTATGATTAGAAACGTTTAAAAATCCTCCGGAGAAGAATTTTCTTGTTGTCGCTTCAAGTTTCTCCATATTTCTAAACTTCTCCAAGCTTCCGCTATTTCTCTTTCATTCCTAGGTCTTCGTCTTCCAATATCAATATTCTTCATCGTCTTCTCTTGTGACTTTGCATCGTCCCAAGCTAAGTTTTTACTTCGTAAGTTCCTCTTGCTCTCTCTTTACTTTTTCTGTTGAAATTTCTTCGCATTTGTAATTAGGGTTTGTATCTTTTTATGGCGAAAATAGGCAATATATCCATATCCGAATTTAGGAAGTTCTATAATATTCCAAATTGGGTAGACATCGAGTGTGCCCCTATCCCTCATAATGTTAGGGAGGTTGAGGATGCTCAGGAGTCTTCGAGTGAATCTAGTAGTTACAGCGAGGAAGACATGGCTCCTCCAAGGAAGAATTTGATTCACGACAATGATGATGATGTGCTCCTTTCTCGCCGGTCGAAAAAGAAAAAATCTGGCGACGAATAGGTTACAACTGGTTCTCAGTCTGCTGCTCATGAGAAGGAGAAGAAGAAGAGGGGGGAAGATCAGTTTATAGAGAGGGAGAGAAAGGAGGAAGAGAGTGGATGAGAGAAAGAGAGCTAAGAAGGAGAGGAAGGAGATGAAGGAGATGGAAGAGGAGAGAAGGACATAGGAGGTGAGGAAGAAAGCGGGGCAAGCTCTGGTGCCTATGTCCGCCTTGCCTGAGGGGGCCTCTATTGCCCTCTCTCCCCAGTTGGCTCCTGCATAACTTGAAAGAGAAACTTTGCCTACTGATCGTCAAAAGGCAATGGGGACCGACCAGGTAGATCTACAGGCGAGTTAGAGGCTAGCCTTAGTAAGTCTGCTTTCTCTTTTCTATGCTTGCAATATTTTGTTTAATGCTTTATTTTCTAATATTCTTCTTCTTTGTAATTTGTGACCGACTTCTCCGTCCTCTACCGCAGTCGCGATGAGGTCGTAAAGAGGAATACTAATCTTGAGAAGAAGAGTGTCGAGGTGGAGGCCATCTTGAAGGCTGTCGATGTTATCCAGAAGTCGTCTGATCTCACTCTGTTCGAAGCCAACCTCATAAAGGAGGCGGCGAACAAGGATCTTAGGGAGTTGAGGCAGTCTTATGATCTGGTCTGCTCGAGTAACTTGGCTATGGTGGAGGAGAATAAAGTGCTGGCAGAGAAGGTGAAGAAGGTGCAATCTGAGGTAGACACCCTAAAGGAAAGCTCGTACATTACCGGATGGGCTGCTACATAGGAGGATGCCGATGTATAAATAGGCTACATCAGCCGAATGAACGTTAAGAAGGGCTGGAACAAGGCTCTTTTGGCTGCTGGAGTGGATATCAATTCTCCATTGTTTGACGAGCATGATCCAGGCCCGAAGCCTGTTATGGATGAGGCACCTGCCCTGGCCATTGATAGTGGTGTTCCTGCTTCTCAAATAGTTCCTGCTGATGCTCCTTATGTACAGGGAACAACAGTTGCTCCACCTGAGGGAGGTGTCCCTGCTACTGCAGACAAGGGAAAATAACCGATGACCTCAGAGCAAACTGAGGTTGCTAGCTAGCCTATTTTGAGGAACTTATTTGTATTTTTGCTTTGTTTATACTGTCCTTCTGATTACTGATGTACTTGGAACGTTCCATTTTAATGAAATGAAAATAATTTCCTTTCTACATACTGATTCTTCTGTTCTTTAATGCTTTTTATGGCTTGTAGTTGATTAATGTAAATGAGTATATACCTACTACCTCTCAACTGGGAAGGATCCTCGGTCCTAATGCGAGCATTCAAGTTTGCTAAGCCTTTATGAGGATTTATAAGTCCCTTAGGTCGAGGAACAAGATCTTTAAAGATCAGTCCGTGCTCGTCGCCAAACTTAAGGATAGACTTCAGGAGATGGAAGAGGTTGGTGCTTCTGTTCAAGAAAAATTGAACCTTCTGAGGGCTAAACTTATGGATGCCTCCGAGATAAATTAAGTCGGAGAAGTTCTTCAATAGGAGAATGAAACTCTGAGGAGGGAGGTGTCGCGACTCAGGGAGTATGCGCCGAGCATTGCACCTCAAGTTTTGTGAGGTTCCTCCTCATCGGTTGGTTCGCGGGCTGGTACAGCGCCGAGCTCCACCCCTCAAGTTATATGGGGCTCCACTTCATCGACCGGTTTGCGAGCTGGTATAGATTTCAGGGGTCCAGTTAGGGAGATGGACGAGCTTCGAGAAGATATTCATTGAGAATATGTGATAGCTGTCGGGCTCCAAAGAGATGTCACGCGACTAAGGCATCTGTTCAAGAAAGGTCCTCGGCGAGTGTGGGCTGACGGTTATGATCAGGTTGGGCAGATGATCCAATGAGGTTGGTGGAGTTTAAAGATATATACTTTATTAGGGGATGGTTGAATGCTCTCAGAGAGATGAAAGTCCCCAGGAACTCAGTCCTCTGGTATCTTCATGAGATCTCCCCTTCAACTCTGATGCCTAACCCTTTCCGGAGGGATGACCAGTGGGTCCCCATAGATGCTATTCCCAGGCAGCTACTGGAGCCAGATGCAAATGAAGTAGAGTTGGAATTAGCTCCCCATCCATATGACGACCAAAGAGCACAAGTAGCTGATTACCTTTCTCGGAGACCAAATCCCCAATAGGGTTTACTTAATTCATTCAATGTAACTCTTGTTGTAAATGCAGTGAAGTAATAAAATATTTATGCTTTGGGCGATTCGTCAAATAAACATGCGTTGTATATTTTCTACTTCATTGATTTTTATTTGATTATCTTGGGCTCTTCATAGCCGACTGGATTTGATGTGGGTAGAGTTGTTTCATTGCGTAAGTATCCTCCTAGTCCAGTATGCTTATGAGATACCATTTTTCCCCACTTTACCTTTTAGGTCGTGTCGTCACACTACCTTACGCCTAAGTATGGCAATGGAGAGGATACACCTGGTGTTGGATGTTCTATTCGATCAGGTTTTCTGAGCCAAACATCATTTGGCGACCAATTCAATTTGTCCGAGATGCCTAAGGGTCCCCTGTAGGGCTTCATATATTTCCAGGGGCAATGCTAAGAGGTTGTTTGTGTTTCATAATGAAAACCTGAGGAGGGAGGCTCCCTTCTTTTATATATTGAGTAATGTACCTGTCGCTTGGAAAAGATGTGCAAGTTATAAAGTTCATAATTCATAATTAACACTTTATGGAATGATATTGCCAAACAATCTTTTATTAATCAAACACAATAAAAATGAGTTGCCAATTCCAGTAATGTGATAAAAGATCAATAAAGAGAAACTAGAAATAGAATTTCTTCAGGTTGGCTGCGTTCCAAGATCGGGGTATCTCTCTGCCCTCCAGCGTTTCTAAGTGATAGGCTCCTTGTAGGTCGTTTCTTGTCACCTTGAATGGTCCCTCCCAGTTTGGACCCAGCTTGCCATCAGATGGTTTTACTGTGCTACCAAGAACTTTCCTTAGGACGTAGTCTCCAACCTGGAATGTTCTTGTATTAACGTTCTTGTTATAGTGCTTTGCTAGCTGTTGCTGATAGCTTGCTAGTTTCACTAGAGCTAATTCTCTGCGTTCGTTAGCTAGGTCAAGTTCAACGAGTATTGATGCATTATTCTGGCCTTGGTCGACCAAGGTGTACCTCATGGTTGGGAGGCCAGCTTCTAAAGGGATGATTGCCTCCATTCCATATGTTAGTGTGAATGGGGTTTCTCCAGTTGCTCTCCATGGGGTAGTGCGGTAAGACCATAAAATATGGGGCAGCTCGCTCGCCCATCCCCCTTTAGCTCGCTCTAATCGCTTCTTTAGTCCATCGATCAGTATTTTGTTAGAAGCTTTAGCTTGGCCATTGCTCTGAGGGTATGCTACCATGCTGAAATGGTGCCTGATTCCGTGGTCGTTGCAAAAACTCTGGAAGAGGCCGCTCTCGAACTGCGTTTCGTTATCAGTGATGATGGTTATGGGAATTCCAAAGTGAGTAATTATATTCTTCCATATGCATCTCATCATATCTGTGTCTCTGATGTTTGTTAGCGGCTCTGCCTCAATCCATTTGGTGAAGTAGTCTGTCACGACCAACAGATACTTAGGATTGCCGGCAGTGGTAAGAAGAGGCCCCACGATGTCCATTCCCCATTGGGCAAAAGTCCAAGGGTTGGTAAGTGATGTTAGGTCACTGGCAGGTTGGTGGACCATAGGAGCATGTAGTTGACATTTTTTGCACTCACGAGCATATATCCCAGAGTCCTTTTGCATGTAAGGCCACCAGTAACCTTCCTTCATTACTCAGAAGGCTAGCGATCTGCCCCCAATATGGCTCCCACAGATTCCTTTATGAAGCTCGTGCAGGACTTGCTCGATGTCCTTCAGGTGAACACATTGGAGGTAAGGGCCGGTGAAAGATTTTTTGTACAGTTTGCCCTCAGGAGATAAGTGAAAGCGAGCAACTTTGACTCTTATCTAATGAGCAACTTTCTTATCGTCTGGTAGTACACCATTCTTCAAATAGTCCCTCAGGGGGTCTATCCAACTAGGTTCTGATTTAATCTGAAGAATATGGCCCATGTCTGGCAACTCATTGCTATGGTTGATGCTCGATTGAGCGAGGAAGTCGATAGGGATTATTCTCTTTAAGTCAGAGTTGATTACTGAGCTCAAGGCTGTTAGGGCGTTAACATGAGTATTTTTTCCTCTGGGAAACTGCTGGACACTGACTTCCTCGAAGTTGGACATTAATTTCTTTGCTAAGGCGAGGTAGGCTTCCATTCTCTCATCCCTCGCGTTGAAGTCTCCACTTATCTCATTGGAGACCAAATGTGAGTCGTCGAACAACTGTAGTTATTTTGCACCCAATGCCTGTGCCTTTTGCTGTCCTGCTATCAATGCTTCATATTTCGCTTCATTGTTGGAGGCTTCAAATCCAAGTCTGATTCCTTGCTCGAGGATTGTATCTTCTGGGGTAACAAGCACAATGCCTACTCCTTCCCCCATGGAGTTGGAGGCTCCATCAACAAACAGTTGCCAAATACCTTCTACCGAGTGAGCTTCCCTTTCTTCCACAGTTGGCAGTTGGTCGCAAGTCTTTTCACCTGTAAACTCCACAATGAAGTCAGCTAGGAAATGTCCCTTGATTGCATTCCTTAGTTGGAACTAGATGTCGAATCGTCCGATCTCAATCGACTACTTCGATAGTCTACTAGACAGATCTGCTTTTCGTAGGACTGTTTTAAGGGGTGTGACGTAAAGATAATGATAGAGTGTGCTTCGAAGTAGTGCTTCAGTTTCCTCGAGGCTACCACTAGTGCAAATGTGAGCTTCTCCAGTGGTAGGTATCGCTTCTCGACATCCAAGAGGGTCTTGCTCGCATAGTAGGCCGGGTGCTGGATTCCAGTTATTTTGCATACCAGTGTAGAACTAACAATGTGACTGGAAACAGAAAGGTAGAGGTATAGGGAATCGTTCTCTTGAGGTATCACGAGCAAGGGTGGTGTGCTGAGATAAGCTTTGAGCTCTTCTAATGTTTTTGAGCAATCTTGATTCCACTCCACTGTTTTGCTCTTCTTCAATAGCTGAAAGAATGGCTGGCACTTTTCGAATGACTTCGAGATGAATCGATTTAAGGAGGTGAGCATGCCCATGAGCATACAGAGGAATCTGATGATACCCCGAGTATGCGTCCAGGAAACTCATTCTTTCATGAGTTGCTGTAGCATCCACTAACTGGTTGATTTTCGGGAGAGGGAAACTGTCCTTAGGGCACGTCCTGTTAAGGTAAGTGAATTCAATGAAAACTCTCCATTTCCCGTCGCTTTTCGAAACCACTACTGGGTTGGACATCCATTTAGGTAATTGAACTTCCCATATGGATCCTACATCCAACATCTTCTCTACTTCTTTCTCCACAGCCTTGGCCTTCTCGAGCGCAGTTCACTGAGCCTTCCAAGCGACATGCCTGGAATTCGGGTTGACGTGCAATCGATGACAAACCACACTGGGGTAAATTCCAGGCAACTCGTAAAGTTCCCATGCAAAAACATCCACATTGTTCCTCAAAAGTACCGTCAATTCCTTTTTTTCTCGATCCGTGAGAGAGGCTCCCATTAAGAACATTCTGTCTTTTTTGCTGCCACCGGCTACGACCAATTCCATCTTTTCAATGACCCGCTCAGAGGGGAGGATCCTGGTCTCCTCCACTCCGGGTCTTCCATACTTTAACTGCTACTTTGAAGGTATCAAACCTTCTTGTTCCTTAACTTTCTTTTTTCCCTTCTCGGCCTTCTTTTCTCATTTTTGGTGGATGATCGCTATGAAGCACCTTCTTGCCATCACTTGATCTCTGTGGATCTCCATTACTCCTCGCTCAGTCACGTACTTGAGTTTCTGATGGTAGGTCGAGGGGACAACCTTCATTGCATGTAGCCATCCTCTGTCGAGGATAGCTTGGTAGGGCGAGTCAATGTCGACTACCAGAAACTCGATCATCTTGGGGACACTTCTTGCCCTCACTGGTAGTACGATCTTTCCCAAAGGGATGATTACTTTCCTAGCAAAAAGAACTAGAGGGACAGTGGCTTCCTTCAAGTCGGCAATGCTTAACTTTAATTTCCTTACTGTGTTTTTGCTAGATTGATTTAAAAAGCTTGCATTACTGCCGTAAGCTTTTTCACTTCCATCCGGGCTGAATTCCCTTGAATCTGCTTTAGATCAGATGCCTTATGAATCACTGCGAATCATGGACAACATACTCTTTGAGCACGTTGTCGGGACTTGCATCTCTGTTGGCAGTGACCTTCTCCGCCTTCTTTTCCACAAACTCGTTTAGGTGCTCGGTCTGGGCCAGCTCTTCAAGGTGCGATTTAAGAGCCTTTTAGTGTTCAGTTTTATGTCCCCCTTCCTTGTGAAAAGCACATCTCAGCGCATTGTTTCTCTTTGAGGGATCTCCTCCCATCTTTATAGACCACTTGACGAATGTCTTGTCCTTGATCTTCGCTAGGATCTTGTAGATTAGTTCTTTGAAGATAATGTTTACTGCCTGAAATGCTTTCAAAACATCATTCTTGGAGCCACCCTTGCCCCCATTCATGCCTCCTCTCTTCTAGTTTTTGGCATTGTCGTTGCCCTTGGCAGCGAGCTTAGCTCGACCATTCTCCCCTGCACTGAGGCGGGGCACATCCTCAACTTTGGCATACTTCTCGATGCAAGTCATCAGGTCATCGATGGTTGTGGCCTCCTTCTTAGTCAGGAATTGGTGTAAGAGGGAAGAGCTGGGTAGGCCAATCTTGAAAGAGGCCACTGCTACTTGCTCTGAGAAGTCCTCGCCTCGTTGAACAACTCCAAGTACCTTTTTACGTAGTCCCAGAGGCTCTCTTGGGGCATCTTCTTCATTGTTAGCAAGGCATATATCCTCTTTGGATGGGAGCTACTGGTAATAAAGCGAGCCGTGAAGAGCTCTGCCAGGGACTCAGATCTCATTTATAGATCTGTGAAGGAGTCTCTCGAACCACTTCTGGGCCACATCATGCAAACTCGATGGAAAGATCCGACACATTAGTGCATCCCTGTGGTTCCAGAAAGTCATGGCCTGCCTGTACTGCCTAACATGATCGATAGGGTCATTCTTTCCATCATAGATCTTGAATCTCGGAATCGTGAACTTCTTGGGGGCTTCTTCTTCTTCTTCTTCTTCTTCTATCTCCCTTGATAAAGGGGATTTCATATGGGTTCTGAGAGCTCGTCGGGCTAGCTCTCTAGTCGATCTGGCACCCCGATGTGCTGGGTGCTAGTCTATTTCTCTTCGGACCAAATTTTATATGTCATCATTTCCTCGAGCCGGGCTCCTGCAACGGTGAGCTGGTTGCTACTGCTTGAGCAAGTCATCATCTGATGCGTGTTCCTAGATCCTTTGGGATCCGCGTCTAGGGCTCCTTCCTCGGCTACGCGACTTGCTCTCATGAGGGCTAGGAGTGCGATATTGACGTCACCTGGTGCTACGATGGAGCTTTTTTTCCATCCTTTCCAATCTCCTTTTGAGGCGAGCATTCTCAGCTTCTTTCTTGCGAGCAGCCTCTCCTTGCTCCTGGAGCCTTGCCTCATAGGCATCGATCAACCTGGAGATTTTTGTGGACCTAGAAGGCCCCTGACTTTCCTCTGAGGCTTACCGCTCTGGGCAAGCCCTCTGATCTGAACGTTGAACTTTAGATCTGATCCTGCGAGGGGCAGGCTGCTCTTGGAAATCCCCTACTTGAGGGGCATTGCTACTGTGACCATACGTTCTAAATTCTCTATTGGTGAGGGCTTTCTAAAAGTAAGACGAACATTCCCATAGACGAGGCCAATTGTGGTGATAATTAATTTCAACACAAATTATCAAGAAAAGACAATCACCAGAACAAATAAAGAAAGTAAGGAATGGCAATCACACAACATAATATTTTATGTGATTCAACAAGAATGCCTGCGTCCATGGTGGTGCTCTCAATATTATTTCTCTATACTCCGGGGAGTGTTTTACAGGAAAAATAATACATGCCCTTTGTCCCGGGCTAAGGGTTTGTTATATACATGTTCATTTTCGGGGAGTGAGGGTGTTGGACTCCCCCACGTCAATCCACAACTCCTAGAATATCTCCTTACGAGATATTAGGAATAAACTAGGTCATAACTGAATAAGTTGGGGTGTGAGGCCTCCAGACTTTGGGCCATAATTTATTGGGCTACTCGTCTGGGCCCAAGGTGATAAATCGAGGTACCCACACCGGGTATACTATTTCGACTAGTTCAATCATTCCGAACTCATCCCTCACCTCGAAATCATCATCCGAGTTATTTTAAATAAATGTACCATCTCGACCCCAAGTTAGTCAACACGTGACTCCTGGTTGAGATAAATTCCAATTACGCCCATATAACTCTATGACGTAATTTCTAATCACAAATCATTTACTATTTACTCAGTAAATATCATTCATAATATTAATCATTATTTCGCTCTCTATTATTATTGAATAATCACATTATTATTCAATTCAATTAAATTACTTCTCTCGCGTAATTTAAAATAAAACAATATAATTACCAAATTAATTATATCTCAAATATGCAGAAAATACATGGTATTACATAGTTCCCCCCTTGCAAAGGAATTTCATCCCCGAAATTAGGTCATACCTGCGATAAACAACTTTGGATACTGCTCTCGCAGGTCATCCTCCCGCTACCAAGTAGACTCATCAACACTATGGTGCCCCCACTGAACTCTTATTAGAGGTACCACCTTAGACTGTAGCTTTCGCTCACTACGATCCAGAATAGCCATGGGTCTCTCCTTATATGAGACCTCTGGCTACATATCAATATCCTCAAGTGCGATATTCCAGAAAGCTCTCTCGCTCCTCCTGTACATCTTCAGTGATGCCACGTGGAACACATTGTGTATCCATTGGAGATGCTCCGATAAACCCAATCTATGTGCTACCGATCCCACTTTATCAATAATAGGGAAAGGTCCCACATACATCGGTGCTAACTTCCCCTTCTTGTTAAATCTCATGACTCCCTTCATGGGAGACACACGTACCAACACCTGGTCACCAATCTCTAAATCAACGTGTCCCCGATCGGCATCAACATAACTCTTTTGCCTATCTTAAGCTATCCGTATACGTCCCCTAATAATATCAATCTTGGTGGTCGTCTCATATATCATCTCTAGCCCCAATAACCTATTTCCCCCCACCTCTAACTAGCAAGCGGGCGAATGACAAGGACTCCCATAAAGCGCCTCAAATGGTTCCATACCGATGGTAAATTGGCAAGAGTTGTTATACGCAAACTCTACCAATGGAAGGCCCCCCAATTCTAGAATGCACATCCCTAACACGTCCTCTAGCATCTGATTACCCCTCTCAGTCTACCTATCTATTTATGGATGATAAGTGGTACTCAACCACAAGTCTGTGCCCATGGCCTCCTGAATTCTTTGCCAGAAGTGAGACACAAAGATCTGGTCTCTATCAGACACAATGTTAATCAGCACCCCATGCAGATTCACTATCTCAGTGATGAACATTGCGCATACTGACTCATCTTATAATCGGTCCGAGCTGGCAAGAAATGGGCCACCTTGGTCAGCCGATCCACTATCTCTCAAATGGAATCGTGACCTCTCTGTGATGTCAGTAACCCAGTAATAAAGTCCTTTGAAATGCTTTCCCACTTCCACATGTGAATCTCAAGTGGTTGTAGCATCCCTGAAGGTTGCTGATGGTCAACTTTCACAAGTTGATAGGTAACACACTTCGAGACAAACTCTGTTATATCTCGCTTCATACCTGACCACCAGTACTGTCTCCTCATATCCTATTACATCTTATCCCCGTTGGGATGTACCACAAACCTCTAACCATGAGACTGTATCATAACTGCATGTCTCAAATTCTCATCCTCTGTCACTACAAGTCTCCCATTAAAATGTAGGCCTCCCTCTGAGCTGATCGCCTAAGACTCTGCGCCTTTGGCTAAAAAATGTCATATCCTGTCCAGACAAGACTGATCCTCTACCTGTGCTTTCACTACCCGTATAAAAATCTCGAGAGTGATAGATAAAAATTCCATGCACGCTCTGGCGATCTTATCATCATGACGAAGCTCACTCCACTTCGCCTTTAAGACCTCTGCTATCTCCCCCGTATGTCGTTGATTCAACGCGTCTTCCACCATGTTAGCCTTACCAGGATGATACTGTATATCAAACTGGTAATCCTTCACCAACTTTAGCCAGTGCCTCTGGCTCATATTCATATCCTTTTATGTGAAGAGATACTGAAGTGACTTGTGATCCGTGAATAAAGTAAACTTCTCTCTCGAAAGATAATGTCTCCATATCTTCAAAGAAAAAAGGACCTCTGCCAACTCAAGGTCGTGGATGGGATAATTCTTCTCATGGGGCTTAAGCTTTAGGGAAGCATAAGCTATAGCTCTTTACTTCTTCTGTAATACACCCCCAAGTCCCTGCAAGGATGCATTGGTATAGACCCGGTACTCCAATCCTCCCCAAGCTAAAGCAAATACGGGTGCTGATGTCAAATTATCCTTTAGCTCATCAAATGATAACTGATAATGATCAATCCACACAAATGGTACTCCTTTGTGAGTTAGGTTCATCAATGGACCTGCAATCTTTGATAACCCTTTGATGAAGGGACAATAATACTCGTCCAACCCCAAAAAGCTGCGAATCTCGGTTGGTGTCGTGGTCTGTCCCAACTCCCTCACCACTGATACCTTACTCAGATCAACAGTAATTCCCCTGTCTGACACGATGTGTCCTAGAAACTCTTGAATCTAAAATCCACACTTCTTGATTTTGGCATACAAATGATGGCCCCGTAGCGTCTGTAGAACCATACGCAGATGCTCTGCGTGGTTATCTTTGGTGCTAGAATAGACCAAAATATCATTTATAAATGCAATCATGAACTGGTCTAAGAACTCCCTGAATACCCTATTTATGAGATCCACGAATACTATCGGTGCATTGGTGAGCCTAAATGGCATCACCCTAAACTCATACGATCCATACCGTGATAAAAAACCTATCTTAGGAACGTTCTCCTCTCAAATGCGCAACTGATGATACCCAGATCTCAAATTAATTTTGGAGAAGTACTCCTTTCCTTGCAACTGGTCAAAGAGGTCATCAATCCTCGATAATGAATACTCATTCCGTATTGTGATCTTGTTCATCTCCCTGTAGTCCACAAATAAGCGAAGCGAACTATCCCTCTTCTTCACAAATAATACATGTGCACCCCACGTCTATGTTCCCCATCAAATAAAGCCCCGACCCAAGAGCTACTGAATCTTCTCTCTCAACTCACGCATCTCTGAAGGGTCCATACGATAAGTTTCCCATGCAATCGATCTTAAATTCAGTGCTAGATCTATAAAAAAACTCAATCTCGCGACTGGGTGGTAGATCTGATATCTCCTGAAATACATCCTCGAATTCCCTCACAACCAGAATCAAGTCTAACGGTTTAACTATATCCTTTGAGTTCTCCTCCTTAATAAAATATAAGTGTGTGCACGACCCTCCCTCAGGAAGAGGCATTGCCACAAGGAACATCTCATGTCCCGGAATGAAAAATATAATGGTTCTCTCATAGCAATCTACCATCTCTCTATAGCTTGCCAACCAATCCATACCTAAAATCACATCGTAACCCTCCAAATATAACACAAGAAGTTCTGCCTCTAACCTCAGTCTGCTTATAACGATATTGACTCCTTTACAAATCGAGTGCATCAGTGAACCACTATCCATCGATAATTCTACACACATTAGGAGACTATCGGCTGTCTCTAACAAATCGGTAGCTCTAGAAAATCTAGTCTTAATAAAAGAGTGCGATGCCCTAGTACCAAACATAGTCCTACCCTCAAGCCTATGAATAGGAAACGTACCCTTTACTGCCGACGGTGCCTGAGGTGCTGGTGGCATGGCTACATCCCGGACGTTATACACATGCCTGTAGTGCATCTGCCCCTACTGCTGTTGTGGTGCTGGTGCGGTAGGAGGTGGCGGAGCCTGCTATCCCTACTAAGCACCTTGTTGTTGTGCTCCTCCCTGCTATGGTCAATACCTCCTCTTATGACCCTGTTGGACACATATGAAGCACAACCCCGAGAATACTCTCTGTCTCTGTTGGCCCGAATGCTGTTGGCCCTACTGACCGCGACCCTATTAGCCTCACCTTTATACCCTTGGCCTTGAAAAAAATACTATTGCTTGGGACCTTGCTGTCCCTGTCTATATTCCCCATTGGGATAATATCCTCCGGTCTTGAACCTCTTGGCCTGATCCCCCTATCGAGAACCCTGCCCCTGCTAACAATCTACCTGCTGCTGCTACGGTACTCCACTAGCACCACCCCCATTTGCCTTGCCCTGCTGGCTTGTCTCTACACCTTTCTTGCTCCCCTTCGCATAGAGGCTATGATCCTAACAATGAACAAGAGTAGCATTGACGACATCAGTGTATGTCACCAATGCATGATTACCAATCAAGTTCTGCCTAATCTTTAATGCCAAATGGTCCATGAACTTATCTTTCTTCCTTTCCTCATTGATCACCTCTTCTGTCACAAAGTTAGCCAGATGGGTGAAAACCTCCTCGTAATCATCTTCCGAGCGGTCACCCTGTATCACTTCCCCAAATTTCTTGTGAATCTCTGACTCAACTGTAGGCGGCTAGTACTTGCGATCGAACCATACCCAAAACTTTGTAATGGTTATTAAATCTCTCTCCTCAGTGGTGGTCACCGACTCCGACAACTATAAGGCCGCTCCAGCTAGTTTGAAAGTAACTAATATATGCTTCTACACCTCAGTACACTCCACTATGCATATATGTCGCGGAATATTCTTCTTCCATTGGCATGCCACCACTATATCAGTGCTACCATGGAACTCGAGCGGGTGGACCTTTTGGAAGGTCTCCTTAACTCTTTGCCAAGTAGATGGCCCTGTCTGGGCCTGAATCTCTGGTGCCTCTGGCGGCTGGGCTTGAGGCTGAGGAAAATGAGCTGCATAGCTATCATGCCTGCACTGACCGCTGGGCTCATCTTTGCTGGTGGCGGTGGTGGAGGTACATGTGGCTCCTATCGAGCCTCCCATAAACCCTCTCTAGCCTCTACCCTCTTTGCTCGCTCTCTCCTCGGGGGCATCTAAAAATAAATCGAATTTGTATGACTTCACAGTCAATATGTATAAAACAACAGAAGTAAGTAAATCTCATATACGTCAAGATAAAAACAATAGTACTAATAATAGGTCTCTAAATCAAAAGAACGCTATGCTGAAATCGTAGTAAGCCGTACAAATTCTATGGATTCTAAATTTGATGCTTTGATACCATCTGTGACACCCCTCTTAATTAAATACTAGGTGATCAGTCCCTTATTAAATTAAATTAGGATTTCCAAATTAGTTCATTCTTAGTATCACTCTCGAAAACCAAATTAATTACTAATTACCGATTAGTTTATTAAACAGGCGTCAAGTTTATCTTTCATTAAACAGATAACAACATGCGAAAAACCAAATTAAAACCATACACCAATATAGAGTCTAATCCATCACAAGATATTGATAAATAAAGTCTTACCGAATAAACCATTAGCTAAAACCAAACTAAATAACTCCAACATAATAATAACTGAATAAAATATGAATAGGGCAAAATGCCCAAATGAAAACTATAATACTGAAGTCCTCCCAATAGATCCTACACTAGGAAATGAGGAAATAAAGCGTCTAATCAAAATGCCTGCAAGCATCCACCTGTGCTGCAGCTACGTGTCCCCGGAATAGAATATCAAGTCTAGCGTTCCTGTGGCAGGACACCTAATAGGTTTTGAAAATATTTTTATATCAAGAGTTAGTACTCAAAACATTTTGAAAATATTTAGCAAGAGTTTATCATAGTTCAGAGTTCGGTTATTAATTACACATTTTAGGTTCACGTACACTCTCTTGAGTTTCCTCACCTCTCAACTATTGTGCACGCCTAACGTTCTCTACTTAGCCTATCTAGCTATACTACCCAAGCTAACTAGACATAAGTAACTATATGGACTATTGACACCTATAAGTCCTCATACCTCCCATATAGTACGCTATCAGAATTAACATTTCCATAAGTTAAGAGTTGAAATTAACATTTTATTTATCTTCTCATTTATTCAATTAATTAAGTTTCACTACTTAATTCATTCTTTAGATATACACTATCTATTAGTCTACAGTCACACATAAGTAGAATAATCACAATCGTATATATATATATATATATATATACGGTGTCTCTCAATAGGAGTGTAATAATAGGCATACTCTGCTCTGAGTACAAGTATCTCTCGTTCTAAATCGGGACTATTGGTTCGGCATGTCTCCTCGAACCCATAATCAAATATCAAATGGTGGAGGCGAACATAGTTCTAAGCCTTTGGGCTATGAACATACCTAACCTACCAAAATGACACGTCAGTGTCGGTAATACACGTCACATAGCGAACCGTCCTAAGTTCTATGCTCTGGGGCACCAATCAAGACCTCATTAGAATCTTCAAGGTGGAATCTCTCACTACGCGAGAACCTCCGGTGATAGCAAGCAACATAGGTATTCTAACTCATAACATCAATCATATAGGTACACACACGACCTATATATATATACATATTCAGTCGGCATTCACACAACCTAATTATCATCGTTCGTACGTAGTATAATTCACTCACATACTCCCCATACTTATTATTTTACGATTTAACTCACTATCGTATTTTTCAAATATTATTCTCTAATCTAAGGGTCCTAGTTACCCCTTACTTTATTTCAGTATCTAAGTCTTCCTTGACCTACTAGTTCATGCCATAATCTCACTCACGCTTTCCCGTAATTACATTCTCATTCTCGTGAATTAATTACTTTGTCGTTAAATCCCGTTTAATCACCGTCTTAATTCTCTCAATGCGACTAAACTCCCATAAACCTATCATGGCCTACTGCAATATAAAAGATCCCTCATTATATTATAACAATCTCCCAAAAGTTTTCCCGACAATAATTTAGAAGTTCTAGGCAAAAAGGGAGATTTTACATTTTTCTAGGAACCGAATCGGTTCGCCTCTGATTCGGATCGGTTCGCCCCTCTGAACTTCATCTTCTTCGTTTCGCAGATGCGTTTTCCACCATTAATACACCTATAACTTCCAAGTTTCTCCACCAAACTCCAAACCAATTGTCCCAAATCCTTCTCACATGAATTAGGACAGTTGCTAACATAATTGTTTGCATCAAAACTTTACGAATAACATTCAAGAATGTATTTAATCCTCTAATCCTCAAAAACACTAGGTTTTATGTTCTTTCACCATAATGCACAAAAAACCCAGATTTAATTCGTGGATAATAACACAAAATCTCTAATTTATTATCTTATACTGATATCAAATCATTCTACAGTCAATCTCTATACAAACAGGTATTAAAATTATTATTTTCTTCCAAGAATGTCAAATTTATCAATATAAATGAAACCCTAGTCACATGGGTATTATAACTTCATATTGATTTGCAATAAACACTTGCCTTAGTACTGTAGGGTCTGATTTCGTGGCTTGATGTTGGGTTTTATTATTTTCTTCTCCAATATTCCTTCCTGAGATGTTTGTGGTGCAAGAACACACCTTGATTCTTTAAGAACTCTCCCCAAAGTGCCAATAATGGTCTCTCCTCCTTCTATAAGGACTCCTATTTGTTCTTGGTGTTTCTAACCCTAGCCCCTTCTATTTAAAGTCTTATATAAGGCTCCAAACTTCATAGGTCTCTTTACCCCATATTACAAAATGACCAAGATACCCTTATGTGGTCCCAGTTAAGTCTGAAATTGACCCCTGACTCAATTGACATCCCCGGGCATACTATTTTAACTAATTCGACCCTTCAGGACTCTTTCGTCACCTTGAAATCATCATCCGAGTCATGTTAAATAAATATACCATCTCGACCCAAAGTTAGTCTACACGTTACTCCCAGTTGAGATAAAATTTCAATTACGCCCATATCACTTGCTATGACGTAATTTATAATCATCAATCATTTACTATTTACTCAGTAAATATCATTCATGATACTAATCATCATTTCACTCTCTATTAATATTTAATAATCACATTATTATTCAATGCAATTAAATTAGTTCTCTCATGTAATTTGAAATAAACCAATATAATTACCGAATTAATTAAATTTCAAATGTGCAGAAATTACGGGGTATTACACTTTTAACCCTAAGTCTATGTATTTGCAAATTTTGGTCATATTCTCAAATTAGGAGTCTCGTAGCTATGAATTTAGTTCCTATGAGTTACATTGGTCCTATGTCATGTGTTTGTGCCTCTTACGAGGCAGTTTAGGGATTTTTTTGGGTTTTTACCCTCTAGAGGCATGTTTTGAAGCCCAAGTCTATATATTTGCAAATTTTGGTCATATTCTAAAATTCGGAGTCAGGTGACTACGTGATCATTTTCTATGAATTACATTTATCCCGTGCGAAGTGTTCGTGCCTCTAACGGGGCCATTTGAGGGTTTTTTTTGGATTTTCACTCCCCAACAGCATGTTTTTAAGTCGAAATCTAGATATTTGTAAACTGGTCACATTCTCAAACTAAGAATCCCATGATTATGCGGTCACTTTGTATGAGTTACATTGGTCTTGTACGATATTTTCATGCCTTTTCTGGGACCTTTGGGGGATGGATTAGGTTTTCTCCCTCTAGAGACATGTTTTTAAGCCTAAGTCTAAATATATGCAAAATTTTCTCATATTCTCAAACCTCACATCACTACATGGTCACTTCCTATGATTTACATTAGTCCCGTTCGAGGTGTTAATGCCTCTAACGAGGCCGTATGGGGGATATTTTGGGTTTTTTGCCTTCGAGCGGCATGTTTTAAGCCCGAGTCTATATATTTGATTTTTTTCATATTCTTAAACCAAGAGTCCCATAACTACGCGATTAATTCCTATCGGTTACATTAGTCCCGTACGATGTGTTCGTGCCTCTCACGGGACCGTTTGGTGGTTGTATTCGATTTTCAACCTCTAGTGGAATGTTTTTAATCCTAACTTTATATATTTTAAAATTATCATTAAATTCTAAAATCGAGAGACACGTGACTTCGTAATCCGTTCCTACGAGTTGCACTGGTCCCATACGAGGGGTACGTGCCCCTTACGGGGCCGTTTAGGGGTGGTTTTTGGTTTTCACCCTCTACTGACATGCTTTTAAGCCTAAGTACAAATATTTTAAAATTATGGCCATATTCTAAATTCGAGAGTCCCGTGGCTATGCAATTAGTTTTTATGACTTACATTGGCCCCGTACGATGTGTTCGTGCCTCTTACGGGACTAAGAGGGGCGTTGTTTTGGGTTTTTGCCCTCCATTGCCATGTTTTTAAGCCTAAGTCAATGTATTTGGAAAGTTTGGTCATATTCTCAAATCGGGAGTCTCGTGATTACGCGGTCAATTCCTTTATGTTACATTTGTTCTGTGCGAGGTGCTCGTGCCTATTACGAGGATGTTTGGGGGCTGTTTTCGACTTTCGACCTCTTAGGACATGTTTTTAAGCCTAACTATAGATATTTGGAAATTATTTTCATATTCTTAGATCGGGAGTCATGTGACTATGTGCTCAGTTACTACGAGTTACATTGGTACCACCCGAGGTGTCCATGCCTCTAACGGGGCCGCTTGGGCGATGTTTTGGGTGTTCTCCCTTTAACGTCATGCTTTTGACCCTAAGTCTATATATATGCAAATTTTCAACACAATCTCAAGTCGGGAGTCTCGTGCCTACGCGATTAGTTCTTATGACTTACATTGGTCCTATGTCAGGTGTTCGTGCCTTTTATGGGACCGTTTGGGAATGTTTTGGGTTTTCGACCTTTAGCGATAAGATTTGAAGCCTAAATGTAGATGTTTGAGAAGACTGAGACTGTGTGATAATTGATTTAAATTCGCAAATTTCTAATTTGGCTCACTTATTTAATTAGAGTCTATTAATTCAGCCCTTAAACATGCATCTATGGTGCGTGTGACAAACCATAAACAAATAACACATGCGACATAACAAATATGCTGAGACACAGATTTCAGGAAAAAAAACCTTTTCGGGTAAAACCTTTATTTCACTATGAATCTATAAATCGCAACTTATAATTACATAGAGAGATCTGCAATGGATCAACGTGCAGCCAACCCACAAAGACTCGCAGTCTTGAACTCAGCAAGAGAATACCTGCAGCACCCTCCAAGGACTCTCAGTCCTATCTTCAACAAAGAATCTCCATGCAGCAAGATCCTTAATGACACGCAGCCATACGTTGTAGAGACGCACTCCACAAAAGATGAACAAAGGAAAATATGTGTTCTTGAACACCAAAACAATCCACTAAGGCAAGATGGGAGTTTTGTGAATTGTAAATCAAAAAGGGATTAAAACCCTAAAAGAAGAAGCCTAAAGATTACTGCTTTGGCAGTGCTTCTGTTCTGGAAAACGTATGGACTTCTTAATGAAAACGTTACCAAATAGTGAGTATTTATAGGAAAATGCGCCGCTTAAAAAATAGAGCTCGCTCGAACGAGATCAGCAAGTCGCTCGAACGAAGGACAACTGTCGCTCGAACGATATCGCGCGACATGCTATCTCGCGCGAACGACAAGCTATGTCGCTCGAACGACTGTTGCGAAAAAATCATTATTTTAATGTCCGCTTCAACACTTAAAAATACTCATTCTCAAATTTTAACGAAAAAGTCCGCTCCAACACTTAGAAAATATTTTGTAAAAATATCCCAAAAGCTCTAAGTGAAAAGTTATGGTATTTAAAACATAACCTTACCAAAGTAAACTTCGCAGAGTTTTGAATGATGAAGAACTTGAGTAATTCGGATCCGTCTTTGATGTAGATGTCTCTTGAATGCTCTTCGACGGTGTAGCGGTATATGACATAACAAATTGATAACGGACTTATGAAAATATGTCCTTACAATGTTTACAAATTTTATTCATATTCCCAAAATAAGAGTCACGTGACAATGCAGTTAGTTCCTATGTGTTACATTTATCACGTGTGAGGTGTCCGTGCCTCTAACGGGTCCGTTTGAGGGATATTTTGGGGTTCTCCCCTCTAGAGGCATGTTTTTAGGCCTAAGTCTATATATTTTCAAATTTTATCACATTCTCTAACTGGGAGACCCGTGATTACGTGGTCAGTTCCTATGAGTTACGTTGGTCCCACATGAGTTGTCCATGCCTCCTATGAGGCCGTTTGGGGGCTGTATAAGGTTGTCTACCCTAGAGGCATGTTTCTAGGTATAAGTCTAAACATTTGCAAATTTTGGTTGTATTCTCAAACTGGGAGTCCCGTCACTATGCTATCACTTCCTACGAGTTACATTGGTCCCTTGGAGGTGTTTGTGCCTTTAACAAGGTCATTTGGGGGATTTTTTGAGTTTTGCCCTCTAACAGAATATTTTTAAGCCTAAGTCTATATAGTTCAAAACATTTTGTCATATTCTCAAATAAGAGTCCCGTGACGACGCGGTCTGTTCCTACTACATTTTTCCCTTGTGAGGTGTCTATGCCTCTTATGGGACCGTTTGGGGGTTGTTTTGGATTTTCTATCTCTAGAGGCATGGTTGCAAGACTAACTCTAGATGTTTTCAAATTTTCATTAAATTCTCAAATGAGGAGTCACGTGACTATTTATTTAGTTCCTAAGAGTAACACTAGTTACGTACGAGGTGTTTGTGCCTCTTAAGGGGCCTTTTGGTGGTTGTTTTATGTTTTCTCTCTATATCGGCATGCTCTTAAACCTAAGTTTAGATATTTGCAAATTTTAGTCCTATTCTGAAATCGAGAGTCCTATGACTACTCGGTCAGTTCCCATGTCTTACATTGGTCCTGTGCGAGGTATTTGTGCCTCTTATGGGACGGTTTGGGGGTTTTGGGTTTTCGCCCTCTAGCGACATGTTTTTTATTCTAAATCTATGTATTTACAAAGTTATTCATATTCTCAAACTGGGAGTCATGTGACTTTGCGATTAGTTCCTATATGTTACATTAGGTCCGTGTGAGGTGTCCGTGCCTCTTATGGGGATGTTTGAGCGTTGTTTTCGATTTTCAACATCTTGCAGCATGTTTTTAAGCCTAAGTCTTGATATTTACAAATTATTATCATATTCTCAAATCGGGAGTCATGTTACTATACGGTCAGTTCCTACAAGTTACGTTGGTCCCATATGTGGTGTTCGTGCCTGTAACGGGGTCACTAGGGGTATGTTTTGTTTTTTTTCCTCTAGTGGCATTTTTAAGCCTAAGTCGAGATATTTGAAAATTTGGTCACATTCTCAAAACTGGGTGTCCCTTGATTATACGGTCAGTTCTTACAAGTTACATTGGTCTTGTACGAGATGTTCGTGCCCCTTCTAGGGCCGTTTGGAGGCTATATTTGGTTTTCTCACTCTAGAGGTATTGTTTAAGCCTAAGTCTAAATATTTTACAAATTTTCATATTATTCTAAAATCACGAGTCCAATCACTACGCGATCAATTTTTACGAGTTACATTGGTCTCATGTGAGGTGTTCGTGCCTCTAACAAGGCCGTTTGGGGGATGTTTTGGATTTTTGCCCTCTTGAAGTATGATTTTAAGCCTAAGTCTCAATATTTAAAAAATTTCATCATACTCTGAAACTAGGATTCCTAATACTACTTGATATGTTCGTACCAATTACATTGGTCAAGTGTGAGATGTTAGTGCATCAACGGGGCCGTTTATGGGATATTTTGGATTTTCATCCTCTAACTGTTTGTTTAAAAACCTAAGTCTAGATGTTTGCAAATTTTGATCATACTCTCAAATTGTGAGTTTTTTGACTACGTGGTTTGTCCCTATGAGTTACATTGGTCCCCTACGAGGTGTTTGTGCCTCTAACGGGGCCATTTGATGTGTTTTAGATTTTCTCCCTTTTGCAGTATGTTTTAAGCATAAGTTTGGATATTTATAAATTTGAGTCATATTCTCAAACCGGGAGTCATGTGACCATGTGGTCATTTCCAACGATTTACATTGGTCTTATGTGAGGTGTTCGTCCTCTTACAAGACAATTTTGTGTTTTCTCCCTCTAGCGGCATGTTTTAAAGCTTAAGTCTAAATATTTGCATATTTTGGTCATATTGTCAGATTAGGAGTACCATGGTGGCGCGGTTAGTTGTTACAAGTTACTTTGGTCCCGTGCGAGGAGTTCGTGCCTCTTATGGGACTGTTTGGTGGTTGTTTTAGTTTTTCACCCTCTAGGACCACATTTTTAAGCCCAAGTCTAGATATTTACAAATTTTGGTGATATTCTAAAATAGGGAGTCTCGTGATTATGCGGTCAATTCTTATGAGTTATATTGGTCCCACGCGAGGTGCTCGTGCCTTTAACGGGACTATTTTGGGTTTTCTCCCTCCAACGACAAGTTTTTAAGTTTGTTTAGATATTTATAAATTATCTTCATATTCTGAAACCGGGAGTCCTGTGACTACGCGGTCAGTTCCTACAAGTTACATTGGTCCTCTGCAAGGTTTCGTGCCTCTCACGGGGCCATTTGGGGATTATTTTGTGTTTTTGCTCTCTAACGACATAGTTTAAGCCTAAGTGTAGTTATTTACAAATTTTAATCATATTCTTCTTACGAGTTACATTAGTCCTGTTCGTGGTGTTCGTGCCACTTACGGGGCCGTTTAGGTGCTAGTTTGGATTTTCGCCCTCTGTCAGCATGTTTTTAAGCCCAAGTTTAGATATTTACAAAATTTGGTCATATTTCCATACCTAGAGTCTCCTTATTACACATCTAATTTCTACGAGTTACATTGGTCTCATGCAAGGTGTTTGAGCCTCTCATGGGACCATTTGTGGGCTATTTTTGCATTTTTTCCCTCTAGAAGTATGTTTTACTATTCTCAAGTCGGGAGTCCCGTGACTACACGGTCAGTTCTTACATGTTACATTGGTCCCGTGCGATATTTCGTGCCTCTTACAGGGTTTTTTGGGGGCTATTTTAGATTTTCTCCCTTTAGCGAAATGTTTTTAAGCCTAAGTTTAGATATTTATAAATTTTGGTCATATAACCGAGATACCTGGACTACACGATCAGTATACGTGCTTCTTACAGGGAAATTTGGGGGTTGTTTTATGTTTTCTTCCTCTAGGGGAATGGCTTTAAGCTTAAGTCTTTATATTTTCATATTTTGGTCATATTCTCAATCCGAGAGTCCCATAGCTGCGTGGTCACTTCCTATGAGTTACATTAATCTCATATGAGGTGTCTGTGCCTCTCATAGGGCCGTTTGGGGGAAGTTTTAGGTTTTCTCATTCTAGTGGCATATTTTTAAGACTAACTATAAATATTTGTATGTTTTAGTCATATTCTCAAATTCAGAGTCCCATGACTATGTGTTCAGTTCCTACATGTTACATTGGTCCCGTGCGTGGTGCTCATGCCTCTTACGATGTAATTTGGGTTTTCGACCACTCGCGGCATGTTTTTAGGCCTAAGTCAAGATATTTGTAAATTATCATTATATTTTCAAATCAGGAGTCCCATGACTGTGCGATGAGTTTCTATGAGTTATATTGGTCCCTTGTGAGGTATCGTGCCTCTCACGGGGTCGTTTAGGGGTTTCACCCTCGAGCGTCATATTTTTATAACTAAGACTATATATGTACAAATTTTCATCATATTCTCAAATTGGTAATCCCGTGACTGCATAATCAGTTTCTACGAGTTACATTTATCCCGTCCGAGGTGTTTGTGCCTCTTATGGGGCCGTTTGGGGAATGTTTTGGGTTTTTACCCTCTAGCTACATCTTTTAAAGACAAACTCTAGATATTTGAAAATTTTAATTATATTCTGAAAGAGAGAGTCCTGTGACTATGTAGTAAGGTCCTACGAGTTACATTGGTCTCATGCGAGGTGTTTGTGCCTCCAACGGGGCCTTTTGGGGGATGTTTTGGATTTTTACCCTCTTACGACATATTTTAATCCTAAGTCTAGATATTTGCAAATTTTGATCGTATTCTCAAATTGATAATCCGATGACAACGTGATCAGTTCCTACGAGTTACATTGGTCATGTGCAATGTATTCGTGTCTCTAACCGGGCCATTTGGGGACTATTATGGGTCTTCTCGCACTAGCAGCATGTTTTTCAGCCTAATTCTAAATATTTTTCATATTTTGGTCATATTCTCATGAGTACGCAGTCATCTCTTACGAGTTATATTGGTCCTGTGTGAGTTGTTCATGCCTCTCACGGGGCCATTTGGGGAGTTTTTTCCCTATAAAAGCATGTTTATACCCTAAGTCTGGATATTTGAAATTTTTGGTGATATTTTGAAATGTGGATTCCCATGACTACGAGGTCAGTTCCATTGAGTTACATTGGTCCCGTACAAGATGTTTGTGCCTCTTACAAGCCGTTTGGGTGTTGTTTTAGGTTTTTTCCCTCTACAAGCATGTTTTAAGCCTAAGTCTTGATATTTGCAAATTTTGATCATATTCCCAAACCAGGGGTCCCTTGACTATGCGGCTAGTTTCTATGAGCTAAATTGGTCCCGTGCGAGTTGTTCGTGCCTCTTACGGGGCTATTTTTGGGTGTTGCCCACTAGCAGCATGTTTGAATCCTAACTTCTAGATATTTAAAAATTATCATCATATTATCAAATTAGTAGTCCCATGACTATGCGGTCAGTTCTTACAAGTTACATTGGTCCCGTGCGAGGCGCCTATCAAGGGCCGTTTGGGAGTTGTTTTGGGTTTTTTCCCTTTAGCGGAATGTTTTTAAGCCCAAGTCTAGATATTTGTGAATTTTGGTCATATTCTCAAACTGGGAGTCAGGTGACTATACGATTAGTTCCTATGTGTTACATTGGTCCTGTGGGAGGTGCTTGTGCTTTTTACGGGGCCGTTTGGGGAGTGTTTTGGATTTCTCACTCTAGCGGCAAGTCTAGATATTTTTAAATTTTAGTCATATTATCAAAATGAGAGTCTCGTGACTACACGATCAGTTCCTATGAATTACATTGGTCTCGTTTGAGGTGTTCGTGTCTTTTACGAGGCCGTTTGGGGGTTATTTTTTATTTTAATCCTCTAGCGACATATTTTTAAGCCTTAGTAATGGTATTTGAAAATTTTCATCATATTCTCAAAGAAAGAGTCTCATGACTACGCGATCAGTTCCTATGAGTAACATTGGTTCTGTGCAAGGTGTTCGTTCTTTTACAAGGGCCATTAAGGAGACGGTTTTTTATTTTCTCCCTCTTGAGGCTTATTTTTAAGCTTAAGTCTAGACATTTGTATATTTTGGTCATATTCTCAAATTCGGAGTCCCATGGTTGTGTGGCCGATTCCTACATATTACATTGATCCCATGCAAAGCATTCCTACTAGTTACAGTTGTCCCGTGGGAGGTGTTTGTGCCTCTTACGGGGTCGTTTAGTGTTTTTTTTGGGTTTTCGACCTCTAGCAACAAGCCTATGTCTTGATATTTACAAATTTTGATCATATTGTCAAAATCGAGAGTCCCATGACTATGTTGTTAGTTCCTACGAGTTACAGTTTTCCCATGTGAGGTGTTTCGTCCTTTTACGAGGCCGTTTACAGGAATTGTTATGTTTTCTCCCTCTGATGGCATATTTTTAGGCTTAATTCTATATATTTGCATATTTTGGTCATATTTGCAAATCGGGAGTCCCATGGCTTCGTGGATAATTCCTACATGTTATATTGGTCCTATGCATCATGTCTCTTATGGGGATATTTGGGGGTTATTTTTTATTTTCGACCTCTCGCGGCTTGTCTTTAATCCTAAATGTTGATATTTGCAAATTATCATCATATTCTAAAACTGGGCGCCCCATGACTATGCGGTCAGTTCATACGAGTTACATTGGTCCCATGAAAGGTTTCTTGCCTCTCACCAGACTGGTTAGGGTTGTTTTGGGTTTATGCCCCCTTAGCAGCATATTTCTAAGAAGAAATATTGATTTTTGATTTTTTTTTCGTATTCTCAAGCCGAGAGTCCTGTGACTACGCAATTTGTTCTTAATAGTAACATTTGTCCTGTATGAGGTGTCAGTGCCTCTTATATGGCCGTCGGGGGGTAGGTTTTCGACCTCTTGCAGCATGTTTGTAAGCCTAAGTCTAGATATTTACAAATTTTTATCATATTCTTAAAACCAAGAGTCCAATGACTACTTCGTCAGTTCCTAGGAGTTACATCGGTCCCGTTCGAGGTTTTGTGCCTCTCATGGGACCGTTTTGTCGCTATTTTGGGGTTTCACGCTCTAGTAATATGTTTTAATCCAAACTCTAGATATCTGTAAATTATCATCATATTCTCAAATTGGGAGTCGAGTGACTACGCGGTCAGTTTCTACGAATTACATTATTTTTGTGTTAGGTATTTATGTGTCTTACTGGGTCATTTGTGGTTGTGTTGGTCTTCACCCTCTTACGACATCTTTTAAGACTAAGTCTATATATTCACAAATTTTGGTGATATTCTTAAACTAGGATTCCCTTAACTACACGGTCTGTTCTTAGGAGTTTACATTGGTCCCGTGCGAGGTCTTTATTCCTCTTACGGGGCCGTTTGGGTGTTGTTTTGGATTTGCTGCCTCTAATGGCATGTTTTTAAGCCTAAGTCTAAATATTTGTAAATTTTTGTAATTTTCTCAAACTGGGTGTCCTATGATTCTGTGGTCAGTTCCTACGAGATACATTGGTCTTGTGCGAAGTGTTCATGCTTATAACAGGGCTATTTATGGGATGTTTTTGGTTTTTAACCTCTAGCTACATGTTTTTAAATCAATTACATCGAGTTACATTGCTACCGTTCGAGGTGTTCGTGCATCTTACGAGGCCGTTTGGGGGTTCTTTTGGGTTTTCGCCCTATAACGGCATGTTTTTAAGCCCATGTCTAGATATTTATAAAATATCATCATATTCTCAAATTGGGAGTCCCGTGACTACGCAGTTAGTTGGTATGAGTTACGTTGGTCCTGTACGAGGTGTTCATGCCTCTTACGGGGCCGTTTGGGGGTTGTTTTGATTTTTCCCCTCTTGCAACATGTTTTATGCCTAAGTTTAGATATTTATAAATTTTTATCATATTCTCAAATTCGGAGTCCCATGACTACGTTGATAGTTCCAACGAGTTATATTATCCAGTATGAGGCTTTATGCTTCTCACGGGGCCGTTCAAGGGACATTTTGGGTTTCACCCTCAAGCAGAATTCTTTTAAACCTAAGTCCATATATTTGAAAATTTTGGTCATATTCTTAAATTAGGAGATACGATCAGTTCCTACTCGTTACATTAGTCCCGTGGGAGGTGTCTGTGCCTCTTACGGGGCTGTTTTAGGTTTTCACCCTCTAGCGGCATGTTTTAAAAACTAAGTCTTGATATCTAAAAAATTTCATCATATTCTCAAGCCGGGAGACCCGTGACTATACGATTAAATCCTACGAGTTACATTGATCTAGTACGAGGTGCCCGTGCCTCTTACTTGGCCATTTGAGTTTTCCCCCTCTCGAGGCATATGTTTAATCCTGTCTAAATATATTCAAATTTTGATCATATTCTCAAACTGGGAGTCTCGTGACTACACAGCCAGTTCTTATGAATCACATTGTCCCGTGTGAGGTGTCCGTGTCTCTTATGGTCCATTTGGGGGTCATTTTGGGTTTTCGCTCTCTCCATCATATTTCCATGCCTAAATGGATATATTTATAAATCTTTGTCATATTCTCAAACTGAGAGTCCCTTAATTATGCGATCATCTCCTATGAGTTACATTGTAACCGTGCGAGGTGTTCGTGCCTCTAACGGGGCTGTTTGGGGGCATTGTTAGGTTTAAACCTTCTAGCGGCATGTTTTTTCCCTAAGTCTAGATGTTTACAAAATTTTGTCATATTCTAAAATAGGGAGTCCTGTGACTTCACGGTAAGTTTCTACGAGTTACATTGGTCCCGTGCGAGGTGTTCGTGCCTCTCATGGTGTTGTTTTGGGGGCTATTTTGGGTTTTTTCCCTTTAGCGGTATGTTTTTATGCCTAATTCAAGATATTTGCAAATTATCATCAAATTTTAAAAATTGAAGCCCTGTAACTACGCGATCGGTTCTTATGTGTTAACTTGGTCCTGTGAGGTTTCATGTCTCTTACGGAGCTATTTAGGGGTTTTGTTACGTTTTCACCCTCTAGCAACATATTTTTAAGCCTAGGCCTAATTATTAGCAAATTTTTATAATATTATCAAATCGGGAGTCCCGTGACTATGCAGTTAGTTCCTATGAGTTACATTGGTCTCGTGCGTGGTGTTCGTGCCTCTAACGAGCCTTTTGGTGGCTATTTTGGGTTTTTGCCCTCTAGAGGCATGTTCTTAAGCCTAAATCTAAATATTTATAATTTTTTGTCATATTCTTAAATCGAGAGCCCAGTGACTACATGGTCAGTTTTTACGAGTTACATTGGTCCCGTGTAGGTGTTCGTGCCTCTTACGGGGCCGTTTAGGGGTTGTCTTAGTTTTTTCCCTTTAGCAGAATATTTTTAAGCCTATGTCTAGTTATTTTAAAATTATTATCATATTCTCAAATCGAGAGTCCCATAACTACGTGATTATTTCTTATGAGTTACATTGGTCCTGTAAGAGGTTTTGTGTCTCTCATGGCATCGTTTGGAGGCTCTTTTGGTTTTCACGCTCTAGTGGAAATTTTTATACCCTAAGTTAGGATATTTGAAAATTTTGGTTATATTTTTAAATCGAGAGTCTCGTGACTATACGGTCAATTCTTACATGTTATATTGGTCCGGCGGGAGGTGTTCGTGCCTCTTACAGGGTTGTTTGGGGACTATTTTGGATTTTCGCCCCCTCTAGTGTCATGTTTTAAGTCTAAGTCTAAATATCAACAAATTTAGTCATAAAATAAAATCGGGAGTCCTGTGACTAAGCGATTAGTTCTTACGATATTCAACGGTCTTGTGCAATGTGTTCACCCCTCTTACGGGGCCTTTTTTGGTTTTTACCCCTAGCAGCATAATTTTAAGCCTAAGTCTAGATATTTGCAAATTTGTTTTATATTGTCAAATTATAAGTATCCTAATTACGCAGTCAATTCCAACAAGTTACATTGGTCCCGTGAGAGGTGTTGGTGCCTCTGGTGTAGCCGTTTGGGGGCTTTTTCGATTTTTGCCCTCTAGCAGCATATTTTCAGGTCTAAGTCTATATGTTTGCAAATTTTCATCATATTATCCAATCGAGAGTCCACTGCCAATGTGATCAAATCATACAAGTTACATTGGTCCCGTGCGAGGTGTTCATGCTTCTTACTTAGACGTTTGGGTGTTATTTTGGGTTTTCATGATCTTGCGGAATGTTTTTACTCCTAAGTTTAGATATTTGAAAATTTTGTCATATTATTAAACCGAGAGTCTCATGACTACGCAGTCAGTTCCTACGTGTTACATTAGTCCCGTGGGAGGTGTTCATGCTTCTAAAGGTGCCGTTTAGAGGTTGTTTCGAGTTTTGACCCTCTAGTGGCATATCTCTAACCCAAAGTCTAGATATTTGCAATTTTTTTCTTATTCTCAAACTGGGAGTCCACTGAATAAGCAGCCATATACATTGGTCTCGTGAGAGGTGTTCGTGCCTCTTACGAGATCGTTTTGAGGCTATTTTCATTTTTCATCCTCTACGACATGTTTTAAGCATCTTTCTAGATATTTGAAAATTTTCATCATATTCTCAAACCGAGAGTCCCGTGACTACACGTTCAATTCTTATGATTTATATTGG
The DNA here is from genome assembly GCA_949130495.1 of Sambucus nigra. Classification (NCBI taxonomy): domain Eukaryota; kingdom Viridiplantae; phylum Streptophyta; class Magnoliopsida; order Dipsacales; family Adoxaceae; genus Sambucus; species Sambucus nigra. The sequence goes on along the minus strand of OX422217.1, from coordinate 424,508,837 downwards.
TCCCGTGCGATGTGTTTGTACTTCTTACGAGGCCGTTTGGGAGCTGTTTTGGGTTTTTGTCTTCTAGCGACATGTTTTAAGATTAAGTTTAAATATTTTCAATTTTAGTCATATTCTCAAATTTAGAGTGACGTGTCTATGCGGTCAGTTTGTATGACTTACATTGGTCCCGTGCAAGGTTCCCTTGCCTCTTACGGGGCCATTTGGGGAGTTTTTTGGGGTTTTGCCCTCTAGCGGCATGCTTTTAAGCCTAAGTCTAGATATTTGAAATTTTTGATCATATTCTCAAACCGATAGTCCTGTGACTGTATAGTCAATTCCTACAAATTACATTGCACCTGTGCGAGGTGTTTGCAACTCTTACGGGGTCGTCTGGGGTTATTTTGGATTTTCTCCCTCTAACATCATGTTTTTAAGTATCTGTCTAGATATTTGTAAATCTTGATCACTCTCAAATCAGGAGTCTCTTGACTATACTGTCATGTTCCCACGTGTTACGTTGGTCCCGTGCAAACTGCTCGTGCCTCTTATGGGACAGTTTGGGCGTTATTTTGGGTTTTCTCCATCTGACGGCATGTTTTAATCCTAAGTCTAGGTATTCACAAATTTTGGTCATATTCTTAAATCGAGAGTCTCGTGATTACGCGGTCAGTTCCTACGAGTTACATTGGTCCTGTGCGAGGTGTTCGTGCCTCCAAAGGGGCCATCAGGAGCTATTTTTGGTTTTTGCCATCTAGCGACATGTTTTTAAGAAAAAGTATAAATATTTGAATTTTTTTGTCAAATTCTCAAATCGGGAGACCCGCGACTAAATGGTCAGTTTCTACGAGTTACGTTGGTCCTGTGCGAAGTGTTTGTACCTCTTACGGGGACGTTTGGTAGTTCTTTAGGGTTTTCGACCTCTAACAATATGTTTTTAAGCCTAAGCCTAGATATTTACAAGTTTTTGTCATATTCTTAAAACGAGAGTCTCGTGACTACACGGTGATTTCCTACGAGTTACATTTGTCCTGTGAGTTCCTATTTCATTTATAATTCATATTAAACATTCATTTATCAAACTAAAGCCCCAATATAACGCCAATACGATAATAAGATACAATTTGGATACAAATAGGATTGTCAAGGGCCAATATAATAATAGGATATAAAAAGGATTGTCAAGGGTAAAATAATATTTTAATACTTAATCTTACTCTAAATTATTTGACAGATCCTTCAAATTAGAGTTTTCGTCAAGAGCAGACTAGAACTCTTTAGGATCCTTTAATGAGTCTTCTTGAGTAGTCATACCCTTTGGAGCATGCAAAATAATAGATCGATTGCAATCGTTTATGCACTTTGAGTATAATACATTATTTACGTTCTAAGAGGCACAAATAAAAGTCTCATCGACTATGTAATCTTTACTCTTTATCTATGATAAATCTACCATGATAAGTTTTAAGTCAGGATCAACTTTATAAGAATTTGTAGTGTCCTCCACCTTCACTTAGTCACAATAGAATACAATTTTTGTGAAATCTAAATAATCGAGTTTTGGAATTTGTTGGACAATATCGTAATAGGTTAGAATCACATCTTTTAGATTTTTATCGCCTTTGCTAGAGACACGAGTAATCAAAGCATAAACTAAAATTCTGTTATTTTGCGTTAAAATCTTTTCCTCACTCGGATATGAATGAAATCAAAACCGTTGGTGCGAAATTTCTCAAACTCTTTTGCACAAAATATGGGATCTTTTACTAATCATGCAAGCCTTGAAGAGACATCACCTTCTTTTAGAAGCTGTATTTATAAATGAATTTTTATTAGGTCATTTTTTTACCACACATGAATAAATAAATGCACATATAACCTCTTTTGATATCCATGCTCTAAAATTATTCGTCCTGTAATTTCTCCTTTGGTTTTGGGCAATTCTCGTACTTCCTAAAGGTAGTTTAGATCATAACATAGAGAATATAAATAATCAAACAAGAATAATTTAGTTAATTATGTAGCTACTTACTCTCACCAATATTCAGCATCATCTTGTGATTCGAATACGTAACATACTTCTTGCTCGTATTGTAGATTAGTGAGTCTCACCCCTTTAGGGTTCCCAAAAGGCAATTCATACTCAAACTCGCCAGGTTCCTCGATCACTCTTTCTCCACAAGAATTGCATCTCCTCAGCTCTTGTTCTGGCATACGTTTATTTATTCTTCAGTATTTGACCTTCCAATATACCATGTATTCTTAATGTAATCTTTAAATATTTTCCTCAAATGCTCGAAAGGATACATCCAGCGATACCTAACAGGACCACACAATAAAACCTCAACGCAAAAATGCACAAGCAAGTGGATGCTGATACTGAAGAACGAGGACGAAAAATATTTCTCAAATACACAAATTACCTCGGCTAAAGTTGATTTCACAGCTTTAATGTGCTTTTTGTTTACCACTTTTGCACAAAGTAGGGTAAATCACAAACTTATTTTCATAATTTCCTGATGGAGATCTTTGTGCTCGGAGAAACAATGCCTAAACAACATAGGGATTAACTAAATGATGAAGTGTTAGTCGTGAGACTTGCATTGTTTTAGGTCATTTGTTTTGTAGCTTACTACCCTGCGCAAATTATCGAAATAACCAGTCGGAGTCTTAGAGTTGAACAACATTACTAGGAGGATTGTTTTATCACTAGTATTCAAAGTGAAAGAAGCTGGGGGGGGGGGGGGGGGGATAAAAATTCTTCCCATTATAGGAACATTTTTTTAACCACAATTTTTTCTTTATTTTCACTCTCGTTTTCCATATTTTAAATGAGATCCACGTAGACATGTTCCTATCCGATGTTCCGCAACATTCTTATCGATGTGCATCACATCAATTACATGCCTTACACGATGATGTTTCCAATACAAAAGTTAAAAAAATATTGATTATATAGACCATGACTTCGTTTTAATAGGGTTATTTGGATCCTCCCTAGCTTTAAACTTCAAGTTTACAAACTGAGGATGTTTGTCTAAATACGTATTCCCCGCATTCTTAGTCTTTACCTTCTTCTCGATCTACTGACTAGAAAGCCAAGCAGGTTTTGTCCTACACTCATGACCGACAAGTAAGAAATTAGACTTGTCATTTCGAAAAGGGTGACTGGTCGGCAGAGATCTAAAATCACCCGTATAACTCATCTTACCACTATGATGTAGCCAAGTGGTTTCAGTTTCCTCCCCACATATGGGACATATATTATAACCATGAACATTGCAACCGAACAAGGTCCCATAAATAGGAAGGTTATGGATTGCCAACATTAACATTGCTTTAAGTGTGAAATATTCATCCTTATGAGAGTCAAATGCTCTCTCGCCTTTATCGCATAACTCTTTAAGTTCTTCGATTAATGGGGAAAAAAATATATCAATATCATCATCAGGATCCTTAGGCCCCGGTATCAATAACGATAATAATCTGAACTCCTTTCTCATACACAGTGTTGGAGGGATATTTAAAGGTAACATGAGAACTGGCCAATAAATCTAATTAGTGGTTAAATTATCGAAAGAGTTAAGCCCATCGGTTGATAATGTAATACGAACATTGCATGGTTCCTTTGTAAATTCATGGTGTCGTGCATTTGAATGTTTCAAGATGAGTGAATTATCTAGATGGTGCATGATATTCTGACCCACCTCACATCGAGTGTGCCATGACATGGCCTCTTCTATCTTTGGTAGAGTGAAAAATCATTTTAATTGTGGCACATGGGCTGAATACTTCAAAACCTTACCTAGAACTTGCGAGCACTTGTGATATTTTGCACTCTTTTATTTTCTATTCTCACAAGCTAGAATTCTAGACTCACTGCACACATGACACTCGTCCTTCTCTTCATGCTCATTGCGATACAATATGTAATCATACTTGCATGCATGAACATATTTGTACTTCAAACCCAAACACTTCAAACTCTTCTTCATTCTAGGATAATTGTCTAGTAATGTGTTCTCTTTTGGGAGAATTTCGTTAACCCACTTAAGAATTCCAATTACTCTGTTGTTCGAAAACCAAATTGAATCTTAAAATTATGCACACTAATCTTTTCATGTAATATCGAGTGATCTTCATCGCAATCATTGTAAAACGGTCTAGCCTCATCGTCTTTCAACTGTATGTATTCCCAATCTTCCAATAATTCAGCATCAACTTGTTAATTAACTATGTCATAATGCACATTATCTATATCCATTGTTGGAGGTTTTTATGGTAGTGGACTCCGTAAGCATCGTCAATTACGCAGGTGAAAGGATGATGTGTTGGAGAATCATGTACGACTTCCACTCAATGGGTTAATATAAAATCTAGGAGGGTTTTTAGACCATTTGGAGACTATTAATACCTTTTTATTAGGGGCCCATTTGGGTCCCAACCCCAATTTTGTGGCTAAGAGTTGTCAGGGGTCATTAAAAACCTTATTTATCATAAAACACAATTGGGCACAACTTTGGGGGGGGGGGGGGGGGGGGGCTAGAGAGAAGGTATATGAAGAGAAGAGGAGAAATTGAGATATTTGGCTTGGGTTTTCTCCACAAATCATGAGACAAGTTCTGTATAGAATATGATGATGATTGAATGTGCGTTATTATTATGATTATTCATTGAAATCTGAATGTAATCATAACCTAAATCTAATTTGAATGATTAATTGGTTTAAATTCAAGATTGTCCCAATCTAAATCTTAATTAGATTAAATCCCTTTTATAATGATTGATTTCTTCATGAATTTGATTTTAAACTAATAGATTATGATTTGAATTTGCTTTATATTAGGAATCATATATAAACGTATGTTTAATGGAATCAATCCATGGAAAATTGTAGAATTGGATAGACTAGGGTTCTTAGATTGTGAATTGAGTTTTTTTTTTATTGAATCTTGGGATAAATTTGGTATTTAATGATGGTATTAGGTTCCAACGGTTGTTTTGGTGTGTTTTTTTATCAATTGAATGTTGATTGGATGTGTGACGTTTACGGGATAAAAATGGGGGTTGAAGATGATCAATCTCGTAACAAGTGAAAATTAGAACATCACTGTGTTCACAGGTCGATCGGTCCCAGGGCCATTAACCGATGGCATGAAATATGGCCTATGACGGGCATTTATGATATTGGTTGGAAAGATTGGGGTTTTATGCCTAGGGTTAGAATTTGTTGGCCTATAGTTTTTATGTACTCATAGAATAGAGATATATATTCTTATAATTCGAATAATTGTAAATAACTTTTGGGGTATTTGAATATTTAGGGAAAAATGGAGGATTTTGTACTCTAATGCAGACCCGAGGGTAGAATGAGTTTATTGATTGGGGATTTGTAATCTTAGAGGATTGGGGCTTATTGTCCGGGATTACTAGAATCGTTGTAGTTGACTTATGGGGCGTTTATCCTTTGGGTGAGGTTAGGAATTTGGTTAAAAACCTTAGGGAAGGGTAGTTGTCATTGTTGATAGATTTTTATAAATTGGGTGTGGATTTTTATCTAGATGTAATTCTTAGGAGAATAGACTACGGCTAATCAATATTGAATATAGTGATGTATGATTTTTAATGTATGATAGGGTGAGTCTACACCTAGAATTGGGAACCCAAGAGGTTGGAGTTCTTGTTTTATGGGATGATTATAGGGTTATATTTTACCCTTGGGTTACACTTCTAGGTACTCGCGACCAAGAGGGTCGTTTATAAAGTCTTGCGTATGGTAGGATTTATGACTAATGGGTATACATGGTGATTTATACCTTCATTATGTTGAGGTCTTACACTTGGGACAACCAAAGACTATACATAGAATGCGCGGTAGATCCCGGAAGGTAATAAAAGTAGGCCTTCGTTATGTGTGGGAACGAGAGATGCTCATCTAATTGTACAAGATGAAGGTTGTACTATTGTATGGACAGACATGCGTTGAGTCTTTATCCTACAATATGAAATTATTGTGTGGTAATACTAGAGATAGTTATACCAGTTTGTGAGTTATACTTGTAATGTATGTGACTAATAGTAGGGATGCCTACCTACATACTTATGTATCGAACTGTGTATTATAAATACTAGTGATATGTATATTATATTATTTACATGAGAGTCAAATGTGTATAGACTTGAGATATAATCCAGTTATTAGTATATTGGTTATTTGGTGAGGCAAACCATAGGTTTGAGACTACAACATAACTTATGTATTAAAAAAAAATAGATAAACCTAAATATGAGAAACTAAATATTAAATAACGAAGATGTAAAGATTTAATCATATGGGCGATATATGGGTTTGGAATTTAGAACCGCATGATATATTAGGTTATTGAGTTGGGTAACTAATAACTTAAATATGTTAAAACGCAAGAGGAAAATGTGTAGTTATGATGTGTCCCAGATTCAATTATAATCATATTTTACATAGGCTTGTTGTTTACATTTTCTTTTAGAATATATTTTTATAGGTCCTTGTTGAGGTAGTTCTTGTAGATGCAAGATAATTGGAGGAGTATCTCTAGCGACGTCCCATTTCTTACTCCTAGGATTGTCGGAGTCGAGCAAGTGTAGCTCATCCTTTTATTGTACACCTTTATTTTAAGTTTGGTTGTATATTTCTATTTAGATTCAAAGATGATTTATGTTATGTATTTGGTGATTAGTATGAGAGATGGTTTTGTGTCGATTCAGTATTTTATTATTTTGTCCTTGTTCTTTCGATTCCTGTGTATTTCTTATGCTAAGAATGTTACCAAAATTTTTTATTCCCGTGATTTTTATGGTAGACTTAAATAATTTTTTTATGGATTTTTTCGGGTATCACAATTGCTATCAGATCATTTCAAGTTCTAGTGTTCTAATGATCTTGAGTGCGCCCATCGCTTTTTTGTATTGCATTCTTTGGCTACTTTAGAGCTTTACCATTTAGAATTTGTGTTCTATATAAAAATAACTATTTAAGGGGTTTCATGCCATTGTTTCCTCATTTGGATTCCGTTTGCAAGACGTCCCATGCATGAGGTTGACTGCATTTGGGAGTTAAGGACTTTTGAATGTGAGACCTATAGAAAGTTCTTAGTGTATAGTTCGTTGGGAAATGTTTTCATTCACCATATATAACGGCATTATAAGTAAGTTTTTGAAGACCTCTTGTGTACAACCATGTGGTGTTCAGTATGAGGGGAGTTTAACTATCTTTCTCTTTCTGCACCAGGAGAGATTGATATGAAGGAGAAAGAGGATGTTCGCATTATCAACTAGTACGAATAAGAATTTTTGAATTGTAAAAAACCTCACATGAAGGGTCTGACATATGTTACTAGTTGGAGGAGCTAGAGTGGGTAAAATAGTATGATTAACAATATTGTCAAAACTCTTGGGGTGTATCTGTATTTGACAGAGTAAGTGAACGTACTCGTAAAGAAAATGATCTTTACATGGAAATAAATAATCTAAAGTGATTAATGAAAAAAATATTAAAGAATCAAAAGTGGTTGGTGGCATTCTTAACACATGCAAGTTGGGCGGGAAGTGGTGTTTTTAGTGGTAGATGGGTGAGTAACGTGTAAGAGCCTGCGCTTGGGAGGGGAAAAACAAATGGAAACAGTTTCTAATACCTCGTAGGATGAGGAGAAAAAGGAGGAATCCACCCGAGGAGGGACTCACATCCTATTAATTAATTGGTGAGGTAATAGCCTACCAAGTTGATGATCAGTAGCTGGTGTGAAAGGATGATCATCCATACTAGGACTGAAACAGGGCC